>OY747129.1:88353309-89788183 GCA_963556465.1 Berberis vulgaris
AAGAATGAGTTTTCGAGCAACCTTCTCCCGCACAAAGTAAACATCTATCTCAATGTGCTTAGTCCTAGAGTGAAGGACATGATTGGCACTAAGCATAACAGTACTCTTGTTGTCATACCAGATAGTGGGAGTATGACACCTAATCTTCAGCTCAGAAAAGAGAGATTGTAACCGTGTAAGCTCAGCCGTAATAACAACAAGACTTCTATACTCTGCCTCAGTGCTACTTCTCGAGACAATACTTTGTTTCTTTGATGACCAAGAAATAAGATTATCACCCAAATAGACACAATAGCTAGAAGTAGACCGTTTGTCAGTGGGATCAGAAGCCCAATCTGCATCACAGTAACCAGTCAATTGAAAAGAAGGAGTTGGAACCATATGCAGTCCAAAGTTGGATGGAGCCTTGAGATAACGTAATATTCTTTTCACCACTCGCCAATGTGATTCAAGAGGGTTCTGCATGAATTGGCAAACTCTATTCACAGAGTAAGCAATTTCAGGTCTGGTGATGGTAACATACTGTAAAGCACCAACTATGCTTATATACAATTGAACATCTTGAATCGGATCACTACCAGAAGCAAATAATTTTTCTCCACCACTCATAGGAGTAGGTAATCCATTTGCAAACTGCATCTTAGCACGACATAGGTGATCGTTTATATACTTAGATTGAGACAGAAACATGTCATTGACAGTATGTTGAACCTGAATGCCAAGGAAGTAGTAAACAAGACCTAAATCTTTCAAGAAGAATTGGGCATGCAGTTGATGAATCAACTGAGATACATCCTGTGGATTAGCACCAGTGACAAGTATATCATCGACATATACTAGAAGAAATATAGGAGAAGGAGAATGTCTGATGAAAAGAGAAGAATCAGACTTAGTAGAAGCAAAACCAATCATGTGAAGGGAATGTTTGAGATTATCAAACCAGGCCCGAGGAGCTGGATTCAGGCCATACAAAGCCTGGTTGAGCTTGCAAATGGCATTGGGACGGGAAGGATCAATGAAGCCAGGAGGTTGCATGTATACCTCTTCTTGTAGATCTCCATTTAAAAAGGCATTATTAACATCTAGTTGAGATACTGACCAACCATATGTGATAGCCATTGAGAGTATGATTCTAATGGTAGTGGGTTTGACAACTGGACTAAAGGTTTCTGCATAATCAAAGCCCTCCACTTGTTGAAAGCCTCTAGCCACCAAGCGAGCTTTGTATCGATGTACTGATCCATATGCATTCTCCTTGATCTTAAAAAGCCATTTACAACCAACAATCGATCTATCCTGTGGAGGATCTACTAGTGACCAAGTATTGTTCCTCATTAAAGCCAAAGTATTCATCTTGCATAGCAGAGAACCAATGAGGAGTTTCTAAAGCTTCAATCAAACTGGAAGGCTCAGCTGAAGTCAGATACACCTTAGGCTTATAAACACTAGCTTTCGACCTAGTGACCATTGGATGTCCAGGTGCCATACTGGGTGCAGTAGTAGGAGCAATGCTAGGAGTAGGAACAGTAGCAGTACTATGAGTAGGACTGTGAGCAGGGCTATGAGTAGGACTGTGAGTAGTAGTAGAAGTAGTTGGATTTAATACTGGATTAGGAGAAGAAACCATTGGACTATGAGTAGAAGCATTACTAGAATTGGATGAGTGACTGTCAGTAGGTGTAGAAGACAAAGTAATGGTAGCAGGAGTAGATGTATTAATAAGTGTAGCTGAGGTTGATGTTGAAGAACTAGGATACCATCTAGTATAAGGAAAACAACTTTCGTTGAACAGAACATCTCTAGAAATGTAGATACGACCAGTAGATGAAAGACATTTATGTCCCTTATGTTGTAGACTATAACCAAGAAAAACACATTCTACTGACCTAAACTGAAGTTTATTAGAATTATAAGGTCTTGTGTTGGGAAAACATGAGCAACCAAAGACTTTAAGAGCATGATAATCAAGGACCTTGTGATAAAGCATTTCAAATGGAGAATGACCCTTAAGAACAGTAGATGAAACTCGATTGAGAAGATCTCAGAATTTCATGGGAAGTGAAACATGAGCAAGAAGAGAAAGAGCAGACTCAATAATGTGCCTATGTTTTCTTTCAGCAACCCCATTTTGCTGATGTGTAGTTGGGCAAGCGAGGCGATGACAGACTCCATGTTGACTCAGAAAGCTTGAAAAAGACCTATATTCCCCTCCCCAATCAGATTGAATACATTTGATAGGAAGACCAAACTCTAATTCAACCTGAGCTTTAAACTTAAGGAATGTTGGATATGCAACAAACTTGTTTTGTATAAGAAAAACCCAAGTGAATCGACTGTATGCATCAATGAAATGAATCTTGTAACCACATGAAGATATAGTGGATGCAGGACCCCATAGATCAGTGTGAATGAGTTCCAATGGTTTGTTATACACAGTAGAAGAAGTAGAAAACGGAAGTTTATGTATTTTCCCCAAGCAATAAGAAGTACATAAGTCCTCATTGACAGTAGTAGGTATAATATTACAACTGGTAAGAATTTTTTGTACAAGGGGATACGAGGGGTGACCTAGTCTAGCATGCCAAGTAGACAAGGAAGACTTGGTGGTAGTTGTATTGACACAAGCATTATTACTAACTGAGATGTTGTGAGTATTGCTAACTGGAATGCTAGCTGGAATGCTGTGACCAGAATGCTTACTGAAATGCTGACTGCTTGCTGGAATGCGTGGACTGACATTGTGAGATGTTGACTTATCAATGAAAGACTTGAACTTTGAATCAGCAAGGTTCATCGATGGGAAGACATATAGATCTCTTTTAAGCTTCCCTTCCAGAAGGATTTGGTGTGTGACCTGATCCTTGACAAAACATATATCAGGATGAAACTCAAAGAAAACTTTGTTGTCTCTTGCAACCTTAGAGACACTTAACAAGTTTTTAGTTAATTTAGGAACCTGAAGAACATTCGTTAGATGTAATAATCTAGATGAATTAAAAGACTGTAAAGTTGACTGACCAATGTTCTCAATTTGCAGAGCAGTACCATCGCCAACAAATAGTTGTTCATTGCCATGATAAGGATTAGAAGATATCAAACTCTGAGTATGTGGAGTGCAGTGATCAGTAGCTCCAGAATCAGGGTACCATCTACAATCAGGAGGTGTAGAAGTAATAATCGATGGCATCTGAGATTGAGATTCAGCTCTCCACCCAGGATGAGTAGGCTGACTAGATGAGGCAGAGAAAGCATGACGAGGAGTAGGTTGAGATGGTATGCCTGAAGAAGATGTCTAAGAAGTAGAGTTCCATGGATTGGAAAAATTACTGTCAAATCTATTATAGCATTTGAATGCAAGATATCCCACTTTACCACAAATATGACATTGAGAACGATTTGAATAGCTAGATCCAGATGGTCTCACACCTCTACCAGATCCAGACTTTGTTCCTCTTATTGAAAATGGATTGAATGGTGCTCTAGTTTGAGACCTTCAACCTTGTGAGTTAGATACAAATGATCTAGGTGAGGGTTTATATGATGTATGAGCCATGTTTATGGAACTAGAGACATCAAGATCTTTGATATGTCTTTCAATTCTTTATTCTTGAGCAAGTAAAAGAGACTCAATCTCGGCTACACTATAATCTTGTGATCTGGAACTCACCGATACTACAAACGTATCATACAACTGTGGCAATCCATCAAGAATGGCATTAACATGATCTCTTGAAGAAAGTTGATGCCCTACAGATGCTAATTGATCAATAATAGACTTAAGTTTCAGTAGGTACTCGTTGATGGAAAGATCTCCTTTCTTGAAGTTCTGTAGCTGAGTTCTGAATTGGGAGATCTTGGCAACAGTTTGAGAGTTGAAGAATGTTTCAAGAATTTTCCAAATTTGTTCAAATGTATTGCAGCCTACTAACCTTGTAAGTAGTGATTCAGTCATGGAAGAAAGAAGCCATGAAAACAGGAGCTGAGCTGATCTTGCTGCTCCCAATTGAGAAATTCTGGATTGACACTATTGTTTGTTTGATCTTCATTGGAGAGAAATCTTATTGGAGGTGAAGTTTTCTCAATAAACTTCTGAAGCTTATGCCCTCTAATTGTTGCCATCACTTGTTGTTTCCACAACAAGTAGTTGTGTTCATTCAACTTCACAAACAAGGTATGTGTAAACATTACTGGTCTTGAATCTGCCATTGCTGAATTTGTAATTAGCGTAGCATTGGAAGAAGTTGAATCTGTCATTACTACTGAGAAGACTTGAAATGAAGAAGACAAATGAAAGAGGAATTAAAGTGCTCTGATACCATGTTAACTTGTAAAGAAAGCTATGAAAGAAACAAACTATTTGATCTTCATCACTTGGAAATGTACAAGTTACATTGTTTATATAGACAACTCAAAGCAATGTCAAGCAATGCCTAGCTGTCAAAACAGAGCAATGCAAAGCAATGCCTAGTTGTCAAAACAGACTAACTAACTAACAAGCTTAGTAACAGATTCACTAAGCTCATCTCAAAGCTAATTACATTTAACACAGTAAAAGAAACTCTAAGGATTAATAAAAGTAAGCATAATGTGAGATAATGACACAAACATACTTATAAAGTTATTCATACCGAATTGGAAAACATAAAACAAGAAATAAATAAAAAGAATAAAAATGACGGGAAAATGCAAAAATATAAATGGCAAAACTGTCAAGTCACTTTCATAAAAAAAAAATTAAAAAAAAAAAAAAAAAAAAAACCTACCAGACGAAGTGCATGCGTCTTTTCCTAGAGCTAATTTAGAAAACAGGTAAACGAAGAAAAGTTTACGGAACATATTCAGGACACAAACTCCAGGATCCAAACTTGCCTATGTTTGTGTCATGAGCCAAAAAAAACCCAGTAATTCTAGTGATCCACCACCTTAGTGAAGAAACCTTTCCAAAGAACTGGTGTTTGTGTCTAGAGCAAACTCCTGTAGTTCCAGTGATCCTCCCTCTTAGCAAAACTATCATTCCAAACAAAATTTGTGTTTGTGCCTTGAAAAAAAGCACAATAATTCTACTTTTTGACCACCTTAGCAAAGCGCCCCTTTATCCTTGTCCTGCTCTCTGCTCGAGCTTTACGGGTTTCATAACGAATGTGTTTATCATATCTGTCAATTTAAGAAAGAATTTCAGTTAATAGTGTGTTTTTATAACAGATGTGGTGCCCCAGATGTGTATGACAAAACCCTAGAAAATGAAGGTTCTTGATGCTCAAAACATTTAAATTACTTTTATTTTGGGGAGGGAGATATATCAAGTATTACCTCCTTGTCTTCTTCTTTTCCTTATATCGTGACAGTGAAGAGTCTCTGTTATGGCTTGTTAACTCACTTGGGGCAAACTTTGAAAGGAAGGGCACTGGTTCTCGGATAATGGAATGTTGTGATTGCATACCATGACCATCACTTGCACCTCCATTGCCACTACAATCATTAGCTTTGTCATTAACTATTGAGTTCTCTTCAGCGAAGGTTCTTGAGAATGGAGAAGGAACGGGAATCAGAACTGATGTCTCACTAGGGTTGCCTTTCCATGTAATTCCATTGTTCTGCATGAAGAAACAAATCAATTATAGCTTATCTGAGATAAAATCACTTTTAGATCAAATGAGCAGAAAAGTAAGAACATTTTGTTTTGAACAAGATCAAATAAGCAGGAAAGTCAATGGCAACGGAGTAATAATTTATGACAACACCAAATGATCCAATCTGGCTTTTCCAAAAGTAAACAAAAAATCAAGAAATCCAACTCCAAAACCCATTGGAAAACAAGAAGCGGTAGAGAAATTATCATGATTATTTTATCCGCAGATAAGCCTGAAGGCTATCATCATCACATACAAGGAACCATTATTGGCACTAGAGAAACCATGTGCAAAGGAATCTAAGACTAAATGGCCAAACTCATCTGTACTAGATGTTTTCTTGATCTATTGAGCACATGAACGGCGTATAACTTATTTTAGCCCTTCAAAGAGATCAGATTGACTCAACAGTTTCCTGTCATACGAAATTAAAATGAAGCAACTACATATTTTGATGTTGAACTGTTAGCACCTAAACAATGTTGCATTGACATAAGCTATAAGATGTCAGTGAGAACAATTGAGAAAAGAGCACTGACTACTGGAGCAACAACCTAAATGTGTTGGATTGATTAAAAGAATCTTGTTCTTGCAAACCCTTGAGCAAAATGTCTTTTCTCCTCTCTTTTCTTCCCCTTTCTGTCATGGTATCTATGAGCTTAGGAGCATCCAAAACCTCCCATGAAAACATAAGGGAGAGAGTGGTTATTTCCAAAAGCCAAAATATTTACAAGTTAAAAGCCAAAAAAAATTGACTTCAAGTTGCTTTTGAAAGAGTGAGTCCCACGCACCCCCTAAATGTAAAATGTACTTCAAATACTTTCTATAATATTCTACGAAGCCTCCAATTGCAAAGCTGTAAGAAAATTAAAATTAATGGATTTCGGCATCCGTGTATTATGTGATGCTCGTTCATATACGGAAAAATAAATCAAACAAATCAAGAAATGCACCCCAGAAGGATAAATTTACAAAACATTTTTCACCAGGGAAAATCCCCAGAGTGAAAATAATTCTAAATAGATGAACAGTTGATAGAGCTTCAGATAGATCCCATAAAAATAAGAATGTCTCACCTCAGGTATGGGAAAACCAATGGGCTTGGAATCATGTTCAAAGCCTGTGTTTGCAAGTCCTGGCTGAAGATTTGGTTCAAGTACCAAAGGTTGGAAGCCTAGAAGTGATTCAACGTCCTCCTTATAAGGACTGGTCTCCAACTTCAGCATGTCACGGAGCTGGCAAACTATTGCTTCTTTATATTTCCCACATACTGTGTCTCGATTCTAAATGCAAAACAAAAAACAAAAACAAAAACCTGTCAAGATCAAATGTATTCTTATAAGTTTCGAAACAAAACTAAAACACAAAAAACCAGTATATTCTTTTAAAACACAACCACAAACACCATCTAAAAACCCCAAAGAAGCACCAAAAAGGGGTTGCGTAGAATTACTCATATTCTTTTGTGAAGGCGGTCTATAAGGATTTGGATTCTGCCATACAATAGGATAGCTATACCAGACTATGGCCAACTGATCGGTAGCCGGCTAAGGTTGGTCCTATACTACAAAGACATGCAAATCATAATTTGAAGCAGTTAATCATGCTCTAATCACTGACTCTTGGTTCATCAGCCAACCTTAAGATCCTATTTCCTAAAACCTCAAGTGTGCAAACCAATAAACTAAATCATGTGAAAGAATACAAATAAAACCTATCCGTAGTGTACAGAGGAAAGAACAGAAAATGCCACCTGACTAGAAAATACCGACACGAATCAAAGTCGATACATGAACAGTTTGATCAAGATCAACTGACTTAAGTTTATTAGCAACCAACAATAAGTAGTAAACACAATATTCTACCCAGATGAGAAGTAAAGGTCATTTGTAGCCAAAGTGATGTTTGGCTCATACAACTTCTAAAGATCAAAAATTTTCAGAATAGAACAAATTACAATCTCAACACTAAAAAATAAAGAATAAAGGGGCATCTTAAGAACCCAGGAGTATATGAACTTAAAAATTAGTTCAAACAAAACCCATTTTCACAATTTTATATATTAGGTCAACAAACATCCAATTCAATCACCACTTAGAAAGCAGTAAATAACCCCTCAAATAAAAAAAGATTAAAAGGGGTTATACCTAAAAAATTCAAATAAAAAAAAAAAACCATCCAATGATTTTTTTAATTAGATCATTAAACCAAAATTTCAAGCACTTTCAAAGCAGGGGAAGCACCCAAAAAAGGAAATTTTGAATCAAAGAACAAAAAAAAATGAGTCCATAAGAAGAAAGAAAAGCTCACCTTAGGAAGACTTGGAACATCTAGAGCTTGAAAATTCTGTGTAGATTCAGTAGATAAAATCAGATCATCAAAACTGTTAATCGAAGGAGTTTCCCAAACCAACAAATCTGAAATCCAATCAACATCCAAATCAGAACCCATCAAGTAATCATCATCACAACCACCACCACCACAGCTCAACAAAGACTTATCACCCAAGTCTTTAAACCCAAGAATCGAACACAACTCACTCGCCGAAGGACACCCAGTGAACCCCTCAAGAGGCCTTCGATCATGAGCAGAGTTCCCACCATGAGAATCCCAATCACAATTTTGACAGAGCACCGTGTTCTCAGTCGAACAGTGAATCGAAGCCGGCTTCGAATCACAGTCATCACAGAGCTGATTTCTTGTGTGCTTAGTAAACAGAAAGTTCGTCGAGTGAACCTCTCGATCACACCCAAAACAGAGCTTAGCAGAGTCAGCTCTACAGTAAAGCAAAGCCTTTGATTCTCCACAAAAGTCACAAAGCCGACCTTGCGGTGTCTGGGTTTCTTCCCTTTGGTCTCTCTCAGCTCCGTTTTCAGTCTGGGTCTCGTTTCGAAGGCGTGGGTGTCTCCCTGAACCAGCCATGCTTGCTTGCTCTGTTTTTTTTTTTTAAAGAGATGAAACAGTGGAGAAGAAGTAGAGGAAGAAGTGAGAGGAAGAGAGCGAGAGTGGCTTTTGAGTGGAGAGATTGTTATCAGAAAAGAGGATTTGATGAAAAGAGTTAGCTTTTAGGTTGGTGGTTTGGTCGAGAAGGAAGGAGGACGAGATATTTGAGCAACCAGTCCAGCCCACCATGGAAATGTACGGAAAATGAAAGGTTTCACCTTTTTTTTTATTAGTTGGTGTGGGATAAATGTAAGAAAAATTAGGTAGGTTATATGGGCACCTTCTAATTGGTTTGAGCTCCCACGAGCTCGGAGACCCGCGATATTATATACTATAGTATACAAAGAGCATCCACATTAAAATTATAGTTGATTTTAAAACTTTGTTATATACTTGATTTTATTAAGATTGAAGAGCAACCACACGGGGATGTGGTCCAATTTTTTTTTTTAAATCTTTCGAATTCTAATTGAGGAGTATAAGTTATTGCACCCTTACGTTCAACAAATTTGTTACATGACCTTTCTCATGTGGCTTAAAAAGAGATCAAGGCGTGGAATGACTACTATTAGATGAATTGTAAACCTCTTGAATGAACTACTATTTAATACCAATGTTGTGGATGGTTATGGCCTTTGACGGTTATGAGATCCTATAAAAACTCAGCTCGTTCAAAAAAAAAAGTATTATCATTTTGTTTTGTATTTATAGTCGAAGAAGTAAGAAGTATATATGCATGTCACACAATTAAACTCATTCTTTTTCAGTGGTCTGGAGAGTACATATATTTCACATACTCAAACTACACATAAAACGATCTCTGACAAGCAGTGTCTCAAACCACTTGCTTTGCTTTGCTTTGCTTTTCTAGACTTTTCTCAACATATTTGATTGTTTGGATAATTCTAGAGATTGAGGACTCTAAAATTTGCTAGAGTTAAAGTTCAACCTTTTCCCTTCCGAGATATGTTAATTTGACATGTCTCCCTTACAAGGTTGGACCTTTGTCCACCCATGCTTGAGTTCATTTCTAAATTTTGTTAATTTAATTTTCTTTTTCAAATTCGACAATCCATTCGCCATAGAACATTTTTATTTCTGAAGTGAATCATGTTCAGCAAACGAGTGTGACTGCTCTTATGAAGACCATCACGGATCCAGGGGGGCTCATGCGCATAAAGCACAAGACCCCCTCATGTGCATCAACTCAAGTCGTCGGATCTATTGGATGGCTCAGATTCATGGACTTGAAAAAATAAATTTCAACAAATATCAAAGGTAAGATTTTAAAGGGAAAAAAGGTCTAAAGGAGATTAACAAGAGCAATTTTCTCAAGCTCCTCCACAACATGGTCCAGTTCCTAATCAAATTGAAAAATGTGAAGTCAACAGCTGAAAACGAGGTCTTCAAGTTTTAGCAATCACATTATGAAAAGAGATTATATAGCAAGATACATTTAAAGGATACCACTGCAAACTGGAAGGTTGTTAACGGTGTAGGTCGGTGTTTGCAACCTGATTCGTCGCTAAATCTCAAGCAAGAGGGAGGAAGATAAGGGGGGTGGGTGTAGGTCAGTGTTTGCGGCTTGATTTGACGCCGAAACTCGAGCAAGAGGGAGGAAGAGAATGTCTTCTTCACAGTCATGTTTCCCGCCTATCTCCCCCTCCCAAAACCTTTCATTTCCCCTTTTTGATATTTGTTGAAATTTATTTTTTCAAGTCCATGAATCTGAGCCGTCCAATAGATCCGACGGCTCGAGTTGATGCACATGACGGGGTCTTGTGCTTTGTGCACATGAGGCCTCCCTCGATCCGACCATCACTCGGTCAAGCCACTGTTGCCCTTGTCTCCTTGCAAACTTCCTCTACTCTCTCATCGGTTGATTAACAAACTACGCGTCTCTACGGCTCAAAACGTCATTGTAGGAGTAAGAAATGGCATCATTTGTCAATCCATCAAAATTCAGAGTAATCTTATCAACCTCCTTTACATAAAATTCAGATAACATTTTTGAAAAACAAAACTAGTTATAGCTAGTAGACAACAACAATTCTAGCCAGCCTTGTTTGTTGGTCTTTTTTGAGTATTTTTTAAACTTTTTTACAATTTAACTCCTTCTATAAGTGGTGTTTTAAAGATGAGAGGTAAAAAATATAAAAAAACAAAAAAAATTAATAATAAATAAATAAACTAAAAAAAAAACCGACAAACATGGCTGACTAGACTTAATCAGTAGACAAATTGGTCGACTAGTGTACTCTCGTATGCTATCAAGGCAATGCGTCAATTGTAGGGACCTAATTCCCAACATGTTTATTTGTGCTTCATGAACACATTCACTCAAGCACTGCATGCATGGTGTGGCATACGAGTAACCACGCAGGCAAATGTTGAGTTGAGTAAAGAACAAAACATAGTGAAGAATTCATATAAAATTATCGAAAATTATGCATAAAAATGTCGTCATTGGTGTCATCATCATGAATCTTTACATGGACATAATTGATGATAGTTCCATCAAAATCCAGAGAAAGTTTTTGCAGCTCAGCTTAGCCACTAATTGTAATAATTGGTCAACCTAAAATATGGAACTTGGTAGCCAAATGAATTAAAGGTCTCGACAAATGTACCCTCCTGTGTTATAATGGTTGGTAATGGGCCACGTTCACCAAATCACAGTCAACACCTATAGTATTGTATGATTAATGCATTCACATGACCCTGTCTTCGTGTCTTCCTTCCTTGCATGGGTACCACCTACTTGTGTCTTGCTTGCCAAGTTATAGGGACTAATGAGGATCGAGGATCAGAAAATCTTGGCTGGTTGCTGCCGGGGTCGAAATTTACATTTTTGCCTCTCCCTCTTTAAACATTGTTTTGGAAAAAAAGTGTTTAAAGGTGGGGGCAAAAATGCAAATTTACCCCCAAGCAGCAACCAGGCCAGCTAGAATTGCTCAATGAGGATATAGTGGTCTTTCAAATTGACCTTTTTGATGATGATGACACAAATGACGACATTTTGGATGCATAGTTTGATGATAGTTCCATGGAACTTGGTAGCCAAATAAATTAAAGGTCTCGACAAGTGGTACCCTCCTGTATGATTAATGCATTCACATGAGCCTATCTTGGTGTCTTCCGTCCTTCCTTGCATGGGTACCACCGACTTGTGTCTTGCTTGCCAAGTTATATGGACTAATGAGGATATAGTGGTCTTTCAAATTGACTTTAGACCAAAAGTATAAGATAATAGAATCTATGGAAATAAAAGGACTGGAGTGGTAAGCGGCAGAAGAAGAGTCTTTGATTTGTTTAGTCTAATCAATAGTCATGTGGTGGTTCATGCATGCATGCTTGCCTTTACTTGTAAAGGAAGAAGAACCAAGGGATTCAAGAGAGTTCAAGGAACTAGCGCACTAGAGCAGGAGTGGGTTTAAATACTAATCAAAACATTTTTAATAGCTAATAAGATCTCGAACAATGTTGAATAATCATAATAGATAAATTGGACTATATTTCAGATACAGAGCTAGAGGCCCTCAGAGATGACTGATTGCATGAGAACAAACGATCGAAAACATAAGCTGACTATCATTTAATGTTAGCCAAGGTCAATTTGGTACCATCAATGATGTCATTACATTAACAATCGTAATAAGAGAGTTAATCTTCATTTGTTTTCTTTCCTATAAAATGAAACGACCCTTCTTAAAGAGAAATATTCCTACCACCAAAAATTCTAGGGAGCGAACCACCCATCCCTCCTCCTCGAGATGAGTGTTAGCATCATCGAGATGCATGGTCACTCTCATCTCCAGGAGTACAGGTGGTTACACCCATCCCTCACTCCCTAGAAGAGCTCTTCCTACCACATGTCACGCCCCATCCCTACGTTTCCACATTTTTTTCTCTAATCAAGACAATCTTGCTTTGAGAAGGGATGAACATATCTCTCATTTCTTTTTTTTATCTTTTTCTTTTTTCACTTTTTTATTTTATTATTATTATTTTAAAAATAAGCGTGCCGCCGATGGATATAAAACTCAAGATGTGAGAGGTGCCAACACAGCCTTAACCATCCAACCAGACTACCATTTCTTACCTTCTTGAACAAGTTACATGATTGCGTATTTTGAAATAGCCTGAATTTTTGTTAATACTTGAAAATGATATTATAAAATTTCTAGTGCTTTCGAATCTGAAATTATACACTTGGTTCAAACCAAAGGTCTAAAGTGTTCCGACTTTTAAACATTTGTTTAGACTTTCGGATTGAGCTAGTGATGCACAGTTGCACACTACCACAAGCAGCCAGTAAAATTTATGTACGATGGACGTGTAAGTTTTACGTTATCCACAATTTCAACCTATGCATCTAGGAAATGCACACACTTAATTACCCATGTAAAACTTGATTTCAACCAAAACATTTAGGAGGGAAGAAACAGTAATTTCAGGAAGAATTTTTTTTTGCAAAGTTGCAAAACAATATGAGCTCCCTGAATCAAGAGGTAGGTTGATCACTCCTCACTGCCCGCTGCTCTTTTCCTCATTATCTTCTTCACCACCTCAGTGAGCATATATTTATATAGAGTTTGAATCCAAATATAGTATTTCAGTTCCAATCCAACTATACTTGAATCCAAATACATTACACAACTCATCAGAAAACCTTAAAAAAATATATATATATATGATTAATTTCAAACCTATCTTCTCTCCCACAGGTTCCTCAAAATCCCAACTCGTCCATATTTCCAACACTTCGTAGTTTATTTTCTTAGTACTTTCTTCAACATTGTTCTCTACAAACCATCTCTGAACCGAACTCATTGTAGCAACTAGATCTGTCTTCCTTGAAGAAGAGAAAGTATTCAAGTCGTCGTCATACTACAATACAAAGGATCATTACATAACATCCACCACTGATACTAACCAATAAACTTAACCTAATAAGAAAACAATATAAGTTTAGCTAAATAGTTCACAGAACATAAGCATACTTGAATCAAGCACTGGCCTCTTAAACAAAACCCCAAACTTTCTGGATGAAAAATGATTGCCAACACAATGTCAGATGAACGACAAAAAAAAATGGCCTAGATGATGGAAAAGAACTCAAGGAAGGTTTGCCACGAGAAGTCTGATCCACATATTCGACAATGGTAAATTTTCAGATATAACAAAGTTACATGACATGTAGATACAATTTTCGCTGAAAACCTAATGGTTACAAAACATTACACTAAATTGGCATTTTTGTAGCAACTCCCAGTATCACTTTTGAGTTGTAACAATCCACTAAACAATTACAAGTCAAAACTAAATTTAGTCAAAAAAAGTGATACAGTTATTGGATCACCATGAATAGTATCACTTGTAGCATGATACTATCATTGTATCACTTTGTTTGTGAAAATGTAAAATTGTTTGGTGAATTCTTACAGCTCAAAAGTGATTGTTTTTAGAGTTGTTACAAAAAGGCCAATTTGGTGTAGTGCCTTCCAAGTTGTGCCTTCCATCATTGAGTCATGCCTTCCAACTTATTACTAATTGAGGTGCTGCTGATGGGTCTAAAACCTACTCAGAGAGAAGGTTAATCCTATCACACTTCGGTTATGGTCAGAAACATCAGTTGTCACACATGGGATAATGACATAATAATGCTAATGATCCCTACTACGCATATCATGAGAAATAATAAACCGTAAATGCATAAAACAAGAGAAAATGTAATTTTTATTTCGAAAAAGTAACAACTAAATTACCTCCCAAAGGAGTAGGTTTGTTAGGCAGTCAGATTCACAAAAACACAGCTTTCGACATCATCATCCCTATTAGGGCGCTTCCCAGACCGGATTTTTAAACTTTTAATGCCTGTCAACCCCCTTGAAGTTCTCTTTTCTGACTGTAATCTTGGTCTATAATATGTCCATTCTCAAGAGCAAGACCTATATTGCATGCTTGCCATGAAAAATTCAGATAGGGCACCCGGCATTTAAGCTGCCCACCTGAGTTCTTTCTCAAAAATTATGTCAGAACAGAAGTGCTCCAGAATTACGAGGAGCGACAAATTGAAGTAATCTGGACCAGTACCTCTGAAGAATCAAATAAATAATACTTTACACTAGCAGAGGACACCTGCTCACCCATATCACAAGCCATGAACTTCTGCAAGACGAACATTAATGGTTAAAAATTCAACTTGTTAATTGCATTTTTAAGGCTTTATGTGATTGCAAGGTGATTCACATATGGAACTTGTCCAGCCAATAGTAGCTCTACAGATACTTAAATGGAAGACGTAAACAACCCATTTGTGTTCTACATCCTCCCAGAGATAAATTGGAGAACTGGGTAACAACCTCATGTTATTTTTGCAGAAGGAATTAATGGCAGAATGAGCAAGGAAATCAAGGACTCACCTAGCCATTTTGCTACTTTATTATCTCGCTTGCACTCTGTAATTAAGGACCAAATCATCAGGCTTCTTCCATATATAAGCTCGGACTGTAGCTAAGCTCATCTCTGGGGATAAGACCTGGAAAAGCACCAAAATGTACATACCCACATTCGATGTTAACTACAGTCAACACACAAGGAAGCACAAATTATAGATGGACTAATTTAAATGTGATAGGAAGCATACAACACCACTCTACTAGTAATCTGCTCGTGAGAGTTAATATAAAGGACCATAGAGGACAGAACTATATAACACATGCAATTTGTGTGCATTCATATCAGTTGTAGAGTGACGTCCTCAGGTAGGGCTGAAAACCGAACCGACTTAGGTCGGTTTTAAAATTTTCAAACCGAAACCGAACCGACCATTAATAAAACCGATCCAAAACCAAACCGATTCTAATTTATGCAAATCGTAACCGAACCGAACCGACTAAAATCGAACCAAAACCGAAATAAAACCGAACCGACCGACTATTTTAAACATATTGTATTATTTACATATAAAATATATATTATTTATTATATATATTCGGTCGGTTCGGTTTGGTCGGTTAAAATCACATAGAAACCGAACCGACCACTTCGGTTTTGAATTTTTTAAAACCGAAACCGATCCGAACCGAATTTAAACCGAACCGATTGGTTTGGTTTAGATCGGTTCGGTCGGTTTAATCGGTTTGATCGGTTTTTTGTTCAGCCCTATCCTCAGGCAAGAATTTGACCTTTCAGTTCTCCAAAAGCTTAAAGAAACTATATTTTAGAAGGTGCGAAATGCAGACATGATATATTCTTGAAATAAACCCTTTCCAAAAATATGCCAGTAAGTAGCTAAGGTGCACAGATGCAGTGTCACGACAAATCTCATAATAAAAAAAAAAACTAGGAGTGGTTGGATAATATGAACATAAACATTAAATTACTAGGATTCTCGCTATTTCGTTACATATCATATAAGAAATGCAAATAACTATTAGTGCAGATTACCAAGTTATCTGTTCAATTAATATACAAATACTACAATTACATGAGTATAAATTATTATGCTATAAGTACCTAAACTTTTTTTTTTTTGTTAAATCTACATATAGATCAATAAAAAACAGTGTTCTAAAAATCGGCCTAGGAGCTAGAAGATGGAAAACTGCCCAGATTAATGGCTGGGCGGGCTGTCTGGGCGGTTCTGGGCAGTCTGGGCGGGTTTAGGCGGGTCTGGGCGGAGTCTAGGCGGACTCTAGGCAAGTCTAGGCGATTTTTATTTTTATTTTTATTTTTAAAATTTTTTAATATGGCTGATTGTGTTCTTATTTTATTTTCTTTCCTATTTTTTAGAAATAAACTATTTAATTGTTTTTTATTCAGTATATGTCTAAATGTAGCAAATGATGATTACTTAATGGAATTCTCAAAGGATCTGTCGGTACCAATTTTACTAATGTAGATTTTATCAAACATAACTGAGGTTATTCATGCAATTTGAAGAAAAATAAAAGAGTACACAAATTTAAATTTATATAAAGTACCCATCATGACCAACTTCAGTCATTTGAGTTTTAATAAATTTTGTTCACGATTGGTAATTTTTTATGTTTTTAAATTTTGCATATGTATATTGGCATTAAATTGGATGTAATTGATAATGAATTATGTTTAACTTTTGTAAATTATTAAAGTAATAATACAAAACCTAAGACCGCCTAGGTGCCGCCTAGGCCCCTGGGCGCTAGGCACCTGCTCGCCGCCCGCCCAGCGCCTAGCGATTTTTAGAACACTGATAAAAAGGTTTATCCAGAAAACGGTTTGGAAAAGTGTCCAAGAAGTGATAGAAGAATGTCAAAGAAGTATCTAAGCATGACATGAGAGTCACATCGGACGAGTGCCTAAGGAATGTCGAGTTCCTAAATAGCGTCTATGCATCCTAAGAACCCGCCAAGACTTTTATTTTGTCCTAAATACTAGGGTTGGGCCGGTTCGGTTAACCAACCCGAATACCCAAGACCAAGGACCAGTCTTTTAAAGACTTGATTTTTAGAGACCGAGCCAGGACTAGGTGACACCGGTTAACCAGGGTCCAAGTTAACAGAAAGTTTGGGTCAAGCCAGTCTTGATTCAATCCCCATTTCAAATTTTTCTTTTAGCTTTCTTTTTCTTCTCCCTTGATGCTGCTGGTTTGATATCCAAGTTTCTCCTCCGAACTTCGAGCCTCCCTTGCAAACACAAGTGGTGTGAACCTTTAAGCCCTTGAAGAACCGAACCGAGCGCCTCCTTGTTGAGTACAAATCATGGTTTTCACAATGAACTGTAAGGATCAAATCGATCATCAATTCGTTGCTCAATTTACTTCCCTCTTTGCGACTTCTCAGCCTTCAAGACCCTCGCGAACAACTATTTAAGGCCCAAAGACCACAAATTGTTCCCCCAAGTGGATGAGATTTTTCAAAATGGGATTACACTCAATCCCGCTGAAATCGGTGACGGTGAGATCATGATTCCGAATCTTTCTTTACCATCACCAATAAAACCTAAAAAACCGTTTATTTTCTACACAATCATATTCTAGTAGTAATCAATCACGTAAAACCCACTTCTAAAGCCATTTAGCCTGCATTGATATCTATGCAAAGATCTAAAACTTGCATCAAAGCGAACTCAATCAGCTATATGATCAGTAACTTGATTTCCTTCTTGTGAGATTAAGTCTGTCTTTTCTCATACAATTTGCTCAAAGGCTTCCTGAACCAGACGTCAATTAAGGATTTGAGCGGCCTTCTTTGCTTTCCAACTCTCCAATTAGAAATTTTGGCAGTGAAGCCCTATGCGGGCTCTGCTGCATGCACTGCGACGATCTAAAGATTGGGTCTTGAAGGTTTCTTGAATTGGGGAAGTGGGTTGGTGAGAGATGTGAAAAGAAAGTAGAGGGAGAGAAGAAGAAAACAGAGGGGGATAAGAAGAAAGCAAAGGGGGAGAAGAAAAGCCCTATGTTTGATCTTGGGCCAGACTTGATCTTGAGCCATTAAAAAGACACTGAAATTGCATTGATCCAATTAACCGGCAGGTTTTGAAATTTGGAACTGAAATCGAACCGAGAATTTCAGTCTCGTTCGGTTTTTAGAACCAAACATTAAAAATATTTAAAAGACCGGCCCAATCGGTTCGGTCTGAACAACCCTACTAAATACTATTTGGTGCTCTTTACAGGAACCACTAAACCAAAACTCAAATGTTCAACTATTCGAACCCAAGACCTGATATTCAACTATTTACATGGGTAAATGTGTCAATGTTGGACATTGGTATGAGGGGATTTATCAATTGAAGAATTATTGGTTTCTTATTTGGTGTTTGTCTTGTATTTGCTACGCTAGAAATCAAGTCGATGGTCATTTACAAATCTTTTCAAGATGATAGAGCAGGAAGGGCCTTCCGAAATACCTCTTAAATGTGTGATTCATATAACAGTTAACGTTGATGGTTCTTAACTTTATCATGGAAGAAGCCTGACACGACCGTTTGTTGTGTTTGCAGGTCTATGTAGATGAATCAATTGAGAAACGACTATCTTTCCATCCGTAGTTCACCCCATCTATCTATTCCACAACCATTTCTCTCGAAATTGACTGCCTTCAATACACTACCATTACATACACAAGTACTCAGTACACTACAAACTTATCATTTTCTAGGGTTACCATGTTTTTTGTATTCAACAAGATCCTGAAATACAGGTGCAACTAAGAAAAGGAAGATTGATTTCTCCATGATAAGAACACAGATGACAATTGACTGGGAACAAGTTATAAAACCATACAAGATCTTTGGAAAGAAACCTCTTGTAATTTTTTACCCAGGAGCTCAACTTTTTTTGTGGGGACAAGGTTATTGAACGGAACAATTTCCAACCATCTACCTCTTGAAAAGCCAACTTAGTATATTGTTACAAATTTATCACAAATTTAGAAGTTGTTGTGAATCCTGTGCAGCATCAATGGTTAAGAATTTGACTGGAACTCAACTGGTAATTCATGATTACTAGCACATTTCATTGTGCTCCATTGAACTGAATCTTTCCCATGCAAGTGACAACTATGAATTGCTTGGTTGCTTTGAGCAGAGTATAATGATGTTGTAAGTTTCAAACTGGACTTTCTCAAGTTAAGAAGCAAATTATCGAGTTACAGGTTTGGGGGTCGTCTTCATCTGAGGTAGAGTCTCCAATTCGCTACGATATAAATATCAGTGGTATATGCATTTTGAAACTTGAAAAAGATTAAATTACTCATTTTATAAAGAGATTTGCCAGATTACTGCACAAGATCTCTATATGCATTTTGAACCTTGATTGAAATAGGTTAAAACACTTTAGGAGACTTGCCTGATTATTGCACAAGATCTCTATAGAAGGTTTCAACTTTGAGGACTTGATCCCTGGCCGAGAACCAACATCCCCCACGATGCTAACTTCTGCTTGTCCTACCAGTCCAGAAGAAACTCCATCTGAGTTTCGCATATCAGATGTTTTATCTAGAACCGTTTTTTCAACGACATAGTTAATAACCTGCAAGAAAAATATTGATAAGGTCAATTTCTATCGTAAATTTGTAACTTTGTAACCTAAAGACAAAAATCCACACGATATTATACAAGTTTAGAATTTTTTTTCAAAATAAATGGATCATACCTGATTACAACACAAGTCTCATCAAAATTTTCAAAATTAAGTCAAACATTTTTAACATGGGCACTCAGTGATAGAATTGTATATTTCCAACTTTCCTAAAAAGCATATTTAGTAATACTATATAAAAATCCTATCTAGAGACGTTTTATCCTTATTCCTTGCTAACCATAGAGGTTGAAAAATGGATTTTTTCTAATAGTTCGACCCAGGAATTGATGACTCAAGTTACTTCTGCCAATAGAATTCCAACTTTTCATATTGAGGAAGATGAACTATACATTACATTGCATCAAATTAATGACACAAAGCTCAATGATGCACCGTTGTTGTTTGTACTTGAGGCTTACTATGTCGGATTCATATAATATAACAGACCTTTGGGATTAGCATAATGTAGTTACATCAATCGAAAAATACACCAGGACATCAAAATTTTATGCCAAGACACGCTCCTTGACTAAAATATAACTCTAGCAAAGCAAAGCATCCTATAAAGCACCATTATAACTCTAGCAAGCATCCAGTATAACTCTGCACAGAACAAGTGTGTTCCTTGAGTGACACATGACTAGCAAAGCACTTCTAAAAGCCCACTCCAACACTCGAAAAGACTACAAACTAAGGGTGTGTTTGGTTGCGTGGAATTCATGAAGGAACACTTGAATTGATGGATGGACCACTTGTGTTTAAGGCAAATTTGATTAACATGTGGTGGAAAATAAGTATTCTAGATTGTGATGAAAGGTAGGGAGTCGAATTCCCATGAATTATGAAAATCCAATTCTTTAGGGGGTGAAGAGTTGGGATTTTCATGTTTCATGGGAGTTTAATTCCCACATTTGATCAAAATCTGGAATCTATGATAAGTGCTCCAGCACATTTTGATCAAATTTGGCTTAACCACAAGTGGTCGACTGCGGATTCCATGGAATTGGATTCTGCACAACCAAACACACCGTAGCTAACAATGTAAGCGTAATTAATAGCTTGTTAAGAGAAAGCTATAAAGTTGGCTAACAATGTAAGAGTAATTAACAGCTCATAAGGAAAAGAGGTAAAGACTTCATAACAATTTCAGTGAATTAGGGCAGATATACTTATCAAGCATATTTCAAGATCAAGTGTCAATTTATCTACTTTAAACTCTATGCACCATTGTGGCCTGACAAAACATATATTCTTTCAAAATCATGATGGACAGACTGATTTTTCATCAAGAATCAGTTCTAGGAGAAAGAAAGATTTTTTGCATCTTGCATTTAATATATCTTTGACATATTTCCTTCATGAAGAATTCCCAGGAATTAAAATAACAAAAAATGAATAGCCTAATACTATAAGATTGTGCGATCTACCTTCGAAAAAAACCATAGAATATTATCTAAGGTCTCACTATGGTAATGATCCAAATACCATAAATCTAGTCTAACTTGCATGTATGCCCATAAAACTCTAAGGAAACATATGAATTATCTTATCTTATAGGTTTCATCTCAACACCAATTAAAATATCTACTTTAAAGGATGAAGCTATTTACTTTATGTATGCGCAGTATCCGAGGTGCATTCAGTTTCCCTTGTGTAAGGACTTGAACACTTGAACCTTCATAAGGATGTAAATAAAAGCTACACCTGTGTACAGAAATATGAAACACAATGAAACCGTTTTAGCCGACAATAACCAGCAAAGGAAAAATAAACTACTTCATGGCAAAAAATCAGCACACATAAAGGATTAGACAGAAATAGAATATTTTTTTTCATTTTTGCCTGCATAAATCCAAAGTTTTTTTTAGCTCGGGAAAGAGAAAATGAGCAAAGCACATGAAAGGCACATCAAGAACCGACCCACCAGTGACCCCAAATATGCACTTAAGTGTTATGCAAAACAAGGAGCATGATAAATCGAAAAATATATAATCATATCTTCAGCCCGACATGCTAAGCTATTTGAACTGAGGCATTTAACTATTTAAGAGAGATTATCTTGCATCTAACATGTTGAGCTATGCTTGAAATGAGGCATTTAAGATAGATTATTTTTTTTATCTTATATCATAATATGTTAGAATATGTGTTTGACATGCTAAGTTATGCTTGAAATGTGACATTTAATTTATCCTGATATGGTAGAATGTGTCTGATATGCTAAGTTATGATTGAAATGTGGCATTTACAATAAATATGAAATGTGGCATTTACAATAAATTTGAAATGTGGCATTTACAGTAGATTATTTACTATCATACACCCTAAGCAATGCTTGAAATGTGACATACATGATAAGATTATTTACGGTCATATATACTTTTACGGTAGAATATGAAGACGGGTGATTCTACAAAATGATCATTATCAGCATTCACAGTATCATGCAAGCTTTTTCCGAATTTTAGAAACCAAAAGGCTCATATGCATCGAGGGCAGAATAATACTTAGCGATGTCCTTCGCAGGTATTCCTTTATTCAAGATACAATCCAAACACCACCGTGGAATATCCTTCTCATCTTCTGTACCATCAAGGTCAGTGATCTTCTTTCTCCATGGACCTCCATGGGAACCCTCTGTAATTATGGAAGGTGGAGAAATTGTCGAAAACTCAAAGGCAGGACGGACCATGGAAATGAGGTTTTCACCTTTATCTTCAACTTCAACTCTTGAGTGGGAATGGCTCCCAATAGAAATATCCTTCCCCGGTGAAATGTCACCATTGGCAGAAGAATGAGATCCTGACTTGTGCCTTCTTTTGGCCAACCAATGAGCAAACAAACCCTTTAGGGTAGATTCAGCAAGACATATCTGCAGCATTCAAATAATTTAAGAACCACATTTAGTTCATGGAGAAGACATAAAAAATAGTATTTTCTAGTTCAAGCTATGTAACAACGACAAGGACACGGGTATCGGCCCTCAACACGGATATGAAGTGTCGGGTACGTCAGCAAATAACAAATATGGGACACGCTTGTATATTTCAGTATTATTTACTTTTCCAGCAATAAGTTTTGAATTATTTTTCTTTCTTATCAGCAAAACAAACCTTAAGAACTACTATTCAGCACTATACAATCCCAGTTAAACGTACAAAAAGAAAACTAGATATCTCTAAATCTGTCCCAATAACGTCACTTTAATATCAATCGGTTGGTTAACTGATTCGGTAACATTGTTAAAGATTTTGTTGTTCCTTTCCCTCCATAAGATTCACACAAAGGCATGAATCATTCTCTCCCACACCCATTTACCAAAAGGAGATAGGTTAGATGAGGGCAAGAAGAGGAGACCATTTCCCATAGGAGGTGCACCAAAGGGTAGGAGTTCAGGAAGTGGTCACTAGATTCTTCATCCTGATTCCATAACACACAACGGTTAGGAAGGGCCATAATTGGTAGATGTAAATTGCCATATTATGATTTGCTAATTGCTATACATGTACTCCTAAGCGGTTAGAATTGAAACCTTTGAAAGCTATGTGAAAAAGTTGATGATCAAATAATGGTATCCAATGAGAGTATCCATGAGTGTCGACATGCGTATATCCCACATGTTCTTATCGACACACTTTATATAAATAAAGTGTCTTTGTTACATAGGTTTATTGATCCCTATAATTAGCTACATGATGTCAAATGATATCTCACCAGCTTAAAGAATTTCAGATTTCAATTAAGGATTTTAAATGCAAGGAAATTAATTTAATAAATAATGCATCTTCACCAGCCACTATTAAAAATAGGATGAGGATGAAATATTAGAAATGACAAACTGAAACTAAAGAAAACAAGTGATCGTAAATAATGGCAAATCCCACACAATAACTAAACAATCAAGGAAGTCACACTAAAAATGAAATAGAACAAGCCATATTCAGCAACTATACCAATTTCAGCCTAGGATTAGAATTACCAAATAGAATTAATAAAATTGATGATGTATTTTGTACCATGCTGTATTCAAGGATTCGAATTAACAACTGAACGTTATTTTTCTGCAGACTACATCAGTTTAACCTATAATTGGCAGATGTGAAATCAATAAAAATGTTATCAACAAGCCACTGAACGTATCTACCTTGTGATCTTCTGGTACCCCAACAATGTTCAGATCAACGGAATACATCTCTGCACTAAAACATTGCGGAGTGTCCAAATGGATAGACAGGCTTCCAAGCCTAGTGTCTGTGGTGAACCACGCAGGAAAACTAACCTGAAAACATCTCAAAGCAATCAAAAGTAGTTGATGCAAAAGAAGAGTTTTTCATCTATTAACTAAGAAAATTATTTGTACCATTTCGAACAGCTCTTCCTTCTTATCTTCAAACGAAACCTGAAAACATGAAAGGTGATTGTGTTGGTCTCATAATTAAAATGATACATTAGCATGTAGATATCAAGAATATTCATAAGACTGTTCCAAAATGGAATCGAAATATTTTACTAAAAAAACCTTGCCATAGTCCTCAACCACAATACCCCTTGTAATATCCCACAGCTGAACCAAACCTGCAGTATCCTGTGAAAAGAAGTAGAACATTAGATTATAATTTATCACAGCAACTTGCAGAGCAAGCCACTTCATTCGATGCAAGAAGCCAAATGCTTAGCTTTGCATCCATCAACTAATACAAATAAATTATTCATGACATGGCAACGGGGGGACAATATTGTGATTACCTTGGTCAGGATTTGCCTTCTATTATTTAAGATTTCATGCTGCACAATCCCTGGAATCCCCGGGATAGTGAAGGAGGGTTCTTCATAAACTGGAACCTGGAAATGTGAAACAGTAAATAACTCATCGCAAGTATGGCAGCATAAACATCTACATGAACCAAAAGAGATAAGATCCGGGCTAAAGCTAAGCAAATCCAAACTAGAAACTATAAGCAGGAAAAAAAAAATGAAAAAGTTCATTTGTGTTCAGGAAATGAATATGCCAAAATATAAGGATAGCTACACGACCCCAGACTCACCAATTTGGTTCGTTTAAAGTTCATTTGTATTGAGAAAATGAAAAAGTGGAAATTCATACCCAAACATTACTAGCATTTCGAATAAAACAAGAATGACCTCATGAACCAAACTGAAATGTCCTAGTTTCAGCTACAATGAGAAAAACTTTTACTCATCAATGGCCAAAGTATCTCAACAAATACCCAGAAGCCAGTAGATAATAGTGTGTACGATGCATTTTGCACAATCCCTCAGAAAACACACGAATAGATTTGCACTTTCCTCCCTCTCTTTTCATTCTATGATGTCTTTTTTTTTTTCTTTTTAATATATGAAATGCTGCGCACTTGTCTCTCCTTCAATAGGAAGGCAGCGAGGCTTCAAAAATCATTTTTTCATTATAGAATTAGGAGTAAATGTACCACTTACAGGAGTGGATCCTTCTAAGCTAGCCCTTGCTCTAGAGAAGGATAAATTGCCAGCCAAGAATGAGCCGCCTTTCTGAAAAATCTTCCGAGGGTTACGTCCTTCAGCTGGCCACTTATGTACAGAAGAATCTGTTGTTGCAACCCATATGCTATCATCATGCAATGCAACTTTTGAAATAGGGTGGTCCTTTGTGCAAAGTAAAATGCTTTCTCTTTTGGACAAATCTGTAACGTACAGCTAAAAGACCAGTACCAAAACAGTTTACAGTTGAGAAAACAAGTAAAACAAAAATATTTAAAATTCTAGAGAGTGTGTTACTTACAGAAAGATCTCGCCCACCACTATATACATGACTAAATGATGGAGTGCTAGCAAGTGCCCAAACAGAGTCTGTGTGTACAGCGTAGGAATGTACACAACGTTGTTGACCAAGATCCCATAGTCTACAAGGGTGGGAAATCAAAATTGATCATTACAAGGACCAAAGTAAAGCTTTCTTCAGAGTTCATTTTTGTGTCAAGAAAGGAATTTAATTTTTCTGGTATTCATAAAGGCCTCCATTGCCGGCATTTGTGGTCAGATTTTCACTTCTAGACTAATCATTAATCAAAGAACACTGGCTACTGGATGATGTATTTTTAAGGCTTCAAAAAGTTTCTTGGTCTCACTTATGGTACTATTTGAATTTTCAAATACATCATTGAAATCATAAAAGCTATAGGATCACTACAGAAGCTTCAAACAAATGATGTATCCTACCCAGAAACAAATTTATGCTCAAAGAATAACTTGAGCGAGGGTGAATGGTCCCTCAATTTTTATAAGAGCACGAAATGAATTGCCGGTATTTGGCTCCAAAACCTAATCTAAGAGCCCTAGTCAGAGCTAGGTCACCCAAGAGGAAGACTGAACAAAAATCGGTTTCTCAGAGTTGACCAACCAGTCACAGGTGTAGAACGCCGAAGCCAACTGATCCCACCAACCCCTGATATTTCTGTCAATCAATTGATCGATCACGTGCAATAAACACCCTGCTTTTACCTTGCACCATACATCCCAAATCCCAAATTGTTTATATGGCCAGAACATTTTGGCACAGCCCTCTTTGTGAAAATGGTATCCTCGCTATGCAAGCCACTCCACACATATTCAACCCATTCCAATATTTTTGTAGCTCAATAAACTGTTTATTATCACAATTAACTACAAGATCAAATTTCAGGAGCGTGAAAATTTCAGACTTGGCCAATTTTGATGGAGATGAATTATACAATGAAAATAGCATGTTCACGACCCAAAAATTAATAATATAAGATTATATAATTGTAAACACTATTTTATCAGAAAATTCGCGCGCCGGAGAAGAGGTGGGCACATAACCCCCAACCTAGGAAGCACAGACACAGCGACACAAGGAATCTCAAAAGAGTAGGACAGAGACACCGAAATAGTAAAATAATAAATTTAATTTATCAAGTAAAAAAAGTTCTTAAATGCATGTAAGACCTTAAATATAATAACAGTCTAAAGCCATACTAAGATAAAGATTAATGACTTAAATCCAGCCCAACTCAAATTTATAACTCACATCATAAGTCAAAATCCTTCACTAAACTCAACTTTTCATCCTTCAAAATGCTTTAAATTAGATAGTCTACTATACTAGGCATGTCCCAAAAATTCAAAAGAAACATGCGCAACTTTGTTAATTACATTTAACCATCACAAATTAAAAACAAATGACATCATCACCATCCGTGAGTAACATCACTTCCATTCGGTTCATCAAAAGAAAAATCCACAACTTCAAGTATCCCCACACATTATAAATTTTCAAATGCATACCCTTCAATATCTCACATCCTAGTTTTACCTTGAAGGCAGTGGCAGACCCAAAATTTTAGTCGAGGAGGGGCGAAATGGTAGGGGATTGTTGGTCGATAATAGGAGTTATCGGAGGCAAAACAAGAAAATTTTCAACTCCGGACCAAGGATTGTGAATTCGTGAAATTTCGCGAAATATTTCTTATTTTGAGGTCTCAAAATTTGAAGTGCCGAAAAATAAACGTATGTTATTTCGTAAATTTCGACATTTTCGTGTGAAACCCAAAAGGTTACGAAGCAAACTACATTTTTTCGATCAAAATATTTCGTAGATTTCGATATTTTCGTGTAAAACCCAGGTTATGACGAAAATTACGTTTATAGGGATACTTAGTATTTACGCTTCCTTTGATGTATTTAATGTATTTATTAGGTTAACTTACTAGTATCTTACTTGTCCACATATTTATATATGTTTGACATATACTCCAATTTTGTACATTTTTTCTATATACAACAAAATATTTCTCAAAATTTACCTTAAAATCAAGAGACCAAAATTACTTCGAAAAACGAAATCACAATCCTTACTCCAGATTGATAATTTAACAAAAATCTCTAGTAACATCTATAAGTCAATACTAAAATCAAAAATATAATTTTAATTGTATTCTTCATGAACTTAGTCTAGTACTGTACATTTTTTTTGTACAACTATAAAAAGTACATTATAAATAAATATATATATATATAACTGAATCGGGTATAATATTTTAAGCCAAATTGTGATTAAGTCATCGACAATTTAACAGCCTAATAACTGGTATACATATTAAAATTAAGAGTTCTATATTTTGTTATGTTAGATTTTAATTAAATATTATTTTGGGTTTAATTTTATTCATATAATTGCACTAGAATATGGACCGTGCCGTTGGCACTCTACGTAATTTTATTTTTGTTAAATATTTTGTACTGAACACCTCTATCACTATCCTTATTTTTGCTCTCAATCAATACTGAACTGTAAGCCTATTATAAGGTAAAAATATATATTATAAATTTTAGGGTTAGACTCAATCAAATTTGAATCAGTTGGGGAAAAATTTTAATGCCGAAAATGAGTTCTCCCTCAATATTTGAATTCGCCAAAACATGAAGTTTAGAGTTTTTGTTTAAATGTGCATTAAGATGTCCGACTCATTTTTTTCTGGTATGATCGGCCCGTCTCATTGCTTTGAAAAATATTAAAGATGTGAAATACATTATACTTTTTTTTAATTATAAAATATATATTTTTAAAAATTTAACGCTTGTATTGATCATTGATTTTTTTGGAAAGATCTTCAAAAATGCATTTTAACGATATTAAGTTTACCAAAATCCGACAACAATATAGATAGTTATGATAATTTTCATTTTGCTAAAAGGAAAACACAATATTTTCTCTCTATGCCACATGTACATTCCACCAATTTTTTTCAAAAGTTTTTCATTATTTTTGCCCTTCTACATGTTTTATATTTACAAATATACCATCATAGGAAATGAATCTCAACACTCAAATTCAATACATTTCCCAACTTTCAATCATAACCATCTTTTATCTCTAATATTTACGATTTGACTTTGTCCCAGTCAGCAATGAATAGTAAAACATCATCCTGAATTTTTTTTTTTTTTTTTGAAATGCAAGCAGGGTTTTTATAGGATCCCAGAACCCACTAAAGATGCCGCAAGCTGGGTTTGAACCCATGACCTAGTGATGCCATCCGCCAAGCTCTAACCGTTGAGTTGTCATGCCATTGGCGTCACCATCCTGAATTGTAATATAGATTAAAACATTTTATTCATATATTTTAACGCTCCAAGGGAATCAAACTTGATTTATTAGTGATGTTTAAAGACCAACCACTGGTCCCTCTGTAGGTCCGCCCCTGCTTGAAGGTATTTAAAAGTTGATAACATGAATGTTGGAGCACATATGCTAAGTCGTTGCCTCTTTATGGTGTCATTTTGTTATTCTTCATTCTTCAAGGAGTCAATAAAAGAGTATGTACTCACAAAATGTGGTGTGCATTTGGCTTATTATTTGTAAACAAAAGTTTTTATGGTCAAAAATTTTGAATACGTTAACTACTTGTCCTACACATGTCCGAGGAGTGCTAAAAAAGTGTCAGTGTCCGAACACTGGATATTTTGAAGTGTTTATTCGTTATAGTCCCCCACCCACCCAAAAATAATTTAACAGGTCAAGAAAACTCAGCCACTCTGCAACTCAAAAATCGAACGCTTTTGTGGAATATAACTTTTTTGAATCATTAATTATAAGTGACTCTGACGCTTTTGTTAAATATAACTTTTATGAATCATTAATTATAAGTGACTCTGAATGGTGATATGAATCATTAAAATATTTGATACTCGTGACTTATACTGATTAAAATAGAACTTATGTACTTTGTCTTGCATAGAATAGCTAAAAACCAATTTCCAACATGAAATGAAATAGTTTTCATGGTTCAGAATAGAAAATACTAATCCATGGTTAAATTCTAGAAAATTTACCTGATCATAGAATCAGACGATCCTGACAAACAATACCTGAAATAAATTAAGCAAGAAGAATGGTGGTTACCAATTTGCTCAAACACAAATATAATTACCAAGCACCAAGTCAACTACAAGCCAAATAATCAAAATCTCAAAGATCAACAACTGGTCAACAAACGAAAAAGAAAAGAAAAAAAAATAGATCTTAATTTTTATGACAATTATATGCACTTTCAGATGAAGGCAGTTACATGTATGTAACACATACACTCTTCTAATAGACATCTCTTCTCCCCTTAAATCCCACACATTCATTGAATCCATCAATTCAAACAGAAAGGGTTCAAGTTTTTTTTTCATGTACAAAAAAGGGAAGGGACGGTTTAAAAAGAATGCAACAGTTCACACTTCACACACTTTGCCAAATTGGATAACACAACATGTCAGTCTACCTCCAAATCTAGTTCTTTGTGTTTTTGAGATGTATTTAACAACTATAAAGAACTATGTTTTCTTACCTGTCAGATTGAAATTTACTTCATGGTAGTGAATAAAGTTGATCAATTAAACTGAAATACTTTACCAACCTGCCAGTAGAATCCAAAATCAATGCCCTAATGTTATCCGTATGCCCTCTCAGCTTCATAGTTTTTGAACCACTTCTTGGATCCCAAACGCGTATAACCTTCAAATAAGCATTACTTCGTGATTAAAAAGATAATATGGGATTCAAAGCTCTTGATGAGTCACAATAAAAGTAAATAAATTTCAATAAAAGAATGAACATAAATACAGTTTAGTTAACTACTGGTTTGTGTTTAATCCTGAAATTAAACAACCCTAAATTCAGTCTCCAAACTTCAATTTTTAGCTTCCCTAAGAAGCTGTTTTGTTGGTACAGCTCTAAATTAAAAAATAATATTAAAAAACCTTGGATTTGTAGCCATTTATACATTTAGATCTAACTTGAAAAACAGATCCTTATAAAAAAAAAGTTGGAATAGGAAAGAAAAAATTAATTGTAAGATTTTTACCAAAACAATATACCTTCTCAGTTCCACCAGAAACAAGTACAGTGCTACTTTCATTCATAGCTAATGCATACACTGAATCTTTATGGCCTTTTGCAGCAATTGGAGCATGTCCATGAGACTGGCTTGTGTGCAGAGGAAGGCTGCTGCTAGAACTAATAGAACGAGCATTTGTAGCTGGAAAGCCATAGTTGCTGGAACCAATTATACCATTTGGACCATCATCCTCCATTAAATCAGTTGACTTTGAGATCAGAACAGCCGCGGCTTCAAGATCCCATATAAATACCTCCCCTCCAAGACCACCTGAGGCAATGACATTGCTCTAAAATGCACGACACTACAGAAGGATTAGAGACTTATAATGAGGCTATCCATATTAGATGAATTTAGGTTATTCAGGACCCTACATTCAGATATTAAGAAAGCCTATTAAAATTCTGAGTAAGAAATTACATTTTTTTCAGCTGCGGCAAGACAAGTAACATAATCTGAGTGCTGATGGAGAGTTCTGGTACAACGACCACTTGACAAGCCGTTCCATGTCTGATAACATGACAAAAAAGTAAGGAAATACGTGACTGAAGCAAGAACAAATACTAATCAGAAGAAAACAAAACAACATTTCACAACAGCTCAACAAACCTTGATTGTGGTGTCTGATGAGCACGAAACAAGAGTATTATTTCCTGCAAGTAAAGCATCATTGACCTGTACAATCAAAGCAACCTCTGTCATAATCAATCAACACTAAAGGTGTGATGCATATATGGAAACAATAACGGTGTAAAATTAATATCTTTCATCTGTATTAAAGACCAATCAACGTGTCAATGTTGTTGACTCTTTATTTATATCTTTGTTATAGTAATTGCGAATTACAAGAAAAAGAACAGGCAGTTCAAGTTCCTAAATTTGGAAGACTATCCAAGTTATCTTGTTTATCTTTTTTGGTGATTGCATTTTAGAGCAATAAGTTGTGTTTCCCCTGCTATTGATCTCAGGATACAATGGGTTGTAATAAACTAATTTCAAGTAATGACTAGCCAAATTTTTCAGTCTTCATGATATTTATGTTCATTATTCACCATCCAAAGAATTTAAGGCAGTTTAAGATCTGGAAAAAGTGAAATACCCAATCAACATGTGACTCGAATGTGGTAGAGCAGGTAGCAGAATCTTCAGCCAATGCCCATCTTTTCAGAGTTCCATCTCGGCTTCCAGTGAATAAGCAGTCACAATTGTTAGGTGCATATGATTTCAAAACAGCCAAGCAATTTATTCCCGCACAATGCTGTAAATGACATGAAAGCATAGTAAAACAACTGTTATACAAGTATAATGGGATCAGTATAAATGACAACTGACTATACAATTAAGTATTGCCAAATCAGTAAGGGACATAAAGTCAATAACTAACGAGTAAATTTGTCTAGTACCCCAACATTAAGTCAATAACTGGTCAATTTGTCTAGTACAGTAGTACCCCACTCTCCTCTCTTGCACATGGTGGTTTTGAGAAAAAGTAACATAACAGTCTCAACTGTGATCTAGTAGAGTTTACAAACCACTTTCAACATGGTAAATTCCAATACTGCCAACTTGAGCTCTAACCAAATTCATTTTTTTTCCTCAGCTTGGGACTTCTTTGTCCAATGATTTGATAATAACAGGGGAACCAAAAAAACATAACATAAAGCTTGAAAATCAAAGCCTTCGAGAAATTGAGTTTCAATTACTTCAACTCTACAGAGCCCTATGGCACAAGCATGTGGAGAGGTATATTGATGCCTAGTTTCCTCCAAGTGGTGGAGCACATTCTTGGGAGAAGGGAAGAAATTATCTTTGGGCATGACAAATGTTGTGGTTCGGCCGCTCTCAAAGAGGTTTTTCCAAGGTCATTCCAAGTTCCCTTACTTGAATGGGCAAAGTCTAAGATTTCTATTGCGGGATGATAGCGGGGGAGGTTGCCTCCACCTTACAAGAGCTCTTGATGAATGGGAAGAGGGAAGGCCGGAAACTTAATGGTAGCTATTTCATTGATGGTGCCAGCCCCGGATGTGGATAGTTAGAAATGAAGATGATCTAAGGGTGGGATCTTTCTCATTCTCTTCTTCCATCTATAACCATTTGATAGACCAAAGACCACGCCATGGAACTATGGAAAACTTTCTATTGAATCTTGTATGGTAGAAAGATGTATGTTCCTCCTAAGTGTCCTTTGTCTTGGAGCTTTTGTGGAGTCATCCCGTTTTTGGGGATGTCTTGGCCAATGGAGGGAAGAGGGTGGAGTTGGCTCGTCACATGTGTCAAGATAGATCGAAGTCGCATCTTGCTTGATTTGACCTTGCTAGATATGTGTGATCTCACTTTGATAATGTTTGTGGGGTGTTGTGGGTGTTGTCGGATGTGTTTCAAATACATCGCTTATTCTAAGTTGGAGGTAGCATGCTTTGGTCAGTGTAGTCAAGGACAACGCCTAGGAGAACGCCTAGGCGCGCCTCAAGGCATTTTTCCAAAATTCCGCCTCAAAGTGAGGCATGAGGTGCGGTGAAATGAGGTGTCCACCTCGGCCCAAAAAATGTTGCAGCCATCCCAATTGCAGCAAAAAGAGGTTGCAACTTACTCTACAATAGGGCTTTATGTTTCTTGGTGAAATATTTGATAAATTTGATAAAAACAAGATAAAACGTTTTTAAGTTTTGATAAATTTGTTACTTTTTTTTTTTTTTTTTGGAAAAAAACATATCATGTTTTGATCAGTCTGTGATCAACATCAATCTTAATTTTCCATAGCATAGTTCAATGATTTTTATGCTTTTGAAATATCAATAGTGATCATACCTGTGAATTTTTATCAACCATTCCAACAATTTCTTTTAACAAATCCTCAATATTCTCAAGTTTCTATTCTTTCAAAATTATTGATTTTTAATAATTTAGTGGATGTTTGCAAGTTATTTGACACTTATACAGTGCATTTTTCGTTATGCTATACAACTTTATTATATTTCCATTTTGATTCAATGTAGTTGTGCATTTTGTACATATTTGTTTGACACTTATCAAAATGATGATGTATACTACTATACTGCTATGTTTCAATTTATTATAAAAAAATTATTTTTAAAAAATGTTAAGACCGCTTCACTTCATTGAGGCGTCTGCCCTCGCTTCACGCCTCAGGCGTTTTCAGGTGCATCCGCCTCGCCTCAACGCCTTAACTACAATGGTTTTGGTTTCTTATTCCTTATACAATTGTCTAGGGATTGCATTGTTGTGGATGTTATGGGCTTTCTCTTCTACATGTGCCCTTCCAATGTGCTTTCAAAGGGATTCGGTTCCAAGATTTTCTTGTATCATGGGATCTCATAATGAGGGTCCAATACTGTGTTGTTAATGTATCAAGGGTTGGGCCTTCCCCCTTAGTTATTTTTTTCTTAATATTGATACTTTCTAAAAAAATAAAAATAAAAAATCTTCCCAATGTGGCTTACAATTGATATATTATTTTTAAACAAATGAGATTGAAAGATCATTGACAAATGAGACTGAAAAATTGACTAGTTGATTTTCCGATAGTTTTTCACCTTTAAAAGTGACCTACCGCTTGAATACGAACTGACAATACAAGAGAAAGTCCAAAGAGTTACTATGATTAAGTAGGTAAATGTCAAAAAAAAAAACATCTTCCATTCAATAAGTACCTAAAATCAAAAAATTTGTACCATCACAAACCAACATGTTTGTGGATGAAATGACCGAGGCTAGTCTAAGGGACTTGACATACTACATGATGGGGATAACGCGGCAACCAAGAAAGAGAATAAGTACACCTATGACATGGACCATTTCTCCATTTTAGTTTAGAATGTGATGGGTTTAGCAAAAGCTTCCAAACCAAAACATAACCTAAACTTGATATACAAAGTTTCACACAACTTCAATTAATTCTCAAAACTCAAACTAAATAAGCCTATTTAACCAAAATAAAACCGTAAACCTAATTCTTAATTGGACTTCTGATTCTATTTGGGCTTATGCATGAACTGGCCCAATCAATAACTAAATAATACAATGAACAAAAATACTCATATTACATCTTTCGCCTCCACTTCGAAAAGCTCGTCCTCGAGCTTTGAGGATGCAATCTACGAAAATGTGTAGCAAGAGTAAACCTTGAAATTTGCTTTTGTAGTTACTCATAACACAAACAATTAAATCGAAATTGTGCTACAAAATATGAAGTCAAAGATCTGTCTCTTGTTCAAAGAATATCCATTATAAAATTTAAATGTTTTTTTGCGCAAACTTTTCCTCAAATCGAGCTTCAAAATTGTCCCAAATCGAACCACATAATCTGTCCTGCGGTGGTACATGATCTATGTTGTAGTGGTAAACATTCTCACTATCATAATCAGAAGTGTGTGGTGGTACAAGATCATTCATGCGAATGTAAATAACAGCAAAATAATTATAACTATGACGTGGTACTAACTTTTTTTAGGATACAAATACACCCACGAAAATTGAAGCTTGTCATCTTACTGGGACAACAACGATGTAAGTGGTCTTCACGTGAAGGTGTCGGATGATGGGGTGGCCGTTGAGAAGCTTCAGTTTCACGTCGGAGCATTGAATTACCTTGAAAATGAAGATGATGAGCTGGTGGCAGCTCCAGTAGAAACGATGGAGTCTATGGGGATGTTCTCCGATGTAGCGTTGGTGGTTGGTCTCGCCAAAGGTGTTTGGGTGGCGGGTGGAACAATTTTGGTTTGTTTCAAACAATATTTGTGGCTTTCCATTGTCAATTTTTCTTTCATATCTTCTCTTCTTCGACTTGGGGTATTTGGGGATTTAGGGTTTCCAAAAAAAAAATTTTATTGGTTTTCTGATTTTGAACAAAATTAGTAGGCCTCTGATTTGCAAATGTTTCAGACTTAGAATTGGGGAAATTAGAGTTCGATATTCAAATTTTCTTTTAACATGAAAATTCGCGAAAAACTTTGTGATGTGTTTCACTTTCACAACGCAATGACTTGCGGATAATCGTATACCCTTCGTACACATCAAATAGGGTTTTCCCAATCAATGGTGGTGGGAATGGGAAGGAGGTGAAATTATTGTTATTTATACAGTTCCAAGCATTAATTGTACACAAAAACAAATGTGTACTTATTGAAGCAACAACAAAATTGTGGAATATACTTGAACATTACAAAATGAATAAATAATGTTAGCATACTTTTATTTACTTTTCTATCCTGAGTGACTTTTTTTCTGAGGCATGTTGTATTGAATAGTTCATTCCAAGCAATCTCTATGCTAAATAATAATACTTAGGCATACTCCCTCAACTTTCGATGATCCAATGAAAAGAGAATAGCAAATGAGGAAAGAAATTTTCACTCACCTTTGTGTCATCAGCATTATTAAGCACGTATGTCAGCCTCTTCTCTTTACGAGGACGAGATGAGCCGGATGTATTCCCGGCACTACCAACACGATGCATTGCAAAGGTTCCTGAAAATGATGAAGACCCAAAGTTAACAATGTTAGATGAGTTGGTCAATATCTTTGGTAAAAGGGCCAGTTCCCTTCAGTGAAACATGCTATAGATTATAATGCAACTAAATAAAGTTAAAGAATATGATTTAAAATTTCGACGATCATGCATAGTGGCGCACCTCGCCTCATAAGTCATAACAGTTATATATTTTAGTGAACAAGGCTAAGTACCTTGAAAAAGAATCATGATAGTGAATGGAAGAAGGTAAGTTACGAAAAAATACTCACATTAAGGTTATATCAGCCAACTTAATGTTCAATTTGTTTAACTGAATTAATCTCATACTGCACATTGTTTTTTAGTTGAATGAATTCAAGTGCAAAGACTCATTTCAACCAAACAAATTTAAACCTGTCAACATTAACCCAAACTACTAGCCATAATGTGATCAATACACCATATGTTGTGCGTTATCACACTAAACCCTAAATCAACCTAGATATCAGCTCCGACGTGTAATTTACAGTGTAATCTAGAAAATTTTATTGCAATTTGGCTTAATCTAAAGAGGCCCAAAATCGAACCATCTAAATACAGTAAAACTGCTGCACCTAAAATGGGAGTTCAGTTCAACAGTTGTAAAGAGACTTAACTGATCGTCTCTGAAGCAATAGCAAGCTGAAGATTAGTAGCTCTCAAAACGAAGAAATACCCCTGAAACCCGATCGAAATGAAACAGAAACTCGAAAGATGCTCACGAAGCAATCAAATTGAATAAAAACACAATTTTCAAAGAATCGAAGCAACAACTAACAAAACAAAGAATCGTCTCATCAAGAAAGATCAAAACACTGTAATAAGTAGCTAGAGAATCGAATTAGCTAAAAATAGTGAACTTAGGGTTTCGAGACGATCGAAGCGTAAAACCCTAACCTTGTCAGAGAACTTGAAGACTCGCCTCGTACGCTTTTCTTCTTTTCAGTGCGTGTTGAAGTTGCGAACTCGTCGAAGATGGAAGGGAAGACGGACCTTTAACCTCCACTTCGAAGTTTTTGAAGCTTTGACTCGGTCTTGGTGACACGAGGGGGTGTTTTCGGTTTTGTGAAGCTTGCCAGTTTTTCTGGGATCTGTCTGTTGCCAAGGAAGGGGCTATTTGGAGCCGGATTTAGTGCTATTGACATCCATTAAGGTCAAATGTCGAAGTCACACGTGCACCACAAATGAACCTCGCAATGTTGAGGTTAATTTTGGTCCGGGATTTAGTGGTAATCGACATCTATAAAAGTCAATCAACTTGAATCATTCACGCACGTCGTGTAATGCAATTAGCTTGTAAGCGTGTGAGTTTAGTATTATCTGGAGTCAGATTTGGTTTTATAGGCATCCATTGTGGTCAAAGTTATTTGACTCAAACCGCGCAATGGTGACATTGACCTTGATCGGAAATTTAATATTGGAGCTTTGAGACTCGTGGTGGTATATCAAAGTGAAACAACTCATGCATCGAACATTGATGAAGTTCTTATGCAGGTCGTCTTATGCAATTAACCCGATGGTAACACTATGATATAAGAATGATCGTGTGGTCTTTGTCCTTGGAGGAGATAGCTGACTCAAAAAAAAAATTCTTGTATTTTATTTTAGATGTATTAATTCGTTAATCTCAAAAAATATATCGTATAACAAAACACATTAGATGGGGGTTCCATTAAAAAAATCTACTTAAAATTACTACCCCTAATACGCCCTACGTGAGCACATGTAATACTTTGCAACAATGCTTTGTGAACCAGCTGATTAATTTCGATCACCAAATAATATCAACGCAATAAATGAAAGGAATTTGCACTTAATTCGTGTGCATTTTTATGAGCCTGGAGAACATTATAAACCAATTTGAGCATGAATCCACTAGGCTTTTTCTTTGTAAATAACTCTCCAACTTGACATAGAAGACGAAACTTAGAATCAAGTGATAAAAATATACATTTTCCATATAGAAGAACAAATTGTATACAACCAATGTTTTCAACATCGACGTTTTCCATGGCTTAAAGTAGAAGAGAGTTTCATCCGGGTAAAAAAAAAAAAAAAAACTCGAATAGAAGAAAAATATTGCAAAAAAAAAAAATTAAGTATTTTAAAAGCATGCCAATTAACTTTTGCAATATAATGTTAGTGCTTATCAATAGATCATTAGATGTACAATATTTGTATCATGGTTATTTATTATGCGCTCCTTGTTACAGGACTATTCATCTTTATTTTTCATTTAATGAATCGTTAACAATCTCGTAAGACAAGCATAAATTTATCTCAAATGATATCAACTGACTTACAAAAAATTCTATAATACTTCAAAAACCAATGTCGGTTTCGAAGTTCAATTTTGCAATACAATAATCAACTAGACACGAGAAAATAATTTGTTAGGGCATACTAAAAAAATGGACAACATAAGTGCAATGTTGGAAATAATGAACACCATTAGTGACGATAACAATATTATAATATCTAATGCTAGTTGTATCCAAATTTTAAAGAAATGCAAGTAAATTTTTTTAAGTCTTTTGTAGCAACACACTCAAGTAATTAAAGCCTAATATTTAACCATTACATATATTTCTTGTTGGGCAACATTACTTTTATAATATTATTGACACCAATTTCTGCCCAGGACTAATAACACGGATGAAGACCCGATAAATAAGATAAACAAAAAACAGAATATAGAAGATAAACAGATAAATAAACAAAATAAAAAAAAATATTCTCTAAATTATTGAAGAGATCGATACAGCCTCAAGCCAGATTCCTGGTTTATACTTGGGGATTAACTGTAAGATCAAACTATAATAGTTCATAGAATAAGGTTAAAGATAATGCATGATTTATTTATTATATACAAAATAAGAAGAAATGTGGAAGCTTGCATAGAAAGACGTAAGGTTTTCCGTCTCGAAAACTCGCTTACCCTTAACTTAGAAAACAAATACTTAAATAGAATAAGATAAGAGAGGATAAGCCTCGTTGAAGGATAAGAAATGGGGGACAGCTTGTCCTTTTGATTGGGATAATGCGAATACTATTTGCTTTGTGTCGGCAGAAACTGTTGAAGATGTTTCGACTGTAGCTGCTTTTGTAGACTTTTGGATTGTAGCGTCACAATGATGTTTTTGAAAATTTGTTGTCAGGAACCGAATGCATTTCTGTTTGCTTGTAACTACTGGCAGGTTTTGCCTTTGTTGGAATGGACAGTGAGTCCATCAATCATGAAGGGAGAAGACATTGTAACAATCGTCTTCATTGAGCGGAACTGTAGATTCATCGTCTTCGTCTGAATCTTCTGAACAGATATTGGAAAATGTCTATAAAAGCTGAGCTTTTGTAGGTTTCCCTTAAAGCTGTTTCTTGATATGTTGTCGAATAAGTTTGCCATCTGAAAGGGATTCAATTGGATTCACCTAAGGAGCATGTAACAATTATTTGCCTGGGAATAAGCGAATGACTCCTTCTTTTGTAACTTTGGAGTGGTCGAACTGTGCCCACCATTTCACCTTGAAACGATGACAGAACCACAAAGGAGCTTGCTTGGATTGAAATGGAGTTGAAAGGGCTAAACAGACACAGTCCCAACAACAGATCAAAGACAAACCAAATCTAATGAAGAATCAGAGAGACAAAACCTGTTCTGATGCAGGAATTGGAGGTTGGAACTTTTCTTTAAAAAAAATTCATCCTTCTTGGACAGCAGGAGGGAGAATTTTTTGAATCGAACCAAACTAATTCCACCAAGTGTGTTGGAACCAAAGATGAACAAATTTCTCATTGATTTTTTTGCAGAATAAGAAAAACCAATATTAATGGCCACAATTCTGTGATTGGATGAAGAAAGTTCTTGACCAAACATGCTTATAGTCAAGATAATTGTAAGATTGGGGAACATAGTTCACTGAGAACTTCTTGTGGTAGCGTGGGAGCTGATTCCAAACAGCTTCTAGAAGAACTTTAAGAATCTGACACTTAGAATGTGTGATTCTTTTTTGATGAGCTTGATCATGATGATGGGTGATTATCACAAAATCATAATCTACAAGGATGAACTCATAGAACTCATGTGATTTTGTAGTATCTGCTTCTTCAAACTGTTGAATATGAGGAAACATATTATTTGCAATGAGTTCGGGCTCTTTGACAAAAGCATACACATGGAAGGTTCAATCATACAGATTTGATAAAGGCATGTTTTTGGAATGTAAGGATTTGGTACCGAAGTCTGCGGCTTTGCAAAAATGGTCATGGAGGAACCAAATTATTTTTATTGAGCTAAAGGGGTAAATTTTTTAGAAAGGGAAATAGCATAAGAAATATGGGCTTGATGTTGTGAAGCAGAAGGCGTCATGGCATATTGGGATTTTGATTTGGGTTTGGAAAAATGAGGAGGGCGATAAGAGGATGAGTTTTGAGAACTCATTCTTGAAGGAATTCTATTGTCAGAAAATCTGCAAGAGAGTTGTCAGCTCTTTTTATAAACTCAATTTCAAAATCAAAGGCTGATAAAAGTCATTGCCATCTGGCAAAAATCTGTTTGGAAACGAGATTTAAAACATATTTAGTTAAAATCTCTTTGGCAAATTTACAATCCACTATTAGCAAAAAATTTTGATTTATCAAATCATCTTGAAATTTCATGATGCACAGAACGATTGATAAAACTTATTTTTTAACTGTTGAGTAATTGATTTGAACAGAGTTCCAAATACCATAATGGTATCGAACTAATTGGATGGTAGTAGAATCAGGAATACGCTATTTAAGAATACCACCATACCCTTGGTTAGACGCATCTGTTTCTACAATCTTAAAAGCATCTAGATTGGAAATCCCTAGACAAGGAAGATGTTTGATTTGAGATTTGACTTGACGGACAACCTGAAAATGGGCTTCAGTCCATGGGCCTGGGTTTTTCTTAAGCGTAGAAAATATGGGCTTTAATAAAACACGAAGGCCTTTGTAAAAATCAGTAACATAATTGAGAGAAACTAAAAACCTTTGAAGCTGGTTTTTATCCTTTAATTCATCAGGAAATTTGTTTGCAATTTCAATTGCTCTTCAAATGGGTGTGAGAGTCTCGTGAAAAATCTTTTGTCCAAGGAAACGAACATTGGTTTGAAAATGATCATTTTTTGTTGGATAAATAACTAATCCATTTTCCTTGATAATCATTTCAAATTGATACAAATGTTTCCAATGAGCTGGATTGAATCAGACAACACAAGTATATCATCGATATACACAATTGTAAAGGCTGATAAAGGAGATAGAATATCATGAATGATATTCTGAATCTCACTAGAAGCATTTTTAAGACCAAAACGCATAACATTCAATTCAAAACGACCAAGGGAACATTAAAGGTTGTTTTGTATCGATCAAAGGGATTAATCTGAATTTTCCAAAATCCAAATTTGAGATCAAACTTAGAGAAGACACAAGCTGAGTGTAATATTTTAAGTAAGTCTCTCTTGTTAGGTATAGGGTACCTAATCCATTGTAAAACCTGGTTCAAAGGCTTATAATTGATAACCAAACTAGGGCTTCCTATTTCTAATTCAACAGTTTTTCTGATATAAAAATGCCGAACAACTCCTTGGGGATTTGGAATGACGAGTGAGATTTTTAGAAAGCAAAGTTTGGATTTCTTGTTTACAATATTTCACAAGTTCAACGTTCATTTGAATTGGCCGAGCTTTAGTAGGAATCATTGTTTCTGTAAGGGATGAGTCATAAGGAAGACGGACAACATGACGTTTACGATGCCAAAAAAGCATTGGAAAGTTCATAACATAATTCTTGTTTCAAATGTTCATGGTATTGAACAATTTGAGATTGGAGCTTAGGATCTTGAACTTGTCCATCAATGCGTTTATACGCAATTTTAGCTTTAAGAGATTGTAAATGTTGTTGTTTTTTAAAAATGGAATTATGAAAACAAGCATCATTTTTAAGATGATGAATTTATATAATTTCAGGTTTGGAAATAAAAGAGAACTCGACATCAGTTCCAAGGATATGGGTTTTTATGCCAGATTCTGTAACAGGGAACAGACAAATTGCAGCAAAAATTGGAGTTCCAAGAATAATCTTTTGGACCATATTTTGAACAAGCAAAAAATAATGTTTGATACAAACATTGTTTTGACAGATGTGAGCATTGGTCGTAGACCCGGAGTATATCTGGATTGGCCAACATGTTTATCTGCGATATCAGGGTACTGCGGTGCTGTTTATAAGGGGTTATGTCAGCTGCCGAAGCTGAAAGATCACACGAGATGTGGGTTCGCTCATAAGTGGCGAGAGAAAATCGGGAAGAATTAAACAACAACGAAGATGTCAAAGTTAACGATCAAGCCGCTCAAGTCAATGATCAAATAAATGACACCCAAGGGAACAATGATCCTTGGGCTTTTACGAGGGACTTAATCAACACTTTAATAATAGTAATTATTATTTTAATTGTACTATTAATTCTTAAGTTCTTGATCGAATGATGTAAAGATGTGTTATGTAATATGTACATAAAGTTATGATGGAACTCAGTTTTTTTTTGTTCATTTTGTTTTGTGTTATTTGGTTTTGAATGAAAGGGTGTTTGATGAAATTACGTGTGAATGAAAGGGTCTTACCCGAATGCGCTTGTTTTGTATGGTTTGTTGTCTTGCTTGTTTATGCCACCAGATCATACTAGTTGCATCTCATTTTTTGCAGAAAATAACAGGGGGACACTCATAAGTATTTACTGAATTGTAATGCTTCCATTATGTCAGTTGATCTTATCAGAGGCATACTGAATTGTACACTATTTATCATCAATTCCTTCAGATAAAACTGGACACTATTTATCTGAATTGTAATGCTTCAATTATGTCAGGTGCTTCCATTCTGCAGAGCATTACAGTTCACACTTGTTTTTTGCAACTAACAGAGCACCATAACAGCTTGGTTTCCAACTTCACGAAATGCTACATCCCATATTGGAGTTGCAATATGATTTCTCAACTTCTCGAAATGCTACATCCCATATTTCTCAATCTGAAACTATAAACACATATATAATGACTAAAGTTTCATTTATCCATTGTAACATCAACAAAGTCAGACATACTTAAATTCCATCATTCAACAAACCATAAACACATAAATAGACTCAAATATGTCTATACAGACTTTGAAATAAGACGTCATCACAGATCCAACAACATTTTCAACAAATAGGCATCAGTGCTGCAGCATCTTCACAGATCCAACAACATTTTCAGCAAACAGGCATCAGTGCTGCATCATTTTTAGCATCTTCACAGATCCATCCTTGGGTTCCATTTATGACATATCCAACAACAATTTCAGCAACTCAGAAGCAACATCAGTGATGCAGAATTTTCAGTTGGATATCCTTCAAACAAAAATAAACAAGGCAAATCAGTAAAAGTTCCATTTTTCAAAACAAGATAATTATTGGAATGAAATGAATCTCAGAATTGAGGTATGTCAATGACGAAACTATTCCAGATGCTCAGTGTTCAAACAGCCTGACCTCCTATATATATCATAGAAGAAGCAAAAAAATGAGTCCTGACACAACCTCTTAGTTATTTCTGATTGTTTATGGAATGATGAAACTAGCCCTTTAGGGAATGTTTATGTCAGGTTTAAGTATATATTTAAGTTGATTGTCACTAGTAAACTTACAATGACTGCCACTGATCTGCAACATTTTGAATTCACAACCACCTATAGACATTGTTTGAATGTGGTGGCTGCAAAAATAAATAAATAAAATATAAATAATTGCACTGCAAAAATAACAACAGTATTAAGAAATAGTGCGACCCCTTGGTTTATATACATGTGACATCAACGAAAAATATTGATCCATTATTGAGATTGGAATGCCAGATTGTGACCCCATTGTTTAATCCTTCAAGTTGACAAATACAAATCATAAGTGATAGTACGCATCAGTAAATATATTAAAAACAAACCTGTGTATTTGGATTTAATGAATGAGGTGTCAAATATTCAGACCCTTCAATTCCAATATGGGAACAACCCTACAAATGACGTGTACATAAAATTTAATATTCTGGACTTAAATAATTAAATATTCATAAAACACATATTGCAAAACATACCACATTCTTCTCAAGGGCCTGATCTTTATTTGCTTGTTTTTTTTTTGTATATTTTTACAATTTTTTTCAATCGTGGATTGCATACTTGAATTAGAGCGTCGACCCTTGTTACGAATCGGTAATGGACTATGAATGTAGGATTGCATCCCAGAACTAGTAGTATTGGAGCCAATTTCCAAAAACCCATGTGAATCAACACTCTCATCGCTATCATCATTTTTGAGTTGCTCCATTTTCAAAGTGATCCATTAATGAACTTGGCATGTATTCTTTTCATCCTCAACGGCGTAGTCGGCCATTTCATAGAAGTGACTGCACATTTTGTAAAACCTTTGATTTTCAATACAAGCTAATGACAATGTATCGTTTATAAACAAACCGACTGCATTAACAATTCACATGAAAATCAAAATGAGGTATAAAAAACGGAGGTCATTAACAAAATTAATTAGCAAACTTTGGTTCAAACATTAATTAGCATAACTGACAACCCCCCATTAAAAAATTTAAAGAAATTTTCAATTTATCTGAGTAGACGAGAGATGTGTCTGTCTTCTAACGCAACAAGCGAGCTTGTGATCCTTGGATGTGAGACTCTCTATTGTCGTCAAAGCCGATTTGGGAATTATGAGAACCAGATCAGGCTTATTAAGGTCATGAACAACAGTTAAACCTCTCCTGCATACGATAAAAAAATCGATAAAGGATGCATTTTTTTAAATTATGGTCATCCCACCATTCCACTAACCGCTACCACTACATCATGTGCACTTAGCACTAATGAATTTTTAAATTTCTATCACAAACAATAATTAAATTTGTGTTATAACATAATACTTCCAATAAATCAAGACTTTGATGTTAGGACACAAAAACCAACAGTTTCTCAAGTATTATGACATTTCACTGAACTTTAAACACTCTCATATGCAATGTCTGTTCCAGCTATGATTTCAAGATAAATGTTAGAGCACCCAGATCTTCTGTTGTGGTGCATTGGCCATAAAAACAATACATGAAATCAACAGATGACATTAAGAATTTATCCTTCATGTCAAATTTGACATGCATGCATCAAAAAACCAATAGAGCCATTGATCCACATATATACAGTACATAAAAAATAAAAATAAAAAATGTAGATGTCACCTTACTCTTGGAGCGACAACAATCTCAAATTGTGCCTAGTAGAATCTGGAGTTTAACAACAATTTATATTCATGTACCTTGGGAATGGTAAAGATAAACATGTTTTAGTGCCTTGCTAAATGATTTTCACATGAGAAATTCCATTTGATTAACCCATTAACAAGGCTACTTCCACCTACAAATTGAATGCTATTAAAAGAATGGTAGAATAACCTATGCTATTAAAATCAACCTCACTGAACACATACTTGATTACAACTCATATACACAAATTATGAGCTCATCTATAAATTTAGAAAATTCAAGCAACAAAAGGCATCAAAACGAGAACCCATTCAACAATTGCAAAAAAAACTACAACATGAACTTGAACCTATGACTGTTTATAATAAAGCTGAAATCTTTAAGATATAAATTCAGCAAATTCAACCCACAAAATGCACCAAACCCTGAACCCCATTCAACAGATATATAAAATGAGTTCGAATCCACACCTATTTTTAGTAAAGTTGCAACCTTTCAACTAATCAAAGAATACCCAGACCCACATTATCAGTGCAAAGAAGAAGACCCCGTTGTTACTGGGCTTTCAGTGGGAGTGATGAGTGAACTCAAAACCCAAACCCATCCCTTCCAATTTCGAAATCTTTCCTTTTTCTATTTCGACATCAAGATGAGTAGAAAAATCAAAGGAGTAAATTTTTTTGGTGCATTTCAAAACAGTTTTTGTTTGTCAAAGGAGTAAAAATCAATAACCCTAGATCTAGATCTAAAACCCCACCATTTGAAATCAACACGAAAAATCAGTAGAAATCCTAGATCTAAAAACCCACAAGAAGAAATCAACAATAAATCAAAGAGGGACTTACCTTTGTAATGTTGAGAGATGGATTGAAGCTTTTCGAATGGGGACTTCTTCTTCGAGGGAATGTGCGATGGGGAGCTTCTTATCTTTTTTTGATTCGGTGGAGTCGACAATGGGGAGGGAGTTTCTGTTGTGCGATGGAGATCTGGGCAGTGAGGAGGAGGAAAGCTCTGGTTTATTGTTTGGAGCCAAAAACCAAAAGTGAAAATGAAAATATTAAGATTTGCTGATTTTGCCTCCAAATGAACCGCACGTGCCCTCGACCCTCCCAGGCGCACGTGCCCAGGAGGGTTGAGGCAGTCTCCCAGGCGCTCGACCTAGGATAGCTAGAATTGTTGTAAGGGCTTGTCTGACGGGCGAGGGAGGGGGGTGGAACCCTCCATCCCCTCGAGATGTATGCAGTCGCGCATCTCGAGAAAGACCCTTCATCCCTCGCCAATTAGAATTCCCCTTGTTGTAAAACAATTGTATCATAAATTGAGAAGAGTAATTCTTCCTGGCCTGAGTCCCCCAGCCTGTTGCTGCCTGTTAAAGAGGGGGAACAAAAGTGTATTTTCGCCCCCTAGGCAGCAACCTCGCTGTTTTCCCAGGCCAGGAAGAATTTCGGAATTGAGAAATAATTGAGTGAGGCTACCTGTCTGGTTTCCTCGCTGGTTTCCTCGACAAATAGAATTTCCCGAAATAATAATAATAAAAAAAAGCTACATTGTAAAAACCAGCACAAAACCACAGAATAAAAGTTGGCTAAAACCTCCCACTCACTCCAACACAGTCCTCCACTTTCCCCTCATTTCACACCAATTTCCTCTGGCGATTCGCCGAAAACTGAACCACAACAACAACAACGCAGCAGAGCTTCAAAACCTCTCTCTCTTGTTCTCGAAACTCTTCACTCTTCATTTCTCTCGACAATCCGTGAATCAAAGCGAGAGAGAGTCTCTTATACCCTAGACAGACGAAGAAGATGGATGACAACAGTGCAGCTAGCAACGTCGCTCGAGCAATCGCTGCTGCCCTAGATTGGAGTTCGTCTCCTGAAGCAAGAAAAGGCGCTGTTGCTTACTTAGAAGACGTAACTTTTTTTTTTTTTTTTCTCTCTCATTTCAACTTTCTTTTCTACTCGCTTTTGTGTTAGTTTTGTTTAGTTCGTGGTTGCAGTGTGTGTTAATCACCTGCAATGAATTCACTATTAGTTGATTTCACATAGAATCAGTAAATTTCATCTCATTTGAATTTTTAGTTGATTTTCTCTCATTTGAACAATTATACTTGATTCTCTTTCAGTTTGCTGGTTCTTTACCTTTGATCATCATTTCCATTTCAATGTGTTAATCATATGTAATGAAGAATTTCGAATTCACTTAGAATTTTTTGATTTTTGGAAAAAAAATTCAAAGAAAAAAAGTTTTCTTTGGAAAAAATTCAATTATTTTTTCACTATTTGATTGCAACAAGGGAAAAAAAATGTGAACATTTTCATACTTTGTGAAGGAATTATTGAGGAGAAGAGAGAAATTTCTTTAATGAGGCTTTGAATGTTCAAAAGTTGAGTATCTCGAGGGCTTTCAGTCGGGGGTGAGTGAAAAGTTCAAACAAAAAAAAAGTTTTCCAAAGGGGAGCCTAAACAAAAATTTCCCCTTCAAGCAGTGAAATTTCACTGAAATCCAGCAGAAAAGTTTTATTTGTCCTTGAAAAATCAAATGCTGTAAAACTCAATTTTTTGAGAAAATTTTTCTTTTTACATGAAACAGGTTCTCTATGGATTTTTTTTCCCTGGTGCAATCAAACAATGAAATTTTTTTTTAAATGTGTTTTTTTTCCTATGAACTTTTTTCCCAATGGAAAAATTTTCCAAATATCAAACACACCCTTAGAATCCATAAATTTCCTCTCATTTGAATTGTTTTTTACTTGATTTTTTTGTTCTTTTGGTTAGTTCTTGGTCTCGGATCGTCAGTCCCATTGGTTCTTGGTTTCAATGTGTTGATTTTCCATCATATTGATTCTACATTTTAGCATGTTAATCATTTGCAACAAAGAGTATTGAGTTTCCTTTTAGTTGATTTCACTTAGAATCCATGAATTTTCTGGCATTTGAATTATTTTTCACATGATTTTCTGTTAGTTTAGTTAATTCTTTATTTTTGATTGCCAATTCCATCGGTTCATCGTTCCATTGTGTTAATCACATGCAATGAAGAATCTTGAATTAACTATTAATTGATTTCACTTAGAATCCATAATTTTTTTTTTCATTTGAATTGTTTTCTACTTGAGTTTTTGTTAGTTTGGTTAGTTCTTTATCTTTGACTCTCAATTCCATCATTCTTTGTTTCAATGTGTTATAATCATCTGCAAAGAGGAACCTTGAATTCATTATCAATTAATTTCACTTAGAATTTGTTTTTTGTCTCTCATTTGTTTTTTTCTACTTGATTTTTCTCTTAGTTTGGTTATTTTCGTCTTTGGTTGTCAATCAGATTGGCTTTTCTCTTAATATATGTTAAGGCAAGCCTTTAAATTTAGTTGAATTCACTTAGAATCCGTAAATTTGTTGTCATTTGATTTTTTTTTCGACCTGGTTTTCTAATTGTTTCATTAGATCTTCTTACTTGATTTTCGATCTCATGTGTTCTTCATTTCAGTGTGTGCTAATCATTTGAAAGTAGAATCTGGAAATTAATATTAGTTGATTTAACTTATGTTTTGGGATGAGTGTCTGTAGTTTGCTACCTGCATTAAGTACAAAAGCTCAATTTTGGAAACTCCCCTTATAGGACGTTAATCTCGAAATCAGGATAATTTTGTGAAGATGCAAACCAAGCTGTTGGATTGAAACCTTGTTTGGTCTGCATTTTTGTTTTAATTTTGATTAGTTAGTGAAGATGAAAACAAATGTTAAGCATCGTCTGCCTGTCAAAGTGATGGCTACACTAAACAACCATTTGATAGGGCTGAACAAAAAATCGATCAAACCGATTGGTTCGATTTAAATTCGGTTCGGATCGGTTTAAAAAAAATTTCAAAACTGAAGTGGTCGGTTTGGTTTTTGGTTTCTATGTGATTTTACTGACCAAACCGAATATATATAATAAATAATATATATTTTTATATATAAATAATATAATATGTTTAAAATAGTCAGTCGATTCGGTTTTGGTTCGATTTTAGTTGGTTCGGTTACGATTTGCATAAATTAGAATCGGTTCGATTTCGGATCGGTTTTGTTAATGGTCGGTTCGGTTTGAAAATTTTAAAACCGACCTAAGTCGGTTCGGTTTTCAACCCTACCATTTGATGTTCTTAGGAGGTTGTGAAGGTAGTAATAATAGGAATAAGGGTATGATTACGTAGGATACTAAGAGTGCATATGGTTGGATGAAATCTTATTCCACGGAATCCATTAGGGTACTTCCTACATGTAAGGCTAAATTGAGATAACACTCACCATCCACCATTAAATTTTGTAATCAATGGTGGGAATGAAAGTCTCATGAACATGAGAATCACACTCCTTGCTCCCCATCAAAACTCGTGATTCCCATGTTCATGAAACTTTCATTTCCACCATTGATCACAAAATTTAATGATGGATTGGTAAGTAAACCTCAAATAGCTTAGATACAAGTGGTCATCGGATTCCCATATAATAGAATTCCATGCAACCAAACACAACTTAAGATAGGAACTTTAGAAAATCCGGGGACAGATACAGGCATGAGTAGCTCTACACATCTATTATCTATAACACATGACCATAGCCAATCCAAATTTCTCGTAAACAAAATCAAGACATGGGGTAAAGAATGACATGCATTGTTTAACTGAAATGTTTTGTACTTAGGGCTGCTCGGTGATCTCTCTATCGTCATTCGTCAATGTGTTTTTGTTTCTCTTGAATGAATATAATACATTCCCTGATCGTTTGATTAGAAAAAGTAGTGTATAATGTTGTCGTTGTTTATCATTTGGAAAATGAAGTTACAAATTCCCGAGGACACACAGGCATTGTGTCCGACACGATGATTTATACATCATTTGGAAAATGAAGTTACAAGTTCCAGAGGACACAGGCATTGTGTCCGACACGATGATTTATACATCATGAAGTACCTGGGTATTATAAGATAGATGCATAGTTCGTATGTTTACTGAGACTAACCCAGATTCTCTCTGTATTCTGCAGATAAAAACTGGAGATATCCGTACTTTGGCAAGCACATCCTTTGTTCTAGTGAAGAAAGACTGGTCTTCTGAGATCAGATTGCATGCATTCAAAATGTTGCAGGTTTGCATTTATTTTCATTGCTCTTTCCTGTTTAATGGAAATCTAGTATATCTGGTGCATGTAAGGATAATTTAGTCATCAAACAGTACATGCTTTGGTGTGATCTGGACGGTCAGCCCCCCCCCGACCACTCAAAATTAAATCTGGCTGTCCAAAGGTGTTTCGACATTTCAATGGGAAAACCATAAAACTGCCTACATAGTCTACTTGAAAGGGTCTTCATAAAACCTCCAAATTTGAAAAACTATGCACAATGTAGGATATTATATTAATTGTGTACATCTATCTCTTATTGAAACAAGAAAAAGCTGATGTATCAATGGTGCTTCGGGGTTCCCATACTAATCTTAACTTATCCTTTGATATCAACGGTGTTTTGAGGTCCCTGTTACAGGGTCTCCATTTTTTTCTTTTCTCTTCTTTCAGTGGACTTTTTAATCTTTCCAATCTCTATTCTTAAAAACAAAACTAAACAAAACAAAAAATTGAAGAAGAAAAAGGAAGGAAAAAATATTGAAAATGAGAGAAGGTTTTGTTTTTCATTATGTGCATATCTTATCCATAAATTGACTCATAGTTCCTTTGAAATGCATCGCAAATGTACAACCCAAGTTCATTTCTACCTTTTTCCTTTTTCAGCTTCAGTTCTATTGTTTAATCATCTATTCAGTATGAGTCTATTGCTTGCATAAAATTAAACTAAAAAGCTTGACTTTTGAAATATCTGGTAGACTATTAAACCCATTGAGTTTTACATCTAGAGAATTTGGAATGCTATGATCTACATGGATTTCTTGTTCCTGTAATGGAATATTAAGAGAAGAAATTTGCAATGTGAAATTGAACATGCATACAGTATCACAGATACTTATCCATGGAAGTTTTCCTAAAAGAGTCCACCAAGAAAGCTCTTCAGCATGAAGATTTAGCAAAAGTAAAGACATTATTTATGGTAGTATTCACTAGCCATTAGAGTATTGGCATTGTACATCAGCATTTGATTTATCAAAATAAACCTGCGGAAAGCAATTTTTCGTACTTAAGTATGTTGGGTGATGCCTGCATCATGGATCCATGGAGATGTTAAAATGTTGGTAGACGCCAAACCATTTATTGGAAACTTTGGAGATCACTTATGCACTGGATGGACAGGGCTAAGTTATTAATGCGGCAAAAAATCGGTGATTAATCGCAATTTAGGGTTTGACTGAACTGAATTGGGTAAAATTGATTGGGGTTTAATGGTCACCGATTAATCAGCGAAAATTTGACGAGTCACCGATTAATCGGCCCAGTCGACTCGCCGATATATCGCCATGATGGAAAGTTAGGTTGTTTGTAGTGAAACAAGTGATGCAACCTGCAAAATTAAATTCATTTGATTAATTAGTAAAGTAATATATGACTATGATTAATTAGTAAAGTTATATAATTACAAATTGACACTATTTTGATTAATTATCTATTTTGTAATCTATGATTAAGATTAAATTTAAAAAATATATGCTTTGAAAAAATTGACCGATTGAATCCGATTAATCCCGCTTAATCGTAATTCGGTTCTGGACCGCGCTGCGACCACTTTATGATTTAACTGCATAGGGACAGAGTGACATGGATATTTTGTGATGAGATGTCGGATTTTGGGTCGGTAATCACGGGGGCTCTTATTTCTTGTCTTTCACGAGAGTATATTTTGAGAACTTGTTTGCTGATTGGGTTGCTTTAGTCATGAGACCTGAACACTTTTAAGTAGTACCTCGAGTATTGGTCTATAATATTTTAAACTTAAAAAAAAAAAGTATTACTAGGCTGACTTGGTTATGAAAATTGTTAGTCCTAAATTTTGTTAAACCTTCTATTTCTTCCATGTTCCTAGACCTTCAAAGCGCTCTACTAAGAATACGGAAATTTCCTGTGAAACTCCTATTTTGTTCTCAAATGTGCTAAAACTACGAGTTTGAATGATACAGATAGCTTCCTTATTGTATGTGTGCAGCATTTGGTTCGATTTCGGTGGGAGGAATTTAACAACGCAGAAAGAAGAAACTTCGCTAATGCCTCTCTTGATTTGATTGCTGAGATGGCAAGTCCATTTGAAGAATGGGCATTAAAGAGTCAAACTGCTGCTCTTGTTGCCGAGGTTCTGCTATTTCTTTTATTCAAGTTGCTGGTATTTCTTTTATGGTTGCTATAACACTTGTTTCATTCTTGAGTTGCAGATAGTAAGGAGAGAAGGAGCTGATCTATGGCAAGAACTGCTACCATCTCTAGTTTCCCTATCTAATACCAGTCCCATACACGTATACTTCCTCTTATTTTGTGTTCAAATGCTAATTTGATTTGTAATTTTACCTGAAAATTGACAAGTTCTTGGAGTAAACTTTGATGCGAGAGTTTTGCTATGTTACAGGCTGAGTTGATTTCCATGATGCTGAGGTGGCTTCCTGAAGATATCACTGTTCATAATGAAGATCTGGAAGGTTTTTTAACAAGCCTCAGTGTTCATATTTTACCTATATGTATTACATTTTTCTTATTTATGAGCATAAGAACCATTTACACAGGTTAGCGTTGTGGTGCTCACTGAAATTTGACTGCTAGTTTGACATTTGATCAATAGTTAGTTTGGAAATGATTCACTGGTCGGTTTCAATGTAGGTGATGGTCTCACCATGAGTCCCTCCCTCAAAGATCAGGCCCAAAAACTTAACTTTCAAAACTTTCGATGGTAGCATTGAAGTCAATAGTGATTGATAAGATTGGTAATTTTTTGAAAGTTGTCGTCTAGTTCTACCAAAAAAAGATGATATTTGAATTTGTTTTAGGCCATGTTTGATTGCAGTGGGCTTCGCGGAAGCAATGAATATTTCTTGCAATTCTATTTCACGGAACTAGGTGCCTATGTGACTCAAAAGCTTGATTAATGTCGACCAAGTATCGGCTTAATTCAGATTCACCCCCATCCCCTCCCCAACTTTCATGGAGCACACTCCTTTGGATTCAAACACTTCTTTTGGGCATGTGTGTGTATGTGTCTGACACTAGCACGCTAGCGAGGCAAGGCGTCGTCGTGTCAAAACCCCCCTTTTTTTCTTTATAGGGTAAAACTTTCAGACTTTTACCAAACTTTAGTTTGGAAGAGATAAATAGTGAGTGAGATTGAAAGTGTGCATATACATGTGAAAGTTTGGTTGTACATTATCATGATGAAAGTCATGTGTGACTCACTAGCATATTATTATTACCTGTGCCGTTGGCACTTCACCTACACTTTTTTTGCTGCTAATTATCATGCAGTGAACACCCTCAAATCTATCTCGACGATTGCCTTCAATTAGTTATATAAAAAAAAAAATCATATTTTAGAATGTAAACTAATTTTTTTAGAGCCAAATTTTGTTCGGGGTCAATCTTTAAATGTTCATTAAAATGTCTGTCCGTTTTTTTGAAAAATATTATACTTGGGCATTAAAATATTAAAAATACTTGCATGTTCTAATAATTAGATACATATTTTGAAATTTTAAGTTTGTATTGATCATTGGTTTTGTTGGAAAGATCTTCAAAATTGCATTTCAATGATACCAAGTTTATCAAAATCCGACAACTACGTAGATAGTTATGATAATCTTTATTTTGAAAAAAAGAAAACACAATACTTTGTCTCTCCACCACACAATTTTTCACGTTCTTTGCCCTTCTACATGTTTTATAATTACAAACATGCCATTATAGAAAGTCAATCTCAACCCTCAAAACATTTTCCAACTTTCAATCATAGTCATCTTTTATCTCCAATCCTTAGTTTGTCTTGGTCAACAATGAATAGTAAAACACCACTTTGAATTGTAATATAGATGGTGTACAAAATTTTTGGCGATTAACTTATTTTTTGGTAGTATTTGTTTATGTATGGCAAAGGAAATATATCTTCCAGGTAGTTGAGGAAAATTCTACAAATTTGGAGGAGAGATAGCAATGAAAAACAATTGGAAATCCTTGAGTAGGGTAGGAGTGTGGTTGAGCATTTGGTGTGGTTGCATAGATTGTAAGAGAATCCTGAATGAGCTAAGAAAAGTTTAATAAAGGATTGAAGTTCAACGTTTATACTGGAGGGAATAGAGTGTCGGGAGAATACGAAGTGCTCGGTCTGGGGAAAAGCCTTTTTGCATCAAGTTCCAACTTCCAACATCTTCTCTTGCTCCATCTCAGAGTGTAAGTTGTTCCTGTCAGTCAGTCTAAATCATGAATGAGCTAACAAGAGTATAATTTAGTCAAAGAAAGTGAGGAAGTGTATGATTGGGTGAGGAGTTTCATGAAGATGTAGAGTACGTTTCCAACTCAGAGATAGAATCTGATCCACTTTTGTACTGAGGATGAATTGGATATTGACTTTTATCTGGGTGACTGAGATAATTGTGTTAATAAGAAAAGATGACTGAGAGTACAAAGGGGCTTAACATGAGGCCTAAGAGAGGAAAATATACAAAAGGACAGTTACAATCTGAACAAACTTTTCCAATACAAAATACAGATATTGAAGGGCAGCAATGTTGAGTCTTGAGGTTCTGTTTTTCTAGGATATTGGGGTTGGGATTTCGGTCTCGGGTGACGTAATCTGAACGTTGTTGGGCTTTCGGAACCTTCAAATCATTTTCAGTGAATACGTCTAGTGGTCGATACCCAAGGACAAGAAGCTCGTCATGGAAGAAATGGTGTGTTGTTGAATTGGAGTTCTGCATGGCCATTTTTTTTAGAGGAGTTTCTTTCGAGTGTTTTTTCCTTTATTGGAAAGGAGTGTTTTTTTAACATACCCTTGTTTGTTTGCCGATTAAAAAAAGTACCAAGGATAAAAGCGCTATAGTTTTGGGTTGTAGTCCCTCGTGTACTCCTTGCCTAAAGTTATTAAAAATAAAAAAGTTTTTAATTGGGGTTGGTTGATGCATGTTCTCCTTCTTCTCTTTTGCTTTCCTTTTAGTTTATAAGTTCTGAGTTCATTTCCACCAAATTAAAAAAAAAACAAAAAACTTTGTATGGTGGAGTGGAAAGTTGGGTAATTGATTTTTGTTGAAGTCACTTCAGTTTCTAGACCCAAGGCTCTATCAGTTCTTCGTGAGATAAGACATCATTGATGCTTGAGATTTCAACACTCTAGAGAAGATCAACTGTCTTGAGGTAACCTCAAGCTTGGAGAGAGCAATTGTAATTGAGATTAATTGGAGATTTTGATCTCTAAGTATGATACACTTCATTGATAATCCAAGTTACATCAATTGGGTTGGGGCTCAAAATATAAGTGAATGATTGAGATGTTAGGCTGTTGAGCTCTAAAAATCTCGACCCCAAAATCTAGACAATGGCATGTTCCTAGTGTTTAGCAAATGCCGGCTTGGCGACATTATACTCTTTTTACTTCCTATTTATCGTTTGGGTGCATGTTGCCTTTTGCCTTTTGCCTTTTGGAAAGAAACAAAAATATCTGTATAGACTTTGTGGTAGTAATCCACAACAAGAATTTAATCAAATTGAGTTTTTAAGAAAATTCTTATTCTCGTTTTTTTTTTATAAAAGTTAATGCATTTAAATGAAATCTTTTGGAGTTTTGAGGACAAGTGGAGTTGCTGGTCCAGTAACTGTGGGGATTGTTTGGCGAGGATTTCTTAAAAAGGGTGTTGTAGGAATGGCCAGAGACTGATATTGTTTTTCAACACTAGAATTACAGGCAAGGTAATATACTATATTAATCATGGTAGACTCACCGACACTATAATATGCAATATGCTAATTCATTCTCTAATAGGAAGATGATAAAAATTATCTGAAATTTATGATGTTCTCTAGATTTTGGATCACGATCACAAAAATTCACCCTTAGATAGTTTTCCATTTGAGCTTGGAAGGTCATGTAAAGGTTAAAACTATGTCAATGGCAATTGCATTTAAAGTTAACCTTGCTGATCGATGAGTACATTGAATCAAGCAACCTGACTGACTAAAAAAAAGAAATGAATTGAAAAGAAAAGAAAGATAAATTTTTACCTGTAAAAAATGGAAAAGAAAAGAGGCTTGCTCATCCCAAATCACCGTGTCCTCTGCAACCAGGCAGAAGTATCAATTGACCATCTTCTTTTTTGCTGTCCTGTGTTGTCAGAACTATGGTTTCTAGCTCTCCCCAACTTTCTCCGAGGTCCATCTTCAAGCCCCTTTGGCTCCTTTCTTGGTTTGGATAGAGAGTATGCAAGCTGCCTCTAGTAGTTTGTCACGCTTCACTAGTTTTGGTAAATGGGATCGAGATAGACTCTATGCAGTTAAAACGGATAACAAACCTATAATGGTCCAGGAGCGTTATAGGTTATAACGAGATAATGGGATATAATGGTATATAATGGAATATTTTTTTTATACCTTTACTAAGTATTGATGTATTATAGAGTCAAAAAAGTAAATCATGTTCATAACATTAAATTCAAAAATATCAAAACATTAATAAAAAAAACTTTCTTTCGTATGAGAGTGAGATCACAACAGAGAGTGAGATTGCAACAGAGAGTGCGATCGACTTTTCGTCTTCTTCCCTTAATTTCTCGTTCTCTATCAACCAGGTTATTATCTGTCGTTGGTGATGACAAACTTGATCCTTTTTTCCTCCGAGTCTAGAGTTATAGTTAAATTGAGAATGAAATGGGTGAATTTTTTATTTTTAATGTATTAGAGCAAAATGTTAAAACGACGTTATTGAAAAACGTTATCTCAATAACGGCCGTTATATCGGAGTCATGATACTAAAACGTGATAATGTCAAAACGTAGATGGCTCACACCTGTTATGCACTATATCGACATTATAACTGCATGGGATAGACTAATCCATGCCTTTGTTGGGTAATCTGGAGAGAAATGAAAGAACTGTAGAATTTTCAAGAATGTGCAGTGCAGAGACCAGTTCACTGTGGATAGATATAAAAGTCACTCTATTGTTGTGGGGGTCTATTTGGGTTAGATTTAGAGATATTAACTTTGCTTTTTGTAGGTTTAATAGTTCTCCCCAATACCACATGATGTATATAGTTAAGTGGGGTCAATGCTTTTATCTTTGCTTCCATTCATCAATACAAACTTTTGTTTTCTGATAAAAATAATTATTAAAAAATGTAGCTATCCTAATCTGTTGATAATACTAATTGATGTATTTTCAGGTGATCGCCGCCGGCTACTACTACGTGGTCTTACTCAATCATTGCCTGAGATTTTACCTTTTCTCTACAATGTAAGTCTTTGCTTTTACTAGCTGGTACCTAATTCATAATTCTAGGATTATTGTAAAAGCTGATTTATTGTACAGCTACTTGAAAGGCACTTTGGGGCTGCTTTGAGTGAAGCAGGCAGGCAGCAGTTGGACAGTGCTAAACAACACGCGGCGGCAGTAACTGCTTGCTTGAATGCTATTAATGCTTATGCTGAGTGGGCTCCTGTTCCCGACCTTGCAAAATATGGTCTTGTCCATGGGTACGGTGTTCTTTGATATTTTTGCTGCGCTGTTTGGTTATGGGATGTTTCAATTGAATTTTCATATCCTTTCTTTGCAGATGTAGCTTCTTACTCTCCTCTCCTGACTTCCGCCTCCATGCTTGTGAATTTTTCAAACTAGTCTCCCTGAGGTGTATAATGTGAACTTTACTTCTTAGATCTTCTCATATGCAAGAATAACATGGCTCTTCTGTAAAAACGGATTCTAATGCTTCTCAGTCCATTCTGATATGTGATCTGCAGGAAGAGACCTATGGATGCCTCTGGTCCTGGGTTTGATTCCGCAATAATCAACATTTTCCAGATTTTGATGAATTTATCTAGAGAGTTCTTATACAAGTCTAGTTCATCTGGTGGTGGTATCGATGAAAGTGAATTTGAGTTTGCCGAAGCTGTATGTGAGAGTATGGTGTGTTTGGGTTCATCACACTTGCATTGCATTTCTGATGATGCCTCCGCCCTTCCTCTTTATCTTCAACAGGTATGCCGTAGTAAAATAACATTGCAGGTCTAACCCATCCAACACCTTAATATACAAAAATCAGGTTTTTGAATCTTATTAGTCAACATTTTCCAATCTTGTAAACACTATCTTTTGCACTGTGGTTCCTCATCTATCAATGTTTTATCCTTTACTAGCCTTCACATTCTGGAAGAAGTTGGTGATCTTGTACTTAGAGCTTTTACTTATGAATTGAAAGTTTTTTTATTTAATAATTGCATCTTATGATGAAGGAGTTGTTGCAAAAACCAGACAGGAATAAAAAACACAAAAACATAGTCAAGTTAAGCAGAGCACAAAGCATAATGTTTCTTGATTTGATTATGCAAAGGTCAAAGCTCTCTACTAATGTATAATGAATGATGCCTCTATTTTGAGTTTAGTGTTCCTTTTTTATCAACAATAAATAATAACAAGTAATTGCAACATAGTGGCACCTCTATTTTGAGTTTAGTACCCCCTTCAATAATAAATACTAAAAAGTAAATTGTAACATAACATCTATTTAGTGCTGCCTTTCCTGATGACCAGAAAAAAGAGTTTGCAGGCACTTTATTATTATTATTATTATTATTATTATTATTATTATTACTATTACTACTAGTGTACCAGCCGTGTCGTATTATTATTATTATTATTATTATTATTATTATTATTATTATTATTATTATTATTATTATTATTATTACTACTACTAGTGTACCAGCCGTGTGTACCTGTGCCGTTGGCATATATGTACAGAGGCATGCCACCATGGTCCTTGGGTCGTGCCTTCAGCACTCCCCAAATAAGTCACTAAATTACCAAATATAAAAAAAAAATCATAGTTATACTAACACATCTCTATATTTAATCAAGGTAGTGGTTGACAACATATAATACAAAAAAATCGAAAAATTATTGGAAGTGATGGAATAATTGCATATATGTATATAGAATCTGTGTCGTATTAGACAATGACCTGAGTGTTATAATTACCATCATCATAATACCTTCAACACCCCAAGAGCCTTAAGCAGGGAGAGTAGGGTTTACCCCCAAGATTTCATCATCATTGAGTGATTTTAGGGTGCCCCAAACCCAATTCTTCTCGTGTGCTTAGTAAATAGCAAGTTCGTCGAGTGAAGCTCTCGATCACACCCAAAACAGAGCTTCACTGTTCCTCCACAGAATTTTCATTATGAAAGAGCTATCATGCTCGCCATCATTGATGCGCCTGGGCTTGTGCCCCAACCCATCACCTCGAACACGACGACCTCTGTGGCTGCACCTTCTGTAGCGACTTCTTTTGCAGCCATGGCGGTGGGCCGGTGGCTTCTTGTTAGACTGCGCAAGGTGCCATCTGTGAGTCTCTTCTTTTCATCTTCACCGTCCGTTCTTACCTCGGGATTGTGACGACACCTCATTTGAGACCTCCATTGACAACTCGGGCTCGCACATCATCAACAGTAGGCAATCTGGTAGTACTGAATGTAGCTTTTCAGATTCTGCTACGGGTTCCTGACCGTCCATTTGTTTGACCTCATCGGATACTGAACGGTCCTCTTCTTCCACTACCTCTTGTTCCGTTGACTTGTTAGGCTCCTCTATTTCTTCTCCCAATACTTGCTCTGTTTCTGCTATTGCTTCTGCTTGTACGGACATTGCAGTAGAAAAAGAAGAAGAGTTGAGTCTCTTTTCTTCCTCGATTCGTTCTTCTTCTTGTTCTACTTTCAGATCTGATGACACATCATTCACCTTAATTTCTTCTTCTACGAATTGGGCTTTTTGTTGTTTAATAGCAAAACGTTTGATGGGTATTGAGCCTGAACGACCATTTCGAAATCAAACCCAAAAAAACACAATAGATTGAAATAAAGAAGAAAAAAAGAAAAAATTATAATAGAAGAGAAGAAGAAGAGATTTTCTCTCTGTTTTGCTTTTGCTTTTCTGTTGGTTTTGGTTTAAGAAAGAATGAGTCAGTACGGTTGCACGTGATTCTTCCACTTGGTAGAATGCATAAGTTATTAAATTTGTACCCGGGTGAAAGATGTAATAACTAATAAAGATGATTTTGGAAGGGCAAATATTTTGTAAATAACGATGAAAGGCAGGGGCAATTTTAGAAATGAAAATGAGACATGACATAGTGAGCTGCTTTACTATTCCTCCGTGCAATTTTCGTTAAGAAATAGATTATTATTATTATTATTATTATTATTATTATTATTATTATTATTATTATTATTATTATTATTATTATTATTATTATTATTATTATTATTATTCAAATTTGTTTTTATCAATGTGGATCAACCTAAATGTACTTTGGTGGGTTTAACTGCAACCTGTTGACATCTAACCTGTTCTTTTCCGATTTTTCCATGGTTTTGTAGTGGATCATTGACTTCTGTGTTTCAGTAAATTTAGCTTGTTTGGTAGAAATGAATGTTTCAGTTCTCGTTTTCCACCCAAAAGGCATACTATCCACAGTCAGTCAAACTATAAAGAAATCTTATTTCTGATGTTATCCAAGTAGAGAGGAAGTTTTAGATGCGATGCTAATGTCCTGGTAATCTGAATTCTGGCCCTGATTGACCTCTGTTCAAACTTTTGCATGCTTTGATTTGTCTTCTGTGTGAATCACGGTTTTGCACTTTTGTTATGATTTAAAAGTCAACTTTGTTTTTATCACCAAAGCGTTTTTTTTTTCCAGATGCTGGGATACTTTCAACACATGAAGTTTGGACTCCACTTTCAATCTTTGCATTTTTGGCAGGTATACCTTTTTTTCTTGTTCATTGCTTGTGTCATGTATGTTTAAAGTGACTATTATCTTGAATAATTACTTGTTTACTTTCATCTGGTAGGCATTGTTGCGAGAACTGGTGGTCAAGCCAAAATTCACTACGCATCCAGCTGGGGATGATTCAGCTTCTGTTTCCCGACAAGTTGATAAGGAAAAGAAAGGAATTCTATCACACATAAATGATGATACATGCGGTGTCATTCTGGATGTATCTTTCCAAAGGTTGCTGAAGAGAGAAAAAGTTTCACAAGGAGGAGCTCTTACTTTGGGGTCATTAGAATTGTGGAGTGATGAGGTTGATGGCAAGGGAGAATTCAGCCAGTATCGTTACAAACTGGTACATGAAGGGAACCTTCAACTTATCTTCTACTATTTTCATTTTCCTAACTAATTTATTTCCATGTCTGCTTAATTTATTTGTTTGCAAGAGCTTGACATATGTTCTTCCACTTCTCTATGTCGTAATGTTGCAACGAACACCAATGTCATTGAGTACTGAACTTTTGTGATTGAAATGTCTCCTTTTTGTTTTATTTTATTATTGTTATGATTACAAGTCTTCACGTAGATTATAGATATTCATTTCACTACTAGAGTAAGACTAGTTCAGTCTCGCCTCCATAACCCACTCAACAAGCATTCTAATGAAAATCTATTTGTCTTTGCTTCTTTATGGCTCTAAGTCTAGGGTGTAAATAGTTGATACTTGTCGGATTTTTATCATTTTAGTTCCTATGGTTCATAATATAAATGTCTGAAGGTAATGAAATTTATATTTTACGCTTCATCTTCTGTGCTTTCTTATCTTTGTATCTCATTTCCTTTGTTATCTTAGGTGTTTTTATGTTTCCTGCTTTGGAGCTGCGGTGTTTTACCCGATCTTATTTACTTCGTTATTTTATGTGTTTATACATGTTCCCCCCTTTCGAGCTACGATGTTTTACCTGGTCCAACAGCTTAGATGAGTTTGTTGCTTTTGTTGTCTTCTTTTCCTATACTAATAATTTCTTTTACTATGTGCAGGTGGAACTTATCCGGTTTATTGCATCCCACAAGCCCCTTTTGGCTGCATCCAGGGTTACGGAGAGAATTGATACAATCTTTAGGAGCCTTTCACATGTTGCAGTGCCCGCTCAGGTTTGGCATAAACACCTCAAGTTAGCCTTTTGGGGTTCAGTTATTGAACTTGGCTGTAAATGTAATTCTTGTTAGTAGTTTCCTCAATAATTATTGTTCCATTCTGGTGCAGCAATGTGCATTCTGCATCAGTTTTTCAATCTTCCATTTTCATTTTAAATTTCTTTCTCCTTTTTCTTCTGCGGAATCCGAATCTGATTAGCTACATTGTTTATCCAAATCTTCAGGAGCTGCCTATTATAGAAAGCATGCAGCTGGCACTAGAGAATGTTGTAAGTGCAATATTCGAAGGATCAACTGAATCCATAGGTGGCGATTCTGAAGTTCGGCTTGGCTTGTCTAGAGTATTTGAAGGTTGTCCAATAGTTTTTCATTTATCACTGCAGCCTAAAATACATAATTTTCCTTCCTAAGGCTTATGAACTGTGACTTTTGGTGCACTAAAGGTTTGCTGCAGCAACTTCTTTCTCTGAAATGGACTGAGCCAGCATTTGCTGAAGCACTTGGACACTATTTAGATGCACTGGGCCCCCTTCTGAAATACTTCCCTGATGCAGTTGGTGGTGTCATCAATAAACTATTCGAGCTCTTAACTTCCCTTCCTTGTAGTCTTAAGGTCATAACTTGATTTTGTTGATATCCTTTTCTGCTCTGTGTTCGAATATACCGTCGAAAGTTAAAACCATCCCATGATTCACTCATTTTTTAATGACTGCTTAACAGGAGCCTTTGGACAACAATGCCCGCCTTGCACGGTTGCAGATATGTTCCTCGTTTATCCGTATTGCAAAGGCTGCAGACAAAAGCCTTCTTCCCCACATGAAGGTTGTATCAGATCACTTGCCAATTAACGAGCAACCTTTGTAGAATTACTGAAGTTTTTCTTCAAAAGCTTGCATAGAGTTTGTTAAAGCGCGTGTTGAACTGTCATTGCCAAACCACTAAAACCCAAAATGACAACAAAACCTCAATCTTAGTTTAATTGATAATTGATTGTAGGTATTATATTGCTCTCGTGACTTGAAAATTTGACACAGAGTTTGGGCTAAACCATGAATTTGAGTCATTTGACATATGGATCTGATGTGCAGGTTAGGTTATATAATACAGCTGTTATACAACTGCCAGATTGATATCACAATCTCAGTAGGTTATCCTAATGCTTAACAGTTCATTCGTTGGTTTCTTTGGGAGTGATCTACTCCTGAGATTGTGTTCTAAATACATGGAAGTGATGACAATGAGTCAATTCACTTGGGACCTCGTGTTCCTTTGTTACTTTCACTTAATCTCTCTGTCTGTATGTGTTCCTTGTTATGAGATGAACACCTTTCTCTCTTTCACAGTCCTTTGCATCATAATCTGGAAAATGACCCATTAGAATAGAAAAAAAAATTGAAACTACAAGAGAGTAACCATTTCTCTTTAAACTGATGAGTTCCTGACCAAGATGTGAAATCATGGGTAATTTTAAAAAGGAATGTAGCTTAGAAGCCACTTCACTTCTTTCTAGACAACTATTCTTTCATTATATTATCCATTTATGTGTAAGGCATGAGTGAATGAAAATACGTTTGAGTCATTAGAAAGTGCTCTATGTAAAGATCAATTTGCATTTCAAAATATCACAGCCCTAAGAGTCAGCAAATATGTGTTTGATACTACATACTTCTATCTGGAAAATTGATGTATTTTCTATTACTGAAATCTCGTGTTGGGTATTCATATTCTCTCTTACTGCACTTTAATACCCCAGTTAACTAGTTTACTCAGTGGCGCCAGTGTTTGATTTCTTTATACTGGTTTTGCATTAAAATTATAGGGAATTGCTGACACCATGGCTTATCTCCAAAGCGAAGGCCGCCTACTTCGTGCAGAGCATAATCTTCTCGGTGAAGCATTTCTGGTTATGTCATCCACTGCTGGGTAAATATTTGTTACGGTTCGGCAATATTTTCTCATACTGGCTCTGCATTATTTTACTCTTCTTTAGATCTAAGTTTCTCAAGTCTCTTCACACTGATGCAGGATTCAACAGCAGCAGGAAGTTTTGGTTTGGTTACTTGAACCCTTGAGCAAACAGTGGACACAGGTTGAATGGCAGAATGTGTACTTGTCTGATCCTGTCGGTCTTATCCGCTTATGCTCTGATACATCATTTATGTGGTCACTTTTCCATACCGTGACTTTCTTTGAAAAATCTCTTAAAAGGAGTGGAATTCGGAAAAGCAATTTAAATGTGCAAGCTGGATCTCTTGGTATGCCTCCACATCCAATGGCTTCTCATTTGGCATGGATGCTGCCTCCTCTCCTAAGGGTAAGTTTCTAATAATTGGTGTCGACATAGCAGATCATGTTTCCTCAACTTAATTATCTCTAAATTCTAAAGTCATGTCTTTTTTGCTAATTCAAGTTTCTTCGCATGTATGTTGTTTCTCGTTCTTCGTTTTCCTCTTCTCAATATTGTTCAATAATATCCATTGTTGCACCTCATTAAGCTTGTTGCTGCTAAAGCTTGTGTTTTTTTTCACAATCAATTCTCGTTTCTCAGCACATTGTCACAATATTTGATCTGAATATTCAATATATCTGACCATTTTAACCTCATTTTAGCATTAGATAGGAATTAGGGGTGTTTCTTTTGTCAATTCTGATATTTTTCTGTGTTTGGTGCAAGCGATGTTGATATTGAATATTTGAACCATTGTTTGTGCAAGTATGCAAATCCGTATTTGCTCTGAAAAATGAGACCACAATTTTCTTTGACTGTTATGTATCGACTGGATTATTACTCAATGTCACCTTTCTTCGTTCTCTTCACCTGTTATCTCGTTCTCTTCACCTGTTATCTCTGACTCTGATAATCATTGTTGTAATCTGAAAAATAGAATTAAAAACTTAAGAAAGTTACATATTACGGTAGTCCAAACAAACATAAGTTCTGCGTAGCAACCACTCTATAGTAACAACGCTGGTCTGTTGCTATGCAGCTGCTTCGTGCTATACACGCTCTTTGGTCACCACCAGTAGTCCAAGTCCTGCCTGGAGAATTGAAGGCAGCTTTGAGCATGAGTGATATTGAACAAGCCAGTCTCCTTGGGGAAGGAAATATGAAACTGCCAAAGGGCACATTAACTTTTACAGATGAGTCTCAGATCTACACGAATAAGGAGGGACAGCCTGTGCTAAATGAAAATGACATACGAAATTGGCTGAGAGGTATCAGAGACAGTGGGTGAGTACTTTGTATTTCCTGCATAATGGCTTTAGTCTTTTTGTGATGTTGCCTCTGTGGATTTAGAGTTATGCTGATATTCTGGCTATTTTTCTTTTTACTGTTTACTAAATATGTTCACTGGAAAGGTTTAGACTCTAATCTCACCTTCCTATCTGCAGAAAATATTTTTGAAGGCCTGCTAACTTACACTCTTTCGAAGAGTTTGATTTTACTTCCAGACATTTCATTAATTTGATGGTCATTTTACTTCTCGAAAAGAAATAGTTTTCCTCAATATATATTGGTTTTCATTGAAAATATTTTTGAGCAACAGTAACTTCATGTTCAATTGGGATAAAGTTTGTAATAAGTTAAAATGTACTGTATCATGAGTTTTTTGGGTGACAGTGAGCATCTCCCTCATATTTACCCAATGCTTTATGGTTTGATCAATAAAATACTTGCTTTGATTGCCACACACACACAACCACACACACAAAAAAAAACTTAATATCGTTTAGCATACTATCTATACTTGAGCAGGGTTTAGTGTACTTTCCCATATCCAATTTATGCAAAGATTTCTTTGTTATATGGATAGTTTAACAATAGACAGAATGTCAGCTTTTTAGCCATCTTCATCTGGATAAGGTGTTATGATTTATTCTCAACTGAAAAAATCCTAGCTTTAGAAAAAATGAACATCAAACTCCTGGCAAATTACCTTGATCACTAGAGAATATGTAGCTTTAGTAATTTCGCTTTTGGAAACTCTGACATTTTTGTCTAGTTGCTAATGTATCTTAAATGATTGTAGGTATAATGTTTTGGGTCTATCGACAACCATTGGGGATACCTTCTACAAATGTGTGGAAAGTCATTCCGTTGCTCTAGCACTTCTGGAGAACATACAATCAATGGACTTCAGACATATTAGGCAGCTCGTTCATATGGCTTTGATTCCTTTGATGAAGTTTTGCCCATTGGATTTATGGGAAGAGTGGCTTGAAAAATTTCTGCGTCCGTTACTCGTCCACTGTCAGCATGTCCTTAGTTTTTCATGGTCCAGTCTTCTTCGTGAAGGTCGAGCAAAAGTTCCAGATATCCATGGAGATATCAGTAAACCAGATCTTAAGGTGGAAGTAATGGAGGAAAAGTTACTTAGAGATTTAACTCGCGAGATATGTTCTCTTCTTTCAGTGTTAGCTTCCCCAGGGTTAAATAATGGACTTCCATCTTTAGAACCGACTGGACAGAACAGTCGCGTTGACATGTCTCTCAAAGACTTAGATTCATTTACGTCAAGCTCTTTGATAGGGTATGTCCTTCTAGATCCTAATGTTACACATTTTCGTTCTAAACATCTGCTCAGAGCCACTTACTAATATTCTAATTTAGACTAACATTGTCGTCACGTTGCAGATTCTTACTGAAGCATAAAGAAACAGCTCTTCCAGCACTGCAAATAAGCCTAGAAGCTTTAACATGGACAGATGGGGAAGCTGTATCGAAGGTGTTGTCCTTCTGTGGATCTGTGATTCTGCTGGCTATTTCAACAAATGATGTGGAGCTCCGAGGGTTTGTTGCCAAGGACATGTTCTATGCAATTATCCAGGGTTTGGCACTTGAGTCGAATATTAATGCCAGTGCAGAGCTCCTTGTTCTCTGCCGTGACATATTTGTATATCTTGCTGATAGGGATCCTGCTCCTAGACAGGTTTGATGATATTTCTTGGAAGTCCTAGTTGGATGAATGTTGAAAGGATATAAAGTGTTCTTGATCAATAATTTGTACCTCAATAAGAGTTCCTCGTGTTGAATTGCTCTCTTTGTGATGCAGGTTTTACTTTCTCTTCCTTCCATCACAGCCCATGATTTGCATGCTTTTGAAGAAGCTTTAGCGAAAACGTCTAGTCCGAAGGAACAAAAGCTGCATATGAAGAGCTTGCTGTTATTAGCTACTGGAAATAAGTTAAAAGCACTCGCCGCTCAAAAAAGCACGAATGTGATCACAAATATTTCCGGTAAGATCTTGCTTCATTCTGTTTTTCCTTTCTAGTTTGAGCAAGATTTCAAATTAATATTTACCAGTACTGTCAGCTGTTGCTTAGTCAAAATTTGGTTCCATTTGAACCAAAAGCACTAGAACTTCTACCTCTTGAATTGCTAGTGCTCTTTGTAGGTCATTTGGTAAAGTGGTTTATACTTTATTAAAGTGGGTCCATGAATGGATGAGAAACAGTTAATGGAATGTAACAACAGTAATTGTACAAGAATGCAAAAAACTATCATTCTAAGACACTCCCAGTGATATCAGTAAAGGTTTTATTTTTTACTTAAGATTTGAGTTTATGATAAAACAAGCAGCACAATTGTTGACAATGCATTAACAATATATATAGCACTAGTAATCAGTAATATTATTGTTATTTCGTGGTATATTATTTGGAATCCTGAAGTTCCCACCAGTCTCTTAGCTGTTTTCGCATTGGAACTTAATTTATACGAAGTATATCTTATTGAAAAAAAATAACAGCAATAATAAATAAATAAAAACAAAAAAGGGACACTTGAGCATCCTGCATCTTTAAAGCAATGAACAATTTTTGGAATAAGAAAAAAAATATTAAATAAAATGTCGATTGAGTGAAAACAGCCCACATTAAAAGGGTTTCTACTTGAGTGTTGACTAGGAGTTCCTTCATACTCTCTCTGCGCATCATTGGTAGTTGCTTCATTATGTTCAAGTGGACTTTGTTCAGATCCTGAACTGCTAGAAGTATGCTTCTTGATGACACCTGAGAAACTTGAACAAGACAAGCTACAATAAGCATATAAATAAATAAATAAATTTCTGACGCAAAAAACACTACAGAACCACTCATAAGTTGGATATTAGTGGGGGTATCATGGGTATCAGTGAGAATGTCATTTTACTGTGGTACCAATGAATTTCACCGCTAGTACCCTGGTCTTGGTGTGTCAGGTTATTTATGTATGATGCACATAATTACTAAGTCGCTCTGAAGAATTAGAAAAATTGCACTCATATGCAAAGAATTGCCTAAAACATGTAATTTCCACATGACTACATTAAATGACAGCTACACAACTTACATCAGAAACCTAGGACGTGTGATAAAAATTCCCATCGAATAGTGAACGAAATAAAAATATGTTCAACAACTCTGAAAAAGTATTACCTATTTTTTGTCTCGAATCCTTTTCTTGCATAGTTGCTTTATTAGAAATTCTTTTAGAATCACACACAAAATTCCCTAAAAAATGACAAAATTAGCACACAGGCTCAGAACCTTATGTTTTCTTGGGATTGTATCCGTGACCTCATTGATTGGAATGGAGTTTGGGATGGGTTGTAGATGATGGCAACCCAACTGCAACTATAGTACTTGGATCCAAAGGGGAGGTTCATGGAGGATCTAGAATGAGGGGGGTGGTTGATCATTACCTCCAAGTTAGGTTTTCTCATGGGAGAAAAAGAAGGGGGAGGAGGGATTCAAATCCATTGAGGAGAAAGGAACAAAATGAGAAAAATCAGAGGAAAGAGATTAGGGTTTCTAATGAAAAGATACAATCTTGCATGCGTTCTGTATATAGACTACAGAGTGTAGCGCCCTTGGGTTTTCTTGGAACTGTAGGTAACTATTGGTCGCCATCGTCGTTCAGTATAGCATGCCCTTAGGGTTTCTTTGAATTTTAGGTAACTATTGGCTGCCGTCGTGGTTATTTGAATTATCCATAATTTTGAAATAAGAATGTCTGATATTCAGAGTTAGGATCCTATAAATTCTTTTGAATTTAAAATACTCTATCAATGGAAAGTTTTTTATTGCAATAAAAAATTTAACATTCTTGAAGATGTCAAACCTTGTCCCTGCAGTGAGATGATACAAAATTTCTTTGTTATTACTGGAACCATAGATGTGCAGTAAAAATGTTTCTTAAAAATAAAAAAGATAAAAAAAAATGAATGTTGAATATAATGGAAACAAATTACGTCATATAGTACTTCATGTTCCCAATCGATGCTTGGCGATGTAAGAAACAAATTGAATAATAATTTTAATGTAATTACCATTGTAGTTAAGACGTTGAGGCGGACGCGAGGCGAACGGGCCTGAAAACGCCTCAGACGTGAGGCGGTAGGCGAGGCGGACGTCTCACTTGAGGCGGTCTTAATATTTTTTTAAAGATTTTTTTTATAATAAATTGAAACATATTAACATAGTAATATACATCATCATTTTGATAAGTATAATAAGCAAATATGTACAAAAAGTGACACAACTACCTAGAATCAAAATGGAAATATAATAAAATTGCATAACATAGCAAAAAGATGCACTACATAAATGTCAAGTAACTTGCAAACATTCACTAAATCATTAAAAATCCAGAATCTTGAAAGATTATAAACTTGATAATATTGAGCATTTGTTAGAAGAAATTGTTGGAATGGTTGGTAAAAATTCACAAGTATGATTACTATTGGTATTCCAAAGCATAAAAGTCATTGATATGTTTTCTCTAAAAAATATTTTAAAAAAGTGACATTTATCAAAAATTAAAAACGTTTTATCTTGTTTGTTATTTGGGCTAAAAAGGGGCTGCAAATGGGCTAAAAATGAGCTGCACATGGCCTGGCTGCAATCATTTTTGGTCCGAGGTGGTTGAGGCGGTTGAGGCAGTCTGAGGTGGACACCTCATTTCACCGCACCGCATTGCCTTACTTTGAGGTGGAACTCTGTAAAAATGCCTTGAGGCGCGTCTAGGCGGTCGCCTTGACTACACTGGTAATTACCATCAAGAGCAAGCTTCACATGATTGCTAAAGTTTCTACAATTTTATTCACAGCATAGCCAATGGATGAATTGACTGAAGCAAAATAATGAATCATGAACAAATATGGACCTGGGCCTCGTACTGAAAAGTTTAAAGTTTCTGAGTGTACAAATACATAAGGTACTGATTTAGAATTAAACCTGAAAACAACCTCAAACTGTTCTCAATATGAAGTGCTATGGTAGAAATCCAAAACAGCTGCTACACAATTTACATTTACATCTTAAAGAATATAACAGCCAAAAGAATTCCCTCCTGAAGATATATATTATTACTATAAAGGCAACAACCACAAGCCCCCCTCTCGCTTCGCTTTGTTCTAGATGATACTTGGAAATAAAGGGGAACTCACATTGACACCCATCTTTGTTTGGTGGCTAAAAAACCCCAATTCCATACTGCTTCACTTTATATAAAAATAAGCAATCCATTCCCTCTTTATGTTAACCAATGGAAATTTCAAATCACAGCTATGATAGGAATATTAGATCATTTTAAAAATCAATCTATCAATTTTGTAGTATGACAGAATAAAGCAGTGGTATTATTCCTTAAATGATGAAAATCTACACACACCCACCCCAAAAAACAAAGTTATGAACAACTTAAGATTTTGTCCCCACATATGATCCCGTTCTCTCCACCTTGGGATTCATGATATTTTGAATGCAATGGAACATTAATTTAGGAAAAAGGTTTGGCTTTTTTTAATGTGATGTCTGGCCATGGCCCTAAAGACCAATAATTCCGTGGTTTGGCCCTTTTTAGTGTGAGTTCCCCCTACATTGTTCTTGAGCAGATCCGAAGTGGCAAAGTGAAGTTACTAAATTTTGTCGAGATTTCCGCTTTCCATTTTTCAGTCTAGCCCCTTGTTAGATTTCATCTATTCTTCAACGATTCAGGTAGGAAGTAATTGAGTTGAGCTTCTATGAGAGGTTCTGTTCAGACTAGACGTCAGTATTGGGTTTCGTATCCTCCGAAACTGATTTTTGATTACAGAGTTTTTTTTTTTTTTTTTGGGGGGGGGGGGGGGGGGGGGGGGGGGGGGTTGAGGTGGATGCCCTCTGGTGAACTGGATGGTGTGTCTAATATTTAAATGGGCAGGCAACTGGTAAGTTGGTGGGTGTCAAGCCAGATTGAGCATTTTGCACAAGAAAGGACCAAGAAAATTTCTTTCCCTTGGGAAGCTGATATTCTGCATCTAAAAAGAAAAGACCTTCCCAGAGGTTTAGTTATTATTACACACAATCCCTAGTATTATATCTGCCATGTTTGTACTGAGGAGTTTAGAATCTACTGAAAGTTTGGTTTAAATTATGACTGTTCTGATATGTTTGTATTTAGTTCTAATTTTTCTGGAAGCTTGGATTACTTTGTCAGGAAGAGGCCGTAATGTTATTAATTAGAAAAGCAAGTCCCTAGTTTATCTATATCATTGAGAATTTGCTAACGATATTGTTTCCCTTGCTACTCACTTCAGTCAGAACTCCTAAATCAGTATCGTCTTTGGACACAACAGCTGAAGGTGATGTTGTGGGTTTGGCTGCCATTATATGAAGAAGTCGATTTTATCTTGTACAGAGTACAGAGATGGGGTACAATTTACAGAGGCAAACACAACTTACTTACAGAATACAGTTTGGGCAAGTGCATCGGCTTCAATTTTTTCTCGCAAGTTGATGTCATTTCTTTATTTTTGTGCCCTGAGGTTACCAAATCAAAGATGAGATTTTTCTTGTAATCCTGTAACATATACTTGGCTTCTGCTCGCATATTGGCAAAAATCAGGTTAATTTGTCATAGTTTAGAAGCTTCTTTGTCGTTGTCATTCCTTATTTTTATAGATGAACACATGTTACGAGCTGTTGTTGTAAGAACATATCACTGTTCAAATCAGATGATGCTTTTATCAGAAATGAATGGGTGTGGATTGTTCATCTATGCATTCTCTACTGGGAACAGGCTTCTTTACTAGGTTGGGTTATTATTCAAGATCATTGATGCATTGTTATGCATATTCAAGGATGCAAGCTTTTATCAAAAGTGTATTTGCAGTGAGTTTACTTCAACTTCTGGATCTCTCCTTTGCTTGTTTGTAGGATGGATGGATATTTGGATGGGCACAGGTACCCTATACGACCACTGTTGTGGTATGTGATGTTGGATTGGGCCCTCTTTGGTTGTCTGCATAAACTATCTGAATTACTGGACATTGTAAGTTCATGAATAATGTGTAAATGTGTACTAAAACACAGTACAATTATTCACGAGTATTTTGAGTTGATTATTATTATTATTATTAATTATTTTTTTTCTGTGTATGTGCGTGCGTTTTAAAACGTCATGGTTATAGGGCACTTGATTGGATGGTGATATTAGGAAGATAATTTTTTGTTATCTCCTTGACCCCTCTCACTCCAAATGTTGGCAGGGTTTTAATCTATATTTGTGATTTCATCTGCTGAACTGGTACGTCATTGGCTAAAAGGATGAGGGGTGCAAGACGAGGACATGTCAAGAGTTTACCCATCTTAGTACTACTCTCGCCCAATCATGCTGAACTGCAGAGTTCTGATGAGGAGAAGATAACTTGAGCACCATTTTTCAATTTTCATACAAGAGTTAGCAAAAGCTTGCATTGCCTTAATGCATCTCCTCCCTCTTTTCCTAATGTTTTATTTTCAAATCTCTATAAAACAGACATTAAATTCCATGGATTTTTAGTCAAACTATCAAAGAGGAAGAAATTATGATGCAATCCATTAAAACCATATCATCTCCAAGATATGATTGAACATTAAGTTCAGTGGAAAATAAGGAAGAAAAAATAAGCACACTTCCCAAAGTTTAAAGCTCTTGCATGATAACAATAATAATGGTGGGTAGTCTGGAATGTAGTGAACATGTGGTCATCAATGGACATTGTTCAAAACCATGACTTGTGATTACGCAATTTCCCTTCACTTTTCTTTCAGTCTGCTTGTTCTGTGCTGTCTTTCTCTCTCTCTCTTCTGCCACCAATTTTTCTTTCTTCAGGAGTGACTCTGTTCTGTTGTTTTGATTTTTCAAAAGAAGCACAGGCAGTCCTGAAGGCTGAGACATCCCCCTTATTTTTTTTTTTCACCAGCATCAGTCATCATCATGACATATAGATGAAAAAATATGAGTGAATCATTGTAGAGGTGGTAATGGTTAAAAATAACCCTTCTCGAGGGAATGGGCGAGGAAATGAGCAAGGGGGAGGGGTTTTACCATTCATCCTGATCGAGATTCATGAAGGCACGCATCTCAAAGAGATGAAGGGTCACACCCCTTCCCTCACCCGTTTCCTTGCCCATTCCCTCGACATTTAGAATTCCCAGTTAAAAAAAAGTACGTGGTCCTCTCTAGAATATTTCTTTTCTTTTCTGTCTGTCTGTCTGTCTGAATGTTCCAGTCTCTCATGCAGATGAGATGCACAACAACATTCGATGGTAGATTGGATGCTTGCTTTGCCAGTCACTTCACATAATTACATCACCAAATGAGCTGATCTATCTCAGGTTATTCAATGCTATTAATGAATTGTGCATGATTTCAATTGCTACTGCTGTTGTTGTACATGTTTTGAATGTGGTTTCAATCTTATATGATAGCCTATCCCTATGGTGGATGGAATTACAAGTTTAGGATTCGAACCTTTTGCCGACAGCACTTAGAAGTAAGAGGGTTGAAGGGAATCAGGGATAAAATTAAAAAAATTCTTATACGATCCAAGTGTATTAGTAAATTTTATTTTTAAATGAGGGTTATCTTTTCCAATAGGATGTTATCTTCATACATTGTATGATTAATGTTTTTTCTATCCAAATATTTTTTTTTTGAATTGTTCTATCTAATTATGGTGATGATGTTTTATCTAATGAAATAGAAGCCAAAATGATATTTGAAGAAAACTGTAAAATGCACCCCTCATCCTAAACTCGCGTTCGGCGAACATGTTGATTAATGATTAGTACCATCAGAAAAGCGAGTTTAGAAGAGGCAGTTTTGGATTGCAAACACTTTTAGGATGCAACGCATCGTCTGTTTAAGATGTTGGGATTGAAAGAGTTTTTTGCTTATTGTGAAGATGATCTGCGACGTTTTACTTTTCCTCTTGTGGTGTGAGATGTTTAATCTGCCAACTATAGTAATTAGAAGGTCCTTATATTTTGTTTCAACCCTGCATTTAGTAAATTATAGGGGCAATGTCAGATTCAAACCTTCTAGTAAGCAATTGTTTCCTCAACATAGCTAAATGTCTAAAGGGAGGACTGCCATCATTCAAGGCATGACAAGAAAAGGGAGTCCATCCAAGATTGCTGATGTGAAGAAAACTTCTTTTTTCTTTTTGTTTCTTTTGATAGAAACCATTGATTCCCTTAGTAATTGACCTTTGTTCATAGCTTTGGTTGCTTTCACTACAGGTGGATAAAACATGGAGGACACACAACACTGGACCACTTTTGAGTGATCCAAAATGAGAATAAACAGCCATGATGATGATGATACTAGTAATGGACTAATGGGATGAAAGCTTTCGACTGGAATCCAATGGAGTCCCCCTTACAACTGTAGAAAATATTGTATATGTCGCAAAACATATGCTTCAGAAGATACACAACTTCAATCAAAGTCTAGATTACAAGCAAGGTAGGGGTGTTAATTGGTTACTGAAAACCGACCGAACTGAACTGAAATATAACCCGAAAAAGTTCGAACCGAGAAAAACCGAAACCAAATATTAAAAAACCGAACCGAGTTGGTTCGGTTCGGTTTTGGTATTTGTTTTTCACACATCCGAAACAACTGAACTGAACCGAACCCTTCCCCTTCTCTTGTTTTTAATCCCCTAACCCTTTCTCTCTTATTTAATCCCCCACCAACCCACTTTTATTTAAATTCTCACCCCATTCCAATGCATCTCACGTCCCCACCCTCTCTTTTAACTCTCACTTTCTCCTTTTCTTAATGCCGCATTCAAAGAAAGAGTTAAAAAAACATACCTTTTCTATCTTATATAAACCTCACTCACCTCTCCCCAACTTCTCTTTCTTTATTAATGTCATCTTTATCTTTTTTTAACCCTCTCTATCCAACCACTTGCAAGTTGAGGAGAAGAGCCAGAGTTTGACTCAATCTTGTTGAAGAAAATCAAAATTTTCACTTGCTTGCTTGCAGCAAAGATGAGCAATGGCGATGGCAACAACTTCAACACTTCTTATATGATAAAAAAAACTTCTCAGGACGAAATTACGAGACTGGTGGAATCGTCATAGAAAGTTTCGATCTTATTCAGATTATCTCATGGGTGTGGTGGAGATAAATTAAGATGCAAACAATGCAATTATGATTAAAGTTTTTTGTATGATGTTTTAGTATTGTGTATATGAGAGACAGGGCAAAAACATTTAATCTTATGGAATTATCAAGAGAAGTAGGCAAGAAAAAATTGAAAGAATTCTCTATAAATGAATAGTCGGAGCCTTGAAACTCCTTTGTGTTCATCTGTCATTTGTTTTCCCTTTACTGCTTCCCTTTCTCTCTTTTTTATTTTATTTGTACTCTCCGTCTCTGGGTTTTCCTCATTTGCAAACCAAGTTTCATTTCCTTGTTTCCATTATTTGTAACTTTGACTTATTCCTTTTGTGCTAGAGTCAACTCGATTGTATGTAGCAGTGAAAATAAATAAAGAAAAAAAAAATAAAAAAGGGAAAAAACCGAAAACAACCAAACCGAGAATCGATTTGGTTATTTATTTGATAAAAAACCAAAACCAAACATTAAAAAACTGAACCGAGTTGGTTCGGTTCGGTTTTGGTTTTTGTTTTTCACACATCCGAAACAACTGAACTAAACCGAACCCTTCCCCTTCTCTTGTTTTTAATCCCCTAATCCTTTCTCTCTTATTTAATCCCCCACCAAGCCACTCTTATTTAAATTTTCACTCCATTCCAATGCATCTCACGTCCCTGCCCTCTCTTTTAACTCTCACTTTCTCCTTTTCTTAATGCCCCATTCAAAGAAAGAGTTAAAAAAAACATACATTTTCTATCTTATATAAACCTCACTCACCTCTCCCCACCTACCCAACTTCTCTTTCTTTATTAATGTCATCTTCCTCTTTTTTTTAACTCTCTATCCAACCACTTGCAAGTTGAGGAGAATAACCAGAATTTGACTCAATCTTGTTGAAGAAAACCAAAATTTTCACTTGCTTGCTTGCTTGCAGCAAGATGAGCAATGGTGATGGCAACAACTTCAACACTTCTGATATGATAAAAAAATACTTCAAAGGGCTCTCATTTCGTATATGATTACAAACACTACTCTTATACCTTAAGACACTGAAACTCAAGATTGAAACTAGTAAGATAGGCTGGTAGCGCGCTTAAGGGGCTAGGTTGCTTGTAGGAGAGCGCTTCTTCCTCCTCTCCACCTGATAGCTCTACGCCGATGGCTCATATTCGGCTAGCGGTAAATGGATTTCTGGTATTTGTAAACTTGTACTTCTGGTTTTAGTTACTCTTCCTCGCTCTCGGGACGAAATTACGAGACTGGTGGAATCGTCATAGAAGCTTTCGATCTTGTTCAAATTATCACATGGGTGTGGTGGAGATAAATTAAGATGCAAACAATGCAATTATGATTATAGTTTTTTGTATGATGTTATAGTATTGCGTATACGAGAGACAGGGCAAAAAAAATTAATCTTATGAAATTATCAAGAGAAGTAGGCAAGAAAAAATTGAAAGAATTCTCTATAAATGAATAGTCAGAGCCTTGAAACTCTCTGTATTCATCTGCCATTTGTTTTCCCTTTACTGCTTCCCCTTCTATCTCTTTTATTTTATTTGTACTCTCCGTCTTTGGGTTTTCCTCCTTTGCAAACCAAGTTTCATTTCCTTGTTTTCATTCTTTGTAACTTTGACTTATTCCTTTTGTGCTAGAGCCAACTCGATTGTATGTAGCAGTGAAAAAAAATAAAGGAAAAAAATAAAAGGGAAAAAACCGAACCGATCGGTTTGGTTATTTATTTGATAAATGCAAAAACCGAATCGAACCGAGAATCGAATTCTGGTTTGGTTCGATTTCTCGGTTCGGTTCGGTTTGAGTCCAACTTTGAACCAACCGACAACCAAACCGATTAACACCCCTACGTACAGGCATACAATACAAATGACTCTTGGTGGAACTTATGAGTTTTATTGTAACCGAGTTACCTTATGAACAATAGCAAACCATGGCTTTCTAGTGCATCTCGAACCCAAACAAATTGGCAACTCATACCTTCATACTTTGGGAAGAATTTGACATAGGGAGAAGGCCTTTGTAGCATTTAGAACAGCGATGCTTTCACCTTAAAATGCGCTTAATAAACAACTGTCAAGACTTGCAGACCTACTAGGTTGGGTTCAGTTTTGGAAGCAAGTCCTAAATAGACAGTTAGACTGGATTAGAGTGCACAACCAGGACAAAGGGATTTGGATGGTGGTGAGGAATTAGAAAGCTGAGGTCTAGAGATAAAATGAAAACGACTCTGGTTATCGGGATCACCTCACACTGCCTCAATAAGATATTCTATCTATGAGAGATTCCTTTTGTTCAAATGGAACATTGGAATAAATCACGAGTTCCTTTCAAGCAAGAAACACATCATTTTCATTATCAGCTCAACAGAATCATCTGGCTAAAACAACTATAAAAATTCATCGCCAATACAACTAGATTACATTTATTTTGTGAATCATTGCCAAAGACAGCCATCGTAGTTTCATGATCGAAAATTATTATATAAAAGTTCTAAAAGCATAATCTAAATTGTTGCATTAAATGAAACAGTAATTAACATTTGGAAAATTCATTACTGGGAGAAAAAAGTCCCAATTTGAGTATACAGGGTAACGAAGAATACAATGCTGAATAACTTACTCTTCCTACAACCATATCAACTGCCATATTACTTTATTGACACCACCTTCCATGGTCAGCCAAGCTTCATAGAGCAAGTTGCCTTTTGTGCTCTTGGCTTCTCAGATAACCTCCAATTCCTGTTTCACATTCCCAATTTATCTACAGTTAGATTGGGCACATGTAAAGATGATATATGATGAAACATGAACCAGAAAACGATTGCTCACCTGGGCCACTCATTGATCCGTGCATCCACAAATGAAAAATAAATTGATCTAAATTACTGGCTGTTAAGAAGAAACTAAGGAGGAACTTTTTTTCATCATCCAAACAAAATCTGGTAGGTCAAGTCTGGGCCCTGCTACTGTCCTGTAGAGGTATAGCCGCTCAACAGGGCAATCATCTGGCCTTAAATCCGGGGACCCTCTTTCATCAATGACCTCAACATTTAACCTCGACATTTTCTGACCTAGCAGCTTACATGCTCCATAACTCACTGAGCAAGAAGACATCCAAAGGGATCGCATTGTATCCAGTTTCACCGCGTTGGCCAGGAGGGCCTTATCACCAAAGGGGCAGTCCCTTATCTCCAGTTTCCGGAGGCTCTTACATCCTGATAACATGTGATGGAGCCCCAAATCACTATCCCCTGCGAAGGCCACTGAAAGCATCTCGAGTTTCTTTGCATGAGCCCCAATGTACTCGAATACCCTATCTGTTAGAAGACCTGACAATGAAAGACGCTGAAGGTCCTTGCAATGCTCGACAATGGCACCAAACCCAGCATCGAATGGCTGTGAAGTTAAGTGATCAGGGGTGTGGGGCTCAATGATGCATAGTCGGAAGCGGGTCAGATTAGGACGGTTCCTAGCAACAGTGACCAGCGCGGCATTGGACATCTGGCGGCAGAAATAGAGAATTGACTCGAGCTTGGCACAACCTTCAGAAACAGCGACGAGCCCCTGTTCCGTCAATGTGACATTTTGCTCCATCTCATATGGGTCAGAAGGGAATACTCTAAGCTCTTCCAAATCCTTGCAAGTCGATGCAACAACTTCAAGACCGATATCTTCAATGTAATCCAGTACCTGCAGTGAGATATGGCTCCTTTCAGTGAAAAGCAAAATTAAGGACCAAAGATACACTCAACTATAGGACATTACAATAACAGCATTCCAGATAAATTGGGTAAAACACTTCAAATAAACAACAAGGCAGATAAAGAAGACATACCCACAATCTCTTCAGATTAGGACATTGGCTGACAAGTTTGACAAGATCAGGACTTGGGATACTGGCATAGCTCAAGTTCAAAGATGTTAGCCCAGCACAGACTGGGTAAACAGCTGGAAGGTAGGATGGTGCCACTTCCCACAATCCGGACAAGTTTTTGAGACCCTTGCACCCAGAAAATGCAGTAGCCAGCTTTGAGTAGAGTTCAGGGCGGACATCACCCGAAAATGCACCAGTACCCAAATCGACAAGTTGAGGGGCTCTGCATATAAGGTTGGGAAGTTTTTCAAGAGGCACCAACTTGTTGAGGCGAAGTGTCTTCAAATTGGTGCACCTTCCCACCAGGCGCTCAAGGGCAGAAAAATTCACTTCACCATCAAGGCACGCAATGTTTAAGGAAACCAGTGATGTGCAGGTCTCTGGGAAACTCTTAAGCCAATGGCCACGCCTATCATCTACTTCACACTCCCACAAATCCAGCTCTCTGAGATTCCTGGTATAACATATTAAACTAAATTAAATAACAATGTAACTACAAGAAAACTAACCAAAAAAAAAATCAGTCCGTAACTGAAATTCAATACTAAATTCCCCAATTTAATTGCATCATTCGATCTTTCTCTATTTCAGACTTAAAATTGTCATCATCAATGTTGTGAGGTGTTTTCCTCCTCCAACTAGAACTTCTAATTGTAGCATTTTTATTAATTACACATGGCTAATCAAGTGTTAGGGTGCCAAGGTGAATAACGTTTGAGCTGATAGACAAGAGCAATGAGAAAATTGACAATTTCCAACTATGAATGGCTAGCGACGAAAACCAAAAATCGAATAACAGCTTAAGATGAACTTACCTTAAATCCTAAAGTAGATTCAATGAACATTCGAAGAACACAGTAAAAAAAGAAACTGTACAACACTAATTATGCCCTCACCATAGTAAACTACACAAACAAAACGCACATTAAGGCAAAAAAAGAATCGAATAAAGTCCAAAAGAACCAACATTACCCTGAGAAAGAACAATCCAAATTCTACAAGAAATCCCACGTCATAAAAGTCCATAGAGATTAAAAAACTAAAGTATAGAAGAAGAAGAAGAAGAAGAAAATTGCAAGCTGGTCACCCTGACTAGATTTTCCACCATTACCCATTCAAACACCAACTACCCACCCATTAAATCTCTCTCAGATAAAAAGAAACCCCAAAAGTACACCATTTGCTTCACAACCATTGGTTTCAACCCTAAAAAAACACAATTTCTAAAAAGGGAGCTCATTTTAACACACTTTCAAACTTCAATCTTTGGAAACAATTTTCACAAACTAGAAAATGAAATTTAAAAACACAAAATGTTGTCAAAATGAACTTTCCATCTAAATCAGCTAAATCAATGACACAGACAAAAAATGACCTAATTAGTTTTGGCTCAAATTTCGAAAGTTCGATGGAGAAGTAAAAATGAAATGGTTGAAGAATGAGCAAACCTGCAATTAGCAGCAATGGCAGCAAGTCCATCAGTAGTGAAACCCTCACAGGAAGCCAAAACCAAGACCTTAAAATTCTTGAAAGATTTCGAAATCATCTCCAAGGTTTCATCACTAACTACCATCCGCTTCAACCTGAGCTCCTCTAGCCAGGGATAGGCTTCCGCCATGGCCGAGATCCACGGATAAGCATAACCTCCCCAACCTTCAGGCACCAGATTGAAATCAGCAAAATGTGGCTTGCCTTTTAAGGTAACAGATCTCACCTCCGGGAACCTTCTGATCGCAATCGCAGGACTCACAGCGTAGCAGTTCCCGATGAAGATCCTCCGCCTACACCACCTCTCGATCACGTACCACGACTTGCAAACCAGCGACAACGCGTTCCGATCCTTGTCCGACTGTATGAACGCGAACACGTGCTCCAAGACCTCTTCTGGAAACGAAATCGCCATTAAACCTAACTTAGTTGAGCTAAGATCGCACGTTAGCGATGACAAAGATTGTGCTGAGATTTCCACCATATATACAAATACGAATTTGAATCAACTTTCTTTTATTGATAACTATTCACTTTCAAATCTATAGATTTAGAATTTCTTCAAGATTCCATTAGAGTTGGAACGAGAAGAAGAAGTATGATGTGAAGAAGAAAGGATGAAAGGGAATGAGATAAGGTGATATTTAAGTGAAGAGACGGATATGTGGGGTTAGAGTTGACTACTTTGTTGGGTTGGGATTTAACTATGGTTAGTGAAAATTTAAAGGGAAATTGACGGCTGAGAGTGTGACAGGTAGGTTGAAGAGAGAGAGAAGGACCGTTGGATATTACGGTGGATTGGTGGGGGAGAAGACGAGAAAGTCATGTTCTTATCTTTTGGGAGCAAAAGGCAATACGGTCCGAATTTGCTTTACTGACCCTGCGGTAAATAGGTCTAGAAATATAAAATCTCAATTTTTAAGTAATATAAAAGATTCTTTTTTTTTTCTTTTTTTTAATTTCCTTATTTTATCTTAACTTTCTCTTTCTACTTCTTTATCTTCTTCGTCTTCTCTAAGTAAATTCTAGAAACCACAAAACACTCTACAAAAAATGAAGTGAAATTTTAGGAAGCGATGGAGGCCCCCCACCGCCTACCCTCCTCGGGATGTGCATCACTCATTTTGAGGAAGGTGGGCAATGGGGGGCCTCCTTCGCTCCCTAGAATCACTCAAAAATGAAATGTATGAACTACAAAATACATTAAAAAAAATAAAATTAAGTTACATTCACGTTTTTCTTCAGGTCTTCAGTTTGGCAAATTAACCTAAAATTTTGAATAATTTTTTTAACGAGTTCAAATTTTTATTATTTGTATTTTTCTCTTCATAATATTTCTGTAATTTTTTTCAATCAGCCACAAGACTTTTTCCTTTTTCTTGTAGTATCATTTTTGGAAGAAAATTTTTTTGAAAGATAGAAAAAAAGGAAATTATTAATATCATCCGATTATTGGAATATGTTGGCGTGTGTATAGCATAGCTAGGCATCCATTCGGAGAAAGTCCATTCAGTATATGGCATCGGCCACTTGATATATTAACAACTCCAAGAGCAGCCAAAAGTTTGGTTTTTAGAAATGTAACATTTTTAGCCGCCGAAGCGACATTGTTGCTCATCCAAGCCCAACGATGGAGGACCGGACTTCTTTTGGGAGACTCGGCAACCCTTATTGATTTCATCCAGGATGACAATTCTCAACACCTCTAATAGCTCTTAGTTATTAATATATTGCCTAGGCTTTAATTAAAATTTAAAAAAAAAATTAAATTAAAAAAAAGAAATGGCAGCCATTGCTTTGAGCATCAGTAAGTCTAGCCAGCCTAGATTTGTTGTTTGAGCATTGCATGAATTTGTCAAATTTAACAATTCTCAACATTGAACTGGGCTCGACTATGTGATTAGTAATACTATCCGTCGTTGCTCAACCATTGAACCATCACACCTTTGACAATATCACTTGATATAGGTTATTTAGCAACTTAATCTTTTAGACTAATGATGGACACAATAAGAACAAATGAATCGCATGACAACAATAACATATACTTTTTCAAAATAAATAGGTATGCCAACCAATTTTCTTATTTTCCCCAAATGGTTAGAAAATCAAAGACCTTTCAATTTCAACTTTTAAATTGGAGATAATATTTGATAAACATAATATATATATTTACAACACATAAAGAGAAATTGAAAGGAACATGTCTTTTGTGAAAATGATATGAAGCAATGCGATCATCTCACAAAGCTTCCACATATCATTATAATATATCCTCATATATATTTCGTATTAATTGGATCACCCAATCGTAAGCGTCATTTCCTTATTTTATCTTCACTTTTCCTCTCTCCCTCTTTATCTTTTTCATTTTCTCTATGTAAATTTTAGAAACCACAAAGCAATCTAGAAAGAATGAAATGCATGAACTACGAAATACATTAAAAAATCAATTACATTCACGTTTTCTTGAGGTCTTCAATTTGGCAAACTAACCCAAAATTTTAAATAATTTTTTTAACGCGTTCAAATTTTATTATTTGTATTTTTCTCTTCATCATATTTCTGTAAAAATTTTCATCAGCTATAATTCTCTCTAGAGTTTTTAAGATTGAGACTTATATTTTTTCTTGCAGTATCATTTTTGAAAAAAAAAATTGAAAGATTAAAAAAAAAAAAAAAAATTGTTAATATCATCCGATTATTGGAATATGGTCGCATGTGTATAGCATAGCTAGGCATCCATTCGAAGAAAGTCCACTCGGTAAATGGCATCGGACACTTGATATATTAACAACTCCAAGAGTAGCCAAAAGTTTGGTTTTGAGAAATGTAACATTTCAGGCGGCCGAAGCGGCATTGTTGTTCATCCAGGCCCAACGATGGAGGACCAAACTTCTTTTTGGAGACTCGGCGACCTTTATTGACCTCATCTAGGATGACAATTGTCAACACATCTTATAGTTCTTAGTTATTAATATATTGCCCAATGCTTTAATTTAAAAAAAAAATGTCAACCATTGTTTTGAGCATGAGTAATAAGTCTAACCAGCCTTACTTAGTAGCATTTTTTTGCCACCACAAACACTATCTATAGAAGGGGTAGAAGTGTAAAAAAAACTCAAAAAAGGACAAGAAAATGTTATCTAGAATTGTTGTTTGAGCATTGCATGAATTTGTCAAATTCAATAATTCTCACATTGGGTTGGTTTTGACTCTGTGACCTAGTAATACTATCCGCCACTACTTAATCATTGAGTCATCACACCTTTGACGATATTGCTTGATATAGGTTATTTAGCAACTCAATCTTATGGACTAATGATGGATACAACGAGAACAAATGAATCGCTAGACAATAATAACATTTACTTTTTCAAAATAAATGGGTATGCCAACCAATTTTCTTATTTTCTCCACATGGTTAGAAAATCAAAGACCTTTCAATTTCAACTTTTAAATTGAAGATAATATTTGATAAACATAACAAATATATATTTACAACCCATAAAGAGAAATTGAAAGGAACATGTCTTTTGTGAAAATGATATGAAGCAATGCGATCATCTCACAAAGCTTCCGTATATCCTCATAATATCCTCATATATATTTCGTATCAATTTGGATCACCCGATCGCAAGCGTCATTTTCACCCTGATTAAGACAAAAGCAAAAAAAAATAAAAATACAAAAGTATTATTCACATAAATAAACATTATTCACAAAAAAAAACATGAGTTGTTCAATTTTTTATATATTGGATATTCCAACTTAAAACAAGGTGGTGGAAAGCAAAGCAAATCCATCAAAAACTTTTGCAGAGAAATCTCAGAGAAGGTCCATCATCATTCATATTATGCATAAATTATTGTACACCACAATCTATCCAATTATATGGTTTTCCACAATATACATATACACTATCTATATATACGTATTTGTATGGTGCAATAATGTCTATAAATGGTTAAACACACCTCTTAAGTACACTTGTACGATGCCCTATCTGACTGAGTGAATTAGCGATCTGACTGATTGAATTATTGGTTATCTTTTTGGCGCGAATGACGTAAATACCCTTTAGAATGTTAATAGTGTGGCATGTAGGTTTGTGAGGATGTTGAGGGTGTTTCTGGAATTTTGAGTGAATGACATGGTAGTATGGGTTGCTCCCTTGCAAGTGTGGGTGATGTCCTTTGGGTGTCTGAAGGAGTAAAATGGTAAATTATATTTAGGGTTTGTGAATGAGGGGTGATTTTAGCTATGGGAATTGCAAAATTTTAACTTTACTAAAATAGTTTTTGGTTTATTTATTTGTTTTATTTTTTTGTAATATTTGTTTGGTACATCTGATCTACCAGTGGGTACAAACCTTACATCACTTTGACGATATCGAATATCAATCTCGAAAAGAGTTTTTAATCAATTAGGGTTGAGAGATTGGAATAGGGAAATTATGAATTTGTACGCGCATCTCTTATGGATGGGCTCAAAAGCAATATTTTCGGACTATAACGAATGGTCAAAAGCTTATGCGTATGGGTTATTGCTATTTGGACGGAACTATATATAAGAATTTAACATTTGAGGGTGTATTTGATTGCGTGAAATCCTGTATCATTGAAGTTCATGAGAGAGTCACCTAAATTTAAGTTAATTTAATGGTCACTCACTAATTCACAATTTGATTTTGTTGTCAATAATGATAATGAAAGTCCTATTAACATGGACCTTACCTTGTTTCTTAAGAAAACGTCATATGTCCATAAGTATTTAAAGGCTTTTTTTTTAATATTATTATGTGACCTTATTGTGTACATATTAACTCATTTTAGACCATTGTAAACACCCACAATAATACGATTGTTTGTTTTCCCCGATAAACTTTTACTAAGGTGGAAAGCTCATTTCCAACTGATATTCTACATTTAGAACATCAAATAACATTTGAAAATTCGGGATTGATAAAATTTGGTGAAAATATCATATTCACATTTGATTATATGCTCATTACGTTAGAATATATAGGGCATGCACTTAACATAGCCAAGTCCAAGTCCAAGTCCAATATTAATTCACCTCTACAATAAGGAAAATACAACAAATTATATAAAAAAAAATCTCAACTCAACAAATAACAGCAACAAAGTTTCTCTCTAGCGCACACAACAGCAGCACCCAGACATATGTAGACCACGCGATCTTTCACTCGTCCTCTCTCTCTCCCCCTGTCACAAGTTCGATCGCACAACAAGGAAGAAACATAGAATAATAAGAAGAAGAAACAGAGGGAAAATAAAGAAATTTGAATCTCTTTTAGTCCGCTATTCACACCCACCATCTTTGGTTACTACCAAAATATGTGTTGACTCGAATTGAGTCATGATTTCTTCGTACATGAATCATCCATAATCTGTGTTGACTCGAATTGAGCAATACCAAAACTCGAATTGAGTCATGATTTCTTCATACATGAATCATCCAGAATTCGACAATCATGATGCCTCGAGTCGAACCATTAGCAGTTTCACTCGACAATCATGATTTATTCACCAAATTGGACTTCAAAGTTTTCTCCAAACTGCATATTTCGCATGTGTCTGTCTACATGTTCAGCTTGTGGGGAGTGTTAAAATATATAGGGTTTGCACTCAACATAGCCAAACTCAAGTCCAATATTGATTCACCTCTTCAATAAGGAAAATACAAGAAGAGAAAAAATTACAAGAAGGAAAGTCAAAATATGACACAATTAAAATATCTCGTATATGAAGTTTTAAGTTTCATATTTCTATTAGGTCATGTCAAAGTTAGCTCTACATAAATTTGTATCCAGTCAAGAACAAAATAACAATAATAAAATTCTCAAATTATTTTCTTTATATAGTATAAGAGCAAGGTTCTTTGGTAACCTAAAACTATGGGGACTCAAGCGATTCCCCACTTCCGATGACTACGCACTTTGGACTTAGGTTTGACTATATTGAGTGCAAGCCCTACATATTCTAACACATTCAACATTCAACTTCTTATCCCACGTCTCACAACCTTTGTAGATTTGCTATACGCAAAAACCTTAATACCTAGTGAACCCTAAACGTGTCGATCTATAGAATTTCGTAGTGTCCATATGTGGAATTTCCCAGCTACTGCGATACATGAAAATCCTCAATATTATAAAGAACAGAACCCAAGATTAGTAGAAAAAATGTTAACAAAACAAAAAATAAGGAAATCCACCAATTAATTAATTAACTAAGCCAATAATTAATAAATAAATAATTAATAATCCCACGCACGGCTTCCCGTGATTCTCTCTTTCCCCTCAAGGAAAGCTTTGTACTTTGCTGTAATAATACATTCTGAGTGACACCACCGCCGCCCCCCCCCCCCCGCCCCCACCTGCGTATTTAAAAAAAAAACTATATTTAAATGCTATCGTACACTATCTTAATTATAATAATCAGACTTTGACTCTCTCTCTCCATCACATCACACGTGTAGCAAACTATAAAGCACGATTCCCACTTAGTATCTTAATTAATCAGATTTGTTTTGTTTAATTAAGGAAGATGAGTTCAATCAAATCAAACTTTTCCATTCGTGTTTTGTTGATGGTGATGGATGAAGCACTTAATTAGAAAATATTAGATTAAGGGGTCTTTAAGTGTGTAGAAAGTTTGATTAGTTGTCCAATCTAAGGATAATCATTTGATAATGGTACATTGATTGGTCTGACTTTGGAAGTCTATGTCCCCCAATCAATAATTTTTAAAGTAATTTACTTACTAATATTTATTAATGAATAAATGGGATTATCGTAAACAGGTTTATAAGAAAGCAATCTTCAGAGTTTAGAGTAGTGAACTTTTCCAAAAGAAAGCAATCCACAAATGTAACATTTTATGCCACTTTTATCCATTAGGAAAAAAAATAAAATGCTTGTTGCTAGGAATTAAAAAAGAAAAAAAAAGCGTGTTTCAGTGCCTTTGTGCAATGGGAAAATCCCTTTTGTATTTCTAGTAGGGTATTTTTCGTGTTTTTTGTACGATAAAAATTTAAAACTTGTTAAAACATGATCACCCTTAAGTTTTCATTATTCATACTTACATTCCTAATCACAATCATCACGTCAGATTCGTATATTTTGTTAAATCTGAGCCGACTTTTATCTCCCAACTCAAACACCGTTCTGTTTTGTAAGATAAACTATGGTATTTCCGATGCCATTGCCACTACCGTACGGTGTTAACTATTTTCACCGACGCTTATATTTCTATCGTGTTTCTCATGGCTTTAACTGTGTTGAAAAATCACTCGACATGGCTATGAAAATTTTAGGTCAATATGTTATTAACTACTAGTACATGGGCTTAATTAAACTAAACCATAATAATAATAAAAAAAATAAAAAATTTGTCATTCAAATAATTGCCTAATAAATATATATTGTTGTTCAAGACACGTGTCACTAATTATACCCCAAGGTTGCGACACATGTACCATTATCACTCAACATATTTATTTAATACATGTCATGTCATTCATATTTTTAATATCCATTGTGATATTATCTCAACCACAAATATTTGGTGTTTCTGTAATGGTAGCTTAAACTAAATTAATTACAATATTTTTGTTTAATTTTAATAGTCTATCTTGTTTTTAAAAATTTTGACAATATTAATTTGTCACACCTTATAAATTTGCATTTGTAATTCATCAAAATGGCATAAAACACAATAAACCACTATAACATTACTCCACATGCTAAATGTTTGAGTGGACAACAATTTTTTTTTTCTTTTTTCGACAGAGTTTACTTTGTTTTCTTAATTTTTTTTTCCAACGCTAAATCTTGTCTTACATAATAATATTGCATTTGTAATTATTAAAATGCAAATATATAAAATGAACAACTACAACATTGTTCCACATGCTAAATGTTTGAGTAGACAACTACATTTTGACAAAGTCTACTAATGAGCAAAAAATACAGTACCTCCAGAGTAACATATTTTGTTTGAAATTTTGTTTTTCTACCGAAGCTAGTAACTAATAAAAAAAATTAAACTATAAAAAATACAATGCATATATCAAATTGGATCAGAGTGTAGTCCATTTTAAGCCAAAATAAAGTCACTATTGATAACCTTAGCAAAGAGGAAACAAACATAATAACTAGAATATATAACTAATATCACAAAAGAATTTGTCTAGGCAGCCAAACTTTAAAGCAATTTTTTGGTCAGGCTAGAGGATTTTTACACCTTTACCCATTCTCTTTAAAATACAACAACAAACATTATCTATAGAAGTGTAAAAAACTTAAAACCTGACCAAAGAGTAGCTATAAAGCCTGACTGTCTAGAATTGAGAATCACAAAATAATTAGGATAAGTTCTATGTGAAGCTAATTTTTTTTTAAAATTTGCGAACCTAATATGATCATAATACAATTTAAAAGAAAAAATAGTTTATATGCGGCTCAAATTTTGTACGAGTTGGCTAATGGTATATATTTTCATTGAATTCTATCGTTATTATTTTAGATATTAATTTTAAATATTTATTTGTTAGAGGTTTTATATCACTTGTGAAAAAAAATTCATTTATTTAATATTAATAAATTTGTATTAAACTAAATATTTTTTAATGTTTGCAATTACTAATAAAATTGCATTGAAAATAAAATAAAAAATGCACTCAAAGAGTATCAAACTCAGGTCTTTTACTAAACATAATAAACCTCCAACCACTACACCAACAAAGATATGTTTGGTAAGTTGTATAAACAATTTTCATATTGTATTTCACATTATATAATCAATTTTTTTAAAACTAAAATATATATACTAAAAATATTTTAAATTTTGGGGGCAACTTGCCCCTAGTAGGTCCGCTCCGTGGCTAGACTTTGATGTTGATTTTACGTTGCTGACTTCCAGATACAACTAGCTGTCTAATCAATTGAATTACTGAGTTCATCTTGACTCTAATTCATGATTACACTCGCACCTAGTCGCATAATTATTGAGTAAGAATTCTCGACTTCTACACAATCATCCATTAATATCTAGATTCGGATATCTTGCCAAACGTTATTTTTATATTTTTTGACAGAAACTGATGAATCATTCAATGAAAATCATATGAAGCCAGTGGAGATTCCCTATTCAATATGCTCTGCAAATATCTCATGTTATCGAAGGTGACTTAAACATTTATATTATTTTTATTTTTATCTATTAGTTTTCTTAGATAAAGTTCATAATACATAAGTAAGAAAACTTGGCTTATGTCAAACTACACATAAGAGCACACACAAGAGGGCATATTGTCGATATCATATTAATGTCATCTATTTATATATTAATTTATATACTAATGATAATAAATCGTTGGCGGTCAAAATGAATTGATATTATCTCCTACTTATTCACCCTGTCACCCTCCAAGATAGACTTTGAGAGCTTAGCTACGAGGAAATGCATCATAAAAGGGGGTTGTCTTTCCTTTCACTCCAAATGCCGCCAGCAGAGTTGAACTCTCCACTTATAATTTCATCCACCATAAGTATACCACTGAGCTTACACCGCATTGGTTGGTCATGTAGTTTACTTGAATCAACATAGATCTAATCCAAAAGGAATCAATAAAATGAATTAAAAAACTCAGGCAGCATGTAAAGTTCTGAATGCTTGGTTCTAAGTCTCCCATCATTCTTCTTTTTTTTTTCTTTCCTTCTTTTACGAATCAGTCTAACTGTCGAGGAAAGGGGCGAGGAAACCAGCGAGAGGGAGGGTGTCATCACTCATTCCCCTCGAGATTTGCATTGATGCACATCTCAATAGTGCAGACACGCATCTCGAGTGGAGATGGAGGGTTGCATCCCTCCCCCTCGCTGGTTTCCTCGCCAATTAGAATTCCCTTTCTTTTACATTTTCAAAGGTGAGAAGAAAAAAAAGGAATTGGGACTGCAAACATAACTTGGCGTGTTTAAAGGCCCCTCTTTCTTCTAACCTCTCTATATGAGTAGATCGGCACAAAAGAAGAATCAAATTTCTTTATCCATGTGTTGTTTGGTCTGCCTTTGAAGATGTTGACAAATTTGTTCCTTTTCTCATATGCTGGCTATTCATTATAAAGACATAAATAGTATTCCAGCCCATTTGAAAACAATTTGATTACTATAACACATGATGTATACATATATATATATGTTCAATTACAATACATCAGCATATAATTTTACTATTTGAGAGCATAAATTGGATATCAAGATAGCTTATGTTGACATTTTTTTTAGAGACAAAAGGAATTTTGGGTATATGTTGTTATTGCATGTTAAAGACTTTGTGAAGTCAAGAGGATAAGCTTAATTGGATTTAAAACTCAAAGAATTCCATATTTGAGAAAAAAAATATTTGAACTTCTGTTCATTTATAAAGATTTTTATCTAAATTCTTTGTAAATTAAAATTGATTTCTTCGATTTGTTTATGTATTATAAAGCAAGTAGGGATAACAAAGGTTGGGTTTAATGAAAAATATTTTTGCACTTACCTTTTCAAATAGCAACCCCATTGCGGGGTCCTAAAAAAGGTTATAATGGACTAGAGGACCACTGACCAAAACATATATTTGTATGGCATGCAAAAGGCTTGAAAAAAACATGTACTACTAGACAATTCATTTTAATTACTTTGGTAAACATGCAACGAAGGCAATCACATACACTATTATTGTTATTCGTAATTATTGATATTTTTGCGGCCACATGTGATATTGACGAGGTGTGTGAATACGGATATTTACTTAATGTCAACCTTCACATGCAACGCACATATGTAACAAGCGCGAAATCTTATCAATTATTTCTCTTCTTTTCCATTGAAATTAACCCTAGTTTCCTCATGGAGCACTTTATAGTTATAAGTCTCCATTCATGAATTTTCATGGACCATTTAGCCTGTCCTCTCCACAAAAAAATGAAGATAAGGTCAAGAGCTTACCCAAATAAAATGGAAACCACGAAGGTTTAGATTAAATTTTTTTTTTTTTTTTGAAATGATTGACAGGACATTCATTGAGCTCAATTAGGGTCCCCCCTCCACCCTCCCATTTCAAGGTTAGGTTTCTTGTTGCTTCTTCATATTTCAAAGGGGTTAGAAATTAGAATCACAATTGTGGATGTTCAAGGAAACAAATGCATGCATGTTTCTTCGATTTCAACCAAAACAGACCATTATTATCAGTGACCAAACATTTTCTGCAATTTCCCATGTTGGTTTTTGTTTGGTATTCCCCATACCGCTCTATTAAAAAGGAGTGTTGTAATATGTCGTAAATAACTTGGATCAATTATGTTAGTACTTAGTGTTCTATATGTTGATGAAATCCATGTTGCTCATTGTTATGATAAATCTGATAGTTGCCTTAGGAATTCATCAGAAGTGAGATTGGCTTGGTAGACTGGTACTGATGATGATACCAAGAATCTCGAAATGAGCTAGCTTGAGGGTCAAGCCATTGGATTCTCCTTCGTTGTTGCGAGTAGCACATATGTGACTGATCCGAAATTCTTCCTGGCCTGGAAAAACCAGCGAAGTTGCTGCCTGGGGGGGGGGGGGGGGGGGGGCGGGGGGCAAAAATACACTTTTGCCCCTCCTCTTTAACAACCTTTTTGGAAAAGGTGTTTAAAGAGGGGGGCAAAAGTGTATTTTTGCCCTTCGGCAGCAAACCAGGCAGGGGGACCCAAGCCCTGTAGAATTACTCGTTACTGATTAAGGATAGATACAAAATGATAGCTCCTAAGAAATCATGACTAGCTCTTTGAGGAGATATGAGTGTGTCTTGGTTAAGAAGATAGTTACGTAGTTGAGAATTGAGAGCACTAATCATTTACTTGTACATTTTATTTTGTGAGGGAAATGTGAGTACAATTATCTTAAAAATCTCCAAAGTGTTTTTATGTATCTCGAAGTTAAAAAACTCCTTTGACGATATCACATCATTCTGATTGCAAAACTTGATTCCCTGCCCTTACTTATTTCTTTTACCTCTAATTTCAAGTCAAACAAACCATATATATTATCATTCACATTTCATCAAATTAAGGATTATCAACGCTTAAAGAAGCACTTATCAACGTCCACTCATAGTTGGCAATGGGGTATTAATTCAACGATAAACTTGTACTTGATGGAATTACGAGCCTAAAGTTCAAACCTGTTCGACAACATTTGGGGCGGGAAGAGTTGAGAGATAATTAAATTTTGTTTTTTACCTCCACTCATATCTTTCTTAGCTCTCTGTTGTGGTTAGAGCCTTAGAGGGCCAACATTTGAGATGGTTTGAATAAAAATTTCATAGGGATGATTTTGAACAATTCTAGTCCGTCTTGTTTGCTAATATTTTTTGGAAAATCCCGACAAACATGACCGGCTAGACTTTGATGTTGATTTTACGTTGCTGACTTCCAGATACAACTAGCTGTCTAATCAATTGAATTACTGAGTTCATCTTGACTCTAATTCATGATTACACTCGCACCTAGTCGCATAATTATTGAGTAAGAATTCTTGACTTCAACACAATCATCCATTAATATCTAGATTCGAATATCTTGCCAAACGTTATTTTTATATTTTTTGACAGAAACTGATGAATCATTCAATGAAAATCATATGAAGCCAGTGGAGACTCCCTATTCAATATGCTCTGCAAATATCTCATGTTATCGAAGGTGACTTAAACATTTATATTATTTTATTTTTATCTATTAGTTTTCTTAGACAAAGTTCATAATACAAAAGTAAGAAAACTTGGCTTATGTCAAACCACACATAAGAGCACATACAAGAGGGCATATTGTCGATATCATATTAATGTCATCTATTTATTAGTTTTATTTTTATATTAATGATAATAAATCGTTGTCTGTCAAAATGAATTGATACGTCAACACTCATTAGAAAGTAACCATGCTGCGGGTGGGATCCGAAGCTAGGGCGTGGGGGATAAATACACGTAGTCCTAACCACTAGGCCATAATACCATTGGTAGTATCTCTAACTTATTCACCCTGTCACCCTCCAAGATAGACTTTGAGAGCTTAGCTACGAGAAAATGCATCATAAAAGGGGGGGTCGTCTTCCCTCTCACCCCAAATGCCGCTAGCAGAGTTGAATTCTCCACTTATAATTTCATCGACCACAAGTATACCACTGAGCTTACACCGCATTGGCTGGTCATGTAGTTTACTTGAATCAACATAGATCTAATCCAAAAGGAATCAATAAAATGAATTAAAAAACTCAGGCAGCAAGTAAAGTTCTGAATGCTTAGTTCTTAGTTTCCCATCAACTTTTTTTTTTCTTTCCTTCTTTTACATTTTCAAAGGTGAGAAGAAAAAAAAAGGAATTGGGACTGCAAACATTACTTGGCGTGTTTAAAGGCCTCTCTTTCTTCTAGCCTCTCTGTCTGAGTAGATCGGCACAAAAGAAGAATCAAATATCTTTATCCATGTGTTGTTTGGTCTGCCTTTGAAGATGTTGACAAATTTGTTCCTTCTCATATGCTGGCTATTCATTATAAAGACAAAAATAGTATTCCAGCCCATTTGAAAACAATTCGATTACTATTTATATATATATATATATATATATATATATATATATATAAAGGAATTTTGGGTATATGTTGTTATTGCATGTTAAAGACTTTGTGAAGTCAAGAGGATAAACTTAATTGGATTTAAAACTCAAAGAGTTCCATATTTGAGAAAAAAATATTTGAACTTCTGTTCATTATACAGATTTTTATCTAAATTCTTTGTAAATGAAATTTGATTTCTTCAATTTGTTTATGTATTATAAAGCAAGTAGGGATAGCAATGGGTTGGGTTAAATGAAAAATATATTTGCATTTACCTTTTCAAATATCAACCCCATTGCGGGGTCCTAAAAAAAGGTTATAATGGACCAGAGGACCACTGACCAAAACATATATTTGTATGGCATGCAAAAGGCTTGAAAAAAACATGTACTACTAGACGATTCATTTTACTTTGGTAAACATGCAACGAAGGCAATCACATACAAATTATTGATATTTTTGCGGCCACGTGTGATATTGACGAGGTGTGTGAATACGGATATTTACTTAATGTCAACCTTCACGTACAATGCACATATGTCACAAGCGCGAAATCTTATCAATTATTTCTCTTCTTTTTCATTGAAATTAACCCTAGTTTCCTCGTGGAGCACTTTATAAGTCTCCATTCATGAATTTTCATGAACCATTGAGCCTGTCCTCTCCACCAAAAAATGAAGATAAGGTCAAGAGCTTACCCAAATAAAATGGAAGCCACGAAGGTTTAGATTAAAATTCTTTTTTCTGAAGTGATTGACAAGTACTGATTCATTGAGCTCAATTAGGGTCCCCCCTCCACCCTCCCATTTCAAGGTTAGGTTTCTCGTTGCTTCTTCATATTTCAAAGGGGTTAGAACTTAGAATCACAATTGTGGATGTTCAAGGAAACAAATGCATGCATGTTTCTTCGATTTCAACCAAAACAGACCATTATTATCAGTGACCAAACATTTTCTTGCAATTTCCCATGTTGGTTCTTGTTTGGTATTCCCCATACCGCTCTATTAAAAAGGGGAGTTGTAATATATGTCATTGAAAAGTTTGTCATTAAAAAAATTGTCGATCAAGACATGTGTCACTAATCATACTTCAAGATTACGGCACATGTACCATTACCACTAAACATATTTATTTAATATATGTCATGTCATTCATCTTTTAATATCCATTGCAGTATTATCTCAACCACACATATTTGGTGTTTTTTTAATGGTAGCTTAAACTAAATTAATTACAATATTTTTGTTGAATTTTAACAGTCTATCTTGTTTTTTTTAAAAAAAAATTCAATATTAAAATTTGTCATACCTCATAAATTTGCATTTGTAATTCATCAAAATGGCAAAAAACACAATAAATCACTGCCATAACATTACTCCACATGTTAAATGTTTGAGTATGCAACAAAACATAAAAAAAAAAAATTAGAATTTCGACAGAGTTTATTTTGTTTTCTCAAGTTTATTTCAACGATAAACTTGTACTGGATGAAATTACGAGCTTAGGGTTCAAACCTGCCCGACAACATTTGGGGTGGGAAGGGTTAAGAGACAATTAAATTTTTTTTTTTTTTTTTTTACCTCCACTCATATTTTTCTTAGCTCTTTGTTGTGGTTAGAGCCTTATTGGCCAGCATTTGAGATGGTTTGAATAGAAATTTCATAGTGATGATTTTGAACAATTCTAGCCGGTCTTTTGTTTGCTAGTATTGTCTGGGTATTTTTTTACAATTTCACCCATTTTATAAGTGGTGTTTGTGGTTGTGTTTTAAAAAGAAGAGATAAAATGAGTTTTTCTATGAGGGTGAGGGGAAGGGCACGAGGGAGGGGTGTAACCACCCATCGCCCTCGAGATGCGCGATGTCACTCATCTCGAGGGTGATGAATGGTTACACCCTTCTCTTCGACTTTGATATTGATTTTACGTTGCTGACTTCCGGATACAACTAGCTGTCTAATCAATTGAATCACGAGTTCATCTTGACTCTAATTCATGATTACTCATCTTGACTCTAATTCATGATTACACTCGCACCTAATCACATAATTATTGAGTAAGAATTCTTGACTTCAACACAATCATCCCATAATATCTAGATTCGGATATCATTTTCATATTTTTATATTTTTTTGACAGAAACTGAATCATTCAATGAAAATCATTTCAATATGCTCCGCAAATATCTCATGTTATCGAAGGTGACTTATACATTTATATTATTTTTATCTATCAGTTTTCTTAGATAAAGTTCATAATACAAAAGTAAGAAAACTTCGTGTATGTCAAACCACACATAAGAGCACATACAAGAGGGCATATTGACGATATCATATTAATGTCATATATTTATTAGTTTTATTTTTATACTAATGATAATAAATCGGTGGCTGTCAAAATGAATTGATATTATCTCCAACTTATTCACCCTGTCACCCTCCAAGATAGACTTTGAGAGCTTAGCTACGAGAAAATGCATCATAAAAGGGGGTCGTCTTCCCTTAATAGTAAAGCGGTCAACTTTCAATTTACTACCATTTTTCAAGAAAAATTTCATTCAAATTTAACATTGTCATGTAGTTTATTTTATTTTATTTTATTTATTTATTTATTTTTCCTTAACCCTCTCATCCCAAATGCCATCAGCAGGTTCCAAACCCTGCACTTATAATTTTATCCATCACAAGTATACCGCTGAGCTTACACCGCATTAGTTGGTCATGTAGTTTACTTGAATCGACATAGCTCTAATCCAAAAGGAACCAATAAAATGAATTAAAAAACTTAGGCTGCAAGTAAAGTTCTAAATGCTTAGTTCTGATTCTGAGTCTCCCATCAACTTTTTTTGTTCTTCCCTTCTTTTACATTTTCAAAGGTGAATGAGAAGAAAACCGGAATTGGGACTGCAAACATAACTTGGCGTGTTTAAAGGCCCCTCTTTATTCTAACCTCTCTATCTGAGTAGATTGGATTGGCACAAAAGAAGAACCGAATCTCTTTATCCATTTGTTGTTTGGTCTGCCTTTGAAGATGTTGACAAATTTGTTCCTTCTCATATGTTGGCTATTCATTATAAAGACAAAAATAGTATTCCAGCCCATTTGAAAAGAATTTGATTACTATAATACATGATGTATATATATGTTCAATTACAATACATCAGCATATAATTTTACTATATGAGAGCATAAATTAGATGTCAAGATAGCTTATGTTAACATTTTTTAGAGACAAAAGGAATTTTGGGTATATGCTGTTATTGCATGTTAAAAGACTTTGTGAAGTCAAGAGGATAAGCTTAATTGGATTTAAAACTCAAAGAGTTCCATATTTGAGAAAAATATATATTTGAACTTCTGTTCATTATACAGATTTTTATCTAAATTCTTTGTAAATGAAAATTGATTTCTTCGATTTGTTTATTTATTATAAAGCAAGTAGGGATAGCAATGGGTTGGGTTAAATGAAAAATATATTTGCACTTACCTTTTCAAATATCAACCCCATTGCGGGGTCCTGAAAAAGGTTATAATGGACCAGAGGACCACTGACCAAAACATATATTTGTATGGCATGCAAAAGGCTTGAAATTTACTTTGGTAAATATGCGACGAAGGCAATCACATACACTATTATTGTTATTCGTAATTATTGATATTTTTGTGGCCACATGTGATATTGACGAGGTGTGTGAATACGGATATTTACTTAATGTCAACGTTCACGTACAATGCACATATGTCACAAGCGCGAAATCTTATCAATTATTTCTCTTCTTTTCCATTGAAACCCTAGTTTTTCCTCATGGACCACTTTATAAGTCTCCATTCATGAATTTTCATGGACCATTGAGTCTGTCTTCTCCACCAAAAAACAGAAGATAAGGTCAAGAGCTTACCCGAATAAAATGGAAGCCACGAAGGTTTCGATTTGAATTTTTTTTTTTGTTTTTGAAATGATTGACAGGTGATTCATTGAGCTCAATTAGGGTCCCCCCTCCACCCTCCCATTTCAAAGTTAGGTTTCTTGTCGCTTCTTCATATTTCAAAGGGGTTAGAATTTAGAATCACAATTGTGGATGTTCAAGGAAACAAATGCATGCACGTTTCCTTGATTTCAACCAAAACAGACCATTATTATTAGTGACCAAACATTTTCTGCAATTTGCCATGTTGGTTCTTGTTTGGTATTCCCCGTGCCGCTCTATTAAAAAGGAGTGTTGTAATATGTCGTACATGAAGAGTTTAAGTTATGACCGTTTAATATCATCAGTTATAAATCTTATTTACATGATCGACAGACACGACCTACATCAAAATTTGCAGAAAGTATTACTATTGTTTTCAAAGTATGTAATCTCATGAACATTAGTTTACTTTCAATGATTGATTATACATTATCTTTGTGGATGACCTCCCATGCAAAAAGTAGAACAACTTTACTAATCAATGTTTCTTCTCCTGGAACCACTTTTCCTCATTCACCATTAATTTTTCTGCTCCACATTGTTGCAAGAGAAGATAAATTAGTTATGATGTGTACTCAACAACAAGTTTTCTTTATAACAAAAATGTTTTTATAACCCTACCAACCAAAAGAGAGAGCAAATGAGGTTCATTTGCATACAAGCTAAAGCCATGATTGGAAGGACTTACATGTTTTACAAGAAGAAGGAAGTCATTCTTTTTACATCAAACCAAAGAAGCTTTTGTATGGTTGGGTGGTCAAGCAATGTTAGGCAGATGGCAGGCCTAGTTAAGTGATCATTCAATCTTTTTTATAGCTTTACCCATCGGCCAAACCACAAAAAGATTAGAGAAGAAAAGTTTTTCTCATTTCGTCTCTTTCCTCAATAATGAGTGTTTTTTTCTTTAATAAATTGGATTGAATGATGATATGGATTATGTTGTTTAAGACAATCTTTAATAGTGTTAGAGGGGATGGGATGTAAAATCTGTATTTCTGTCTTTTTCTCTGATTGTTGGTTGTTGTTGTAACGATGAATTTTATCTCTCTCTTCTATTATTATAGAAGTACCTCACTTACGAAGAAGTAGTTGGAACTAGGCTCCGAACTATTTCAGTTTGGTTTTGTTTCATTTTTCTAATTAAGAGCGGTCTAATCCCTTACTGATAAGACCGCTCCTGGTGTTCGAACTAGTCATTAATAGTCGGCTTAATGCCAATGGTGTTATGGCCTAGTGGTTATGGCTGTGTGGGTTTGTCCCCCACGTCTTAGCTTCGAATCCCACCTGCGGCATGGTTACTTCCTATAGGTTGCCCAGTTGATAGGTTATGGGATCCTTAAAAACCCAGCTCGCCTTCCAAAAAAAAAAGTCTGCTTAATTGATATCCTTTCGGTATGCGTTGCGAACACTTTCATTTTTAGCGTCTCATCTTCTCTAGAGAAGCTAAAATCAAACGAACATAGCAGATGGTCCGTCTTAAATGGTCAGTTTGAGATTCTACTCATAGCAATTAAAAGACACCAAGCTCGGCTCGTACATCCTGATCTGATAAGGAAACATTGCACCTCTTGGAGCACACCCTATGTAACAAATACATAATAGTATTTAAACAAGCTAAGATTACTTTACATGTTAGGTATAGGACTAAAGTATTTGTTAGCTAAAACGAACTTTATGTAATAAGTTTAAATAAAGAACGTGTCACACCCCGATTTTCGAAGAAAACGAAAATCGTAAAATCCACGAAGGATTATCCGTTTCTCCCAAAACTCGGGACGTGAAAATTCAATAACAACAGAAACAAATAGCAGCAACAACTAAACATGATTAAATTACTGAAACAAATAAAACTCTAACTCGGAAAGGACTGGCGTGGCTAGCTCACTAGCGGAACTCCAGTAACGCAGCTCAAAATCTCTAAACCTGAAAGGCTAATCGACTACATTCCAAAAGGAATGTACCCAAGAAGCAAAAGCTCATTTGGGTCAGCAATAAAGCTGGTGTGAGAAATCTTCATCCCAAAATCAATAAATCCGCACATGACAACATCAAAATAAACAAAACAATAAACAACCACACCATCAGGTAGTTCCTCAATGAGGCAAATGTGTTATCATCCTAACTATAGAAAATTGACTATGGCAAGTCTGACCTGCAGAAATATGAGTAGACTTGCCATCCTGCATGAAAATGTTAGAAGCAACCGGATAATATTTCTAAGTTATCAGTCCTCACAAATGTGATTTATTTTCAAACAATTATACAATTCATAGTCATATTAGACTATTATTGAAATATTAACAAAACACATTTTCTACCTTTAGGAAGACATGTAGTTCTCATTCAATGGTTGAATGAGCATTTAGTTTCTTCCTTTAAGGTAATCATGCACATACACAAAAAAGAAATCTCGCTTCTTTTCCACAATCGCACTATCCTCCTTGTGCCGAACACACCTCACCCAAGTGTGCCTCCCTTGCCTTCGAAACCACTCGGAGTGTACATGTTCCAATTGGGGTGCCACCTCGAGGAACATGTTATCTCACCTGAAGTTCGATAACTGGCAAGTATTCTTCCTAAATCTACACGTACAACCGAACTCACATGGAACGGTGCACCGATATGCAAGCAAGTTTGCATACCCATAATTCTATCACACGTATACAAACAAGTTTGTATACAAATCACATTTTTCACATTTTTTTTCGGAGTTGTGGAAAAGAGCATAAAAAAAAAAAAACTAAAACTCAAAACTCTTTTATGGTGACACTTTGTCAACCATAAATAAATCAACCACAGTATCCACCATTCTTTTGGGGAAGAAGTAATATTTGACACATTGCCAATTCACATATCCCATCTCTTTGCATCATATGAAAAACAATATGCATACCAATTCGCATAAAAATACAAATACTCAAGCTAAAACAAGTGCTCAGTTAAATTCCAGCCAATATCTATTACTAGAAAATTTTCTTCTAGACCTAAACTAAATAAGGGTTTAATCATACATAAAACTGATACAGACAAGACATTATCCCATAAGCTAACACTTCTAACAAGTTGCAGAGAATGACAGGGGCACAGATGCTGTCTAGAATGAAATATTGAGCTTACGAGTGCTACCAAAAGGGTAAAACACTGCTTACAATGTCAAGTTGAAATCCAGATAGCCATATCAAAGTTTTTGTAGATATTTCCTACTACATAATCAAATGAGAAAACAATAGTTTTTATATCGTACCCCAGTTGGTTACAAACGATGAAACTATGATAGGACTTTGGTAGCTAGGTATACTCCAGGATGCAACATGGAAAAACTCATTAGGCAAACACTTCATATGAATTTGTTGGATGAACTATCAAAAGAGAATACATGCTAAGGTAGTTCACAACCACCATTATTATATCAGACATCACAACACCATTTCATATCTCTGTAATCAGACTTCTACCTAGAATTCCTAATCATCACGAAATGGGTAGAACAGTGAGAATATGACATATGCATGGGTTAGCTAATATCAAACATTTTCATGTTACAAGTTGTGTCATAATTAGGTTCATTAAGCTTATGCAGATACACAACTAATGCACTGAGGACCATGTACTTTAACACCTAGAGTTCTCCTGAACTCTCGCCACACTTGTGTTGTGACTCCCAACTCTCAAGCCCAAAATCAGTCTGCCAGGAATCTCTATAGGAGAAGGCTCCTAAATGAATGGGAACTACATCAGATATGATAACAGAGCAGGTAACCTATCATTATCTACAACATAAGTAATGTTTGGGCCCATCAAGAGAAGGTGTTGAAAACAATCAAAACACTAATTGTCCAAAGGTTGAAGCCAAGTTCAGAATATACAGATTGGTGTCCTAGTGCTTTTGGGGAAGTCAAGTTACAAATGCATTGCAAACTTAATCCTAATTGCAGTAATCTCTCCCTGATTGGTGTCCTGATTTCAACACATCCAATAACAAGTTGAAAAGACTGAAAGAAACATATTGTATGTGCTTCAGATTGATCAATATTGCACATAATGGTAATCTAAAACACAGAAAGAACAATTGAATTGAATGAAATTGACAGAAAAAAAAACTCAAAATTTTCAGATCTAATCAATAACCCACCCATCGTTCTAAAATTTCACACAAAGAAATAAAAGAGATGGAAGAAAAGAAAAAAAACTCACTGACTACAAATGCTTCAACTATAAACTTAAACAATCAAACACCCAATCAAATTGATCAAACAACTACAACATATTCTGGGTAAACAAAGAAATGCATCAAAAAAATCAAAGCAAGAAGAGATTGAAAATGAACTCACTCCTCTAATCGCCACATCGATTGTTCTCTGCCGCAACACCACACACCGCCAAAGGATTGATCGGAGCTGGCTGCTCGGGCAGCTGGCGACAACTCCGTTCGAGCTCTCTCTCGATTCCATTCTTCTCTTTTATTCAAAAATCCACCCATTCGTCTCCCTAAATCACCCCTGCAACACGCCCTGTCTTACTCCCATCTCGATATCCAACCAACCCTCACCAACATACAGCAAAGAGAGGGACGAGAGGAAGGAAAAGGAGCTAGTTTGGGGCGGTGGGATCGGTTGCAACGTGCGGTCACAGACCGTGCTCGCCGCCAATGAGGAGAAGAAATCGTGAAGAAGGAAAAAAAAAGGAGAAGGAAGAAGGAGAAAAAGAAGAAGGAAGAAATATGGTCTTTCTCTTTATAAGGTGGGTGGCTATTCGCCCCCACTAAACTTCTGAAAGCACCCACCTTCTAAACTCACCAAATAAAACCCTAAAATTTGAAATTTAAATTTGATTAAATGTTACTCTATTTTATTTAATTAAAAATAAAATAAATTATCTTTATGAAATTTAGGGGTGTTACAGATCGATTTACCTTATGCAATCTTATGAAAAAACATAAATTTCAAAGAGATTATACAATGTGTTCATTTTTTAGACAATATCCAATTTATTTAGGGTTACAACTCATCGGGTTAAGGGGTCATCTCGAGTCCAACCCAAATTGATCCTGTCAACCTGCAACTTGTCTAATTGAAAGCTGAGTCTGATCATGTTAACGTATGGGTTTAGATTGTGTTCGGATGGTTGCTGAAATTGGGTTTTTTTTTAAATTTTTATTTTTAACTTTTTTTTATCAGAGTAAATAATTTAATTCAAATTTGATCAACTTTCGTGCGTCAAACATTTATGGGATATAGGTTGTTCGCGTTGCAAAGACTGATGAAGATGTGGAGAATCTCGAAATGAGCTTAAGGGTAAAGTCATTAGATCTTTCCTCATTGCTTAGAGTAGCACACATGTTACTGATTAAGGATAGACACACAATGATAGCTCCTAAGAGTGTGTTTGGTTGCATGAATTTCTATGTCATGGGAATCTATGAGGAAATCGACCACCCAAATTTAAGCTAATTTGAGGTTCACTCACCAATCCACCACTAGATTTTTGTGATCAATGGTGATAATGGAATGAAAGTTCCATGAAAATGAGAATCACACACCTTGGTTCCGTCATGAATTTCCATGGCATAAGATTTCATCCAACCAAACACACCCTAAGAGTTCATGATTAGTTATTTGAGGATGAGCCATGGGTGTGGTTAAGTTGTTGCTAGTGAAAACAATAATCATATATATTGTCAACAAGTTAAAAATGAGTAAAAGATTTATACAAAATCTCCAATTCCTCTATTTGACACCACCACCCCCACCTTTATATCTAAAACCACCACTCTATCTCACACACCACCTCTTTGTGTGTGTGTTTTCTTCATCAGAGGAGAGTGCGGCCGCGACACGCCACATTGCCTTGCTGCCACCCCACCATCACTTTGCCTTGCTGCCACCTCACCACCGGTCTCCCCCTATTCTCTCACATTTCTAATCTCGCGGGTGCTGCTAGATTGGAACTTGCTCTTGTAACCCTCGCTATAAGATCCAATTTTTTTTGGATCTCGCAGCAAGGGCTGTGAGCCCTAAATTTTGGGGAAATAGAAGAGAAGGAAATGAAGAAATTAGGCGGAGAAGCTCTGAACCGGAGCAGGCGGAGCGGAGAGGGGCGCCGGCTAAGTGAGGCAAAAAGTTGGTTGGCAGCCACGTTGCTACTCTTGTTGTTGAGAAGAAAAACAAAAGGAAAGAAAAAAAATGAAAAGAAGGACGGTGGCGTGGTAGCGAACAGGAACAACGGTGGCAGTTGTCTTCTTGTTGCTCTTGTTGTTCCTAATCGCACAGGGAGAGAGAAATAAAAGATAGGATAAGAGAAATGAGAAGAAAAAAAAAAGGAATTGTTTTGCCCTTTTATTTGAGTTGTTCCTTTAGTAGGTTAAAAAAAAGGGGTGGTGATGTCAAATTGAGAATCGATGGAGTTGCCTCTTTCAAAAAGTTTTTATTATAAATAAATAATAATTATTGTTTTCACTAGCCAACCAACTTAACCACACCCAGGGCTCATCCTCAAAGAACTAACGAAAATGCTAGGAAATCATGTTTTTGTAATCGGGTTTTGTAATCATGGTGATGTGGCGTGATTTTGAAATAATGATGAAATCCCCAAAGTGTTTATGTGTATCTTGAGGTTGTAAAAACATCTTCTAGCGATACCACATCATCCTGGTTATAAAACATGATTGCAAAACCTGGTTCCCTAGCCTCATTCAAGAACTAATCATGAACTCTTAGTTATAAAATCTTTCAAAATCTAAAATCAAATCTTTCAAAGTCTGAAATCAAATAAAATCCCTATGGTTCGACCGAGTCTCATAAATCTCAAATTGGATAAAGTAAGTGTGATTTACACATTTTCCTAATCCTAAGAGCATCTCCACCCATGTGCAGAAAGAAAAAAAAAATTTCCAACTCCACCTTGGAGAAAAGCCTAATAATTTCCCGTACTATCTCCCTCCACTTTGTATCCCCCTACCTCATTCAAAATCGAGGGAAATAAGGCCATGGACTCCCACAAAAGCAACTTTCTCCCTCGTCTCTCCCACTTTGTTTGGCTCAAAATTTTTTATGGGGTGACACTCTTTCTATCAACCCACTCTTTAAATGCCACCCTAACTATTTAACCCTTCAACAGCTTCAAGGGGGCTGATTACCAAAAAAATAATTGTTATTTTTGCTTTTACTTTCCACTCTCGTGAGTGCTCTAAGGATTCAGTGAGCATGTATGTGTAATAAAAGCTTACTATATATGTATGCCCCTATGCAATATGACTGCGCACGCATATTAAAGGTAATAAATTTTCAATTGGAAACTAAAATAGAGTTGAGACTCAACCCATTCATATATGTATTTGGTTTGAACTTGTAACATTTCCAGCCATAGGTATGTTGGTGGCTGTGATTGCATAGTGGTGAATAAAGAGTTTCCTGAACATTATTGGAAGGAAGAAGAAACATGATGATCAAAACTAAAATGCTGCCACACTTAAAAATCCTTACAGCTTTTTATTTCATGAATATGCACTCATACTAGTAAATATCAGAAGAAAGGAATTAATACTTATGAATTACAATCTTCTGCAGCAAACTGCATGAATCCATGTTGATCGTCTACCACGAATCGGTAACCTACTTGTTGGAATGTACCTAAGTACATATGTGGTTCATTAGCACCAGAACACGCGATTGCCATGCAAAACCTTTCACTTTGGAATAGGAATAAAGCTTCATGATTAAGATGAAAGTTGGCATCTTGAAAATGAAAGGTAACTGACGGCCAGGACACAGTTTTATTTGGTAATTTGTAGCATAACTTAATTGGTTCACTATCGATTTTTTCCAAATTTTGAGCTCTAAAGTTCCTTGCAAACTCTTGTCTCAAGCGTTCATAAGGAGTTTTATAAAGTCTAGTTATTGTAATTCCCATGTCTGATGATAGCCCACCAGTTCCATCTCGCTGTATTTTGAAAGTTTCTCGAGGAAGTAAAAGTATTTTTTGGTTTACACTGATATTCTTCAACTGTAGAAAATAACCTGGTTGGTTTGTCAACTTAATCAATGGAGTGGTTTGTACACTTGAATTCCCCTTGAATGTCGCATCGTTGCCAAACTGTAGAGTAGTTTCGATTCGTGCATAGGGCTTTAAAGGTTGTACGCAATAAGAGAAGCGTCCATTCGCTGTTCTACCGAGTTGAGAAACGAATGAATCGGAGCCCCTCCCCATACCGAGAATCCCACCAAGAACATTTTCATTTGTCTCAGTATTCCTAAAACTAACATTGTTTTTAAGCCCACACCCAAAAACTATATTGCTAACAGTTTCTAACCTTCCACTAGATCCATCAAACCTGAAGCTGTCAGTTGAAACCACACCTTCGCTGCTATCGTGGCTAATGTATCCAATCTTATATCCACACTTGTTCCTAGGTCTGCATATGTTAGTATTGCAACGACGATCATTAAAAGATAATTCTTTATATGTACTTGATCTACCTGGTGTAAAATTACCTCCCTTTATATGGAAGCATTGGTTGCATCCTTCACATTGAATCCAAGTGAACTGCGAGCCTGTGTCAAATACCAAATAATGCTCCCTTGGGGGTGTGCCAATGAACACCTTCACTGCATACATCCAGTTGCTAAATGTGACAGTTACCTTAGGGCGTAAATAACTCGGATCGATTATGTTATTGGTTCTATATGTTGATGAAATCCATGTTGCTCGTTGTTCTGATAAATCTGATAGTTGCCTTAGGAATTCATCACTAGTGAGATTGGCTTGGTAGACTGGTGATGATATGGAGAATCTCGAAATGAGCTTGAGGGTCAAGCCATTGGGTTCTCCCTCGTTGTTGCGAGTAGTACATATGTTACTGATTGAGGATAGATACAAAATGATAGCTAATAAGAATTCATGACTAGTTCTTTGAGGAGGAGGCATGACTTTGTCTTGGTTAAGAAGATGGTTACGTAGTTGAGACTTGAGAGCACTAATCATTTACTTATACATTTTATTCTGAGAGGGAAAAGTAAGTACAATTATCTTAAAAATCTACGTTGAATATCTGTAGACAATATTTTGTAGGAAAGGAAGATCTACTTTCCCGGCCATAAAATCTTTCAAAATCTAAAATCAATCTAATTTTGTTTCTTTCATTTGATGGTTAATTTAAGATAACTATAACTAGGGGTGGGCACGGGACTGGATGGGACGAAATATACCCATCCCTATTTCATCCCGTTCATACGGGATCGAGACGGGACGGGACGAGATCAGCGTGCTGCCTGTGACTGCTGCGAAGATTATCATCATATAAGAGCGTGATCAAAAATAACTTTCTTATAATTAGATATAGATGTGACATGCAAATATAAGGGTAACCACTAAATCCCCTAACAATGAAGTCGAGTGAGCTGACTTTTAGAAAATGACATGATAAATGGGACCCACTAAGAGTATTGTGTCAATGTGATGGCCTCTCAACTGATTTTACAATTTCATTACTGTGGGAAACAAAATTCATAGTTCCTTGACAAAATGACATTTCATCTTTTGTTAGGGAAGAAATATAGACCTATTGGTGATGCTCTAACATATTCATAATGGTTTACCATCAATACATATATCGTAATTAAAAAAATATATTTTTACAGCCCGGGACATCTCAAATTCTTGGCTCCGCCCCTGAGTGTTCCCTTCTGAATATGTATTACTCAGTTAATTGTTATTTTTCATCTTCACTGGGTATTATCAATATTTGAAAGTTAAATAATTGGAGCCACTTTTATTGGGAATTCAAGCAACAGTCTATTATCTTTCTCTTGCTTAATGGATATTTATTTCTTGAAGTAACATTTCTGTTACCACTGCAAACACCATAAGTTTCTGTCAGTCAACTGTAAGTTTATATGAATAAAAATAAATAATAAATAAAAATATTAATAATAAATATAAAAAAATTAGCTCGGGACGGGATTGGCGGGATTGAAAATCTTCATCCCATCCCATCCCATTCTAGATAGGGACGGGATGGGACGGGACGGGATCGGGATGAAATTATTCAATCCCATTAAGACTCGAAAAAATCGGAATCGCGGGATGGGATGCCCACCCCTAACTATAACACCCCAACTTTTTCAATGACAACAAAAATTTATGTACCTAAAAATTCAATTGAAATTTGTATTTTTAAAATCTCATTTTGTTTGACAAGTCGTATTTTTTTTTGAAATTCAGTGAGCTTTCTTTCCTTCCGAATCTCGAGACGAGATTCCATTTAACGTGTGTATAATGTAACACCCATAAATTTCATAAAGTTAATTTATTTTATTTTGAATTAAATAAAATAGAGTTACATTTAATTGAATTTAAATTTCAAAATTTTAGGATTTTATTTTGTGAAATTAAAGGGTGGGCGCCCTCAAAATTTTAGTGGGGAAAATTAGCCACCCAAATCATAAGAGAAAACCCTTCTTCCTTCTTATTTTCTCCTTCTTCCTTCATCTTTTCTCCCTCTTCACGTTTTCTTCTTCTCATCCGGCGGCGAGCATAGTCTGTGACGAAGCTCCCACCGCCCCAGACTTATTCCTTTCTTCTTCATCTCTCGTCCCTTTCCTTCTCATTTGATTTAAACACCAGAAACATAGTTTCAGAGTGAGTGCTCAATTGAGATGTCATTGCGAGGTGGTGATGATTGGCTGTGGGGAAATCGCGAGGTTGAGAAGAAGTGGGGAATGTGAATCTATGAGGTGCGATCAGTTTTGTGAGAAAATGAGGAGGGAACAATTGGCGGTGTGGTGAAGGTTAGCATGCGTTTGTTCGTTCATCAGCCCATACATCAATCGGATTTCGTATCAGTGAGTTTTTGCCTTTCTCAATCTATATTTTTGTTTGTGTTTTCGAATCTCTAAATCTTGATTCGTGCATGTGTTTTCTTGATTATAGATTTAGTTGTGAACGGTGTTTTTGGTTTTTGATTTTGAGATTTTAATGTTGCTTTTGTGGTACAAGGAGCGGTTGGAGATTTGGGTTTGGTTGGAGAATAGGGTTTTAGTGATTCCTGTTTTCTCACTGACAGTCCTTGCATAACTGAAACTTAAGGTGTATGTTTCTATGATTTTATCTTAGTATAGCTTGAGCAATTGTACATGTCCCTTATCCTGTGTTACACTTTTTTGTGACCACTTTCCATGTGGTACATTGTGTTTGTCAAAATGAAGATAACTACATAAATGAATACAAGCTAAGCGATATATTGTTATATTATGTTTGTCCAATGCATCCGGCCAACTTCTCAACAATAGTAGTCTGCAGCCTATACATGTTTGATAGACCAACTAACTTGTGGCTACCCCATTGTTTACAAAGTTGCAAACATCCCATTTATCAGTTTTAAGATTTAGATCTATTTTAGTTTGTAGGTTATTTGCTTGATGATTTGTTTGTGAGAACTATTTGTTGTCTGGGTTTCCAGTTTTGATGAATAGATAGTTTGGGGTTATAGTCTTGATGAATGGGTATTTGTTTTCTGTCTTGTGTATCATGATCTGCTATGTGTTTTTTTTTGTTGATGGGTTCTGTGCATTTGCTTATTTGACATGTTGGGATCTTATAGTTTGTGCAAATGGGTTGTATGATAGGTGGAATAAGTGTTTCTTATTATGAGTTTATACCATGAGGAACTAGAGTAGTGTACTCTACGTGTTTTGACACAAATGATAATGGGATCTTGTTCCGAAGGTGGATACTATTTTAGAAAGACTTGTTCGTTTAGATTTATCGGGTTGATCAAGTAAAGCAAAGATGTATTAAAGGCTAATGAATCCATTAATTTTGCCTAGATGAACAACTGTAATAATTTAAATGTTCATCTAATTTGATATTGATTCAATTCCTAATGATATTGGCACTACTTGATTACTGTTTATTTGAACTAGGTGATTGTCTATGTAGTTTTAGTTCTCAAACCATGCTTTAAGGAAGAAAAAAAATGGGTCCTTTAAGGAACTATAGGTGTTTTATTTTGTTTCTTATTTTAAAAATTGGAACATTTCTTGTCTTGTTGAGAAATATTATTGCGACGTTTTGGAAGGATGTCCATATATTTTGCTTGATTTGTGAGGTTTGAATTTGTATTTTCTTATTTATTTTGCATGCTTGATGTGTTTATAAGGCTCTGTTTACTGTTAAGAGAGGAAATGCTAAAAAGAAGAAACAACACCATGTTGGACTTCATTTCCAACAAAAATTCGGTCCCACGCTTGTGGGTTGTGTATTGCTTTGCAACTTCTATCCAAAATAAAATACATGAATCATGGTTAAGAGTGAAGAGAAGGTTGTTTTGGTTTGAAGATGGATTACCATTTCCATTTCTATTACCAATATTTTGAAGGGGTGAGAAATTGCTAGACAAGGTTTTGGCTTTAGTTAGTTATTTCTACATCTAAGTTGATGAGGTATACTTGTACATTCCATGAGATTTAAATGAATATACACATAAATACGAAACAGTAATAGGTGAAAGAAAATATGGGTCAGAAAGGATTCATGTTAGTTTATATAGTGATGCAGATTTAACTAACCTAATAAATAGGTTAATTCAACCTAGTCTTAATAATTGCAAGTGCACAATGTCTAACTGGTAGACAAGGGTCAGTACAGGTCGATCCCACAAGGACTATGATTGCAATTAAATTTCAGAGTTGACTTAAACTAATTTAAATGGGGGTTACAACAATCAAAATATCTAAACTAAAAATCAAATTAAAAAGCAAAATAAAAAGTTTTTAAGAATATGAGAAGGGAAACCAAGGCATTGAATTTACCAATTCAGTTTTTCAAGTTATTTTAATCTAACTTATTATTTTCTAAAGCGAGAAGCTTTAAGGATGAGAATCTCTTGCTTGCATCGATGATGTGATCGTTAAGAACAATTTAATCCAATGTTACAATTAACTTCAGCATAAATTATAGACTCCTAGAATTGAGTGTCTTGCTACAGCACACTCAATTACAAGTCTAATTTATTAAGTTTCAACTCCTAGCATTGAATGTCTTATTACAGAACACTCAATCACAAGTCTAACTTAACCAATTAAAACTAATGCTTTAAATATTAGTAAAGAAAACTCTAACTATAGACTAGTCTAGATCAAATCCGATATAATCGGTGAAAGTAATTTACTAATACTCAGAAATTAAATGTATTTTGCAGTTAAGCACATAATAAAATAAAAAGTCAAACCAGAACATACTCTTGAAACCCAATTGGTTTCATCTTAGCCTTGACGAAGGGTTTAGCTCTCCATGGTAGCGGTGGTCATCTTCTCGTGGTGTGGTACGCCGCAACTCATCTCCTCAGAATCGGAAAATCAGCAATTCAGCAACTGTGGATGCTCTGAACAGTCCCGTGGGCACAAATAGCCTCCAGCTTCTTCTACTGTGGTGGTACACAGAGTAAGCGGCCGGGTGCAAATAACCAAAATAGATTTTTGAATCAGTTTTTCTCCCGCTAAAGTCGCGCGCTCTTCATCTCCAGCGAGACGGGCCGTGCTGCGTTTGTTTTTTACTCCTCGCGAGCGTCTTCTTCTCCCGACCGGCTCCAACCTGCTAGAAATAGAGAGAGAGTGAAGGAAGAATGAGAGAAAGAAACACGAGAAAGAGGAAGAGAGAAGTGAAATAGGGACAGGGCGTCCTCTCTGGTGCGTCTTTTGTCTGTGACGGAAACATGGAGTGAGATGGCGGCGTGAGGCGGCGATGGCGGTTGGTTAGTGGCGAGAAACGAAGGTCTCTATGTCTCTGCCAAGGAGGAGAGGGAGGAGTTGGTGATGGCGGGATGATCGCACTGTCGGTTCTCCTATCGAGCGAGGATTGTCGGCAGGGTGGATTGACGTAGTGGCTGGAAAAGAGAGGAAGAGAAAAGCAACGTGGAAGGAGAGAGTCATTTTCTCCAAAATGGGGAAGACCTAAATAGGGTTCTCTTATTTTCTTGGGTTTGGGTTATCCAAAAGGCGTTGGACTTGGGTTTCTAGATTAGCTTTTTGAGTTTGGGCTTAGGTTAAATTAGGTGGACCTAGGTTTATTTGGGTTAGGTTTAGATATGTGACCCTCTACTTTGTACCACTGCTAGAATCGACCAATTGATCATTCCTTAAATTGTCGCCTTAATACGATTTCATCGTTCATGCTCAAATTCCTACAAAGACATGAAAACGTAATAATTATTATAAAATATAATAATCGAAACACTAACATATATAAATTAAGGGATATATTATATAATAATTACGTGAATATCATATAGTTTCCCTATTTGTGAAGTCTGAAAGTAGTATAGTGAAGTGTCTTTCTTGCTACTGAAAGTGGGAGTGTTGTGTTTTTGGTCAGATAAGATTATGGGTAGTCTAGGCCTTATGGACTCGTGGAGTCTAGTTTCCTCACTACTTACATTTAATCATGTATAGGGTGATTGAGGTTCAGTAGAGGAGTTAAGGGATCTTTTGGTTTGTGCTGGTTTATGTAAGAAATGTGTGAACTTTATACCTTTGAATTATGAGGCTTGTATGAAAATGATGGGTTTCATTTCAGGTAATCCGTTATGAGATTTTAGGCATGTTTGAGAATGAGGTTGCCTTATTTGTGGTGTTTTGTATCGCAAACGCGTGATCTTTACTATTTTGATCTATTTGATGTGTGAGTTTTCCTAGCTTGTTGGGTTCATGTTTTGGGTATTTGCACGATTCTACGAATTTGCATTTGTATGTTTATGACTTAAATTTGATTGTTATGCAGATTGCGTTGCTGAAAAGAATTTATTTCTTGTATTAAATGGGTTTCGTCCACGCTCTATTATAAAAGTTTGTATATGAAAATGTTAGTTGCCCAAAAGTGCGGGTGGATACAGTTGTGGATTGATTTTTGAATGGCAAAGTGTCATTGTGAGAGAAAATTGAAATATCAAAAATAAATGATATTGATAAACTTTGATTCCTGAAAATTCAATCACCTGAAATTGTACCACTTAGAACTACCACACCTTTTTTTGTTTATTATTTCCCCTCTCTAATAGAGAAACTAAATAACCTGCGGGTTGTCTTGCGGATGTGGGGCACCCATTTCTTATAGATAAACTAAAATAACTTTCGGGTTAGTCTTGCGCAAAGGTGGTGGTTTTGGAATGCCTAAAATAGGCTTGATATTTATCTGTCAAAAATGTGACGTGACTTTATGCGCATTGATAGCCCAAGAGTGGTTTTTGTTACTCATATATTTAGGAGTATCCGGTGATGCATGCCTATATGTGATGTGTCCCCACTTGGGCATGGATGACGGAGTAGTCCTCCTTTATATGAGAGAGGCATACGAGCATATATGTTCGGCACGGAGGTGGTGCGAATATGGTATCGTCTAAGTGATCAATCCGTTAAAAAATGAACCAATTCGTTAAAAATGAATAATAAAATCAAGTCAAATAATTTATGGTCACTATTATTTTAACCGATAAAAGACCAACTATTTTAGAAGACGTATTCATATTGTTTCTGACCATTTTCATGCAGAATGACAAGTCCATTAATATTTTTTCTGCAGGTCAGACTTGCCATAGTCAACTTCTACAGTGTAAGTACAAATAAATACGTATTTACTTATCAGGATGATGACATGATTGCCTCGTTGAGGAACTACATTATTTGAACTGTGATTTTCTTGCATGACATCTTTGCCTCATTGAGGAACTACTTGTTTGTGTGGTTGTTCATGGGTCGTGTTTAAAGTTTATGTTATCACTTGCTGATGTGTTGATTTTTGGGATGAAGATTACTCACACCAGCTTAACTGCTGACCCAAGTGAGTTTTTGCTTCTTGGGTACATTCCTTTGGGAATGTAGTTGATTAGCCTTTCAGGTTTAGATACTTTTGAGCAGCGTTACCGGAGTTCCGCTAGTGGGGTTAGCAACGTCAGAGTCTTTCCTGGTTAGAGTTTTTATTTGTTTAAGTAATTAAATCATGTTTAAGTTGTTGTTGCTGCTAAATGTTTCTATTGTTATTAAATTTCACGTCCCGAGTTTTGGGAAAACGGATAATTCTACGTGGATTTTGGGATTTTCGTTTTCTTCGAAAATCGGGGCGTGACAATAACCACACATTGCAAATAGCTAATTAAGAATTGTCTCTTCTTATATTTCGTATCGTAGTTTCAATCCCACTCATCCCGTCCCAAACTTATTTATTTAATATTTATTATTATCAATTTTAATATTTTTTTTCATCTAAAAGACTAGAACACCTCCTTGATTAGAGATGGTGTGGGTATGACAGGTACAAAACAAGCTGTAGGACCAGTACACCACATTATCACACTACATGATGTGTTATCAGAACTGCCAAGTGAGAGCATAAATGAGATATGCTTTCAATGTCTAGATTGTATTTGGTGTTACGCGCAGAAGCGTTACAAATGCCAAAATGCGAAGTTAACAAACAAATACAACAAATACCGAAGACAAATAAATTTAGGTGTTTCGGCAAACTCACCTATGTCTACGATAAATAACAACTTTACTAGTGAGATCAAAATAATACAACTGAAGAGGGCTACAAAACGTCAATGACGTTACAAATACATGTGTCTAAACGACACCACAAAAAATGTTGGTTGCGTATAACACAAACAAACAAAATAACCCACACTCTCTCTCACTTATTTTTCTTCCTCCTCTCTCACAGATTCATATCCAAAGAAAAGAAAACCCTAACTCACAAACACAATCAAAGATCTCACGATTTTTAGAGGATTGATTCTCAAATGGGGAAAACCCCATCTCTTTTATAGCCTGAAGAGGCGGTGGTGGAGGGCGGTGGAAACCCTTCCACCACCTTCTTCTCCTTTCTCTTATATTATTCAATTCCATCTAATTTCATCACCAAACCTATCAAATTCCAGCTTGTTCTTTGCAATTTCCAGCTAATCAACACCAAGTTGCCAACGAATTCGATCATCGGCCAGCTTCTTTGTCTTCTTTGTTGCCGACATTCCGATCTCCATCAATTTCAGGTATGTTCTTCAACTATGTTTTTATTCTTTGTTCTCTATATTTCAACAATTCTTCACCTCGGTGAAGATTTCACAAATCTGAGCCGACCACAACAGCCATGAAGAAACGTCAGCTCTCCAAAACACAGTCACAAGCTTCAACTTTTCAAATGCGCTCATATGCGCTATACACCCGAAGGTCCATACACCAAAGCATGCTCAAACTAACAAACCAACTCCACCTTGACTAGGATGGAGTCTCAAACCAGATTTTTCGGAAACACAATGTGCACAAACTTTCATACTACACATCTTCATATCTTCTACCAATCGTTTCTTCAACAACTCGTGTAGAATTTTCTCACCTTTACTATCGCATGCAAATGCCAAACCCTCGAGGTTTCCTTACAAACATCATTGGAGCTATCAGTAACTCCACCAGAAGCAACATCCATAAGGCCTTCAACAACACAAGTTGCTCCACCAAATTCAACTTTCTGATTACTTGTAACCGTACTCCCCTGCAAGAAGTACAAGTTACCCTTCCAAACTACTTTTAGAACCAACAGTGCACTAGAAACGACCTTTAGAACTCTACCATTTACCATAATCTTATAAACTTTGGACTCTAAAATACTAATGGAGATGAGATTCTTCTTCAAATCGGGTACATACCGAACATCATTCAAAACCCGAACAAGTCCATTATGCAACTTCAACTATTTTACCTATCCCTGCAATTTTACATTCATCATTGTTGCCCATATGGACAACACCACCATCCATCTCTCTAAAGTTAGAGAACCAGTCCTTACTGGGACACATATGATAGGTAGAACCTGAATCAAGTAGTCATTCATCGGAATGACTCACCAATGCTGAAGTTGCAGACAACGAATACACATCATCCTCGTCCTCATCTTCATCCAAATTGTGCACTACATTCGCATTTGACATTTTCTTTTCTTTTTCTATTGCAGTTTTCAGTGTCTCACAGTTAATCTTCCAATGACCCTTCTTATGATAGTAGGCACATTCATCCATCGACAAAAATCTTCTGTCTACAAATTTTCATATTGACTATGATCTTCCTTTATCACCAACATTACTCTTTTCAGATCTTCCTCCCGCTACCAATACTTTTGACGTTGCATCCTATGGACCTTGAGATCTTTTCTCCTAAATTCATAATTGAGCAGCGCCGTAGCCACCTCATCATAATTCAATTCTTTTTCCCATTAACAAAGTCGTAACGAGATGTTCATACTCTTCTGGAAGGAAATTCAAAAGGCACAAGGCCTTATAATTTTTTGGAACATCTTCTTCCAAATTCAATAGGTCAGCAATAAGCCTATTGAACTCATCCAAATGCTCAGACAAAGTAATCTCGGGTCTCATATTCATCTAAAAAAGTTGCTTCGTGAGGAAGAACTTATTCTGGATGTTATTCGTCATGTATTTGTCTTTCAACTTTTTCCATAACACCTTAGCAGATGTCTCATTCATAACGAAATATTTTTGCTCGCTAAACAAAATCTTATTAACCCGCAAGCTTGCCGATTCAGCTTGTTCCATTATTCTTTTTTCATGTTTTTCAGCTTATCTCCTAAAACATCATCCAAATTTTCCTTTGCCAACACGTCCAGAACTTCGCATTGCCACATGCCAAAGTTATTTTTTCCATTGAACTTCTCGACGTCAAATTTACCGACTGTAGCGGTAATCATCTTTGGTCCAGAACTCGACATGTTTTTCACTAAACACTGGTTCATGCAGCTTCAAACGAACCCAAAGAACTAACCCTCGGCTCTGATACCAATTTGCTACGTGCGGAAGCGTTACAAATGCCGAAATGCAAAGTTAACAAATAAAATAAATACAACAAATACCGGAGACAAACAAATTTACGTGATTCGGCAAACTCGCCTACGTCCACAATAAATAACAACTTTACTAGTGAGATCGAAATAATACAACTGGAGAGAGCTACAAAACGTCAATGATGTTGCAAATACATGTGTCTAAATGACACCACACAAATACGCTGGTTGTGTATAACACAAACAAACAAAACAACAACCCACACTCTCTCTCACCTAATTTTCTTCACCCTTTCTCACAGATTCATATCCAAAGGGAAGAAAACCCTAACTATCAAACACAATCAAAGATCTCACAATTTTTGGAGGATTGATTCTCAAATGAGGAAAACCCCATTTCTTTTATAGCTTGAAGAGGCGGTGGTGGAGGGCGGTCCTTCCACCACCTTTTACTCCCTTCTCTTATCTTCTTCAATTCCACCTAATTTCATCACCAAACCTATCAAATTCCAGCTTGTTCTTTGCAATTTCCAGCTAATCAGCACCAAGTTGCCAACGAATTCGACCATCGACCAGCTTCTTTGTCTTCTTTGTTGCCGACATTCCGATCTCTATCAATTTCAGGTATGTTCTTCAACTTTGTTTTTTGTTATTTGTTCTGTGTATTTCAACATTTGGAGCATACATAACATGCAAATTCCACTCTTAATAAACTATTTATTATTGTCTAAATGTTAACTTCAGTTTCGATAAGTTTTATCTTGTGTTGGACAACAATGGTTCAGTTTGCAGTTTGTTGGCTAAAGATGTGTTTTAGCAAGAAGTGTTTGAAAGCTATGGAGTTGCAAATTTTATTATGGGCGGATATGTATAGTTGGATATTAGTTTCACAAATCAGTAGAGAAAATTACTCAACAACACAAAAGTCTATTGGTTGCCTTAAATCAATTTCTTTCTTGTGAAGGAGAATCACTCATCAAAACGTACCAACGACTCCTATCTATCCATCCTTCCATCTCTCTTGCTTGTATAAATCCTTGTATTTATGTCTCCTTCTAATTAGCCCCCTGTAGCACCCCGTAATTTTTCTACTTACTGAAAAATATTTATATTTTTGTGTGATTGTCTTCATTAAGTTATGGGCATACATATGAGCTATTTATTTGTCAATGTGATGTGTAGTTGTTTATTTAAGAATTAATTTCCTACTTACCTTCCTCTACCGAATCTCGGGACGAGATTCTTTTGAGTTGTATATATTGTAATACCCGCCTAATTAAATAAATATATAAAATTTCTTTTGTAAACCCTAATGTTGATGGGTTGTTACCCAATTGTATTTGGGCTTAGTTGTGGGCTTTTATTAAACTAATAAGTAGGGTTTTTATTTTGTGAAAGAGGGTGGGTGCATTCGGAAGTTCGGTGGGGGCGAATAGCCACCCACCTTATAAAGACAAAAACCCTATTTCTTTTTTTATTTTCTCTCCTTTTCTCCTTCCTTTTCCCTTTTCCCTTCACGATTTTTTTTCCCAATGGCGGCTGATGGTGAGACGAAATTGGTGAGGAGCAGGCGAAGAGGATGACAGAGGGGCTGCGATCTGCGAGTGCGAGACCTTTCGAACCAGAGAGGCGAAATCAGAGATGGAGAATGGAAAGGAGAAATCAAGTGATGAACAGTCACCGAGTTCTGAGATCTCAAACTCGAATGAGTTTCTGCAAATCAGTGCACACAGCAGATGATTGACGAGCGATCAGTTCGATCTCCTGCACGAGATGATCCTCACGAAGCATGAAGACCTGTCGATTCGCTACAAAGAGACCTTCGCTTGTCTCGGACAGACCTTCGAAGAGGTGAATCTTCTCCGCGAAGAGAACCTGAAACTCCGAGCGGAGAATCTCGATCTGTCCACGCTCGTCGCTGCCAAGGAGTTCATGTCGTCAGTCACCGAAGATGAGCTCTGCGAGGCTCCACCTTGTGCTGAAGCAGTTTTCTTGATGTTGCTATTTGGGGAGTTTTTGCTACTTGTTTTGATTGCTGCCTTTGTCAGAGAGATGGTGAAGCATGAACTCAAGAAGTGTCTTGAGGAAGCACAAGGCTGTATGCGATCTGATTCTAGATCCAAGTTGACACTCGTAATTGACGGAAACTGTTTGATTTATGCATTGGATCCAGCTTTACGACAAGATCTGCTTGAACTTAGTTTGAATTGCAATTCGGTAGTTTGTTGTCGAGTTTCTCCACTACAGCAATCACAGGCGGCAGGATGATGGGACGATAGCGTTGGCTGCGCAATCCCTTGCGGTTTGCAATTTCTGTGAGTTTTCTTCATTCTTCCTCTTTTACTGTGAGTTCTCTTTTATCACTTTCAGTTTGTTTTATGTGATGGTTTTGATAGTTATGTGTGTGTTTAATCTACTTTGATAAAAACCTCATTTTCTTTCTTCCTGATTTTGCCCTTAACTTAGTAGATTAAATTGATGGGGTTTGATTACTTTAATTAATTGATTTGAGTGAATGAATGGATACCCATTGTAGTTCACATTGACTTTAGGCAATTGTCAAGGCATTCGGGGTTTCCTAGGTCATCATTATCATTAGAAAAGCATGTGATCGGGTAGGGTTTGTGTAAGACTAAGGAAACCCTAATGCAGGGATGTTTAATTTAGTTACTTGTAGGAGGATTGTGTCCACGGGTTTTTCTTGTTTTTGTATCAATCCATATAGGATTAGTAGTTCACAATGAATGTGTTGGATCTGTTTCTTTGTGCATTTAGTGTCTTGAAATTTTAATGGATTCAATTAGTTAGGTGAGTTGCTTATGGTATTTGATGGATTTGGATTTTGATGTGCATTTCTGTTGTGGCATCTCTATAAACTTTACTGGAGTGATGGGTTCAAATAGTTGAGTGTAGTAGTTTGGATTATTCACTATCTTGGACTTGCACAGAGAACCTCCTTGTTATACAACTCTAACTTCCAGTTTTAACAAATTTCTCTTTGTTGGGCTTTCTTAAACTAGTCAAAATCTCCTAAAAAGTTCCTTTACCAAGTAGATAACTGAATGTAAGTGGAACTGACAAACCAATCATATCCATTAGGAGTATCTCACTACTTGGTGTGGGGACAGTGTAAAGAGGACAAAGGTCATACAGTAAATGGGTATGGGTATGGATATGTATGTTGACAGTGTATGTTCTATATTGATTGTCACTGTCTAATCAATAGATGTGGTCATGATAGGTGGTTTTCAAAAGAAAATGTGGATTCCCATAAGGATAGTCAGGGTATCATAATTTGGGGTATAGCCAGTAATGGAACTTGTTTTCTTGTCACGCGTATGTCACTATGTTAAAAGAATGTTTGTGCTTGCGACACACTTGTTTTTCATTCTTTTCTGAAGGAGATGGCAAAATAGATTTTGTCATGTTGTGAATATCACCTTGGTAATGTTTTATGTATATATGGTTCTTGTAAAGGGAATGTGACGTGACGTTAATTGATTTGGAAAAAATAATGACTCAAATAAAATACTTGGTAAATGTTCTTTTTCCACAACTCCAGAGAAAAAAAAAATGTGAAAAGAAATGAAAATTTTGTATACAGACTTGCTTGTATACGTGTGATATTATTATGGGTATGCAGACTTGCTTGCATATCGGTGCACCGTTCCATGTGAGTTCGGTTGTACGTGTAGAATGCTTGTCAGTGATCGAACTTCGGGTGAGATGACATGACACTCGAGGTGGCACCCCACTTGGGTCATGTACGCTCCGAGTGGCTTCGATGGCAAGGGAGGCACACTTGGGTGAGGTGTGTTCGGCACAGGAGGAGAGTGCGATTGTGGAAAAAGAAGCCAAGGATTAGAAATCAAAAACAAATAATTAAATTAAACCATTGAATTGAGCATGCCATGAAATTGTGTATAGATTATTTTAGCTTATACTAGGTTAGCCTTGAGGGAAGAAACTAACAGCTCATTCGAACCTTGAATGAGAACTACATGTCTTCCTAAAGGTAGAAAGAAAAGTGTGTTTGTTTAATATTTCAATAGTAGTCTAATATGATTATGAATTGTATTGTGGTTGCATTTATGAGGATTGATAACTCATAAACTTTATTTATTAGTGATAAATGATGCATATTTATTTATTAGGATAATAACACCATTGCCTCATTGAGGAACTACCTGATGGTGTGATTATTTATTGTTTGGTTTATTTTAATGTTATCATGTGTGGGTTTATTGATTTTGGGATGAAGATTTCTCACACCGGCTTTATTGCTGACCCGAGTGAGCTTTTGCTTCTTGGGTACATTCCTTTTGGAATGTAGCCGAGTAGTCTTTCAGGTTTAGATATTTTGAGCTGCATTACTGGAGTTCCGCTAGTGAGCTAGCCATGCAAGTCTTCTCCGGGTTAGACTTTTTATTCGTTTTAGTTGTTTAGTTGATGCTGCTATTTGTTTATGTTATTATTGAATTCTCACGTCCCGAGTTTTGGGGGCAACGGATAATCCTACGTGGCTTTTTGGGATTTTCGTTTCCTTTGAAAATCGGGGCGTGACACCCCCTCTCTAAAACATGTTTTCAATATCCAAAAATATTGTTCGACCATGTACATCAACTAACATCTCCTCAACATGTACTAATTGCCATCCTCACAGATATGCAATCAGAGGCAATAATGCAAACCCGATTAAATTGCATTTGTTCTATATTATGCTCATCATGTCCCACCCGAACTCGGTTGGGATGGGACGTGGTCGGAATGAGGTCTATCCCGTTCCGTGCCCACCCCTAAATTTAGAGATTAACAGTTACTCTAGAGCTCCTTTAGCATCCAACCCCTCATTGTTGGCTAAGAGGCTCTATTTATACTACCCCTTTACCTACCTATTCATATCTTGCATTAATTGACCTGACAAAGAATCATGTAAAGTTTTAATATGCTGCCAAGTAGCCTATGTTTGGTTTTAGTCCCTTTTCCCTGACAGAGGTTCTGCCTATGTCTCCCTCTTGTCTGGTTGACCAAGTCCCTTCGTTTGTCCGGATTCTAAGTGTCACGATCATATTGGCCACTCCCTTTGGATCCACTTGTAGTCGGTTTTAGTCACTATCTGGTATATATAGTTGATCGGATTCTCTTGGTCGAAGATGTTTTCATGTTCATCTCGGGTTGGCTGACTTTTTCTATGCATTCCACTTTTTCTCATTTTTCATTGGCTCTCCCTCTTTGTCGGTGGTCGCTGCTTACCTCATCCGTACAATCATTTCTTCCTTATTTGTCACACTCTCAATCCTTACTTGCTTGGGGAAGAAGGAAAAAGGCATTACGTTCCAATCACGTCACTTAAGTTTCCCTCCAAAACTTAGTTCTAGAAGGTGAAAACTTCATCGTTCCTCATGCCGAGCACGTGTGATTTCTCTCACGTGCCGAGCATGAAGTCGCTCCTTATGTGTTTGTCATGCACTGATGTTATCATGTATTTAGCATGTGATGGCAAATTAGGTACAAATAATTCCTATTCGTTCCGGTACACATTTTATTCATTTGTGTTTCTCATCAAACCTTTAATGTTGCTTATGCTTCTGCATCCACTAAAACGTAAATAATGACTTCAACATGAACTTGATGTCCAACCATTTGGATATTTGAAATCATGGGTTTCATGGTGGTGGTGGTGACTAAGTAAACTGACTAAAGAAGGTGAACAATAAGTTGTATGTGTTGAAAAACAGAGTTGAAGAAGTAGATATATAGAACCTGATGGAAGTTTCAAGCTTGTCGACAGGGTTTGTTGGCAACATAGTAGTGGCTTAGATGTCGGTAACACCCAAAATTGATGATTGTGGCAGCTGGAACGAGCTGGATTCTGATTATGAGTAGCTGAAATTGGTTGGATTTTGATGTTTAAATTGGTTGGCAAAGAAAAAGGAAGTAGAAGAGAGAAGAAGGTGGTGGAAGGGTTTCCATCGCCCTCCACCACCGCATAAAAGAAGTGGTTTTCCTCTTCTTGATCCATCCTCCAATCGAGTCTATGTATTGTTGTTAGGGTTTCTTCCCCTCTTGATTGATGTGTGTGTGTGTGTGTGTGTGTGTGTGTGTGTGTGTGAAGAAGAAGGAGGTGAGGATCGTGTTTGAGAGTTAGGGTTTGTAACCCTTTTTGTTTGTGTAAGTGACGAGAAAGAAAGTTTGTGATATACGCAACCTGTGTATTTGTGTGGTGTCATTTAGACACATGTATTATGTAGGAGACTCTCTCAAGTTGTATTATTTCGTCTCACTAGTAATGTTGTTTTCTTTGCTGGTGGACGTAGACAAATTGCCAAACCACATAAATTTATTGCACATGTATTAGTTGCATTTGTTTTGTAACTTCGCATTTTGATATTTGTAACGCTTTCTCGTGAAACAAATTGGTATCAGAGCCGAGGGTTAGCTCTTTGGGTTCGTTTGAAGCTACGTGAACCGGTGGTTGGTGAAAAGTATGTCAAATCCATGAAGCTTTGGATCAAAGATGATTATCACTACAATCGACAAATTTGACATCAAGAAGTTCAATGGAAAGAATAACTTCGGAATGTGGCTTAGATTACATTGTCTGAGCACTTAGATGAGTTCAATAGGCTTATTGCCGACATATTGAATTTGGAAGAAGATGCTCCTTAGAATTATAGGGTTTTGTGCCTTTTGAATTCCCTTCTAGAAGAGTATGAACATCTCGTTACAACTTTGTTAATGGAAAAAGAAGAGTTGAATTATGATGAGGTGGCTACAGCGTTACTTAATTATGAGTTCAAGAGGAAGTATCTCAAGGTCCATAGAGATGTAGTGTCAGAAGTATTGGTAGCAAGGGTAAGATCTGAAAATAAGACTGCTGGTGATATAGGAAGATTATAGTCAAGAAGAAGATATGTGGACAGAAGGCTTTTGCCAAGGGATGAATGTGTCTTCTGTCATAAGAAGGGCCATTGGAAGATCGACTGTGAGGAATTAAAAGCTGCAACAGAAAAAAGAAAGAAAAAGTCAGATGCGAATGTAGTGCACAACTTGGATGAAGATGAGGATGAGGATGATGCGTATTCGTTGTCTGCAACTTCAGCATTGGTAAGTCATTTTGATGAATGGTTGCTTGATTCGGGTTCTACCTATAATATGTGTCCCCCCATAGGGGCTGGTTCTCTAACTTTAGAGAGATGGATGGTGGTATTGTCCATATGGGCAACAATGATGAATGCAAAATTGCAGGGATAAATAAAATCAAGTTGAAATTGCATAATGAACTTGTTCGGCTTTTGAATGATGTTCGGTATGTACCCGATTTGGAGAAGAATTTCATATCCATTAGTACTTTAGAGTCCAAAGGTCACAAAGTTTTGGCAAATGCTGGAGCTCTAAAGGTCGTTTCTGGTGCACTGGTAGTTCTGAAAGGTGTTCGGAATGGTAACTTGTACTTCTTGCAGGGGAGTACGGTTACATGTAATTAATTGAAAAGTTGTATTTGGTGGAGCAACTTGTGTTGTTGAAGGCCTTGTAGATGTTGATTCTGGTGGAGTTAATGATAGTTCCAAGGATGTTTGTATGGATACCGCGAGGGTTTGGCATTTGCGTGTAGGTAGTAAAGGTGAAAAGGTTATGCACGAGTTGTTGAAGAAATGTTGGGTAGAAGATATGAAGATGTGCAACATGGATGTTTGTGAACATTGTATTTTAGGAAAATATGGTTTAAAATTCCATCCTAGTCAAGGTGGAGTTGGATTGTTAGTTTGAGCATGTTTCGGTAGATAGCACCTTCAGATGTATGACGCATATGAGCGCGATTGAAGAGTTGAAGCATGTGACTGTGTTTTGGAAAGCTGACATTTGTTTGTTCGTATTTGTTGTAGTCAGCTCAGATTTGTGAAATCTTCACCGAGATGGAGAATTGTTGAAAATAGAGTGTGAAAACAAAGTTGAAGAAAAAGAACCTAATGGAAGCTTCAAGCTTGTCGGCAAGGTTTGTCGGGACATAGTGGCGGCAAAGATGTTGGCAACACCAAAAATTGATGATTGTGGAAGCTGGACGAGCTGGATTGTGAAGATGAGTAGTTGAAATTGGCTCGATTTTGATATTGAAATTGGTTAGCAGTGAAGAAGCAAGTAGAAGAAACAAGAAGGTGGTGGAAGGGTTTCCACCGCTCTCCACCACCGCCTCTTCAGGCTATAAAAGAAGTGGTTTCCCTCTTCTTGATCCATTCTCCAAATCGAGTCTATGTGATGTTGTTATGGTTTCTTCTCCTCTTGATTGATGTGTGTGTGAGAGGTGAGGAAGAAGGAGGTGGGGATCGTGTTTGAGAGTTAGGGTTTGTAACCCCTTTTGTTTGTGTAAGTGACAAAAAAGAGAGTTTGTGATATTCGCAACATGTGTACTTGTGTTGTGTCATTTAGACACGTGTATTGTGTAGGAAACTCTCTCATGTTGTATTCTTTTATTTCTCTAGTAAAGTTGTTCTCCTTGTCCGTAAACGTAAGCAAATTGCCGAATCACGTAAATTTATTGCTCCAGTATTAGATGTATTTGTTTTGTAACTTCGTATTTCGAAATTTGTACCGCTTACGCGCATAACAATTTCCACATGTCTAGCCAGTCCCCCCCCCCCCCCCCCCCCCCCCCGCTTAGAACACCCAAAATTTGGGTTGTGTACCATGTCAGACTAAAAATTGGATTTTGCATTTCTATAACTTTTTACATTTTTTTTTTAATTTCTTCGGCGATATTGTGGGTAATAAGTCTAACTCCAGTGCACATATGTGAACCACAAAAAAAAAAGGATGTGATCATATTATTATGAAATGACAATAGTATTTAGTAAGTTTACGAAAATGAACATTATTAGAAGGAAGCTCAAACAGATGATCACAACTAAAATGCTGCCACACTTAAAAATTCTTAATAACATTTTATTTCACGCATATATGCTCATACTAGTAATATTGGAAGAGATCAAATAATACTTATGAATTACAATCATCTGCAGCGAACTGCATGAATTCGCGTTTAACGTCTATTAAGAATCGGTAACCTACTTGTTGCGCTGAGCCGAAGATGGCATGTGCATCATTAGCACCAGAACAGATGAACGCCATGCAAAAAACTCCATTTTCGATCATGAATAAAGCCTCATGATTAAGATGTAAATCAGCACCTTGAAAATGAAATGTAGCAGTCGGCCACGACACAGTTTTATTTGGCAGTCTGTAGCACAAGTCATCTTGTTTTTCAGTAATCTTTCGTTCCAGATTCTGCGCTCTAAAGTGCTTTATAAACTCTCGTTTCAAGCGTTCATAAGGAGTTTTATACAATCTAGTAATTGTAGTTCCCATGTCTGAGAATAGTCCACCATTGCCGTCTTGTCGAACTCTGAAAGTTTCCCTAGGAAGTCGAAACTCTTTTCCATTCACACTGATATCCTTCAAATGTAGAAAATAACCTGTATTGGTTTCAACCTTTATCAACGGAGTGGTTTGTACACTTGAATTTTCCTTGAACGTAGCATCATTTCCAAACTGTAGAGTAGTTTCGACCCGTGCACGAGGATTTGCAGGTTGTACGCAATAAGAGAAGCGTCCATTCGCCTTTCTACCCAGTTGTGAAACAAATGAATTCAATCCTCTCCCCATACCGAGAACCCCACTGAGAGTATTTTCATTTCTCGCATTGTTCTCGAAATTAACATTGTTTTTAAGCCCACATCCAAAAATTACATTGCTAATAGTCTCAGGTCTTCCATGAGAGCCATCAAACGCGAAGCTATCGGTTGAAACTACACCTTCAGTGTAATCATCATTGGTGTATTCGATCTCATATCCGCATTTGTTCCTATGTAGGCGTATCTTAGTATCGCAACGAGGATCATTATAAGCTATCTCTTTATATGTGTTGGAGAGCCTATATAAAGGCCTCTCCCCTCCTCTTTCAAATCATCCAAAAAAACTCATCCTCATTCCTAATTCCATCCCATATCTCCTCCTCTTGTGTAGTAGTGAGTAAGCTTGTGTGAAAGCTTGTGTGAGAGAGAGAGAAAATTAAGAGTAGTTTTCTCGGGTGTAATTGGGTTGTGGGTCGTGAGTTGTGAGTGTTTGTAAACACTTTGTTTCCTTTGAGTAAAGTTCAGCAGCAGCCCGTGGACGTAGCCTAAGTTGGGTGAACCACGTAAATACTTGTGTCCATTTATTTTTATTGCATTCTCGCTAGTCTGGTTTATAGGAAATCTGTGTAATTTCCCCAACAATTGGTATCAGAGCTCAGGTTGTATAATCCAGAGAAAGCCAGATTCGAGTGGGAGCAATGGCTACAGACGAAGGGAAGGTAAAACTCGAAAAGTTCGATGGCACAGATTTCGGATTCTGGAAGATGCAGATAGAGGATCATCTATACCAGAAAAATCTGTACCTACCTCTCATAGGGCAGAAGCCAGAAACTATGAAGGAGGAGGAGTGGGCCCTGCTTGATAGACAGGCCCTTGGAGTTATCCGACTGACTCTATCCCGCAACGTTGCTTTTAACATAGCAAAGGAAAAGACCACGGTGGGTCTTATGGCGGCTCTCTCAAGCATGTATGAGAAGCCATCAGCCTCGAACAAAGTTCACCTGATGAAACGTTTGTTCAACTTGCGGATGACGGAAGGCGCATCGGTTGCGCAACATCTAAACGAACTCAACACAGTCACAACTCAGTTGAGTTCAGTGGAGATTGAGTTTGATGAAGAGGTACGGGCACTGATCTTATTGTCTTCTCTACCAGAAAGCTGGAATGCTACTGTCACGGCTGTGAGTAGCTCCTCGGGAAGCAATAAGTTAAAATTTGACGATATTCGTGATCTAGCTCTTAGTGAAGAGATCCGACGGAGAGAGTCGGGGGAATCGTCAGCCTCTTCAGTCTTGCAGACAGAGTCGAGAGGAAGAGACTCAACTCGATGGAATGGACGCGGCAGATCAAACCATCGAGGTAGATCAAAGGACAGGAGGTCCAAATCCAGAAATCCTAATAAATTCCAAAACTCGAAGACTGTCGAGTGTTGGAACTGTGGGAAGACCGGGCACTACAGAAATCAGTGCAAGAGTGCACCGAAGGATCAGGAGGCGAAGGCAGAGGCAAATGTTACTTCCACCTCAGGAGGAAATGATGTGTTGATATGCTCTTTGGAGAGCAAGGAAGAGTCTTGGGTGATAGACTCTGGAGCGTCATTCCATGCTACTTCCCAAAAAGAATTGTTTGAGAAGTATGTCCCCGGAAACCTTGGTAAAGTATACCTTGGTGATGATCAACCTTGTGCTATCATTGGCAAAGGTGTAGTGAAGATTACGTTGCACGGGTCTGTTTGGGAGCTGAAGAATGTCAGACATATTCCCGACCTGAGAAAGAACTTAATCTCAGTAGGGCAGTTGGCTAGTGAAGGCTACACTGCGATCTTCCATGGTGATGACTGGAAGATTTCAAAGGGTGCAATGACGGTTGCTCGAGGCAAGAAGAGTGGTACTCTTTACATGACAGCAGGGGCACGCTGTTCAATTGTAGTTGCAGCAGGAAGCGAAAATCCCAATCTGTGGCACCATAGACTTGGCCACATGAGCGAGAAGGGGATGAAGATTATGCACTCGAAGGGGAAACTTCCAGGTCTACAGTCAGTTGAGATTGACATGTGCGAAGATTGCATACTTGGAAAGCAGCAGAGAGTTAGCTTTCAGAAAAGAGGCAGAACCCCAAAGAAGGAACGGCTGGAGCTTGTTCACTCTGATGTTTGGGGACCAACGACCATCTCATCCATTGGTGGGAAACACTACTTCGTGACTTTCATCGATGATCACTCTCGGAAGGTATGGGTTTACTTTCTGAAGCATAAGTCTGAAGTATTTGAGGCTTTCAGGAGATGGAAAGCTATGGTTGAAAATGAGACAGGTCTAACAATAAAAAAGCTAAGAACCGACAATGGTGGAGAATACGAAGACACCAGATTCAAGAAGTTCTGCTATGAGCACGGAATCAGAATGGAGAGAACCGTGCCAGGTACGCCTCAACACAATGGTGTAGCTGAGCGTATGAACCGAACGTTGACAGAGAGAGCCAGAAGCATTCGTATACAGTCAGGTCTACCGAAGCAGTTCTGGGCAGAAGCAGTCAACACAGCAGCTTACTTGATCAACCGAGGCCCATCGGTTCCATTGGAGCACAGAATACCAGAGGAGGTATGGAGCGGCAAGGAGGTCAAGCTCTCACATCTAAAAGTTTTCGGTTGTGTAGCATATGTGCATATCAGTGATCAAGGCAGAAATAAGCTTGATCCCAAATCAAAGAAATGCACCCTCATCGGCTATGGCGAGGATGAGTTCGGCTACCGCATCTGGGATGACGAAAACAAGAAGGTGATCCGCAGCAGAGATGTGATTTTTAATGAAAGAGTGATGTACAAAGACAAGCATAAAGCTGGCGCCAGCGGCTCAGAGCAGAGTGAGCCATTATTTGCAGATGCAGATGATTTTTCAGACAGTCCTGTGATGGAGCAGATAGTAGCAAGTCCTCAGCCAGAGGAACCTGCTGGACAGAGTAGTGTGCAACAGACAGACACACCGCAACATCCTAGTCCAACTCCTGTATTGAGAAGGTCTTCTCGGCCTCATGTGCCTAACAGGCGATACATGAACTATCTGTTGCTGACTGATGGAGGGGAGCCTGAATGCTATGATGAAGCTTGTCAGACTGGAGATGCCAGCAAGTGGGAGCTTGCTATGAATGAGGAGATGAAGTCTCTCATCTACAACCAGACATGGGAACTAGCTGAGTTACCCGTGGGGAAGAAGGCACTTCACAACAAATGGGTGTACCGGGTGAAAGAGGAGCAAGACGGCTCCGAAAGATACAAAGCCCGACTAGTTGTCAAAGGATTCCAACAGAAGGAAGGAATTGACTACACCGACATTTTTTCTCCCGTTGTGAAACTTAACACTATCAGGTCAGTGTTGAGTATTGTTGCCACTAAAAATCTTCATCTTGAGCAACTGGATGTGAAGACTGCGTTTCTTCATGGAGATCTAGAAGAAGAGATATACATGCACCAGCCAGAAGGTTTTTCAGAAAAAGGGAAGAAAAACATGGTATGCAGACTTAAGAAGAGTTTGTACGGCCTGAAGCAAGCCCCAAGACAGTGGTACAAAAAGTTCGACGGCTTCATGCACAAGGAAGGTTTTCAGAAGTGCAACGCCGACCACTGTTGCTACTTCAAGAGATGTAAATCTAGCTATATCATTTTACTTCTCTATGTAGATGATATGTTAGTAGCAGGTGCAGATATGGATGATATCAGGAAGTTGAAGCAGCAATTGTCAAAGGAGTTTGACATGAAAGACTTGGGTGCAGCAAAGAAGATTCTTGGAATGCAAATCACAAGAGATAAGCAAAGAGGGACTTTGCAGTTATCTCAGGCAGATTACATCAAACGTGTTTTGCAAAGATTCAACATGGGCGATGCCAAGGCAGTCAGCACACCCTTGGCAAGTCATTTTCGCCTATCCAAGGAACAGTCTCCTCAGACAGAGGACGAAAGAAACTTCATGGCTAAGGTTCCTTACGCCTCAGCCATTGGGAGTTTGATGTACGCGATGGTCTGTACGAGACCAGACATTGGCCATGCAGTGGGAGCTGTTAGCAGGTTTATGTCAAACCCAGGAAAGATCCACTGGGAAGCAGTCAAGTGGATTTTGAGGTACCTACGAGGCACCACAGACAAGTGTTTGTACTTTGGCAAAGGAGAGTTGAAAGTACAAGGCTACGTAGATGCAGATTTTGCAGGGGATGTCGATCGCCGAAGAAGTACCACCGGTTATGTGTTTACCGTGGGTACTACAGCTGTTAGTTGGATGTCACAAATACAAAAGATTGTTGCATTATCCACTACAGAAGCGGAGTATGTAGCAGTGACTGAAGCTAGCAAAGAGATGATATGGCTTCAGGGATTGTTAACTGAGCTGGGATTCAAACAAGATAAGAATGTGTTGCACAGTGATAGTCAGAGTGCCATACACTTGGCAAAGAATTCAGCATTTCATTCTAGAACCAAGCATATTGGACTTCGTTATCACTTCATCAGATCTCTATTGGAAGATGAAGTGTTAATGCTGGAGAAAATCCAAGGAAGCAAGAATCCAGCAGATATGTTGACAAAGGCGGTGACTATCGACAAACTGAAGTTGTGTTCAACTTCAGTTGGCCTGTTAGAGTAACAAGATCGGAATGCTGCTGCATTGATCGAGGTGTGAAGACAGATTGAAATCGGTCTTCAAGTGGGAGATTGTTAGTCACCAAGGACCCACCCTTTAGTCACCAACAAACCCACCCACCGAAAGCACACATTTGTTAATCAACAACTAGTGGCAATGAAAGGATGCACTAGTGGATGGACGGTGAAAGGAGGCATGGTGGTTGAGTCATCCAACCACTTGTGAGTTGTAAGGCAATGTTGGAGAGCCTATATAAAGGCCTCTCCCCTCCTCTTTCAAATCATCCAAAAAAACTCATCCTCATTCCTAATTCCATCCCATATCTCCTCCTCTTGTGTAGTAGTGAGTAAGCTTGTGTGAAAGCTTGTGTGAGAGAGAGAGAAAATTAAGAGTAGTTTTCTCGGGTGTAATTGGGTTGTGGGTCGTGAGTTGTGAGTGTTTGTAAACACTTTGTTTCCTTTGAGTAAAGTTCAGCAGCAGCCCGTGGACGTAGCCTAAGTTGGGTGAACCACGTAAATACTTGTGTCCATTTATTTTTATTGCATTCTCGCTAGTCTGGTTTATAGGAAATCTGTGTAATTTCCCCAACAATATGTACTTGATCTAGCAGGTGTAAAATTACCATCCTTTATATGAAAGCATTTGCTGCATCCTTCACATTGAATCCAAGTGTAATCTGAACCTGTGTCGAACAACAAGTAATGCTCCACTGGAGGTGTGCCAACAAACGCCTTCACCGCATACATCTCATTGTTAAAAGTGACACTTACCTTGGGGCGTATGTTGTATGGCTCGCTTTTGTTGGTTGTTTCGTAAGTTGATGAAAGCCATGGCGCACGTTGGTGCCTTAGGAGTTCAAGCCTAGTGAGATTGACCTGGTGAATTGGTGAGAATGTCGAAAATCTTGAAATGAGCTTCAGGGTCAAGCCATTGGATTCATCGTTGTTGTCGCGAGAAGCACACATGTTACTGAATAAGCATAGACACATACTAATGATAACTCCAAATAATTTACTTGATCTTTGAGGAATTGCCATGGATGTGTATTGAATAAGTTGATTAGCTAGTGATTGTAATAATCATTTCTTTGTATATATATATATTATCTAAAAGGGAAAAGTGAGTAAAATTATCTTAGAAAAATCTCTGGATAAGATTTTGTAGAAAAAATGTTGGAAAGGAAGATCTACTACTTTCCCCACCATAAAATCTTTCAAATCTAAAATCTAAAATCAAATCAAATCACAGTGTGATTTTGTTTGAGTTAATAGTATGAATTACTAGCAGCAAAATGTTATGTTTTAAAATGCAATCAAAATCAACATAAAGCGACGGTGCTGCATCAGTGAGTGTATCAATATAATCGTACGTTGTGGCACCATTTCATTGCATTGTACACTGCTATCATCATTAGTTATTACCTGCTCAAATGGCCACTAGTACGTAGTCTCGTAGGATACTACAATTGAATCATACGGCAATTAACAACCATCACCTTGCTAGACAAATCTGAGTACGATCGTTAGAAGCACTAAAGCAATTCATGACATTGGAGGTTCTGATTCCAAGTAATAATCCTGCAAATAAAACTGATTTACTGGCAGGAATTATCTCTGGCATGTAATTTTTTTTATATAAAGCTCTTATTGTATAGAAATTTTAGAAGAAGAATGTAAGTATTTTAGGAACAAAAGTTACATGATGCATAGCCAAGAAAGTTACCAAATTATCACAAGGTTTTGCAATATATTTACTGGTCTTTTTAATGCATGCTGTATAGGAATTTCCCCATCATAAGGTATAGGGTCTTTTGTTCAATGAATAAATAGACCTGCCAGATACATGTTGAGATCGACAATTGACAAATAAAGTAAACTGAAGTTGTTAAGTAATATTCTTCTTCATGGATTCCGATGGTTCTGTTAAGAGTCAAATTTAGAACCTCATTTCTGTTTTTGCATGTTCTCATCGTTATATTTTTACTTTGATGATGCCACATAAAGGTGCCTCGGCTTCTTTACATAGGTATAAAGCAAGATTTTTCCAATGGCTATGTAGAGTTTTCATTCTGTAGCTCAGTTTTAACTTAGGTGCTAAAGTTGATCATATATATTTTTTTATTTTTTTTATTTTTAAATCCCTTTGTAAAACAAACGATGATCTGCACAATATTCCAATTAAATTATAGGGGAAGAACAAGTATTACTTGATATTAATTAGAGATTGACGAAATTGAAGTTTCTGATTCCAAGTAATTGTGCTTTGTGGGAGCTTTGCAATGCCGCATACACACCAATTTGGCCTCCAACACATATAAATGGTAAGTCCTGTAACCAAATATTAGTAATTACCTAATAAGAATAAAGTTGAGCATCATTGTATTCAAACACTGAATAACTACATACACTAGGATCAAAACCCATTAAATCACTTATTAATATGGAAAATTCTCATATTTTAAACCAAAGTCTGACCATTTTGCAACATTTTATATAATTACATGTTAACTTTAGTCCCATATCAGCTACATATGCAAGCATTTTCGACTACTAAATTCGACAAAAGTGGTCTATATGGCACGACCTTACTTAAACAGGATCTGTTCTATAGGCTCATACCTCTGTATCCTTACCCGCTAAGGAGACAAGAACCAAGGTCTGGTTGATGAATGAGAGCCGTCGTGCGATCAGAGCGTGATTAACTGCTGAGGTCTTCCCTGATGGGGGAGGCCATCTAGCTGTAGAGGATCTTTCTCAGCCGCCTTGGCAGCTGAGATGGTCGTGCGGCTGTCTGACAGACTCCCCAATTCTTTTTGTCAAATCATCCAAATCAGGAATCCCCACATTCAGAACACCAAATGCTGTTTATTGTCAAAAGGATTTGAGCCATAGTGCTCATAAGGTTAGATCAGTTTTAGGTTATACTAAAGGAAATAGCTCGAGTTTTTTTGGTTAAAAGCATAGAGCATATATGTTAATATAATTGTTACAGTTGTCCTACTGCAGCTGCAAGAGAGTGCGCCTCATAATTGAGGTCTCTAGGGATATAATTACAAAACCAATCACAATGGATAGAAAGCAGACGCTTAATGCTACTAATGATGGGACACCAAATCCAGTCCATGTATGTCCTCTAATCATGCTTGTCTTTGCGCAAAATGGTGTTAAGCAAGCCTAAGTCTCCCAAGAGTAGCCCCTGTTTCCACTGTCGTTCCTGGATCAACAAAAGAGAAGCCTCCGCTACAAGACACTCAGCCATTATGCTATCATGGACCTTCCCTGAAATAGGACAAGTTACTCGTGCCAGAACCGTGCCAAGCATCATAACTGCAAAAATCCCTATCGCCCCCTGTTTATGAGAGTCGAAGAAACTAGCATCATAAGTGACAATAACTGTTGCTGAGTCTAAAGTAAAGGGAATGGAATTAAGCCAATTAGATCTAGTATTAATACTATGCAGTCTAACCGACTGGATTTGCATCTAAATTAACTTTTGAAAGTTATAAACAAGACCAGCCATTCGTGTATCCGAAACCGAGCTTAAAGTGTTCGAAATTGGCGGCAAGTTGAGGATGGAAGACACTATGTCAGTGGAAGAGACCAAATTTACAGCGTAGAATTTGTGGACGGGAACTGAACCATTGTTTTTCCAAGAATTCCAAGTATTGTTGAACTTAGCCAGGAAAGATTGCGAACAAAATTTTCTATTATTGAAAATAATGTTGTTGTTAATATTATTGAAATTTTCCTACAATGGTCTCTATATGCTATGATAGTGGTGAATTTTCCTTATCAAACTGCTCCTTCCTTTTCTGCTTCTTTTGATTTGTCCTTCTGCTTAACGAGAACATGAAGTTTTGCATGGTTGAGTCTCAGGTCTGTGATCTATGTAGAAGGTTAGCAGAGTAGGAACAGAACAAAAGATGAACACCAACCATAGAAACACAAATGACCATGTTACATACTCTTCTTAAATCATTGACAAAGAAATCCAAACCTTGTACACGAATTGGAAAAATATAGGCTAAAATTTGATATACAGTCATGATGTGCAGATTGTGGACAAGCATAGAAAAGTCAGCGTATGTAAGTTAATAAGACTACTTAACATAAAGAATTATAATTTCAGAATAAAGAGGCTTTAAACTGGCTTGAGAATTATATATATCCATGATTGAAACTGAGTCTAGAGCTGCAAAATTATAGAGGACATGAAGTTCCATGAAGTCCGTAGCAAGGGGTGCAAGTGTTCCATGAAGTCCGTAGCAAGGGGTGCAAGTGACTTATTCTTTGGTTGATTGGATAATCATTCTTAGCTCACAAGAAATGTAATAGAGTCCGAATAGTATCTACTCTGCCTAGTACTTACTAGCAATCTAGCAAATGCATGACGCAAAGTAGGGTATCCTTATTGCGCTTATGTTGGTCCAAGCTCAAGGTATATATGACTCTTCAAACTGTTAATTTAGAGGTTGTTCTGGCAACATCGTATTTCATATCAGTTAGCCTTCTAAAAAATAACTAGGTTTCACTGTTGGCACTTGGCAGTTCATTTGGAGATATCCGCTTTGGAATAGGATCAGTAGGAACTAAATGAGTTTGGTTTTAATCACCCAGGATGAACATGACTCCGATGCATCTACAGCTGTGTATTGGTTCAAGATGTGAAATAGAACTACCCTGAAATGGTTGGTGTTCAACCCCCTGCACCAATTTGAACTCAACTCAAACAATCGAAACAATTAGGCAAATCCTACTTATGTTTGAACACTGTGGCTTATTCTTTGTTTGTGTTAAAACTCTTTGAATGCTAGGAATGATTTGGTTCCTCTGCTGTTAAAACTTGTCCTTAGGCATTAGCTCAGCTTAGGTTTTAGGATATACAACGAATGGCCATAAAACTGCTGAAGAGCTGTATGTTTTCCCAAAGTCATACAACGATATTTGAAGACTACAATTGATAACCAACCAAACCATGCAAGTAGGGCAAAAAGTGGAACGACAGCCTGAGTCTTTATTGAAAGTCACTGGATACAAACTTGTATTTCGGGTCTAATTTTTTTTTTTTTTTTTTCATTTTTTTTGGAATGCGGTGTTTTGGATTTTTGTTTAGAAAAAAAAGAAGTCTTGGACGTAATTAAATATGATTGAAGGAGGACCACAAGGGCCAGCAAACCTCATGGGGTTGTAAAGTGTTGAATTCAAACCAAGAGGTTTATTGTATAAAAGAGTTGCAATCACAAATCTTGGCCATGAGCTTTGTTTTGCGGACTGCAAATTGTTGGAGGCAGAAATTGATGAAAGGGTTGAGAGAGCTTTGTCCACAAATAACAAATTCAAAACTCCTGGAATGTAGTATAGCACATGGGCACATGTATGTTCATGACTCATAAAACAATGACAAGTATCTTACATTCCCAAATGATTAAAATCCTAAACTAATTAAAAGAAATTATCACATAACATAGGAGTAAATGACTCCAAAGTTTCAGGTTCATGCACAGATTTAATTAGGACAGCTTTGTTCAGAAGACCAAGTTAACGGCGAAAATATAGAGCATACAATGAAATTGAAGTTATGACTTATACACTGGAGCTATAAATATCAAAATGAGCATACAATGAATCTCGATCAAATTTCCTAATAATTCAAACTACTTCAATCCCTTTGTTGAGAAGTGCCCATATTTTGATGTATGCTTACAAGCCATGATCGCATACGATGATATTAACTTTCATGGCTTCCATATCCATGTTTATGAAAAAATTCAATCAAATCCACCATGCTGACCTGGTCGTGCCGCCTCCAGTGGATATAGAACCTAAGACATGGAGATTAAACCACCACAGCCTTAACCATCCAACTAGATTGGCCTGTATTTTTCAACTTCAACTTCAATCAAAGTAATTCATGAATCAGCACACATTGAATCTTATCTATTTACACGTTTAATTTAAGAATGAATATCGTCACCTGATCCAATTATCTACAATAATGTAAGTACAGATGTGGGCTTGGAAATTTTTTGGATGATCAGCATCCAAACAAGTTTTTATAGGAAGAATACGGAAACCGAGGGGCCATATTGAGTTGGATATGAGTCACCAAAAGCCTTCCATGTCTCCATCTAGACAACATTTGGATAGGTCCACCGGCCTGTGGCTTTTTGACACTTTGTTTATTATTCTCCTTTTTTTCTTATCCCTTAAACCCTCCCATCCCAAATGCTGTCGCCAGCACAATTTAAATTATGAACTTATGATTTTATCCATCACAAGTCTACCATTGAATTGGTACCTACCCATTAGCTTATAATTCTCGTTCACAAGATGTTTCCTTCAACTTGATACCACAAAACAATGAGGTATCTTCTCTTCTTCTTCTTCTTCTTAACAATTACAGGTTACGTCTAGTAATTGAATATGGTGTCAATACGGAATAACATGACACAAACCATTTGTAAACAAGTTGAGTTTAGATCTAGGCAAAATTACATAACCAAATAGAAGCAATACTACACGGACCAACGTAGGAAGAAAGTTGTTGATAGGCAACTTCCTATTTAGCTAAAAAAAATCGATTTAAATAAGCTGTGGCACTTATCCAATCTACCATAAAATGCGATTCTTGGATCGATTAATCTAATAGGCAGTAAAATTAGGAAATTTCAAATGCTAAAATATAGTAGTAATCTTATCCTGTTCCTTTTCCCCAGTAATATAATAGGGAACATTTTTGTGAGTAAAAATAAGTTTTCAAATGCTAAAAAATAGTTAATCTTATCCTAATCCACTATTTTGAGTATTTTCAGATAAAATCAAATAAATAAATCGGTGATTCTAAATGGCGAGGAAACAGGCGAGGAAAAGGGTCTGACCCTCCATCCCCATTGAGATGCGCACCCGGTGAATCTCGAGGGAAGGGGTCTTGCCCATTTCCTCGCCACCTAGAACGACTCTAAATAAATATCTGCTTTGAAAAGCACATATTATTGGCTAGATTTTGTTCAAATCCATGATTAGATACCCATTTTCCCTAATTACAAAGGACAATTCCGTAATTCATAATTCTTGTATTTTCCAGCACATATTTTACTATTACAGCATTTTATGAGGCTCTACCTCGATCTCCCAAATGAAGACGCGGGTCACCTCTAAAGTCCTATATAAACTTTCGGTTCCTAACCTACAAAGCCAAGCAGAATATTTCTTTGTTCAACAATTTCGTAAATTCCAATTGTACCATTTTCTTCAACTTCGTTAATTTTCTTTGTCTTGAATTCGATTCAATAGTTTAGAATTTCTGTAAGCTATGGAGATTTCACTGGTTGGGTGTTCTCGAACAAAGGTCTTGAAAATCGATTCAGCAATTAAAGAGCTGGGTTTTGGTGGTTCGAACACCCAGATGGTGTTCAACAAGCAGAGTAAGCTCTGTTTTGGTGATTTGAGGAAGAGATGTAGAACAGCTCGGATTCAATTCACTGTGAAGACGACGACCCAATCTGAGATTTCTCATTCGGAGAAAGTTTCCAGAGATTCAGCCGTCGCTACAGAACCCCAATTTGTAAGTTTGTAATTTCATCTTTTTTTTTTCTTTTTTTAAGTAAGCAGGGTTTTCAGGACCCATAAACCTTTAATTGAAAAATGTCGTTTTAATGTATATGAATAAAGGATAGTTGTTTTATTGTATATTAAGAACCAGCTAAATGATACTTCTCAAATAAAGTGATTCGTATGAGATATGTAGTTTGTATATTAAAATTTTGTTATATAAGTAAAATTTGGTTATATAAGTGATTCTTTTGTATTACGTAGTTTGTATATAGTTCAAATATATAAGAGTTTAAAATACTTAAATTATATTGATAACTTCGTTATTACAACGAAAATTGTAACTTTTTTTTTGTACACTTTGAAATATTTATTAAAATTAATTTACCGAAATTACCTAGAAAAACGAAATTACAATCCTTGTGAAAGCTAAGCTCATTATAAATTTTGATTCATTTATGTAGGAACAGGAGGAAGGTGTCCAATTATTTGTTGGGCTTCCTCTAGACTCTGTCTCTGAATGCAATGCAGTAAATCATGCGAAAGCCATCGCAGCTGGTTTAAAGGCATTGAAGCTTTTAGGATGTGAAGGTGTGGAGTTCCCAATCTGGTGGGGAGTAGTTGAGAAGGAGGGGATGGGAAAGTATGACTGGTCAGGTTATCTTACCCTTGCAAAGATGGTCCAAGATGTGGGTCTCAAGCTCCGCGTCTCCATCTGCTTCCATACATCTAAAGAAGCGAAAATCCCCCTACCTTCATGGGTATCCCAAATTGGCGAAACCCAATCTGATATCTTCTTCGCAGATAAATCTGGAAAACGTTACAAAGAATGCTTGTCGTTGGCTGTGGATGATCTTCCGGTTCTTGAAGGAAAGACTCCAATGCAAGTTTACGGGCAATTTCTTGAAAGCTTCAAGTCTTCTTTCTCTTCTTTCATGAGCTCCACAATCACAGTAAGCAACCTTAACTTTAACACCAGACTACCATAACAACTGTCTTTGTCGTGATTTTGTGAATCTGTTGTTATCTTACAGGACATCTCAGTAAGTCTGGGACCAGATGGTGAGCTCCGATACCCGTCCTATCCACCAACTAAATCTAGTGAAGTTTCAGGAGCAGGAAAATTTCAGTGTTACGATAAACATATGCTCAACCATCTCAAACAACATGCGGAATCAACTGGAAATGCCAACTGGGGATTAGGCGGTCCCCATGATGCGCCTACTTATAACGAGTCACCAAACTCCAATGCTTTCTTCAAGGATAACGGAGGCTCGTGGGAAAGTCCATATGCCAACTTTTTCCTTTCATGGTACTCAAACCAGCTCATCACTCATGGTGAGCGCCTCCTCTCCCTTGCTTCCTCGACATTTACAGACTCATCTGTTGATGTATCTGGCAAAGTCCCATTTGTGCACTCATGGTATAAGATGAGATCCCACCCTTCTGAAATGACTGCTGGGTACTATAACAAAGACGGCAGGGATGGTTATGATGCTATAGCCGAGATGTTTGCAAGAAATTCGTGCACAATGGTGTTGCCAGGGATGGATTTGTGTGATAAGCACCAGCCACAGTCGCTACTCTCTAGTCCTGATCTATTGATTTCACAAATCAAGAAGGCATGCAGGAAGCATGGCGTAAAGATTACTGGAGAGAACTCAACATTAGGAGCTCCTGACGGTCTTGACAAAGTAAAGCAGAACCTTTCAGGAGACGGCATTATAGTGAATTCCTTCACATATCAAAGGATGGGAGCTTACTTCTTTTCTCCAGAGCACTTTCCCTCGTTTACCCAGTTCATTAGGAATCTTGACCAACCTGAATTGCATTTGGATGACATGCCCAGTAACAAGGAGGGGGAAGTAAATATTCCTTCATCAACAGCTTCAAATCTAGAGAAGGATCTTCAAATGCAAGAAGCTTAGAAATAGAATTTCAAACAAATTTGTAAATAACTATTGAGATAGAATTGTACAAGGAGTTGTATTTATATAGTGTCGTGAATACATATAGCAGGCAAAGTTTGCGAAATTAATGTGTAGAAACAATCACAAAATCAACTTTAGTTTTAGACAATCTGCAAATTCTCGATAGTAGATTGGTTGCAATCCCTTGAATACTAAGTACTCTAGTGTAATGATTTGACCATAAAATGTAAACCACAATAAAGTTGTGTGTCCGCAGACAGCAGCACGAACCATTGTGTCCTCATCGTAACAGTGCCATATAAAAAGACGCTTTTCAAGGCAAACTTTACTGGAGAATCATATCATATATATCAGTTGTTTGCAGTTTGCTCCTTATGTCAATCAAATTATCCCAAAGTCAGATCTTCAGTAGCCAATTCATGCTTGGTGCTCTGAGAACACCTGTAGATGTTAAGCAACACGAATGCTATAATGGAAATGTTAAGGAAAAGAAGCATTATATCGTAGAATGAAGGGAATGTTTTATCATAGAGTGATCCTTTATTCGACACTGGGAGTTAAAAACAGCAGTTTGAATATGTTTTGGTCTGAGTAGTCTAATAAAATGGATGGGGGTGATTATAAAATATCTTTTTAAAGTGGGTCTATAAAATCAAAAGCTAGCAAGTCGTAGCATTTGTATTTGGCGCAACCAGGCATAATGACAAACCTATAGACTTCACAATCACTACGGTTCCTGTAAAGCTGCACTGGCCAAGATGGAAATCTCCTCATGCTACTTGACTCAATCAAGAATGAGGACCAATTCCCTTGGTCCTAAGAGAAAAATGGTTTCTCTAATCTCTTAAATTTGTTTGAAGATCTATAATGATATGCGTAAGTGAACAGAACTGCAGGTAAATTTGTTTATCCCCAGTTTGAAAGGACAGGTAACTATCAATTAGGTTATTTCTCACTGGTTCTCGAACGCCACCAGAATCTGCCATCAAATAAAGAAAAAAAGTCCCGACAGAAACAAATGAACGACGTTGCTCTATTGACTATACCCCAAGGTATGATTTGCATTTAAACATTTTTTTCTTCTTTTCTTTGTACACTTTACTTCGCAGCTTCAGCATTTACTGAACCCCAAGTAAATTACATCACAACGCAGAGACACTGCTTCTGCTGGTTTGGGATTTAAGTTTCAAAGCTAATTCATTAGGATCTCTTGACAAGACAAAGTTTCCATGAATATCTGTAGCACTGTTGTTTGCTAAATGGCGGTCCATTACGATTCTGCAGGAAGTCCAGCCATCCGCCGCTAGATCTACACCAAAGTATGATAAATGGTCGGAGATACTGTTCCCTGTCACAGACCTGTGGAAAAACTGAAGTAAGATCGAGGACCAATTTTCTGATAAAGATTGCTCAATGGCAATGAAAGTACCTGCTGCAAGATGGGTCTTCTCCAGAACCATCACAGATCTTCTCAACTGTGTACACTAGGCTTCCTAGTCCAAGATTGTATAGCCACACCTGCAACCGGAAGAAAATAGCATTGATTGGAAGGGAGCAAAGAAATAACAATAAAAAGTGAAGAGGCTATTGTTTGCTCTTGAAATATTCAGTTCCTAATACACTACTGATTTTTATGATCAAATCACTTTCCTTGAGTGATTGTTTGATTTATCTATTTATCATATACTCATAATAGCTTGATTGCCAGCAAAGCCCAACAGCGTGGCTTTGCTTGAAGAAGCAAAAATATACCTCTCTTGGGAAATGGCGGTAAGTCTTCTGAGGGAAATAAGAAAAGTATGGAGGCAAATGAGGCACAATGTCATGCTCATGTGTAACTCGAATTGTATTTGGCACGTGTTCACTATAATACTCAGCAAAAACTGCATTGCCAATGCGAGGTTGTCCAAATGTCATAACCTGAACGTTCTTAGCTCCATAGTTAACCTGGAATATACCAAATTATTCTTTCAGATGACGTCCCCATTAAAAGTAAAGACAATGTAACAAATTTAAAGGCGTGCTTAACCGAGGAGAATCAGTAAGATAGTGCAGACTTTAGAATACTATTTTCTTTTGTACATTGTCTTTTTTTTTTTAATATAAAATGTCAAAGCTCTTAAACTACAATTATCTTTTCATTATAATTGTTATTCTCAGACAACTCTTGCAAAAATTTTCAGACTAAAGCGATCTCGAAGTTTTCTTGTGAATCAAAAATATCAAATATTGCTGGAATGAATGGATGAATTGGTTGGAACTTGGAGGTATGTCCAGTGTTGTGCATCTTTGAGTAAATGAGACAATTTGTTCAGAGTGAATTAGTTTAAAAGTATGTCTTGAACACATGTTGGACAAAATGTTGATTGAAGAAGGCAAATGAAACCTGAGATGTAAATTGGATTGACTATGTGAGTGTTTTGGTTTGGACCACTTCAGAATGTCACCAAGTACACAAGCATGTAATATAATGTCCAAGGCGTCTGGAGAAGGTAAACTGGATTTTATTTTCTAAGACGAGGTACAGTTTCATTCATGATCAAAAGGGAATACAAAAGGACCAGGGCCAAAATTTGGACACTTCATAAGACATGAAGCAAGGTAAACCTCTTTAATCGCCCCATCTCATTGCATCATCCACCACCCTTTAAAATTCTTTCACCACCCCATGTTTGACTAAGCTTACCAAATACACATCAAGGAAACCACTATCTCCGCGCATCTATTATCCCAAAAGCTAACAATGTGTTCTCGTTACCAGGAAATTAAAATAAAATGAAACATCCAAAAGTAGTGACTTCGAAACTTTTCAACTGTAACCAAAAGATGTTCTATGATGAGGAGAGGGGGGACGCCTTCCTCCCCCGAAACCATCATTGGCTTCCTTCAAGCACTTCCCTCCAAGTACTAGCCTTCTACTTCCATATCTGCATAGCTAATTTCAAAGTAGGGCAATGTTCACCTTCTTGAAGGGTTGTTTTTCGAGCCATCTAACTTCTTGGAAGAACACACATCTTCCAAACGAGAGCATGATATTTGTTTTCCTCACTAGAAAGGCACCGGAAGAAGTTTCTAACAATCCTCTCCATCTTCTCAGCCACTCCTGTTGGAACGTGTCTACTCACTCGAGTGACAAAGGAATGTAAAGTGTGGGAGTGTCAAATGCATGTTTGTATCGAATGATATTGAAATCTGGTGTTAAAGGTATCCCAAAGTAAAATGTGACATATTTGCAGGAGAGTGCTGAGAGCATAAGAAATAGAATGTCACAAACGTGGAAAATGGGTTGTAAGATAAGTAGACTGTGATGCCACTGCTTTGAATCGCAATTACGCAGACCAGAGTAGTCTGTGATTGAGCCCTTATATTATTGTATTTTGTTAGCATTAAACCCATTTAGAACTTAAGATACAAAACCTATCAACTCGAAGGTTGTAAGAACCAATATCGAAAAACAAGAAACACGGATCTATCTCTAAGAATATATCAAGATTAGTTATTTACCGTAAGATCAAGGGCGCAGAATGAAGCCATAGCCCCTCCCATAGAATGACCTGTCACAATAATTTTAAGGTCGCCAAATGCTTCCTTCGCTCTTTTAACAGCTTTTGTAACACAATGACGTAGAGTTGTGTTATGGTAAGCATAATAAAATCCATCGTGCACCTTAAATCAGAAGGGAAAAAAGAGAGCATGAGATTCTACTATTCAAGCGGAAATGAATTTGTTCCCATACATAACATTCTTTATTTGCTAAATACCATAGCATCAGGCATGTCAGGGTAATTTAAATCAAGTTGCTTCCACAACAGGTCTGCAATCCAATTTTGTATGCTGTATATTTGCAGAAAATCATGGAGATTGTCAGAAACACAGAGAGAAAATGTTTTGTATAACAAACTGTAAAAGCATCTTTAATGGGAAGTGTAAAAATACAGCTACGGACAGGCCTTTTAAACTACGATTAACAACAAAATTAACCAATGGAGTAATGCTTCAATGAGATAGGTAAAATCATATGTAACAACACTATTTTTACAAAGGAAAAAAGAGGTGTCACGTATCGTGTCGGATAATTGATACTCACGGATACATTCTTCGGACACTCTATGCTTAGATTTTTAATTTTTCCATATATTTTTGAAAAGTTTCAATTGTATAGTGATGTTACAAGCGTGTTATAGCAAGTTCGTAAGACGTGATAGAATAAAATTTGCGGAATAGCGAAAATTGAAAGATAATGCGAAAAATAAAATAAAATAAATTGAACGAAAAAGTAATAAACGAAATAACCTTCTTTCATCAATCAACTAACTAACAATGGACAACCTATGCCTTATTTATAACTAACCTAACTTCTAAAACAAACCCTAAACCTAATCGAAAACAACGTCCTAATAATACTAGAATTCTTAATATGCCTAAAATGCTACTATTGCTAATATTACTAAATATTCTAATTACATCAACCTCCCCGGGTTGAAGAAGTTTGTTCTCAAGCTTAAAACCAATGAAGTCATACAAGCACAAGCAACAACAGAATGTAAAGTGTCCAAATAGAAGTTGACCTCGAACCTTTCCTTTGTAATTGTTGTGAGCACAAACAAATAATTTCAAATTGAGACACCAAATACAAAGTCCAAGAAAATATGTGACTCAAAAGATATCTATCCCAAAAGTTGTCTGCGATATCGAGCTGTCTGGTGGTGGCAAATAACATGCTAAAAAACAATAGGTAGTGGGGGACAAAGTGGTTGACGGGGTGGAAATAGCCAATGAGACCCAAGGATTTAATTGAAAAATCTAGGGTAGCGACTGAATTATAATTTGAAACAGGGACTGAATCAAAAAATAGGCTTCTTCCTCCCCCGATCCATTGAAACGGAGGGAGAAGTGCTGCAAAGGGTGGTTTGCGAGGGGAAACAGCGTCGACTGAAACAGGAGAGTGAACAGGGGTTTTGATGGAGGACGAGAGGCGAAGGGGATGCAATCGAGTGGGGAGGCGAGTGATTGTGTCGAAGGAGGAGGGAGGAAGAGCGGCAGTGGTCAAGACGTGGAGAGCGGATTGGACTGGAGTTTCGATTGACCTTGACGGTGCTGGTTGTGGGCCCCAGCAGCACTGCCGGTAACGGTAGTGCTGCTTGGGTCTCTTCCTTGTCCTTGTCGAAGATTCAATCCATGTTCGCCTGAAATTTTGCAAATTTTGTCTACATTGTTGCTCTCTGCCCTCAATATTGTCTTCCATTCTGCGAAGAACGGATACATCTCCTTCACAAACTCTTCGTCTATCATGATTTAATCTTCAAATAAAATAAGATAATTTTGCAAAATGACGAAAATTGAAAGATAATGCGTAAAATCAAATAAAATAAATTGAACGACGACAAAGTAAATCAACGACAAATAAACTTCTTTCATCAATCGACTAACAAACAATGGGCAACCTATACCTTATTTATAACTAACCTAGCATCTAAAACAAACTCTAGACCTAATAGAAAACAATGTCCTAATAATACTAGAATTTTTAATATGCCTAAAATACAACTATTGCTAATATTACTAAATATTCTAATTACATCAACATGAGTAGCAATATTAACCTACAATTGACTAATAGTTCAAAACTTATTGCTGAAAAGAAAATAATACTAATATGTACAAGTGTGTCCCTAGCTGTCCGTCACTTCGTATCCATGTCGGAGACCAATACTTGTAACCGTGTTGTTGTTACATAGGTTAAATCATTTCTGGGGAGAAAAGGTGACACTTGTTCACAAGACAAAATAAAGATGAATGCATTGGGGGTTTGAAAGTGGGGAGGCAACATTTTTATGCAACCAGGCACATGAACCAAAACCAAAAGGTGAATCTCCGTACAACTTGTACACCTTTGCATCCACCATTTTACACAAGTCATATTTTGCACCACCGTCAAAGGGCTTTTATTAGATCCATGAACCAACAAAAGCCTTTGGCAGGTCCAAACTCTAGACTTGTGATACAATTGACAACAAAAACTAAAGCTACAATTAACCCATTAGAGACGGCCAAAATTTAGTGGCCTTTTCATGACAGATATATAATCTACAATAAACTAAGGCTGACATTTTTTATATATACATTATTTACACTACATATGCCCCTTGCATTTTGTTTTAGTTGGTAAAACATAACTTATTTTACAAAGAATACAAAAGGAGACTAAGACAGCCTACTGCCTACACAAACACTAAGACAAACAAAACCCGACCAATGACATAAAAGGTAAAAAAATGCATTTAAGAAAAACATATTTCTCCAGTTAACTACATAATCCCCCGAGAAGACCCGCATCAGCAAAAGATGGAACTCTTCTCCAATAGCTCAACCTCGTGAATTAAGTCTTCAAAATTTATCCCCTTATGGTTCAACCATATTCCCTAGAGGATGGCAAAGGCAATTAGACTCCACAACTTTCTCCCTTGGCTGAAATGGCCCTAAAACACCAGGACAAGAGGATATCCCTTGCATTACAAGGCATGACCCAAAGTCCTCAACTTAACAAAGAAGACCAAATTTTGCTGCATTAGGCACAAATGACACCAATGACCATATTTCCCCTCCTCCTTCTAAAACTATTTGGGCCTTGGTAATAAGAGCTAACCACAAATTACATGATTTGTTGCCTATCCAATGTGAGTATCAGAAGATGTATAAATTTGGGAAGGGTCCCCAATCAAGTCCAAGAGAGAGGCAAGGCTATCCTTTCAGTTTCTTCAAAGACCCATGTTTGCATGCATGACCCACTTACATTTGAATGAGGGATTGTTTATGTCCAAGGATGCACCGACTCTCCGGAAAACCTCCGAGTCACGCGTCAAATACGTGTCGGACACGGATTCGCGCCCGACACGCGCCTGACACGTATTGGACACGAGGTCAACGGTCAAAATTTGTTGACCGACTTGGACTCGGTCGGGTGCAAATAATCCATTTTCCTCTTCGATTGTTCGGTTCCTCCCTCCCACAAACCAGAGAGCAGAGACACATTAGATCCAGAGAGAGCAGAGAGAACAGAGACAGAGAGGGAGAGATGTAGATCTGTCGAAATCGAAATCGATCTGTCGAAATCGAAATCGAAATCGATCGACAGTGTTGGACGGAGGTAGGGGTAGAGAGATCGATTTCGATCGGAGAGATCGATTTCGACAGATCGATCGTCACAGAGAGGGAGAGATGTAGATCGATCGAGAAGGAGAGATATATCGATCGACAAAGAGGGAGCTTGCAGAGCGATGCAATTTAATATGTCGACAGAGAGATAGATCGATTGATCGAGGGAGAGATGTAGATCGATCGTTCTGTCTCTCCCACTCACCTTCAACCTCCTTCCCTGTAGAAGAAGAAAGTTGGTTTTTCGATCACTTTCTTCTTCTTCTTCTTCTTTTTGTTTTGCTTTGTTTATCCTCTCTTTTGAGAAACAGATCTATCTCCAGTAGCTTGCAGATCAAAAACCATACATACAGATCGATCGAGAGGGACATATGCAAATCCTCTCTTTTTGTGGAGAGCTTGCAGTAGCTTTGTTTATCCTCTCTTTCAAAAACCAATCTAGGAAGTGAATGATGGGAAGGAAGGGTTGGTTTTTGTAAGCTATTGTATAGGGGCGGCCCGGACAGAGAGTTTGTGGTGCAAAATGCTCTATGCAATTGCTGACCTCCCACATTTCATGGTCCTCTTTCTTTCCCAAGTAAATATTATTTTATTGTACATTTTTTCTTTTGGAGATATTTGGAGGTTAAGCAAGTGACATATGTTTGCTAAATTCAATATGATTGATTTTATGATGTATTTGATTTTTCATTTTTTTGATATGTTTGGATTGATCAATATTATTATTATGATTTTAGGTTCTTATAAGTTACAAAAAAATATATATTAAAAAATTAAGTTTGACCATGTCGCCGAGTCCTATTTTTTTGAAAATCGTCGAGTCGCCGTGTCGTATCCGTGTCTGAGTCCGTGTCCGAGTCCGAGTCCGAGTCCGAGTCCATGCATCCTTGTTTATGACGTGAAGTAGTGTACAACCACGAAAATACCCACAAAGGGGCACATTCCCACACCAACAATTCCCCCAAAACCTGATCTTATTCCCTCTACCAATCTTAACCTATAATATCTCCACTCTACACTCTCCCACCATCCAATCTTACACCCGTGTTTGGCTACAATCACCCATGTCCTTAACCTAGCACTTTGTTTGTGATCAACTGACTTACTTGGAATAAGTGGACAATTGGCTATAAGTCTTTGGAGTTGCCAAAAGATGGTATATCATGATGGAAGTTAGATTTAAATACCCAAAAGCAAGGTATGTAGCTTAGTGCAATATGTTTGATTCATACTTCATACTTGCCTGTTCCAGAAGGTCACACAATTACTTTATCGTACCATACTGCTTGTTTCAGGAGTATATCTCTATTAGAACAGTCCAGTCAAGATCCTAACTACTTTGTATTTCCCCTTGCTTCGGCTTCTTTATCTTGGTATGCTTCCCCAAACTTCTACATGGTATTAACTTTTCTTTTTTCCTAATCAGATATGTGTGTTTAACTATTCAAGATGCATGTATATGAGTGTGGGTTCGACAAATAATGTTTCTTTTCTTTGTTTCGAGCTATCTCACCAATCTTCTTCACAACATCAATCTCCATGTCACATTCACTACAGTCCAAACCGTAACATATTACAGGACAGTTTTAGAGCATACAACTCATTAAATGATATAGAACCTTTCCTTCGCGTGTAAGGGGTAGTTGGGAAAGTTTTTTACATAAAAATAAATAAATAAATAAAGTAAATAATACTTGTTTTTCCTTTAACTAAATATGTATTGAAAAATGTATACCTGTGCTCCTGAGTGCCCCTGAATGCAATTACAATAGAATTAAGATCTTCTGCCACTCCCACAAATGCCTGAACAACAAGGATAATGTTATGATAGAGCTTGAAATGGTATATGAGAGAGCAGTATTTAACATTCTATTGCATAAATAAGACATGCTATGCAATGAGAACAAACCTGTAGGCAATGTTGGACATCAACAATCAGCTCTAGAATTTCAAAACCCTGAACAACATAGAAAAATTAGCAAAATAAGTTCTTTTTTAAGGAGAAAATATCTCCCAAGGTCCCGCCAACTATAACCATCAGTACTAAATATGATTTTCTTATATGATGAGGTACCTTTGTCAAATCATTACACCTGGGGCATGTCCAAGTAACCAATTGTGTCAAATCAGTCATGTAGACCTACAAGATGCAGCAAGAGGAATCCATTAGCAGTTGCGTGTTAAAAATCATACCAAGACACTATCTTTAGCAACCAAATAATATAGCCATTGTAGTTTTGGCAATGAAATGAGATTGTGAAACGCTTCAACCATACAGAGTGAACCCAACAACGTTAAGCACAGGTTCCATATAGAGGCTTACTGCAGAAGCGTACTCCACAAGTGTTATTGCAAGTGTGTGATTGTAGATAGGGTCCTTGTGTTTGACTTTAAGCTCTGTACATTTTGCATAAATAATGTGATCAGCTAAGATAATTATAAATAAAAACAAAAGTTAACATCAGAAAAGTAAAGGCTGTTTTTGTCAACTTTAAAAAATAACCACTCATCATAACTAGTGAACAAGTGCAATTTATTAAGGGGTTTTTTGAGTTGGCACTCATTAGTTTATACCTATTAGAGTTTGGCCTTCGTTTTGAAAACTAACCGAGTCTAATACTCGTTTTCTGACGGAACCGTTAAGTCCACATCATTGACTGGTCAATACTAACTTTTTGGACCATTTTGCCTGAAAACCCAAAATTGCCCACGGTCTATCTGTTACACAAAAAATTAAATGAGATTAAGCATGTACAAGACTGAATACAAGATGGGTATAAAAACAATAATAACATCTAAACTTGGATTAAACAGGTAGTGCAATCGTCTAAAGCTAAACAGATCCTATCTTGTTGTATGTAGCACATGTCTTTTAGCAAACTTGATACAATGCTTGAGCATGAACTGGGAATATATTCCAACATAGCATGCAATTATCAAATAATCATTTAACTACCCCGTTGAATGAAATGACAGGGGATAAAGGAAATCATACCCCCCTCCCCCACCAATTTCCATATTTCACAAGAAACTTGGAAATATGATTCGTACATATTATCAAAATTTGTTAAAGCTAACAACGATCACACTCACGAAAAAGCCTTTTAAATGGGTTACATTACCCTAAACCAAACGCAAGTCCTTGATGAGTGAAACTTCTCAACTAGGTACTCAAACTATGGAATTTTCCATGAAAATGGAATTTCTTTGATCAAAGAAATGTATTACATCACCATATAGAAATGTAATATCAAACACACAATCTACCAAAAAGGGATGGAATTGCTTAGATACAAAACAATTTACCTACTCCATCACCTTTACTAACCAAGAAATCAAATTCCACCCCAAAAAAGATGAAACTTTTTCAATGGAATGAAGAAATAAAGCAGAAGAAGAGCACTTACATGGCTAATAAGCATTCAATTGAATCCTGGCGCAAATAAGCCTTGTGCAAATAATAAGCAGTCAATTGAATGGAGGATCTAGTCAATTGAATGGAGGATCTTCGTGAAGCATTCAATTGAATCCTGGCGCAAATAAGCCTTGTGCAAACAAACGCAATGAACATTGCATTGTCTGCGAATCCGATGACCAACATCACCGAATTAATCAACGTAATCATATTTTCTCACTTCCACTAAACCCTAAATTTCCGCTTCTACTTTACTAAAATCCTTTCTCTGTCTTTGGTCTGTGTCACCACACAAGAAGAGGAGTGGATCGTTGGGTAAAGTGGAACCCATGAGAAGTGGAGGACTAATGAGGTCCGTCATTAATGCGAGTAAGGGTTGGGGTGAGGGGCTAAAACATCACAGCTGAAATGCTAAATGATGCACTTGGTTTAGATTTAAGGTGGTTGCTTACAAGGATAATGAAGAAATAGGCATTGTTCAGGCGAGGTGGTCATTTGTAAACAAGGATGAGGGGGTGTGGTAATTTTGGGTATTAGGGCAAAATGGTCCAAAAAATAGTATTGACAAGTCAATGACGTGGACTTGACGATTCCATGTTAGACTCAATTAGTTTTCAAAACGAGAGCCAAACTCTATAGGTATAAACTAATAAGTGCCAAACTCAAAAATACCCATTTATTAAAGTCCTTGAACAATGTCGAAATTTGGAACCAGATTGTATACTGTTAGACATCTACTTTCGAGCTTCACTTCTTTGATCAACTGCTGACCGATATTTCTTTGGCCAACGATCATTATCAAGATTTCTCAATGAAACAAATAAAATTTACCAATAAAAGAAGAGCCCGAAGCTCAACTGCTAAGTTGTACCCCGACTACTTTTAGTTTTAGATATACTAATACAAAGGATTTCATCTGAGTAGCTAGAAACGTAAGTGCCCAATAAGTAAACTAAGTTGACAAACAAAATTGCAATAGAATGGGAAATTCAATAACTTTCTATTGGCATCACCTCTTGCACCACAAAACGCCACACTTAACATTAAAACCAGCAGCTTTAGCCGGAATCGCTCCATCATCTGTAAAAAAAACTTTAGAATACAGCATATAATTAGAAACTGCAGAGTTTTAACCTGATCAGCTTTCTTCTTTTTTGTTGTGCCAAAATAAATAACTCCATTTCCTATCATGAATCAACCCAGAACCCCAAAATCAAGAAAACGAGCAATTGACAAAATTCGAATAAACCCATTGAAATTAAGCTCTCAATCAACCGAAGTTCATCAAGAAACTCTTTGCCTCTGAAACAAAAATCGAATTGAGTATAAAGCATACCAGTTATAAAAAGATAATCGCAACTCGCCCAGTTGAGACCAGTGTTGTCGGATTCCGGCAAGCTAATAGGTGGGTGGGTCGTCTCTTTGCTGGTTTTGTGGTGGAAGCAAAACCAAAAGAAAGTCAACAGAGAAGAAGACGAGACTCGTAAGGGACTCTACCAACTTACTGGATAAAACACATTATGGAAGAGAGAGAGAGAGAGGGAAGACGGACTTCCTTCTACTTGAAGGGAACTAATTGACCAAAATATCCTTTGGGTTTGTTGTGAAGAAGAAGAAGAAGAATGATAGCATCAAGTTTGGCATCCTTCTGTGGGTGAGGGGGTTTTTGGAATTGTGGGTCGTATATTCTTTCTTCTGGTTCATCATTGTTGGTTGGATTTGGTTGTGGGAGTCACACGCGTGTCCCTTCGAAATACTTGAGAGACTTTTTGGTTAGGCAACGACCGCCTCGCACCACCATATCATCTCTCTCAGACAATCATTGATTTTTTTATTTATTTTTTTTACTTTCTCACATCACTTATATAAACAAAAATCATTCATTTTTTCCTCACCATTCAAATCGACAAGACAATGATTTTTCCCTTCCCCATTTGAAATATTTTCCCACACTCAAATTTCTTGCAAATCTCCTCTATTTTCCTCGAAAACTTTAAAAATCCCCTTAAAGTTGAAATCCTTAAACTCAAACTTAATAAATATGCATAACTTAACATAACAGACAAACCCAAACTCAACAAAAAAAACACGAAAAATATGATAACTTTCAAACCAATGTAAACCCTCAATTGAAACTGATTATCAAGCTCATCAAACACGAAAGTTGTAGTACTCTGAGTTATCTAATAAATACAACTCGAATCACTTGAAAATGTTTTGAAATTAGCAAATTACAATCATTTTACTAAAGTCGTGCAAAACAGGAAAAAAAATCTATTCGCAGTGCACACTACGAACAGAAAATTTCACTTTGCGAACATAATTTCTTTTTCTATTTTATTTTGCGCGACTTAACTTACTCATTTCAAAACATTTTCAAGTGATTCAAATTGTGTTTATTATATAAATAAGAGTACTACAACTTTTGTGTTTTGACCAACTTTATAATCGGTCTCGATTGAGCACATAAGTTGGTAGAAAGTCAAGAACATTATCCCGTTTTCATTTTTTGGACAAATTTGCGCGACTTTAGTAAAATAACCATAACTTGCTCATTTCAAAACATTTTCAATTTATTAAAGTTGTGTTTATTAGATAACTCATAATACTACAACTTTCGTGTTTTGGTGAGCTTTAAAATCAACCTGAAAGTTTTCGAGGTTGAAGATTTGCAAAAGATTTGAGTGTGGGGAGATATTTGGAATATGAGATTTCGAATGGGCTAGGGAGGAACCATTGTCGATTTGAATGGTGAGGGGGGGAAATGAATGGTTTTTGTTTATATAGGTGTATGAAAAAGTAAGCGGTGTGGGAGAGTAAAATGGTGTGGATAGAGGAATTGGTGATGCGAGGCAGTCGTTGCATTTTGCTTAACCATTTAGTGTTTGGCAATGACTAAATGACACCACAAGAAATTGTGAAGACCACCACTATTGCCCTACTTTATGAAATACACCAATACATTTTTAAATGACACCACCACTTGTCAAATAAACCAATAAAAAAAATAACCTCTAACCACCTATCTTTTCCTCTCTCGTTATCCTTTATCACTCTCTTTTCCATCAAGCACCACCGCTAATATCAACCTCACTGAGCCTCCACCGGACTGCACTCCAGCCCTCGCCTGCTTATTATCTTTATCTGTTTTCTTTTTTAATTTTTCTTATTTTTCTCTTATCTTCTTTGCTATTTTATTCTTCTTATTTTCTTATCTGTTTTTTTTTTCTTCATCTTCTTTTTTTTTTTTTTTTTTTTTTTTCTTTCTTAATCCTTTATTTTTATCCTATCCTCTATTTTTTTTTTTTGTTCTAATCTTCTCAGCCTTTTCTTTTCTTGTTTTTTTTCTCACTTTTTTTTTCTTCTCCCCTATTATTCTCCTCCTCCTCTTTTATTTTCCTCTATCTTCCTATTATTCTCCCCGTTTTTTCTCCTTCTCCCTTGCGGAGGGCGAGGGCAATTTTTGCCCTTGGGGGGGGGGGGGGGGGGGGGGAGAGAGATAAAGATAAGGGATAATAACAAAAAGAATAGAGGATGACGAAAAAAAAAACATAGAAAGAAAAATAAAAAAATAATGATAAGGGAATAAACGATAAGAGGGGAGAATAACAAAAAAAAAATGGGAATAAATGATAAGAGAAAAATAAGAGGAAGGTGAAAAGAAAATGAAAAAAATTTAATAATAAACAAAGAAGAAAAACACGAACAAAAGATAATAGGAAGAAAAAACGGTGATGCGGTCGACAGTGGCAGGCCAGCATGGTGGGGCAAGGTGGTGTTGCTCACGTGAAGAGATAAGAGAATGTGGATAAGGGAATGTGGCGGTGTCCTTCAGTAGATCTAAAAAAAATGGGGTGGTGGTGTTATTTAGTCACTGCATTTGTATTTTTCATCTTCTTTTATTTTTGGCTGTGACTTTTTTATACCACCACTATCGTTGAAGAACACCACCATCCCTACTTTCTAAAGCACACTACCACCTTTATGAACCACACCACCACCTTGGCATAAATAGGGTTTTACGTTATCCCAAAGCTATGCTCACTATACAGTGGCACCTTGAAATTGTCATACCGTGCGACGCAGTTTTATAACTAACTAATTCGTGAGAGTTTGTTTTAGTTACAGTTAAAAAATAATTGGTGTAACATTACATCTTAAGAATATCATATAGAATTTAATGCATAATGGAGTTAACGACAAAATATGTCTTAATCATAATTGATGAACATTTATCCATGTTGTCTTCTTATTTGTCATAAATAAGTGAACATTTGGGAAGTTTAAAGAGAGAGGCGAAAAAATGTACAATACTAAAAAAAAAAACTAAAAATCAAGGAAATAAAACTTATGAGTAGAGACACACACAACCACTGGATGTGGTTGAGGTGTTAGTAACAAAAAATATTTAAAGCGCTACCTATACATCCACTTGTTGGGTAAATAATGCGGATGCAAGATTCATAAATAAGGCAGCTAGGAGGAAGCGACATAAGAAAAATAACTAACGACTAAACTAAATCAAAACCTACATCATGTGTTTAGTTTAAATTTTTGTCAGGTTGATAGATTCGCATTTTGTCGGTATATCTTAGTTATTTTTTACTAAATAACTAATTGTGCAGTAAAGGAAACTCTTTTATTCATCGTTCCATACCTTTTTTATCAAGCCGAGGGAATGAAGTGAGCATGTCATGCTTAGACAGTCAAAACGTATATAATCAGTTAGTTGATACTGTCTTTCTCAGATGTCTCTCACACTTCTCATTATCGTCGCTCTTCTCACTCATAGTCTCTGACCAATGTCATCACCAGCATCATCCTTTATTTTCCATCATTCTCACATTCCTTCACAAAACAAAGTAATAGTTCACATTATGAGATTTAACAATGTAACTTTAATCTCTCGAGTATTTACAAGTTTACATGTATTGTTTTCCATTTCATTTCAAAAAATTACAAATCCATTCATCTAAAACACCCTAAAACCCTTTCTAAAAGGGCTCCACTATTCCAAAACCACTATAGTAACAGAGATTTGGGGGACCTTAGCCCCTCCTCAAAATTGGCGGGAGTTTCCTCCTCTTAATTAATCCACATTTTATAATTTCTCTCAAAACAAATTGGGCTTCTTCGAGTTTCTTCAACTTCAAAGAAGCACCTTTCTTTCTTTACCTCTCTCTCTCTCTCGAAATCCCTAATCGAGGAAGCGAACAAAACATTTCGATCGATCTCAATGGCAAAACCCGAGACGTCTTCGGATGAATACCCTTCGAATTCATCCTCGGAAGAAGAGCCGAAGAACGAAGCAGAGATGAACGAGGAGGAAGACGAAGAGGAACTCGAAGCGGTCGCCAAGACTGCGGATTCGGACGAGGACGGCGGAGAGGAGGATGATGATGACGCCGCCAGCGGTGATCCCAACAGCGATGACGAGAACCAAGAGGAGGAGGTGTGAATTTGGTTTAGATTTCGTTTTTTCTTGGTTTCAGTGTAGATTTAGCGTTTTCTTTGTTTCACTTGTTCGGGTTTCTTGATGGTGGTTTGGTTATTTGAATAGTTGTTCGATTCGGTAAGTTTAGGGTTTAAGTTAGGCGCTTTGGTGAAGATGGTTGAATTTGCATGAAATGTTACTGATTTCTCACATTTCGTGCTTTGATGTCCCAATGTAAAGATGGGTTTTGGTTTGTGAGGACTGATTTGATTTTCAGTGTTAGGGTTAATGTGAGTTGCATGGTTGTGAAATGGTGAATGTTGTAATGTTTTTGGGATTTCTTAGATACTGGTATTGTTTGTGCAGGCAGGAGAGACTACTGAGATTGGAAAGAAGGAAAGAGTGAGGTTGAGGGAAATGGAAAGGTTGAAGAAACAGAAGATCCACGAGATATTGGATGCGCAGAATGCTTCCATTAATAATGACATGGTTGGTTGAATTTGTTGAGAAACTGTAGGGATTAGTCATGTCTGTATTGTAACAATCCTTTCACGACGGTTTTAAGATTATAGTTTTTTTAATGACTTTATCATTGATGTTTTCTTACCAGAATAATCGAGGAAAGGGGCGTTTGCAGTACCTTCTGCAGCAGACTGAGATATTTGCACATTTCGCAAAAGGCAGCCAGTCTGCATCTCAGAAGAAACCAAGAGGAAGGTATAATTTGTTTAAGTCGAACTGTTTTATAACAATTATTTATAGCGTACTGTTTGAGTGGCGCGACAACTTTGAATTTATACAGGTTATTACTACTTATAAGTCAATAATTTCAATGATCAAGGTTTCTTCAATGAGTGCCACGTGCGGTTGCTACTTGGCATTTTAGCTTTTGGAAGTTGCTTTGTTTGGTTATTTGTCTATGGGATGGCATATCTTTATTCGGCTTAGATGATATACTCCAAATCATGCATTTATGTGTATGGAAAAAGTTAATAGTCCAAACGAATGCATCCCTGTACCCGGCAATATTGCATGCTGCCACTAACATCTAATGCCCCATTGAAAATTTGTTAAATGATTCGATTTATTAAAGTAACTTTTTGGGTTTCAATTGCATTTATTAGCTATAGTTTGTGTTACTATTATCAATCTAGTTGTTTGTCATGGAATATGTATGGAATGGGTGAGAAGGTCTAATTTCTTAGGCCCTTAGATTTTTTGCTTTAATGTTATATGATATATAGTGAAGTGCTCTCGGTGTTGGTAATTTTGGGATCTATGATCTATCAAATGCCCTTGACCTAGGTTTCATGTAAGGATTTTGTGGTCCTCTAATCCATATCTTCTCTAGGTTGTTATTTCGAGGGAAAGAAAGAAGCTAAGCAAAAATTATCGTTACTTTATGTTTTTGACAGTGGCAAACATTGAAATCCAGTTGTAACTAAAGGTTAGAAGATCTCCCTCAGCTAAGATGGCAAAGCTGTAGAGTGTAGTAGGGTTGAACGATTGGCCTAGAATCCAGGGTAAACTGTCAGTTTACCTATGTAAAAAAGAAGTTAAAAGCTTAGGTGTTAAAAGCGAGCAACTTTACATTCTTGTTTGTCGCATGTGACATGTGCTTAGTTGCCCATGTCATTTATTTGTTTATTTAACAAGTCTCTTGCAATGATGAGTTCTATACTCATATGGTTACACCTTAGAAAAGCTTTGTGATGACTTCATGACAAACGAGCAATTTTATTGGTGTTGGATATGAGTAGAGAAGTTGGATGTAGACCAAAATGAGTACGATTATTTTACATTTAAAGAACTTATTATTTCCCAAGTCCAGACTTACATTTTTAGCAAGCTTTTTCTTATTTAAATGCAGAGGCATAAGCTTCAAGGCACAAAGTGTAAGCCTTTTATATATGAATATTTTGATTAAAGACAGACATAATAAGTAATGCACTAGTTAGATTTATGGAAAATAATGAACAGTTCATTATAACTCATGATTTCACATCCAGCACTTCAAATCCAATCACAGTCACATATACTTGCACTATCGAATTTAGAAATTCAAGTCGATGCTTTCAAATGTTTCTGTGGGACATGAAGCTTTTTATGTAGAAACATAATACACTAAAGCTTGTTCAAAGCTTCTAAACCTTTAATATAGAGAAGAAGAGGCCAAACAAAGTCTTCAATTATGTTGCATCTCTTCCATCCCTTTAAATTACGTCTAATTTTTATTTTTATGTTGTGTTAGTAAAAAGTAAGTTAAACACATTTTTTCGTAAGTGAAACACTTAAAAATGTTTAAATATAACATTAGAACATTGCACATCTTGGTAATTGTATGCCTCTAAACCGTGAAGTGTAAGCCTTCCATGTTTTTGATAGATCAGGCGAAACGGATAACACCATGTAAACAAATTAATCAAGATCTAAAACAAAGGGAAACAAAACCCTAGTTTATTCATAACAAGGACCTTAGTTTTCTTGAGGTTACAATCTGAACTAACCAACAGTAAACCCTATTCTCTTCTTAAATACTCCTAACTACGGGGCTGAGTGTCACCCCTTTATTACTAAGTACAACTACTACATTAGATATTCTAAATACCATCAATTTTTCAAAATAATTGTATTCTAGTTATTTGCAAGGTCAATATTTTTATCTTTATATGAATTCAAAATCTAGTTAATACATGTGAATCCTAATCTAGAGCAATGCGTACGCGGTTGCTGTTTTTTTTCCCACCTTAAATATTTTTCTTAGTGAGTATGTGAAAGATTTACTTTTCAAATTTTGTCTTAATTTTAGTTGTAAAAGTTGCAAGTCAGTCATTAGTATTTAATATGTTAAAAGTAGCACGTTTTTCTAATGTTACTCAACGTTTCTTTGATTTTCATTGTGTATTTAAAATTTACATGGTTGAATTAATAAGGGTTAATCTGCGTTTTGGTCTTATAGTTTGTACCAATTACTAGACCAAGAGTTAACGGTCGACATGGTCTTAGGATCTGGACTCGATGCTAAACAAACTTTGGACCCAAACTCGAAGTTGGTATAAATCATGGACCCAAATGCAAATTGATCCAATTAATAATGCATTGATATCAAAGTTGGTATAACTTTGACCAATTACTAGACCAAGAGTTAACGTTCGACATGGTCTTAGGATCCAGACTCAATGTTGGACAAATTTTGGACCCAAACTCAAAGTTGGTATAAATCATGGACCCAAACGCAAATTGACCCAATTAATAATGCATCGATATGTTATATAATATACAACTCTACTCTTTAGAAAACTAACAACAATATAGGCACACTTACCGGTGTTGTTTTATAGGGGTTGGAGGAGCTGGGATACAATGACTATATGGGTTAGAGGAGCTGGGATACAATGACCAAAAGAGGACATCTTTTGTCATAACTCATTACAAAACTTAATATTTCCCAATTAAAGATTTCATCTCTAAGTTATTATTTATTGTGCTTGCCTATTTATTCTTATGATAAAGTGAGTACATTGATACTTATTCCATTTATCGACATCGATATATCATTGTTTGCTTATTGCTTTTACATATTCTTTAATTTTTGATCAAACTGTTAGTACTTTTAAACCCACGTGCAAACTTTATTTTGTGAATGTTTGATATTAATTTTTCTATCTGGTAAAGTAACATTTTTATTGTTTGCTTTCTATTATTTATTTTTGTAATACACAATTATACGGTTGAAGTAAAAAGCCTCATGCCCTCATGTAATATATCTGTGTGCTTTTCGGTGACATGGTTGAAGTGCGCATTTTATTCAGTGATAGAGTTACAAAACCATATGACATATTTCAAAAGCTATGTAGTGATGATATTTTGTCATGTTTGTTGGTATTGATATGGGTTTTATATAATGACATGAATGGAGAGCTATAACGGGACACATTTAGTAATTTGTCTAAATCAAAGTAAACAAGCTAAAAAGGTGAAGATCTGAGGAATAGTCGTTGCGGTGTCTGGGGTGCTGAAACATGCGTGTCAGTCTAAAATATGCAGAAGTGGGAAATTTTGAAAGTGTGGCATCCTTGTCACTAGAAAAATGACAATCTTTTCATATTGTTTAGCTATTTTATACTTTGCATTAAATCAGAAGCTTTGCAGGGCTCGTCATGCATCCAAAGTAACCGAGGAGGAAGAGGATGAAGAATACCTCAAGGAAGAAGAAGGCTTTTCTGAAGCAGGAAGTACAAGATTGGTGACACAACCTTCTTGTATGTAATTTTCCTTTAATTTGTTTTATTTCCTTCTCTTATATAAGCTCTTGTCTATGAACAACAAAAACATGAGAAATACTTTTCTGTTCTATTTCTAGTACATTGCCTGCATATTCACGAGAAACTATTACAACATAAGGATCGGTACTTTGGTATAATACAACATAAGGATTGTACAGAGAATTGAGGTTGTGATTTTTTGGGTTTAGTCAGTCTACCATTTCTTCATGTTGTACTGTCAATGCTTTTAAAAAATCAGCTCATTTGACACTTTTATTATTTGAGTTCTGAAAGAAGACACAATTTTATATAATTTTATATGGAAGAACCTTCTCATAAAATTTATGTTCATCATTTAGTTTAGAATGTCACTGTTGTCTCTAAATTTGTGGTATACTTGCCTGTTTATGGGCGTATGCTTTTCTGGTATGTTGATGTCTTCTACCTTATCAAGAATTTGTGGTTCTGTTCGATTTTGACTTGGGCATGTTGTAAATGTGAAGTGTCCTTGTATTAACGGTCGTTTCTTGCAGGTATTCAAGGAAAGATGAGGGATTATCAGTTAGCTGGACTTAACTGGCTCATACGCTTGTATGAAAATGGCATCAATGGAATACTTGCAGATGAAATGGTAGATAATGAATTGTATTGAAGCCTTTTATAAATAAATTCTACTTGATATTTCTTATACTTTTTTTCCTCTCTAAGTGATACAATGCTCACGTGGCCACAAGCTCCTCCCCTTTAATTAATTAATTAATTAATTTTTTTACTTTTTAGGGTAAGTTTGTTTTAAAAGAAAATTTCCCCAAGAAAATTTGCCTAATGTGCAAAGGCAGATGAATAACGAGGAAGAAAGAATGAAGGCCTGAATTTTATGATGACGTCTATCCTCTTCGTCTTTGTACAAAATTGCGGAAATTTTTTTCTTTGCTTCCAAAATACATGGTCGTCTTAGAGGTTGGAGAAGTTCTCTTCCACTCTCTCTCCACTGTCTTCTTATTTTTTGTAGTTTTCCCATGGAAAAAATTTCTTGAGATCAAACACACCCTTATGATTGTATTTCTATTTTGAAATTAAGAGTTGGAAATGCTTGTAATCTTGTTTTAGGTTTGGAATCCTAGTTCTGTCAATAAAGATAGTTTATTCATTCATTGATGTTGATCTATTGTTCTTTCACCAATTATTTACATCATATTTTAAGGGAGCTTTCTAAAGTATAATTACTGTCAACTGCTATCGAAGTTCATTTTTCTCGTAATTTATGTATCATCCCTATCTCCTCTCCTTGCTTCCTCTTCTCAGCTCTGGCTACCAGATATCAAACTTTGCTCTTTCTCTTAGTTACTCTATCAACAGCATCCTCATTTATCAAATTCCCTTGTCAACCTTTACTCTGAATTTAAACTTTAGTATTCTTCTTTAGATCCTAAAAGTCTCAGGATTTATCCTGGCTAGCAACCTGGAAATCCAGGACTGATCCTGGGATTTTAGGGTCTATCCTGTTTGTTGTCAACTCAGGATTTACCCATAAGGTTCTAGGATCAATCCAAATTGCTGTGGTGCTATGTTTTGTACTTTTAAGCTCCTTTTTCACCATGTTCTTTCTTTCATAAACTTGACTCTTTTTCATTTCTCTAAGTCATTTTCCTAACTAATTATTTCAACACTACTGATGTATTTTAGTTTAGCGTGTGTTATGGACTGCTCTGAATTTGTTTAACAATCATTGTTATTGAGGCTTTATATAACTGTTTCAGGGGCTTGGTAAGACACTGCAAACCATATCACTACTCGGTTATTTACACGAGTTCAGAGGAATTACTGGACCTCACATGGTGGTTGCGCCAAAATCTACTCTTGGAAATTGGATGAAGGAGATTAAGCGCTTTTGTCCTGTTTTACGGGCAGTAAAATTTCTAGGAAATCCAGATGAAAGGGTAAGTAATCCACTGGTTTCTGATATTTGCTTTTCACCTAAAAGCATCTAATTATCTGATACTTTACTTTCTGCAGAAGCATATACGCGAGGATCTGCTGGTGGCTGGGAAGTTTGAAGTCTGTGTGACTAGTTTTGAAATGGCAATCAAAGAAAAATCTGCCTTGCGCCGCTTTAGCTGGCGCTATGTTATTATTGATGAGGCTCATCGAATTAAGAATGAGAATTCACTTCTTTCAAAAACTATGAGACTCTTCCATACAAACTACCGCCTCCTTATTACAGGCACACCTCTTCAGGTACTCTTTTTTCTCTTGCTGCTCTTTGCATCATTGCATGTCAAGTGAGATATGAGGAAAAGCAGTCGACGTATTTAAGTTTTCTCAATCTTGTTTTGTTTATTTAGTCAATGACTCTGGTCATGGTGATACACTTATAATGCAAAGATTTTTTACAGGTTGACACCTCTGGCATATTTGTGATGAGGTTTTTTTATTTTATTTTATTTTATTTATTTATTTATTTTTATTTTAACTAAAAAATCTTGTTTAGCTTTGTTTTCCCGATTATATTTTGGAAATGGATATTTAATGTACAATTACATTTACCAATGATCATAGTCTATATGCACACTATTCTGGGCCATAACTGATGCTTAGGCATTGAGGAGAAGATCATTGATCTGTTCTTTTTGAAAGAGATTAAATTTGAAAATAATGAATGTATAATCTCCATGATTATTAGAAGAGACTGCCTGTATTTTGATACTTGAAAAGTTGGTCTTCAAAGTCATTTTACATAAAAATTCTAGAACACTGAACTGAAGGAGTTGTCAATTAAGTCTATAACAATCAATCAACTAGAAAAATAAATTCCAGAAATTTGTTCAGATATCTTGTGTAATTGGTAATCCAAGTTTCTTGAAAAACTAGAATTAACGTTCATGAACCATCAGCTAGTTATGTGATATCTAAACTGAATCTGAAGTTGCTAATGAGTTGGGAAATTTGATGGAAATCTGACCTGTAAATGGCTCAATGGAGACAGATTGATTAGGTTGTGAGGAACAAGTGGAACTTTCCTGATTCAGATCTTTACCCCCCTCTCCAAACAACACACGTCTCCTTAGATCTTTATGGGTTCCATTAAGGTTGAAATTCAGGCTATTGCTCGCTTTTATGATTTTCAAATGGGCTACAAGATGGTGGTTAAATGCTTCAATTTAATTCATAAAAAAAAAGGAATAAGTCAATCTACAAGTGAGACTTCAGCTTCAATTTAGAACTGCAACTCCTATTGCCCAAAGTTTATTGCAGATGGTTTTCATTTGGCACAAGAATGGTTGCTCTGAAAAAGGTCTCTGGTTGTGGAAGAGGGTACTAGTTGCATTCCTATGGGTAGTGTGGAAGGAAAGAAAAAAATGATAAAATTTTCATAGATAGGAGGAAAGATTCTCTTGCCTTACGCAATGAGGTTGAGGCCCTGGTTTTGTTTTGAGTAAACATTTGGGGAGGGTTGGATAACATTTCATTTCACACATGCATATTTGAGTGGGAGAGTTTATTTACTTGTAATTAAACTCCGTTGTATTTGTTCTTGTCTAATGACCTGCTTTCTCACTAGTCCTTTTTTATTTATCAATGAAATCTTCTTTGTTTTGCTGATAAAAAAAACACAAGTGAGACACGGACTTAATAAGTATTAAGGGAAAGGGATGAAAAAGAAAAAATATGGTGAGTCAAGAGGTGTGACAATGAGTCTAGAAAGGTGTAAGACGTTTTAAGAAAAGTTTTAGGGAAGAAGACGATATCACCTTTGATATGCATGGAGATTTGGGATAAAACTTTAGATGAACTTGTAAAAGCCAATAACTTGAGATTCATAGGGATTATAAAGGTTAGATTTTCTTTTCATTTTGTTAGTTAATTATAGTAATTGAGTCTTAATGTTCATAGGAGTGAAAAAGTAGTACTTACTAATTACTATCCATTTATGCAACTATGGTACCTACATGGTCTGCTGTTTGAAAATAGGCCTCTTAATGTTCATAAAGTGTTTGAGATTGTTGGATTCCATTGGATATTTGAGATTTTGGCAACCCAGATGTAATCTCAGCCACCACTCGGCATGTCCGAGTACATTACCCTCCAAACTGAGCTCATTATACATGTGTATTAGCAGCATTATTAAAATCGTACAATTTCTAAGATTTGAGTCGCGACTCAAGTAAGATCGTTCCCCATATGATTCAGATTGTAGCATCAAATTGCAAATCATCCAAATCGCACGATTCAATTTGAGTCGTATCGTGAATCGTCGACTATTCTAAGTTGCACGACTCAAATCTGCAAGAACTTGGACCTGTTTTCGAGTGAAAAACTCATATTTAGTTACTTTCATTGTGTCACTGTAGCTCCCGTCTCTTCCCTTTTGACCCTTTTGAAGGCTTTGGTGACTAGACTGATGAACTTTTATGTTGCAGAATAATCTTCACGAGCTGTGGTCTCTACTCAATTTTCTACTTCCAGAGATATTTAGTTCCGCTGAGACTTTTGATGAATGGTTCCAAATATCTGGTGAAAATGATCAGCAAGAAGTTGTTCAACAACTTCACAAGGTAAAACTTGACTTGCATGGTTCACGTGCTGGAGTTGGTCTGTTCGCACTTGTAATAACTGGTTAACTTGTCTTAAAGGTTCTTCGTCCATTTCTCCTTCGAAGATTGAAGTCTGATGTTGAGAAAGGGCTACCTCCAAAGAAAGAAACAATACTCAAAGTGGGGATGTCCCAATTGCAGAAGCAGTTTTACCGGGCTTTATTGCAGAAGGATCTAGAGGTTGTTAATGCTGGTGGAGAGCGCAAGAGGCTTCTGAATATTGCAATGCAACTCCGTAAATGTTGTAATCATCCATATCTTTTTGAAGGTGCTGAGCCTGGTCCTCCTTATACTACAGGCGAACATCTTATCACAAGTGCAGGTATGCTTTCAGCTTATTTAGTCTTTGATGTTTAATGATTGATCATTTTTATTTAACGTTCCCAATTATTTTCAGGTAAAATGGTTCTTTTGGATAAGTTGCTCACGAAACTGAAGGAACGAGGCTCGAGGGTCCTAATATTTTCTCAGGTCAGTAAATCGTTCGAACTCCATTCAGTAGCAACTGTTGATCGCCCCAGATGTATTGCCAGTTGTATTCTGAAAGGTGTTGTAAACTCATTCTTCTTATTTATTATATTCTGGCTTTTGTGCACTTTCTTTTTGGTTAGATGACTAGACTGCTGGATATCTTGGAAGATTATTTAATGCTCCGTGGGCATAAATACTGCCGCATTGATGGAAATACTGGTGGAGACGATCGTGATGCTTCTATAGAAGCTTACAACCAGCCGGGAAGTGACAAATTTGTGTTCCTGTTATCAACTAGAGCAGGTGGCCTTGGAATTAATCTTGCCACTGCTGATATTGTCATATTATATGACAGTGATTGGTGCGTATTTATTTTCTAATATGACAATGATTGGTGCATATTTATTTTCTAATTGTTTTAGTTAGAGTTGAGTGTCTTCTTAAATTGCTAAGTTCAAACATTCACCATCATAGTTGTATTCATACGTAACTCAGGAATCCACAAGTTGATCTACAAGCACAGGACCGTGCCCATAGGATTGGTCAAAAAAAAGAAGTTCAAGTCTTCCGTTTCTGCACAGAGGTTCATTACTGATTCTCAGTATTTAACTGTACAACATATATTTTAAGAACACGCTATTAATGTGTTCTAATTCTTTAATATTTCTACCTTTGATGATTTAGCATACCATAGAGGAAAAAGTAATTGAAAGGGCTTATAAGAAGCTTGCACTTGATGCCCTTGTGATCCAACAAGGACGATTAGCAGAGCAGAAAAGTAAGCATCTTTATTTTAGAGGCGGGTTAGAGTTTTCATAATCGCTTGATCCAGTAACTTTTAATGTTTGATGATGTTTTTTCTGCAGCTGTTAATAAAGGCGAATTGTTACAAATGGTGAGGTTTGGTGCGGAAATGGTTTTCAGTTCTAAGGACAGCACTATCACAGATGAAGATATTGATAGAATCATAGCCAAAGGGGAAGCAGCAACTGCTGAGCTTGATGCGAAGATGAAGAAATTTACAGAAGATGCCATTAAATTCAAAATGGACGACAGTATGTGCATTACAGTTTTCTTAAGATTATTATTATTATTTTTCCATAACCTTTTATAGTTTTTCCGCTACGTTGCCAAATAAGCACTTCATTCATCTTTGTTTTGTACAGCTGCTGAATTATATGATTTGGATGATGAAAAGGTAATATTCACTTTCAGCTACCACAGAATCACTTTATTTTTGTACATGGTTTCAGATGCATTGGCTGTAGTTTTTATTTATTGTTCTTATTTACATTTATTATTATTTTATTATTTTATTATTATTTTTATGAAGGATGAGAATGACTTTGACTTCAAGAAACTTGTTAGTGATAATTGGGTTGAGCCACCAAAAAGAGAGCGGAAACGCAAGTAAGACACTTTCTTGGTTGCAAATTCTGTGACTGGTGCTCTCTCTTTTCAAGCCTAATTGCTGTTCTCAATTTTTTGTAGCTATTCAGAGTCTGAATATTTCAAGCAAACATTGCGTCAGGGTGCTCCAGCAAAACCTAAAGAGCCACGGATTCCTCGTATGCCTCAGTTGTAAGTGGCTTTTGAATCTATGTGCTGTGCTTTCTAAGTTTTTTTGTTGCATGTTTGTCTATGTAGTGCTTTGATATATCTCCCCATTCTTTCTAGGCATGACTTTCAGTTCTTCAACACACAAAGACTGAATCAGATTTATGAGAAAGAAGTGCGCTATCTCATGGTTCGTGTTCATTTTAAATAAATTTTGTTCCCTTTTGGATTTGCTTATATGTTAATACGGTTAACTTATCTACCATTTATTTTCAGCAAACACATAAAAAGAATCAAATGCAGGACACCATTGAGGATGGGGATGAATCTGAAGGTATTTACATGTTTAATTTTGAATCCTTGTTTCTTCTGTTACTACCTTGTAATGTTTCATTCTACACTACTAATACCTAACTATTAATTTTGCAGATGTAAAACATCCCTTGACAGCAGAAGAGCAGGATGAGAAAAAGAAGCTATTGGAAGAGGTGTGTGGATTTTTTGGTGGTTAAAGTGTGCGTCAGCTACAAATCATATCCAAATCCTTAATTTTTTTTCTATGTTACAGGGGTTTTCAACATGGACTAAAAGAGATTTCAATGTTTTTATCCGGGCTTGTGAGAAGTACGGTCGAAACAATGTAAAAAGTATTGTTTCTGAAATGGAAGGGAAAACTGAAGAGGAAGTCGAAAGATACGCTAAAGTTTTCAAAGAAAGATACAAGGAGTTAAATGGTGAGTGAGGAGTCCTGTTCTATGGTGTATAATTAAGTGCTGAACTATCATGTACCTTCAATACGAAGAATTGGTTTGGGTCACAAAATGTTTTTGGAATCAAACTCTTATTTTGTTTCTTCTCCAGATTATGATAAGATCATTAAAACTATTGAAAGAGGCGAGGCGAGAATCGCACGTAAAGATGAGATCATGAAGTCAATTGGAAAGAAGTTAGATCGTTATAAGAATCCATGGTTGGAACTGAAGATTCAGTATGGTCAGAATAAAGGAAAGCTGTACAATGAAGAGTGTGATCGTTTCATGGTTTGCTTCTGGAGATCTTTTTGGGTTACTTATTCAGTTGCTTGTACAATAACTTGTGTCAGATGCCACTTCTAACCATTGTTATTGTTGTTTGCAAATTTTAAGTTATGCATGATGCACAAGCTTGGCTTTGGTAACTGGGATGAGCTCAAGGCTTCTTTCCGCACATCGCCATTGTTCCGTTTTGATTGGTTCATAAAATCTCGCACCACTCAAGAACTCGCCCGTCGCTGTGATACCTTGATCCGGTTGGTACAGAAAGAAAATCAAGAATTTGCTGAGAGGGAGAGGCAAGCTAGAAAAGACAAGAAACTTGCCAAGGTTGAGTTTTTTCACGGTCTCCTTATTTATTTTTCTTTTTCCTTGCTAATTTTGCTATTTGCTTCTTTTGTGATCTTCCATATTTTATTTGTCTTGTTTTTTGTTTTCCCCTTTTCTTTTATGCATCTTAAACTGGAAAAATGAAAGAAAATTGAAGAACAAAGTTATATATGTGTGACACAGTAAATGATTTTTCATCCTGTTTCGATGAGTAGAATATCCTTTGAAGCAGGAGATTGATCTAAAAATATAAATACCCACACAATCTCATAGATTGAAAGTGTTTAACACCATCATTGGCAATGAGCCATTCAGTGGCCTCCATCCATACTGGCTTCACTGGTGTAACCTCAACCCTGACCCATGGTTCAAAGAATTGGCCATGCGATATGTCACGATTTTTATCAGACTTTTCCAGGAAGATATGAGTTATCAGGGATTTTTCTGAACCAGACAAATATGATTTGAAATGGCTTAGACAAATGATTACCAGGGATTTACCAACTGCAGTTACATTTTATTTATGAATTGAGATATTTCCTTTTGTTTAATACTTTGGAACTGTCCCCTTCACACTTTGTTTTATGCTTGTTTCCAGAACTCAACACCCTCAAAACGGGGTTCAACGAGAGCCCCTGCTGACAGTTTTCCTTCAACTTCAAAGAAGCGAAAGCAGTTGCTGATGGATGACTATCTAAGCTCTGTAAGTTCTTGGTTCTTTGCTTCCTCTTCTAGCCATGTTTGTGATTTGGAAATTTCACTTTCAAATTTCGTGAATTGTGTGGGGATATTTGTTAATCACAATGTAGTTAGTGTTGATGCTGATCTTATTTGTTGCTGCAGGGGAGGAAGAAGTAACATCTATGAAGCTGGTTAAGTCTGCATTTATACTTTTTGAGATGTGACAAGCTTTTAGCCCGGAAATTTAGGTCTGCATGTCAGGGCGTCTTTTTTTTTTTTTTTTTTTCTCTCTTTCTTTTCCCCCCATAAATGAAGCCAAACAGCATCGCCTGGTTAGAGAGGTAATGCTTGGTGTTATACAAAATGTCAGCCCATCTTGTCGTTCGAACCTGTATGTTAGAGTAACTGTTTAAACACCATCACATATTCACATTAACATAAAAAATTTCTGTTGGAGGAAGACATTTATCTTTCAGGTAATGGAACAAGTATTTGAACAGAGTTGGTGTTTATTTTATTGTTTCATTTTGCTCAATTGAGGCTCATTGACTTTTGCATGCTCTCTCAAACTGTCTCAACCTTTGATTGCATGATATATACTGATCAGGATCAGATTTGAAAGCATGTAGGTCGTGTTTTGATTGAAGTGACTGTTGGAGGCAGTTGCCACTTGCCAAAATGGCCTGTTGAGCATCTTTGAAGTTCTCGTCTCCATGACTGACCCTTGATGTTTGATGAGAGAGAGACCTGCACATAGGATGGCATAGTGTCTCTCAGCTTCTTTACTGTCTTGCAGAAGAGATAGTAGGAAATGACCTCCAACCTAATTCTTAAAGATAGCGCAGGTTGGAAGAGAAAGTAGGTTGAGAATCGAATTACTTTTAGTTTTGAGATTTAAGGGACGTTCTGTCCAACGCCACTTATCGTGACATAAAAATCAATAGTCTGTCGGCGATTCAGGTAACAACTGGAGTAAGAGAAAAAAAAAAAAAAAAAAGTTCAAGAAAACGAATCTGCGTTTGCCGGGAGTCGAACCCGGGTCTATTGCTTGGAAGGCAATTATCCTAACCGTTGGACTACAAACGCGGGTTGTTATTAAGGCTCTTCCTGGTAAAGGAAAAATGAATAAATTTTATAACAATCACATGGAATAGTTACTTTACCTTCAATGGGTAATATTTTTTGCATTTATTAATATTTCGTTACCCCATATATATATATACTAGCATATTACTATCTCTTTTGCCAAACCCATTATCTCATTTATCAAAACAAATTTTAAATCCCATCATTCCATCTCATCATCCCATCTATCATCTCATCATCCCGTCCCCATCTATCATCCCATCCCCATCCATCATCTCATCATCCCATCTATCATCTCATCATTCCGTTCCCATCTATCATCCCATCCCCATCCATCATCTCATCATCCCATCCCATCCATCATCTCATTATCCCATCACATCATCCCTAATGTTGTTTGCGTTTTTAGCCTTTGTGTTTTTGTTTTTTTTTCAAGCTTTGCCACATCATCAATCTGCATGTGCCTTGTACCATCCAGGCATGGAACATGCAGCGTAGAATTATTGTATTACCCGTGTCGTTGGCATTCCACATATATTTTTTTGCTGCTAATTATCATCCACTGAACACCCTTACTACCATCCCCACATTGCTCTCAATCAATTTTATAAGAAAAAAAATCATATTTTAGAATTTAAACTAATTTTTTTAGGTGTAAGCCTATTTTACGATAAAAATATTAATTTTCTAAGAGTCAAATTTGGTTAAAATTAGAATCGATTGAACGTTCGGGTTCTTTGTTGAATGTTCATTAAAATATCCGTCCGTTTTTATGAAAAATGTTTTTGCTGCTAATTATCATGCACTGAACAACCTCACTACCATCCCCACCGTTGCTCTCAATCAATTTTATAAGAAAAAAAAATCATATTTTAGAATTTAAACTAAATTTTTTTTATAGTTATAAGCCTATTTTACAGTAAAAATATTAATTTTCTAAGAGTCAAACTTGGTTAAAATTAGAATCGATTGAATGTTCGGGGTCTTTGTTGAATGTTCATTAAAATGTCCGTCCGTTTCATTTAGTGTTTGTATTGTTCATTGGTTTTGTTGGAAAGATTTTTAAAATTGCATTTCAATGATACCAAGTTTATCAAAATTCGACAATTACGTAAATAACTAATTATCATGCACTGAACACCCTCACTACCATCCCCACCATTGCTCTTAATCAATTTTATAAGAAAAAATTCATATTTTAGAATTTAAACTAATTTTTTTTAGGTGTAAGCCTATTTTACGATAAAATATTAATTTTCTAAGAGTTAAACTTGGTTAAAATTAGAATCGATTGAATGTTCGAGGTCTTTGTTGAATGTTTATTAAAATGTCCGTCTGTTTCATTAAGTGTTTGTATTGTTCATTGGTTTTGTTGGAAATATCTTCAAAATTGCATTTCAATGATACCAAGTTTATCAAAATTCGACAATTACGTAAATAGTTATAATAGTTTTCATTTTGAAAAAAAAAAGAAAAACACAGTACTTTCTCTCTCCGCCACCTATACATTCCACTAACTTTTTCACAATGAAGTTTTCATTTTGAAAAAAAGAAAAACACAATACTTTCTCTCCCCCACATGTAAATTCCACTAACTTTTTTCACAATTTTATTTTCATTTTTTTTGTCATTCTACATGTTTTATATTTACAAACATGCTATTGTAGAGGAGAATGAATCTCAACCCTCAACATCTTTCCAACTTTCAATTATATCCCTCTTTTATCTCAAATTCTCATTTCATGTTTGTCCCAACCTATGTGAATTGTAAGTTATATATATATATATATATGTATGGTGTCGCTAAATAACACCAAAGTCACTAATATTTCTGCTGAAGGACACCACCAACTCCTTATTTTCTGAAAGTCACCACCACCTGCTGAAGGACACCACTAATATAAAAGAACTTACTTGTCTTCTTCTCTCTCCCTTTCTTCTCTATCAACCCCACCACCCGCCAACTGTCATCATCCGCCTCTTCTTTTTCTTCTTCTCCTCCTTCATCAATCACCACTGCCACCTCTCCTCCTCCTCCCATCTTCCTTTTCTTCTTATTCTCCTTCTCCTTCTCCCCTCCCCCTCACATCTTCATCTTCTTCTTATTCTTATTCTTTTTCTTATTCTTCTCACTCTATCTTTCTTCTCCCAAACACCACCATCATTGTCGGCTGGCTGTGGCAGGGCATGATGGGGCTAGCCGGGGTGTTGCTCCGATGAAAAGATAAGAGAAGGTGAAGGTAGGTAGTGGTGTCCTTCAGCGGATCCAAAAAAAGCGGGGTGGTAGGGTTCTTCAGCAGAAGGGGTGGTCTTATTTAACAATGGCCATATATTGAAAGACACCATAAACTGAGTAGGCCAGGAAATGTGCATAATTTTCGACCAAGGAATCATGTACATAGAGCATATTCAGTTCAGAGATGCTAAAATGTTGATAGCTAGATTGAATCATTCATGCGTGCGAGGACCACAGAGGATCAATCCCTAACACCGAAAGCCAGAGTGCACTGCGCTAAGGTCCACTTAGCGAGCTAAGATTGGGACTGGAAGGAAGGTCCTCTATGAGTACAGGCGGCAAGTAAATTGACCACCAACACTACTAATAATAAAGCTTCTGAATATTCAGATTTTTTGTATCCTCACCGATGTTGACAAACTAGAATCTGGATGGTCGCTAGGAAATTTTGGTCCAAGTTCCTCGGGAAAAATCTAAGTTTAGGCACGTATAACTCGGTTTTTAAAACAATGTCTTAAGGATACATTGCAGTTCATGTATACGTTGGAGTTCGAAACAATGTCCCACAGATTCATTACAGTTTTTGAGGGGTTGTTGAAACAATGCCCTAGAACTACATCACCATCTTCGTAGGATAACTAAACTATGTTCAAAGACTAAATCCATTATCATTGCCATTTAGCACATAGTCGCGTCTCAGTCAAGTAGAATATCAATCCAACTGAGCTACGATTAGTTTAACAATTTTGAAGGCTATTGTCAGGGTTAGGATCTTTCACTAGAGAAGAACTTAAAAGATCCTAGTCTTTTGTTAGTTTTGGGGTTTAGGATCTCCCATAACCATAAGAGATGTTAAATAGCAACGATAATTAACCTTACGGAATGATTGAGTTATTATGACGTACGTGGTGCAGGTAATGTAGTCTTTGGGCATTTTTCAGTTACCATTCAGGTATTGTTATGTACCTTTTGACCTAATGCGAAACCTTTTCCAAGATGCCTTAAGTTCCAATCAATAAAGGGTATCTGGCCTCCAAAACTTTGGCATTCTTTAGAGAGAGAGAGCATCTCCTGGTTGAATAGAACAGACATTTCCGTGTTGAATTGAAATGCGTATTATCAATGTACATTCAACATCCGACCACAAGAGATGGAGAGATAGATGCCTTTGATCTCTTACAGACATGAAAAAAAAAACTTTACTACTTGATCAGTCAATCCATGCTTGTGATTCTTTGTAGGTCAGTCAATAAAGCATTACAGAATCTCTACTTTTGTTGTATTCGACACGGATGGAATCTTTGAAAGTAACATACAATAATATGTTTCTCTCCTCCTCAAACTAAGGTACTACTTGGAGCCCTTCGATCACCATCGATTGTCCTTAAACGCCATATACATGTATCTCAAGGATGATCAAGTAGTCCAGACTCTGCACGACCTGAACAGGGCATGTGACAAGTGGGATGAAAGTAATCCAATCTACCGGCCATTATGGTTCAATCATTCAACTTTTTATTCTTGTTGGGGACCCAGAAAACATTATAAGTGGCTTTGCTAAGTCTCCATGAGTGAAAGATATGATCAATAAATCTATGCTTTGCAAGTTGTTGGTTCCATGCACAAGAGTCTTTCAAGTGTTCTTTCTTAAAGGAACCCAAAAGCAATCAAACACTTTATTTCAACATGTGTCCTCCTCTATAAATAAGTGTCCTCATCAACTCAATTTCATCAAACACTCAAGCCTTCTCATTCATTCATCTTACCTAGCCTTCTCCCTCTCCTTTTTTATTAGTTGTTTACGTGTGGTTGGTGACATATATTGAAATGGAGGCAATTACAAGGTTGGCATCAGAGAAGGGTGTGGTGATCTTCAGCAAGAGTTCATGTTGCATGTGTTATGCAGTCAAGATCTTGTTTAATGAGCTTGGGGTGAACCCCATGGTTCATGAGCTTGACCAAAACCCCCAAGGAAAGGAAATGGAGAAGGCCTTGATGAGGCTTGGGTGTAGTCCTGCAGTGCCAGCAGTGTTCATCGGTGGTTCATTGATTGGCTCGACTAATGAGGTCATGTCACATCACATTAGCGGATCTCTGGTTCCACTGTTAAAACCATATCGGACATTGATCTAAGAGCGTCGGCTTTGGCTCTGATACCAAGAAGTATATGTATGTACGTATTGTTTAATGTATTTTTGTAGGTAATAATTCTTAGTAGGAACTTTTTAGTGATGGAATATAGTATAGTGGTACTTAATGTATTTGTTTAGGTAGTAATTCTTAGTAGGAATTTGGTGTGTTATGGATGAACTCTACTCTTCGATGATAATATAATGGTACTTAATATTTATTAACTCCTTGTGTTTTGAATGGCACTTTCCCTTTTTATTCGATCTTTAAAGTTTTGACTGTATGTCCACATAAAAATTAAACATCATTTTCATTGAATCATTGGTACTTTAGAGACTCAATTTTAAATTTCTGTCAAGAAGGATGCTACATGGCTAGCTAGCACCCTCACAAGTAGCATAATGAACATGGTCAAGAACCCCCACATGCTTTTTATCAGGATCATTCAAGCTGCCATGAATCACAGATATAAATATTCTCTTGCAATATAATACTGGTCAATTTTGTAATCGAAAGTTGTAAAGGTCTTGGGAAATATATATTTCAAAGTTCATTACGCGTTTGTACTACTAAACTTGTTTTCTGTGTTTGCTGCTCATTTATTTATAGTCCAGTTACACATGATGCCATTAAGTTTCTAATATTATGAATTAATGGCTTGACACGCTCTGGACCGTCTGCTCATGAGGTCTCTGGAATCTAAACCTTGAACAAAATCGGTTCGGTTTCCTATTCTCATCTATGAAACACATGCATTATGCAGCCTGAAATAGAACTCTAGTCATATTAATGAAATGTGAATTATCTTAAAACTTTTATTTGCCTATATTGAGCAAGAAGAAGTGATAGTTATGGCATAACCGATGTTAATAAACTATCTATGGTTTCTTTCAAAGGAATCTGTAAAACAACTCAGGCAATTCTCTATAGCCTTTCTCGTGGACTCTTACATCAACTTCTTTACATATCTTCTAGCTAAAGAATTGCTCAAATCAGCAAGTTGCTAGTGAGTACTTAGTAATGAACAGAGATTTGGGAGTTTTATCATTTTGATAATTTGATGATCATGTCTTCGATCTAGTTACACATCCTAGTAAACCAAAACATAGGTGTATTGTAATGGTCCTCTAGTTTCTACAAATCCCGGTATTCCCACTGGTTTAACTTTTTATAGATGGCGACCACAGTGGGCATATCCCATATATACTACTTGCCCTAAAATTCGTCGTCCACAATTAACCAGAACAATTTGAGGATGGCCACTACAAGTCATCAAGATTGAACATGTAGGCACATCTTGAGGCACCATATCATCTTCACCACCTTTTCTGTTCAATAATGTAAACATATAGAGAGACAACATTGTATATATATTGTATGCCTCTTGATATGATCTCACAGTGCATATCACAAGATCATCAAGCGGTCGACAAACCTCCTACTGAAATGTGGTCTCCAGGGATTAATAAATGGGAGCTTTTCACCTTTAATTGGATGGGAAATGGGAATTGATAAAATATTCCCTGAGGATCTCAAAAAAAAAAAGCCGAGAAGAAGAAGAAGAAAAGCAATGTAGGCTGCCGAGAATATAAAACTTTCCGCAACAATTGTGGTTTACATATATGCCAATTGTAAGACAACTAATCTCATGCATTCATTCATGCCCACCTTTTGACAAAGTAGTAAGAAAGAAAGCTTAAGGAATCTTCATTGAGTATGAAAAGCGTTCATGTCGTCCTCAAGCACAATAGTAATGGAGGACAGCGCACTCACTGGTTACACTTGAGGGGATTGAAGAAAGATCCATCACAACCAACTCAACTATATAGAACAAGTATTATGCAACTTGGGGTCTCCAGCCGCAAATGGCAAGCTCATAGTCACCCATGGGCGGCCAAATCATATTATTGCTTCTTCCATGAAACCTCGTTGCAACCGTACAAAATCTAGACTCTAATTAGATAAACGATGCAGCACAATCACATTTGCTGCGAATCTCAAAATTCAGTTCAGTTCAGATTGCCATGTATAATAAGTTTTTTTTTATCCAAGCAAATATGTGTTAGGAAAACATTAATCAGCACGCGTATGACTAGACCTACCAAATAAAAATAATAATTATAAAATTATACATTAACCCAGATAAGGAAGATTATGTCAAAGGCTCTGTAGAGAACAACTCAATTTAGATTTCAAATAAAGAAAATTAACGGATGCACGCGATTAAAATTAAATTGACCAAATGTATTCAACTCACAAAATGCTATGAAAATAAAAATGTGCATGTTCTGTTATGTATCGCATGGTTCATGAACACAAACATTTTACAAGTGAGAGCACCCAGTAGCTCAGATGGATTGAGCTGGTCTTTTCATGCCTGCTCTAAATGTTGGGCTCCTATTGTAATTTGGGAACCAAGTGTAACTAAGATGGGTCATATGATACCTCATTACATGAATGCTAAATTTGGATCACAAATTCCATGCTCCCTATTTGCCTTTTGTCTATCACATCAATGGGGTTGAATAGCGATTCTTATATAGATTGGGCATTATTTGGTTACGAGTTAATTTAGAAGCTCATCAATCTTAATTTGTATGCATCATTTCTTTCATATGGTTAAGTGGTTAACTAGCCAAAAAAAACTACTAACATTTTTCATCTCTTACATGTAACGGACTTTTGATAGGTTCTTCACATGGAAGAAGAGATCGCCAAGTATTTTCACCCTCCCTTATTTCCCATTCTATTAAATTGTGAGCACTTTTGATCATGACACACCTCCGCTACTTGTACTGTCTTAAGTTTGAACACTATATATATGACAGGTTCAGAGTTTTTCTTCGCTAAACTTTTAATTCATGAAGATTTCACCAAGCTTGGTTTAACATCTGAAGTCATAAGTAGTCGAACAAGGTATAACTTATTTCTACAAAATGTGCCTCACCATGCTGTCTACAACACTGATCAGTCCCCTCCGAGACAAATCATATATATTGACTCCACCAAGCTGGTCTATGTAGTGAAAACCTTAATTTCAGGTGATTATTTTTACTTCTATATATCTAGTTTCTCTCGATTATTTTTGCTATTTGTTTTGCAAAATTGTTATATTATTTGAAACAAAATACTAACCACAACTAATTCGTAAATGTGATCCATGTGAATCTCTCTACTCGTTAAAACTATTTGGTTGTAATTAGGATTTCGACACTCCCTAAATATAAAATAGTGATGAACAATTAATAGGTATACCTCCTTTGAATGAGATGAACTTTATGTCACCCAGTAGTATTAGCAAACCAAAGTAAACTATAAGGGAGAGTAAATCAATCAACCCTTGATGAAACCAGCAAGAGTGTTGTGTCTACCAGTCCAGCTGATCGGGTATCTCAATCAAGAAATGAACTAGTACGGAGAAATCTGAATGAACTGAAATTCAGCTTTTATTGAACATTATTGTTGTTCGTGAAAATTATAAATCATTGTCAGGATTGTCCGGGCTAGCTAGGTTTGTTCATCCAACAGTTTTCTTTCTAATTGCCACATTGAAAATGATTTATTCTATGTTCAATAAGAACACTAGAATTGATGTTTACTGCACATCAAATGCTCTAGAGAGTTTCCTTCTCAATATAGAACTTGATCGATTCTGAAACTTTTGTTTCAATAAATAATAGATAATATTCTCTTGCTCCATTCAAAAAACAAAAAAAATATGTCAATGGAGCCTGCTATTGCCAAGAGGACTACTGATTGGAGATACTATATTCGAACAACATTGTCTTGGTTTTATTGATCATGTTCGTCTGCATTCAATTTAGCTGAATAGTGCTCTCGCATTGGCCTTACTACTCAAGTCATCAACCGTACCTCAGTGTCTCCAACCATTCCACTCTTGATGATGCCTTATAACGAAGATTATCCCAAGGATGATTTTTGTGTCTTCTTCAGTTTCAAAGACAATAAAGTTCATCGCATTTCCATCCCAAAAGCGAGAGGCAAGTATTGCATTGGTTCTTCTCAGGTTTGGTTGATTTTGTTCAAAAACAATAATCCATCAATCTCTATACTCATTCCCTTCGCCAATACTGAAATCCAACTTCCTCCACTCACTTCTTTTCCACATGTATGTGTGACGAGAAGAGTTTCTATTGCTACTGTAGCTAGCTTACAACTAATGCATCGGTCTTTGATTTCAAAGATGGCTTTATCGCCCAATCCTACACACAATAATTACAAGGGCCATGGCTATATTTTGTCATTGTAATGAACATTTAGCCTATTGCGAACCAGGTCATAACAAGTGGTCTTTGGTGTGTGACAGTGAGCCAGTTACTGATATTATACATTACAAGGGTGTTTTCTATGTCTTCACATGCTTGTTGCCCCTTGGAATTAAACGATTCAATGGTTGTGCTCTTTCCAGAACCACTTGGATCACTTTCAGTCTCATCTAATTGGAGAGTGTATATAGTAGACTATCTGGGGATCTCATGCTAGTCTTTAGGGACACCATGTCCAAACCAGATCAAGGTACATGCACCTACACAGAAGTCCCCTTCAATTCTAGAGTGAGTATATCACTCGTCCTAACCATTCCAGACAGTTTGCGTTAAAGCTACAATAAACTTTTATTTCCAATCCAATCCAATCCCTACTTTCAAATTTATATACTGTAGCCAAAGTCTGGTTGGACTCAGGTTGGCCTATCCAAATTGCATGTTGGAAAGAACAGATTAAACTCAAAACAAGGAAATATGAAAGTGTCACAACCTTGTGATAATTTGGTTGGACAACAGCTGATCTAAGAGTAATAAATTTCTGATCTAAGTTCTGAAGAACTCAACTTGTTGATGAACTGGAAGAGAAGAGCTTAGTAACAGAAATTATGACAAGAAGAATCTCTCTAAGAGAGCCAGAGGAAGAAGAAGAAGTTTTATTATCAATCCAGAGATCCCTTTATTACAAAACATCTTTTCCTTATATACTGGAGGTAAACTACCCCCAACTTCATCATTCCCTAAGATGTTTACACGTGTACAATGAATTTTGGAAAATTCTAGGGGTCGAGGGATGGGTGGAAGCCACCCATTCACCTCGAGATGAGTGCCATTGCGCATTTCGAATCTGATGCATTTATCTCGAGGCGAATGGGTGGCTTCCACCAATCCCTCGCTCCCTCCCTCGACCTATAGCAAAGCTCATGAATTTCTCTCTTCTAACAACCTAACAATCACTTTTTCACAGAAAATGACTTAAATGTCCTTTTAGCAACGGTTAGCCCCTTTTAAACTAATTTCAGCTTCTTGTCCTGTGATGAATCTCTGTTTTGAATTCCCAAAGTGCTGAATCTTTATGTCTTCTGAATGAATTCAGTTCTTGGTCGTGACAAAGCCCACCTCTCGAAATGATTCTTGTCCTCAAGAATCGAAGGATGGAAATCGAAGAATCGAAGTGTTGAATTGAAATGCGTATTATCAATGTACATTCAACATCCGACCACAAGAGATGGAGAGATAGATGCCTTTGATCTCTGTTAGAGAACAGAAATAATGAAGTAAGTGCTCTGTATTTCATATCTCAATCAAGTACACATTACATTCTTTATATAGGCAATGCCTAGGTGTGATCTCTGCCAGTCAATGCCTAGGTGGCAACTTATTAACAACCTAACAAACATACTAACAAACTAATGTAGGAACTAATATCCTAACAGACTTTCTAACAGACACTCTGATATCTCACTTAACATTCCCCCTCAAACTAAGCTTGGAGGAATCAACGACGCTTAGTTTGTCTCTGAGCAATAAGAACCTGGATCTACCAAGAGCTTTAGTAAGTATATCTGCAATTTGGTCAGCTGCTGAAATATGATGCACGTGAATAATCTTTCGAGCAACTTTCTCACGCACAAAATAAGAATCTATTTCAATATGTTTGGTCCTAGAATGCAAAACTGGATTTGCACTAAGCATGACTGTGCTTTTGTTATCACACCAGATAATGGGAGTGGGATAACTGATTTTAAGTTCAGAAAGAAGGGACTGCAACCAAGTGAGTTCAGCCGTAATTGATGCAAGGCATCTATACTCGGCTTCAGTGCTACTTCTAGAGACAGTACTTTGTTTCTTAGATGACCAAGAGATAATGTTTGCACCTAAGAAGACACAATATCCAGATGTGGACCTCCTATCAGTTGGATCAGACGCCCAATCAGCATCACAATATCCAGTCATTTTGAAAGACTGAATTGGAAGTATATGTAGGCCAAAACCACTAGTTGCTTTGAGATAGCGTAGGATACGTTTAACCACTCTCCAATGGGACTCAAGAGGTCGCTGCATAAACTGGCATACTCTATTGACAGAGTATGCAATTTCTGGTCTTGTGATTGTAACGTATTGTAATGCCCCAACTAAACTTCTATACTGCTGGACATTAAGAACTGGATCACTACCAGTATCATATAGCTTCTCCCCACCACACATAGGAGTAGGTAAACCATTTGCAAACTGCATTTTGGCACGACATAGTAGATCACTGATGTACTTAGACTGAGATAAGAACAAGCCACTGTCAGTCTTCTGAACTTGAATACCCAGGAAGTAGTGAGCAGGTCCTAAATCCTTCAAAGAGAACTGATCATTGAGTTGAAGAATCAACTGAGATACATCCTGTGAATTAGCTCCAGTTACAAGAATATCATCCACATAGACTAAAAGAAATATGGGAGAAGGAGAATGTCGAATGAATAGGGAAGAATCAGACTTGGTAGAGGCAAAACCAAGCATGCGTAGGGTATATTTTAATTTGTCAAACCAGGCACGAGGAGCTTGCTTCAAACCATACAATGCCTTATTGAGTTTGCACACTGCATTGGGACGAGAAGGATCAATGAAACCAGGGGGTTGCATGATGTATACCTCTTCTTGAAGATCTCCATTTAGGAAAGCATTATTGACATCTAATTGAGACACTTCCCATCCATATGTGACAGCTAATGACAATACAATTCTGATAGTGACAGGCTTCACAACTGGGCTGAAGGTCTCAGCATAGTCAAAACCAGCTCTCTGTTGAAACCCTCTAGCAACCAGTCTGGCTTTATATCTGTGGACAGATCCATCAGTATTCTCCTTGACTTTAAATAGCCATTTACACCCTACTATAGATCTATCATGTGGAAGATCAACCAATGACCATGTATTGTTCCTTATCAAAGCCAAGTATTCATCTTGCATAGCAGCAAACCAATGAGGAGTGGATAATGCCTCCTTCAAACTAGTCGGTTCAGCTGGAGCTAGGTAAACCTTAGGTTTGTACACACCTACTTTAGATCTAGTTATCATCGGGTGTCCTGGTCCATGAAGATTCTGAACATGACCCTGATCATTATGCTGAGCACCAGCTCCAGTAGGCAGAGCATCATTAGGCAGAGTATCAGTAGGCAGAGCATTAGTATGCTGAGTGGTTTCATGACGAGTATGTTGAGTAACAGTCCTAGATGAACCAAGATGCTGAGTACCAGTCCTAGGAGATCCAGAATGCTGAGTACCAGTGGGAGTAGATCCAGTAGGCAGAGCATCAGTAGGTAGAGCATTAAGATGCTGAGTAGTTGCACGGCCAGTATGCTGAGTATCAGTCCTAGGAGATCCAGTCTGATTAGGTTCAGTAGAAGTATCATCAGTAACACCAGTAGTTACTTTTGTAGATCCATTCAAAATCCCAGTCATAGTTCCACTCTTGACACCAGTTGAATTAGTAGCACTTGTAGGAAACAAAGTAGGTAAGAATGAACTAGGATGAGCAATAGAACTGATAGGTATGACACTGGTTGTGCTGAGACTGGTATTAGAGGACTGTGAAGAAGTTGAACCCAATTTGGAATATGGAAAAGAATACTCATTAAAAAGAACATCTCTTGAGATATAAATCCGTCCATTTGAAGCCATACATTTATATCCTTTATGTTGCAAACTATAACCAAGGAAAGTACACTCCATAGATCTGAATTGCAGTTTGTGAGGGTTATATGGTCTAATGTTTGGAAAGCAAGAGCAACCGAATGTTTTGAGAAAATGATAATCAGGAAGTTTGTGATAGAGTATCTCAAATGGAGAAGAACCAAGTAAGGTAGAAGAAGGGACCCTATTAATCAGATAAACTGAAGTACGGACTGCCTCATCCCAGAACCTCAAGGGAAGAGAAGCATGTGCAAGAAGGGTCAGAGCAGATTCAATAACATGCCTGTGCTTCCTTTCAGCTACCCCATTCTGCTGATGGGTAGTAGGACACGCCAACCTGTGATGAATACCATGTGTAGCTAGAAACTTGGAAAAGGACCGATACTCCCCACCCCAATCAGATTGAACACACTTGATGGGGAGCCCAAACTCCAACTCAACTTGTGTTTTAAACGTAGTGAAAGTATGAAAAGCATCAGATTTGTTCTTTAACAAGTAAACCCAAGTAAACTTACTGTATGCATCAATAAAATGAATATAGTATCTATATCCAGAAGAAGAAACACAAGAAGATGGACCCCAAAGATCGGTATGAATTAGCTCTAATGGTGTATGGTACAAAGTAGAAGAACTAGGAAATGGAAATTTATGGATTTTACCTAAACAACAGGAAGTACACAAATCAATCTTGTTTTTATTAGAGACTGATATATGACATTTGTTAAGAATCTTGGTCACAATAGGTAAAGCAGGATGTCCTAGACGTGCATGCCACAGTTGCAATGCTGAAGAAGAATTGTTTGTAGTAGTGTGGACTGATACAGAGCCTGCAGTAGAAGCAGTAGAAACTGAAGGAGAATTGCTGGTAAGTTTGGTAGCAGTAGACAGAGAAGGAAACACATAAAGGCCCTTGTTAAGATGCCCTTCCAGGAGGACTTGTCTGGTGACCTGATCCTTGACAAAACAAATCGTAGGATGAAACTCAAAATAGACTCTATTATCCCTAGCAAATTGAGAAACACTAAGCAAATTCTTGGTTAGTTTAGGTACTTGCAGAATATTATTAAGAAGAAGAGGTCTGCAAGAATTGGAAGTATGTAAAATAGACTGACCAATGTTTTGAATTTGAAGGGCAGATCCATCACCAACATGAAGACAATCATTACCATTATAAGGAACCGAGGAAGACAAATTCTGAGCAAATGGAGTACAGTGATCAGTTGCACCAGAGTCAGGGTACCATCTATAATCAACTGCTGATGAAGTACCACTAGTCTGAGAATTGGCACCCCAGTTTGGATAAGAAGACTGATTAGGAGCAGCATTGTCAGAAGAATAAGTAGCAGAGTATGCATGTCTAGGTGCCAAATGAGCTGCCTGAGACTGATTGCTGAAATTCTGACTAGAGGGCCAAGCACTAGCCACATTATTATCAAACCGATGGAAACATTTGAAAGCTAGGTGACCAAGCTTGCCACATATCTGACACTGCGGTCGTCCTTGCCCAGATGGATGACCTGAGTGCTTAAAGCCACGGCCTGATCCAAATCTACCTCCTCCTCTAGATGATTGATGTTGAGAGTTATATGAAGGCCGAGTACCTCTAGGTGAATTAGAAACAAATGATCTTGGAGAAGGCCTGAATGAAGATTGAGCAATATTGATAGAGCTTGAGATGTCAAGATCTTTAAAGTGACGCTCAATTCTAGTCTCTTGAGCAAGTAACAAAGATTCTACTTCAGCAACACTATAGCTATCAGATCTTGAACTGATAGAGATGACAAACGTATCATATGCTTGAGGTAAGCCATCAAATATTGCATTAATATGATCTCTGGAAGACAGAGGATGACCCACTGAAGCCAATTGATCAACAATAGACTTTAGCTTCAACAAGTAGTCATTAATAGAAAGATCACCTTTCTTGAATGTTTGCAACTGATTTCTGAATTGAGAGATCTTAGCCACTGTTTGAGAGTTGAAATAAGTTTCAAGTGTATGCCAAACATGACCTGAAGATTCACAACCTACCAACCTTACAAGTAGTGGCTGAGTCATTGATGAAAGAAGCCATGAGAAGAGGAGTTGATCTTGTTGTTCCCAGACGATGAACTCAGGATTAATAGATCCATTGGATTGATCTTCAGCTGATAGAAACATTGTTGGAGATGAATCTTTGTCAAGAAAAGTCTGAAGTTTGTGACCTCTAATGGTTGCCAACACTTGTTGCTTCCACAATAGATAGTTTTGTTCATCAAGCTTCACTGACAGTACATGAGTAAAGACTACTGGTTTATGCTCTGGTGTTGCTGAAGTTGTAAGAGTGGCAGCATTAGAAGATGATGAATCCGCCATTGACACACCTATGTAAACTTGAAAACAAGTAGAAGGATGAACAGACAGAAGAAAGAAATTGAAATCAGAGAATGCTCTGATACCATGTTAGAGAACAGAAATAATGAAGTAAGTGCTCTGTATTTCATATCTCAATCAAGTACACATTACATTCTTTATATAGGCAATGCCTAGGTGTGATCTCTGCCAGTCAATGCCTAGGTGGCAACTTATTAACAACCTAACAAACATACTAACAAACTAATGTAGGAACTAATATCCTAACAGACTTTCTAACAGACACTCTGATATCTCACTTAACAATCTCTTACAGACATAAAAAAAAATCTTTACTACTTGATCAGTCAATCCATGTTTGTGATTCTTTGTAGGTCAGTCAATCAAGCATTACAGAATCTCTACTTTTGTTGTATTCGACACAGATGGAATCTTTGAAAGTAACATACAACAATATGTTTCTCTCCTCCTCAAACTAAGGTACTACTCGGAGCCCTTTGATCACCATCAATTGTCCTTAAACGCCATTATGACAAGTGGGATGAAAGTAATCCAATCTACCGGCCATTATGGTTCAATCATTCAACTTTTATTTGATGGAGTGTTTTATTCTTGTTGGGGACCAAGAAAACATTATAAGTGGCTTTGCTAAGTCTCCATTAGTGAAAGATATGTTCAATAAATCTATGCTTTGCAAGTTGTTGGTTCCATGCACAAGTCTTTCAAGTGTTCTTTCTTAAAGGAACCCAAAAGCAATCAAACACTTTATTTCAACATGTGTCCTCCTCCTCTATAAATAAGTGTCCTCATCAACTCAATTTCATCAAACACTCAAGCCTTCTCATTCATTCATCTTACCTAGCCTTCTCCCTCTCCTTTTTCATTAGTTGTTTACGTGTGGTTGGTGACATATATTGAAATGGAGGCAATTACAAGGTTGACATCAGAGAAGGGTGTGGTGATCTTCAGCAAGAGTTCATGTTGCATGTGTCATGCAGTCAAGATCTTGTTTAATGAGCTTGGGGTGAACCCCATGGTTCATGAGCTTGACCAAAACCCCCAAGGAAAGGAAATGGAGAAGGCCTTGATGAGGCTTGGGTGTAGTCCTGCAGTGCCAGCAGTGTTCATTGGTGGTTCATTGATTGGCTCGACTAATGAGGTCATGTCACATCACATTAGCGGATCTCTGGTTCCATTGTTAAAACCATAACGGACATTGATCTAAGAGCGTCGGCTTTGGCTCTGATACCAAGAAGCATATGTATGTACGTATTGTTTAATGTATTTGTGTAGGTAATAATTCTTAGTAGGAACTTTATAGTATAGTGGTACTTAATGTATTTGTTTAGGTAGTAATTCTTAGTAGGAATTTGGTGTTATGGATGAACTGTACTCTTCTTTTTAGTGATGATAATATAATGGTACTTAATATTTATTAACTCCTTATGGTTTGAATGGCACTTTCCCTTTTTATTCGATCTTTTTAGTTTTGACTGTATGTCCATATAAAAATTAAACATCATTTTCATTGAATCATTGGTACTTTAGAGACTCAATTTTAAATTTCTGTCAAGAAGGATGCTACATGGCTAGCTAGCTAGCACCCTCACAAGTAGCATAATGAACATGGTCAAGAACGCCCACATGCTTTTTATCAAGGATCATTCAAGCTGCCATGAATCACAAATATAAATATTCTCTTGCAATATAATACTGGTCAATTTTGTAATCGAAAGTTGTAAAGGTCTTGGGAAATATATATTTCAAAGTTCATTACGCGTTTGTACTACTAAACTTGTTTTCTGTGTTTGCAGTTCATTTATTTATAGTCCAGTTACACATGATGCCATTAAGTTTCTAATATTATGAATTAATGGCTTGACACGCTCTGGACCGTCTGCTCATGAGGTCTCTGGAATCTAAACCTTGAACAAAATCGGTCCGGTTTCCTATTCTCATCTATGAGACACATGCATTATGCAGCCTGAAATAGAACTCTAGTCATATTAATGAAATGTGAATTATCTTAAAATTTTTATTTGCCGATATTGAGCAAGAAGAAGTGATAGTTATGGCATAACCGATTTTAATAAACTATCTATGGTTTGCTTTCAAAGGAATCTGTAAAACAACTCAGGCAATTCTCGATAGCCTTTCTCGTGGGCTCTTACATCAACTTCTTTACATTATCTTCTAGCTAAAGCTAGAATTGCTCAAATCAGCAAGTTGCTAGTGAGTACTTAGTAATGAACAGAGATTTGGGAGTTTTATCATTTTGATAATTTGATGATCATGTCTTCTAGTTACACATCCTAGTAAACCAAAACATAGGTGTATTGTAATGGTCCTCTAGTTTCTAGAAATCCCGGTATTCCCACTGGTATAACTTTTTATAGATGGCGACCACAGTGGGCATATCCCATATATACTACTTGCCCTAAAATTCGTCGTCCACAATTAACCAGAACAATTTGAGGATGGCCACTACAAGTCATCAAGATTGAACATGTAGGCACATCTTGAGGCACCATATCATCTTCACCACCTTTTCTGTTCAATAATGTAAACATATAGAGAGACAACATTGTATATATATATATTGTATACCTCTTGATATGATCTCACAGTACATATCTGTAACACCCCTCAATTTCATAAAACAAATTTATTTTATTTAATTTATTTTATTTTGAATTAAATAAAATAGGGTTACATTTAATTGAATGTGAATTTCAAAATTAGGATTTTATTTGGTGAGTTAAAGGACGGGTGCTCTCAGAATGTTAGTGGGGGCGAATAGCCACCCACCCTATAAAGATAAAACCCTATTTTTCTTTTCTTTCTCCTTCTTCTTTTCTTTTTCCTTCCTTCTTCTTTTCCTCCTTTACTTTTTCTTCTTCGATGGCGGGTGAGACGAAACTGGTGAGAGACTGTGAGGGAGATGAAGCAGATGATGAGATCTGAGCAATTGTTGTAAGGGTGTGGAAGCATGAACCTGATCCAAGTTATTTTGACCATCAGCATGTGAAACCCGGCGCAACAGTTTCTTCAAGCGCCACTGTATCAAGGTTTTGCAAATCCAGCGTTGATGATTGACTCATCTCTTCGATGTACCTTGGGGGGTGCATAGCTTTCATGGCAGTGGCACTAGCAGATCCAGCACCGAGGGTGGTGTCCTCTGGCCCTAATTTCTTGTTGCCTAACTAATTCAGCGAGGATTGACTGTCATGGAGTGAAGTTTGAATCTATGTTTGAACGTGGTGTTGATCCGTGAGGTGACAAGGTTTCTAAATTTGTGCTTTGTTTGGAACTTGTTAGGATACAGTAGATGAATATAAGAAAAGACGGAATAGTGGGGAATGGTGGAGGAAGGAGATTGAGGTTGTCTTTCCATGGTTATACATCTATTTGGTAGGTGGGTCCCCTATTGGTGTTTTGATGGTTTCAAAAGCTATAGAGGCATTGGAACAGGAGATTTCCTTATCATTATTCCTATGCATTGTTAAAAAATATATATATATATATATATCAATCAGTATTAATAAGTGGGTCCAAAGGGATTAGGAGCTTTATCTATTTGATGGGTTTGTGTAACTTTCTCATAATGTTACTTCAGGAGGATGAGAGTGGGACAGGCGGAGGAAGTAGATCAATGGTACTATATGCTCGGCTGGAACAATCTTCAAGCTTATAGCTGAGCAAGTATCTATAACTTATTTAGCTGCAGGCCAAGTGAAAACCAGGTACAGTCTTAACATTCGGTCTTATTTGAATTGGGGAATCAAGACAAGCATTGTTAATGCAGAGTTCATACTAACAAAAATGGAATCCTTCCCCTACAAATTGGATATGCTTGAACACTGATGGTAGTGTAACTCAAAGGAAAGCAGTGATTGGAGGAGTTATCAGGGACTGCAATGGAAATGTGTTGCTAATGTATAACGCTGAATCTAGATTAAATAACATTTTGGAAGTGGGATGTGTTCAGGCTGCAATATGATGTCTCATAGAATGGGGAGACTAAAAAAATGGGATTTGCTTGAACATGAGGAGAATAATGGTGGATTTATGCCAGGATGATGGGACGATAGCGTTGGCTGCGCAATCCTTTGCAATTTGCAATTTCGGTGAGTTTTCTTCATCTCCTTTACTTTTACTGTGAGTTTTCTTCATTCTTTCTCTTTTACTGCGAGTTTTCTTATTCCCTGTATTTTGCAAATCCTTATTTCTTGACTGAATTAGTGATTGTATTTTTGAGGATTTGATGATGGGGTTTGTGAGTTTTGTTGCGAGGATGTGTGGTTATGATTTGGATTTTGGTTTGGCGGTGTGATGACATGTAGTTGTGTGTCCTTGATGATTTTGGATTGGATTCTTAGGCTTGTTATATTGCTTGATTTAAATTCCATTTCAAGGGTTTTGGGTGTAAGGTGTAAGTGAAACTCTTAGCCCTTTATCTCTTTGGATGAGCAATTCAGTATACTGTATGTATATTGCTTGTATGGAAATGACGAGTTTCATTTCAGGAAATTCAATTGTGAGATTTTAGACATGTTGAGAATGAGGTTGCCTTATTTGTGGTGTTTTGTGTTGCAAACGCTTGCTCTCCAATATTTGTGATCTGTTTGATGTGTGAGATTTTCCTAGCTTGCTGGGTTCATGTTTGGGGTCACCCATGTTTACCATTTTATTGATTGGGTGTGACTTTGTTTGGTTGGTGTTTGAATGGTTGATGAATATTAATGCATTGTGATAAATTTGGAGATTTGTATGCATATTGACTTGTTTATGCATTATGAAGAATTTGGATATTTGAATGAAGGAGTGGCTTGATTGCCATATTGTTACATAGCATGATTAATGAATATGCTATGTTTTCCCCAAAAATGTGGGTGAATAGATTGTGAATCAATTCATGTATGACAAAATGTCATTGTGGTAGAATTCTGAATTATGAAAAATAAATGATATTGGTAAACCTGGATTTCTGAAAATATAAAACACTTGGGCTTGTATCACTTAGAACTACCACATCTCTTTTGTTTATTATTTCCACTCTCTTACTAGAGAAACTAAATGACCAGTGGGTCGTCTTGCGGAGTTGGGGCACCCATTTCTTACTAGAGAAACTAAAATAACCTTCGGGTTAGTCTTGCGGAAATGTGGTGAGTTTGTATGCCTAAAATAGGCTTTGATATTTATCCGTCAAAAATGTGACGTGAGTTATGCGCATTGATAGCCCAAGGGTGGCTTTTGGTACTCATATAGTTAGGGGTATCCGCGATGCATGCCTGTATGTGATGTCCCCACTTGGGCATGGATGACGGAGTAGTCCTCCTTTATATGAGAGAGGCATACGGGCATGTATGTTCGGCACGGAGGTGGTGCGAATGTGGTATCGTCTAAGTGATCAATCCGTTAAATAGATGAACCTAATTCAAATAAAAAGAATAAATGACGTTGCATTGTTTTTAATTCTTTTTATGCAGGATGGCAAGTCCACTAATATTTCTGCAGGTCCGACTTGCCATAGTCAACACCTATAGGGTAAGTACAGGTAAATGCATATTTACATATTAGGATGATGATATGATTGCCTCGACTGTGTTTTTCTTGCATCACACCTTTGCCTCGTTGAGGAACTACCTATTGGTGTGATGGTTTGTTGTTTGTGTTTCGCTTGATGTTTATCACGTCCGATTTTATTGATTTTTGGGATGAAGATTTCTCACACCAGTTTTATTGCTGACCCAAGTGAGCTTTTGCTTCTTGGGTACATTCCTTTGGGAATGTAGCCGACTAGCTTTTCAGGTTTAGAGACTTTTGAGCAGCGTTACGGGAGTTCCGCTAGTGGGGCTAGCGACGTCGGAATCTTCTGGTTAGAGTTTTGTATAAAATTTAGTTGGTTCATATTTTCTACACTTTATTTGTCTTTGCTGCTAAATGTTTCTGTTGTTATTGAATTTCACGTCCCGAATTTTGGGGAAACGGATAATCCTACGTGGATTTTAGGATTTCGTTTTTCTCGAAAATTGGGGCGTGACAATATCACAAGATCATCAAGCGGTCGACAAACCTCCTACTGAAATGTGAGTCTCCAGGGATTAATAAATGGGAGCTTTTCACCTTTAATTGGATGGGAAATGGGAATTGATAAAATACTCCCTGAGGATCTAAAAAAAAAAAAAAGCCAAGAAGAAGAAGAAGAAAATCAATTAATGTAGGCTGCAGAGAATATAAAACTTTTCACAACAATTGTGGTTTACATGTATGCCAATTGTAAGACAACTAATCTCATGCATTCATTCATGCCCACCTTTTGACAAAGTAGTAAGAAAGAAAGCATAAGGAATCTTCATTGAGTATGAAAAGCGTTCATGTCGTCCTCAAGCACAATAGTAATGGAGGACAGCGCACTCACTGGTTACACTTGAGGGGATTGAAGAAAGATCCATCATGTTGAAACAGATAACAAAATCGACTTGTAGAACTTACCTGAATCACAGCTGTCGGTAATAAAGGTTGCCGAAATCGTTGACGCCGAGATTCTTGACTTAGCTTGAGTTGAATCCCTCCTTGATTGCTGGATTTGAGTTGGAAATAAGATGTGATTGAAAATGAAATAGTTAAAACAGCTGGATCTGAGTTGGATCAGATAAGATAAGGGAGAAGAAGGTGGTGGAAGGGTCTCCACCGCCCTATACCACCGCCTCTTCAGGCTATAAAAGAAGGATGAACTTTCATTCTTCTTCATCCTTAAACCTCCTTATTTGTGTGTTAGGGTGTAACCCTTGTGAGTTTGTTTTTGTGAGAGAGAAAGAAGTAAGGGGTGAGGAGAGAGAGTGTATTTGTTTATTTTATTTGTTTTGTTTGTGTTATACGCAGCCAGCGTATTTGTGTGGTGCCATTTAGACACTTGTATTTGTAACGTCCTAGACATTTTGTAGCACTCTCTATTTGTAATCTTTCTCTCTCATCAGTAAAGTTGGTATTTGTCGTGGACGTAGGCGTGTTTGCCGAACCACGTTAAATTGGGTGTCTCAAGTATTTGTTAGTATTTTGTTTGTAGCTTCGCATTTCAACATTTGTAACGCTTTCGCCTATAACAAATTGGTATCAGAGCCGAGGGTTAGTTCTTGGGGTTCGTTTGAAGCTGCGTGGACCAGTGGTTGATTAATAGTATGTCAAATCCATCAACTTCTTGATAAAAAATGGTTACCGCTATAGTCAGTAAATTTGATGTCGAAAAGTTCAATGGCAAGAACAACTTCGACATGTGGCAATGCGAAGTTTTGGATGTGTTAGTAAATGAAATTTTGGATGATGCTTTGGGAGATAAGCCGGAGAAAATGAGTGAAGAAGAATGGAACAAGTTGAATCGGCAAGCTTGCGAGTCAATAAGATTGTGTTTAGCGAAGGAGCAAAAATACTTTGTAATGAAGGAAACCTCCACTAAAGTATTGTGGAAAAAGTTGGAAGATAAGTACATGACGAAAAACATTCAAAATAAGCTCTTCCTCACAAAACAACTTTTTCGGATGAATATGAGACCCGGAATTACTCTGTCTGAGCATTTGGATGAGTTCAATAGGCTTATTGCCGACCTATTGAATTTAGAAGAAGATGTTCCAAAAAATTACAAGGCTTTGTGCCTTTGAATTCCCTTCCAGAAGAATATGAACATCTCGTTACGACTTTGCTAACGGGAAAAGAAGAATTGAATTATGATGAGGTGGCTACGGCGTTGCTCAATTATGAATTCAGGAGGAAGGATCTCAAGATCCATTGGGATGCAACGTCAGAAGTATTGGTAGCAAGGGGAAGATATGAAAAGAGGTATGTTGGTAATAGAGGAAGATCACAGTCAAAAGAAAAATCTGTAAACAGAAGATTTTTGCTTAAGGATGAATGTGCCTACTATCATAAGAAGGGCCATTGGAAGATTGACTGTGAGGTATTGAAAACTGCAATAGAAAAAGAAAAGAAAATGTCAGATGCGAATGTAGTGCACAATTTGGATGAAGATGAGGATGAGGATGATGCTTATTCGTTGTCTACAACTTCAACATTGGTGAGTCATTCTAATGAGTGGCTGCTTGATTCAGGTTTTACCTATCATATGTGTCCCCGTAGGGACTGGTTTTCTAACTTTAGAGACTTGGATGGTGGTGTTGTTTATATGGGCAACAATGATGAATGCAAAATTGCAGGGATAGGTAAAATCAAGTTGAAATTGCATAATGGACTTATTCGGGTCTTGAATGATATACGGTATGTACCCGATTTGAAGAAGAATCTCATCTCCGTTAGTGCTTTAGAGTCCAAAGGTTACAAGATTTCAGTAAATGGTGGAGCTCTAAAGATTGTTTCTGGTGCACTATTGATTCTGAAAGCAGTTCGAAAGGGTAACTTGTATTTCTTGCAGGGGAGTACAGTTACAAGGAATCGAAAAGTTGAATTTGGCGGAGCAACTTGTGTTATTGGAGGCCCTATGAATGTTGCTTTTGGTGGAGTTACTGATAACTCCAAAGATGTTTGTAAGGAAACCTCGAGGATTTGGCATTTGCGTGCAGCCAGTAAAGGTGAGAAAGTTCTGCACGAGTTGTTGAAGAAACAATTGGTAGAAAATATGAAGATATGCAGTATGAAGGTTTGTGCACATTGTGTTTCTGAAAAGTCTGGTTCGAGACTCCATGCTAGTCAAGGTGGAGTTGGTTTGTTAGTTTGAACATGCTTTAGTATAAGGCACCTTCTGGTGTATGGCACCTATGAGCGCGTTTGGAGGGGTGAGACCCTCAATTAATATTGGTTTGATTCTGTTTGTTGGAAGTCAGTTGCTTGTGTTTGTTCGTGGTTGTTGTTGTCGACTCAGATTTGAGAAATCTCCACCGAGGTGGAGAATTGTTGAAATACAGAGAAGACAACAAAAGAGCTCAAGAAGAACATACCTGAAAATGTATGTCGACAGCCGAACTTGTTGAAGAAGAAGTCGAAGTCGTTGAAGAACAATATGGATCTGAAGTGGTGTGGTTGGATCTGAGTTGGAACAGCTGGAAGAAGATAAGAGAATGGAGAAGAAGGCGCTGGAAGGGTCTCCACCGCCATCCACCACCGCCTGTAGCAGCTATAAAAAGAGATGAACCCCTCCTCTTTAAATCATCTTCTTCCATAGAGAGCTTGTGAGAGAGATCCTCCCTGTTTTGTGAGATTTGTGCTTTGTTTAGGGTTTATCCCTTTGTATCTGTGAGAGGATTTGTGTTTTGTGAGAGGAAGAAGAAAGGGAGGAGAGAGAGTGTTGGGTTTGTTTGGTTTTGTTTTTGTTTTTGTGTTATATGCAACTTGCGTATTTGTGTGGTGTCATCTAGACACTTGTATTTGTAACGTATTTGACGTTTTGTAGCTCTCTTCATTTGTAATTTGTCTCTCTCATCAGTAAAGTTGGTATTTGTCATGGACGTAGGCATGTTTGTCGAACCACGTTAAATTGGTTGTCTCCAGTATTTGTTAGTATTTTGTTTGTAGCTTCGCATTTCGACATTTATAACGCTTCCGCCCGTAACACATACAAATCATCACTTTTTAAAGCAAGATTATGTCTAAGGCTCTGTAGAGAACAACTCAATTTAGATTTCAAATTAAGAAAATTAACGGATGCAAGCGATTAAAATTAAATTGACCAAATGTATTCAATTCACAAAATGCTATGAAAATAAAAATGTGCATGTTCAGTTATGTATCGCATGGTTCATGAACACAAACATTTTACAAGTGAGAGCACCCAGTAGCTCAGATGGATTGAGCTGGTCTTTTCATGACTGCTCTAAATGTTGGGCTCCTATTGTAATTTGGGAACCAAGTGTAACTCATATGATACCTCATTCCATGAATGCTAAATTTGGATCACAAATTCCATGCTCCCTATTTGCCTTTTGTCTATCACATCAATGGGGTTGAATAGCGAATCTTATATAGATTGGGCATTATTTGGTTACGAGTTAATTTAGAAGCTCATCAATCTTAATTTGTATGCATCATTTCTTTCATATGGTTAACTAGCCAAAAAAAACTACTAACGTTTTTCATCTCTAACATGTAACGGACTTTTGATAGGTTCTTCACATGGAAGAAGAGATCGCCAAGTATTTTCACCCTCCCTTATTTCCCATTCTATTAAATTGTGAGCACTTTTGATCATGACACTCCTCCTCTTCTTGTACTGTCTTAAGTTTGAACAGGTTCAGAGTTTTTCTTCGCTAAACTTTTAATTCATGAAGATTTCACCAAGCTTGGTTTAACATCTGAAGTCATAAGTAGTCGAGCAAGGTATAACTTATTTCTACAAAATGTGCCTCACCATGCTGTCTACAACACTGATCAGTCCCCTCCGAGACAAATCATATATATTGACTCCACCAAGCTGGTCTATGTAGTGAAAATCTTAATTTCAGGTGATTATTTTTACTTCTATATATCTAGTTTCTCTCGATTATTTTTTGCACTTTGTTTTTATTTAAATTTCAAATCTTTTGCAAAATTGTTATATTATTTGAAACATAATACTAACCACAACTAATTCGTAAATGTGAATCTCTCTACTCGTTAAAACTATTTGGTTGTAATTAGGATTTCGACACTCCCTAAATATAAAATAGTGATGAACAATTAATAGGTATACCTCCTTTGAATGAGATGAACTTTATGTCACCCAGTAGTATTAACAAACCAAAGTAAACTATAAGGGAGAGTAAATCAATCAACCCTTGATGAAACCAGCAAGAGTGTTGTGTCTGCCAGTCCAGCTGATCAAGTATCTCAATCAAGAAATGAACTAGTATGGAGAAATCTGAATGAACTGAAATTCAGCTTTTATTGAACATTATTGTTGTTGGTGAAAATTATAAATCATTGTCAGGATTGTCCGGGCTAGCTAGGTTTGTTCATCCAACAGTTTTCTTTCTAATTGCCACATTGAAAATGATTTATTCTATGTTCAATAAGAACACTAGAATTGATGTTTACTGCACATCAAATGCTCTAGAGAGTTTCCTTCTCAATATAGAACTTGATCGATTCTGAAACTTTTGTTTCAATAAATAGTAGATAATATTCTCTTGCTCCATTCAAAAAACAAAAAAAATATGTCAATGGAGCCTGCTATTGCCAAGAGGACTAGTACTGATTGGAGATACTATATTCGAACAACATTGTCTTGGTTTTATTGATCATGTTCGTCTGCATTCAATTTAGCTGAATAGTGCTATCTCGCATTGGCCTTACTACTCAAGTCTTCAACCACCATCAGTGTCTCCAACCATTCCACTCTTGATGATGCCTTATAGCGAAGATTATCCCAAGGATGATTTTTGTGTCTTCTTCAGTTTCAAACACTACACCAAAAGGCCTGTTTAGCTACGGGTAGGTGGCCACGGCTCTAAGCCGTTGGTTTATTTGCCACTGCTAAAAACCGTGGCTACAATGGCCAACGGTCTAAAACCGTGGCTAAAAAATAAAAACAGTGGAAAAGGCCACGGTTTTAGACCGTTGGCCAATATAGCCACGGTTTTTGACCGTAGCTATATTTTCCAAAGTTCTAAAACCGTTGCTAAAAAACCGTTGAAGAAGTCGATTGGATTTCACGCGGGCGAAAGAAATTTCGCGGTCTGGCGCTCCCGCTTCCATTTTGGCTCTCCCGCCTCCATTTTCGCTGATTTCCATTTTCATTTAAGAGGTTTAGGGTTTTGTAAGAAAATCGTTTTGGCTGAAAAAGCTTGAGGTGAAATCAGAAATCAGAGAAATTTCGTCAGTCGTCTCCCCTCCTCTCCATGGTTTGGTTTGATTTGATTGCATTTGGAAGGTCTTTCAACCATAATCTCTCTCTGGACTCAGCCTCCACCTTCTCGCACGGCAACGGCACGGTGCCCTTCCTTCCCCTCTCATCATTCAGCAACAGCAACAGCAACAGCAACAGCAACAGCAACAGAAAGAGAAAGCGCTAACATGCATGGCGACACATGAGTAACAATCAACAGGAGGTAAGGTAAAACCAATTCACTACTATTCAATTCAATTCATAATTCTCTTCGTGTTTAAAAGGAAAGGCAGGGACATTAGTTCGTTGTTGGTTTTAATTGATTGATTCATCCATCCATTTACTACTGCTCATTCATCGTCTTCAATTCGATTCAATCTTCTTCACCCTCACATCACATGGTGGCAAATGTTTGTATGTATCACATCACAATTTATGCTTCAAACAGTTTTTTATCACTTATGTACTTGTGTTTTTCTTGTAGATCCAGATCCAGGATTAGATTGAACACATTGAGATTGAGGATTTACTCCGCAATTTCAACAAAAAACTTGATAGTTTCCTTTTCAAACCACCTCAAGATTTACTAACAGGATAGGATACACTCTTCCAAGAAGCTTCTAGCCACTTCATGTGACACCATTACAATTCCATAAAATTCTCTCCACGGTATTTTTTGTCTCCCACTTTATTGCTTTTGCCTTATGGATGCATCTGCGCTTTGTTTCATTTTGTTTATGTATAGGATACAAATCATTAATGTTCTTTGCTATTCATCTGCCATGCACCTCCAACTATACCACTCTGTCATTTTTTATTAACGGATAATAGCAATCCAATCCAACCTATATTCGTGAGTGAAGCCCATACAAGAACATGAAAGTCCATGCCAAAGTCATCAAAGATATCGAATGCAAAGTAAAAATAAAAAATGAAGTGTCTTGGAAGAGTTTGCATCTAGATGGACTTGGACACTGTAACGATACATGGCCAAAACTCTTTTCAAAAACTCCATGCAGCATTGAGTGCATTGCATTTGCACAAGTGCCGACCATTCTTGATTTGAAGGATCAAAGTTACCTAGTCAGATCCTAACAAGGGTGTTGCATACTTTCTCTTTGTTGTGGATAGTTGGACAGTTTTTGTGTTTTTCAGAAAAGTATTGATTGCCTCTTTAAATTGAAGAACTTAATATTGTCGTCGCTGAACCTATACATGTTGTGGTCGTCTTTAATGTGTGCTAAATAAATTACTGTATCGGGGATATGATCTGATTTACTTCTGAATCCATTGACAGTGTTGTTGGATAGCATCTGACCCATTTATATCCAGATGGATTCTATCAGACAAGCATCCATTTAGAAACATAGGTTCCCCTGCTCTCTTTAATTTCTTCTATTTTATCAAGAAAAAGTAATATCTCTATTAATGGCAATGATTATGTATCAACAAACAATGCTCTCTCTATGTCATGATTATGATTCATAACATGTTCTTTCACTTTTAGGTTTCTGTTCTGGCAGATGATGTCTTGAAGAACGTTGAGTATGATGCTTTGAGGATTGTTTTTAACAAGTTCCAGTCAGTTGTAGCGTTCATACCAACAATGGCAACTGTTTTATCTCCGGAGGTATTTTTCCTTAGTGGTACTTTTAGCATGGATTTGTCTGTACATTGTCATTATCTGATGCTTGCTTGATGTAGATTATCAAGAGAAGCTGAAACTGGTGGAAAGCTTGGTGAGTTGGATTCATATGAGATAGAGGGCGGTGAGACAAAAGCAGAGATTCTTCAGAACTTAGCTGAGTTTCAATTTTCTTGTGTAAGTTTTTACCTTGTTAAAGCTAAGGCTTTGATTTTATTTCCTTTCATTGTTTACTACTTATCTCCTTATCTTTGGCTTTGAAGAAACGAGCATGTGCAAGAATTTCATGTATGACCATTTTCTTTTGTTTATCTTATTCAAGTCTGAGGGTGACCATCAACCCTGATTGTGGAACATACCTGTTAAAGAAGTTCAAAATGGCCATCAACTTTACCTTTGATGCAGCAATATGAAGTATTGAAGTTCTTAGATATTTCATAAACATATTCATTGATTTGTGAGATTGGATGCAGGTTATGTTCAATGCTGTCCTAGAGAGCGCATGTAGTGAGCAGGGGGCAAGGATGTCTGCCATGGATAGCTCCAGCAGAAATGCTGGAGAAATGCTTGATCGGCTCACCCTTACTTATAACAGGTTCTTCTTCTTTTTAATGTATTATTTCTGGTTCGTATTATTAGTTCCCAAACTGATGATTACTTTGTTTTGATTCTTGCAATAGAACCCGTCAAGCATCTAACACCACCTTATATTCATTTTATATTCATTTCAGTGTGGAAGAAGTGCAGCAATGAAGCTGGGGGGTGCTGTAAAGCTTGAACAGAACAGAAGGCAGAGTACCCAAAAGTAGCAAAGAATCTCTAATGGGTATCTTTCTCTTTTAACTTTCTTAGTTTCTGCTTTCTCTATTTCAGAGCTCTGACTCACTCTCAGCTCCGATTTCAGAAACTAGGGTTTTCGCCTTGCAGCTCCCGTTCTCTATTTTCGTTTCGATCGTCTTCGCTTCTCTTCCGAGATGGGCAAATCTAGCAAGAAGTCTCAGGTAACACTTCTTCCCCCTTCTCTTGTATTTCTGATTCAATCGATCGATGTTCATGTTCTCTGTTTCTCGATCTTGTGTAGGTCGTTGCAGCCACCCCTGTTTCTGCAAAATCTTCAAAGAAAGGTTTGGTTTGCTTTTTATCTTTCGATTATTTAATTTGTGTATAGGAACAAGATAAACTACTACACATAGGCATTCAGATTTCAACAATTGTGATAATCCAAAGTTCTGAACATGAAGTTGGGCTAGTCTTGGCATTCCAAACATTAAAGATCTACAAATACTTTTGATGTGTTTATGATTGTTTTGGTCTGTATGACATGTTAACCTTAGCTAGTGGAAGTTTGTATTGCATCATTTCTGTTGCTCATATTTCACTGAAAATAACGTCATCTGGTTCATATCTACATTCTGTATTCAGTTTTGTTTCACAGTTATCAGTGACTTTATAAAAGTCCAATTCTTCTTGGATTCTCAGGCTTTTTTTGTGTGCATTGAAATGATGTTGTAAGTACGCATATCATTCCTCGTTTAACAAAGTCTTGTTGGTCATCTTTTTTATAGCTTCAGTATAGTTTATGCGTTTTAGATTCTGTTTTCACTTTCAACCAGTTTGCTAAACTTATTTCAATCTTTAGAGGATTGTTTTGAATCTTGAATATAATACATGACAAATTTTCTTACTCTATTTTCCCCTTGTATGAACTTCATCTGATTTTAATATTTTATAGTGTCAATATAACAAATACCTGCAGAAATATGGACTTATTATGCATAGTTTTACAGGGAGTTGGGTCTTGCAAGCAGGGGACTCAAGTGATTTCTTGAGTACAGTTCAAGACATAAACTGGATCACAGATTTGTAGTTATGAATAATCAACACAAATATTCACAGGAGGAGAAGTCATCTGTAGCAGAGATTGCTGTGCCCTGCGCAAAGCCATACGATGACATAGATGCTGAGAAGACTAAGGGAGGAGAGAGGAGGAAGAACATTGTTCCATTATACAAGCTGTTCATATATTCTGATCCGTTGGACGTTGTATTGATCATTCTGGGAGCAAGTGCTGCTATTGTGAATGGAATTTCTGCCCCTATTATGACATTTCTCCTTGGGGAGCTAATTAACACCTTTGGAGTAACTGCAGATAACAATAACATTGTTCATGAAGTTTCAAAGGTACATGAACTTCTAAACTAGTTCAAAAATTACTATATGCTTCCTTTCATTTTAATATTCATCTCATCGTGTTAGTTTTAAGGATGAATTTCTGATTCAGAAAAAAAAATGTAGATTGTTAGATGCAATTACTTTCATTAGTATGCTTAATTAGTTACTGCCACGTGAAGTACTCGATACTATCATTCTTTGTCTTTGTTGTAGCCAATGAAGATTTAAAAAACCAATAAGGAATGGGCTGATCCATTTCCGGACTTTTAGTGGTGTTTGAACGGTAACTTCATTATGTTTTCTTTGCATTATCGTCTTCTCAGGTATGTCTGAGATTTGTTTATCTGGTGTTGGATCTGCAGTTGCATCATTCTTCCGTAAGTATACTATGTTTGCATCTTTGGTTGATATACAGAATCATTTTCTTGTCACATAGACAATAGAAAACTTGTTGAAAGCTTGTCAACAAAGAGTTATCACTACTATTATCTTATATTAGTCTAGAAGAAATCCAAGCTGCTGCTGAGCTTGCCAATGCTTCCATATTCATAGACAAAATGCCTCAGGTTCTCTAAATTAGTGATAGTAAACCTTTTTTTTTTTTTTTTACTAAAAACAATCAAATAAATACCAAAATTTGGTGTTTCCCTAAATTTATTCCTTTTCTTTCTTCCATCAACATTCGCAATATCGAACTTATTCAACCTTACAAACTCCCTGAAATTACTGAGTAGAAGACATACATTGATAGTGCAAACTCTGTCAACATTTATAGTGTCAAGTACTTTTATCCCACAAGCACCAATTTATGGTGAAATGCAGCCTTTTACAAAAAGGTCACCTTACTTTGGAATTCATGACTATGTACTCAGGGACTTGACACAATGGTTGGGGAATCTGGAAGCCAGCTTTCAGGAGGACAGAAACAAAGAGTTGCCATAGCTAGAGCAATTCTTACAGATCCAAGAATTTTGCTTCTTGATGAAGCAACAAGCGCACTTGATGCAGAGTCAGAACGGATTGTGCAGGATGCACTGGATAGGATCATGATTAATAGAACCACCATTATTGTTGCCCATCGCTTGATCACAGTGAGGAATTCTGATGTGATAGCTGATGTGATAGACTTGTTTCTTGCCTTGAGGCTAAGGTAAAAATATATTTGAGCTTCCTAGTGAAAAAAAATAGTTTTCCTTGTTCTTGTATATTTAAGATTCACACTTTACCTTTAATTAATATTTTTTCTAATAGGTTGCCAAGACATTTGACTTCAGTCTTGCTGGATCTTCTTCACGATCTTGTAAATATGTATTGAACACACTCATGCAGGTATTTTTTTCAAATATTTGAATAGTTTCTTTTGCAGGTTTGTTTCTTCTTATTTATGGTGCAAGATTTGAACATGATCTAGTAAATTAGGATAATGTTCAGGAATAGTAAAACTGGCAATGTCTATTGTATTTGTCACCCTTGGAGAGGATTGCTACATAATGCTTGGGAAAATTACAAGTGGCAAGTTGTCCAGCGTTTTGTTTTCAGCAATGGGTCTACAATGTTTATAGGAGGAGGGGAGAGTGAGAACCAAAACTAATGCAACACGTTGCTTATAATAATGTGATTGTTTCTCTAACTTCACTTGGAATCTACTAATACGCATAGTATTGTAAGAGTTGGGGCAGAAGGGTGAGGGGAGTATGGAAAGGAAGAACCAAACTAATACAAAATCCCCTTTCTTAGGTAGAAAAGCACAAAGGCTGTGCTCCTTGCATTTTAATATCATGCTATGCAGTAAAAGCATCCTTTAGAAGAAATAAGCTGACTTCCCTTTGCACTCCCTGCTTCTGCTTACCTTATCTTTCACCATTGGTTTTTACATATAAATGTTGTAGCATTTATTAATTTGCATTGCAAATTCTGTGTCTAACAAATACTCGTCTCTAATGGGCAGGATTGGACAGGAGCCCCATCAATTCCAAGTGCACTTGTGTCCATGGCTCTAAAACTGCCCAATATCAAATTTGTTATTGTCACCCTTGGAGAGGATGGCTGCATAATGCTTGAGAGAAGTACAAGTGGTTAGTTTGCCAGCATTTTATCTTCAACAATGGGTCTACGAAAGAAAGTGTTAAGTGGTTGTCTTCAATTTTTATTTTGGTTTACTTTTGTCATCTACAATTTCTAATAAGCTGTAAAGTGTTACCTCTAGGGGGCTCCGATTTGGTGAAGAGATGGATGTAGACAGCTCACTGGATTTACTGAAGCAGTCTAGTTATGTTAATTCTGCTGAGCCAACATGTATTTCATCTAAGGTATATTGATATCAATTGATCTTTAGGTTTCATTTGTTTTTTGGTTTATTCTTTGTTATTTTAAAACTGAGTTACGCTTGCTACATATGGCTATAATGGAGTTTATTCACTTCTGCTAATTTCTTTCTAATTATAATGTTGAACCAGTATCTTTCTAGGAAAAAAACTTCTGTATTGTAATCTGTTCAAAAATTTTCATTCACAATATATCTTCAAGAAACAAAATTCAACTCTGAGATTGTTACCTTTTATGTGAGTATATAGTACTCTACAGGTTACTGAGCAACCGTCTATGCTTCAAGGTGGAGAGCTAAGACCTTACCAGCTGGAAGGACTTCAATGGATGCTTTCTTTGTTCAACAACAACCTAAATGGCATTTTGGCTGATGAGATGGGATTAGGGAAGACAATTCAAACCATATCATTGATTGCATATCTCATTGATGTCCAATTTAAGAGGTTGTAGATTAATTTCAATTGGAACATAAAATCTTTAGTTGGTCAGTGGTTATATTCTTTGCGAAATTCTGAAGTTTTCTCATATACTTTTGGATATATTCTGCAGCGTTGATGCGGCTTGTGCAGCACACCCAACCGCTGATGTTTTTATCAACTTTGCATCATACAGAAGGTCAGTGGTTATTTCTGCTACTGTGTATCATAAACGCATATGAATAAGCTAATAACATGACCATGATGGTTATTATTATTATTATCATTGTTGTTTCTGTCATTACTTGAGTTTTGGCAATAAAAATGATTTTTACACAACCATACACTTGATCACTCTAATGTGTTATCATTTGAGTTTCAACTGTTTTTGTTAGTATTATACCATAGACTTGATAAATTTAAGGTGTTATTTTAAAAACAACGAAAAGAAAAGAAAAGATAAGCTTAAGTTGTGTTTTCCTTGTTCACGGCTGTTTGATTGGAAGGTTTTCCATATGAAACCTTGTGTTGTAGTGTTTGTTAGATCTAGGATTGTAAATTTCAGTGATCCCAATTCATAGAAGGTTCTAGCATGGAGAAATGGATGACGAAGTTGTTTATGAAGGATGGATGGATAACAGAGGAGGGATTGGACGTCCTTCATTCTTAATTTTAGCAGCCTTCAAAGTCAAAGGTATGTAATTGTTTCCTTTTTTTATTTTTTATTTTTATTTAGTTAATTTTAAATTTTGCATTTTTTTCTACCGTAGAATTCTATTTTACATAATTTGTTATTCATATTTCAGTTTTAAATATGGAAGTTGTTCCTGCTGCCTCTGAGCTCTTATGCAAAGAGTTAATTGCAAACAAGGATATGGTACTCAGGTGGGTTTTTTTTTATGTCTTTTTGTTTTTTTTTCCTGAAGTATGAAAGTTTGGAGTTGAATATTTCATTACCCCTTTTTTCTTTTCGTTGTATATGCTTCTGTTTTAACTCAGCAAATGATGTTGCACACAAGAATTTGTTTGGAAAGTTTACATTGACGTATGTCGGCATATAATATTGAATTAATGTCAAGTTAGTTTCTTGGCCTCAAAATAATCAGATGTGGCATATTTTTGGGAGATCCCCAAATGAAACTTTCTTTGAACCTTGCACTTGAGTCGTATCAATAATTTTGCAATGAAGTCATCTAGGATTGTGATTCCGTTAAAGTTCAGTATCACTTTCCTCAATCAGTTCACATAAATGTTCGTTGTTATAACTTATGATCCTTGTTGATCTGATCAGGATTTTTCATAACTTGCGATTACTTTTCTAAGTGTAAAATATGTGTTACACAACTTTCTTCTAGTTTAGGTAGAATTAAAGTTGGTAGACTTGTTTAGTTACAACTTTTTTTGTTTTCATACGTTTCTGGTAATGTTGAAATGGGATAAGTATATGACAAAAGAATTGATACAACTGTATAAAAAGGATAAGGTTGTGCTTGTTAGGGTTTGTAACCCTTGTCCCTTGTTGTGACCAATGCCTACCTGAAGGATTTTTTATATGTCAATTGATTTTATCTTTGTAAAAGAATCAATTTCAGCTGAATCATGCTAGGTTAACAAAACATTTTGCGATGCCATTTTTTTTTTGATTCTCGCTTTCAAAGATGTGCCCTTTGTCCACAGTTTTGCTGATTCTAAGGTTTCCTTGTAAAACCTTGTGATGTAGTTACTGATAGATCGAGGATTGCAGATTTCAGTGATGCATATTGGAGAAACTTCTAGCACGGTGAGAAAGTTGATGAACGTTGTTTATAAAGGATTGTTGGATAAGTGAGGAGGATCGGGTACGTAAGATACTCTTTATTATAAATGTTATGTATGAATGTTTGATAAAAAAAATTGTCATCAACACCTTGTAGAGAAGACTTATTCAATTAAGAAATATAGTGTATGTACTCCTTTTATATGATTATATATTCTGATTCAAAACAAATTCATCACTTATATCACTGTATATATATTACAAAATGGTCTTTTGATTAATTATATATATTGGGATGCTTGGCTCATTTATTACTCATTGGGCTTGAGATTGATCAGTGAACTTAGGGACTGCCGAGGACAATCTTCAGTGAGAGAGAGGCGGAGGAACAAGCTGAGCGAGAGAGGTTGCGGAAGTGGGTACTCTGCAGTGAAACAGAGCGCACTCTGGTTTGCGACCAGCAGCAAGCTCGCATCAGTGCGTCCCTCGCAGAGCAGCAGTTCGTCCCTCGCAGCAGCAGCAGTGATTCCCTCGCAGCAGCAGCAGCAGTGCGTACCTCGCATCATCAGCAGATCGTCCCTTGCAGTAAGTCCCAAAATCTGCTATTGTTTACTTTATTTTTGCAGTTATATTTAGTTTTTTCTTTGTTTTGGAAACTTGGTTATTAGATGTATGAACTCCTTATATGGTTCTAGAGACCACCATGTTCATGCTCTTACATTTAATAATGTTTCTTTATACACTCTTAGAGACTGCTGTTAATTACTTATCGTTTATTCGAAAATACGTATTTGTGGTTAATCACTTTTGAAACTGTCTTCACTTTTTCATTGCGACGATTGATCAAATTGGGATAGCAAAAGTTTGGTTTTGTGATGAATTCTGAGCTACTTATTATGTCTGTTAAAAGTACCCCAAAACACATTTATGGTTCGTTTAGATGGGTTGCTTATTTGTGTAGAGTTGAACTTCAAAGGAAGCAAGGAGCACTTTTGCACTGTCATTTTGTTGACTACTACTTGGTTTATGCAATTTATTTGCCTTACAGATATCTTTTGTCGCATTTATATCTCCCATTTGAAGCCATGGATCTCAATCTGAATGCTCCTCACTCAATGGGAACTACCATCATCGGTGTCACCTATAAGGATGGTGTCATCGTGGGTGCTGATTCCAGAACCAGCACAGGTACTCACTTTGATTACACCCTATTCTGATTCTCTGCCATCAGATTTATACAGTTTCAGATGTTCTGATTCTAACATGCCTATTTTTTACCAATTTGTCGCAAGATTTGATTTTTATTTTGTTCACATTGTCAGGGATGTACGTAGCTAATCGCGCTTCAAATAAGATCACTCAGCTGACTGATAATGTTTACTTATGTCGATCCGGATCGGTAATCTTTTGTTTTACTTCAATTTTATTATAATTTTAACTTCTACTTGTATCCCATGTTTGCTAAAGTATGATCCTTTTAACAAAATCTAAATGTTTCAGTGAACATATGCTTGGAGAGACACCTTTGTTTTGGGCTGCAGCATATGGGAGGAGGGAAATACTCCACTTTCTTTTAGAGAGTAATAGAAATGAGAATCTACATCGAAGAAATGACTTGTCTACCATTCTTCATGCTGCTGTGAAGGGTGAACATTATGGTACTCTGCTCTTTCCTTTCCTGCACATGATTATGCAAAAAGTTCATCATATGTGAGCCTGAGAAGTATTTGGTATGCATATAAAACAGGTTTGGCACTAAAGATAATTGAGAAGTGTCCTTCACTCGCTTTGGCTCGTACTTTGTCGAGGATTACACCTCTACATCTTTTAGCCCAATCACCTGCATCCTTCAGGAGTGGGACGATGTACAAATACCAGAATATTGGATCATCTGCATTCATTCCAATGGAGATGCTGGCAATTATCGTCTACATTTGTATGACATCTTTGCTTTGTTTTATTACTATATGTTGGAACTTTTGGCTTTTTTAAAACATTAAAAATTCTGAGTGGACAGGACGGCTCCTTGTTTTATGCCGCATTTCCTGCTCCACATTTCCTGCTCTTGTCGTTTGTATTATTCTCATTCAATAATTGCAATCACAATCAGAGCTTATTAAAATATAGGAAACAGAGAAGGGGTTGTAGGAGTTTTGGCTGTTATTTGCTTGAAAGGAGGAGGACGATGAGTAGCAGGAGAAGAGTGGCGAAATCTGCACAGCCACTTGCAGCTCATGGATTGCTCTTCTCTTTCACTCTGTTGCTCGATCATTCCATCTCCTAATCTTGGTGATTTTAGCTTCTTCCAGTTCTTGGTAGAGCTGCTTCAAAACGAAAACAGAGAGCAGCTAAGAGAGCTTCTTCTACTGTCCAGTCTTCCTGGTTTTCATTGCCAAAACATTAGAGCTGCAACAGTTCAGATTCTTGTCTTCCAGTTCTTGCCAAAACGAAACAGTTTCTTAAAACAGAGTGATTTAGTTTTGCTTCTTCGAAGACAATTTTTGAACAAATCTGATCTTGCTTCTTCCACTGTTTTTCGAGTTTTGGATATGAGGAAGAGAAACAGCAGAGTCAGTTTTGTATCAGTTATTTGCAACAGTTCTTCAAGACCATAAAACAGAGAGTTTCTTACAGTTCTTGAAACAAAGAAACAGAGTCTTGAGAGCATCTTCGAAATCAGTCCAACTTCCAGTTTTTACAAAAACTGATCTTGCATCTTCGAATTCTTCCTGTTCTTTGAAGTTTTTATATCAGTTTTCGAAATCAGAAAAACAGAGTTTTGAACAACAACGTGGAACAAAGCGTTTTTTGCAAAACAGAAACTGTTCTTGCGTTTTTTGCAAAACAGTAGTGCATCCAGAACATGTTTTGAAAACAGTGTTTCTGTTTATGCCAATTATTGATTCCGAGCAAATGATGAGAGGGTGAATAGTATACCGTTCAATTACTGTGCATAGTTGAACGAGACAGAGAAGATTCTGGGCTGTTTTATCCTGGGGACGGCGGGGCTACGTAACTGCTAGCACAATCTTGGGCAGAGCCGCGAAACGTCTTAAAGAGAGCGACCTAGTCCGCGACTCAACCCAAGAAATACTGGTACATTTGTTCCTAACTATTTCTTTGGATTTATTTACAGCAGTTGAATCTTATACAGCAGTTACGACAAACAGGTATGTTACGTATGAATTTAATTCATAGATTACATTTGTTTGTCAAAGTATGTATGCTTACCTTATGCTTAATGCTTGGATGAAAATTATGCTTATAATTGCATATTAGAAATTACTTGAGTAGAACATCCTATACATTATGCTAGCAAACTACTTAGAAATGTCTTACTGTGACATTATAGGTGTTGATCATGTAATGTGCTCCAACAATTTTAAGACGCGTTCTTTCTGCCATGATTACAAATACTGAATTTGCTAAACAAAGTTTGCATGTATTTGTAATACAAGAATGCACACATGTGATCACACACACTAGAAGTGAAGTTTAGTTATGATACTGACTTTAGCTATGGACTATTCCTTGATTCAAAGGGATCCAAGGATAGGTTGGCAAACATTACTTTGATGAGAAAATGTATGTTATTGCCATGTTGCTTGAATGTGTCTGTTTGTTATGGATCCCATTCGCCTAAACGAAATTTGTTCCAAGGATTGGAATTTAGTTTTGTTTACACTATGATGCTTTGATGTATCCTTGGGTAGTATTGTTTTGTTGTGAAATTGGGATGGAAGCATGTTTCTCCATTTCCTTATTTTATAAATTGGTTATGGTAGAATCTAAAAGGACACAATCCATGGTAGTACTTGAAAAGTTTAGAAAGAGGATTATATTTAAAAGATCCACATGATTTAGAGTTTTACAACTACGTTTGCAATATCAGATATCTTTAGCTATAATGGTGGTTTACCATGTTGTGAAATTTTAAAGATATTTTTATGGTGACTTTACAACCATATTGAAATCATATTAATTATGATTAACGTAGTTAGAGATTGACATACATATACACATGATGACATGTAAAATGTAGTCTATACTCTAAACCTTGGATGATTCAGTCTATTTTGGTGAGAACAATAATTGATCTATTGTGAAAATTAGAATGCCTCTAATTATCAATAATATTGATGGAAAGAAAAACCTTGTGTTTAATGTTATGTTTGATGTTAAGCTGACATAAGGAGGCTATAAGGAATCATTTATATACAGATTGACCTATGAATTTTGTTCTTGTTGTCAATACATAAATGATTTTGTACAGACCATAAGTTGGTCGGTTTTCCACATGAGGACATGTATTCTTATGGAAAGGATAAGTTCTCATGATGATGATGTTGATGACAATATAGATCAATTGAAGCTATTGTTTGATTTTGTTGCGGAACTTTGTTATCAAAGTTTGCAACTAAATTCCCAGAGGCTGAATAAATATAGCTTGATGTTTATATCAAAGTTTGAAAAATTCAGAAGCTGAATTTAAGATACGTGTTCTAATGATATTATTATTTGATCCTTGAACTTAAAAGAAAAAATGAGAATAGCGAGATGAATAGAATGAGTATTTTATTCGATATTCTCATTTTATGGGTCCTTAAGAGTTGAATGCATGGTCATCTTCAGATAGCAAAGAAGACCGTCATTTAATATGCATTCAAAAAAAGGTAGCTAAACCTGTTTTTGACAAAAGTGAGAAGGACCACAGTTCAAAAGTCCCTTAATGGGAAACTTACGTATATTTTTATACATGCTAAAAATAATTTTGTGGATTCTGATTTTTTGTGAAAAGATTTTTTGTGTTTCTCAAGAAATTTTTCATGAAAAGATAAATTGCATTTATTTTCAAGGCATAGTGGGGGTTATTTCGAGGAATAGTGGGGGTATATCCTCAAATAACGTGCCTATGATAAGGATGCATGAAACTGATTAAGTCATAGAATCTGAGCCTAGGAGAAGTAAACGGAAATGAACTTCTTGGCCCCGATTACTATGTATTTTCAGTAAAGAAGGTTTTCCTTAGATTTCAAGGAACCTAATAGATGCAATTGAAAAGGTCATGATGTACCTTAAGAGGACTACGATCCTCGACTTACAGAAGTTTACCGCTGTCCTTAAAGGATTGAGCGATGCTGATTGGAATGTCCTTTCAGATGACTCCAAAACCACCAGTGGCTATATTTTCAATATAGCTGGTGGAGCTGTTTCTTGGAAGTCAAAGAAACAGACCATTTTGGCACAGTCCACGATGGAGTCAGAGATTAGAACATTAGCTACGGCTAGTGAAGAAGCAGTTTGGTTGAGAACCCTGCTAGCAGAGAACCCTTTATGGGAAAGACTGATTCCAGTTGTCTTGATCCAATGCGATAGTTCCGCGGCTATTGCAAGAATAATACAGAACCGTTATGATAACGGCAAGAAACGACAAATACGTCGTAAGCACAGTAAGGATAGAGAATTCCATGTACTGGTGCTGAGAGATCGGATCAAGTACGAACTGATGTGAACTCGGCTAATTCTTTGACGAAAGTATTAGCTAGAGAGAAGGTTTTTGAAACCTCGAAAGGAATGGGACTAAAGCCCTTAGATGGATGAGTCATTCATGATGGTAACCCAACCTATAGACTGGAGATCCCAAGAAATAGGTTCAATGGGTAATAACAAGTCGTGAATGATATGATGTGAATCATGCTGACAAAATAATAATCTCATTCCTAGAATACAGCATGAATTCCTGAAGCGATAGTAGGATGAGTTCAAAACTCTTAATGATGTCTATACTCTATGTGGAGTGGAGTACCTAGCTACAGGAGTACTCTTGATAGACTCACCTAAGTGATTGTGGAAGTTTGGCCGCTTCCTATGGAATTTGTGGGCAAAATTCCTAGAGCCTTCACTTACTGGGATATACGTGCATGGCCGTAAAAGCACGGGCTTTTTAGACTTCACCCAGGAAAAGGTTGTGCGTGTAATGTCTGTTAGAGATAGAGTTCAAAACTACGAGTTACTCTAGTAAAATCTAAAGCATGAACACTACGCAAGAGTTCAAGTCGAAAGACACTTTTGTTTATGCACAATCTTATAGTTGAAAGATTGCTCGATGAAATTTGTTTTTTCAATCCAATGGCGGATTGTAAAATTGTTTTTTCAATCCAAGTGGAGGATTGTAAAATTGTTTTTAAAAATCCAAGTGGGGGATTGTTGGAACTTTTGGCTTTTTTAAAACATTAAAAATTCTGAGTGGACAGGACGGCTCCTTGTTTTATGCCGCATTTCCTGCTCCACATTTCCTGCTCTTGTCGTTTGTATTATTCTCATTCAATAATTGCAATCACAATCAGAGCTTATTAAAATATAGGAAACAGAGAAGGGGTTGTAGGAGTTTTGGCTGTTATTTGCTTGAAAGGAGGAGGACGATGAGTAGCAGGAGAAGAGTGGCGAAATCTGCACAGCCACTTGCAGCTCATGGATTGCTCTTCTCTTTCACTCTGTTGCTCGATCATTCCATCTCCTAATCTTGGTGATTTTAGCTTCTTCCAGTTCTTGGTAGAGCTGCTTCAAAACGAAAACAGAGAGCAGCTAAGAGAGCTTCTTCTACTGTCCAGTCTTCCTGGTTTTCATTGCCAAAACATTAGAGCTGCAACAGTTCAGATTCTTGTCTTCCAGTTCTTGCCAAAACGAAACAGTTTCTTAAAACAGAGTGATTTAGTTTTGCTTCTTCGAAGACAATTTTTGAACAAATCTGATCTTGCTTCTTCCACTGTTTTTCGAGTTTTGGATATGAGGAAGAGAAACAACAGAGTCAGTTTTGTATCAGTTATTTGCAACAGTTCTTCAAGACCATAAAACAGAGAGTTTCTTACAGTTCTTGAAACAAAGAAACAGAGTCTTGAGAGCATCTTCGAAATCAGTCCAACTTCCAGTTTTTACAAAAACTGATCTTGCATCTTCGAATTCTTCCTGTTCTTTGAAGTTTTTATATCAGTTTTCGAAATCAGAAAAACAGAGTTTTGAACAACAACGTGGAACAAAGCGTTTTTTGCAAAACAGAAACTGTTCTTGCGTTTTTTGCAAAACAGTAGTGCATCCAGAACATGTTTTGAAAACAGTGTTTCTGTTTATGCCAATTATTGATTCCGAGCAAATGATGAGAGGGTGAATAGTATACCGTTCAATTACTGTGCATAGTTGAACGAGACAGAGAAGATTCTGGGCTGTTTTATCCTGGGGACGGCGGGGCTACGTAACTGCTAGCACAATCTTGGGCAGAGCCGCGAAACGTCTTAAAGAGAGCGACCTAGTCCGCGACTCAACCCAAGAAATACTGGTACATTTGTTCCTAACTATTTCTTTGGATTTATTTACAGCAGTTGAATCTTATACAGCAGTTACGACAAACAGGTATGTTACGTATGAATTTAATTCATAGATTACATTTGTTTGTCAAAGTATGTATGCTTACCTTATGCTTAATGCTTGGATGAAAATTATGCTTATAATTGCATATTAGAAATTACTTGAGTAGAACATCCTATACATTATGCTAGCAAACTACTTAGAAATGTCTTACTGTGACATTATAGGTGTTGATCATGTAATGTGCTCCAACACTATATTCCTATTCTTATTAGTAATTGAAGATTAAAGACACTGATAAAAAAGTAAATCATTTTAAAGAGTGTCATTGATCATCACACAAACACATGTACAGGAGGCAAACTAATAACTGATTACTTTGAATAGAAACAAGTTTCTCATTCAACATTCTGTTAGGGATGTAAAAAAAAATCTATTTGAACAGGTCTTCCTGTCAGCAGACACGGGAGGAATGCAAAGGTGATGGAGCTCGAGAACAGGTCTATATCAGGTACAGCATCCCCATCGAAACCATACTTCTATTTTTTTTTTTTTTTTAATATAATGTACAAGTAAGCTTTCTCATTCAACATTCTGTTAAGATTATTTTTTTTGGACCATTTCTTGATTTGCATGTGTCAAATTGAGAGATGAAGGAGACAACATAACTAGCAAATTAGTTGTTGTCGTGATTGATAGTGCCACTAATGCAAGAAATTAAATAATCAGACTCCTAAAGAAGTTTGAAGTCTTATTTCCTAATATTCTTTGTTCCGATTCCAAGGACTGACTTATTATCTTTCTTCTTGCAGGAATCCAACGGTTTATTAGATGTATGTACTTTACAAATGAATTGATAAATAACCCAAATTTTCATCACATTCCGAACTAGCTTCATATTACTGAGTTCAAATATCTGCAAGTTCTAGTCCTAAAGTTGACTATAAGAAGCAACATGCAGGTTGTCAATGTTTAAGAATAGTGGATGATGTGAAGGACAAGCATAATTATGCACTAAAGCTGGGAAATAAGCTAATAACAATACATGGTTCAAGTAACATGTCTTCCGAAGAGACTGACAACATTAAAGAACCGCTTCTGCTGGCTATAAAGCTTGGGATAGTTGAACTTGTTGAGAAAATCCTTGAAGAAATTCCAGAGGCCATCGAATGGGTTGATGAGCATGACAAAAACATACTACATTTAGCAATTGAGTATATTATTTCAAATCTTCTACTATCATTTTAGATGACTATTTCCTTGATTATCATTGTATTTGAGATATTATTTGATAGATTTTGACTCAATGTAATACATTTTCTTATTAATTACATTACTTTGCCTCCATTAATTACATTACTTTGCCTCCATTATTTGATAGATTTTGACTCAATGACTCAAAGTCATTTGATAGCAAAAAAAAAAAATTTTAAAAAATTTAAAAAAAAAAAATTTATTAAAAAAAAAAAAAAAATTTGCCACGGTTTTAAACCGTGGCTATCTTGCCACGGCTTATAACCGTGGCTAGAGTTAGCTACGGCTTAAAACCGTTGCTACTTAATTAGACACGGTTTAAAACCGTTGCTAGTATCCATACTTTATCACGGCTTAAAATCGTGGCTATTTTTGCCACGGCTAAAAACCGTTGCTATGCTCCTTGCAACGGTTTAAAACCGTGGCTAAATGCTGAAAATCACCACCCCTATTCAAGCATAAAACCGTTGCTAAACATGTAGCAACGGTTTATAGCCGTTACAAAGAATTTCGCGACGCCTCTGTAGCCCACGGCTCTTAGCCGTGGCAATGGGTTACGCCCACGGTATAGAACCGTTGCTAATGGGGGTTTTTGGTGTAGTGAAAGACAATAAAGTTCATCGCATTTCCATCCCAAAAGCTAGAGGCAAGTATTGCATTGGTTCTTCTCAGGTTTGGTTGATTTTGTTCAAAAACAATAATCCATCAATCTCTATACTCATTCCCTTCGCCAATACTGAAATCCAACTTCCTCCCCTCACTTCTTTTCCACATGTATGTGTGACGAGAAGAGTCTCTATTGCTACTGTAGCTAGCTTACAACTAATGCATCAGTCTTTGATTTCAAAGATCGCTTTATCGCCCAATCCTACACACAATAATTATACATTGTAATGAACATTTAGCCTATTGCGAACCAGGCCATAACAAGTGGTCTTTGGTGTGTGACAGTGAGCCAGTTACTGATATTATACATTACAAGGGTGTTTTCCATGCTTGTTGCCCCTTGGAATTAAACGATTCAATGGTTGTGCTCTTTCCGTTGTGCTCTTTCCAGAACCACTTCGATCACTTTCAGTCTCATCTAATTGGAAAGTGTATATAGTAGACTATCTGGGGATCTCATGCTAGTCTTTAGGGACACCATGTCCAAACCAGATCAAGGCACAGGCACCTACACAGAAGTCCACTTCAATCCTAGAGTGATTATATCACTCGTCCTAACCATTCCAGACAGTTTGCGTTAAAGCTACAATAAACTTTGATTTCCAATCCAATCCCTACTTTCTTGTACGCATTGACTTTTCTTGTATGCATTTCGAGGGAGTTGAATGGTTCCCTCCCTCCACCTCACTCCCCTCGCTGGTTTCCTCGCTCATTTCCTCGACATTTAGAATTCCCCCTCTTAATGTTAGCATAAATAACATGTGCACAGTGCACACCAGTAGTTGCCTTTATAAAAGAAAGAAAAAGAAAAGGCCACCACTTGAACTCTTAGGCAGCAAGTATTCCACACCATCACTTCCACTTTCTTACACTACCATTGAGTTTTTTTTTTTGTTTTTTTTTTACTTACTCACACCACCAATAAATATGTATAATATAAAAAAATCCAAACTCAAAACGAAAAAAAACACAAAGCATGGTAACTTTTGACCAATTTAAATCCTCAATTAAGACCGATTCTCAAGCTCATCAAAACATGAAAGTTGTATTACTATGAGTTATCTAATAAACACAATTTGAATCACTTGAAAATGTTTTGAAATGAGCAAGTTATGATCATTTTAGTAAAGTCGCACAAATCTGTCTTGCAATGAAAACGGGATAGTGTCCCTGAATTTTGACCAACTTATATGCTCCATCAAGATCGATTCTCAAGCTCATCTAAACACAAAAATTGTAGTACTCTAAGTTATCTGATAAAAACAACTTGAATCACTTGTAATTTTTTTGAAATGGGCAAGTTATTGTCATTTTACGAAAGTCGCGCAAATCTGTCTCTTTATGAAAACATGATAGTTGATAATCACATAATTATAACATTTTTTACCTCTTATTATATTTTTGTTAATCCTTGTTTTATTTTATTTTAAATTAATTATTAAATTTTTGTGTTTTTTTAGAATTTGGAGCAATAACGAAGAAATCAAAGAAAAATGCAATGAATAAATCACAGACGGTGACTTCAGAGGAAGTGGATGTGAGAATAGCCTAAGCCCATAACCTAAACTCAAAACCAAACCCAAAACCAAATCCGTAAACCCAAACCCAATCAAATCCAAAGCATATTCTATTAATTATCCAAGATTCTAGTTTGATTTAAGCCTTAAATCACTCATTGAACTCTCCCCTTAACTAGTCCAAGTTCATTTTCTCAAACCCAAAGCATATTCTCTTAATTATTCAAGATTCTAGTTTGATTTAAGTCTTAAATCACTTATTGAACACTCCCCTTAACTTGTCCAAGTTCATTTTCTTAATTCTCTATAAATACAATAGAAATGAATAAGAAATGGGAAGAAGAGAAGGGAAAGAAAAAAAAATACAGAATACCAAAATCTCTTCTTCACAATTTGTGATTCTCATCACCATCCCAACCAAACAAAATCATCACCCACAGCCTATCCATCTCTGTTTTCTCTCCTTCACTCCACCGAAACAGGGGCGTGACAACCATGTTTCACTTCATCTTCAACCACCGTCACCGGCTGCACCACGCACCACCACAGAGACTTAAATCAAGTTGACGTTACTGGCACCCAGTGGACCTTGCTGAGAGCACCTCGGCTGAGAAAGATTAGAACTATTTGCACCCACTGGGATCTATTGAGCCACACTAGACTTGTTCCTGTTTGCATCCTGCTGAATGCTCTGTAACACCACAGTGAATTAAGTCTTAAACTCTAGAATTAATTTTATTTTACTTTATTATTCCATGATTAATATTAATTGATTCGAGATTTATAATATTTTATTTTCACCTAATATGTCATGCATCTTAGGTTGTTAGAAAATATTATGTTATAAATCAAACATGTTTTAATTGAATAATTAAACTTGTGATTAATTGTGCCCTAAAAAGACAATTAATGCTAGGAGTTTATACATTGCTAGAGTCATTTATTTGAAATTGAAATAATAAGAAAATTTGATTATAATTTTAGGAGCTTTAAAAATATTTTGCAAATTGTGGTTTCCCTACAACTCTTTTCTTTTATTTATTGTTATTTTTATTACTTTTGTTTAACTCGGATTTTTAAACACTATAACCCCCATTTTCTCCAAATTAGTTTAATTAAATTATTAAATTCAATTTAATCCACCTTCCTCATGGGATTGACCCGTACTTGCCGTTGTCTACCAGTTAGACACCGTGCACTTGCGGTTATTACAAGTGGGTCAAATTAGCCTGTTCATTTAGGCCGGTTAAACCCGCAACAATAGTGTCCCTGACTTTCGGCCAACATATATGCTCTATTGAGAATCGTTGATCAAAACAAAAAAATTGTAGTACTCCGAGTTATCTAATAAACACAACTTGAATCACTTGAAAATGTTTTGAAATGAACAAGTTATGACCATTTTACTAAAGTCGCACAATAAAAAATGGGATAGTATTTCTGACTTTCGGCCAACTTATGTGCTTGATCAAAATCGATTCACAAGTTGATCAAAACATAAAAGTTGTAGTACTCTGAGTTATCTAATAAACAAAACTTGAATCACTTGAAAATGTTTTGAAATGAGCAAGTTATAGTCATTTTACTAAAGTTACATAAATCTGTCTGAAAAAATTTGCTGAAATTTCATGTTCGCCCTGACAAAATCTCGCAGAGTTCCGGGCGAACAGGAAATTTCAACAAATTTTTTATTGTTCGCCCAGATCAATGCGCTCGCATTTTCTCAAGCAAACAATATTTTTTTGTGATTTCCGAAGTTAAAAATATTTTGTGATTAAAAATATTTATGAAGTTTCCTCATTCAAATACTTAATTTTTTTGATTAAAAATATTTCTGAAGTTTCCATGATATTACTTTATTTTTCTGAAAATTTTTGGAGAGGTTGCGATTTGGGGTTCGATTTTTAAGGGTTTCGATTTTAAGGGAGAGGGAAGAGATTGGTTTCGATTTTGCAAGAGATTTGAATGTCGAAGAGGGAAGATATTCGAATGGGGGAGGGAGGAATGGTGTTTCAATTTGAATGAGGAGGGAAAAATGTTGGTTTTTTGTTTATATAGGTGGTGTGGAAAAGTATGGTGGTGTAAGAGAGAAAATAGGTGATGTGAGAGAGTAAAATGGTGTGAGAAAGAGAAAATGGTGGTGTGGAGTAGTCGCTGCCGAACTCTTATGATAAGTTGTTCTTATAAGCCGACGAGTCCTTTCAATGGATGTTAATATCAAATATTTGTCCAGTTTAGTTGTTGAGACGTGAAACAATCACACAGTCACAATCACACATGTGGCACGGGCCAATCCTAATACAGTAAGGCCTTATTGTGATCTCGAACAGGCCCAAGCACGATTTAGTTCAGATTCTGCCAAATCATCGTTGGGCCCGTAAGTCAGGCGTTCAAGCCCAAATCAAGCAAGCCCAATATGACGCGAATATTGGAGCTTAGCCCAGGACAATAAGACCCGAACACAAATCTCTCGACTATCACACTCCCAAAATCTATTTCTGCTAAATGTTTTTTATATAAATTTTTGTTTTTTTAAAAACCATTAGCTATGGTTTTCTACCGTAGCTAATGAGTTTTATTTGTAAAACTTAGCGACGGCAAAAATACCGTCGCTATTACAAGCTTTAGCGACGTTTTTTATGCCGTCGCAAATTATTTAGTGACAGTTTTTTATACGTATGTGGTAAAACAGTATCAGAGACAGTAGCGACGGTTGGATGCCGTCGCTAATCTTTTAATTTGCCGTAGCTAATGTTTTAATTAGTGACGGTATTAAAAATCATTGCTAATTTTCGTAGCTAGTAATGCGTTTTTTTTGTAGTGATATCACTCGTCCTAACCATTCCAGACAGTTTGCGTTAAAGCTACATTTAAATTTGATTTCCAATCCAATCCCTACTTTCAAATTTATAGACTGTAGCCAAAGTCTGGTTGGACTCAGGTTGGCCTATCCAAATTGCATGTTGGAAAGAACAGATTAAACTCAAAACTGGGAAATATGAAAGCACAAATCTTGTTTAGCAATACAATATCACAACTGGGAGAAAGAACATGAACTAGGCAAAAAAGTATATAGTGTATACTGAACATTTGGAGGGACAGAGGAAGAACAGCATCTTAAAGACACCCTTGGCTAATCGACCATAGGTCAGAGGCCAATGGTAGCATTAGCCTCATTACAAAAAAAATGGAAATCAGCAACGGCTAAAAACCGTCGCTAATTGAGCTAAAACCGTAGCTAAAAGGCATCAACGATGGCACCACATCCGTCGCTATCTCGTAGCTAGATTTATCGTCGCTATTTGATTCAGCGACGGCAAAATAGCCGTAGTTAATTAGCCACGGGATACAACCGTCGCTAAAGTGTAAAAAATCCGTCGCTAATTGATTTTTGTAAAAAAAATTTAACATTTTTTTATTTTAGCGACGGCATTTTTGCCGTGCCTAACTGATTTTTAAAAAAAAAATTAACATTTTTTTATTTTAGCGACGGCATTTTGGCCGTGGCTAAATGATTTTTAAAAAAAATTTAACATTTATTTTATTTTAGCGACGGCATTTTGGCCGTGGCTAACTGATTTTTAAAAAAAAATTAATATTATTTTTATATTAGCGACGGTATTTTAGCCGTGGCTAATTAATTTTTTTTTAAATTTAACATTATTTTTTATTTTAGCGACGGGCATTTTGCCGTGGCTAAATGGTTTTGTAACAAAAAAATTTACATTATTTTTATATTAGCGACGGCACAATTGCCGTCGCTAAATGGTTTTTTTTTTTAAATATATATATATTTTTTCAATCTCTCTGAGATCTGAGATTTCTCCGAGATCTATTTTTTTAAAAGATCAGATTTCTCCGAGATCTCTGAGATTTAAAAATATATATATATATATATATATTTAAAAAAATATCGAAGATCTCTCCGAGATCTGAGATTTCAGATCTCGAGAACTCAGATCTTTAAGATTATCCAAGATCTCCGAGATAAGAGATCTCAGATCTCCGAGATATCAGAGATCTCAGATCTCCGAGATCTCAGGTCTCAGATCTTCGAGATCCGAGATATCCGAGATCTCAGGTCTCAGATCTCCGAGATCTCAGGTCTCAGATCTCCGAGATGAGAGATCTCAGATCTCCGAGAGAGAGGCGGCGGATGAAGGGAGGGGAGAGAGAGGCGGCCGGGATCGGTGTCGAGGAAGCGGCAGACTTCTCCTCAGTGGGTTTTTTTCTCTGGAAGATGAGAAAAAAAAAAATTTTGAGAGAAAATTTTTGTCTCAAAATTTTTGTTTAAGTTGGTTTGTAGAAAAAATTGAAATTTATATAGAGAAAGGTAATTGAAGGGGATTGGTTGTGTTAGTTTCACGCGGATCGATGACGTGGTTTGATTTAGTGCGTTGGATTGAGTTAAATTTTTGGGTGTTATTAACGGTTGAGATGAGATTTCACGCGGATCGGTGATATTTTTTTTAAAAACCAATTAGCGATGGCAATTAGGCCGTCGCTAACCTCTTTAATTTTTTTTTAAAACCAATTAGCGAGCTAACCTCTTTAGTAGTTTTTTTTTTTTTAAACCAATTAGCGACGGCAATTAGGCCGTCGCTAACCTCTTTAGTTTTTTTTTTTTTAAACCAATTAGCAACGGCCTAACCTCTTTAGTAGTTTTTTTATTTTTTAAAACCAAATAGCATTGTCGTCGCTAACCTCTTTAGTGTTTTTTTATTTTTTTTAAACCAATTAGCGACGGCAATTAGGCCGTCGCTAACCTCTTTAGTTTTTTTTTTTTTTTTTAAGAACGTGGTGAAGATGAAAAAAATAAATGAAGATGAAAAACAAATGAAGAATAATAAATAAATAAATTTAAAAAAAAAAGATGATGAATAGTTTTGAGACTCCCTTGGCGCCAGGAGTTTGGCTATTAAGAATTGTTATATATATATATATATATATATTAAAAAAAAATTTAACTCGGGTTGCCTGGGTGAAAGCCAGGTTAACCAGGCTGGACGAGAAAGCCGAAGTAGGCACAGAGAGTACCAAGTTACTGTAGTTGTAGTAATAAGTTGTGTCAGTCAAAATAAATGTACGCAGAAAGAGTATGGTTGTTGAAGTTGTAGTAATTAAATTTGTCAGTAAAAATAAATGTAAGTAGAACGAGTGTGGTTGTGTACTTGTAATAATGAATCATGTCAGTAAAAATAAATTGTAAGCATTAAAGAATAAAAAGTTGGGTGAAAGTTTGTTGGAGTAAGTTACAGAAAGTTATTGTGGGGAGGGGGTAAAAACATCTTATAAATTATCTTCTTGTCTTTCACTTTCAATACGTATTCTTCTACTGAAGCGAGAAACAAGGGAAGAAAGGAATTCTCCTCACTATATCCCGTACCAGGCTAATCCAATCAGGCATGCTAGAACAGCATCCAAAACTCCTAAATGGAAAAATCCAATGCCAGTTTCTAGGAATTTCTATCCTAGACCTTCATTCCCAGATATGCAGTTTGAAGAACGGAATCTTCAAACCTTTGGTTCTTTTTCTGCAAAAGAATTGTACATCTGGAATATTGATGGCATTACAGAAGATGCAATTCTTGAGCTTACTCAAGAAATGGTGATGATGGCTTCTACTCATCGAGCAGAAGGCAAAGATGATCACACCATTGCAACTGTCATTGTTCAAGGATTTTCCGGTTTAATCAAAGGATGGTGGGATAATTATCTCACTACTAATGAGAAAACAGAAATTCTGTTTGCTAAAAAGATTGGTCCTGATGGCCATCCTATCAAGGTCGAGAATGATCTTGGTCAAGAAACTTTCATTCCAGACAGTGTGCCTACCTTGATTCAAAGTATTCTGAGACATTTCTTAGGAAATCCAAATGAATACCAAGGTAAAGCCAAGGATCTGCTTATGTCTCATAAGTGTCCAACTCTCAGTCATTTTAGATATTATAAAGATATCTTCATGAAGAGAGTAATGCTTCAGACTGATGCAGCAAATCCATTCTGGAAACGCAAGTTTATTTCAGGTCTTCCTGAACTCTTCGCTGAAACAATTCGCACCAAACTCCAAGAACAACATGGAGGTGATATTCAGTATGAATTACTCACATTTGGTGATTTAATTGCATTTATTAATAAATGCGCTCTTCAAATCTGTAATGAATTAAAATTCAGAAAACAATTAAAGAAGCAACGTCTTCATGGTCCTAAAGAATTAGGAGACTTCTGTCAACAATATGGGTTTGATGACTTTCGATATCCAGCCCATCTCAATTCAAAACACCATTTAACTTCCAAACAGAAGTATCGGTCCAACCCGGCCCGTCAGTTCAAACGCAAACAGCCTTATGGCCCAAAGCCTGCTAAGCCTGTCGAACAGTACTATAGCAAGCCCAAACATCATGGGACACATAAGTCCAAGCCCTTTGTGAAAGGTTCCACTTCGAGGCCCGTTTGCTTCAAGTGTGGACAGCCCGGTCACTATGCAAAACAGTGCAGAACGGCCCATAAAGTCCAAGCCTTAGATGTTCCTAAATCAATGAAAAAGATTTTTCTCAATTGTCTGATTGATTCAGACTCTTCCTCTTCTGAACCAGAACTACAAATGAATAACCTCAATTATTCCTCTGATTCTTCTGATTCTTCTGAACAATCATGTGATTGTAATCCTGGTGCATGTTTGTGCCATCTTTCTGCGAAACCCAAAATCAATATGTTATCTCAAAACAAGCAGTCACAGTTACTGCTAGATTTTGTTGATAAAATTGATGATCCTAAAATGAAGACTGAATATCTTCAACACATAAAACAATCAATTTCACAAGCTAAACCTCCTCCTGACGTGATCACATCCTTTTATGATCACAGAGATATCATCAGAAGGTTTAACCAAACCAAATCAAGTGCTTCCCCTGTCAGTCTGTCAGACTTACAGCATGAAGTTAATAACCTTAAGAAAGAAGTCAATCAGTTAAAGCAACATCAAAATTTAACTGACCTTCAAATTCAAATGTTGCAAGAAAATCATCTTCCCGCTTTTTCTGATCCAGAAGATAAAGATGATGCAGAAGGTCCCTCTTCTCAGCCACTCTCTTCTTCAAAACAGAAACAAGCTGATTTCCTTTGCAATTTAAATAAAAAGATGGTTCACCCACATAAGGTTACCATTCAAAAATGGTATGTGGCTATAACCTTAAACATCTATAACAAAACAAGCATATCAGTGATCGCTTTGATCGATTCAGGTGCTGATATGAATTGTATTCAAGAAGGTATTGTACCTGTACAATACTTCAAACAAACAACTCAAAGTCTGTACACTACAGACAACTCAAAGCTTCAAATAGCATTTAAATTAACAAATGCCCATATTTGCAAGGATAAAATTTGCATTAAGCAACATTTTCTTCTTGTCAAAAACATGGAACAAAAAATGATTTTGGGTACGCCTTTTATCAATGCAATTTCTCCATTTTCTGTGTCTAAACAAGGTATTTCAACTACCATTCTTGGTACGAAGGTTGAATTTCCATTTTTGTTTAAATCAGAAGTTTATGAACTTAACCAAGTTTCTAAACAGATGTTTTTGAATCGTTTAATTTGCAAACAACAGCAATTAAACTTTCTCAAACAAGAAATTGAATACAAAAGGGTAGCTGACCAGATCAGTGAACCTAAACTTCAATCTCAAATCATTCAATATCAAAAACATTTGCAAGATGAACTCTGTTCTAACCTTCCAAATGCATTTTGGTACAGATCTCAACATGTGGTTCGTCTCCCTTATGAACCAGACTTTAATGAAAGAAAAATTCCCACTAAGGCTCGCCCTATTCAAATGAATAGCGAACTCATGGAATTTTGCAAACAAGAAATTCAATCTTTAAAAGAGAAACGACTCATTCGAGATTCTAAATCCCCTTGGAGTTGTGCCGCTTTCTATGTTAACAAAGCAGCTGAGCTTGAACGAGGAAGCCCTCGTCTGGTAATTAATTACAAACCTTTAAATCAGGTTCTTCAATGGATTCGTTATCCAATTCCTTCTCAAAGAGACCTCCTTAAGAGATTACACAATGCCTGTGTCTTCTCTAAGTTTGATCTGAAGTCTGGATTTTGGCAAATCCAGGTTCATCCCAAGGATCGGTATAAAACCGCTTTTAATGTTCCCTTTGGACATTACGAGTGGAATGTTATGCCATTCGGTCTTAAGAACGCTCCTAGTGAGTTTCAGAATATCATGAATGATATTCTTTCCAATTTCTCCCAGTTCACCATTGTGTATATCGATGATATACTGGTGTTCTCTGATTCTGTTCCAGCCCACTGGAAACATTTATATCAATTTGAACAATGCATTAAAAAGAATGGATTGGTTTTATCTCCAACCAAAATCAATTTGTTTCAAACAAATGTTAGATTTTTAGGTCACAAGATTTTCAATGGGATGATTACCCCAATTTCAAGAACTATTGAATTTGCTGATAAATTTCCAGATGAAATCCGGGATAAAACCCAATTGCAAAGATTTCTTGGATCTTTAAATTATGTTGCTGATTTTTACCAAGGCCTTAGAGTTTTGATTAAGCCCTTATACTCTCGCCTTAAGAAAAATCCAAGCCCATGGACTGAAGCCCATACTTCCATAGTCCGCCAAGTCAAAAGTCAAGTCAAGTATCTTCCTTGTCTAGGAATTGCTGATCCCGATACATTCAAAATAGTAGAGACTGATGCGTCTAACCTAGGGTATGGTGGTATCCTTAAACAGCGTAATCCTGAGTCTTCTACTGTTCAATTAGTTCGATACCATTCTGGTATTTGGACTTCTCCTCAGATGAATTATTCTACGGTCAAAAAAGAAGTTTTAGCGATCGTATTGTGCATCATGAAATTTCAAGATGATTTGATTAATCAAAAATTTTTTATTACAAATTGATTGCCAGTCAGCAAAAGATATTTTAACCAAAGATGTTCTCAATTTGGTTTCCAAACAGATTTTCGCCAGATGGCAAGGTTTGATTTCTGCATTTGATTTTGATATCAAGTATATAAAGGGAGCAGACAACTCATTGGCAGACTTCCTCTCCCGTGAGTTCCTCCAAAGATGAGTTCCTCTTCGAACTCATCTCCCAAGCCCAAATCAAAGGCCAGTTATGCGAAGAAGCCTTCTGCTCCTCCGCAAGCAGCCCCTCTTTCTTATGCCCTTCAATTAACCCAGAAGTACTCTGCTCTTGACCCTGACAGGGAGCCGAGTCCCCTGGTTTCTTTTCCAAAGCCTAATCAGGCACCCCTGCAATACATCATCAAGTCTAACCTAGACTTGTTATGTATGATTGAACCTCAATTCAGAGTTCTCATCTCTGATCCTCAAGCAATTTCCAGAAATCTGTACTCTCCAGAACAACAATATGAAGAGACAGATCCCTTCAAGACCAGAGAATTCTACGAATTTATTCTGGTAGACACCGATTCGATCTCTGTTACTCATCACTATGATGAGACCAAGACTCGGATCACCTTCTCCAAGTGTCAGATTTTTAAAGTTCTGACTGAAGCAGATTGGAATCTACACCCTAGGTTCCACAAGAGGCTCTCTCAGAGCTATTCTCCCCAGACTTTCAGTTATTTTGATTATAAGAATGCTTGGACCAGAGCATTTCTTATAAGTCCTCATCAATCGGGCCATTCTTGGTTCTTCCTTTTTTGCAAAAAGTTCAATGCCAAAGTTCTGCCATATTGGTTCCAACATCAATGGTGGAGTTCTTTTGGTCCAATCCTTGAGATCCTTCCTTCCCCTGTTCGCGAAGGATGGAATGTTTTTAAAGAAAAGTACCAGCCCCCTGAACCCATTGATCAACAGGTTCTCTCTTGCTGGTTTTTCATTCGTTTCAATCTAGCCTGGATTATGAGTTGGGATTATGTTTGCTCCAACCCTGAAGCTCCAGGCGCTCTCTCCAAGTCAAAGCCTTCATGGTTATGCCGACGCTACAAAGTAAAATGGTGGCAAAGGTTTGACCATTCTAAGGTAACAAAAGAAGGCGTAACAGCTTTCTTCTCCAAGTCTAAAGAGGTGTCTTCTACACCACCTGTTCATGTTCCCCAGTTGCAGCAAGGTCTTCCTTCAGAATCATCCTCGAACATTAAACAGTTCAAGCAGCAGATTCTTCAGAAGATCCTGACCAAACCAACCAGAGCTCAGCTTATTGAAACTCTGTCCCAAATCTGTTCTGATGAGACAGAAGAAGCTGATGAAGAAGATGATCCCACAGTGGATCTCGATACCAAAATTTACAGGACCTATGGTTTTCAGGCAAGAAATTCAAACTAAAAGATGGAGGATAAAAGGACCAACGAAGAATACAACAATGATCCAACAAATAACATAAGGACAGTAAGAAATAAACCAGTAGAATAAAGGAGAGAAGAAGAACAGGATAAGCATCAGATAACATAAACATGCAAGTAATATCAACAAGATATCCATAAAATCTTTTTAAGGTCTTAACTTTGATCACTACAATCGATCGATCAAGCTCTAAGACAGTTTCCTGCTTTACACTTAGAGATACTCGAAGATCTTATCAGAGTGTGATCTTTGTTTTAAGTTAAGAGTTTTGAGAAAAAGAAGATATAAGAAAAGGATGCTTATATATTAAGAAAATAAACTGAAAATAAATACAGAGGAGACTTACTATGTACAAGAGGAGTCTCGAAGGAGAGGAAAGCTTACAATACTAGAGCTAAGGTTTACAGAGTAGGAGAGGGGTTCTAATCGTGTCTATCCTGCTCTGGAAGAGCTTACATTCTTTTATAGATGGAAGGGATAAGAAGAGATGAAGAGATAAGGCTCTTTATTGAGTGGAGGATGAGCTGTCGCTTGTCCTTTGTGTGGGTGGAGGTGGACTGTGGACACATGTGATGTCACTGTACACCTTTTGACTGTCGGCAGGTACTGTTGAAGATGCTTCGACTGTAGCTGCACTAATTGAGGTAACTGTAGCTTCACGTGGATGCTTTTGATAAAGGAAAAGAGATGCTGTCGGGCTGTCTGGAGACTGTGGCCGAAAGCACTTTTGTTTATTTGTGGAGGTGGCAGATGCCGCCCTTGAAGATAATGGTGGACGTGGGTCCTATTTACATTTCTCGAGGATCGATCCCAAAACAATCGTCCTCATTGAGATCCACTGTGGGATCATCTTCTTCATCAGCTTCTTCTGTCTCATCAGAACAGATTTGGGACAGAGTTTCAATAAGCTGAGCTCTGGTTGGTTTGGTCAGGATCTTCTGAAGAATCTGCTGCTTGAACTGTTTAATGTTCGAGGATGATTCTGAAGGAAGACCTTGCTGCAACTGGGGAACATGAACAGGTGGTGTAGAAGACACCTCTTTAGACTTGGAGAAGAAAGCTGTTACGCCTTCTTTTGTTACCTTAGAATGGTCAAACCTTTGCCACCATTTTACTTTGTAGCGTCGGCATAACCATGAAGGCTTTGACTTGGAGAGAGCGCCTGGAGCTTCAGGGTTGGAGCAAACATAATCCCAACTCATAATCCAGGCTAGATTGAAACGAATGAAAAACCAGCAAGAGAGAACCTGTTGATCAATGGGTTCAGGGGGCTGGTACTTTTCTTTAAAAACATTCCATCCTTCGCGAACAGGGGAAGGAAGGATCTCAAGGATTGGACCAAAAGAACTCCACCATTGATGTTGGAACCAATATGGCAGAACTTTGGCATTGAACTTTTTGCAAAAAAGGAAGAACCAAGAATGGCCCGATTGATGAGGACTTATAAGAAATGCTCTGGTCCAAGCATTCTTATAATCAAAATAACTGAAAGTCTGGGGAGAATAGCTCTGAGAGAGCCTCTTGTGGAACCTAGGGTGTAGATTCCAATCTGCTTCAGTCAGAACTTTAAAAATCTGACACTTGGAGAAGGTGATCCGAGTCTTGGTCTCATCATAGTGATGAGTAACAGAGATCGAATCGGTGTCTACCAGAATAAATTCGTAGAATTCTCTGGTCTTGAAGGGATCTGTCTCTTCATATTGTTGTTCTGGAGAGTACAGATTTCTGGAAATTGCTTGAGGATCAGAGATGAGAACTCTGAATTGAGGTTCAATCATACATAACAAGTCTAGGTTAGACTTGATGATGTATTGCAGGGGTGCCTGATTAGGCTTTGGAAAAGAAACCAGGGGACTCGGCTCCCTGTCAGGGTCAAGAGCAGAGTACTTCTGGGTTAATTGAAGGGCATAAGAAAGAGGGGCTGCTTGCGGAGGAGCAGAAGGCTTCTTCGCATAACTGGCCTTTGATTTGGGCTTGGGAGATGAGTTCGAAGAGGAACTCATCTTTGGAGGAACTCACGGGAGAGGAAGTCTGCCAATGAGTTGTCTGCTCCCTTTATATACTTGATATCAAAATCAAATGCAGAAATCAAACCTTGCCATCTGGCGAAAATCTGTTTGGAAACCAAATTGAGAACATCTTTGGTTAAAATATCTTTTGCTGACTGGCAATCAATTTGTAATAAAAATTTTTGATTAATCAAATCATCTTGAAATTTCATGATGCACAATACGATCGCTAAAACTTCTTTTTTGACCGTAGAATAATTCATCTGAGGAGAAGTCCAAATACCAGAATGGTATCGAACTAATTGAACAGTAGAAGACTCAGGATTACGCTGTTTAAGGATACCACCATACCCTAGGTTAGACGCATCAGTCTCTACTATTTTGAATGTATCGGGATCAGCAATTCCTAGACAAGGAAGATACTTGACTTGACTTTTGACTTGGCGGACTATGGAAGTATGGGCTTCAGTCCATGGGCTTGGATTTTTCTTAAGGCGAGAGTATAAGGGCTTAATCAAAACTCTAAGGCCTTGGTAAAAATCAGCAACATAATTTAAAGATCCAAGAAATCTTTGCAATTGGGTTTTATCCCGGATTTCATCTGGAAATTTATCAGCAAATTCAATAGTTCTTGAAATTGGGGTAATCATCCCATTGAAAATCTTGTGACCTAAAAATCTAACATTTGTTTGAAACAAATTGATTTTGGTTGGAGATAAAACCAATCCATTCTTTTTAATGCATTGTTCAAATTGATATAAATGTTTCCAGTGGGCTGGAACAGAATCAGAGAACACCAGTATATCATCGATATACACAATGGTGAACTGGGAGAAATTGGAAAGAATATCATTCATGATATTCTGAAACTCACTAGGAGCGTTCTTAAGACCGAATGGCATAACATTCCACTCGTAATGTCCAAAGGGAACATTAAAAGCGGTTTTATACCGATCCTTGGGATGAACCTGGATTTGCCAAAATCCAGACTTCAGATCAAACTTAGAGAAGACACAGGCATTGTGTAATCTCTTAAGGAGGTCTCTTTGAGAAGGAATTGGATAACGAATCCATTGAAGAACCTGATTTAAAGGTTTGTAATTAATTACCAGACGAGGGCTTCCTCGTTCAAGCTCAGCTGCTTTGTTAACATAGAAAGCGGCACAACTCCAAGGGGATTTAGAATCTCGAATGAGTCGTTTCTCTTTTAAAGATTGAATTTCTTGTTTGCAAAATTCCATGAGTTCGCTATTCATTTGAATAGGGCGAGCCTTAGTGGGAATTTTTCTTTCATTAAAGTCTGGTTCATAAGGGAGACGAACCACATGTTGAGATCTGTACCAAAATGCATTTGGAAGGTTAGAACAGAGTTCATCTTGCAAATGTTTTTGATATTGAATGATTTGAGATTGAAGTTTAGGTTCACTGATCTGGTCAGCTACCCTTTTGTATTCAATTTCTTGTTTGAGAAAGTTTAATTGCTGTTGTTTGCAAATTAAACGATTCAAAAACATCTGTTTAGAAACTTGGTTAAGTTCATAAACTTCTGATTTAAACAAAAATGGAAATTCAACCTTCGTACCAAGAATGGTAGTTGAAATACCTTGTTTAGACACAGAAAATGGAGAAATTGCATTGATAAAAGGCGTACCTAAAATCATTTTTTGTTCCATGTTTTTGACAAGAAGAAAATGTTGCTTAATGCAAATTTTATCCTTGCAAATATGGGCATTTGTTAATTTAAATGCTATTTGAAGCTTTGAGTTGTCTGTAGTGTACAGACTTTGAGTTGTTTGTTTGAAGTATTGTACAGGTACAATACCTTCTTGAATACAATTCATATCAGCACCTGAATCGATCAAAGCGATCACTGATATGCTTGTTTTGTTATAGATGTTTAAGGTTATAGCCACATACCATTTTTGAATGGTAACCTTATGTGGGTGAACCATCTTTTTATTTAAATTGCAAAGGAAATCAGCTTGTTTCTGTTTTGAAGAAGAAAGTGGCTGAGAAGAGGGACCTTCTGCATCATCTTTATCTTCTGGATCAGAAAAAGCGGGAAGATGATTTTCTTGCAACATTTGAATTTGAAGGTCAGTTAAATTTTGATGTTGCTTTAACTGATTGACTTCTTTCTTAAGGTTATTAACTTCATGCTGTAAGTCTGACAGACTGACAGGGGAAGCACTTGATTTGGTTTGGTTAAACCTTCTGATGATATCTCTGTGATCATAAAAGGATGTGATCACGTCAGGAGGAGGTTTAGCTTGTGAAATTGATTGTTTTATGTGTTGAAGATATTCAGTCTTCATTTTAGGATCATCAATTTTATCAACAAAATCTAGCAGTAACTGTGACTGCTTGTTTTGAGATAACATATTGATTTTGGGTTTCGCAGAAAGATGGCACAAACATGCACCAGGATTACAATCACATGATTGTTCAGAAGAATCAGAGGAATAATTGAGGTTATTCATTTGTAGTTCTGGTTCAGAAGAGGAAGAGTCTGAATCAATCAGACAATTGAGAAAAATCTTTTTCATTGATTTAGGAACATCTAAGGCTTGGACTTTATGGGCCGTTCTGCACTGTTTTGCATAGTGACCGGGCTGTCCACACTTGAAGCAAACGGGCCTCGAAGTGGAACCTTTCACAAAGGGGTTGGACTTATGTGTCCCATGATGTTTGGGCTTGCTATAGTACTGTTCGACGGGCTTAGCAGGCTTTGGGCCATAAGGCTGTTTGCGTTTGAACTGACGGGCCGGGTTGGACCGATACTTCTGTTTGGAAGTTAAATGGTGTTTTGAATTGAGATGGGCTGGATATCGAAAGTCATCAAACCCATATTGTTGACAGAAGTCTCCTAATTCTTTAGGACCATGAAGACGTTGCTTCTTTAATTGTTTTCTGAATTTTAATTCATTACAGATTTGAAGAGCGCATTTATTAATAAATGCAATTAAATCACCAAATGTGAGTAATTCATACTGAATATCACCTCCATGTTGTTCTTGGAGTTTGGTGCGAATTGTTTCAGCGAAGAGTTCAGGAAGACCTGAAATAAACTTGCGTTTCCAGAATGGATTTGCTGCATCAGTCTGAAGCATTACTCTCTTCATGAAGATATCTTTATAATATCTAAAATGACTGAGAGTTGGACACTTATGAGACATAAGCAGATCCTTGGCTTTACCTTGGTATTCATTTGGATTTCCTAAGAAATGTCTCAGAATACTTTGAATCAAGGTAGGCACACTGTCTGGAATGAAAGTTTCTTGACCAAGATCATTCTCGACCTTGATAGGATGGCCATCAGGACCAATCTTTTTAGCAAACAGAATTTCTGTTTTCTCATTAGTAGTGAGATAATTATCCCACCATCCTTTGATTAAACCGGAAAATCCTTGAACAATGACAGTTGCAATGGTGTGATCATCTTTGCCTTCTGCTCGATGAGTAGAAGCCATCATCACCATTTCTTGAGTAAGCTCAAGAATTGCATCTTCTGTAATGCCATCAATATTCCAGATGTACAATTCTTTTGCAGAAAAAGAACCAAAGGTTTGAAGATTCCGTTCTTCAAACTGCATATCTGGGAATGAAGGTCTAGGATAGAAATTCCTAGAAACTGGCATTGGATTCTTCCATTTAGGAGTTTTGGATGCTGTTCTAGCATGCCTGATTGGATTAGCCTGGTACGGGATATAGTTTAATCTATCCAGTTCAGACATTGGATCAAAATCAGCACTTATGTCTGAATCACAGTCAGTCATGGCTGGATGAGACAAGGTATTGATTTTTAATCTTGAATCCAAATTAAGGGCATCTAATTTGGCATCAATTGCTTTTAATAAATTTGATTTAGAAGAAAATGTGTTTGGCGCCAAAGGGTCAGGGATTTGAAAGTAAACATTCTGTTTTTTCAATTCCTGTTCTTTGTTCACCTTTTCTTCTAATTGCTTCTTTTTCAGCTCGTTAGTTACAAGCTGGTCTTGAACCAGTTTATCACCAAGTTCAGATAATAAGAGGTTAGTATAATTATTCTGTTGAATAATAGTACTAGCATAATCATTTGTTTGATGAGAAAATGGGGAAGCAACATAATTTTGATTTGAAACTTTAAACTGGAGATCTACCATGGGAGGTAAGACAGATCTTACAGTTTTCTTGTCTGTAGAAGTCCAGACTTTGGGAGTAACATTTAAAACATGAATTTGTGGAATATGAATATTGAAATACCAATCTAAGAAAGGTATATTCTCTTTCAATTCCTCACAACATTCATAGAAAGATTTGCTAAGTTCTTTGCGTTCTGACTCAGTTGTCTTAGCAATGAACTTTTCACGTCTTTCATCATTTTCAGAAGACAAGAAGTCTTGTTTGATTTTTTCTTTATTAAGTTTAAAATTTGGTTTTAAACATTGAACCCTGGGAATCTGAAATTCCATTTCAGATTGTGTGGGTGATTGATTTGCTTCTGAAGTTTCAGGAACTTCATCTTGATTATAAATTGGTTGAGGAATCTGAGGATAATTAGGATTAGTCCTAATATTCCTTAATTGAAGATGGGGAAGAGTTTCTGGAGTAGGAACTCTTGATTGGAATTGAGTAGGAGCAGTTCTGAATGATTCAGAAGATCTGCGTCCTGATTGGAAACAAGAAGGATCTAGATCAGTGGTACGAAGATCACTGAATCTAAGATAATTATCAGAGCCATCCTTTCATTTTTGCCCCGGGAGGGTTTGTGAGTTCCAAGGTACTGTTGGTCAGCCGTTGATAGCGTTGGTAAGCCGTGTAGAGTGTTGGTCAGCCGTTAGGACCCAGATCTAGTGTAAGTCGCCATGGTGTGCGCTGATGAGAGATCCAGGGTAGGTGGTCCCACTTAGGTGTTCCAGCTGTAGGTGGTCCGAGTACAGTGTTCCTCTTCTTCCCTAAGCAGATTTGTAAAGATGTCTTTCTTTCCAAGGTTTTCCAGAACTAATAGTTCTAGGTCAAGTTCTTCAAACAAAATGGAGGGTAGAATCCCTGAAGTTGAACATGATTTACAAAACTGGTCTATACCAGTAATCCCCCAAAAAGAGATTTATAAAATCACCCATTCAATCTTTTCTTCAAAAACTGAAGATTTAATCAGTATTGTCGAACAGACAGTACCGATCAATAAGTCTTTAGATTCAAAACAGCTTTTATCTTCAAAAACAATCAATTCTTTAATTAAAGAAAACTTCAAATACCTTCACTTAGGTTTAATCCAAGTAGCCCTAAAACCTTTAACTAGGTTAGGACTCGACACTTGTGCCTTAGTTGCTCTTCGCGACTGTAGACACAACAAGTTCAGTGATTCTCTGCTTGGAATTGCAGAGTCTTCACTCTCAATGGGTCCAGTTTATTTCAACTGTTACCCCAACTTCTCGGTGTCACTCAAGGACCCAAACATCCTTGAAACACTCACTCTGAACATTCAGACTTCAGGCTTCGATATGGCTGAAGGATCTGAACCAATTGCCCTGATCTTTAAGGTCACCTATAGAGCAATGAAAACCCAATTGAGCCCCCGTGCTCTTCAGGCTGATGAAAAAGGACACACAATCCTTTTTGAAGTAAATGACCAGAACACCAATGTTATCGTACCCAGAACGATACAATGGGATCAGGTCACACTTCCTGAAACCTGGACTATTGAAGGAGCTTCTATTCCCAGAAGTCTTCCTCCAAGTCAAGTTGACAAGATCTTGACTCTCCCTGATGGGACAGTTAAGCTTAGATTCAGTGATCTTTGTACCACTGATCTTGATCCTTCTTGTTTCCAATCAGGACGCAGATCTTCTGAATCATTCAGAACTGCTCCTACTCAATTCCAATCAAGAGTTCCTACTCCAGAAACTCTTCCCCATCTTCAATTAAGGAATATTAGGACTAATCCTAATTATCCTCAGATTCCTCAACCAATTTATAATCAAGATGAAGTTCCTGAAACTTCAGAAGCAAATCAATCACCCACACAATCTGAAATGGAATTTCAGATTCCCAGGGTTCAATGTTTAAAACCAAATTTTAAACTTAATAAAGAAAAAATCAAACAAGACTTCTTGTCTTCTGAAAATGATGAAAGACGTGAAAAGTTCATTGCTAAGACAACTGAGTCAGAACGCAAAGAGCTTAGCAAATCTTTCTATGAATGTTGTGAGGAATTGAAAGAGAATATACCTTTCTTAGATTGGTATTTCAATATTCATATTCCACAAATTCATGTTTTAAATGTTACTCCCAAAGTCTGGACTTCTACAGACAAGAAAACTGTAAGATCTGTCTTACCTCCCATGGTAGATCTCCAGTTTAAAGTTTCAAATCAAAATTATGTTGCTTCCCCATTTTCTCATCAAACAAATGATTATGCTAGTACTATTATTCAACAGAATAATTATACTAACCTCTTATTATCTGAACTTGGTGATAAACTGGTTCAAGACCAGCTTGTAACTAACGAGCTGAAAAAGAAGCAATTAGAAGAAAAGGTGAACAAAGAACAGGAATTGAAAAAACAGAATGTTTACTTTCAAATCCCTGACCCTTTGGCGCCAAACACATTTTCTTCTAAATCAAATTTATTAAAAGCAATTGATGCCAAATTAGATGCCCTTAATTTGGATTCAAGATTAAAAATCAATACCTTGTCTCATCCAGCCATGACTGACTGTGATTCAGACATAAGTGCTGATTTTGATCCAATGTCTGAACTGGATAGATTAAACTATATCCCGTACCAGGCTAATCCAATCAGGCATGCTAGAACAGCATCCAAAACTCCTAAATGGAAGAATCCAATGCCAGTTTCTAGGAATTTCTATCCTAGACCTTCATTCCCAGATATGCAGTTTGAAGAACGGAATCTTCAAACCTTTGGTTCTTTTTCTGCAAAAGAATTGTACATCTGGAATATTGATGGCATTACAGAAGATGCAATTCTTGAGCTTACTCAAGAAATGGTGATGATGGCTTCTACTCATCGAGCAGAAGGCAAAGATGATCACACCATTGCAACTGTCATTGTTCAAGGATTTTCCGGTTTAATCAAAGGATGGTGGGATAATTATCTCACTACTAATGAGAAAACAGAAATTCTGTTTGCTAAAAAGATTGGTCCTGATGGCCATCCTATCAAGGTCGAGAATGATCTTGGTCAAGAAACTTTCATTCCAGACAGTGTGCCTACCTTGATTCAAAGTATTCTGAGACATTTCTTAGGAAATCCAAATGAATACCAAGGTAAAGCCAAGGATCTGCTTATGTCTCATAAGTGTCCAACTCTCAGTCATTTTAGATATTATAAAGATATCTTCATGAAGAGAGTAATGCTTCAGACTGATGCAGCAAATCCATTCTGGAAACGCAAGTTTATTTCAGGTCTTCCTGAACTCTTCGCTGAAACAATTCGCACCAAACTCCAAGAACAACATGGAGGTGATATTCAGTATGAATTACTCACATTTGGTGATTTAATTGCATTTATTAATAAATGCGCTCTTCAAATCTGTAATGAATTAAAATTCAGAAAACAATTAAAGAAGCAACGTCTTCATGGTCCTAAAGAATTAGGAGACTTCTGTCAACAATATGGGTTTGATGACTTTCGATATCCAGCCCATCTCAATTCAAAACACCATTTAACTTCCAAACAGAAGTATCGGTCCAACCCGGCCCGTCAGTTCAAACGCAAACAGCCTTATGGCCCAAAGCCTGCTAAGCCTGTCGAACAGTACTATAGCAAGCCCAAACATCATGGGACACATAAGTCCAACCCCTTTGTGAAAGGTTCCACTTCGAGGCCCGTTTGCTTCAAGTGTGGACAGCCCGGTCACTATGCAAAACAGTGCAGAACGGCCCATAAAGTCCAAGCCTTAGATGTTCCTAAATCAATGAAAAAGATTTTTCTCAATTGTCTGATTGATTCAGACTCTTCCTCTTCTGAACCAGAACTACAAATGAATAACCTCAATTATTCCTCTGATTCTTCTGAACAATCATGTGATTGTAATCCTGGTGCATGTTTGTGCCATCTTTCTGCGAAACCCAAAATCAATATGTTATCTCAAAACAAGTAGTCACAGTTACTGCTAGATTTTGTTGATAAAATTGATGATCCTAAAATGAAGACTGAATATCTTCAACACATAAAACAATCAATTTCACAAGCTAAACCTCCTCCTGACGTGATCACATCCTTTTATGATCACAGAGATATCATCAGAAGGTTTAACCAAACCAAATCAAGTGCTTCCCCTGTCAGTCTGTCAGACTTACAGCATGAAGTTAATAACCTTAAGAAAGAAGTCAATCAGTTAAAGCAACATCAAAATTTAACTGACCTTCAAATTCAAATGTTGCAAGAAAATCATCTTCCCGCTTTTTCTGATCCAGAAGATAAAGATGATGCAGAAGGTCCCTCTTCTCAGCCACTCTCTTCTTCAAAACAGAAACAAGCTGATTTCCTTTGCAATTTAAATAAAAAGATGGTTCACCCACATAAGGTTACCATTCAAAAATGGTATGTGGCTATAACCTTAAACATCTATAACAAAACAAGCATATCAGTGATCGCTTTGATCGATTCAGGTGCTGATATGAATTGTATTCAAGAAGGTATTGTACCTGTACAATACTTCAAACAAACAACTCAAAGTCTGTACACTACAGACAACTCAAAGCTTCAAATAGCATTTAAATTAACAAATGCCCATATTTGCAAGGATAAAATTTGCATTAAGCAACATTTTCTTCTTGTCAAAAACATGGAACAAAAAATGATTTTGGGTACGCCTTTTATCAATGCAATTTCTCCATTTTCTGTGTCTAAACAAGGTATTTCAACTACCATTCTTGGTACGAAGGTTGAATTTCCATTTTTGTTTAAATCAGAAGTTTATGAACTTAACCAAGTTTCTAAACAGATGTTTTTGAATCGTTTAATTTGCAAACAACAGCAATTAAACTTTCTCAAACAAGAAATTGAATACAAAAGGGTAGCTGACCAGATCAGTGAACCTAAACTTCAATCTCAAATCATTCAATATCAAAAACATTTGCAAGATGAACTCTGTTCTAACCTTCCAAATGCATTTTGGTACAGATCTCAACATGTGGTTCGTCTCCCTTATGAACCAGACTTTAATGAAAGAAAAATTCCCACTAAGGCTCGCCCTATTCAAATGAATAGCGAACTCATGGAATTTTGCAAACAAGAAATTCAATCTTTAAAAGAGAAACGACTCATTCGAGATTCTAAATCCCCTTGGAGTTGTGCCGCTTTCTATGTTAACAAAGCAGCTGAGCTTGAACGAGGAAGCCCTCGTCTGGTAATTAATTACAAACCTTTAAATCAGGTTCTTCAATGGATTCGTTATCCAATTCCTTCTCAAAGAGACCTCCTTAAGAGATTACACAATGCCTGTGTCTTCTCTAAGTTTGATCTGAAGTCTGGATTTTGGCAAATCCAGGTTCATCCCAAGGATCGGTATAAAACCGCTTTTAATGTTCCCTTTGGACATTACGAGTGGAATGTTATGCCATTCGGTCTTAAGAACGCTCCTAGTGAGTTTCAGAATATCATGAATGATATTCTTTCCAATTTCTCCCAGTTCACCATTGTGTATATCGATGATATACTGGTGTTCTCTGATTCTGTTCCAGCCCACTGGAAACATTTATATCAATTTGAACAATGCATTAAAAAGAATGGATTGGTTTTATCTCCAACCAAAATCAATTTGTTTCAAACAAATGTTAGATTTTTAGGTCACAAGATTTTCAATGGGATGATTACCCCAATTTCAAGAACTATTGAATTTGCTGATAAATTTCCAGATGAAATCCGGGATAAAACCCAATTGCAAAGATTTCTTGGATCTTTAAATTATGTTGCTGATTTTTACCAAGGCCTTAGAGTTTTGATTAAGCCCTTATACTCTCGCCTTAAGAAAAATCCAAGCCCATGGACTGAAGCCCATACTTCCATAGTCCGCCAAGTCAAAAGTCAAGTCAAGTATCTTCCTTGTCTAGGAATTGCTGATCCCGATACATTCAAAATAGTAGAGACTGATGCGTCTAACCTAGGGTATGGTGGTATCCTTAAACAGCGTAATCCTGAGTCTTCTACTGTTCAATTAGTTCGATACCATTCTGGTATTTGGACTTCTCCTCAGATGAATTATTCTACGGTCAAAAAAGAAGTTTTAGCGATCGTATTGTGCATCATGAAATTTCAAGATGATTTGATTAATCAAAAATTTTTATTACAAATTGATTGCCAGTCAGCAAAAGATATTTTAACCAAAGATGTTCTCAATTTGGTTTCCAAACAGATTTTCGCCAGATGGCAAGGTTTGATTTCTGCATTTGATTTTGATATCAAGTATATAAAGGGAGCAGACAACTCATTGGCAGACTTCCTCTCCCGTGAGTTCCTCCAAAGATGAGTTCCTCTTCGAACTCATCTCCCAAGCCCAAATCAAAGGCCAGTTATGCGAAGAAGCCTTCTGCTCCTCCGCAAGCAGCCCCTCTTTCTTATGCCCTTCAATTAACCCAGAAGTACTCTGCTCTTGACCCTGACAGGGAGCCGAGTCCCCTGGTTTCTTTTCCAAAGCCTAATCAGGCACCCCTGCAATACATCATCAAGTCTAACCTAGACTTGTTATGTATGATTGAACCTCAATTCAGAGTTCTCATCTCTGATCCTCAAGCAATTTCCAGAAATCTGTACTCTCCAGAACAACAATATGAAGAGACAGATCCCTTCAAGACCAGAGAATTCTACGAATTTATTCTGGTAGACACCGATTCGATCTCTGTTACTCATCACTATGATGAGACCAAGACTCGGATCACCTTCTCCAAGTGTCAGATTTTTAAAGTTCTGACTGAAGCAGATTGGAATCTACACCCTAGGTTCCACAAGAGGCTCTCTCAGAGCTATTCTCCCCAGACTTTCAGTTATTTTGATTATAAGAATGCTTGGACCAGAGCATTTCTTATAAGTCCTCATCAATCGGGCCATTCTTGGTTCTTCCTTTTTTGCAAAAAGTTCAATGCCAAAGTTCTGCCATATTGGTTCCAACATCAATGGTGGAGTTCTTTTGGTCCAATCCTTGAGATCCTTCCTTCCCCTGTTCGCGAAGGATGGAATGTTTTTAAAGAAAAGTACCAGCCCCCTGAACCCATTGATCAACAGGTTCTCTCTTGCTGGTTTTTCATTCGTTTCAATCTAGCCTGGATTATGAGTTGGGATTATGTTTGCTCCAACCCTGAAGCTCCAGGCGCTCTCTCCAAGTCAAAGCCTTCATGGTTATGCCGACGCTACAAAGTAAAATGGTGGCAAAGGTTTGACCATTCTAAGGTAACAAAAGAAGGCGTAACAGCTTTCTTCTCCAAGTCTAAAGAGGTGTCTTCTACACCACCTGTTCATGTTCCCCAGTTGCAGCAAGGTCTTCCTTCAGAATCATCCTCGAACATTAAACAGTTCAAGCAGCAGATTCTTCAGAAGATCCTGACCAAACCAACCAGAGCTCAGCTTATTGAAACTCTGTCCCAAATCTGTTCTGATGAGACAGAAGAAGCTGATGAAGAAGATGATCCCACAGTGGATCTCAATGAGGACGATTGTTTTGGGATCGATCCTCGAGAAATGTAAATAGGACCCACGTCCACCATTATCTTCAAGGGCGGCATCTGCCACCTCCACAAATAAACAAAAGTGCTTTCGGCCACAGTCTCCAGACAGCCCGACAGCATCTCTTTTCCTTTATCAAAAGCATCCACGTGAAGCTACAGTTACCTCAATTAGTGCAGCTACAGTCGAAGCATCTTCAACAGTACCTGCCGACAGTCAAAAGGTGTACAGTGACATCACATGTGTCCACAGTCCACCTCCACCCACACAAAGGACAAGCGACAGCTCATCCTCCACTCAATAAAGAGCCTTATCTCTTCATCTCTTCTTATCCCTTCCATCTATAAAAGAATGTAAGCTCTTCCAGAGCAAGATAGACACGATTAGAACCCCTCTCCTACTCTGTAAACCTTAGCTCTAGTATTGTAAGCTTTCCTCTCCTTCGAGACTCCTCTTGTACATAGTAAGTCTCCTCTGTATTTATTTTCAGTTTATTTTCTTAATATATAAGCATCCTTTTCTTATATCTTCTTTTTCTCAAAACTCTTAACTTAAAACAAAGATCACACTCTGATAAGATCTTCGAGTATCTCTAAGTGTAAAGCAGGAAACTGTCTTAGAGCTTGATCGATCGATTGTAGTGATCAAAGTTAAGACCTTAAAAAGATTTTATGGATATCTTGTTGATATTACTTGCATGTTTATGTTATCTGATGCTTATCCTGTTCTTCTTCTCTCCTTTATTCTACTGGTTTATTTCTTACTGTCCTTATGTTATTTGTTGGATCATTGTTGTATTCTTCGTTGGTCCTTTTATCCTCCATCTTTTAGTTTGAATTTCTTGCCTGAAAACCATAGGTCCTGTAAATTTTGGTATCGAGATCCACTGTGGGATCATCTTCTTCATCAGCTTCTTCTGTCTCATCAGAACAGATTTGGGACAGAGTTTCAATAAGCTGAGCTCTGGTTGGTTTGGTCAGGATCTTCTGAAGAATCTGCTGCTTGAACTGTTTAATGTTCGAGGATGATTCTGAAGGAAGACCTTGCTGCAACTGGGGAACATGAACAGGTGGTGTAGAAGACACCTCTTTAGACTTGGAGAAGAAAGCTGTTACGCCTTCTTTTGTTACCTTAGAATGGTCAAACCTTTGCCACCATTTTACTTTGTAGCGTCGGCATAACCATGAAGGCTTTGACTTGGAGAGAGCGCCTGGAGCTTCAGGGTTGGAGCAAACATAATCCCAACTCATAATCCAGGCTAGATTGAAACGAATGAAAAACCAGCAAGAGAGAACCTGTTGATCAATGGGTTCAGGGGGCTGGTACTTTTCTTTAAAAACATTCCATCCTTCGCGAACAGGGGAAGGAAGGATCTCAAGGATTGGACCAAAAGAACTCCACCATTGATGTTGGAACCAATATGGCAGAACTTTGGCATTGAACTTTTTGCAAAAAAGGAAGAACCAAGAATGGCCCGATTGATGAGGACTTATAAGAAATGCTCTGGTCCAAGCATTCTTATAATCAAAATAACTGAAAGTCTGGGGAGAATAGCTCTGAGAGAGCCTCTTGTGGAACCTAGGGTGTAGATTCCAATCTGCTTCAGTCAGAACTTTAAAAATCTGACACTTGGAGAAGGTGATCCGAGTCTTGGTCTCATCATAGTGATGAGTAACAGAGATCGAATCGGTGTCTACCAGAATAAATTCGTAGAATTCTCTGGTCTTGAAGGGATCTGTCTCTTCATATTGTTGTTCTGGAGAGTACAGATTTCTGGAAATTGCTTGAGGATCAGAGATGAGAACTCTGAATTGAGGTTCAATCATACATAACAAGTCTAGGTTAGACTTGATGATGTATTGCAGGGGTGCCTGATTAGGCTTTGGAAAAGAAACCAGGGGACTCGGCTCCCTGTCAGGGTCAAGAGCAGAGTACTTCTGGGTTAATTGAAGGGCATAAGAAAGAGGGGCTGCTTGCGGAGGAGCAGAAGGCTTCTTCGCATAACTGGCCTTTGATTTGGGCTTGGGAGATGAGTTCGAAGAGGAACTCATCTTTGGAGGAACTCACGGGAGAGGAAGTCTGCCAATGAGTTGTCTGCTCCCTTTATATACTTGATATCAAAATCAAATGCAGAAATCAAACCTTGCCATCTGGCGAAAATCTGTTTGGAAACCAAATTGAGAACATCTTTGGTTAAAATATCTTTTGCTGACTGGCAATCAATTTGTAATAAAAAATTTTTGATTAATCAAATCATCTTGAAATTTCATGATGCACAATACGATCGCTAAAACTTCTTTTTTGACCGTAGAATAATTCATCTGAGGAGAAGTCCAAATACCAGAATGGTATCGAACTAATTGAACAGTAGAAGACTCAGGATTACGCTGTTTAAGGATACCACCATACCCTAGGTTAGACGCATCAGTCTCTACTATTTTGAATGTATCGGGATCAGCAATTCCTAGACAAGGAAGATACTTGACTTGACTTTTGACTTGGCGGACTATGGAAGTATGGGCTTCAGTCCATGGGCTTGGATTTTTCTTAAGGCGAGAGTATAAGGGCTTAAATCAAACTCTAAGGCCTTGGTAAAAATCAGCAACATAATTTAAAGATCCAAGAAATCTTTGCAATTGGGTTTTATCCGGATTTCATCTGGAAATTTATCAGCAAATTCAATAGTTCTTGAAATTGGGGTAATCATCCCATGAAAATCTTGTGACCTAAAAATCTAACATTTGTTTGAAACAAATTGATTTTGGTTGGAGATAAAACCAATCCATTCTTTTTAATGCATTGTTCAAATTGATATAAATGTTTCCAGTGGGCTGGAACAGAATCAGAGAACACCAGTATATCATCGATATACACAATGGTGAACTGGGAGAAATTGGAAAGAATATCATTCATGATATTCTGAAACTCACTAGGAGCGTTCTTAAGACCGAATGGCATAACATTCCACTCGTAATGTCCAAAGGGAACATTAAAAGCGGTTTTATACCGATCCTTGGGATGAACCTGGATTTGCCAAAATCAGACTTCAGATCAAACTTAGAGAAGACACAAGGCATTGTGTAATCTCTTAAGGAGGTCTCTTTGAGAAGGAATTGGATAACGAATCCATTGAAGAACCTGATTTAAAGGTTTGTAATTAATTACCAGACGAGGGCTTCCTCGTTCAAGCTCAGCTGCTTTGTTAACATAGAAAGCGGCACAACTCCAAGGGATTTAGAATCTCGAATGAGTCGTTTCTCTTTTAAAGATTGAATTTCTTGTTTGCAAATTCCATGAGTTCGCTATTCATTTGAATAGGGCGAGCCTTAGTGGGAATTTTTCTTTCATTAAAGTCTGGTTCATAAGGGAGACGAACCACATGTTGAGATCTGTACCAAAATGCATTTGGAAGGTTAGAACAGAGGTTCATCTTGCAAATGTTTTTGATATTGAATGATTTGAGATTGAAGTTTAGGTTCACTGATCTGGTCAGCTACCCTTTTGTATTCAATTTCTTGTTTGAGAAAGTTTAATTGCTGTTGTTGCAAATTAAACGATTCAAAAACATCTGTTTAGAAACTTGGTTAAGTTCATAAACTTCTGATTTAAACAAAAATGGAAATTCAACCTTCGTACCAAGAATGGTAGTTGAAATACCTTGTTTAGACACAGAAAATGGAGAAATTGCATTGATAAAAGGCGTACCCAAAATCATTTTTGTTCCATGTTTTTGACAAGAAGAAAATGTTGCTTAATGCAAATTTTATCCTTGCAAATATGGGCATTTGTTAATTTAAATGCTATTGAAGCTTTGAGTTGTCTGTAGTGTACAGACTTTGAGTTGTTTGTTTGAAGTATTGTACAGGTACAATACCTTCTTGAATACAATTCATATCAGCACCTGAATCGATCAAAGCGATCACTGATATGCTTGTTTTGTTATAGATGTTTAAGGTTATAGCCACATACCATTTTTGAATGGTAACCTTATGTGGGTGAACCATCTTTTTATTTAAATTGCAAAGGAAATCAGCTTGTTTCTGTTTTGAAGAAGAGAGTGGCTGAGAAGAGGGACCTTCTGCATCATCTTTATCTTCTGGATCAGAAAAAGCGGGAAGATGATTTTCTTGCAACATTTGAATTTGAAGGTCAGTTAAATTTTGATGTTGCTTTAACTGATTGACTTCTTTCTTAAGGTTATTAACTTCATGCTGTAAGTCTGACAGACTGACAGGGGAAGCACTTGATTTGGTTTGGTTAAACCTTCTGATGATATCTCTGTGATCATAAAAGGATGTGATCACGTCAGGAGGAGGTTTAGCTTGTGAAATTGATTGTTTTATGTGTTGAAGATATTCAGTCTTCATTTTAGGATCATCAATTTTATCAACAAAATCTAGCAGTAACTGTGACTGCTTGTTTTGAGATAACATATTGATTTTGGGTTTCGCAGAAAGATGGCACAAACATGCACCAGGATTACAATCACATGATTGTTCAGAAGAATCAGAAGAATCAGAGGAATAATTGAGGTTATTCATTTGTAGTTCTGGTTCAGAAGAGGAAGAGTCTGAATCAATCAGACAATTGAGAAAAATCTTTTTCATTGATTTAGGAACATCTAAGGCTTGGACTTTATGGGCCGTTCTGCACTGTTTTGCATAGTGACCGGGCTGTCCACACTTGAAGCAAACGGGCCTCGAAGTGGAACCTTTCACAAAGGGCTTGGACTTATGTGTCCCATGATGTTTGGGCTTGCTATAGTACTGTTCGACAGGCTTAGCAGGCTTTGGGCCATAAGGCTGTTTGCGTTTGAACTGACGGGCCGGGTTGGACCGATACTTCTGTTTGGAAGTTAAATGGTGTTTTGAATTGAGATGGGCTGGATATCGAAAGTCATCAAACCCATATTGTTGACAGAAGTCTCCTAATTCTTTAGGACCATGAAGACGTTGCTTCTTTAATTGTTTTCTGAATTTTAATTCATTACAGATTTGAAGAGCGCATTTATTAATAAATGCAATTAAATCACCAAATGTGAGTAATTCATACTGAATATCACCTCCATGTTGTTCTTGGAGTTTGGTGCGAATTGTTTCAGCGAAGAGTTCAGGAAGACCTGAAATAAACTTGCGTTTCCAGAATGGATTTGCTGCATCAGTCTGAAGCATTACTCTCTTCATGAAGATATCTTTATAATATCTAAAATGACTGAGAGTTGGACACTTATGAGACATAAGCAGATCCTTGGCTTTACCTTGGTATTCATTTGGATTTCCTAAGAAATGTCTCAGAATACTTTGAATCAAGGTAGGCACACTGTCTGGAATGAAAGTTTCTTGACCAAGATCATTCTCGACCTTGATAGGATGGCCATCAGGACCAATCTTTTTAGCAAACAGAATTTCTGTTTTCTCATTAGTAGTGAGATAATTATCCCACCATCCTTTGATTAAACCGGAAAATCCTTGAACAATGACAGTTGCAATGGTGTGATCATCTTTGCCTTCTGCTCGATGAGTAGAAGCCATCATCACCATTTCTTGAGTAAGCTCAAGAATTGCATCTTCTGTAATGCCATCAATATTCCAGATGTACAATTCTTTTGCAGAAAAAGAACCAAAGGTTTGAAGATTCCGTTCTTCAAACTGCATATCTGGGAATGAAGGTCTAGGATAGAAATTCCTAGAAACTGGCATTGGATTCTTCCATTTAGGAGTTTTGGATGCTGTTCTAGCATGCCTGATTGGATTAGCCTGGTACGGGATATAGTTTAATCTATCCAGTTCAGACATTGGATCAAAATCAGCACTTATGTCTGAATCACAGTCAGTCATGGCTGGATGAGACAAGGTATTGATTTTTAATCTTGAATCCAAATTAAGGGCATCTAATTTGGCATCAATTGCTTTTAATAAATTTGATTTAGAAGAAAATGTGTTTGGCGCCAAAGGGTCAGGGATTTGAAAGTAAACATTCTGTTTTTTCAATTCCTGTTCTATGTTCACCTTTTCTTCTAATTGCTTCTTTTTCAGCTCGTTAGTTACAAGCTGGTCTTGAACCAGTTTATCACCAAGTTCAGATAATAAGAGGTTAGTATAATTATTCTGTTGAATAATAGTACTAGCATAATCATTTGTTTGATGAGAAAATGGGGAAGCAACATAATTTTGATTTGAAACTTTAAACTGGAGATCTACCATGGGAGGTAAGACAGATCTTACAGTTTTCTTGTCTGTAGAAGTCCAGACTTTGGGAGTAACATTTAAAACATGAATTTGTGGAATATGAATATTGAAATACCAATCTAAGAAAGGTATATTCTCTTTCAATTCCTCACAACATTCATAGAAAGATTTGCTAAGTTCTTTGCGTTCTGACTCAGTTGTCTTAGCAATGAACTTTTCACGTCTTTCATCATTTTCAGAAGACAAGAAGTCTTGTTTGATTTTTTCTTTATTAAGTTTAAAATTTGGTTTTAAACATTGAACCCTGGGAATCTGAAATTCCATTTCAGATTGTGTGGGTGATTGATTTGCTTCTGAAGTTTCAGGAACTTCATCTTGATTATAAATTGGTTGAGGAATCTGAGGATAATTAGGATTAGTCCTAATATTCCTTAATTGAAGATGGGGAAGAGTTTCTGGAGTAGGAACTCTTGATTGGAATTGAGTAGGAGCAGTTCTGAATGATTCAGAAGATCTGCGTCCTGATTGGAAACAAGAAGGATCTAGATCAGTGGTACGAAGATCACTGAATCTAAGATAATTATCAGAGCCATCCTTTCATTTTTGCCCCGGGAGGGTTTGTGAGTTCCAAGGTACTGTTGGTCAGCCGTTGATAGCGTTGGTAAGCCGTGTAGAGTGTTGGTCAGCCGTTAGGACCCAGATCTAGTGTAAGTCGCCATGGTGTGCGCTGATGAGAGATCCAGGGTAGGTGGTCCCACTTAGGTGTTCCAGCTGTAGGTGGTCCGAGTACAGTGTTCCTCTTCTTCCCTAAGCAGATTTGTAAAGATGTCTTTCTTTCCAAGGTTTTCCAGAACTAATAGTTCTAGGTCAAGTTCTTCAAACAAAATGGAGGGTAGAATCCCTGAAGTTGAACATGATTTACAAAACTGGTCTATACCAGTAATCCCCCAAAAAGAGATTTATAAAATCACCCATTCAATCTTTTCTTCAAAAACTGAAGATTTAATCAGTATTGTCGAACAGACAGTACCGATCAATAAGTCTTTAGATTCAAAACAGCTTTTATCTTCAAAAACAATCAATTCTTTAATTAAAGAAAACTTCAAATACCTTCACTTAGGTTTAATCCAAGTAGCCCTAAAACCTTTAACTAGGTTAGGACTCGACACTTGTGCCTTAGTTGCTCTTCGCGACTGTAGACACAACAAGTTCAGTGATTCTCTGCTTGGAATTGCAGAGTCTTCACTCTCAATGGGTCCAGTTTATTTCAACTGTTACCCCAACTTCTCGGTGTCACTCAAGGACCCAAACATCCTTGAAACACTCACTCTGAACATTCAGACTTCAGGCTTCGATATGGCTGAAGGATCTGAACCAATTGCCCTGATCTTTAAGGTCACCTATAGAGCAATGAAAACCCAATTGAGCCCCCGTGCTCTTCAGGCTGATGAAAAAGGACACACAATCCTTTTTGAAGTAAATGACCAGAACACCAATGTTATCGTACCCAGAACGATACAATGGGATCAGGTCACACTTCCTGAAACCTGGACTATTGAAGGAGCTTCTATTCCCAGAAGTCTTCCTCCAAGTCAAGTTGACAAGATCTTGACTCTCCCTGATGGGACAGTTAAGCTTAGATTCAGTGATCTTCGTACCACTGATCTAGATCCTTCTTGTTTCCAATCAGGACGCAGATCTTCTGAATCATTCAGAACTGCTCCTACTCAATTCCAATCAAGAGTTCCTACTCCAGAAACTCTTCCCCATCTTCAATTAAGGAATATTATGACTAATCCTAATTATCCTCAGATTCCTCAACCAATTTATAATCAAGATGAAGTTCCTGAAACTTCAGAAGCAAATCAATCACCCACACAATCTGAAATGGAATTTCAGATTCCCAGGGTTCAATGTTTAAAACCAAATTTTAAACTTAATAAAGAAAAAATCAAACAAGACTTCTTGTCTTCTGAAAATGATGAAAGACGTGAAAAGTTCATTGCTAAGACAACTGAGTCAGAACGCAAAGAACTTAGCAAATCTTTCTATGAATGTTGTGAGGAATTGAAAGAGAATATACCTTTCTTAGATTGGTATTTCAATATTCATATTCCACAAATTCATGTTTTAAATGTTACTCCCAAAGTCTGGACTTCTACAGACAAGAAAACTGTAAGATCTGTCTTACCTCCCATGGTAGATCTCCAGTTTAAAGTTTCAAATCAAAATTATGTTGCTTCCCCATTTTCTCATCAAACAAATGATTATGCTAGTACTATTATTCAACAGAATAATTATACTAACCTCTTATTATCTGAACTTGGTGATAAACTGGTTCAAGACCAGCTTGTAACTAACGAGCTGAAAAAGAAGCAATTAGAAGAAAAGGTGAACAAAGAACAGGAATTGAAAAAACAGAATGTTTACTTTCAAATCCCTGACCCTTTGGCGCCAAACACATTTTCTTCTAAATCAAATTTATTAAAAGCAATTGATGCCAAATTAGATGCCCTTAATTTGGATTCAAGATTAAAAATCAATACCTTGTCTCATCCAGCCATGACTGACTGTGATTCAGACATAAGTGCTGATTTTGATCCAATGTCTGAACTGGATAGATTAAACTATATCCCGTACCAGGCTAATCCAATCAGGCATGCTAGAACAGCATCCAAAACTCCTAAATGGAAGAATCCAATGCCAGTTTCTAGGAATTTCTATCCTAGACCTTCATTCCCAGATATGCAGTTTGAAGAACGGAATCTTCAAACCTTTGGTTCTTTTTCTGCAAAAGAATTGTACATCTGGAATATTGATGGCATTACAGAAGATGCAATTCTTGAGCTTACTCAAGAAATGGTGATGATGGCTTCTACTCATCGAGCAGAAGGCAAAGATGATCACACCATTGCAACTGTCATTGTTCAAGGATTTTCCGGTTTAATCAAAGGATGGTGGGATAATTATCTCACTACTAATGAGAAAACAGAAATTCTGTTTGCTAAAAAGATTGGTCCTGATGGCCATCCTATCAAGGTCGAGAATGATCTTGGTCAAGAAACTTTCATTCCAGACAGTGTGCCTACCTTGATTCAAAGTATTCTGAGACATTTCTTAGGAAATCCAAATGAATACCAAGGTAAAGCCAAGGATCTGCTTATGTCTCATAAGTGTCCAACTCTCAGTCATTTTAGATATTATAAAGATATCTTCATGAAGAGAGTAATGCTTCAGACTGATGCAGCAAATCCATTCTGGAAACGCAAGTTTATTTCAGGTCTTCCTGAACTCTTCGCTGAAACAATTCGCACCAAACTCCAAGAACAACATGGAGGTGATATTCAGTATGAATTACTCACATTTGGTGATTTAATTGCATTTATTAATAAATGCGCTCTTCAAATCTGTAATGAATTAAAATTCAGAAAACAATTAAAGAAGCAACGTCTTCATGGTCCTAAAGAATTAGGAGACTTCTGTCAACAATATGGGTTTGATGACTTTCGATATCCAGCCCATCTCAATTCAAAACACCATTTAACTTCCAAACAGAAGTATCGGTCCAACCCGGCCCGTCAGTTCAAACGCAAACAGCCTTATGGCCCAAAGCCTGCTAAGCCTGTCGAACAGTACTATAGCAAGCCCAAACATCATGGGACACATAAGTCCAAGCCCTTTGTGAAAGGTTCCACTTCGAGGCCCGTTTGCTTCAAGTGTGGACAGCCCGGTCACTATGCAAAACAGTGCAGAACGGCCCATAAAGTCCAAGCCTTAGATGTTCCTAAATCAATGAAAAAGATTTTTCTCAATTGTCTGATTGATTCAGACTCTTCCTCTTCTGAACCAGAACTACAAATGAATAACCTCAATTATTCCTCTGATTCTTCTGATTCTTCTGAACAATCATGTGATTGTAATCCTGGTGCATGTTTGTGCCATCTTTCTGCGAAACCCAAAATCAATATGTTATCTCAAAACAAGCAGTCACAGTTACTGCTAGATTTTGTTGATAAAATTGATGATCCTAAAATGAAGACTGAATATCTTCAACACATAAAACAATCAATTTCACAAGCTAAACCTCCTCCTGACGTGATCACATCCTTTTATGATCACAGAGATATCATCAGAAGGTTTAACCAAACCAAATCAAGTGCTTCCCCTGTCAGTCTGTCAGACTTACAGCATGAAGTTAATAACCTTAAGAAAGAAGTCAATCAGTTAAAGCAACATCAAAATTTAACTGACCTTCAAATTCAAATGTTGCAAGAAAATCATCTTCCCGCTTTTTCTGATCCAGAAGATAAAGATGATGCAGAAGGTCCCTCTTCTCAGCCACTCTCTTCTTCAAAACAGAAACAAGCTGATTTCCTTTGCAATTTAAATAAAAAGATGGTTCACCCACATAAGGTTACCATTCAAAAATGGTATGTGGCTATAACCTTAAACATCTATAACAAAACAAGCATATCAGTGATCGCTTTGATCGATTCAGGTGCTGATATGAATTGTATTCAAGAAGGTATTGTACCTGTACAATACTTCAAACAAACAACTCAAAGTCTGTACACTACAGACAACTCAAAGCTTCAAATAGCATTTAAATTAACAAATGCCCATATTTGCAAGGATAAAATTTGCATTAAGCAACATTTTCTTCTTGTCAAAAACATGGAACAAAAAATGATTTTAGGTACGCCTTTTATCAATGCAATTTCTCCATTTTCTGTGTCTAAACAAGGTATTTCAACTACCATTCTTGGTACGAAGGTTGAATTTCCATTTTTGTTTAAATCAGAAGTTTATGAACTTAACCAAGTTTCTAAACAGATGTTTTTGAATCGTTTAATTTGCAAACAACAGCAATTAAACTTTCTCAAACAAGAAATTGAATACAAAAGGGTAGCTGACCAGATCAGTGAACCTAAACTTCAATCTCAAATCATTCAATATCAAAAACATTTGCAAGATGAACTCTGTTCTAACCTTCCAAATGCATTTTGGTACAGATCTCAACATGTGGTTCGTCTCCCTTATGAACCAGACTTTAATGAAAGAAAAATTCCCACTAAGGCTCGCCCTATTCAAATGAATAGCGAACTCATGGAATTTTGCAAACAAGAAATTCAATCTTTAAAAGAGAAACGACTCATTCGAGATTCTAAATCCCCTTGGAGTTGTGCCGCTTTCTATGTTAACAAAGCAGCTGAGCTTGAACGAGGAAGCCCTCGTCTGGTAATTAATTACAAACCTTTAAATCAGGTTCTTCAATGGATTCGTTATCCAATTCCTTCTCAAAGAGACCTCCTTAAGAGATTACACAATGCCTGTGTCTTCTCTAAGTTTGATCTGAAGTCTGGATTTTGGCAAATCCAGGTTCATCCCAAGGATCGGTATAAAACCGCTTTTAATGTTCCCTTTGGACATTACGAGTGGAATGTTATGCCATTCGGTCTTAAGAACGCTCCTAGTGAGTTTCAGAATATCATGAATGATATTCTTTCCAATTTCTCCCAGTTCACCATTGTGTATATCGATGATATACTGGTGTTCTCTGATTCTGTTCCAGCCCACTGGAAACATTTATATCAATTTGAACAATGCATTAAAAAGAATGGATTGGTTTTATCTCCAACCAAAATCAATTTGTTTCAAACAAATGTTAGATTTTTAGGTCACAAGATTTTCAATGGGATGATTACCCCAATTTCAAGAACTATTGAATTTGCTGATAAATTTCCAGATGAAATCCGGGATAAAACCCAATTGCAAAGATTTCTTGGATCTTTAAATTATGTTGCTGATTTTTACCAAGGCCTTAGAGTTTTGATTAAGCCCTTATACTCTCGCCTTAAGAAAAATCCAAGCCCATGGACTGAAGCCCATACTTCCATAGTCCGCCAAGTCAAAAGTCAAGTCAAGTATCTTCCTTGTCTAGGAATTGTTGATCCCGATACATTCAAAATAGTAGAGACTGATGCGTCTAACCTAGGGTATGGTGGTATCCTTAAACAGCGTAATCCTGAGTCTTCTACTGTTCAATTAGTTCGATACCATTCTGGTATTTGGACTTCTCCTCAGATGAATTATTCTACGGTCAAAAAAGAAGTTTTAGCGATCGTATTGTGCATCATGAAATTTCAAGATGATTTGATTAATCAAAAATTTTTATTACAAATTGATTGCCAGTCAGCAAAAGATATTTTAACCAAAGATGTTCTCAATTTGGTTTCCAAACAGATTTTCGCCAGATGGCAAGGTTTGATTTCTGCATTTGATTTTGATATCAAGTATATAAAGGGAGCAGACAACTCATTGGCAGACTTCCTCTCCCGTGAATTCCTCCAAAGATGAGTTCCTCTTCGAACTCATCTCCCAAGCCCAAATCAAAGGCCAGTTATGCGAAGAAGCCTTCTGCTCCTCCGCAAGCAGCCCCTCTTTCTTATGCCCTTCAATTAACCCAGAAGTACTCTGCTCTTGACCCTGACAGGGAGCCGAGTCCCCTGGTTTCTTTTCCAAAGCCTAATCAGGCACCCCTGCAATACATCATCAAGTCTAACCTAGACTTGTTATGTATGATTGAACCTCAATTCAGAGTTCTCATCTCTGATCCTCAAGCAATTTCCAGAAATCTGTACTCTCCAGAACAACAATATGAAGAGACAGATCCCTTCAAGACCAGAGAATTCTACGAATTTATTCTGGTAGACACCGATTCGATCTCTGTTACTCATCACTATGATGAGACCAAGACTCGGATCACCTTCTCCAAGTGTCAGATTTTTAAAGTTCTGACTGAAGCAGATTGGAATCTACACCCTAGGTTCCACAAGAGGCTCTCTCAGAGCTATTCTCCCCAGACTTTCAGTTATTTTGATTATAAGAATGCTTGGACCAGAGCATTTCTTATAAGTCCTCATCAATCGGGCCATTCTTGGTTCTTCCTTTTTTGCAAAAAGTTCAATGCCAAAGTTCTGCCATATTGGTTCCAACATCAATGGTGGAGTTCTTTTGGTCCAATCCTTGAGATCCTTCCTTCCCCTGTTCGCGAAGGATGGAATGTTTTTAAAGAAAAGTACCAGCCCCCTGAACCCATTGATCAACAGGTTCTCTCTTGCTGGTTTTTCATTCGTTTCAATGTAGCCTGGATTATGAGTTGGGATTATGTTTGCTCCAACCCTGAAGCTCCAGGCGCTCTCTCCAAGTCAAAGCCTTCATGGTTATGCCGACGCTACAAAGTAAAATGGTGGCAAAGGTTTGACCATTCTAAGGTAACAAAAGAAGGCGTAACAGCTTTCTTCTCCAAGTCTAAAGAGGTGTCTTCTACACCACCTGTTCATGTTCCCCAGTTGCAGCAAGGTCTTCCTTCAGAATCATCCTCGAACATTAAACAGTTCAAGCAGCAGATTCTTCAGAAGATCCTGACCAAACCAACCAGAGCTCAGCTTATTGAAACTCTGTCCCAAATCTGTTCTGATGAGACAGAAGAAGCTGATGAAGAAGATGATCCCACAGTGGATCTCAATGAGGACGATTGTTTTGGGATCGATCCTCGAGAAATGTAAATAGGACCCACGTCCACCATTATCTTCAAGGGCGGCATCTGCCACCTCCACAAATAAACAAAAGTGCTTTCGGCCACAGTCTCCAGACAGCCCGACAGCATCTCTTTTCCTTTATCAAAAGCATCCACGTGAAGCTACAGTTACCTCAATTAGTGCAGCTACAGTCGAAGCATCTTCAACAGTACCTGCCGACAGTCAAAAGGTGTACAGTGACATCACATGTGTCCACAGTCCACCTCCACCCACACAAAGGACAAGCGACAGCTCATCCTCCACTCAATAAAGAGCCTTATCTCTTCATCTCTTCTTATCCCTTCCATCTATAAAAGAATGTAAGCTCTTCCAGAGCAAGATAGACACGATTAGAACCCCTCTCCTACTCTGTAAACCTTAGCTCTAGTATTGTAAGCTTTCCTCTCCTTCGAGACTCCTCTTGTACATAGTAAGTCTCCTCTGTATTTATTTTCAGTTTATTTTCTTAATATATAAGCATCCTTTTCTTATATCTTCTTTTTCTCAAAACTCTTAACTTAAAACAAAGATCACACTCTGATAAGATCTTCGAGTATCTCTAAGTGTAAAGCAGGAAACTGTCTTAGAGCTTGATCGATCGATTGTAGTGATCAAAGTTAAGACCTTAAAAAGATTTTATGGATATCTTGTTGATATTACTTGCATGTTTATGTTATCTGATGCTTATCCTGTTCTTCTTCTCTCCTTTATTCTACTGGTTTATTTCTTACTGTCCTTATGTTATTTGTTGGATCATTGTTGTATTCTTCGTTGGTCCTTTTATCCTCCATCTTTTAGTTTGAATTTCTTGCCTGAAAACCATAGGTCCTGTAAATTTTGGTATCGAGATCCACTGTGGGATCATCTTCTTCATCAGCTTCTTCTGTCTCATCAGAACAGATTTGGGACAGAGTTTCAATAAGCTGAGCTCTGGTTGGTTTGGTCAGGATCTTCTGAAGAATCTGCTGCTTGAACTGTTTAATGTTCGAGGATGATTCTGAAGGAAGACCTTGCTGCAACTGGGGAACATGAACAGGTGGTGTAGAAGACACCTCTTTAGACTTGGAGAAGAAAGCTGTTACGCCTTCTTTTGTTACCTTAGAATGGTCAAACCTTTGCCACCATTTTACTTTGTAGCGTCGGCATAACCATGAAGGCTTTGACTTGGAGAGAGCGCCTGGAGCTTCAGGGTTGGAGCAAACATAATCCCAACTCATAATCCAGGCTAGATTGAAACGAATGAAAAACCAGCAAGAGAGAACCTGTTGATCAATGGGTTCAGGGGGCTGGTACTTTTCTTTAAAAACATTCCATCCTTCGCGAACAGGGGAAGGAAGGATCTCAAGGATTGGACCAAAAGAACTCCACCATTGATGTTGGAACCAATATGGCAGAACTTTGGCATTGAACTTTTTGCAAAAAAGGAAGAACCAAGAATGGCCCGATTGATGAGGACTTATAAGAAATGCTCTGGTCCAAGCATTCTTATAATCAAAATAACTGAAAGTCTGGGGAGAATAGCTCTGAGAGAGCCTCTTGTGGAACCTAGGGTGTAGATTCCAATCTGCTTCAGTCAGAACTTTAAAAATCTGACACTTGGAGAAGGTGATCCGAGTCTTGGTCTCATCATAGTGATGAGTAACAGAGATCGAATCGGTGTCTACCAGAATAAATTCGTAGAATTCTCTGGTCTTGAAGGGATCTGTCTCTTCATATTGTTGTTCTGGAGAGTACAGATTTCTGGAAATTGCTTGAGGATCAGAGATGAGAACTCTGAATTGAGGTTCAATCATACATAACAAGTCTAGGTTAGACTTGATGATGTATTGCAGGGGTGCCTGATTAGGCTTTGGAAAAGAAACCAGGGGACTCGGCTCCCTGTCAGGGTCAAGAGCAGAGTACTTCTGGGTTAATTGAAGGGCATAAGAAAGAGGGGCTGCTTGCGGAGGAGCAGAAGGCTTCTTCGCATAACTGGCCTTTGATTTGGGCTTGGGAGATGAGTTCGAAGAGGAACTCATCTTTGGAGGAACTCACGGGAGAGGAAGTCTGCCAATGAGTTGTCTGCTCCCTTTATATACTTGATATCAAAATCAAATGCAGAAATCAAACCTTGCCATCTGGCGAAAATCTGTTTGGAAACCAAATTGAGAACATCTTTGGTTAAAATATCTTTTGCTGACTGGCAATCAATTTGTAATAAAAAATTTTTGATTAATCAAATCATCTTGAAATTTCATGATGCACAATACGATCGCTAAAACTTCTTTTTTGACCGTAGAATAATTCATCTGAGGAGAAGTCCAAATACCAGAATGGTATCGAACTAATTGAACAGTAGAAGACTCAGGATTACGCTGTTTAAGGATACCACCATACCCTAGGTTAGACGCATCAGTCTCTACTATTTTGAATGTATCGGGATCAGCAATTCCTAGACAAGGAAGATACTTGACTTGACTTTTGACTTGGCGGACTATGGAAGTATGGGCTTCAGTCCATGGGCTTGGATTTTTCTTAAGGCGAGAGTATAAGGGCTTAATCAAAACTCTAAGGCCTTGGTAAAAATCAGCAACATAATTTAAAGATCCAAGAAATCTTTGCAATTGGGTTTTATCCCGGATTTCATCTGGAAATTTATCAGCAAATTCAATAGTTCTTGAAATTGGGGTAATCATCCCATTGAAAATCTTGTGACCTAAAAATCTAACATTTGTTTGAAACAAATTGATTTTGGTTGGAGATAAAACCAATCCATTCTTTTTAATGCATTGTTCAAATTGATATAAATGTTTCCAGTGGGCTGGAACAGAATCAGAGAACACCAGTATATCATCGATATACACAATGGTGAACTGGGAGAAATTGGAAAGAATATCATTCATGATATTCTGAAACTCACTAGGAGCGTTCTTAAGACCGAATGGCATAACATTCCACTCGTAATGTCCAAAGGGAACATTAAAAGCGGTTTTATACCGATCCTTGGGATGAACCTGGATTTGCCAAAATCCAGACTTCAGATCAAACTTAGAGAAGACACAGGCATTGTGTAATCTCTTAAGGAGGTCTCTTTGAGAAGGAATTGGATAACGAATCCATTGAAGAACCTGATTTAAAGGTTTGTAATTAATTACCAGACGAGGGCTTCCTCGTTCAAGCTCAGCTGCTTTGTTAACATAGAAAGCGGCACAACTCCAAGGGGATTTAGAATCTCGAATGAGTCGTTTCTCTTTTAAAGATTGAATTTCTTGTTTGCAAAATTCCATGAGTTCGCTATTCATTTGAATAGGGCGAGCCTTAGTGGGAATTTTTCTTTCATTAAAGTCTGGTTCATAAGGGAGACGAACCACATGTTGAGATCTGTACCAAAATGCATTTGGAAGGTTAGAACAGAGTTCATCTTGCAAATGTTTTTGATATTGAATGATTTGAGATTGAAGTTTAGGTTCACTGATCTGGTCAGCTACCCTTTTGTATTCAATTTCTTGTTTGAGAAAGTTTAATTGCTGTTGTTTGCAAATTAAACGATTCAAAAACATCTGTTTAGAAACTTGGTTAAGTTCATAAACTTCTGATTTAAACAAAAATGGAAATTCAACCTTCGTACCAAGAATGGTAGTTGAAATACCTTGTTTAGACACAGAAAATGGAGAAATTGCATTGATAAAAGGCGTACCCAAAATCATTTTTTGTTCCATGTTTTTGACAAGAAGAAAATGTTGCTTAATGCAAATTTTATCCTTGCAAATATGGGCATTTGTTAATTTAAATGCTATTTGAAGCTTTGAGTTGTCTGTAGTGTACAGACTTTGAGTTGTTTGTTTGAAGTATTGTACAGGTACAATACCTTCTTGAATACAATTCATATCAGCACCTGAATCGATCAAAGCGATCACTGATATGCTTGTTTTGTTATAGATGTTTAAGGTTATAGCCACATACCATTTTTGAATGGTAACCTTATGTGGGTGAACCATCTTTTTATTTAAATTGCAAAGGAAATCAGCTTGTTTCTGTTTTGAAGAAGAGAGTGGCTGAGAAGAGGGACCTTCTGCATCATCTTTATCTTCTGGATCAGAAAAAGCGGGAAGATGATTTTCTTGCAACATTTGAATTTGAAGGTCAGTTAAATTTTGATGTTGCTTTAACTGATTGACTTCTTTCTTAAGGTTATTAACTTCATGCTGTAAGTCTGACAGACTGACAGGGGAAGCACTTGATTTGGTTTGGTTAAACCTTCTGATGATATCTCTGTGATCATAAAAGGATGTGATCACGTCAGGAGGAGGTTTAGCTTGTGAAATTGATTGTTTTATGTGTTGAAGATATTCAGTCTTCATTTTAGGATCATCAATTTTATCAACAAAATCTAGCAGTAACTGTGACTGCTTGTTTTGAGATAACATATTGATTTTGGGTTTCGCAGAAAGATGGCACAAACATGCACCAGGATTACAATCACATGATTGTTCAGAAGAATCAGAAGAATCAGAGGAATAATTGAGGTTATTCATTTGTAGTTCTGGTTCAGAAGAGGAAGAGTCTGAATCAATCAGACAATTGAGAAAAATCTTTTTCATTGATTTAGGAACATCTAAGGCTTGGACTTTATGGGCCGTTCTGCACTGTTTTGCATAGTGACCGGGCTGTCCACACTTGAAGCAAACGGGCCTCGAAGTGGAACCTTTCACAAAGGGCTTGGACTTATGTGTCCCATGATGTTTGGGCTTGCTATAGTACTGTTCGACAGGCTTAGCAGGCTTTGGGCCATAAGGCTGTTTGCGTTTGAACTGACGGGCCGGGTTGGACCGATACTTCTGTTTGGAAGTTAAATGGTGTTTTGAATTGAGATGGGCTGGATATCGAAAGTCATCAAACCCATATTGTTGACAGAAGTCTCCTAATTCTTTAGGACCATGAAGACGTTGCTTCTTTAATTGTTTTCTGAATTTTAATTCATTACAGATTTGAAGAGCGCATTTATTAATAAATGCAATTAAATCACCAAATGTGAGTAATTCATACTGAATATCACCTCCATGTTGTTCTTGGAGTTTGGTGCGAATTGTTTCAGCGAAGAGTTCAGGAAGACCTGAAATAAACTTGCGTTTCCAGAATGGATTTGCTGCATCAGTCTGAAGCATTACTCTCTTCATGAAGATATCTTTATAATATCTAAAATGACTGAGAGTTGGACACTTATGAGACATAAGCAGATCCTTGGCTTTACCTTGGTATTCATTTGGATTTCCTAAGAAATGTCTCAGAATACTTTGAATCAAGGTAGGCACACTGTCTGGAATGAAAGTTTCTTGACCAAGATCATTCTCGACCTTGATAGGATGGCCATCAGGACCAATCTTTTTAGCAAACAGAATTTCTGTTTTCTCATTAGTAGTGAGATAATTATCCCACCATCCTTTGATTAAACCGGAAAATCCTTGAACAATGACAGTTGCAATGGTGTGATCATCTTTGCCTTCTGCTCGATGAGTAGAAGCCATCATCACCATTTCTTGAGTAAGCTCAAGAATTGCATCTTCTGTAATGCCATCAATATTCCAGATGTACAATTCTTTTGCAGAAAAAGAACCAAAGGTTTGAAGATTCCGTTCTTCAAACTGCATATCTGGGAATGAAGGTCTAGGATAGAAATTCCTAGAAACTGGCATTGGATTCTTCCATTTAGGAGTTTTGGATGCTGTTCTAGCATGCCTGATTGGATTAGCCTGGTACGGGATATAGTTTAATCTATCCAGTTCAGACATTGGATCAAAATCAGCACTTATGTCTGAATCACAGTCAGTCATGGCTGGATGAGACAAGGTATTGATTTTTAATCTTGAATCCAAATTAAGGGCATCTAATTTGGCATCAATTGCTTTTAATAAATTTGATTTAGAAGAAAATGTGTTTGGCGCCAAAGGGTCAGGGATTTGAAAGTAAACATTCTGTTTTTTCAATTCCTGTTCTATGTTCACCTTTTCTTCTAATTGCTTCTTTTTCAGCTCGTTAGTTACAAGCTGGTCTTGAACCAGTTTATCACCAAGTTCAGATAATAAGAGGTTAGTATAATTATTCTGTTGAATAATAGTACTAGCATAATCATTTGTTTGATGAGAAAATGGGGAAGCAACATAATTTTGATTTGAAACTTTAAACTGGAGATCTACCATGGGAGGTAAGACAGATCTTACAGTTTTCTTGTCTGTAGAAGTCCAGACTTTGGGAGTAACATTTAAAACATGAATTTGTGGAATATGAATATTGAAATACCAATCTAAGAAAGGTATATTCTCTTTCAATTCCTCACAACATTCATAGAAAGATTTGCTAAGTTCTTTGCGTTCTGACTCAGTTGTCTTAGCAATGAACTTTTCACGTCTTTCATCATTTTCAGAAGACAAGAAGTCTTGTTTGATTTTTTCTTTATTAAGTTTAAAATTTGGTTTTAAACATTGAACCCTGGGAATCTGAAATTCCATTTCAGATTGTGTGGGTGATTGATTTGCTTCTGAAGTTTCAGGAACTTCATCTTGATTATAAATTGGTTGAGGAATCTGAGGATAATTAGGATTAGTCCTAATATTCCTTAATTGAAGATGGGGAAGAGTTTCTGGAGTAGGAACTCTTGATTGGAATTGAGTAGGAGCAGTTCTGAATGATTCAGAAGATCTGCGTCCTGATTGGAAACAAGAAGGATCTAGATCAGTGGTACGAAGATCACTGAATCTAAGATAATTATCAGAGCCATCCTTTCATTTTTGCCCCGGGAGGGTTTGTGAGTTCCAAGGTACTGTTGGTCAGCCGTTGATAGCGTTGGTAAGCCGTGTAGAGTGTTGGTCAGCCGTTAGGACCCAGATCTAGTGTAAGTCGCCATGGTGTGCGCTGATGAGAGATCCAGGGTAGGTGGTCCCACTTAGGTGTTCCAGCTGTAGGTGGTCCGAGTACAGTGTTCCTCTTCTTCCCTAAGCAGATTTGTAAAGATGTCTTTCTTTCCAAGGTTTTCCAGAACTAATAGTTCTAGGTCAAGTTCTTCAAACAAAATGGAGGGTAGAATCCCTGAAGTTGAACATGATTTACAAAACTGGTCTATACCAGTAATCCCCCAAAAAGAGATTTATAAAATCACCCATTCAATCTTTTCTTCAAAAACTGAAGATTTAATCAGTATTGTCGAACAGACAGTACCGATCAATAAGTCTTTAGATTCAAAACAGCTTTTATCTTCAAAAACAATCAATTCTTTAATTAAAGAAAACTTCAAATACCTTCACTTAGGTTTAATCCAAGTAGCCCTAAAACCTTTAACTAGGTTAGGACTCGACACTTGTGCCTTAGTTGCTCTTCGCGACTGTAGACACAACAAGTTCAGTGATTCTCTGCTTGGAATTGCAGAGTCTTCACTCTCAATGGGTCCAGTTTATTTCAACTGTTACCCCAACTTCTCGGTGTCACTCAAGGACCCAAACATCCTTGAAACACTCACTCTGAACATTCAGACTTCAGGCTTCGATATGGCTGAAGGATCTGAACCAATTGCCCTGATCTTTAAGGTCACCTATAGAGCAATGAAAACCCAATTGAGCCCCCGTGCTCTTCAGGCTGATGAAAAAGGACACACAATCCTTTTTGAAGTAAATGACCAGAACACCAATGTTATCGTACCCAGAACGATACAATGGGATCAGGTCACACTTCCTGAAACCTGGACTATTGAAGGAGCTTCTATTCCCAGAAGTCTTCCTCCAAGTCAAGTTGACAAGATCTTGACTCTCCCTGATGGGACAGTTAAGCTTAGATTCAGTGATCTTCGTACCACTGATCTAGATCCTTCTTGTTTCCAATCAGGACGCAGATCTTCTGAATCATTCAGAACTGCTCCTACTCAATTCCAATCAAGAGTTCCTACTCCAGAAACTCTTCCCCATCTTCAATTAAGGAATATTAGGACTAATCCTAATTATCCTCAGATTCCTCAACCAATTTATAATCAAGATGAAGTTCCTGAAACTTCAGAAGCAAATCAATCACCCACACAATCTGAAATGGAATTTCAGATTCCCAGGGTTCAATGTTTAAAACTAAATTTTAAACTTAATAAAGAAAAAATCAAACAAGACTTCTTGTCTTCTGAAAATGATGAAAGACGTGAAAAGTTCATTGCTAAGACAACTGAGTCAGAACGCAAAGAACTTAGCAAATCTTTCTATGAATGTTGTGAGGAATTGAAAGAGAATATACCTTTCTTAGATTGGTATTTCAATATTCATATTCCACAAATTCATGTTTTAAATGTTACTCCCAAAGTCTGGACTTCTACAGACAAGAAAACTGTAAGATCTGTCTTACCTCCCATGGTAGATCTCCAGTTTAAAGTTTCAAATCAAAATTATGTTGCTTCCCCATTTTCTCATCAAACAAATGATTATGCTAGTACTATTATTCAACAGAATAATTATACTAACCTCTTATTATCTGAACTTGGTGATAAACTGGTTCAAGACCAGCTTGTAACTAACGAGCTGAAAAAGAAGCAATTAGAAGAAAAGGTGAACAAAGAACAGGAATTGAAAAAACAGAATGTTTACTTTCAAATCCCTGACCCTTTGGCGCCAAACACATTTTCTTCTAAATCAAATTTATTAAAAGCAATTGATGCCAAATTAGATGCCCTTAATTTGGATTCAAGATTAAAAATCAATACCTTGTCTCATCCAGCCATGACTGACTGTGATTCAGACATAAGTGCTGATTTTGATCCAATGTCTGAACTGGATAGATTAAACTATATCCCGTACCAGGCTAATCCAATCAGGCATGCTAGAACAGCATCCAAAACTCCTAAATGGAAGAATCCAATGCCAGTTTCTAGGAATTTCTATCCTAGACCTTCATTCCCAGATATGCAGTTTGAAGAACGGAATCTTCAAACCTTTGGTTCTTTTTCTGCAAAAGAATTGTACATCTGGAATATTGATGGCATTACAGAAGATGCAATTCTTGAGCTTACTCAAGAAATGGTGATGATGGCTTCTACTCATCGAGCAGAAGGCAAAGATGATCACACCATTGCAACTGTCATTGTTCAAGGATTTTCCGGTTTAATCAAAGGATGGTGGGATAATTATCTCACTACTAATGAGAAAACAGAAATTCTGTTTGCTAAAAAGATTGGTCCTGATGGCCATCCTATCAAGGTCGAGAATGATCTTGGTCAAGAAACTTTCATTCCAGACAGTGTGCCTACCTTGATTCAAAGTATTCTGAGACATTTCTTAGGAAATCCAAATGAATACCAAGGTAAAGCCAAGGATCTGCTTATGTCTCATAAGTGTCCAACTCTCAGTCATTTTAGATATTATAAAGATATCTTCATGAAGAGAGTAATGCTTCAGACTGATGCAGCAAATCCATTCTGGAAACGCAAGTTTATTTCAGGTCTTCCTGAACTCTTCGCTGAAACAATTCGCACCAAACTCCAAGAACAACATGGAGGTGATATTCAGTATGAATTACTCACATTTGGTGATTTAATTGCATTTATTAATAAATGCGCTCTTCAAATCTGTAATGAATTAAAATTCAGAAAACAATTAAAGAAGCAACGTCTTCATGGTCCTAAAGAATTAGGAGACTTCTGTCAACAATATGGGTTTGATGACTTTCGATATCCAGCCCATCTCAATTCAAAACACCATTTAACTTCCAAACAGAAGTATCGGTCCAACCCGGCCCGTCAGTTCAAACGCAAACAGCCTTATGGCCCAAAGCCTGCTAAGCCTGTCGAACAGTACTATAGCAAGCCCAAACATCATGGGACACATAAGTCCAAGCCCTTTGTGAAAGGTTCCACTTCGAGGCCCGTTTGCTTCAAGTGTGGACAGCCCGGTCACTATGCAAAACAGTGCAGAACGGCCCATAAAGTCCAAGCCTTAGATGTTCCTAAATCAATGAAAAAGATTTTTCTCAATTGTCTGATTGATTCAGACTCTTCCTCTTCTGAACCAGAACTACAAATGAATAACCTCAATTATTCCTCTGATTCTTCTGATTCTTCTGAACAATCATGTGATTGTAATCCTGGTGCATGTTTGTGCCATCTTTCTGCGAAACCCAAAATCAATATGTTATCTCAAAACAAGCAGTCACAGTTACTGCTAGATTTTGTTGATAAAATTGATGATCCTAAAATGAAGACTGAATATCTTCAACACATAAAACAATCAATTTCACAAGCTAAACCTCCTCCTGACGTGATCACATCCTTTTATGATCACAGAGATATCATCAGAAGGTTTAACCAAACCAAATCAAGTGCTTCCCCTGTCAGTCTGTCAGACTTACAGCATGAAGTTAATAACCTTAAGAAAGAAGTCAATCAGTTAAAGCAACATCAAAATTTAACTGACCTTCAAATTCAAATGTTGCAAGAAAATCATCTTCCCGCTTTTTCTGATCCAGAAGATAAAGATGATGCAGAAGGTCCCTCTTCTCAGCCACTCTCTTCTTCAAAACAGAAACAAGCTGATTTCCTTTGCAATTTAAATAAAAAGATGGTTCACCCACATAAGGTTACCATTCAAAAATGGTATGTGGCTATAACCTTAAACATCTATAACAAAACAAGCATATCAGTGATCGCTTTGATCGATTCAGGTGCTGATATGAATTGTATTCAAGAAGGTATTGTACCTGTACAATACTTCAAACAAACAACTCAAAGTCTGTACACTACAGACAACTCAAAGCTTCAAATAGCATTTAAATTAACAAATGCCCATATTTGCAAGGATAAAATTTGCATTAAGCAACATTTTCTTCTTGTCAAAAACATGGAACAAAAAATGATTTTAGGTACGCCTTTTATCAATGCAATTTCTCCATTTTCTGTGTCTAAACAAGGTATTTCAACTACCATTCTTGGTACGAAGGTTGAATTTCCATTTTTGTTTAAATCAGAAGTTTATGAACTTAACCAAGTTTCTAAACAGATGTTTTTGAATCGTTTAATTTGCAAACAACAGCAATTAAACTTTCTCAAACAAGAAATTGAATACAAAAGGGTAGCTGACCAGATCAGTGAACCTAAACTTCAATCTCAAATCATTCAATATCAAAAACATTTGCAAGATGAACTCTGTTCTAACCTTCCAAATGCATTTTGGTACAGATCTCAACATGTGGTTCGTCTCCCTTATGAACCAGACTTTAATGAAAGAAAAATTCCCACTAAGGCTCGCCCTATTCAAATGAATAGCGAACTCATGGAATTTTGCAAACAAGAAATTCAATCTTTAAAAGAGAAACGACTCATTCGAGATTCTAAATCCCCTTGGAGTTGTGCCGCTTTCTATGTTAACAAAGCAGCTGAGCTTGAACGAGGAAGCCCTCGTCTGGTAATTAATTACAAACCTTTAAATCAGGTTCTTCAATGGATTCGTTATCCAATTCCTTCTCAAAGAGACCTCCTTAAGAGATTACACAATGCCTGTGTCTTCTCTAAGTTTGATCTGAAGTCTGGATTTTGGCAAATCCAGGTTCATCCCAAGGATCGGTATAAAACCGCTTTTAATGTTCCCTTTGGACATTACGAGTGGAATGTTATGCCATTCGGTCTTAAGAACGCTCCTAGTGAGTTTCAGAATATCATGAATGATATTCTTTCCAATTTCTCCCAGTTCACCATTGTGTATATCGATGATATACTGGTGTTCTCTGATTCTGTTCCAGCCCACTGGAAACATTTATATCAATTTGAACAATGCATTAAAAAGAATGGATTGGTTTTATCTCCAACCAAAATCAATTTGTTTCAAACAAATGTTAGATTTTTAGGTCACAAGATTTTCAATGGGATGATTACCCCAATTTCAAGAACTATTGAATTTGCTGATAAATTTCCAGATGAAATCCGGGATAAAACCCAATTGCAAAGATTTCTTGGATCTTTAAATTATGTTGCTGATTTTTACCAAGGCCTTAGAGTTTTGATTAAGCCCTTATACTCTCGCCTTAAGAAAAATCCAAGCCCATGGACTGAAGCCCATACTTCCATAGTCCGCCAAGTCAAAAGTCAAGTCAAGTATCTTCCTTGTCTAGGAATTGTTGATCCCGATACATTCAAAATAGTAGAGACTGATGCGTCTAACCTAGGGTATGGTGGTATCCTTAAACAGCGTAATCCTGAGTCTTCTACTGTTCAATTAGTTCGATACCATTCTGGTATTTGGACTTCTCCTCAGATGAATTATTCTACGGTCAAAAAAGAAGTTTTAGCGATCGTATTGTGCATCATGAAATTTCAAGATGATTTGATTAATCAAAAATTTTTATTACAAATTGATTGCCAGTCAGCAAAAGATATTTTAACCAAAGATGTTCTCAATTTGGTTTCCAAACAGATTTTCGCCAGATGGCAAGGTTTGATTTCTGCATTTGATTTTGATATCAAGTATATAAAGGGAGCAGACAACTCATTGGCAGACTTCCTCTCCCGTGAATTCCTCCAAAGATGAGTTCCTCTTCGAACTCATCTCCCAAGCCCAAATCAAAGGCCAGTTATGCGAAGAAGCCTTCTGCTCCTCCGCAAGCAGCCCCTCTTTCTTATGCCCTTCAATTAACCCAGAAGTACTCTGCTCTTGACCCTGACAGGGAGCCGAGTCCCCTGGTTTCTTTTCCAAAGCCTAATCAGGCACCCCTGCAATACATCATCAAGTCTAACCTAGACTTGTTATGTATGATTGAACCTCAATTCAGAGTTCTCATCTCTGATCCTCAAGCAATTTCCAGAAATCTGTACTCTCCAGAACAACAATATGAAGAGACAGATCCCTTCAAGACCAGAGAATTCTACGAATTTATTCTGGTAGACACCGATTCGATCTCTGTTACTCATCACTATGATGAGACCAAGACTCGGATCACCTTCTCCAAGTGTCAGATTTTTAAAGTTCTGACTGAAGCAGATTGGAATCTACACCCTAGGTTCCACAAGAGGCTCTCTCAGAGCTATTCTCCCCAGACTTTCAGTTATTTTGATTATAAGAATGCTTGGACCAGAGCATTTCTTATAAGTCCTCATCAATCGGGCCATTCTTGGTTCTTCCTTTTTTGCAAAAAGTTCAATGCCAAAGTTCTGCCATATTGGTTCCAACATCAATGGTGGAGTTCTTTTGGTCCAATCCTTGAGATCCTTCCTTCCCCTGTTCGCGAAGGATGGAATGTTTTTAAAGAAAAGTACCAGCCCCCTGAACCCATTGATCAACAGGTTCTCTCTTGCTGGTTTTTCATTCGTTTCAATGTAGCCTGGATTATGAGTTGGGATTATGTTTGCTCCAACCCTGAAGCTCCAGGCGCTCTCTCCAAGTCAAAGCCTTCATGGTTATGCCGACGCTACAAAGTAAAATGGTGGCAAAGGTTTGACCATTCTAAGGTAACAAAAGAAGGCGTAACAGCTTTCTTCTCCAAGTCTAAAGAGGTGTCTTCTACACCACCTGTTCATGTTCCCCAGTTGCAGCAAGGTCTTCCTTCAGAATCATCCTCGAACATTAAACAGTTCAAGCAGCAGATTCTTCAGAAGATCCTGACCAAACCAACCAGAGCTCAGCTTATTGAAACTCTGTCCCAAATCTGTTCTGATGAGACAGAAGAAGCTGATGAAGAAGATGATCCCACAGTGGATCTCAATGAGGACGATTGTTTTGGGATCGATCCTCGAGAAATGTAAATAGGACCCACGTCCACCATTATCTTCAAGGGCGGCATCTGCCACCTCCACAAATAAACAAAAGTGCTTTCGGCCACAGTCTCCAGACAGCCCGACAGCATCTCTTTTCCTTTATCAAAAGCATCCACGTGAAGCTACAGTTACCTCAATTAGTGCAGCTACAGTCGAAGCATCTTCAACAGTACCTGCCGACAGTCAAAAGGTGTACAGTGACATCACATGTGTCCACAGTCCACCTCCACCCACACAAAGGACAAGCGACAGCTCATCCTCCACTCAATAAAGAGCCTTATCTCTTCATCTCTTCTTATCCCTTCCATCTATAAAAGAATGTAAGCTCTTCCAGAGCAAGATAGACACGATTAGAACCCCTCTCCTACTCTGTAAACCTTAGCTCTAGTATTGTAAGCTTTCCTCTCCTTCGAGACTCCTCTTGTACATAGTAAGTCTCCTCTGTATTTATTTTCAGTTTATTTTCTTAATATATAAGCATCCTTTTCTTATATCTTCTTTTTCTCAAAACTCTTAACTTAAAACAAAGATCACACTCTGATAAGATCTTCGAGTATCTCTAAGTGTAAAGCAGGAAACTGTCTTAGAGCTTGATCGATCGATTGTAGTGATCAAAGTTAAGACCTTAAAAAGATTTTATGGATATCTTGTTGATATTACTTGCATGTTTATGTTATCTGATGCTTATCCTGTTCTTCTTCTCTCCTTTATTCTACTGGTTTATTTCTTACTGTCCTTATGTTATTTGTTGGATCATTGTTGTATTCTTCGTTGGTCCTTTTATCCTCCATCTTTTAGTTTGAATTTCTTGCCTGAAAACCATAGGTCCTGTAAATTTTGGGATCTCTTTTCCTTTATCAAAAGCATCCACGTGAAGCTACAGTTACCTCAATTAGTGCAGCTACAGTCGAAGCTTCTACTGAAGCGAGAAACAAGGGAAGAAAGGAATTCTCCTCTTGTTCTGGTTTAATTTTCCTACAACTTGATAGGGTCAGAAAAAGAGATAGATCCATCCTGAATATGGATGCGATATGGTTCAACCACGAACTATTCAGATTTTTCACATCTTTGTGGATTTTTTATCACTAAGGTTGATGACCGCCCTCCATGTTTTCTTTGTATATGAGGTGAGAGACTACTCTGCATTTGACTGAAATCCAATATGCTTACTACTGAAATCCAATAAAAGTATTTAGTGTTTTTTTTTTAAACCAATTAGCGACGGCAATTAGGCCGTCGCTAACCTCTTTAGTGTTTTTTTTTTTTTTAAAACCAATTAGCGACGGCAATTAGGCCATCGCTAACCTCTTTAGTTTTTTTTTTTTTTTTTAAACCAATTTTTATTTTTATTTTAAACCAATTAGCGACGGCAATGATGCCGTCGCTAACCTCTTTAGTTTTTTTTTTTTTTTTTAAACCGATTAGCCACGGCAAATAGGTCGTCGCTAACCTCTTTAGTGTTTTTTTTTTTAAAAACCACTTAGCGACGGCAATTAGGCCGACGCTAACCTCTTTAGTGGTTTTTTTTAAAAACCAATTAGCGACGGCAATTAGACCGTCGCTAACCTCTTTGGTTTTTTTTTATCTTCTTTAAACTTCTTTGATCTTCTTTGATTTTCTTTGATCTTATTTGATATTCTCTGATTTGAACTTCTTTGATCTGATCTTCTTTGATCTGATCTGATCTTTTTTTATCTTCTTTGATCTTATTTGATATTCTTTGATCTGATCTTCTCTGATCTTTTTTGATCTTCTTTGAACTTCTTTGATCTTCTTTGATCTTTTTTTATCTGATCTTCTTTGATCATCTATGATCTTATTTGATCTTATCTTCTTTGATTTGATCTGATCTTCTTTGATTTGATCTGATCTTCTTTGATCTTCTTTGATATTCTTTGATCTGATCTTCTTTGAACTTCTTTGATCTTCTTTGATTTTCTTTGATCTTCCTCGATCTTCTCTGATCTTATTTGATTTTCTTTGATCTGATCTGATCTTATTTGATCTGATCTTCTTTGATCAAATCTCTTTGATCTACTTTTAACTTATTTGATCTTCTTTGATCTGATCTTCTTTGAACTTCTTTGATCTTTTTTTATCTGATCTTCTTTGGTCTTCTTTGATCTTATTTGATCTGATCTTCTTTGATTTGATTTGATCTGATCTTCTTTGATCTGATCTGATCTTATTTGATATTCTTTGATCTGATCTTCTCTGATCTTCTTTGAACTTCTTTGATCTTTTTTTATCTGATCTTCTTTGAACTTCTCTGATCTTCTTTGATCTTTTTTTATCTGATCTACTTTGGTCTTCTTTGATCTTCTTTGATCTTATTTAATCTTATCTTCTTTGATTTGATTTGATCTGATCTTCTTTGATCTAATCTGATCTTCTTTGATCTTATTTGATATTCTTTGATCTGATCTTCTTTGATCTTCTTTGAACTTCTTTGATCTTCTTTGATTTTCTTTGATCTTCTTTGATCTTTTTTTATCTGATCTTCTTTGATCTTCTTTGGTCTTCTTTGATCTTCTTCGATCTTCATTGATATTCTTTGATCTGATCTTCCATGATCTTCTCTGATCTTATTTGATATTCTTTGATCTTATCTGATCTTATCTGATATGATCTTATTTGATCTGATCTTTTTTGATCTAATATTTTTTGACCTACTTTTAACTTCTTTGATCTGATTTAATCTAATCTCTTTGATCTACTTTTAACTTCTTTGATCTACTTTTAACTTATTTGATCTGATCTGATCTTCTTTGATCTGATATTCTCTGATCTTCTTCGATCTTTTTTTATCTGATCTTCTTTGGTCTTCTTTGATCTTATTTGATCTCATCTTCTTTGATTTGATCTGATCTGATTTTCTTTGATCTTCTTTGATCTCATATTATTTGATCTGATCTTATTTTTTTTTTATCTGATCTTCTTTGATCTGATCTGATTTTTTTTATCTGATCATCTTTTATCTTCTTTTTATTCGAAAATTTGTTATTGGAGATTTTATCCAGTTTATAAATATTTAGCAATTTTGCTTTATATAATTTAAAAAAAAAATTCACATTTAGCTACGGTCGTCGCTATATTGTTTTCTTAAATTTTTTTTTTAATTTTAAAAATGACATTAGCTACGATATTTGGACCGTGGCTAACAAATTTTTTTTTTTTGTAAACATTAGCTACGGCCTTAGTGTCGTCGCTAATATAAAAATTTTAATATAAAAATAAAGTTTCATTGGCGGGATTCGAACCCGGATCGTCTACGTGAAAACTAGGTCTCCTAACCGGGCTGGACGGAAATGTGTAATTGGTGATTTTATCCAATTTATAAATATATCGCGATTTTGATTTATATAATTTAAAAAAAAAAATTCACATTTAGCTACGGTATTTTGATCGTAGCTAACAAAAAAAAAATTGTAAACATTAGCTACGGCCCTAGTGCCGTCGCTAATATAAAAATTTTAATATAAAAAAAAGTTTCATTGGCAGGATTCGAACCCAGGTCGCCTAGGTGAAAATTAGGTCTCTTACCGGGCTGGACGAAAATGTGTTATTGGTGATTTTATCCAGTTTCTATATATATAGCGATTTTGCTTTATATAATTTAAAAAAAAAATTCACATTTAGCTACGGTTTTTTGACCGTAGCTAACAATTTTTTTTTTTTAAACATTGGCTACGGCCCTAGTGCCGTCGCTATATTGTTTTCTTAAATTTTTTTTTTTAAAATGACATTAGGTAAGGCTGTATTGCCGTCGCTAAGTTGTTTTGTTATATTTTTAAAAAAAAATCACATTAGCAACGGTATGTGGACCGTAGCTAACAATTTTTTTTTCTAAACCTTAGCTACGGCCCCAGTGCCGTCGCTAAGTTGTTTTGTTATATTTAAAAAAAAAAAATCACATTAGCTACGGCCCGCGTGCCGTCGCTAAGGTGTTTTCCTATAATTTTTTTAAAAAAAATCATAAAAACATTTCTAAACATTAGCTACAGTTGTATTGCCGTCGCTAAGTTGTTTGGTTATTTTTTTTTAAATAAAAATCACATTAGCTACGGCTCTCCTGCCGTCGCTAAGGTGTTTTCCTATAATTTTTTTTTTTAAAATCACAAAAACATTAGCTACGGCTATATTGCCGTCGCTAAGTTGTTTTGTTATATTTTTTTTTTAAAAAATCACATTAGCGACGGTATGTGGATCGTAGCTAACAAAAATTTTTTCTAAACCTTAGCTACGGCCAAAGTGCCGTCGCTAAGTTGTTTTGTTATATTTTTTTAAAAAAAAATCACATTAGCTACGGTATTTTGACCGTAGCTAACAAAAAAATTTCTAATATTAGCTACGGTCCGAATGCCGTCGCTAATCCTCGTATTAGCGACGGTTTGAAACCGTCGCAAAACTGTTAGCGACGGTTATTTTAATTTATGTATCGAAACTGTGGCAGAAACTATAGCGACGGTTTAATGCGTCGCAAACTGTTTAAATAGTGACAGTTTTAAAAAACCGTCGCTAATTTCCGTAGCTAATTTTGCTTTTTTTTTGTATTGCCTGTCTGTGATGGAGGCCCGAATTAAAATATGAATGGCCTAAAAGACTAAGTCTACGATACCTAAATTAAAAATGATGTATTCCTTCAGAGGGGATACCGGCCTAAATGGTTTTACTCAAGGGGCAGGAGACAAAATTGTATTACAAATATGTCGATATTGCGGAATGCTAAATCAACAACATGGAATTTAACCAGGGATGGCATGGGTCAAGTATGAGTTCAGCATTCGGTAAAGTTACTGTTTTTTTCGGTTAATTTAGGGCTAGGGCATATTTGCGTATTCATGGATAGAATTTTTTGTTGGTCATCAAGAAAGGCTTCTTTATGCTAGAAACACACATTATTTTTCATGAAACTCTTTTTCATGCACACAGCTCCACCACCACAGAGTAGTTTTTTTTAATCTTTATTGTTTTTCTTAATGTTAGCATAAATAACATGTGCACAGTGCACACCAGTAGTTACCTTTATAAAAGAAAGAAAAAGAAGAGACCACCACTTGAACTCTTATGCAGCAACTATTCCGCATCATCATTTTCTCTTTCTCACACTATCATTGAGTTTTTTTGTTTTTTTTAGTTACTCACACCACCAATAAATATGCATAACCTAAAGAAATTCAAACTCAAAACGAAAAAAATACAAAGCATAGTAATTTTTTACCAATTTAAATCCTCAATTAAGACCGATTCTCAAGCTCATCAAAACATGAAAGTTGTATTACTATGAGTTATCTAATAAACACAACTTGAATCACTTGAAAATGTTTTGAAATGAGCAAATTATGATCATTTTAATAAAGTCGCACAAATCTGTCTTGCAATGAAAACGGGATAGTGTCTCTGAATTTCGGCCAACTTATATGCTCGATCAAGATCGATTCTCAAGCTCATCCAAATACAAAAATTGTAGTACTCTAAGTTATTTGATAAAAACAACTTGAATCAGTTGTAATTTTTTTGAAATGGGCAAGTTATTGTCATTTTACTAAAGTCGCGCAAATCTGCTCGTAGTGAAAACATGATAGTTGATAATTACATAATTATAACATTTTTTTACCTCTTATTATATTTTTGTTAATCCTTGTTTTATTTTATTTTAAATTAATTATTAAATTTTTGTATTTTCGTAGAATTCGGAGCAATAACGAAGAAATCAAAGAAAAATGCAATGAATAAATCACAGACGGTGACTTCAGAGGAAGTGGAGGTGAGAATGGCCTAAGCCCATAACCTAAACTCAAAACCAACCCCAAAACCAAATCCGTAAACCCAAACCCAATCAAACCCAAAGCATATTCTCTTAATTATCCAAGATTCTAGTTTGATTTAAGCCTTAAATCACTCATTGAACCATCCCCTTGACTTATCCAAGTTCATTTTCTCAAACTCAATCAAACCCAAAGCATATTCTCTTAATTATCCAAAATTCTAATTTGATTTAAGCCTTAAATCACTCATTGAACCCTCCCCTTAACTTGTCAAAGTTTATTTTCTTAATTCTCTATGAATACAATAGAAATAAATAAAAAAATGGGAAGAAGAAAAGGGAAAGAAAAAATAAATAAAGAATACCAAAACTTCTTCTTCACAATTTGTGATTCTCATCACCATCCCAACCAAGCAAAATCACCACCCAGAGCCTATCCATATTTGTTTTCTCTCCTTCACTCCACCGAAACAGGGGCGTGACAACCCTGTTTCACTTCATCTTCAACCACTGTCACCGGTTGCACCACGCACCACCACAGAGACTTAAATGAAGTTGATGCTACTGGCACTCAGTGGACCTTGCTGAGAGCACCTCGGCTGAGAAAGATCAGAACTATTTGCACCCACTGGGATCTGCTGAGCCACACTGGACCTGTTCCTGTTTGCACCCTGCTGAATGCTCTGTAACACCACAATGAATTAAGTCTCAAACTCTAGAATTAATTTCATTTTACTTTATTATTCCATGATTAATATTAATTGATTCGCAATCTATAATATTTTACTTTCACCTAATATGTCATGCATCTTTGGTTGTTAGAAAAATATTATGTTATAAATCAAACATGTTTTAATTGAATAATTAAACTTGTGATTAATTGTGCCCTAAAAAGACAATTAATGCTAGGAGTTTATACATTGCTAGAGTCATTTATTTGAAATTGGAATAATAAGAAAAATTGAATATAATTTTAAGAGCTTGAAAAATATTTTGCAAATTATGGTTTCCCTCTAACTCTTTTCTTTTATTTATTGTTATTTTTATTACTTTTGTTTAACTCGGATTTTTAAACAATGTAACCCCCATTTTCTCCAAATTAGTTTAATTAAATTATTAAATTCAATTTAATCCATCTTCGTCGTGGGATTGACCCGTACTTGTCGTTGCCTACCAGTTAGACACCGTGCACTTGCAGTTATTACAAATGGGTCAAATTAGCTTGTTTATTTAAGTCGGTTAAACCCGCAACAATAGTGTCCCTGACTTTCGGTGAACTTATATGCTCAATTGAGAATCGTTGCTCAAAACATAAAAATTGTAGTACTCCGAGTTATCTAATAAACACAACTTGAATCACTTGAAAATGTTTTGAAATGAGCAAGTTATGATCATTTTACTAAAGTCGCACAATAAAAAATGGGATAGTATTTCTGACTTTCGGCCAACTTATGTGCTCGATCGAGATCGATTCTCAAGTTGATCAAAATACAAAAGTTGTAGTACTCTGAGTTATCTAATAAACACAACTTGAATCACTTGAAAATGTTTTGAAATGAGTATAGTCACTTTACTAAAGTTGCATAAATCTGTCTGAAAAAATTTGCTGAAATTTCCTGTTCGTCCTGACAAAATCTCGCAAACTTCCGGGCGAACAGGAAATTTCAGAAAAAAAATTTATTACTCGCCCAGATCAATGCGCTCGCATTGTCTCAAGCGAACAATATTTTTTTTTTGTGATTTCTGAAGTTAAAAATATTTATGAAGTTTCCTCATTCAAATACTTTGTTTTTGTGATTAAAAATATTTCTAAAGTTTCCATGAGATTACTTTATTTTTCTGAAAATTTTTGGAGATGTTGTGATTTTGGGTTCGATTTTTAAGGGTTTCGATTTTGAGGGAGAGGGAAGAGATTGGTTTGGATTTTGCAAGAGATTTGAATGTGGGAGAGGGAAGATAATCGAATGGGGTGGGGGGGAGGAATGGTGTTTCAGTTTGAATGAGGAGGGGAAAAATGCTGGTTTTTTGTTTATATAGGTGGTGTGAAAAAATATGGTAGTGTAAGAAATAAAGTAGGTGATGTGAGAGAGTAGAATGATGTGAAAAATAGGAAATGATGGTGTGGAGTAGTCACTACCGAACTCTTATGATAAGTTGTTCTTATAAGCTGATGAGTCCTTTCAATGAATGTTAATATCAAATATTTGTCCAGTTTAGTTGTTGAGACATGAAACAATCACCCAGTCACAATCACACATGTGGCACGGGCCAATCCTAATAATGTAAGGCCTTATTGTGATCTCGAACAGGCTCAAACACGATTTAGTTCAGATTCTACCAAATCATCGTTAGTCTCGTAAGTCAGGCGTTCAAACCCAAATCAAGCAAGCCCAATATGGCGCGAATATTAAAGCTTGGCCCAGGACAATAAGACCCGAACACAAATCTCTCGACTATCACACTCTCAAAATCTATTTTGTACAGCTCATGATCCAATCAAGTATTAGTCCCAAACAGAGCTAAGTGCCGAATGCAACTCAATCCTAAACGGGTAAGATCTTCAGTGAGATCTCCTCCCTCCATCACGTGTCGACATAGAGTCAATGAATGAGTAAATGATTCGCTATATAAAGTGAACAAGGGGGATGAGAAAGGTATGCACTATTAATCTAATTTACATTCTACATCCATCCTTACTTAGTCATTTTCTTTCACAGCTCAAAGTTCCCGCATTCCCATCTCCTTTTTTCTATCCTCTTATCCAGGATATCTTTATTACTCATCAGAGACTAAAAGCAACTTTCTTCGTAGGGTTTCTCTATGATGTAGTTGCACCTACAGTGGGCTTGACCTGATATGAAAATATCATCTCATGCAATTTGAATTCTTAGAGTAATTGACAATTTTTATATCTGAAATATAACTTAGATCTTAAAAATATGGTGTGACGAGTTCCTTACTTCATAAGAAATTTACCTCACTGTGTTTGAACTCTTCTATTAGCTTGAAAAAAAAAATCCCTATTTTAGTTTATTTATTTTATTCACACTAGTTAGAAAGCCAAGTTTTATTTTAATTAAACCCACAAAATCCACTTGTTATTTCAATCCTTACATCACATGTTTACGTGCATATGAAATGCAAGCTACGCGATAATACAAAATCATAGCCTCCTTTCTTTATCTATATCAAAAATTTTATTTTGTTCAATCCTTCTTTTCCTTTTTCTTTTTTTTCCTTGAATCAGATGAGAATAATACATAAAGGTGATATTTTATGGATAAATTCCAATTCCTTCTCCAGTACATCAGATTCCTATATGACAGTTACATGCAATAAATGACATAAAGCAAGCTGATGAGACCAAAACCCTCAACTATGATGAACACCACCACCTCAAATCAATAAGTTTTACAAGAGTTTATGAAAAACTACAAATTCAGGAATTTAAGGTGCATCAAGCTATAACCAAATTGCAGAGATAAAATGGCAGAGCTCATTGTGCAAGATTAAGACTAATGTTATAAAAATCGGTCTAGTTGTCTAGGCAGTTAGGAGTCGCCCAGGCTGGTTGGGCTGGCTAGGCGGCCTCCTGAGTGGGTTTTTTGAATTTTATTTTTATTTTTTTTATTTCCAGTTTGAAAAAATAAAAAATTAAGAGTCTATTTTTTTAATATATATATATATATATATACATGTTTTGAATATGTATTTTGGCATTCAATTTGAAATTATTTATATGTTATTATGCTTCTTTTATAAATTATAATAAATAAATGACTGCCTAGGCCCTCGCGTAGTCCTCTAGATGCTAGTTCCTGCTCGTCGTTCGCCTACCGCCTAACGTTTTTTAGAACACTGATTAAGACAGCTCAAAATACATGATCTGGAACTTCAACAATTCTAGCCAGCCATGTTTGCTATCAATTTTTTGGATTTTTTAAAACTTTTACCCTTTCTATAGATAGTGTTTGTGATTGTGTTTTAAAAAAAAGGGAAAAAACTATAAAAACACCAAAAGAATGTTAAAAAAATCTAGCAATCATAGCTGGCTAGACTTACTCCTGAAACTCATAGTAGGTCACAAATTTCTTAAAAGTAAGGAATCTTAATTTTTTTGCTGAAAAGCGAGCATGGTTTTCATTTGGTTCCAAAACCACTAAAGACATTCAACATAGTTCATACTATGTGATATCATCTGTCACAAATCTTTTCATTGAGCACGTTGGTTCACAAAATTATCTCCATTTCTAGAAACAACAACATCCACAAAATTATCTCCATTTCTAGAAAAAACAACAACCACTGCAAAAGAAAGATTAAATTTGATTTTAATGAGTTTATAAAATGCACACATCAACTTATGCTTTTGAGCACCAAAGAATTTTTGAAAGATCATGTCAAGTACATCAAAATAATTGTTATTCCAAATTTAGTGAGGCATAAGGGACATGTCTCTAAGTCTAGCCAATCTTGTGTTGGTAGTATTTTTTTGGTAATTTTTTGTGTTTTTACATTTTTGACAATTTCTCTTTAAAACACAATCACAAACACTATCTATATAAGGATTAAAAGTGTAAAAATGCTAGCAAATAAAGCTGACTAAAATTGTTGATCAAGCAAATAACCAAAAAAACTAGAAAGTTAGGCCCCTAGCACTAGGACAATGTCTTGTATGTGTGATTGTGTTCGAATGGGGGTATTGGACATCTCTAAGACGATGAAGGGTATTGGGCCTGCCCTCAGGCCTGTCCTGGCTCTCTATACATGTTCAGCAAATAATCAAAGTGATCTCAAAACCCACCAATGCATCACCAAGATTCTCCTTTTCTCCTCTTGAGAAACAATCCCATCCCACCTACACCCCAACCCCTCCCTCCCTATATAAATAACTTACCAAATGCTCACAAATTACTCCACACACTCCTTCACATTCCCATATAAGAAAAACCTTTGTAATGGAGAGAGTAATGAGGTTGGCATCACAAAAACCAGTGGTGATCTTCAGCAAGAGTTCTTGTTGCATTTCCCATACCATCAAGAGTCTGTTTTCCAATCTCGGGGTCAACGCAGCAGTGCATGAGATCGATCAACTTGAAAGAGGTAAGGAATTGGAGAAAGCATTGTCGAAGAAAGGGTGTAATCCAGCCATACCAGCTGTGTTTATAGGTGGTGAATTGGTGGGTGGTACCACTGAGGTCATGGCTCGTCAACTCGATGGCACCCTTGATCAAATGCTTATACAGGTTGGCGCCAAGTGGCTTTAATCAACCAAATGATCATACCAAATAATTAAGGTTTTTTTTTAATCCCTTCCACTTCAGATGTTGTCAGCAGAGTTTGAACCTTGAACCCGTGATTCCATCCGCAGGTTTCTCTTTAACTTGATGTGCATGTATGTACTATTGAAATAAGTTTAGACTATGCAAGGCGTTTTTCTTACCCTTTGCATGAACATATCCTCATCTATTCCTATGGTAATAAAGAGCAGAAACCGAAGGAGTTACCTTCGCTTTTAACTGTGCGATTGTTTATAGTTAGAAATTTTGAAAATGACATGGTTTAATTTAGCTTTGACAAGCAATATTGCAAAAAGAATTTTTTTTTTATTTTTTTTATTTTTATTTTGATAGGTTGCCACAGCCAACAAATAAGTTGAAAAATTAGCCACCATTCACTTTCATGGAAGTATTAACCAAAATTGGAAATGGCAAAGTTCCTTTGTGACCCTCTCCTGCTATGAATTTGATAATAGTTTATTAATATGGCTTGCTAGCCAAAAAAACATTTTAGAGCAGTTCTAACATTTCTTTTGAAAAGCAATTAAGCAAGGTTTTAACAAAATCTCATAACTATCAAATGCCGCCGATAGGGTTTAAATCTTGAACTTGTGATTTCATATGCCGCACCTCTACCAATATTAATAATCCCAAGCACACTATATTTAGCTAGGGTGGTCCTGCACTTGAGAACGAAAAAATAATAATAATAATAATCTGAAGGACATTTTTTTAGGTTGTAGGATCTAATTGGATGATTCTTCATTCAAAACTACTTAAATCCTCATTTTAGGGTTTAGGGTTAGAGATGCTCAATCATATGCTAATGAGAAACAACCATAGCAACCAAGCTCAATTCGTTCAATGATTCCAAATTGTATGGTAAGGCCATATGGCGATTGGATAAAATTTGTTCAATTTATAGTATTGTTACGGGCATATGTTTAATCATTTAGGTGTATAAGATGATGTGCCCAAAACTGAATATTTTTTTAGAATGGTTGGGTTCCTTCTGCAATGTCGTCTGCATTCTATGAAGGTGCCCAACTGCCATTTGCCCAATATCGACTATAACTATCCTCTCACTTGAAATTTTGATCTATGTCGTTGTGGAGGCCATAATTAATAGTTGAATATTAATGTATATACAAAAGAGAACTTAGAAAGGTAAAAGATGTAAATGATTAAGAAAGTTAAAGTTGTTATGCATGTATGAACCATATTATTATTAGTTTTGTTACTATACTACACTTAACATATATTTATTTATTTTTACTGTTAATTATCATACATTGGACACCCACATCATCATCCTCACCATTGCTCTCAATCAGTTCCATAAAAATATGATATTTTAGAATACTAATTTTTTAAGAGTCAAACTTGGTTAAAATTAGAATCGATTGAATGTTCGGAGTCTTTGTTTGAATGTTCAATAAAATGTTCGTCCATTTCTTTGAAAAATATTATATTAGGCATGAAAATCTTAAAAATATTTGCATGTTTTAAAAATAAAATAAATATTTTGAAATTTTAAGTGTTTGTATTGATCATTGGTTTTGTTGGAAAGATCTTCAAAATTGTATTTCAATGATACCAAATTTAACAAAATCTGACAACTACGTAAATAATTATGATAGTTTTCATTTAAAAAAAACACACACACACATAATACTTTTTCTTTCCGCCACGTATACATTTCACTAACTTTTTCATTTTCTACCCTTCTACATGTTTTATATTTACAAACATGTCGTTGTATATGAGAATGAATATCAACCCTCAACATCTTCTCAACTTTCAATGCTAGCTCTCTTTTATATCTAATTCTCATTTTGATGTTTGTCCCGGTCAGCAATGAATAGTAAAATACTTATATGAATTTTAAGATAGACTGATCAAAAGCTCCAAAGCAAGTTTGTGAATTGCAGAGTTTGAATCTGCCCATGGTAGCCTGATTGGATGGTTAAGACATCCTCACATCTTGAGTTCTATACCCACCGGCAGCACGCTCGCCTTTAAAAAAAAAAAATTTGAATCTCTATTAATATCCAAATTCCATTAAAACCTAATAATCACTTAATATTATTAATCAAAGGAAACCACGCCAATTAGGGTACTGCAGGATTACAACAAATGTCGGACGATTGATCAACAAAATGGACCAGATAAAAATATGATGGAAGCAACTTGGCTATATTATTCAGCCCAAAAATGAAGTATATCGTTGCTCTTTCTTTTGAGCAATTTGGAGAAAAACCTAACAGACATTATAAAAAATATTTTGTTAATTTTCTCACACATCAGCGTTTGTAGTCCAACGGTTAGGATAATTGCCTTCCAAGCAATAGACCCGGGTTCGACTCCCGGCAAACGCATTTTTGTTGCATCATAGTCGCAAATGACGTTACCGGTATGAACAGACCATTTCAACAATTTTTTTTTAAATTTATGTGGAGACGTTCGCGTCCAAAATTTAACATGGCCCAACTAAAAAAATGAAAATTTAGATTAAAGTATTACAATTTTTGTACTCTGCAAACTTACTTTCTCTATGTAAGATTCAAAATTTTGCCTTCGTGAATAAAATAAATGTGATTGTTATAACTTAGATGACATTATTGCGACCATTAGCATCCCACTTTTGACCTTTCCTGTATTTTTATTGTACTTTTCAATAGGGGAAGGACATACAGAATATTTTGATTAAATTGTGTATGGTGTGTATTACAACACTTATTTTATTTTTCAATAGGGGAAGGACATACAGAATATTTTGATTAGATTGTGTATCGTGTGTATTATAACACTAAAGGCCGTGTTTGGTTACTCAGTGGAATGAGAATGAGAATGAGAATGAAATTATTACTATGTTTGGTTACTCGATGGAATGAGAATGAAAATTATTTGTGTCTTTACCATTATGCCTCAATTATCAATCATGAATTTTGAATATATGTTAGGTAAAAAGGGTAAATAGGACAAATGTAGTATTGACCATTATAATGGACATTGTAATGGGTATTCATAGGGTTTTGAGAATGAATGTCAATTACAATGAAATTTGTAATAGTCATTCTCATTGGATCCCCCTAAAATAGCTGAGTTTCATTGAAAAAACCCTCTTTCCAATCATCCCCCTAAACCATCCCCAATAACAGTTTCTCCTTCAATTTTTCCCTAAATTTATAGGGAAGTTAACCTATCCCTAAATACCATTTAATAATAAAATAATGATAAAAAGTGATTAATTAAAATTTTATAATGATTTAAAAATTATAATTATTTGTCTTTTATTTTATTCAATTTATTTTTAAACAAATAAAAGTAGTAATAAATAATATTATATATTTAAGTTGAAATTAATAATGGTATACATTTAATAATATCATAATAATATAATTGAAACTAATAATATTATAATTATATTGAAATTAATAATAGTATAATTAAAATTAAATTGGTATAGAAAAGTTGAAGATATATTAAAATAATGATGAGAAAGTTAAAATAGGGGATGTGGTTGGAATGGTGAAAAAATAGGAAACCCCTATATTTAGCTTTTAATTAAAATGGGGGATGGTCTTTTACCATTAAAGATGCTATTTTTACGCAATTTTTATATCCAATCAAACAAATGAATGACTTAAACCATTGTAATGGTCATTAATCATTACAATGGCCAAACCCATTCCATTGAGTAACCAAACACGTCCTAAATACACCAATAAGGCCTAATCTAGGAACAAAAAATAGCGCACATTGCATCATCATTCATTCATTTATATTTACGGGTCTTTCCTCTCCTTTGCCATGAAGATTTTTTTAGGCTTGTTAGGTTAGCATGTCAAGTCTTCTCTATCACTTGAGTGAACAATGTCGATAATCAGTTCAGTTCAGTTGTAGTTATGCTTGGGTTGGCTTTAAATTAATATTTTCCAACACTTAAAAAAACAAATTTCAATACTTTATCTTCAAGCATTCCTTATCGAGTAGGATACGATTTTTGTGTTTCCAGATTAAAATAATTGCAATTAATTAATAATTATTACATTATCGTGAGCATCAGATCGTTGGCATCCCACTTTTCGCCTTTTCGAGTATATTTTTCTCTATATGTAAAAGACATCTACGAATATTTTAGTTGGATTATGTACTTGCGATACCATTGATTAAAGCAATAGCATAATTGAACTATGAACAAAGAACATCACAAATTGCTCGGTCATTGTCATTTTATCGATGTTCCTTCTCCTTTGCTATTTCAGGAAGGGATTTTCATGGTGGCTGCCAAAACTATTGAAAAATGAGATGGGGTTGTTTTCAACTTTTCATAAAGACAACGAGTTTTTGTAATGAAAAGAAATAATATACCATATAAATGATGCATGTATATGTACGAAGTGAAATTGCTCTAAATTCCTCTATTTTTTATTGTGAGTGCGAATCCTTTCATTTTTTGACAATGTTAGTTGTCTTTTGATCTTTTCAGCGTTATTAGATTTTGTTTTAAGAGCTTATCTAGAGAGTCGAGCCCCCAGCGTCAGATCCGCGCAGGGGAGGCTTCCTTGCACATTTTTAGGAGAGAGAGAGAAGATCTTGAGTTCTTGAAGTGATCTTGATGAGTTCTTAAGAAGATCTTGAGGAGATCTATCTCCTAAAAGAGCAAGTCTAGAGAGCCAGGCCAGCCCAATACCATCCATCATCCTAGATATTGGCCCATTTTCAGCATCTCTAGGATGATGGATGGTATTGGGTTGGCTTGGCTATGTGGGTCTAGCTTTCTAGATTTTTGGCTAATAAAAACATGCAGGGGAGCCTCCTCTAGCACAGATCTAGCGCTAGGGGTCTGACTCTTAAGAATTTTTGTTGTTTTAAAGATGGAATTGGGAATCGTATGGGTTAACATAATTAGATATTCATAAAACTTTTCAGACTCTAATTCTCCTCCCGACACGTGTCATCATCTCGTCTGCACATCCCAAAACTAGTTTTGTAAGTTTTTTTTTTTTTTTTGATAAAGTTGATTAAAAGTCAAATGGTCGAGCTCTGATCAGTAAGAGTAAGTCTAGCTAACCAGTCTTTTTTTTTAGGGCGGGGGGGATATTCCTTTTCTCTAAAACATAATCACATACACTATTTATAGAAGGGGTAGAAATGTAAAAAAAAACCCAAAATACTATTAAAAAAGGCTGGCTAGAATTGTTAAACTAGTAATGGATAACCCTACTCAGACAATCAAAATGTGATGTGACATGTTTTCCAGGTTGAAGGTTTTTTCATTGGATATTTTTTTGCTTATTCCAGCGAGCCTGGCGCACAGTGCCAGGACTGCCCATCGCCGTACATCATTCTAGAGATGGATCATTTTTAGCATCTCTAGGATGATGGATGGTGATGGACCGGCCTGATGCGGGCTTGGCTCTCTACAAAGGTTCATATTTTTTTTAAAAGTCGAAATGTGTGAGCCACTGAGCATATGCCACCAACTCATCAATGACGAAATGAATGTAGGTGTTGAATGTAAAAGCAAGACTGGTAAGTAATTAGTTTCTTGGAAAATATTTAGACATGTTGAATCTAATGGATCACCCTTAATATAATTGATTTATATAAGACCAATATTTATGACCTCAATAACTCTTGCTAGGAGTCTTAAATTGCAGGGAGTGTATTTGGTTTGGGTGAGCCAATTCTAATAGTTGTGGAGTTCTTATCTTTTTTGGTCAACTCGCATCATAATTGCTGAAATCGCGGTGAACCCAAGTCTTTGGTGAAGGTGTCAGCCAACTGATATTCGATAGAAATGAACTATACATCAAACATTTTACGAGCAACACTTTCTCAAACAAAATGATAGTCAATCTCCATATGTTTGTCCGCATGGAACACCGGATTTTCAGTGAGGTAAATAGCACCCAAATTATCGTATCGTAATACTGGTGAGGGGAAAAAAATGCCAAAAGTTTAAGTAAAATTGATAGTATCCAAATCACTTCAATTGTAGCTATAACTAGCCCTTGATACTCAACTTCGGTACTAGAAGGAGAAACCATTTTTTGCTTGGGATCACTCCACGCAATCAAATTTCCACAAAAAAAATGCAATCTCTACTAGTAGAGCTTCTATCATTAGGGCAATCAACCCAATCTACATCCGAGCAATCCTGAATTTGCAATGAGATTGGGGAAGAAGAACCAAACCATCATCAATAATATCCTTATGGTACCTTAGTATTCGTTTCATTACAGCCAATGATCCTCTGTCATATCATGCATACATTGACAAACTTTGTTGACGGATATCAGGTACTGTAAAAGTTAGATATTGTAGGGTCCCAACGACACTGTAATAATGCATATGATCTAAAAACATATGGCTGATTGTTTTGTTATTTGAGTGTTTGCAGCCAATGGAGGATTAATTTGCTTAACCCCATCGAGTTTGGCACGACATAAGAGATCAATAACATGTTCGCGTTATGAGAGAAATAAACCATCAGCTTTGGAATTGCCTCGATACCCAAGAAGTAGTGTGATTTGTTAGAGTATGTAGGGCTTGCACTCAACATAGCCAAGTTCAAGTCCAAGATTCACTCAAAATCAGTCCGAATACATGATTGTATCTGCAGGCTGCAGCAAAAAATCAGTTTACATACATGATTATATTTGCAACCAAGAATCGGTTCACATACAAGATATGAATTATATAATCATATCCTAGCATAATATTTGTTAGGATATTTTTCTATTGTAGGTTTATCTTATTTGATATGATTTGTAGTTATTTCCAAATGTATTTCTAGTTTAGGTTATATAAATTCATCTTGGGTCTCTTGTAAGACATCCAATCAATAAAGTTCTTATTCTTGTTATAAATTTCATCATAAATTCTAAATGGCGAGGAAACCAGCGAGGGGGAGGGTGTGACCGCTCATCCCCCTCGAGATGCATGCCCACACCCTCGAAATATGCAGCAGTGCAAATTTTGAGGGGGATGAGTGATAACACCCCTCCCCCTCGCTGGTTTCCTGCCCCTTTCCTCGACAATAAGAAAGGTTCAAATTTAATATGATAGCAGAGCCCTCTGAAGAAAGAGCCCACCATGACAAAAAAATTTCTTCTCCAAAAAACTTATTCTTCTTCTATGAAGCGATTCTACCATCACAAATTGATTTCATCGTCATCTTGGAAGGAACCCACGTTTGTCTGGTGTGTTCTTTGACCCATACTGTTCATCAAATGTGATTTCCAGCAACTCAGCACTCAAAACTTCCATGCTTTCCCTTTCCTATTAACACAACAACACTTATCTTTTTCCACCAGGAACAAATAAATAGACAAGAAATCTGATAAGATCATCCTTCATCTGAATCAATTGGGTTCTTTATTTCATCAAATAAATCAAATGGGTTGTACTTAGGGGTGGGCACGGGACAGGATCAGCAGGTATCCCATTTCAATTCAAAGACTGACTTAATTTGTGAACAACAGGAAACTTTTACTTTTTGTAACTACCTCAACTCAAAGTAAATGGATTATCTTGACCATTAACAATGAACTTTCAGGCAAAATGTGTACAAAATTTTCAGCATTTGTATTCGTTTTGAAGTGTCAATATTTATATTGAATCAGACAGTGGATATGATAAATAAATATTTAAATACTGCCGAACCAGGAAAGTGAGGAATGAGCATTAGATAACTATCAAGACCTTCAAACGGTGTTCGATCATATACAAGAATATGTAGGCACCTAACTTCAAAAACCCTGCAGATAACTATCAACATGTATATGACATTGAAGAGGGACAAATGCAATTTAACAAATAATGCAGTAAAGCCTTTCCATTCATCAATTTGAATTATTGATATACACCATTCTCATAGTACCATGAATTCAATGCAGACAACGAAACAATGTTTCAATTGTTGATATAAGAACTAGAAGCTTTTTGGTGCAAGACGAGTCCCACCCCAAGTCCATCCATTCCTGCAACCAATCATCAATTCAACACCAACTACTCAACTTTTGAGTATAATAGCTCAAGAAGAATCATAAATTTTTTAATAACATTATAAATTTATTATAGTGAGTGAGATTCTAAATAAAAATAAATAATTAAATAAAAATATTAATAATTAATATTAATAAATTAGTTCGGGACGGAACGGGATTGAAAATCTCTAGATCGGGACGGGACGGGATCGGGATGAAATTATTCAATCCCATCTAGATCGAAACGGGACGGAAACAAAATTGCGGGATGGAATGCCCACCCCTAATTGTACTATAAGAAAAAAACATATTCGAATCAGTCATCAAAAACCCTGATCAATCAAAACCAATAACAATGCAAACTCTTTAAACCTGTTGCCTACGGAGAGGTTCGGAATCCCAACCCCTCTTCCTGAATTGATTCTAAAACCATCTAATCTATTCTATTCTCTACCGAAATCTTCCTATCTCCACTCTCCAGTCACCTTTCAACCAGACTGATCTTCCTCACACATCTCCCTTTTTTTTCTCATTGAAAAACATAAGCAGAAAAAGAGAATGGGAAGGGAGCCTCTTTCACCACTCCCCACAAATCTCTAGTCTATAGGTTCCCTCTCCCTCTCAAAGCTCCTCACAAATCTTCTCATTCTCAAACCCTATTTTGTCTATTTTGTTTCTAAATCTCTCTATTGAATCATTTCTCTATCTTGCAATCACATCTAGCAAGATAAAGTTTCCGTTTCTTTTCATTTTTCTTCACCAAATTCTCAAATAATACGTTCACTCCTCTTCCACAAATTGGGCTTTAAAGTTTAAAATTGCACATTTCATTTACGTCTACATGTATAACTTGCAGAAAAATGTCAGAATATGTACAACTTGCACTCAATATATAATCAAACTCAAGTCTAAGATTAATTCACTCAAAATCAGTCCAAATACATGATTGTATCTACAGCCAAGAATCAGTCCACATACATGATTATATTTGTAACCAGGAATCAATCCACATGCAAAATATAAAGTATCTAATCATATCATAGCATAATATTTTGCTATAAGACATCCGATCAATGAAAGTTCTCATTCTTTTTCTAAATTTAATATCATCCACCAAAGTTCTTAATGGCACGCAGAATTAAGTCAAAGAATCAACAGGTTAAGATTCAAATCAGACTCGTAATAATAATATAGTCGATATAAATTGTACAATCCTAATAATGTCGAATAAAAAGTGATGTATCTGCCTTTGATATTTTGAAACCAAGAGCAAGACCAATAAGATAGGTGCTTAGGCGAAAATACCATGCACGCCATAGAGAGACATGTGAAGACGAAATAATGGTTATGATATGTAAGCAAGGATAAGCCTTTGACAGATCATTTTAGTTAAGATAAGCCTTGTTAATAGGTTACCCATTGATCAACGAAACACGGAGGTTGCTTCATTCATGAATGTACCACTTATGAGCAAGTGCAATAGATAGGACAATGTGAATGATGCACGACTGAACAACTGGGCTGAATATTTCACCGTAGTCCAACGCTTGCTAAAGAGTCTTCAATTGTAGGGAGTACTGTATTTGATTTGGAACCTTTCTTACTGTCGAGGAAAGGGGCGAGGAAACTAGCGAGTGGGAGAGTGTCACCACTCATCTCCCTCAAATTTCGCGTTGCTGCGCATTTCGAGAGTGTATGTGTGCATCTCGAGGGAAATGAGCGGTCACACCCTCCCCCTCGCTGGTTTCCTCGCCCCTTTCCTCGCCATTTAGAATTTCTGTTTGATTTGTGAGAGCCAATTGTAACAACTGGGATTCTTATCTTTTCTTGGCCTAACATTGTGGCAACATTTAATATCTCCAGTTCATCCCTGATTGGCAATGTTTGGTAGAAATGAAGTGTTAACCTGCTTAATTTTACATAAAATGGACCAAATGAAGAACAAAATCAGATTAGGCCATTGGAGTTTTAGTAAATTAATTAGACCAGAGTTATATGAAATGGAGTGGATCAAATGTGCTAATAAACATGCAAACCAAAAACTCCAAACCCCTTATTTTTTTATGTTAAAGGAAAATGTTGGGTTCATCCGGGTGAGAGGATATAATATATGTTCCATTCACTGTCTGTAACGAAAATTGAAGAGTGGGTTGTATGTGCATGCGTCCGTTTAAAATTTCTGTAAATGCCCTTGCTCATATTAGAGAATTTCTCTGATTATATCCCCCCGTTATCTCCCTCCTTCTCTCTGTACCTCTACGTCCTCCTCCTCAGCCTCAGTTTCTCTCACCATCTTGATCGCTCTCTCAATCATCAATCACCGCTAGCAGATCTCAGCCGTGTACTCAACATCATCCTCCTCGCCTCCTTCATTTATGTGAGTTACTGCACTTCCACCCCTAGTCACACATAAGATAACTGAGACTAAAACATAATTTGATAGCCATTATTTACACCCTCAATATTCAGAAGCAAAAGCCATTATATATTTATTTACACGTCCTCGACCAAACCATGTCCATGTGACATGTTCATAAATCACTCCTGTCTTTCTCTTCCAAAAGGACAAGAAACATATATGCAATTACTCGGCCCACCACAACAAAGCCCATCAAGCCCACCTTCTGACATAGCAGCCGTAGAGCAGGTCTCGAAAAGATATGATGAACCCAACCGGGATCCCACGTTTAAATAGCCTTCTCCAAAACACACTTCTCGAGCTTCATCGAAACTTGAACTCAATTATTACTACGTCCAAAAGCTGAACCCCCGATATCGTTCTCCCAGCACCCATTTTGTTAAACTACTCCCCTACTTTTTGTCCAACACGTCAGCTTTTCTGACGAAATAGTGTGTAGTACTTACTCCCTTGCGTAGGTTAGAATCTGTCAGGGAAGAGGGAAATCGAAATGAATCTGCAGGAATCCCAACTACCAAACAATCAAACAAAAGTAAATACAATGCTAACTTGCGCAGCTAGTCTGCGTAATTAACACCTGAAACCCTGGTTGAATAATTTGAGCTACAGCTAAAAAAATTTGAACTCACTCAGCCACCAAAACCACATCTACATTTCCCAAGAAAACAAAAATCACTCTCAAAGGTGTTGTTGATCTCGACTTCACAGTGTTTCACTTTACTTATAAATCAAGTCAGTGATGCTGTCGTTTTCGTCTTGCGAAGTTGGAGATTTCGAGTTTGCGTCAACGAAACCCTAGTTGTTCTATTTCGAGTTCTTGAATTAGGTAAAAAAAAATCTAAAACTACAATGTAGGTGTTTTCTTGATGAAATGTGAAGGTTTCTTGAGTACTAATGATTTATTTGTGTTTGTTTTGTAAGTGAAGAAGATGTTCGGATTTTCGCGGAGACGGATAAAGATTGGAAGGTGATATTTCGATTTCTCTCTATCCGTTTTCGATTCTTGATTTTGAGTTTGAGTTCTGAAGAGTGAATCAGGAGGAGGTGAAGGAATTGATGATGTTTTTGTTAGGTTGAAAGTTCAGCAGCTTTCGGATTCGAAACAGGGGACTAGTAGTCCGATTAGGCATGCGAAGCGAGTCAGTAAATCTAATGTGAGACTTTCGTCGAACAATTTGTAGTCGATTTTAGGTTGAAGAGATGAATGTGGATGTTCTGATTGATTGGTGTTTTTTTTTTTTGTAGATAGAAAATTTTGCGTTAGCAACTAGTAGTTCTGATGAGCTCAATTACAAGACCTCGCCGCCAGATTGTAGTACCTCGGGGAACTCAGAGAGTTGGATGGTGTTGTCTACTGCAGGAGAATTGCCTACACCTCGCTTTAATGTGATTGATTTTGGATTTTGATTGAAAACACTTATTACAAGTTTAATCTTTGAAACTTACTAATTTTTTCTTGTTTTTGCAATGCAAGCACGCTGCGACTGTGGTTGGGAACAAAATGATTGTGGTTGGTGGTGAATCTGGTCAGGGATTGTTAGAAGACGTTCAGGTAATATAATGTCCAGGGTTTTTTCTTTGAATTTTCATTATTGTGAATTGAATAGGTGTTTTGCTAAGTAATCACACAAATTGAGATCCCTATAGTGATTGTTGATGCATTATAGACTTACATATTACTAGAAGTAACTTATTGGATAATACTGTAATCTGTTTCTTTATTCAGGTGCTTAATTTGGAGAAATATACCTGGACAAAGGCTTCTTCGAAACTTTATTTGTCCCCTGCAAGTCTCCCACTGAAGATCCCTGCATGTAAAGGTCATAGTCTGGTATGTCACATAATATTTATATGTAATGTAGTCGCTCTAATAATGACATTGAAATGCTTTTTTTGTATTTGCTTGTTTATTTATTTTATCTGTGGACTAGGTTTCTTGGGGGAAAAAGGCACTCCTGATTGGAGGCAAAACTGATCCCGGAAGTGACAGAGTTTCAGGTTAGGATTCCTTGTGGTAATAATAACGCTTGTTACTGTTAGAGCTTAGATTTTCTTTGACTTGAGTCTATATCCGATAATCAGTGAAAACAAACAATCATTTATTTGTGGTTTTGTTTCACAGTGTGGGCACTTGATACAGAAACAGAATGCTGGTCGCTTATTGAAGCAAAAGGAGAAATACCGGTACTTTCCTAAATTTTAGCCATATCAACAATCAAATTTATTATGACCATACCTATAAGGGAGAGAAAAAATATATAGCTATAGTTGTCAAGATCAAAGAGTGCGGATTCCTTTTCCATTTCCGAGTGTTTAAAATTGTTTCTTCCTCCTGCCAAAACCTCTTGAATCTACTCGTCATTTGTTTGAAAAAGAATTGACATTTCACGCATCTCATATGCAACCTTATTGATCCCTTTTGCAGGCTGCACGTTCTGGCCATTCCGTGGTTAGAGCGGGTTCTGTTTTGATACTTTTTGGTGGTGAAGATGCTAAACGAAGGAAGCTGAATGATCTGCATATGTTTGATCTAAAGTCTCTGATGTGGCTTCCTATTCATTGCACGTATGTTTCAGTTTATTGTTTTAAAAGCTCCTTGTTTATTCAGTAACGTTCATATGCCTGGAAAGTACTTGTTTCCATTGAAATTTTGTTGACATTAATTTTGAAATTATAATGGCTTCATGTAGAGGAACTATACCATCTCCAAGGTCCAACCATGTCGCTGCTCTCTATGATGATAGAACTCTTTACATTTTTGGAGGAACATCAAAGTCAAGGACTGTAAATGACTTATATTCTCTCGACTTTGAAACAGTATGTCAATTTCCGCATTTAGTGGCTTCATCTCAATATTGCTTGAAATTGTGTTTGTGCATTTAACTTCTTACCCGAAATGACACCTTTGATAGCTCCATCACTCAAAACTCTTTCTATTGTCAGATGATATGGTCAAGAATCAAAATCAGAGGGTTCCATCCTTCACCTAGAGCTTGTTGCTGCGGTGTTTTATGTGGACATAAATGGTATATTGCAGGTGGTGGAAGCAAAAAAAAACGTAAAAGATCGAACTCTGAAACTTACGAAACTTATGCGGTGAATAGATATAGAAGTTTGCATTGTCATGTTTTTAATGTATTGGAAATCCTCTTTTTTATTTAGTCTACATCCTGTATATCGTCTTCTTGCTACTTTTGGTAATTTGTCAATGAATTTAAATGAAATTTTATTAATTTCATTTGTGGGATTCGTTGTGAATGTGGTTTGACAACATTTGATGTCAAGAGCCCTGTGCTGAGATATATGCTTCTTAGAATCGAAAATTTGAACAATAACATCGTAGCAATTATGATGCAGTTCTTTGATTGACAAGGCTTGTACTGGAAATAACTTTAGATCATTTTGTTCAGTTAAGCCCCTACCACTTCTGTTTGCTTAAAACTGCAAGTGTTTATATTTTCAGGTCATGCAGATACCTTGGTCTTTGATGTTATAAATGTTGAGTGGTCTGTGGCCGTGGTAGCTCCTCCTTCATCTGTTACCACCTACAAAGTAAGGTTTTGTTTTACTACTGGTTTCTTTTCTTCATAATGACAAAAATTTTCAATCTGCGAAAACTATTCTATTTAGTCCCTATTGGGTATGGGTAATTGCCTACCAATTTGTTCTTAGATTAAGGGAGTGAATGTTGCATCTCTATGTCATTGTAACTTCATAGTGTTATCATGATTGTTTACCTTTAAAAGTGTGGCATGGTAGCTTAATAGTAGTGTTGTGTTACAGGGATTTAGCTTAGTTCCTGTGCAGCAAAATGAGAAGGTCTTCCTAGTTGCATTTGGGGGATACAAAAAGGAATCTTCAAATCAGGTTGAGAAGGAAAACCTTTAGTCTTTCCTATGTGGATTTAATCAGCGATGTAGGTTTTAATCATATGTTTTTACAGGTTGAAGTATTGATCATGGAAAGAAATGAGCAATCTGTGGGTAGGCGATCTACACTTGAAAAAGGTTCGCGTCCATTGTTTTTTGAGAAATGCCCAAGTACCGTTGATTCTGTTGCTAGACAAAATCTAGCATCTGTCCTTGAGAACCATGGCTCCAGTAGGAGATCTATGTCAGAATTTGCTCTTGTCAACCCAAATCCTGTTCCCCATAAGCAGTTTCATAATGAGGAAGAATACACTGCGGCCTTCAAAATACTGAAAAGTCTTGAAGGTGACAAGTGTAAGGAGATCAAAGATTGCTCCATGATGCAAAATTCTACACAGGTGCATCATATTTTTATTGTATTTTTTTTTTTTATTATACTTGTGAGGATGTGCATAACATGTATCAAAATTTATAGTCAACTATTTAGGTTTTTGTAAAGAATGCCCCATCAAGCTTTGCATCTTTGTTCATTATATGACTCAGGTACACACTTAACATGTATTTGCATCTATATATCAAAAGATAAGATGATTGCAGAAGGATACTTCTCAAGTGGTTAGCATAGGCCTTGAAATGTTAGAAGAAAAAACTATTATGAGTAATAAGATGTGATAACGTCAGAGACACTTCCCAATCAGAAAGCATAGTACAAGAAACAAAGGTTAATGCCATAATATGAAATAAATATTCAAATGGAAGAATTGGGATTTGATTTGGAATTATTTTGTGTTCTTTTAGATATGGTTTGGAGAGAGGTTGGACTAAAAATAAACTGAGTTTCAGATTATTATAGTTGTGTGATACAACAGTATTTGTGTGATGTTTTAAGCCTTTTGGAAGAAGTTTGGAACATTTTGAAGAAAATCTGAACGATAAAATTTGAACGGCAAATCAAATTGCAGCAAATGCAATTTTTAACATGAATTGCAGTTTCAGATTTTCTCCAAATTGTTCCATTAGTGTTCGAACATCAGTCCAATGCTGTAAAAACTTTGCCAAACAGTAACAATCTTCACCATGGCCTAATTCTCAGAACTATCACTCTCCAAATCAAATCTCACCGAATAACAAACAATCCAGAAGTAAATAAAATATGGAAAAGAGGACCACGTCAAATCCCCTATGCATCGACATCTATGTAACCTATGAGATGGAATGGAATGGTTGAACAAAACTTTCAAGCAAGCTCAAACATACTTGCAAGGGTTGCATCTCTTTTGCTTTTGTTATGTGAGGTAAAGTTTTTGTTTGTTTGGTTTTCGTAGTACAAAATGTGTCTGGACCACCACAAAATGCCCAGTTTTATCATGTCATACTTTGTAATATCGCTGCCACTAAAACAAGTTTTTAATCTTTTCAGGCAGTGGAACAGAGAACTAAACCTCAAGACAGAGACCGAACTGATATTGTTGGGAGTAAAGCCACAGCAGAAGTGATATCTACTCTATCATACTCTGACTTTTCAAAACCCCATACCAAGCAAGTTATTGGAAACTTCAGCGGTAATGATGATATTGTATTTCCTGATCCCGATGGAAAATCGGTGGGACTGCATCAGTTTTACGAGGCCAAGTTGGCTTCACTGATAAGAAAGAACAGCACTCTAGAAGAACGACTGGCAGCTGCATTGGCTAGCAAGGAAGGTGCAGAGAGGAATTTGTCATCTGTTGTTAAAAGTAGACAGGACATGGAGAAAAAGTTGGGTGACACAGTAAGGGAAATGGAACTGCTGAAAGTGAAACTTTCTAGTGTAGAGCTTGCACAAGAAGAAGCCAATAGTCTAACTAACATCGTGCATTCTGATAATGTACGACTTGAGCATGATGTGGCTTTCCTCAAGGCAGTTTTGGATGATACTCAAAAGGTGCTGGGGATGTTTAACATTTTCATATTTGTACTACTGCATGCTTTTTTGGTTTGATGCATTTATTCTTATTGAGTCCGTATGTTTGATTAGCTTATTACAAATTCGTTGTAGGAGCTACATTCAATTAGAGGAGTCCTTGCAGGAGAAAGGGCCAGAGCATTCCAGCTACAGGTATCATACGATGTATTTAATTATTTAAATTTGCTGCCAGATTTATGTTCCCTATTTATAGTTACATCATGCATCCCATTCTAACTGATATTAAGCCTGGGGAAGTTGCATAAAGAAGTTTGGTGAGTCGTAGACTGTCTTGGGTTAATTTGAAACTTAGTGGCATTACATACTTCCTGACTTCAAATTAGTTACTTGAAACCATCAGCTTCTTCTCTGGCTGCATGAGAGGGGCAGTGGAAAAATAGATCATTTACCACAGGCTCCAAGTGGCACGGCTGCTCATATTAGCATACCCTTGCTATTTAACCACCACTAGCCACCCCTCGATTCCAAAAAAAATAAAAATCATATCACCTCCACCTTTCTCTCACGAATCCTCCACTTCGTTGAACTTGTAATATGACCTTCTATTGTTTCATCTGAATTTTACATTAGACATGGATGTACTACTTGCAGAAATAGAACTATTTCATAAAAATAAAGAGAGTTTCTCTTCGGTTTTCAATGCACCCATAACACTGGGAGCTTGAAGTCAATAATCAAGCAAACCATATGACATCAATTATCATATCTGTTAGCTTGTGTCTTCTTTAGCATAAAAAAAATTCCAACAGTTAAGTTGACTACAATCTTTTACACGGAGACTGTTGTCCAGGTACTATGGTTTTTGTGCATTAGGTATTAGCTAGTATAATAAAGCCAATTAGATTCAAGTTGTCTTTGTATTCTCATGTTTGTATACTAAGTTCGTTAGTGCCATCGATTAATGCACATTGTTTGTCAGGTAGAAGTCTTTCATTTGAAGCAACGGTTGCAGTCTATGGAGAACCGAGTATCGACACCCAGAAAACCTTTCCATAATATGCAAGGGAAGTGAAAGTTGTCCAAATTACCAACTTCGCCATTTTGTGTTTGTTGCCCTATGTAGAAATTGTGAAGGGCACATGTATTTTTGAGTTCATACGTTCTCTTTAGGGTGGGATGCCACAATCGTGCATAGTTTGTATATATGATGGGAATTAATCTTAATGTTCATTCGTCCATGACATTTACTGAGGAAGTTCTGTATCATAGATACAAAGCTAACCAAGCTGGGCACCAAACATTAGTCATTATTGTTGGTGCCATGTCAAAAAAGGACTCTGCAGAGTCGAGTCAGAAAGGAGAACCCAGAAGACAGGCAGGTCAATTTTTTTCTGGAGGCCAAGTGAAAGTCGGAACAGAAAGGAATCAGTTTCTGGTAGTTTAGTTTAATATTCTCGTTCAATTTGAAGCAGCCTGTCATAAAGAGAAATGCAACTTTAATATTTTACTAGGGTACACCCTCTCTATATATATATGTTTGCTTATATTCAGTATTTTATTTCAAGTGCTTATGTATATTTTAAAAATAATTAAAAAAAATTTAAATACATTATTATATTAGAGGTTCGAGTATAATCAATGTTTTAGAATTACTTATTTTGAATATAAAAATATGAAATTCGAATAGAAAAATGAAAAGGTTGTAAGAAATTTTTTATAATTTATAGATAATGGGGGGATTTAAAATATATTATGTTAGGGTTTAGATATAATATATTAAATTAAAGAGGGGTTGGTTTGGATTGGGAACCTCTCCCATCTTCGACAAATCTGGCTAAAGGGGAACAACTTGCATGGTTCAATACCGGAACAAGTTCATCGCTTATCCCAGTTAGAGTTCGTTTCTCTTCAAGGGAATCAGTTCGACGGTCATATCCCTCTATCATTGATCACTTTGAAAGGTATTAAGATACTCGACCTATCGTACAATCATTTCTATGGGAAGATTCCGACCTCACTGAGTACTCTTAACGCCATTAGGATTCTGGATCTTTCGCACAATGATCTGGAGGGTTCGGTTCCAAAGGATGGAGCTTTAAAAAATGCTTCTAAATTTAAGGTAAATGGAAATGGTAAGCTCTGTGGAGAGGTGTGGCCGAACTAAATCTACCCATGTGATGGAAAGTCACCTTCTCTCAAATTAATCCTTCCTTCGATTTCTGGCATACTCTTGATTTTATTAGCGTTTATGTGTTTCATTTGTTTTTTTTTTTTTTTTGAAAAGTGAGCTGGGGTTTTTAGGATCCCCGAATCTTATTTTAATCAAAAAAGTTGATGATAAAGTTTACAATCGCTCATACGTTCACTCGATTCATCATCTACAAAACAATAAACTTGTTTCAAAGCTTCAACAAAAAACCTAATTAGTTCTAAGTTCACCGTCTCCATGTTAGGGAGTAACCTTGCAAAGTTTTCTGCTACTAAAGTGGTTGCATGATAGACCCGCCATAACTTTTCTTCTTCGTAATTACCAATCAATCCTTTAAGCACTCTCATGACCTGATTTATACCTAATGTGGGTCCCAGGATGTATGAGAAGTCGTCGTAAATAATTGACACACAATGAATCATGATATAGAACCCATTGAATGGTAGGACTAATCTAGCATCCCTACAAGGTTCTAATAAACATTTGCATTCTACCTGTATTATCATCATTAGTTATCTGAATTTAGGATTTGTCTTCTTGCTTCGATAAGACATTCGAGGAACATATTCCGTTGGAGGCTGTATTGTGGTAACCTTGTGTTCTTCTTCAATAGTGTTTGGCCCCTCCTTTGCTGCTTTCGCTTCAAGTATGCTTTTAACTTCAGTGACCAATGCATCCCTGCCTATTCTTGCAATTTCTGAATTCAAAACATTGATGACTTGGGGTGTGAGCCAATCCATGGGCGCTGTTGGGTCTTCCCCCTGTCTTCCATCTGTTATCTCTTGTCCTACTTTAGGAAATGTATAAGCTGGTTTTGAGGTTGCATCAACCTCTTCACTACATCTTTCCTCACTTTCTTTTATTGTGTCTTGACCCCTGTTCTCGGTTATCTTTGGGATAGCTACCCCTGGTTCCACGCCTACTAGCTGATTTGTGATGGGAGAAGCAGAGCGTATCTGATCAGTGTTGAGCAATTCATGCTCACCATTTTGACACCCCGACTCCGGTTGTTGACACCCCAATGCAGGTTGAAAATGTTGTGCCCCAGACTGTGTCCCAGGGACCGTAAGGATCAGCTCATCATCTGCCTGGGGGGCTCGAGGTCCCTCTCTCTGTAATATCTTAATTTGGCTGGTTTCAATACTTGTATTCACATCTTCAAACTCAGGACTTGTCGTCCCCGGGCTGCCTAGATCATCATGATTAGTTGGGTCTCCTTGCTTCGCTTTTTCAATCTCACTAGATGTGTATCCTGCCTCTTGAAGGCCTTCCTCTGTTGTTTCTTATACGAATATGTCACTAGCGGTAGCCTTTTCTTTACTAGCCAAAAAAATCTTTGTTTGATTACTCTCAACTTCAACATTATCCCCCGTAAGCATCTCAAACCTGTTTGACAACAATAAATTCACCGGCTCTTTGGCCACTGGTTTCTCCGCACCCACTCCCTCCTTGATTTTCTCCCCCATATTATTTTTTGCACCACTCGTGCCAACCTCTGATTTTGTAACTTTATTTTTATGAGTCACTGGAACATATTGCTGTTTGACAATTTTAGTTTCCACCTTTTGTTTTTCATTATTCTCTTCGTTTACCACATGGGATGCTTTCACATTTCCCTTGAGACCTAACTTTTTTCTGCAAAATTCCTCCTGATGCCCTAGCAAAGAACAATAATCACAATATTTGAACCCCGGGTATTCAATTTTTTGCCAAAAGCCCCTATTGTTAGCCCCGTCTATCCAAATTCTATTAGGCAGCTTATCCGCCAAAGACATTTCCACACAAACACGGGCAGAACCCGAGCGTGATAAACATCGAGTATGATCATCCATGCGCAAAAAACCACCAAAAGAGTTCACAATTGCTTTAAAAAAAGGAGGATGAAATAAATGCAAATGCAAGTTACGCAACTCTACCCATAATGGAGCCGATATCGGATCTGTTTTCAGACTAAAACCATCATGCCAACGGAAAGCTTTGAATCGAACTCCACGAATAAAAAAGGAATCTCTCGATAGGACTTTCTTTGCTTCCGCCTCAGATTGAAGACGGACTAAAACGTGGCGTTGATCAAGTAATCCTAATGAGAAATCTCCTAGGATACCCCAATTTCTGTGAATCGAATCTCAAATATCTTCCAAAGTTGGCCTGTGGCTAGAGAACTTTAATACAATCACATGCTTTTCCATAAAAGCTTCTCCACGTACTTCATCCGATGTCGTAATCCCAATTGCCGGCTCCCCAACTTTTCGGAATCTAGTTCCCTCAACATGCGTATCCGTAGTTTCCTCGACCAAATTTTTTTCAAGGATTTGGGCAAAAGAAGGCTTTGGAGCACCTTCGATTCCCCCAAACCCTTGATTCCCCACATTAGGGGATGGTTTATTAGCAGCTGTCATCAAGAGCACGGCCTAGAAAGGCCTACACCAAATAGAGGGTTGTTACAACGACCAACAGAGTGGCCTGATGTGGTGGCGTCCAGTCTTGATGGCGGCCTAGCTTCACGGCGGCTATTTTGCTTGCTAAACCCTAGCCGCCACTATGAACAATGGCTAAGATTTAAAAAAATGGTTCCTTGGGTTTGTGTGTTTCATTTGTTACCAAAGAAGAACTTCAAAAGTAAAGGCTTCCTCACCATCATCCTTCAACCACATTATTCATGATGGTTTCATGAGGATTACTTATAAAGAGCTCCTCAGTGCTACAAATAATTTCTCAGATTGTAATCTGATTGGTAGTGGAAGTTATGGTTGTGTGTATAAAGGAATTCTTGATCAAACTAACACAATAGTTGCAGTGAAGGTATTCAAACTTCAACAACGAGGAGTATCAAAGAGTTTTCTATCTGAATGCAATGCCTTGAGAAACATCCGGCACTGGAATCTCCTAAAGATTATAACATCTTGTTCGAGCGTGGACTTTCAAGGCAATGACTTTAAAGCGTTAGTTTTTGAATATATGCCTAATGGAAGACTAGAGGAGTGGCTTCACCCTAAAAGAGTTGGGCAACATGAGCCGGAAATTTTGATAAGCTTGCAAAGACTTAACATAGTTATCGACGTTGCTTCTGCAATTGATTATCTTCATTGCCATTGCCAACAGAAAATTTTGCATTGTGATTTGAAGTCAAGCAATGTTCTCCTCGATGAAAATATGATAGGTCACATGTCTGATTTTGGTTTAGCAAAAATTTTATCTTTCACTTCTTACCTCTCTTCACAAAGTCAAGGAAGTTCCATTGCAATCAAAGGATCAATTGGGTATACACCTCCAGGTAAAATCTACGTAAGCAATTTCTTTTTTCCATGAATGATCACATTTTCATTTCCATAAAGAAGCCTTTACTTCTTAACCTATTAGGAGCACCATTTCGATTAGTTGGTTTAACTACAAAATATTCATATAATCATATATATGATTTGAAGGATTAGGTAGCTATTTCCTGTTCAACATATTAATTAATTTTTAAAATTTCTGAAGTATCTAACAATGAGAACCATATAATTTGCAGAGTACAGAATAGGTGGTGAATTTTCAATGAAGGGTAATGTTTACAGTTATGGAAATTTGTATAATGAATTCATACATCAAATGCTTAACTTGATTAGTGACATTTAATTTTAATTAAGAAGAAAAATAAAAATTTCAACTCGAAATTTAAACACCGAATTGTCATCAACATCAAACATAGTCAAACTTATTATTTTTGTTATTATTATTATTAGTATTATTAACACAAAAAAAAAAAAACCCATTTTAAAGGTGAAATTTGCATTTTCATTTTTTTGAGTTAACTACTTGAATCTATCTTCCAATTTGGCTGCTATGAAAACCTCACACGAGTCTGACTCTTACCAAAGGTGTGTTAAATAACCATATAGCCTCTACCTATTCCAATGATCAAATCCATAGTCGTAATATTTTTTTATATTTTATATCCCTTAACCCCCTCCCACTGTCGGCTGTTTGACCCTGTGACCCAATGATACTGCTCAACCACGTTTGGTGCAATTTTAATATTTCATTCATGTTCAGTGGTTGAAATGAAAACAAATTTGTATCGGGTTCAGCTCTTCAGCATGTGTTGCACAGCTAATAAACAATAACTAGAGGTTCATCCAGAGTCAACACATCCAAACTCCAAAGTCTCCACAGCATTTTCTTATCATCTTCATTACAGGTCCATTGAGGAACTGAATTCAGAAAACAGTCATGTTTCGATCTTGCAAAGCCTTTCTAGCAATCATACTAATAGTATGCATCAATATGATGACCTCTTTGGCAAACGAATCTGATCGACTTGCCTTACTTGCCTTCAAAGCTCAAATTAGCGATGATCCAAATGGAGTAATGCAGTCATGGGACGATTTCGACCACTGCCAGTTCCGTGGTGTCATGTGTAGTTATTCTGCCCATCGTGATAGCAGGGTCATTGCCTTAACCTTGCCATCACAAAATCTTGGAGGTACACTTTCTCCTCATATTGGGAACCTCTCCCATCTTCGACAAATTTGGCTCAAGGGGAACAACTTGCATGGTTCAATACCGGAACAAGTTCAGCGCTTATCCCAGTTAGAGTTCGTTTCTCTTCAAGGGAATCAGTTCGACGGTCATATCCCTTTATCATTGATCACTTTGAAAAGTATTAAGATACTCGACCTGTCCTACAATCATTTCTATGGGAATATTCTGAAACATCTACAGATTTCTGCTTCCCTAACAATGTTGAATTTGTCTTATAATGATCTTGAGGGTCCGGTTCCAACCTTTATTAGTTCTAAGATAATTCATGTTGAAGGAAATGATAAGCTATGCGGAGGCATAGTTGAACTGAAGCTGCCTCAGTGCAAAGGAAAGTCACCTTTTCTCAAAGTAATATTACCTGTGATATTTGGAAGCCTGTGTTTGATCTTGTTAGGTTTATTTTTCATGTGGTATCCAAGAAGAATTCTGAAAGGAAAATCTTCCTCAACTTCATTGTTTGATAACCATTGTTTCACAAGAATTTCTTATCAAGAGATCCTCAATGCAACTGCTGCTTTCTCTGATGATAATTTGATTGGTGTTGGAAGATACGGTCATGTGTACAGAGGAGTTCTTGATCAAGCTAACATGGTTGTTGCAGTGAAGGTATTCAATCTCCAACAACATGGAGCTTCAAAGAGTTTTTCATCTGAATGTAAAGCCCTGAGAAATATTCGACATAGAAATCTCATAAAGATCATAACATGTTGTTCGAGCGTGGATTTTCACGGAAATAACTTCAAAGCACTAGTTTTGAAATATATGCCTAATGGAAGTTTGGAGGAGTGGCTACACTCAAAAGTTGGGCAATGTGAGTCCAGAAGGATGAACTTCCTACAAAGACTCAACGTGGCCATTGACGTTGCTTGTGCAGTTGATTATCTTCACAGTCATTGCCAACCAACAGTTTTGCACTGTGATTTAAAGCCAAGCAATATTCTACTTGATGAAGATATGACAGCTCATGTGGCTGATTTTGGCTTAGCAACGATATTCTCTGTCACTTCTTACAAGTCTTCACAAAGCCAAGGAAATTCTTCTGTTGGAATCAAAGGATCAATTGGGTATATTGCTCCAGGTAATGATCTTATCAAATAATTCTCTTTTTGAAACAGAGAAGGTCAGATTTTCAAATGTTCATTGAAGTAATACGTGTATTATTTTGCAGAATATGGACTAGGTGGTGAAGTCTCAAAGAAGGGAGATGTTTACAGTTATGGGATATTGTTACTAGAGATGTTTATTGGGAAGAGACCAACCGATTTCACATTTCGGGATGAAAGAAATCTTCACACCCTTGCTAAGATGAGCATGCCTGCAAAAGTGATGAACATTGTGGATCCAACAATGTTCTTTGAAAGCACTGCTGAAACTATTAACAACGCCAATCAAAGCAGTCAACAGGCTAAAGTACTAGAATGCTTAGTTTCAGCAATAAGATTGGGAGTTACATGTTCAGCCGAATCCCCAATTGAACGTATTGACATGGGAGAAGTCATCACTGAATTGCATCGAATAAGAGAGCATTTAGAGCGTGTTACAGTCCATCTAGAGTGACAAACCGTGAACTCGTAGGTGCTCAAACAATGTCGATCACAAGTATGTGAGCTTAGCCATAGTTAGTTCTATTTCCAGAAACTTTCAGTGTTCTTACTATGTTTTGGACTTACAATAATTTCATATTGTGGTTTGGTAAAACCCAAAGTCTTTGTCAGTCTTCCAAGTCAAGTAGTTCACACTTCTAGTTCTAGTTCTATGTCAATTCCTTTCAGAATGATACAAATAAAAACAAGTGGATACCTGTTGATCCCGATCCTCTTTCACTAAACCACAACAGGTTAGTAGGATAGTTCAGCTTTCTAAGAATTTTTTGTGCAGATCAGGTAGCTACAAGTAAGAACTGACAACTGAACTTAAAGGGGCAAACTATAAAAGTATCTTATTGTTTGTCCCTTTTTTAAAATTTCGCATGCCAGGTCCAGCAACAAGCATGTCTATGTCCGAAGTCTATCTAATGGGTCTGTCCAATCTATCTCTCGTGACTTATTTTGAGTAGTTTTCCATGCTGGGTCCAGCATGTCCAAAGTTTTGCATCATTCACTCCGTAATTTATCAACACTCCCCATAACTGCACATTCATAACTAGTATACTGTTTGTTTGAGTCTTGCAATTTTCATGGAGTAGTGCCAGTGATACTAATTTTATGGATCAATATCAACCCACTGGCTACGACTTCCTCCACAAACCAGTCTGATTGACAAGCCTTACTTTCCTTCAAGCTAAGATACAAAGTGATCCGTTCAAAGCATTGAGTTCTTGGAACAACTTGATTCACCATTATCAGTTCCTTGGAGTCACATGCGGTGATAGTCTCCATGGTGATAAGAGTTGCTTAGACTTGCAACTTGAAAATCTTAGAAGGTACCTCTCCTCACATTGGGGATCTCATTTCTTCAATAAATCTGGCTCAACGACAATGCTTACATGGTTCAATACCAAACCAAATTTAGATCCTCTCTCTGAGAAAAAATGCATTTGGTGGTCATATTCCTCAATCACTGAACAGTTTAAAAAGTATTAAGGTACTCCATCTTTCTCACAATAACTCTATCTGGGGCTATTCCAAAACAACTGGATATTTCTGCTTCTCTAAGTTGGATTTGTCCTATAATGACCTAGAGGGTCTGGTTCCAAACAATGGTGCCTTAAAGGCTGACACAAGTCATGTTGAGGAAAATAGTAAGTTTTGCGGAGGTATCAATAACTCACGCATAGTTTTTTTTTTTGAAAGCGAGCTGGATTTTAAGGACCCCAAAACCTTTATATAAATGAAACAAAAACAAAAACAAAAACAAAAACAAACTCTCACAAGAAAGTGAATTCTAGTGTGAGTGAACATGGTTACTAGGCCTATAAAAATCTTCAACTAGCATCGGCCAAAGAAGAAACCTCTTGTTTTTTTATCCCTTTCTCATTTGTTAATGTGGAGGCAAGTGAACACACACCGACTTAGGACAAAGAGAACACTATAACAGATGAGCAGAGTAGTAACGAGGAACATGAGCAAGACAAGATCCTTCTAGTGAAGAGGTTGCAAGAAATTTGTTTTCAAAATCTTGCACTAAAGATTTTAGTCTCTGCCTTCGAAGATCCTCTAGGGCTAAAAAAACAAACAAAAAGTACAAAGGTTGAATCATTTCCTCACGCATAGTTTGTATATATGATGGGTGATAGGGGCATAATTAAGCTATTTTTAGTACCATATTTCTATATATATTTTTAGCTATTACTTGTTAATTATGGTTCTAATTGCTATTTTCATGTTTGTGTAGGTTTCCAATTACAATATTTTAAAATAGCAGCAAATTGGTAATTTAGAAATACTAATTGCACAAGGAAATTAATCACACAAGCAAGGAAACCACAACAAAAAGAAGAAAACAAGAATAAAAAGGGGGCAATACCTGGCTTTGAGAAATCATCCATCCACGGCTTCCATCGCCTATCCAGCAATAACATCCATCCACGACTTCCATCGCCTATCCAGCAATAACCCTCGCATTCACGATCCAGCCATTTAGCCTTCATCCATCGCAGCAGAGAGCATCCACAGCTTCCATCAAACCCAATCGAAACCCATCCTTCCACAGTCTCTCCTTCTCACCCGATCTCTCCCATAGCCGCCATCGTCCTGAACTCATCCATCTACAACCTTCATCACCGCCAGCAGCCCAACATCGTCACCCATCCTCACCATCTTCATCTTTCTCTCGCCTGACTCCCTTATCGCCATCACCATCAAAACCTCCTCGCACGGAAACCCTCGTCTCAATCCTCTATCTCGCTGTCCTTCATTGTCGCCACCTCGCCATCCCCCTCACATCCTCTTCTCACTGGAGCAGAGACTGAAGAAGCAGAGATTGCAAACGAAGGGAGACTGAAGAAGCAGAGATCGGGAGGAAGGGATATCTCCCTTCGCGCTATTTGCACCCCAACACTCATCTCTCTACCACCACAGATCAGTCTACAGTGTTTTGTCTCATCTCTTAACTCTTTCTCTTAGTTTTAGTTTGATATTTAATTATGTATTGCTATTCGAACATAATTAATATGTCTAGCTAAACTCTTCTTAGTTAGGGGTGGATTCGAAGACCTGAACATGTGCTTTATAAATTAATTGAATTTAATCTTCCTTGCTATTGGTGATTGTGTTTTGCTTAACTGCTTTATAGATAACTTTTCTTTTTCTGTTTGTTAAGGTGGCCAACTTAGTAAGCATGCTAGGATCTGGGGCTAGAATATAGGAGAGTTTCACCTGATTGTTATAATATTGTATTCACAAGTAGTAAATACCAAGGAACGTTGGTAAGGTTAAGTAAAAACCTAGGTAAGAACAAGATGCTGATCATACTTGTAATTGCCTAGTAAGTGTTCATATTTTCCAAAAAACTTAATGATCTTAGATTGTTATTTAACTTGCGATTCCTGTTTAGATAGCATGATAAGAATAGTTTGAAAGCGACGCTTAGTTTAATTCAACAAACTTGGGAAAATAATAAGATTAATGCAGTGCGGTCACGGTTAGTCTTGAGCATTGTCTCTCACAAGTTAGCAAGTGATGATTGAAGATTGATTTATAAGCATATGTTTGGTGTGTGGAGATAAACCCTTATCTAATTTCTCATCTTTGCCATCCCCTTTAGTTTTATTATCTTTATAGTAATTTTCGTAGTTATTTTCATAGTTTAATTTAGAAAATCCAATCCCCCATTATTTAATTAATTAAGTTGTTAGTTGTCTTTTAGTTATTATTAGTGTTAATTTACAAACCCTCTAATCCCTGGTCTAGAACGATCCCTATTTATTCTATACTACAATCACAAAGCAGGGTATTAAATTGTGTGCTACTAAAATAACGCATCAATGGGAGTTAATCTTAATGTTCATTCGTTCATAACATTTTCTGAGGAAGTTATGTATCATATATACAAAGCTAGCCAATCTGGGCACTAAACCATAGTCAATATTGTTGGTGCCATATCAAAAAAGGACTCCTGAAAGTCGAGTCAGAAAGGAGAACCCAGAAGGCTTGACTCCGAGTCAAGTCCATTTTACTGGAGACCAAGTGAGAATCAGAACCGAAAGGATCCAATTTTTCCTGCACTGAGTTTGATCAATTCTTAGGAGTCCTGGCAGGAAAGACTGCATCCAGGATTATCTTCGTGGCTCCAAGGTGTTTCTGGGATTTTTTTTCCTAGGATTTCATATTGTTTTTTAAATTTCAATCATGCCACCACATTTGTAAACATGAGCTAGTTGTGGATGATTTTGGTCTTTGAGAAGGTTTCAAGTACCCTATTGTCAAAATTTCAGTGAGGAGGAAGTGGTCTCTACTCTCTAGTTGGTGGTGAGGAATGGTGAGGTGACACAAACAATTTAGTCTTTAACTACTTTGCGCCATTATCCCTAATAATCGGAAGTTTTAAACCTATGTTATTCTATCACACCCCGATTTTCGAAGAAAAACGAAAATCCTAAAATCCACGTAGGATTATCTGTTTCCCCCAAAACTCGGGACGTGAAAATTTAATAACAACATAAACAAATAGCAGCAACAACTAAACATGATTTGATAACTGAAACAAATAAAACTCTAACCCGAAAAGACTCTGACGTTGCTAGCTCCACTAACGGAACTCCAGTAACGCTGCTCAAAAGTCTCTAAACCTGAAAGGCTAATCGGCTACATTTCAAAAGGAATGTACCCAAGAAGCAAAAGCTCACTTGGGTCAGCAATAAAGCTGGTGTGAGTAATCTTCATCCAAAAATCAATAAATCCACACGTGATAACATCAAACTAAACAAAAACAATAACCAACCACACCAATAGGCAGTTCCTCAATGAGGCAAGAGTGTTATCATCCTAACTATAGAAATTGACTATGGCAAGCCTGACCTGCAAAAATATGAGTGGACTTGTCATCCTGGATGAAAAGGTTAGAAACAATCGGATAATATTTCTAAGTTATAAATCCTCATAAATGTAATTTATTTTCAAACTACTATACAAATCATAGTCATATCAGACTATTATTAAAACATCAACAAAACACATTTTCTACCTTTAGGAAGACATATAGTTCTCATTCAATAGTCGAATGAGCATTTAGTTTCTTCTTTTAAGGTAATCATGCACATACAAAAAAAGAAAAAAGATATCTCGCTTCTTTTCCACAATCGCACCATCCTCCTTCTGCCGAACACACCTCACCCAAGTGTGTCTCCCTTGCCTTCGAAACCACTCGGAGCGTACATGTTCCAAGTGGGGTGCCACATCGAGGAACATGTCATCTCACCCGAAGTTCGATCTATGGCAAGCATTTCCTAAATCTACACGTACAACCGAACTCACATGGAACGGTGCACCGATATGCAAGTAAGTCTACATACATAAAATAATACCACACGTATACAAGCAAGTCTGTATACAAAACAATTTCTTTTCTTTTCACATTTTTTTTCCGGAGTTGTGGAAAAGAGCATAAAAATTAAATAAAACCTCAAAACTCTTTTATGGTAGCGCTTTGTCAACCACGACAAATCAACCACAATGTTCACCCATTCTATTGGGGAAACAAATAATATTTGACTCATTTTCCAAGTAAGCATGTCACACTCTAAACTGTACGAACAAACGAATTTGGCAACCAGAGTATTAAAAGGTATTATCAGGCACTAATGTAACCGCATGAAACGTATGCTTATCATAAGCTCATATGCCAATTCACATATCTCATCTCTTTGCATCATATGAAAAACAATATGCATACCAATTCACATTAAAATACCAATACTCAAGCTAAAATAAGTGCTTAGTTAAATTCCAGCCAATATCTATTACTAGAAAATTTTTCTTCTAGACAAAAACTAAATAAGGGTTTAATCATACATAATACTAATACAGACAAGACATTATCTCATTACAACCCAATTTCGATGTTGAAATAAAATAATTTTTTTTTTTTTATAAAAACTGATCCAAGCAAATCAAAGCATCCATTCATAATATATCATTGTCTGCAAGTACCAATAGACTTCACTAAAACAGTGATTTAGCTTGATATTAAAATCCACTATTGCAAAGCAAGATGATGGTGTACAAAAGGAATTCATTCAAACTGAAAATTCAAGCCTTTGCCCCCTTTGAAAAGGCAGAGTCACTGATCTTCAAAGGCATGCAACTCTTAGCAACCAATGTGGTCTTACTCATGCATTCTTAATTGTCTGAAGGATAATTTGTCTACATCATGCCCACACTCTAAGGTGGCTAGCTAGATCAATTATACTGTTTGTTTTGAAAGTGGAAATCAGTATCTAATGGATTCTCCATGTTCACCATAGAGTGCTAAAACATACTAGTTCAAATTGACCATTAGAGGAGCATCAAATAATCTATAGACTATATGCTCCACAATTTACATAATGGGGTTCTAAGTTAAATTCCCTTGAGAAGTCTGTGATGTAAACATTTACTTTGGAACATAGTGGAGAAATAAATCATCAAAACCAAAACATGGTACTTTCCCTAACACACTCTTTTGATATGACCTGGAATGATTTCATCTTCAACCAAGTAAGCCTTCGGCTTGGTCATTTATAATGACAGTTCTATCAACATGAGTGAAGGTTCCCCTTTTCCCCTACCCTCTATCCCCTAGGTGCTTCCCAGTATCAATTAGACTCTAACAAGTTCAAAAAATGCTTCGCATTAGTTAAAATTCAAACTAATACACCAATCATCATGCATATCTTTCACTACAAACAATAAAAAAAAATAACTGAAGACATAACATCAAACACATGGAAGGCATTCAGAAAACTCTCCAAAATCGCAAATCGCAAAGGATTGCGCAGCCAACGCAATCATCCCACATCGTCTCCTCTCCTACTCGTAATCTCCCTGAACCAACTTTGAATCAGGTATGAAACAGACCCTAAACCATCCCTGCAACATGCCCTGATTCAGTCCTTGAAAACGCCATTGAACCACCCTTCAAACAGCTTCGAATCAGCATTGTATGGGACCTTGAAACAACCTGAAACAGACTCTGATTTAACCCTGAAACCATCCTCGATTCAGCCCTGAAACCCGCTCTGAAAGCCTCCCATTTCAGCCCATACACACACCTAAATCAACCCTGAATCAACCTCGATTCAGACCCTGAAACAACCCTGCAAGCATACCTGAATCAACCCTCAATCACCCAGTCACACACGTACTCTCTTATTTTCTTTCCTCTCCATTTCTCTTCTTTGATCCTCATCACTCCAATCTCTCTCTTTATCATTTCAAGCTCGTTATCGACAAATTTACACGAGCTATTGAATAAGAGTAATTACAGGCATTCCATCGAACAAGTGAGATGCACTACATTCTAAAGTTATTGTACCTTCAATCAATTATGATATTCAATTCACTCAAAGACATAATAATTGCTAGAACAAAAACTAAACCAATACAAAATGATCATGTAACCTACCCAAAACAAAAAGGCAATAGAATAAACAATCCACATCAAAACTTAGAAATAAATCATAACACACAAAACATAAACATACCCATTTCTTGTACCAGTTGAGTCCTATATATATATATATTAAATAGATGCTTAAAACAATTACATACAAAATAAATACAAACCCATTTCAGAAAAAAAAATAAAATAATGCAAACCCAGTCCTTCAATCAACTATATTGAGCTATGAGACACAATTTCACAGAATAAAAATAGGTTCGGAAAAGAGATCAAATAAACAACACCCAGAAATCTAAAATCTAGGAAATTGAATAAGGGAGGAAAAGGGTACAAGAGAAATCTCACCGATCAGCACATAGCCATCGCCACCGAGACCTTCATGAAGACCTCTCTCTCACGCCGCCATCCCCTCTTTGTTGCAGCACCACACCATTCCCAGAGCCACCAACAAGAATAAGAAAACGTGAAGGGGAGAAAAATGAAGGAAGAAGGAGAAAAGAAGAAAGAAGAAGGAAGAAAAAAAAATGTTTCTCTTTATATTTTATAAGGTTGGTGGCTATTCGCCCCCACTAAAATTCTAAGGGTAGTCCGTCCTTTAACTTCACAAAATAAAACCATAATCATTAGTTTATTCAAGCCCAAATACAATTGAGTAACAACCCATCAACGTTGGGGTTTACAATTTTTTGGTGAAATACACACACACACACCTTATCCTATTTAGCCATGGCAAACAAAAATCTTTTTCCCCAATAAATGAGATTACAATATATGTCACAATTAATAAATTAGAAAATTTTATATTTATTTAATTAGGCGGATATTACATATTCTCTCAACGTGATGCACTTAAATGAGAACATGCCATAATAAGGTTATTAAAGTATGGCTCTCCAATAATGAACTAAATTGACTGGTATCAATCCAAAGTCTCCCAAGTCAAGTCGTCTGTTTCTTATCTTTGAATATATTGAGTGTAAGCCCTACATAGATGACTAAAGATAGAATTTTTAGTAATACTTAGGGCCCATATTTTGGCATTTTTGCATCAATGGGTTGATGAAGTCTCATAGCGCGTTTAAAGTCTCCCAAATCTTCACACACTTCTCACTCTTGATAATATGATAATATGTTGACTTGTATGGATCAATATCAACCCATTGGCCACAAGTTTTTCCACCAACCAATCTGATCGACTCGCCTTATTTGCCTTCAATGCTTATTCCATCAGTCAGTTCCATGGAGTATCATGTGGTGGTAGTCACCACCGTGACAGGGTCACTGTCTTAGAATTGGATTCACAATCACTTAACCCAATTAGAGGTCCTTTCTCTTGAAGGTAATCTGTTGGATGGTCATATCCCTTGGTCACTGAGCACTTTAAAAAGTATCAAAGAACTTGATCTTTCAGACAACCGTCTATCCGGGGAGATTCCAAAACATATAGGGAGTTCCACTTCTCTAATTAAGTTGGATTTGTTTTCTAATGATCTCGAAGGTCCGGTTCCAATGAATGGAGCCTTTAAGAATTCACCCTATAATCAATGTTGAGGGAAACAGTAAGCTCTGAATTATATCACATAAAATACCATTTTGAAGGTGTTAGAGACTTAGAGTCCTTCTGGAGTGACAAAGTATTTTGATTCAGAGACCATTTATGAAAAGTGGTAGCCTGTTAGAGTCCATCTACTTTATTTTGTGCGTAATTTGTGGTAAAGTAACATAATCTTGCTTTCTGTGTTCTTATTTTGTGTAAAATTTACAAGACACATTTTTTTCCAACTACCAGTCTCCCAAGTCAAGTCATTCCATGCTACTTTTCTTGATGATCAAAAGTCTTCCCAAATCAAGTCACCTTCTCTCAAATAAATGGAAATGGTAAGCTCTGTGGAGGTATGATCGAACTAAATCTGCCTCCCTGTAATGGAAAGTCACCTTCTCTTTCCTATGATTTCTTGCATACTCTTGATTTTAATGGCGTTCGTGTGTTTCATTTGTTGCCAAAGAAGAATGTCAAAAGTAAAGCCTTCCTCACCATCATCCCTCAACCACATTATTCATGATAGGTTCACGAGGATTTCTCATAAAGAGCTCCTCATTGCTACTAATCATTTCTCAGATTGTAATCTGATCGGTATTGGAAGTTATGGTCGTGTGTATAAAGGAAAGCTTGATCATAACACAATAGTTGCAGTGAAGGTATTTGTTGGAACATATGTGGGTTTTTAAAATAATTTGATTAACAAACGAATTTAAAAACAATGAGTGGGGCGGCTTAGTGGTTCCAGGAATCCCGCCATGTTTTCAGCCATTACTGTTCCTAGTGGTTGCTTTTCTATTCTTTATATACCATCTTGTTTTAGCACTTGATTAAAAACTAGAGATGGAGAGAAACATCTGGAGAGCTTCTCCAGTTTCATACCCGCAACAGTCTTGCTTCCCTGTTTTTATACTCTCTTGTATTAGAGCTTAAACACATATGATGAACACAGTTCATAAAAGCTAAGAGAGAATGAAACGAAAAAAAATAGAGAAGAGTGATCTTCTTCTTCTTCCAGTTTTTGAACCAGCAAAAAAAAAAACAGAGCAGCAGTTTGCTTCTTCAAAACGAAAAACACAGCTTGTTTGAGTCTTGCATCTTCGAGTTTTTACAAAACAGAGAAAGAGAATGAACAACAACAGAGGGAACAACAGTCTTGCTCTTTCCAGTTCATGCATCTTCTGGAACAGCAGTCTTGCATCTTCCAGTGTTCATCCTGTTCTTCGAGTTTTGTCTCAGTCTTCAAAATCAGAAAACAGAGTTTGCAAATCAGTCTTCAAACAGTTTTGCAAACAGAATTCGGAATGGAGTTTTTGCTTCAACGAAATACAGAGTGAGCTTATTCCAGTTTTGCAATCAGAAACAGTGCTTTGATTTTTCAATGAAAAACAGAGTTTTGAACAACAACGTGAAACAGAGTGTTTTTGCAAAACAGAAACTGTTCTTGCATTTCTTGCAAAACAGTAGTGCATCCAGAACATGTTTTGAAAACAGTGTTTCTGTTCTTGCCGATTTTTGATTCCGAGCAAATAATGAGAATGAGGGTGAATAGTATACCGTTTATTTGTTGTGCACATTTGAACGAGACAGAGAAGATTCTGGGCTGTTTTATTCTGGGGACGGCGGGGCTATAACACTGCTAGCACAATCTTGGGCAGAGCCGCGAAACGTCTTAAAGAGAGCGACCTAGTCCGCGACTCAACCCAAGAACAAAAATGGTACATTTTTATCTAACTGTTTATTTGAATTGTTACAGCAGTAGAATCTTATTTGGAAGTTACAACAAACAGGTATGAATTTATTTCATAGGTTGAATTATGTTTCAAAGAATGTTTGCTATGTTTGCTTACATTAGTATGCTTATTTGCATATGTTATTGCTTATATGATTAATGTTTGGATGGAAAATATGCTTTATATTTGCATATTGAAATTGACTTGAATAGAACATCCTAGACATTAGTTTAGCAAAATACTTAGAAATGTCTTACTGTGACATAATATGTGCTGATCCATGTAATGTGCTCCAACAATTTTAAGACGATGTTCTTTCTGCCATGATTACAAATACTGAATTTGCTAAACAAAGTTTGCATATATTTGTAATACAAGAATGCACACATGTGATCACACTAGAAGTGAAGTTGAGTTATGATACTGACTTTAGCTATGGACTATTCCTTGATTCAAAGGGATCCAAGGATAGATTGACAAACATTACTTTGACAAGAAAATGTATGTTATTGCCATGTTGCTTCAATGTGTCTGTTTGTTATGGATCTCATTCACCTAAGCAAAATTTGTTCCAAGGATTGGGATTTAGTTTTGTTTACACTATGATGCTTTTATGAATCCTTGGGTAGAAGTGTTTTGTTGTGAAATTGGGATGGAAGCATGTTTCTCCATTTATTTATTTTATAAATTGATTATGGTAGAATCTATGCAAGGACACAATCCATGGTAGTACTTGAAAAGTTTAGAAAGAGGATTATATTTAAAAGATCCACATGATTTAGAGTTTTACAACTACGTTTGCAATATCAGATATCTTTAGCTATAATGGTGGTTTACCATGTTGAGAAATTTTAAAGATATTTTTATGGTGATTTTACAACCATATTGAAATCATATTAATTATGATTAACGTAGTTAGAGATTGACATACATATACACATGATGACATGTAAAATGTAGTCTAAACTCTAAAACCTTGGAGGAATAGAACACCATGATTTAGGCTTCCTGAGTTGGAATATCATGAAATCTGAATCAATAAATTTCATTTGAACATTTCGTGAGAAGTGAATAATATCATCTATGCATGTTACTCTTTAGATAATGAGTATGCAGTTATATGATAATTATGCTATGCATTTTGGATGATTCAGTCTATTTTGTTGAGAACAATAATTGATCTATTGTGCAAATTAGAATGCCTCTAATTATCAATACTATTGATGGAAAGAAAAACCATGTGTTTAATGTAATAGTTGATATTTGATGTTAAGCTGACATAAGGAGGCTATAAGGAATCATTTATATACAGATTGACCTGTGAATTTTTGTTCTTGAGGTCAATACATAAATGATTTTGCTCAGACCATAAGTTGGTCGGACTTCCACATGAGGACATGAATTCTTATAGAAAGGATATGTTCTCATGATGATGATGTAGATGACAAAATAGATCAATTGAAGCTATTGCTTGATTTTGTTGCGAAACTTTGTTATCAAAGTCTGCAACTAAATTCTCAGAGGCTGAATAAATATAGCTTGATGTTTACATCAAAGTTTGAAAAATTCAAAAGCTGAATTTAAGATACGTGTTCTAATGATATTTTGTGTTGATTCTTGAACTTAAAAGAAAAAATGAGAATAGCGAGATGAACAGAATGGGTATCTTATTCGATATTCTCATTTTATGGGTCCTTAAGAATTGAATGCATGGTCCGCTTCAGATAGCAAGAAGACCGTCATTGAATATGCATTCAAAAAGGTAGTTAAACCTGTTTTTGACAAAAGTGAGAAGGACCGAAGTTCAAAAGTCCCTTAAAGGGAAGCTTACGTATATTTTTATACATGCTAAAAATAATTTTGTGAGAAGATTTTTTGTTTCTCAAGGAATTATTTTATGATAAGATGAATTGCATTTATTTTCGAGGCATAGTGGGGGTTATTTCGAGGAATAGTGGGGGTGTATCCTCAAATAACGTGCCTATGATAAGGATGCATGAAACTGATAAAGTCATAGAATCTGAGCCTAGGAGAAGTAAACGAAAATGAACTTCTTGGCCCCGATTACTATGTATTTTCAGTAAAGAAGGTTTTCCTTAGATTTCAAGGAGCCTAATAGATGCAAATGAAAAGGTCATGAGGTACCTTAAGAGGACTACGATCTCGGCTTACAGAAGTTTACCGCTGTCCTAGAAGGATATAGCGATGCTGATTGGAACACCCTTTCAGATGACTCCAAAACCACCAGTGGCTATATTTTTAATATAGTTGGTGGAGCTGTTTCTTGGAAGTCAAAGAAACAGACCATATTGGCACAGTCCATGATGGAGTCAGAGATTAGAACATTAGCTACGGCTAGTGACGAAGCAGTTTGGTTGAGAACCCTGCTAGTAGAGAACCCTTTATGGGAAAGACTGATTCCAGATGTTTTGATCCAGTGCGATAGTTCTGCGGCTATTGCGAATAATACAGAACCGTTAGTATAACGGCAAGAAACGACAAATACGTCGTAAGCACAGTAAGGATAGAGAATTCCATGTACTGGTGCTGTGAGATCGGATCAAGTACGAACTGATGTGAACTCGGCTAATTCTTTGACGAAAGTATTAGCTAGAGAGAAGGGTTTTGAAACCTCGAAAGGAATGGGACTAAAGCCTTTAGATTGATGAGTTATTCATGACGGTAACCCAACCTATAGACTGGAGATCCCAAGAAATAGGTTCAATGGGTAATAACAAGTCGTGAATGATATGATGTGGATCATGCTGACAAAATAATAATCTCATTCCTAGAATACAGCATGAATTCCTGAAGCGATGGTAGGATGAGTTGAAAAACTCTTAATGAAGTCTATACTCTATGTGGAGTGGAGTACCTAGCTACGGGAGTACTCTTGATAGACTCACCTAAGTGATTGTGGAAGTTTGGCCGCTTCCTATGGAATTAGTGGGCAAAATTCCTAGAGCCTTCACTTACTGGGATATACGTGCATGGCCGTATAGCACGGGCTTTTTAGACTTCACCCAGGAAAAGGTTGTGCGTGTAATGTCTGTTAGAGATAGAGTTCAAAACTACGAGTTACTCTAGTATAATCTAAAGCATGAACACTACGCAAGAGTTCAAGTCGAAAGACACTTTTGTTTATGCACAATCTTATGTTTGAACGATTGCTCGATGAAAATTGTTTTTTCAATCCAAGTGGAGGATTGTAAAAATTGTTTTTTCAATCCAAGTGGAGGATTGTACAATTGTTTTAAAAATCCAAGTGGGGGATTGTTGGAACATATGTGGGTTTTTAAAATAATTTGATTAACAAACGAATTTAAAAACAATGAGTGGGGCGGCTTAGTGGTTCCAGGAATCCCGCCATGTTTTCAGCCATTACTGTTCCTAGTGGTTGCTTTTCTATTCTTTATATACCATCTTGTTTTAGCACTTGATTAAAAACTAGAGATGGAGAGAAACATCTGGAGAGCTTCTCCAGTTTCATACCCGCAACAGTCTTGCTTCCCTGTTTTTATACTCTCTTGTATTAGAGCTTAAACACATATGATGAACACAGTTCATAAAAGCTAAGAGAGAATGAAACGAAAAAAAATAGAGAAGAGTGATCTTCTTCTTCTTCCAGTTTTTGAACCAGCAAAAAAAAAAACAGAGCAGCAGTTTGCTTCTTCAAAACGAAAAACACAGCTTGTTTGAGTCTTGCATCTTCGAGTTTTTACAAAACAGAGAAAGAGAATGAACAACAACAGAGGGAACAACAGTCTTGCTCTTTCCAGTTCATGCATCTTCTGGAACAGCAGTCTTGCATCTTCCAGTGTTCATCCTGTTCTTCGAGTTTTGTCTCAGTCTTCAAAATCAGAAAACAGAGTTTGCAAATCAGTCTTCAAACAGTTTTGCAAACAGAATTCGGAATGGAGTTTTTGCTTCAACGAAATACAGAGTGAGCTTATTCCAGTTTTGCAATCAGAAACAGTGCTTTGATTTTTCAATGAAAAACAGAGTTTTGAACAACAACGTGAAACAGAGTGTTTTTGCAAAACAGAAACTGTTCTTGCATTTCTTGCAAAACAGTAGTGCATCCAGAACATGTTTTGAAAACAGTGTTTCTGTTCTTGCCGATTTTTGATTCCGAGCAAATAATGAGAATGAGGGTGAATAGTATACCGTTTATTTGTTGTGCACATTTGAACGAGACAGAGAAGATTCTGGGCTGTTTTATTCTGGGGACGGCGGGGCTATAACACTGCTAGCACAATCTTGGGCAGAGCCGCGAAACGTCTTAAAGAGAGCGACCTAGTCCGCGACTCAACCCAAGAACAAAAATGGTACATTTTTATCTAACTGTTTATTTGAATTGTTACAGCAGTAGAATCTTATTTGGAAGTTACAACAAACAGGTATGAATTTATTTCATAGGTTGAATTATGTTTCAAAGAATGTTTGCTATGTTTGCTTACATTAGTATGCTTATTTGCATATGTTATTGCTTATATGATTAATGTTTGGATGGAAAATATGCTTTATATTTGCATATTGAAATTGACTTGAATAGAACATCCTAGACATTAGTTTAGCAAAATACTTAGAAATGTCTTACTGTGACATAATATGTGCTGATCCATGTAATGTGCTCCAACAGTATTCAACCTTCAACAACCAGGAGCCTCAAAGAGTTTCTTATCTGAATGCAGTGTCTTGAGAAACGTCCGGCACCGAAATCTCGTAAAGGTCATAACATCTTGTTCGAGCATAGACTTTCAAGGCAATGATTTCAAAGCGCTAGTTTTTGAATATATGCCTAATGGAAGTCTAGAGGAGTGGCTTCACCCTAAAAGAAGAGTTAGGCAACGTGAGCCAAACATTTTGAACTGCCTGCAAAGACTCAACATAGCTATTGACATTGCTTCTGCAATTGATTATCTTCATCATCATTGCCAACCAACAGTTTTGCATTGTGATATGAAGCCAAGCAACATTCTCCTCGACGAAGATATGACAGGTCATGTGTCTGATTTTGGTTTAGCAAAGATTTTATCTTTCACTTCTTACAAGTCTTCACAAAGTCAAGGAAGTTCCCTTGCAATCGAAGGATCAATTGGGTATATAGCTCCAGGTAAAATATAAGTAAGCAATTTCTCTTTTTCATGAATGATCACATTTTCATTTTCATAAAGAAGCCTTTACTTCTTAACCCATTAGGAGTGCCATTTTGATTAGTTGGTTTAAGCACAAAATGTTCATACAATACAATATATATGATTTGAAGGCTTAGGTAGCTATTTCCCATTCAATATATTAATTTTCTAAAGTATCTAACAATGAGAAGCCTATAATTTGCAGAGTATGGACTAGGTGGTGAATTTTCAACGAAGGGAGATGTTTACAGTTATGGAATACTATTGTTAGAGATGTTTACGGGAAAGAGGCCTACAGATAGCATGTTTCAGGAAGGACAAAATCTTCATAGTTTTGCTAAAACAGCTTCTCCCGAACAATTAATGAAAATTGTTGATCCGAAAATGCTCTTTGAGGGAACCGGTGAAACTATCAAAATTCCAAACATGGATAGACGTGCTAGATTAGTTGAATGCTCCATTCTAGCAATAAGATTGGGAGTTGCCTGTTCTGCTGAATCCCCAAGTGACCGTATCGATATGGGTAAAGTCATTACTGAATTGTATCATATAAGAAACCAGTTGAAATGTTGATTGAGTGTAGTATTGTTAAGTAGGTGTTGTAAATATGCAAGGATATAACTTATGTATTTGGTGCTTTAGTTTTTTTTTTTTCCTGCTTAGTAGATTGTTTCCATGTTCTTAATTGTGTTTTAAGCAATACGATAATCTTTCTTTCAAACAAAGGGTTCTCTGCACTATACAAATGCATTCTATTTATCTCGAAACGTCATTGAACTGCGCACAAGCGAAGATATCAAAACTCTTCTCAAGATGATGAAAGATAGTGAAGTTGTGGGCCGGCACATTAACGGAAATATATATCGGTATTGTGTATTAGTATTAGTATTAGTTTTGAAGGTCGAAATAAGTATTTTCCCTTTTTTGAGTTAATTACTTGAAGCTATCTTCCATTTCATCACCTCCAAAAACAGATTTCGCTTCCAAGAAAAACCTCACACGAGTTTGCCCGTGTAGCTAACCAGATAACCCAAGTCGAATTTATGCGGGTATATCCTACCAATCACCAATCTTTCTTAGTTTCCTAATGAACTAATCACAAATGCAAAGGGTTGGAATCTCGCTTTCTTATTAAATAACAAAGAAGTGCCAGAAACAATTCTTTTTTGGGGTAAATGATACATGTGAGTTACAACAATTTTTGGTCCAAATTGCACCCAGGGGGAAATGAGAAGTTGCAATACATTTGGATGAAATCTAGCATATATATATATAAAAGACTACACAAGTGAGTGAGAGAGAGACTAAGAGATTGTAAACAACGAGTGAAATGAGGGTTTTTGAATAAGAATGGCATCGAACTTAAAACGTAGATAAGTTGTTATGTTCCACCTATGGTTCTATCTCTAGATTGTAATATCATCCACCACAAATCATACACTTTCAAGCTAATTAACATTGGCCAAACCTATTTTAACAATGTCAATAACTCAATACAAAGATAAAATCTTATTTACAAATCACTTTCTTTATTTCTTTTTAAATAGGGTTAATTGTTGTTTGCCCCTACAATAAATAGTTAATTGAAAAGTGCCCTATAATCAATTTGTATTGCACTTTTCTTTTAAGAGTAGCGGTCAACGTGAATTGACCGTTTATTTTTAAAATAAATTTCCAAAATATCCTTGACAAATCAAAGGCTGAGATCTAGTTCGCCGCCTCCGACCCTTTCTTCCTCCCTCCTCTTATATGGTTCAATTCACAATATTTTAAGCTATTTAACCCACTCGAGCTGAAGAAGAGTTTTCTCATGGCTCCAACTTGTTCAAGCTCTAGGGTTAGGGTTCATTCATCCCCAAATCCAAAACCCTATTTTTCAATGCGAATTTCTTCGTCAATTCGACACAAAATTTGCCCAATCTGCCTCGATCACATCAAAGATAGCAAAGCAGCAGTTCTCCCGCCATGTCTTCACGCTTACTGCGTCGATTGCATTCGAAAATGGAGTCAGGTGAAGCGAAATTGCCCTCTTTGCAACGCCCAATTCACTTCAATTTTCACCAAAATTAGGATTTCCAGTGGCAAATTCGAAGAAGAACGCTTACCCATTCTTGGTGAGAGCAAGAAAATCGACTTCCGAGATCCTTTTTCTCGCCCCAGGTCAGTGTTTCCGACCTTTTAGGGTTTATTATGAATTCAGTTAGTTAAAAAGCTTGCAATTTTTTAAAAATTCGTATTTTTTTTTAGACAATTGAGAAGATTGCTGAATGAAGCACGGGGTTCAAACCAGCAATCGAGGCCGTTGCCACGGCGGAGGTCGTTTGGAAGGTCAGGATATGTGCCTTATGGTGAGAGGGAGAGGCATGAAGCTGATATTGCAGAGAGAGTTCTTCGATGGCGCGCTAGGTATGGCAATTTGATTCATTTTGTTACCTATGTTGTCATAGTTGTGATTGTTGGATTGAAATTTGGTTTTTTCTTTTTTTTTGGTGCGTGTGTGGATTTTGCAGTATATATAGCGGACGAATGCAAGCAGTTCCTCTCCCTGCTAGGAACTGCCAGGAACAGGTATTTTGGAGCAACTCCTTATTGAGTACGCCTCATTGAGTTAATACCTTCTACACTATGTGTCATGTATTGTTTACTTATATGTCTATATCTCTTTCTATCCTATGTATGCTTCTTGAGGTTTGATGATTGTATTGTGATGAATGATTGCTTGAAATGAAGGTAGTCATGGAGTCTCAGGGTCCTCCTTTGGTCTCCAACTGATTTAAATTGAGTTCTGTAGCATAATTGTTTTACAATGGAAAGCTTTGTTGGGCAACAACAATAGCTCTTTATTTGGGGATAGCTCTAATTCTATCTAACAATCTATTGTTCCCTCCGCGAGTATTAATAAAATTTATATTCCGTTACAAAATGTAAAAAGTTAGAGATGGTATAAAGAATTTCATTGACAGTTCTTTATGTGTGTTGTTCATGCTGCTCTTTGTATATGATTCTATAGATACAAACTTTCACGGCATCATAAGAAACCTTAACATTCCCAATGTGATTCTCTTTTCTTAATAAAATATGTGTTAAAAACTTTGTGTTGCTGTTATATGCTTTTACTCCCAACCTTTTTCACCATTACCTGACACATCTCATTTTTCTTTCCATCAGAATATATTAGGGAATAATTTCCTAAAGCATAGAATGCAGCAGCGGATAGAGCCTTGGATACAAAGGGAACTGCAGGCTGTACTTGGTGATCCAGATCCATTGGTTATTGTACACCTAGCCACAGCTCTCTATATTTCAAGTGTCGAAGAGAAGCTTAAGGCCTCTTCAGACTCAGAGTGTGGTTCTGTTGAAGATAAGTATGTGGAACAGTTAAGACCTTTCCTACAGGACAATACCAATATGTTTTGGCATGAAATGAGGTACAATTTTTATTTTTATCTGCCATCAGTAACTCAGTTATTTTATTTCTGATCACATGTGTGACCCCTTTTTGGCATTTCCTATTTTCCTTCACGTCATTCATCCCATTGAACTTTTTTCATCTATGTTTGCCAAACACGCCTCTTGTTAGATCCTGACGTTTTCAAAATACTTTTGCGACTCTACCTCACAAATGCTTCAGTTCATCATGAATCTGAAGTTTTTTCGTTATATGCATTTATGTTGCATGCACTCTTCTAAAGGAGGAAATAGTGACAGTCTGATAGGTCAGTGTTGGATCCTGATCATCTGAAAGTATATTTGATATCATGCAAAAATTGTAAATTCATTGTCGTTTTATTGATTTTGGCATTTGATACTTGCTAGGTAGCAAGGACAGTCCTGTGGGGTTGGTGTCTCCGTGTACAACACTTGTTGGACAATTTTAGAGTTTTCTGTTTAATTTTCTTCTTTATGCCAAAGTAATATTTTCTCTCATATGCTTTTCATTTGTGATTCATCATCTCAGCAAAACTGGACCTACATATTTGGTATCTTCAATCTATACATATCAACTGAACTAGCTGGCACCATCAAATCGTAGTTCCTTTGACCTGCCTTTTCAAAGATCTTGAATGGTTTTAAGAGTTGTTTATTATGTTATTTTCTTGTAAGAATGCCTGTGGTGTAACCATGTGGTTTCCGATAGTTTTAGTTTGTTATTGTCACTAACATTCTGGATTGTGGTCAAACTCGGTTGCAGATGCTATGCAGAGAGCTCGGTTGCAATGACTACATATGACTCTGTGGTTGAATACAAACAGATACACTTGGAGCATGTACAATTCTGTAGTTAAATACAAACAGATAGAGTAAGCACAATCGGAGATTCTATCAATGAAGTTCACTATTTGCTTTGTTGGAACCTTCGGTGCATTACTAGCCATGTTAGCAGGGAACTCCCAGCATGTGATCATAAGCAGGAAATGCAACCCAACACCTGATCCTGATGTGATGTTGCTGTTGGTCACAGTGGATGTGATGCCAAATAGCTTTATCGGATCTGTTTGAGCAATCAGCTGCATTGTGTGGCACGGTTATGTCATAATAATCCTGACATAACCGTAACTTGCTTTGGAGCACTTGAAAGTTGTGCTGCACATCACTGCCCACTTCAATATGGCTTGTTTACCTGCTGAGTGCTGAATACGGTTGCAACTTGGGCAGGATGGGCAATACCTTGATTGGGTTAGCATTGGTCATGGTCATAATTTTTTTAATCCGAACAAATTGGGTTGGGCATGGGCAATTGAGTTCCCTAGCCTGGACCAACCCGCTGTATGGATATATATCATATAGCTATTAACTTATGAAAATATATCACATTAGAAAATTTTGAATATCTCATATCTTAAATTTTTCTGTATTGAATGTGTCAAAATAAATTGAATCACATTATGGCTTCTATATTCTCCTCTTTTAGCATGAATATTAAATTCATATTATTTTTTCTATACTGAATCTATATTGATTATTTTACGTAATATTTTTTTGGTAGTTATTGCAAATTTGGAAAATGCAAGTTTGAAGACCTATCATTGGATTTTTTTTTTTTTTTTTCCGAAAGTATGTCAGGAGTTTAGCTTAGCCTTTTTGTGATTAAGTTTTTTTTTTAATGAAGAAATTAAATATCTTGATGGAATTGAAATATATAAGTCGATTTATTTGATTGTGTCAATTTTGTTGAAAATTGTATGTTAAAACTCTAGCATTTAAGACAAATATTTAGTTAACAAGTCAAGATTGGGTTGGTCACAGGCAATACTTTCAACCCACCCATACCGCTCACTTGCGGCCTTCCTATGTTAAATTTCAGTCGACATAGCTTTGACAAGTATCAGTTTTGAGTTCTTTTCAGATCCTAAGTCGTTACGTAACCGTCCGTCGAAATGCAGAGTGCCTCACAACTTGATTATTTGTTAATTTTATTTATTTTTCGATATGCATCAGTTCAGTGGAAACTGATGGATGGACACATGTTCTGATCCATATGTTTCAAGGAGAGTAAACAAGATACATCCTTTGAACAAAGCCATTGGAACCTTCAGCCTGTCTTCTCATATGTGATTTGAAGGTTTCCACCCTCCATTGATTAAATAAAAATAACTCACAAAACTGCCACACAGGACAATCTCTGAAAGTGGGTACATGTTCTATGAACAAGAATATCAAAACAGCCTTCATCATCTCCTTTGTTGGCTACATTACATTGGTGTCTTCTACAGTTCGGCTAGTACCATTAGTAATATGACTGCCTCGCAAATCAGTTACTTGTTTGGACAAAACCAAACCAGTCCAAGCAAAGATTGAACCAAGTTTAAAGCCAGACCTTGAGAAAAGAGAAATTAAAACTCACTAGATATCTTTCTTTATTATAAATTGGATAGATTCAGGAATGTGTTGAATTGAGTCTCATTCAAAGTCAGGTGAGACTTACTTATTCTTTTCTACTAAATAACAAACTAGTGAGCAGTTGTTTCCACCTTATTTTCTCGATTGAAACCAAACACGTTGCAGCCCAATAAAGCCATGCACCCATAATGAGGATGTTGGAGACACAATATAGAGTCCCAACTCATTAAAATTCCCACCTGTACAAACTTAGCTTCCGAGCCTCTTAAGGAGGCTGTTGAAGATGCTCTAACAACAGCTCACCCGTACTTTTGTCACTGAAGATCATCAAGTGATTGTGCTCAATTGCCCGAACAAATAGTTAATTCTAGCTCACATTGGGTAATTAAATCAAAGAATCGAACAGATTTTAGAAGTGGAGGACAGATCTAACGTCACAACATCACAACCCTTGTACAATTTGCCTATTATTATACAAGCCATACTTGAAGAAACAATATTCTGTCAAATAAGAATGACTATACCTTACGAGCATAATACAACTCAGTTCATTCCGTAACATATGTTAATGACAAAAACTAGGTTAGAAATACAGGTCATTGAGATTATACAATTTTGTGTTAGTACAAGCACCAACTCTGTGTGCAGCTTTGTCACTCTTCCTCTGGTTCTTCCTCATCTTGGAGAAGATTTTCTCGGTTGTCATGTGCCCAGAAGCCACGCACATCAATAAGCATATTAGCAACAGTCCCTCCTTGTTTACAGGATAGAAGATCATTCAGTGAAATCTTTAGGTGATCAATTGGTTTAACCATGTCCCAAATCTCATCTCTAACATCCTCGATACATAGCTTGTAGTTCCCTCCCTCGATCCATTTTTGGTGTACATCTCTGTTTCACACCCAAAAAAAAATCCAAGTCAATGTTTTCAGAAAAACCTAACAGCACAAAAGCATGTTTTCAGAAAACCCGTTGTTCTAAAGAACGGTTTCAGATTAAAAGCGTAAGATGTTCAGTAAATTTCAATCTGCAGAACTAGTTTGCTGAACCAGATTGCAGAACTGCAAGCAGAAAACTACAGAGATTTTATGTAGGAAGATTATATCAGGTAACATCTTGCTCTTGGATGTTCCCCTTCTTTTCTTCCATATTCAGTTTAAAAAACAGAGAATGTTTCCAAAGGATGTCTATATTTGCACCAAGACATGTAGCAGACACCAAACTTTCTCTTATTCTCTCTTCCAACTTTTGTTCTCCTATTTCATATGTTGGGTAAATTTGAGAGTTGAGACTTGCAGACCTAACTTCAGGGCTACAAGCAGGAAATTACAGCAATTTATGTAGGAAGATTGTATCAGATAACATCTCGCTCCTGGATGTTCCCCTTCTTTTCTTCCAAGTAAACAGAGAGAAAATATTTTGTTCAAAAGAAAAAAGTAGCAAAAGCAAAAAAGGAATGGGGGCAAAGGCTAAAAAATAATCCAGAAATCAATGGTATGGATTCATGGTTAAAACATCTGTAAATATCCATGATATATTGGGATATACTTCCCTTTTTCAGATGAACATATTTAAACTATCTGGGAATTGGGATAAATCCGAATGACAAAATATCCAAAATATCTCGATATCCTAGAATTCAAAAATATTCAAAATTCCGAAAATTTTTAACCTTAGGTCAGTACAAGTAATATTTTTCTATCCTACAAAATTCTAGATACAAGTTATTGTGTGCAAAAGACGTTTATGAATATCTGCTGTTGTAAGGTACCCCATCCCATGAAGATCAAGACACCGGAAGAGGTATGTCAATCCTTTTGGTGTATCTTTGTTTTCCAGAGCCAAAACAAAGTCTAGAAAACTTTCAAAATCCATCTCTCTGGAATTCCCTGGTCCACCTTTGCCACGTCGAACATGCTCATCAAATGCTGTAAAAAGGAAAATCACACAAATGTCAATGCCAAAGAAACAGTTCCACCACGGCCATACACAGGCAACAACTTGCAACATACAAAAACAAGAAAAGTATAACAGTGAACTGTGAAAAAAATATAAATAGAAACATCCATCTTCATGACCTGATATAATGTACAAGGCTCTCTGCACATGATTAGTGAATCTTAAAAAATTGGTTTGCAAAGGCACTACAAGACCCAAAAACATCCACATGATTCACTCCCTTATTTAAGAATATGTTTCCATCAATTGAGTAGAAACTTTGAGTACAACAGTGCTTGCCATACATGATAATGTAGGTCAATAGTCTGGAAAATAAATTCATAAACTGTAGTTTAATTGCATTTTCATCATTAAGTGACAATAGCGTAAGATACTTACACCTCAAGATGAGGCTTTGTGACATTTACTTGAAAAAACTAAAAGATAATTCAAGACTAGGATCGACCTTGCAGCAAAAAATTGAGCTTTTTCAACTTGAGTATATATACAAGTCATATACTAACTGCACTAAGAAAACCTTTCATGAAAAGAAAACAACAAAGTCCTGAATCAAATGAGGTTGTGCAATGATTAAATTAGAAATATGTAAGCAAATAGTCATGTATAGAGCAACACATCCTCAGATAGCTACAGCATCCTACATGTCTATGAAAATGCTTAAAATGTATCAGTTCCTGACCTCGTTCAGTGAAAATTTCTGTGAGTGTACCATCTGCATAATCACGAAGCTCCTGCTTGCTCTATGTCCCATTCATATCCTTATCTAGAGCAAGAAACATGTCTGCAAAAATATTTAAGTAGCAATGAGCAACAAGATGGAACTATCAATATGCATAAATCGTAACTATCTGTACATGTGCTCTTTTGGTGCATTTACGTAACTATTAGCTCTGTACTTTTTCTGTTGGGTATCTATCTTTTGAAGAAAATAAATTCCATCACATAAAAATCAAGTAAACATAAAGCCCAGCCCCCGATACCCTCTTTTCACTCAAAGAAATGAGAAATAAAGAAAGAAGGAAAAGAAGCAACAAAAAAACAAGAGAAGAGAAAGAAGGAATATAGATAATGCAAAATGTAAGATTCCATTGAATCAAGGAAAAGCAAGGTGCATACCACATATTCGCTGTGCAGATGTCAAAGAGAACCAGTTCTCTGCTTGCTCTGTATCAGTCACTTCTTCTTCACTTTCCTAAGGCCATAGAAGAATTAGATCTAACAGAAAGCTTCAAGTTAATACATAATTCACCAAATCTACCTATGTCATTCCGTATATATATGCAGTTCATTGCAATATTTCTCTTTTATATTTGAGAAAGCTAATAGAAGTTATGATATTAATAAATAATGAGAAACAACTGAAAAAAAAAGTTAATCAGTCATTGGGTTAATGACATAATTGAATACTCGCAACAAATATTTGATCACAAATTCCCAAGTAGATTCAGAGACAAACTCCAAAAGAAGTGCAGAATTCTTATTACACGGGAAAGGAAAAGGTAAAAGTAAGCAAATACATAGCATCGGCAGAAAGAATAGGGAAGTTCAGCCATAGCAAAGCTGTCCAAATGGTCGACTTGGCCAGATCCATGGGTGTGAAATTTCAGGGTAAGAAAGGGAGGGGTGTAGCATGTTTGGAAGACTTTTTGAGCGTGGAGAGAGATGACTAGTATGAACCTAGTGTATTCACGACGGACAAGTATTAATTAAGTTCCAATAGCACCGAGACTGTTGATGCTTCCTCATAATCAGAGAAGGTGAAATTTCTTACTTAGACGGATGATCTAGGGATAGTGAGGTAGTGATTAAGTCTGCGCCAGCTATGATGCTTCAAAGCGACTCTTGGGTAGGGATGGGGATTGAGGAGAAAAGTATCTAATGGAAACTGGGTTTAGTGTTTCCGATTAATGATATGTCCTTTTTTTCAGGTTCTTTTTTCTTTCTTTTTTTTCATCTTTTTGGATGTGCATTGTAAACTTCTAGGATTTTAGTATCATATATAACAGAAAGTTGCAACATTTCCATTTGAAGAAAATGCCATAGCAACTTTAAAAAGTAGATTACGTACCTGATGCAGCTCCATAAGTTCTTGAAGACAGTTACTAAGTAAGCAGAACTTTTTTTATACATGCTTTACCTGTCTGAAAGAGAAGTACATCCTGTTAAGGCAAAAATGAATATGTTCAGAGACCTAGAAACTGACCCAACTAACATTTTGAAACGAAAGAATATATAAGTTATCAATGAAACTGCTTAAAGAAATGTAAAATATTACTGCTTAAAGATCAATAAGGTGTTGATGCTATGTCCCTTGCCCTCATCTCAAAATGCCTCCTCAAAAACCAAAAACTCCCCTTGTAAAAAGCCATTGTTAAACATTCCAAACAGGCGCTTCATCAACAGTCAAATACTTCACCATGACAACTCTTTTATGCTTGAAAATTCCCAGAAAAAAAAAATAGAACCTCCCTGAACTCATTCTCAAACTCAACTCGCTTGGAACTTATTTCTAACTCCCTCACTTTCTTTTTTATGATGCGGCATTAGGATACCATATAAAACAAATCCTGATGGAAACACTTTTAGCATGTAAACTAGAATCATTGAATGCTAAGCACTGATAGATAGCGGCAAACCTCTTTTATTGGGATCACAGAAAAAGACGAATTTCCGTGCAGCTTTGCGGCAATACATTGCAATGAAGGCCTCAGGCATCTCCCTTAGTTGTGCCAAATTGGGAATCAAACCTCATATGTAGGCCTGCATTTCCTGAATAGACATAAAGTGTACATGTTTAGAATGAGCAATTTGCAAAAAGAAGTCAGAAAATGAATAAATAAATAGTTCGCTGAATTGGCATAACAAAGTACAACTTGTTAATTTTTTATGAGTTCATGGTCACAGCCTCGAGAAAAAGATCCCTACATGAGGCTGGAGGAAACCATCAGAATCTTCATCAAGTTCACTCATGTCGATTCTTGCCTGAGTAAGTGAAACCTGAACAAGAGAATGACAAATTGTAATTGCTAATAATACAAAGACGAATCAAACAAATAAACAGCCAAAAGAAATTGCAAAATCTGTTCATCTCATGAATTAGCACTTGTACTATATAAAGTGCAAACTTGGAAAAGTTGTTTGGTCAAATTGTCAAAAGGTATTGTTCCTGACTAAGGATTGTGATTTCGTATTTCGAGTTAATTTCGGTTTCTTGAATTTAAAGAAATATTTCGGTATGTAAAGAAAAAATGTAAAAATTTCGAGGATACATGAAATATATATAATGCATTTCGAGGGTATATGAAATATGTGAAAAATGCAAGTAAATAAATCTATTAAACACATTAAATGAAGCCTAAATACCAAGAAATGAAATAAACATGAAATCAATTTATAATTAGAAAATCAGGGGGTTGTTTCAATAATCAATAAATAATTAGAAGAAATGATAATTATAAAAAACTCATAATTTACGAAAAACTCTGAAATTTGTCGAAAAAATGAAATTTTGGTTAATGAGTTTTATGTTTTTGGCGAAAAGTTGAATTTTACGAGAAAAAAAACTCGAAAAAATGTAAATTTATATTTCGCATTTTTTCTTTTCGTAATTCACAAAAAAGAAAATTTCGGTGAGATTTCGAGAAAACTCATTCCATGTTCCCGACTCATGTTTCTCAAAATTTCATACAAATTGTAGTATAAGGAATAAGAGATGTGACTAACCGTGCGCATCACATAAAGGTAAAAGGGTAAAATTGCTACCCTTCCTGCCTCGTCTTTCTAAAATTTCATAAAATTTGAAGGGCTGAAAAAGCGTCGACATTTTGGGCCTATTTGCTCAGTACATACAGATGCAATATGACAGAAATCTTCATAGTTCATCTGCGAGAAACAATATTTGGTATCTTCACTGCAACAAAATACCTAGGACCAAAGTTTATATGCACAAAGATAATAACAATAAACCAAAGGAGAAAGGGATTTGACAAGGAATTATCTTGAAATAGGGGAAATAGGTGAATGGAACGTCCAGTCAAGCAAAAGTATTTGCATGTATGTATCAAACAAAAACAAAATAAATTGAGAAATTTATCAACTGAATTGTGCAAGGAATATTAGCCAAGGGAAATATATCACATGGCACACAAGTGAATTTTTTTTATGATCGATCTCCTCATTTTCTGCAGAAAATAAGGGTTATGCTTCAAAAGATACTGGATCGAGATTTTGATTCCTTAGGAGTTACAAGTGCATTAAATACAAGCATTAGAGAGTGGGCTATCACTACTTCAACAACTCATATACGTGGATACAATATTTGATAAGCAAAATGATATCTTGCAAATATCAGGGTGAACAAAATATTGAGCTCCTCCTATGCTGGCATCCAAGACATGCAGCCAAGTTATGGTAGAGCTCAATCAATAGGTCCCATTCAAGATCTTTCTCATGAATAACAGCAAGAACAGATAAAAGAACAATATCTAGACAAGGGTGATGGATAATGAATGGACATCTATCGATGTATTAATTCCTCGCTGATTAACTTGTTTGTGTTATCTCTCTCTCTCTAATAAATAGAGAGAACTAAAATCTTATCTTGAAGGAAACATGCCCCTATTTCGAGGGGATTACCATGCTTACTGTTCACAATTGGCTATATCAATTAACAACAATTGTGTATGATAGCAACAAATTACGAATAAACTGTTGGTTTATAAAAGGTTGGTGTGCCAACCTTCTCAGCACCAGTAGAATCATCGATGACACAATTTTCTCTCAAGCAGATTCACATTGCATCAAGATCGTCGGCATTTAATAAAAGCTCAGACTACTTCTGCAATAAGGAAAATAAAGAAAGGATGAGTCAATTACGAAAGCCTAAGTTTGAATTAACTGAAAATGGTGACCACATGGAACAGGGCAGCTAGGATCAGGAAACCATCAATGTAAGTAGACCCCGAACAGCAATGATTAATCATTGATGAGTCATCTAGATTTGATAGACCAAGAACAGCACACCAATAAATAATCCAATGATTAATCATTGATGACAATCAGCAAGAGGCAGAAATTTTAATTGAGATAATGATTACCTTCAAAAAGCGGTACTTTGCCAATCTTTGGACCCTATGACTAATGGATCCTTCTTCAGGTTTCTGTGAACCAAAACAGAAAGAAAGAAATTAGTTTCAAGCGAAGGCATTTCCATGTGTACCACATCAGCAAACAAAATCAAAATGTATCAAGTAAAACATGCAAGTCCAAAGATAGAGATGAAACCAAAGTAAGAGTCAGCCGCTTGCTTAATGATCATCTCTATCTTGAGAAAGCAACTGACATTCATTCTTGTACTGAGTAATACAGAAGAGACAACCACCCAAACAGACAACTGAGGATCACGCCCTTCTGTAAAAGCTTGGAATTGTCCTAGCTTCAACATTTTTCTGTTGCTTCTCTTTAAAAATGTCAAGTAAAATTCTCTTTGTTTCTAGCTCTGCAGGTAATAAAGGAAAGGTCAGTTGATGGGAAACAAATGATTTCATTCAGATAATCATCGGAGGCAAACCAAAATGTTGAGCTTCAAAATCAAAATTGTAGGATCTTTTGATGGGTGCTATATAGAGCAGCTCGAGTCAACTCATGCCACTCAGCTTAGCATGACTCGAACCCAAAAAATTAATTTGAGAATGAAAAAATGTGAATTTCTAGGAAATAAATCATTCAAGACCCTTTGTCATTTTTAGTTTGGGTATAATAACTCTTCCTCTAAAACCACCTTACCTTTTTTTTTTTTTTTTCCGGAAGGCAAGCAGGGTTTTAAAGGATCCCAGAACCTATCAACAGGGCGACCTACAGGTCAACACCCTTAAAGAAAGTAACCATGCCGCAGGTGGAATTCGAAGCTAGGACGTGGGGAACAAACCCACACAGCCCTAACCACTAGGCCATAACACCATTGGCACCACCTTACCTTTAAAACCACCTAACACTTTTTACAGCTAACCATTTCCAGTAAAATCAATCAAACTATAGACCTTCTGAATGCATGAAAGAATACCCAATTATACAAACTATTGCTAAGATAGATAGGGCTTGAAGGCAGACAACTGAAATTTGAGGTTGTGGTCCGAGTAGAAGGGGACTTGAGGGCCCGAAAGATTGTTCTCTTTGCTAACTCATTCAGTGTAAAGAGTGGACCTTACTGATAATTGTTTTCCATAAATAGCCGTATGGCGCATTTGCACTTACTCAAGCCGGAAAATTGCTATTCTTTGGCAATTCACCCAATATATCCAGTAGGTTTATTAACAATCGTTTTCCGCAAAACACTCTATATGGCATTTACTAGTTACCAGTGATAAAACAAAGGCATCCCCCTTGTATGATTAGTTGTTTTTTTGTTTTTGTTTTTTTCTAGTTCTCCCTAATTTTCTATTCGAGTTGCTTAAGCTCATTCGCACATCATCATTCCAGATTTCGTTCAAATAGCTCGTAGTGGACTTGAGACTGAGAGGGTATCAGTAATTTGGGTCTAAAATCTGTTAATTTGAAGAAAAGGCAACATTTTACTAAAGTAGTTCTAAAATTCACTTAATTATGGTTTCACTTCAAGCTCCCATAAACCCTTATTGCTCCTTCAGGGGAGGGGGCGGGCGGTTAAAAAAACCATTTTTTAGCGAATTTTTAAATACCCAAACACTGCTCAAATTGTTCAATCTCAGTAAACTAAATTCAAACGAACAAACACTAAACCAGTAGTAGAAAGACTAAAATTGACATAAAGGTGCGATCTTTAAGAGAATGTGAAGACCGACTCACCCATGAGAGCTTCGGAATCGAGACCGGCACCAGATCCATTGAATCGACGAAGGTTTCGAAGCCACACCATGGAAGACGCCGGAGGAATCTTCGCTGCTGTGGTTCGTGACCTTCGCCATCACTAGAGCCACTGTACATGTTGGAAACTTGTTCTTCGAATTCAATTTGAAGAAACTAGGGTCTTGGAAACCCAGTAATGTAGCAGCAGTTGTGATTAGAAACCCTATTTTTGTTGATCTGAGCTTCGTGAAAGAGAAATGGGAAATGGTTACTTGCGGCGAGCACTTGAAAGAGGCTTAATTGGTACTGGAAAATGTTTTAGGACTTACTGGTGGTCATTCTTATGAAAGCATCCACCATTGTCACGGGTCGATTGATCGGATTTTATTCGAAACTTGATAAAATTGGATTTGGATTTGGATTTGGATTTGGATTTGAGTTTTTTCGGTGTCGATGTAAAAGTTGAATTTGAATCTTACGATATCGTTTAAATGTATATGTTTATTATCTAATGTTGTAAAGAGATCCAATTTGGGTAAGATCGATTCGGAATTGAACTATATATCTTTATAATATAAAGTCGGCTTCATTTTAGCATATCGATTTGAATTTGGATTTAACAGATGAAAATTACAATTTTAGAGCTAAACTCGTTTGTACGTTGTAGGCTCAATTGGAGAGCTAGGCGATCTAGGGTTTGAACACCGCTTGAACCCGAATGCCAATGATGATTGTTGTTTTGATCCCACAAGGATGACGTCAACCCCTCCACAAGTTAACTGTAACTCCATTGCCCCTCGTGGAGTTGCTACAGATATTAAGAGGGGCCATGCAGAACCTGCGACAGAACATGAACCAGTTCAGGAACATAGCACTATTGCTAATTCTGATTCAACAACCTCAAAGACCTCAGATGCAGTTGTATCTACGGGTGGAAGCCATGCAAACCCTGTGGCCGTCACACCCAACAAACCTAAAACAGTTAGTTGGGCATCTTTGTTTGCTAGCCGCAAAGAAACAGGGACGACTAGGTTGTCTTACATTCCTCCATCCATGGTTGATGGCCAAGCCGTGGTGCAGATCAAGATTGCAAAGCATAACAAAAGACTCGCTGAATGTGAAAAATATATTATAGGCAACTTTGTTGGTAAGAAGCTATCCTTTAACTTTGTTAACGATTCATTAAAGCGGATATGGGGATTAAAAAATGGATTTGAGATGTCTGTATATGGTGAAAAGGCATTTGTTTTTCAAATTCCTAAATGAGGCAGACAAGATCCATGTCCTAGAAATGGGACCTGTGCACATAGCGAGTAGATTGTTCTTAGTTAGGCCTTGGCAACCATATATAGAAGATGATGTAGAGGTGCTTAACTCAGTTCCTATCTGGGTTAACTTGAGGAAAGTTCCTCTGTTTCTCTGGAGTCTTGAAGGACTGCAAACCATTGCTAGTGCAATAGGGGTCCCCCTATTGCTAGACAAAGAAACTGAGCAAAGAACGAGGCTCTCCTTTGCAAGAGTTTGTGTCGAGATGGCCTCAAACAGTAAGTTCCCAGCTGAGGTAAGGGTGGTTTCTGATGATGGGAGGACTACCACAGTGGAAGTTGAATATTCCTGGAGACCAGAGATATGTAAACATTTTGTGGGCTTTGGTCATAACTCCACTAAATGCCCCAAACAGAAGGATACTATGAAGCCAATTGCAAAGTACTGGAAGCCACATCAGAATCAAGGCAGGAAGAGCACTGAAGGAGCTCCAGATGAATGGATCATGGTTGCTAGTAGACGCAAAGACACTAGTAGACAGGGTGAGAATCACAAGAATGAGACAACCAATGGGCTGACAAGCGATCAACTAAACAAGGCTCAAAATGAGGAGCAAAATGTCTGACCCAAGGAGGTCCAACCACACAGGCAGAATAAGGAACCTATGAATGGAATAACAGGTGTATAACTAAACAACTCAAGGAATGAGACGCAAACTGGGTTGCAGCATCCTAGCATGACTACAATTGTGACAGAGGTACTAAAAGATGGCCAGGAAAACTTGCTAACTGTCGAGCCAGTAGTAGAAGATAATGCTGATTTGCAAGCTGTAGAAGCTAATTCAGAAATGTTGGGTGCAGCAGCTAATGCTAATATGCAAATTGTAGTAGCTATTGCTGACATAACAACACAAGAAACCAATGGGCAAATAGTAGAAGGCATTAGGAAAGATAATTGGCAAGAAGTAGTAGCCAGTGTGCAAGAAGAATGTACCCAGTCAGTAAGGGACACTCCACTCATTAGTCAAGCTGATAAAGCACCACCTAGCTGGACTGACAAAGAGTCAATTGCACCTAGCACAATGAAAGCCGCTGGATGTCGTAAGGAGATAGCATCAACAACCTCTCAAGGGGTCACAACTAGGGGCTTAGAGACTGAGAGTAGCCACAGAGGAAGCATCAAGCAAGCACCGACTCAGACTAGAATCCACAATCTAAGAAGCAAGGGTAATCCAAGGTTAGAGCAGTTACTGAAGTGGTGACCAAGATCATAGAAGATGTCAGGCTTCGAGTTTCAAGCTTGGACCTTCAAGTAGAAGATAATGCTGATAATGGGAGGCTCTTTGACAAATGGAGAATTCAAGTGCAATTCAATTTTTGTACAACCACTTTGCATGGATGGCAGCGGCCTGAACAAGGCTGGTTTAAGGTTAATTTGGATGGCTCACTGACAGGAACTAGAAGAGGTTATGGAGCACTAATCAGGGACCATGATGGAGTGGTGGTGGCAGCTAGGGCAGGGAGTCAAAGTGCACAAACAGTCATTCATGAGCTTCAGGGGATTGAACTGGGTATCAAGTTAGCATAGAGATATGGCCTTCAGAGAGTGGAAGTATCTCACTATTGATAAAGCTCTTCCATGGGAAGCAATTCACACTACTAGAAGGATCAAGAAGGCACTCAAGAAGTTTGAGGGATGCAGGATCATGCATGTAGCGCGGGAAACAAACCAAGCAGCGGATTAACTGGCAAAGCAACTTCCTAACAATGAGTTTATTGAGATAATTCCAAGTTCTTTTGTGGAAGATATTAAGAAAATCGTATTTGATGATGATAGGGGTAAGAAATATGCACAAATGTAACTAATCTATTTCTTTCTTTTTTCAATGGTCTGGGGAGCCCATATAACCCCCCATGCTTGCCTTTCAAAAAAAAAAAAAAAAAACTCCCAGTCATTTACAATCCTAATTATATGAAGGAGGTCTTTTTCTAACAAAAAAATACATGGATTAAATTTTTTTTACCACTTAATAAGAGCTCTCCACCCATGAGTGGAAACCAAAAGCTAAAAAGGGGTTTCACGCCCAATTTTTGCTCTCCGCCAACGTCCTCACAACAGTTGGGGGAAGGAGGTTTAAAGTTACGGGCGCCTCTTAAAGCGGCAGAATTGGTGAATCCTCATGGCGAAAAGTAAGCACACAGGTTGGGATGTTTCCGTTGGTGGGAGGGTCCACCTTATTTGGGTCCATTCTTAATGAAGAACATCATTTTGAAATAATCTAAATAAGGATGCAAATCAAGTTAGTAGAGTTATTCCTCCCATGTAAACATTGAAGGGGGTTATAGTTTTTCACCACATGGGTAGAGAAGCAAATTCGGGTGAAAACCCAAAATTATTGCTTTCACCCCATGGGTGGAGATGCTCTACTAGGGCTGATGCATTAAAAAATCGTCAACCTGTGAGTTTGATCTGCAAAACAGTCGTTAGACTGCTAAGTACCACCTTTTTGGTGGCCGAAGGCACTCCAACGCTTAAGTCGGTAAATCTGTTGAAAGAACGATGTAAATTTGGACAAAACTCAGTTAAAGTTGCATACCTGTGTCGAATGTTCTCTTTACCTTTTATAATGATTGTGGTTAACTCTCTGCGTGACTCAAGCATGTGAGGCGCAACAGAAGAAGATGTTTCTTGTAATAGTCTTTTCCTTAATGGATATGCGTTCAGGAAGGCGTAACTCCCTCCATGGCTCCTTTTTGGTGCAACGTTCCTCTTCTTTATGAGAGAACTCGTGTTGGGCCTGGATTTGAGCTCTGATTCGTTTGGGCTCTCTTTATGTCTCCTCATTGGTGGACCTCATTTGGGCCTCTATGATTGACTTTATTCTTCTTGGGCTTTACGAGCTGACCCAATAAGTTGTACGCTATATCCTCGTGATGAATCTCTATGCCACGTGTATGACCGTAATGACCGGTCCATTTTGATGTATCATCAGCTACTTCAGCCCTTCTAGGGAGCGAGGGAAAGAGTGAGGAAAAGGGGCGAGGGATGGGTGGTTTCCCATCGCTTCTTTTCCCTCGTTCTTTCCTTCGCCCCCTAGAATTCCTGCAGCTACTTCCCCTTAGTTAGTGGGCATGTTCACGTATCCATTAACTGTGTTGACAGTTGGTATTTTGATTGCGCTTTTGCATTGAACTCAATGTTTAATAACTTTCGGTCGGTTGATCGTCTCGATTACTTCATTGTCTGTTCATTTTCGTGTACATTTCCTAGGGGTTTTAGTGCGCCATTATGTCTCGTATGTCGCTCCGTGAGCAATCTCTTCGTGCTTGGCCGTATAAAGGGTGTAGTGGCTACTTTGCTCCTTTTTACGCTATTTTCACCGTTAGTGTTATTTCTTCTCTCATATTGCCTTTTTCGTCATTTATTTCCTATTTTCGATGTCTGTCGGTGACGTACTGGACGGTGATCAGCTCGTTACCTGTGAGACTCATTTTTCCCGAATAAGGCTTCTCAGACTACTTTGGATAGTGTCCGTTCCAAATATGATTTGCCCCTCGACCTTGAAATCGTCCTCCCTCAAGAAAACAACATTTCTTGTTGCTCGAGGAATGGATATATTGCGTTTTACCCTCGCATGTTCTATGATGGTCTTCGATTTCCAGTTTCGGAGATATTCTAGTCGTATCTAGATTTCCTGGGTATTCTTCCTGCTAAGATGGGCCCGAATGGTTGGAGGGTTATGGTTTCCATGTATGTCAGGGCCATTCTTTCTGGTATTCCTTTTAACCACTAGAATCTTGCATTCATTGGTGAGGTTTAGCATGAAACCCAACCGTACCTACTTCCTTCATTCTCCTGTGTGTTTTGGCAATCTAAATGATGATATCAGAGGTTGGTGGCGTGATTGGTTTTATGCGTCTGTCGACTCTGACTATTTCAATTTACAGGGTATGCAGATAATAAGGTCTTCCCAAGTTCCTATCAAGCGTCGGAATCTGCGATTGACCGTTGAAGAGCAAGTTATCAGCGAGCGTTTCCTAGAGCTTCCGATAGTTCTATTGGATGCCATCTTACTGATGATATGGTAAGGCACAGTGGTCTATACAGCATGAATGAAACCGAGCGGGCCTTGTTAACCGAAAGGCAAGCCTTGGAGATTGTTGCCTGTACTGCCGCTGTTGAAGGTGATGACGTTGTCGTTGATTGGAAAGTTGAGCTCGGGCATTATAGATTTCAATGCTCCTATCCGTAGCGCTATCGGTCCTTCTTCTATGAAGAGAAAAGTATCGAGGCCTATTAGTCGGTCGAAGCGGTTTTTTTCTGCCTTCTGACCGTGTTCTGAAGAAGAAACGGCTTGTTGACTCTGTGCGTCGTACATCTTTTTATTCGGGTTATATTGATAGAGAACCTTCGAGGGAAGACCTTTGTTATCTGCAGGAGGCGGAAGAGATGAAGGTTGCTTCGGAGAGGAGTGAGAAGATATCATTCATCCGCTGGACGATGGGAAAAAAAGTTCATCTCTGCTTATGACTGCCTTGATGTTGTCAAGTGTTCGGATGAGGACCCTTGGTCATTAGATGATGATATTCACGCAATTAATACATAATATATCCCTTAATTTATATATGTTAGTGTTTCAATTATTATATTTTATTCTAATTATTTGGTTTTCATGTATTTGTAGGAATTTGAGCGTGAATGATGAAATCGCATTAAGGCGACAATTTGAGGAATGATAAATTGGTTGATTATAGTGGTGGTACATGTCTAAACCTAACCCAAACAAACCTAGTCCACATAATTTAATCTAAGCCCAAGCTCAAAAGTTGACCTAGAAACCCAAACCCAACCTAACAAAAAAAGAGGAAAACCCTATTTCCTTTTTCCTCTCTCCCTTCTCTTAGGGGTTATCTTTTTCCTACGTTTCTTGCATTTTCTCTGTTTTTCCAGCCACCACACCACATCCACTTTGCCAGCGATCCTCGCTCGATAGGAGGACCAACAGCGCGATCATCCCACCATCACCACCTACTTCTCTTCTTCCACCATCAGTCACCACCTCCTCCTAACCTTGTTTCGCACAATCGCAGGCCACCATCACAAACAACTAAACAATACAGCAACAGGGGATCGCACAACACCATCACGACCCCCTGTTTCTCTCTCTTTCTCCTCCCCGTTCCATCACACTTCACGCCACTTCCATCTTCCCCATGAATTTTTCTTCTCCTTCTTCCATTCATCACCTCCCTCTCCCCACTCTGTCTCGCAGCCAAGTCACAGCAGCTCACGCAGAGCAAGCAAAGCAGCAGCAGAGCACAAGGAAGACGACCCCTGCTCCTCTCCTGTTCACCCTTTCTTTTCTCTTTCTCGTCCCTCCCCCTCTCATGTCTCTCTCTCTCTCTTGCAGGTTCAGCAAAGAAGAAGAAGGACGCAAGCAGCAGCAGCTCCTTGTTTCACTCCCTTGGTTCACGTCGGAGGTAACTTCTACCCACCGCATCTGCATGCGGTTTCTGTGTGATCACTTGTGTTTAGCTTGTTATAGGTAGTATTGCATGCAAATTTGAATAGTGGCAGGATTGAGTTGAAACTTTCGTGCCCTCTCCCGCGGATAGGTAATCACCATCTATTTTAAGGTTAGGAAGATAATTATCTAGGACATGTGTGACACTCATAGGGACCCTCTTTGGACATTTGATAGCTTAAAGTGGTCGAGTGAAGGAACATATCCCATCTAGGAACAGTTCTTGAACTGACATTTCACTTTGAGCTAGAAAGTGGAAAAAAATGTAGAAGCAACTTTGTAGTGGCGAATTGATAGGAAATTACCGTGCCTCTCCCACGGTTAGGTAAATTGAATTGAATTTTAGCCCTGCATTAGTAATAAAAAGCTTTAGGGTCGTCTGCCATTATTTTTGTTTGTGCATCATTTAGGGTTCCGTTGTTTTTATTTTTTAGAGTTAAGTCATCTTCATGTAGCGGTTAGGCTTGCAATATATATATATATATATATATAATTTTTTTGAAGCTTGTTTAGGAGTGTCGACTTTGAACCTTCGATATCCAGTAGTTTATGCATACCTGGGTTCGTGATTCTAAGAGTAAGCTTGTCCGACAAGACTTCGATAAGTTCTTTGAAGTCCTCATTACCTATTTAGGTTCAACATCCTTATCCACTAAGATGGCCGAGGGGAAGGCCTTTAAGGATTATTTTGCCCCTCTTCCTAGTAGTGTTCCGTCTTGCATTGTCTTACCTGATACAAGTGCAAATAGTTTCGAACTCAAACCATCTATTATTTATCTGCTGCCTTCTTTTTATGGTTTTGAGAAAAAAGACCTTTACCTTCATGTCAAAGAGTTTCTTGACATCTGCACCACCTTGAAGTACCAAAACTTTTCTGACGATTCGGTCCGTCTTAGGTTGTTTCCCTTTTCTTTGAAAGATAAGGCAAAATCTTGGTTAAACTCATTAGAGACGGGATCCATCACAACGTGGGATGTGTTTTCAAGAAAGTTCTTGACTAAGAATTTCCCCATTCATAAAACGATTGCACTCCGACGAGATTTATCTAATTTTCAACAAAAAGAGGGCGAACATTTCTATGAATGTTGGGAAAGGTTCAATGAGCTCATTGTTAGGTGTCCCCATCACGGATTCGAGAAGTGGCAGCTAGTTCAATACTTACAAGACGATTTAACCCCTCAAAACCGTCGTATGATTGATGCCACTAGTGATGGGTCATTGATATTCACATAATTATTACAGAATATATCCCTTAATTTGTACATGTTAGTGTTTCGATTATTATATTTTATAGTAATTATTTCGTTTTAATATCTTTGCAGGAATTTGAGCTTAAACGATGAATCCATATTAAGCAGTCACAAACGACAATTAGGCAATTTCAATGGTGGTATAAAACAAATCACAAACCTAAACCCAACACCTAGCTCACAACCTAAAATCCACAAACCTACACCCAACACCTAGCTCTTAACCTAAATCCACAAACCTAAACCCGAAACCTAATTCATAACCTAAACCCCATCCATAACCTAAAACCAAACCCAATCCTACCCTCATTGATGAATCTTCCCCTCATCTCATCCTTATTCATCTTGGCTATTTTCTATAAATAGAGGATAATGGGGTGAGAAGAGGGGAGAAAAGAGAAGGGAAAAGAAGCAAATTAGGAAAAATTCAATCCTCTTTCTCTCAAATTCACCTCACCCTCACCACCACCACCTATCCCTCTTCCACTCACTCAGCAGTCATCTCTCCCACTCACTCACAGTCTCCTCGCCATCGCCACCACCGCGCACCACCACCATTCCCGCCACCGTCCTCGCGCCACCACCGCGAAACAGGGGCGTGACAACCCTGTTTCGCATCCAAACTTGCACTCCGCCACCACCTTCAGACCCTCTCCCCTGTTCATCGCCACCGCATGAACTCCGCCACCGCGCGAAAATCACTGCGAAACAGAGCTCGCATCGCGGCCCTGTTTTGCGTCGCGACAGAGCACTCGCTGCTCCTCCTTCTCGGCCTCTCTTCGTCGCGAGCTCCTTCCTGTCCTCACCTCTTGCGGCCACCGTCACCACCACGACCGAGAACCCCCTGCTCCGCCTCGCGAACAGAGCTACCACCGCGAAAACAGGGAACCTCTGTTTCGATTTGATCTTCCTGATTTTCAATTGTTTTTGCTGTTCCTCACCCTCTCTCTCTCTTTTACAGGTTCTGGGACGTGATTTGGCGGTCGAGGACGGTCGCGAGGAGCGAGAACGAGGTCGAGAACCGCGCTGTCTCGCTGGAGAAGACGAGCGGCTACTGTAGCGTCACTGTAGCGATACTGTAGCAGAGGCGGGAATTGGTTATTTCGGTTATTCGGCTATTTGCACCCCCGCTCTCTGTAAGAGCCACCACAGAGTGTTTTGGACCAATTTTCTCGGGATTCGTGTCGGACCACTTGCTGATCTGCTGAGTGCCACCACATCGAGTTTGTGACAAACTAAATGGGTTGTATAAATTAATTTGATTCATTTTACTGAATTGTGTACTTAATTGTTAATTGCAATTTATTTCTGAATTTTTGATAAATTGCTTTCACCTTGCATGTTCGAGTAATTAAACTTGATATGCTTGGTAGTTAGAATTACCCTTTATCAATATTCAAAGCATGTGCTAAAAATATTAAGCTTAAACTTTGATTAAGTGTGCCCTAAAAAGACACTTAATATTTGGTAAAAGCGTATTTGCTTGAAATACTTTGTTAAGGTTTAAAAGAACATGATATAATTTAAATTGGATTTTAACGATCACATATTCGGTGTAAGCAAGGAATTTTCATCCCTAAAGCTTCTCGTAAATTCAGTAATTTAGATTAAATAATTTTGCTAACTCATTGGTGAGTCCAAGCCCACCAAACCCATATCATTTCATCTATCTTTTATTTTTTTCTATTTTTAATTTATTTTTAGTTTAGTTTTAAAAATGCTGTAACCCCCTTTCCTATAAATTAGTTTAATTAAATTCTAAAATTTCAATTGCATCCACCTTCCTCGTGGGATCGACCCGTACTTGTCGTTGTCTACCAGTTAGGCACCGTGCACTTGCGGTTATTACAAGTGGGTTAAATTAACCTATTTATTTGGGTTAGTTAAATCCGCATCAAGTTTTTGGCGCCGTTGCCGGGGAATTTGCGGTGTAATTGAATTTAAGATTTATTTTTACTAATTTAAAAAAAAAAAATAAAAAAAAAATTTTATTTTGTTCTTTTTACACTCATTTTGTGTTTGATTTTGCAGATTACACGCTTCTCGAGGATATTGGACGATCCTGCAAAACATCAAGAACAATTTATTTTTATTTTTGTGAGGAGAGTTTTAATTTTATTTTCACCTCGTTTTACGAGTGTGTGGTGTAATAATTTTTGAGAACTTTACTATTTTTCATTTTGTTTAATCACTAAAAAAAAAAAAAAAAAAAAAAAACCCAAAATTTTCTAAGTCAAAAGAAGTTATAGGGAAACAATTTTAATTGTTACCCAATAATTTTTATGATTTAGAAATCCGACTTCTAAGACCAAGACCAGTAAATTTATTTGCATGTGCTTGTGTGTTGATTGAAACGGATAAAAAGAAGTCGGACCTTTTTTTTTGAATTGTGCTAACTTTTTGTGCAGATTGGAATACGCACACTGTAAGTATTTCTATCACACGCAATGTATTAGCGACCAGGGTGCTTGGTGTAATTGTTTGAAATTGTGTGATTGGTTGTTAAATTTCTGTAATTGTGGATGCTAAACTTTAGTAATTCATAATAAGCAGACCCAGCTTATAAATAGAAATTGGTGGGACTTGATATCCCCACCTCATCACTCCAGCTGTGTGCAACCAATATCCTAAAATAATTAAAATCAATTAGCAAGTTAGATAGAGCTTCTCTTAGGTACGGTGTTCATAAGACAACCAAGACCAAGGTGAATCCAATAATTTTTGTGTTGATCCAAGCTAAAAGTGACGATGGGTTTAATCATTCAATGAACTCCGATAGGCCACAGCCACAAGGGTAATTTACCCGGTACGCCGAGTCATAAGTAAGCTACGATCCACAAGAAGAATTGGTGTAACCAACAGTTTTTGGTTAGGAACACAAACCTCAAGTGTGCATTTAACATCACATCGTTCTCACATCTATTGGCTTACAGAGCGGTAGCACAAGGAAGTACTTAATTGGACCATTGTGACCTCCTTCTCTTGTGCGATAATCCGGTTTCTTTGAAACAAAACTCTAGCCTACTGATTTTGAACTTTGCGGTGTAAAGTGTACAATCTTAGGATCAACTTGTAGCACCCATTATTCTGTCATAAAGATTACATAAGAAATAATCTGTCCCCCAAAGATAAGAAGATAATTAATCTCAAAAACACTAATTGCTTAGGGAGGCATTTTTTCTTGTGCATCAATTGATTGCTGATTGTGTTTGAGTCTGTGCGTGAATTTTTTAAGGTTAGCAAACATTTCAACCCTCCCTTGGTGTAGACTTGTTTATGCGTCTTTGGGAACGAGATTCAAGGTGTCGACTAATTAAAGAAGATTCTGTAGGGTTGTTTGAAGTCCCCATTGACCTTCTAGAATCATTCTCATTATCAAGTGAGACCACTGAAATGGCCGAGGAGAGAGCATTTAAGGATTATTTTTCTCCACGTTCCAATAACACCCCATCTTGCATGAGACCACTGCAAATAGCTTTGAGCTAAAACCATCAATTATCCACCTTTTGCCTTCCTTTTATGGTCTAGAAAGAGAGGATCCCTATCTTCATGTCAAAGAGTTTCTTGACATATGTGCTACTCTGAAATATCCCAATTTTTCTGATGATTCAGTTCGTCTTAGGCTGTTTCCCTTTTCTTTAAAAGATAAGGCGAAGTCATGGTTAAACTCTTTAGAAACTGGAACCATCAACACTTGGGATGTCCTATCAGGAAAATTTTTGACAAAATATTTTCCTATTCATAAAACAAATGCCATCCGAAGAGATATATCTAATTTTCAACAGAAAGAGGGTGAGCATTTCTATGAATGTTGGGAAAGATTCAATGAACTCATTGCTAGGTGTCCCCATCATGGCTTTGAAAAGTGGCGTTTGGTTCAATACTTTCAAGACGCGTTAACCCCTCAAAACCGTCGAATGATTGACGCCACTAGTGGTGGGTCACTTATGAAAATGAGTGCTAATGAGATTTGGGAATTCTTTGAAGCTATTTCTGAAAATTCTCAACAATGGGATTATTCAAGAAAAGACGCGGATAGGCGAAAGGGTGGTTTGTATGAGGTGAGGGATACATCATCCACTCCTCGTCTTACTCCTTCTTCGAGGTTGGAAGAAGTTGTAATGACGATGGCACAGAAGATTGATGCATATCTGGAAAAGTCTCAGCCATCAGTCCAAACCAATGTTTCATCTGAGGTTTGTGCTGCATGTTCAAGTTCTAGTCATTCCACATCAGACTGTCACTTGAAAAATGAGTACCCTGCTTATTTCGCTGAGCAAGTCAATGCATTCAATACCTTTAGGCAATCTGGTTATAATCCACACTCAAATTTTTACAATCCAGGTTTAGCTAAACACCCTAATCTCTCATGGGCCCATGGCCAACATCAAGGAGGCCCAGTTGTTATCCCACAAGCTCCTCGAGCTCCAATTCCTGCTAATAGGCCTCAATTCAATCAAGATGTTCCTCTCTCTAACACTCAGAGTTTTCAGGATACATTGAACCAATTTATGCAGAGAACAGGAACCATACTCGAACAAAACTCTCAGGCTATCACCGAACTAAGAGCTAATTCTCAACAACAATCTCAAGCCATCCAAAAGCTTGAGATGGCTGTGAGTCAAATAGCAAAATCCTTTCCTGAAAGAGAAGCAGGAAGATTCCCTGGTCAACCCATTCAAAATCCTAAGGGCAAATTCGAAATAGGCAGTACATCTCAGCCACGCAATGAAGATGTCAAATCTATCATAACCCTTAGGAGTGGAAAACAAGTTGACAACCAACTTAGAATTCCTAATTTGATTGATCCTGAAGCCCAATCTACGCCAAGGCAAGTCACACCTCCATCTGAGAAGGAGGCTGATAAAGCCTCATCTTCTCAAGAGGATCATCATCTTGACTCTAATCCCACCAAGGCATCCTATATGCCTAGAGCCCCATTTCCATCGCGGTTAGCTCCGGCGAAGAAAGGAACAAATGCCAACGATATAATGGAAATTTTTAAACAAGTTCAAATCAATATTCCATTACTCGAGGCCATTAAGCAAGTTCCCTCTTATGCCAAGTTTTTGAAGGATTTGTGTACACAAAAGCGAAAAGTAAATGTGCACAAAAGAGCCTTCCTAACTGAGCAAGTTAGCTCCATCCTTCAACACAAAACCCCACCTAAGTACAGAGATCCTGGTTGCCCGACTATTTCATGTGTGATTGGTGATCATATGATTGAGAAGACACTGTTAGATTTAGGGGCAAGTGTTAATCTATTGCCATACTCGGTATATGAGAAATTGGGTCTTGGTGAGTTGAAATCAACTCAAGTGACATTGCAATTGGCAGACAGATCTGTCCGAGTCCCCCGCGGTATGTTAGAGGATGTGATCATTCAGGTGGACAAATTTTATTTCCCTGTGGACTTCATAGTCCTGGACACACAACCTGTTCACAATCCCTCTAGTCACATTCCAGTTATTTTGGGTCGTCCATTTTTGGCCACATCCAATGCTATCATTAACTGTCGAAATGTAATCATGAAATTATCATTTGGTAACATGACTGTCGAACTCAATGTATTCAATGTAAGTCAACAACCTCCCGAGTCTGAGGACTCCCTTGAGGTTAACATGATTGAGAGATTGGCGGAACATTCATTTCCTCAGTTTAATGATCCTTTAGAGGCTTGTTTGACTCATTTTAATTTAGACTTCGATATTAATGATTCCATCAGGGAAGTCAATGCTTTGCTTGATTCTACCCCTATAATGGAAACCCATTATAAATGGAAGCCTAGGGTGGAAACTCTTCCACTCAGTGAGTCAAATCAAGTCCCTTCCGTTGAACAACCACCCAAGCTCGACCTAAAAGTATTACCTGACAACCTCAAGTATGCATTTTTAGGTGTTGACGATACCTTACCTGTTATTATTTCATCTGCATTGACTGAAGAACAGGAAGGAAAATTGCTAGATGTTTTGAAAGAACATAAAACAGCACTTGGGTGGACTATCGCGGATATTAAAGGAATAAGTCCAATCGTTTGCATGCATCGCATTCATATCGAAGATAATGCCAAAGTATCGCGTGAAATGCAACGTAGACTTAATCCTAATCTAAAGGAAGTTGTCCGAGCCGAAGTGCTCAAATTGTTGGATGTGGGTATAATCTACCCAATTTCGGATAGTCCTTGGGTAAGTCCTGTTCAAGTTGTCCCAAAGAAGTCAGGGGTAACGGTAATCAAGAATAACAAGAATGAATTAGTACCAACCCGCATGACCACGGGGTGGCGAGTATGTATTGATTACCGTAAGTTGAACTTAGTCACAAGGAAGGATCACTTTCCTCTTCCTTTCATTGACCAGATGCTTGAAAGGTTAGCCGGACATGATTACTATTGTTTTCTTGATGGGTATTCCGGTTATAACCAAATCCCCATTGCACCCGAGGATCAAGAGAAGACCACATTCACTTGTCCCTTTGGAACTTTCGCATATCGGAGAATGCCCTTTGGATTGTGTAACGCACCCGCTACTTTTCAGCGGTGCATGCTTAGCATATTTTCCGATATGGTTGAGAGGTTCCTCGAAGTGTTTATGGATGATTTCTCAGTATTTGGTGATTCATTTGATGAATGTCTACATCATTTAACTTTAGTGTTAAATAGATGTGTGGAGAAAAATCTTGTCTTAAATTGGGAGAAATGTCACTTTATGGTACGACAAGGCATTGTTCTTGGACATGTAATCTCACACAAGGGAATTGAAGTCGACAAAGCCAAAATTGATTTAATTTCAAGTCTTCCGCCTCCAAAGACGGTTAAGGAAATTAGATCTTTTCTAGGCCATGCTGGATTTTATCGAAGGTTCATCAAAGATTTTAGCAAAATCGCTCGTCCTTTATGCAATTTACTTGCTAAAGACACGGTTTTTGTTTTTGATGAATATTGTTTAAAAGCTTTTGAGAAGCTCAAACAATTATTGACTTCAGCTCCAATCATCCAATCTCCTAATTGGAACTTTCCCTTTGAGATTATGTGTGATGCTTCCGACTTTGCACTCGGAGTTGTCCTAGGACAACGATTGGACAAAAAGCCACATGTCATTTATTAAGCTAGTAGAACTCTACAAGACGCACAACTTAATTACTCTACCACTGAGAAAGAGTTATTAGCTGTAGTCTTTGCTCTAGATAAATTTTGGTCTTACCTTATAGGATCCAAAGTAATTATTTTTACTGATTACGTGGCGTTAAAGTATTTTTTCTCTAAAAAAGATGCTAAACCTCGCTTAATCCGATGGGTCCTATTGCTACAAGAGTTTGATATTGAAATTCGGGACAAGAAAGGTTCAGAAAATGTTGTAGCTGACCATTTATCTAGACTTCTAGTAGAGTCATCTAGCGAATATTTACCATTGAATGAGTCATTTCCTGATGAGCAATTATTTGCTCTCTCCCAATTACCTTGGTATGCAGATATTGTGAACTATCTTGTTACAGGTCAACTTCCTTTGAAGTGGTCCAAACAAGATAGATCCAAATTTCTTGCTGAGGTTAGACATTTCTTCTGGGATGATCCATACTTGTTCAAGTATTGTCCTGATCAGGTTATCAGGAGATGTGTTCCTGAAAGTGAATTTCACAGCATCATCTCATTTTGTCATGAGCAAGCTTGTGGTGGTCATTTTAGCTCTAAAAAGACAGCTGCAAAAGTTTTGCAGAGTGGTTTTTATTGGCCTACCCTTTTTCGAGATACTCATGCCTTTTGCACCACTTGTGATCGATGCCAACGAATGGGTTCCATTTCTCGTCGCAACATGATGCCCCTTACTAATATTCTTGTGGTTGAAATCTTTGATGTTTGGGGTATTGATTTCATGGGACCATTCCCGCCTTCGTTTGGCAATCTTTTCATCCTTGTTGCTGTGGATTATGTGTCCAAATGGGTAGAAGCGATACCATGTAAAACGAATGACCACAAGGTTGTGGTAAGATTCTTGAAAGATAATATTTTTTCTCGTTTTGGTATTCCGCGTGCCATTATAAGTGACGGTGGTTCTCATTTTTGCAATAGACCGTTTGGGCTATTAGTAAAGAAATACTCCATCACACATAAAGTTGGCACCCCCTATCATCCACAAACAAGTGGGCAAGTGGAGATTTCCAATCGGGAGATTAAAAACATTCTCGAGAAGACAGTCAGACCAGATCGTAAAGACTGGTCTCAACGTCTGAGTGATGCTCTCTGGGCTTATAGAACAGCATTTAAGACCCCGATTGGAATGTCTCCATATAGGCTTGTTTTTGGAAAAGCATGTCATTTGCCTGTGGAATTAGCACATCGTGCATATTGGGCCATCAAGACATTCAATTTTGATATGGTCAAGGCTGGATCACATCGTAAGCTTCAACTTGATGAGTTGGAAGAGATCCGAAATGATGCGTACCACAATGCCAAAATCTACAAAGAACGTACGAAGATATTCCATGATAAATCCATTCTTCGTAAGTCCTTTGAGCCATCTCAAAAAGTTCTGTTGTTCGACTCTCGGTTACGACTGTTTCCTGGCAAGTTGAGATCTCGGTGGTCTGGACCTTATATTGTGAAAACAGTGTTCCCACATGGAGCTGTGGAGATCGTTAATCCTAAGGATGGCCATGTATTTAAGGTAAATGGTCAACGACTTAAGCCATTCTTAGAGTTACCTCGATTATAAGTCGAAGTTGATGTAATCCTATTAGAGGACCCTGTGTATCAGAAGTGAGGATCTTTTGGGTTTTGTCGGGCTGATGACGTTAAACCAAGCGCTCCTAGGAGGCAGCCTAGCTTTAGTTGTGTGTCTCTGCTGTTAGTCTGGATTGATTTTCGGGTACCCTATTTAGTTGTGTTTCACTCATACTCGTTAGCTCCGTAACAATTTTGACTTACAACTTGCTTTTCTTTTTAGTTTTCTTTGTTTGTGTCGAATCTACAGTTTATCGATTTCTAATGAAAAATCCATGATTCTTATATTGGTGAGCCTCATTGATGGACGACTCCTTGGAAATTGGTAAAATCTTCACCGCGGTAATACTGTTCTAACCTCCTATCATGTACTTACTTCATTCATTTGTCAGAATTATTTTATTAAACATTGAGGACAATGTTTGGATTAGGTTTGGGGGTAGGATTCATGAGTCGGTGAATTTTTCATTTTTTTCGTAGTATTTTCTTCTCTTTTCTTGAAAAAAAAATGTTTTTCTGTCAATAAAACTTGGTCTTTTACGAGTATGAAAATGGACTTTAAATGTTTTATGCTCAAGAAAATGCAAGCCAACTTGACATATTGGTATATTGATAAAGACTGAAAGTTTATTAAGATCCTTAAGTTAGATCTAGTTCATAAGATTTTTCAACTCGATTATCTTTGCACCATGAGCCATGTTAGCATAACTTGAAGTTGATGAGTGAAATATATACTAGAAAACCTTAGAATAATAGTGGAGACTTAACCCTGAAAGCTTTGAGCCTTTCTATTTTTCTGAGGGTTATACATAAACTCTGATTTTTCTTGAGTCTACATTATCTCGTTGATGATCTCATTATTTTTATTCTTTTGATCAATTGCTTTGGAAATGACATAAAAATTGAATTATTACACTAGAACTTCTTGGCTTATTCAATTGAGATGTCATAATACTGACCCGAACTTAGGAAATGATCTAGGCATTTTTTTCTTTAAACCATTAACTAGCCTTTTAACTTAACCATAACATTAACTTTTTGTAACCTTTTGAGCCATAGATTAACCTTTTATTTGTTAACCCATTAAGCTTTACCCAATTTTTCTGGGAATGTGTACGGATGAATACACTTGGTGTAAAAAGGGCATGAAAGAGCAAAATATGAGATATAAATCCTCTATGAAAGAAAGAAAAAGAAAGAAAGAAAGAAAAAGAAAGAAAAGAAAGCAGAAGAAGAATGTGAATGAGGATAAAGATGTGAGAATGAAGAAAAAAAAAAAATTGATGGTGCGCAACATTGATTTATTCTTGACAGCCCTAATTGTATGTATAATGGGTGTATACATTCCTAGAAATTTTTGTTAGAATCCTTTGACATTCCTTATTAACCATTACCCAAGCCCCATTACAACCCAACAAAGTCCTAGTTGATCTTAGGTAAAGGTTGGTTCTGTAGATGTGGAGATTTAATAACCAAGACCTATGGTGTTTGATTCAACATTCCCAAAAGTAATTGATATTCCTGTCCATGAGATCATGTTCATTCCATTCTTGAAAAGTCTGTTCTTCATATTACTATATGTGAGATGATTGTTTTCCATCATTTACTCTTTTCCTCACATATAAACTGAGTGAAATACCAAATCTCTGAGTGTTTTATTGTGAGTGACATGAGAGGTTTGAAGTCAAAACAAACTTTCTACAGGAGATTTAGTCATTGTTTTACTCTGAAATGGAAAGTTATGTTGATAGTGCTATCCACACACACACACATTGAGTTGAGGATGATTGTGAATTTGTCTCTAACTTGTGGAGAATATTAAATTATTTGGAAATTTGTTGATACACTAAAATGACACTGTTGGTTTCTTGCATTTCTTGAAGTTTTAAAATGAATATTGTTTGACCAAGTTTTGATTGAGTCAGTAATGTTTGTGGGTAACATTTCTGGAAACCCTCACGAGACTATAACTCGTCCACTAGAGGTAATCTAGGGGTTTAAAGCCTTGTTGCACGTTTAAGGTAAGTGCAACCGATGATTCCTGCGAAAGTGAGTTAGAATTTTCTTTTTATTGTTTTGCTCGAGGACTAGCAAAATATAGGTTTGGGGGTATTTGATATTCACATAATTATTACAGAATATATCCCTTAATTTGTACATGTTAGTGTTTCGATTATTATATTTTATAGTAATTATTTCGTTTTAATATCTTTGCAGGAATTTGAGCTTAAACGATGAATCCATATTAAGCAGTCACAAACGACAATTAGGCAATTTCAATGGTGGTATAAAACAAATCACAAACCTAAACCCAACACCTAGCTCACAACCTAAAATCCACAAACCTACACCCAACACCTAGCTCTTAACCTAAATCCACAAACCTAAACCCGAAACCTAATTCATAACCTAAACCCCATCCATAACCTAAAACCAAACCCAATCCTACCCTCATTGATGAATCTTCCCCTCATCTCATCCTTATTCATCTTGGCTATTTTCTATAAATAGAGGATAATGGGGTGAGAAGAGGGGAGAAAAGAGAAGGGAAAAGAAACAAATTAGGAAAAATTCAATCCTCTTTCTCTCAAATTCACCACACCCTCACCACCACCACCTATCCCTCTTCCACTCACTCAGCAGTCATCTCTCCCACTCACTCACAGTCTCCTCGCCATCGCCACCACCGCGCACCACCACCATTCCCGCCACCGTCCTCGCGCCACCACCGCGAAACAGGGGCGTGACAACCCTGTTTCGCATCCAAACTTGCACTCCGCCACCACCTTCAGACCCTCTCCCCTGTTCATCGCCACCGCACGAACTCCGCCACCGCGCGAAAATCACTGCGAAACAGAGCTCGCATCGCGGCCCTGTTTTGCGTCGCGACAGAGCACTCGCTGCTCCTCCTTCTCGGCCTCTCTTCATCGCGAGCTCCTTCCTGTCCTCACCTCTTGCGGCCACCGTCACCACCACGACCGAGAACCCCCTGCTCCGCCTCGCGAACAGAGCTACCACCGCGAAAACAGGGAACCTCTGTTTCGATTTGATCTTCCTGATTTTCAATTGTTTTTGCTGTTCCTCACCCTCTCTCTCTCTTTTACAGGTTCTGGGACGTGATTTGGCGGTCGAGGACGGTCGCGAGGAGCGAGAACGAGGTCGAGAACCGCGCTGTCTCGCTGGAGAAGACGAGCGGCTACTGCAGCGTCACTGTAGCGCTACTGTAGCAGAGGCGGGAATTGGTTATTTCGGTTATTCGGCTATTTGCACCCCCACTCTCTGTAAGAGCCACCACAGAGTGTTTTGGACCAATTTTCTCGGGATTCGTGTCGGACCACTTGCTGATCTGCTGAGTGCCACCACATCGAGTTTGTGACGAACTAAATGGGTTGTATAAATTAATTTGATTCATTTTACTGAATTGTGTACTTAATTGTTAATTGCAATTTATTTCTGAATTTTTTGATAAATTGCTTTCACCTTGCATGTTCGAGTAATTAAACTTGATATGCTTGGTAGTTAGAATTACCCATTATCAATATTCAAAGCATGTGCTAAAAATATTAAGCTTAAACTTTGATTAAGTGTGCCCTAAAAAGATACTTAATACTTGGTAAAAGCGTATTTGCTTGAAATACTTTGTTAAGGTTTAAAAGAACATGATATAATTTAAATTGGATTTTAACGATCACATATTCGGTGTAAGCAAGGGATTTTCATCCCTAAAGCTTCTCGTAAATTCAGTAATTTAGATTAAATAATTTTGCTAACTCATTGGTGAGTCCAAGCCCACCAAATCCATCTCATTTCATCTATCTTTTATTTTTTTCTATTTTTAATTTATTTTTAGTTTAGTTTTAAAAATGCTGTAACCCCATTTCCTATAAATTAGTTTAATTAAATTCTAAAATTTCAATTGCATCCACCTTCCTCGTGGGATCGACCCGTACTTGCCGTTGTCTACCAGTTAGGCACCGTGCACTTGCGGTTATTACAAGTGGGTTAAATTAACCTATTTATTTGGGTTAGTTAAATCCGCATCAGTCATTAATGAAGATGAGTGTCAATGAGATATGAGAATTCTTTGAAATACTTTCCGAAAATTCTCAACAATGGGATTATTCGATAAATGAGTCTGATAGGCATAAGGGCGGTATATATGAAGTTAGAGATACATTTGTTCACCCCCCCCCCCCTTCTGCCTCAAAGTTAGAGACAGTTGTTATGACCATGGCTCAAAAGATAGATGCACTTTTGAATTTGACTCAACCTGCACTTCCCGCAAACACTTCATCTGAAGTCTGTGCTGTATATTCGAGTCATGGTCATTCAATAGCTAATTGTGACTTGCAAAACGATTATCCTGCATACTATGCTGAGCAAGTCAACTCTTTTAATGTGATGCGGCGACTTGGCAATAATCCACAACCTAACTATTACAATTCAAGGTTTGCCAAACATCCAAGTCTCTCCTGGGCCCATGGCCCAAACCAAGGGGAACCTGTTGTTGTCTCCCAGGCTCATCAAGCCCCTAGCCCTGTTAGGCCCCACCTTAACCAAGTTCCTCCATCCAACACATCAAGTTTAGAGGAAACGGTTAATCAGTTTTTGCAGCGCTCAGAAAGTATAATTGAGCAAAATTCTAAGGACATATCTGAGTTGAAAGCCACGACTCAACACCAATCTCAAACCTTCAATAGACTTGAGATAGTTGTGAGTAAGATTACTCAGTCTTCTTTTGAGAGAGAGCCAGGGAGATTTCCTAGTCAACCTGTTCCAAACCCGAATGGTCAATTCGCAGTTGGTAGTACATCTGAGTCACGCCATGAAAATGTCAAATCTATTACTACCCTTAGGTTTGGAAAACATGTTGACAATCGGGTACAAGTACCCGATTTGAGTGTCGGTGCATCCCTGTCTAAGTCAAAGCAGGTTGCATCTCCATCTGACAAGGAGGCTAATAAAACCTCACCTTCTAAAGATGTGCCTTTTGACTGTGATCCCACTCAAGCATCTTATTTGCCTAGGGCACCGTTTTCATCACGGTTAGCTCCGGCAAAGAAAGGAACAAATGCTAACAATGTAATGGAAAATTTTAAACAAATTCACATTAACATTCCATTGCTCGATTCTATTAAGCAAGTTCCTATCTATGCCAAAATTTTCAAGGATCTTTGCACACAGAAGCGAAAACTACATGTGCATAAGAGAGCATTTCTCGCCGAGCAAGCAAGCTCAATTATTCAACACAGAACTCCGCCTAAGTATAGAAATCATGGGTGCCCAACTATTTCTTGTGTTATCGGTGATCATATGATTGATAAGGCATTGTTGGATTTGGGGGCGAGTGTAATTTGTTGCCATATTCTGTTTATGAGCAATTAGGTCTCGGCGGACTAAAACTGACTAAAGTAACACTGCCATTGGCAGATAGGTCAATCAGAATTCCCCGCGGTGTTATAGAGGATGTGATCATTAAGGTTGAAAACTTATATTTTCCAGTGGACTTCATAGTACTTGATACACAACCTATTCACAACCCCTCCAGTCACATTCCAGTTATATTGGGTCGTCCATTTTTGGCAACATCTAATGCTATTATTAACTGTACGAATGGAATCATGAAACTATCATTTGCCAACATGACCGTCGAACTCAATGTTTTTAATGTAAGCCAACAACCTCTTGAGTCCGAGGATGTTTGTGAAGTTAACATGATTTAGAGTTCGGTGGAGAATTCCTTATTGCAGTCTGCATCAGATGATCCCTTAGCAACATGTTTGATTCACTTCGGTTTAGACTTCAATATTGTCATGCCCCGATTTTTGAACAACATAAATTAATAGATTGTCCAAAAACTAAGGCACGTCAGGAATAAAAAACTCTTTAAAGTGGCTCTGTTATACAAAAGGGAATACATAGTGAATGAATTTGGTATTTATAACTGAAGATAAACTTTTTTTTTTCGTATCTTTGAGTTGGTTTTAAAAATTGGTCATTAAATTATACTTTCATTAAATGGGTTTGGATTGTTGTAACTCATGACCTCCATTGATTATTATATAAATGATTTCAGAAGAAATTTTGGTAGCTAAAAAAAAATATTTCATTAAAATTTGACATTTTTTGAGAAATAACATTTCTTGTCGGTGGTAAGTCTTTTTGGGCCCTTTGATGGACTGACTTTTGATAGATAGATCCATCGCATGAAATGTGTCATACAAAACTCCAAAATACAAAGTCAAATGGATAAAATTTCCAACACATTATTTTCTTTTTTGTTAGACTCTTCGAATCCGCCAAGATAAACAAGTTTGTTCTTTAGGGCATGTCTCATGATCATAATTTATGTCCACAAAGAATTTTCATCGACTTATTAAATGGGTTGGATTGACATTAGACTCTTTGATGGAGAAGGGCTAAAAACCACCACCATGTCCATCTTTATCTCTCTGGAATAATTATTTGTGATCTTATCAATGAGAAATTGACTTGTTTGTGATTATTATAACTCACGACCTCCATAGATTTAGGTCAATAGATGTTGTTGTCAAATGTGTGTTTTAGTTAAGGTGAGATTCCCAATGAGTTGTAGACAAAATACAAGTTAGAATAATGTGATCTGTATGGTGTACTTTGGTATTGAATGTTTGTACTCACAAGGTAGAATAATGTTTGTCTTATTAGCGAGGAAACAGGTGAGGGAGGGGGTGCAACCCTCCATCTCCCTCGAGATACGCAAAGGCACACATCTCGAGGGGATGGAGGGTTGCACCCCCCTCCCTCGCCCGTTTCCTCGCTCGTTTCCTCGCCAATTAGAATTCCCCTTTTTATATAGTAACTTCATTTATTTAATTTTAAGATTTGTGGTTGAAATTGATACCGAAAAATCAAATAAAGTTCCACAAATCTTAAAATCAAAAATCAAATAAAGTTACAACAAATAAATTAAGTTACCAACATATAGGGTTGAAAATTGAACCTACAGTTTGGTTTTTCACCCTAATCAAGAACCGAACCATATCGGTTTTGAATTAGGTCGGTTTTTCACCCTAATCGAGAACCAAACCATATATATATTAGGTCGGTTCGGTTTTGTTGGTTAAAATCACATAAAAATCAAAAACCAAATCGACCATATCGGTTTTGAATTTTTGAAAACCGAACCGAAAATTCAAAATCGAATCGATACCAAACCAATCGGTTCGGTCGGTTGAATCGGTTTAGTCGGTTTTTTGTTCAATCCTACCAATATAGCTAAAAACAAATGGAAAAAAAAAATAAATTTGCAAAGACTTTTAATAGAATTTTCAAGGTGTCATGAGTAATTAATTTAATATCACTGTAACAATGCTGTAGAAAACTATGTAACAATATTTTGCAGACGCCATGAAAAAAATTACAACAACGAAGAAAACTATGTGACCGCATTTATTGAACGCTATGAAAGGAGATACAATGGAGTGTCATAAACACTATTAAAAGAGTGCTTGTAAAGCATTCCAAAAATGCTATCATAGAGCAAGACTTTCAATAGCGACGGTTGTCACAATGCTCTATTTAACGCTACCATATCCAATTATAACGTTTTTGGCATGTTATAAATGTGAAGATTTATGGAGTAATGATTGGAAAAATTACATAAAAATAGATTTAGAGAGAGAGAGCAGGGGATAAATTCAAGTAGAAAAATTCAGGAGGAAGTGAGGATTATGATGAAGGAGTTGAAGTAGAGGTGAAGAGAGTCAAAAGATGAACAATGGTTGCTTAGGGATCTTCTAAACCATCAAATTATTTCACAATGGACCCAACTCACTTAAAAGGGGTGTTGTCATCGTAACGGGCCTATGATCCAAATCTAGCATATCACGACCCCTAAAATTATTATGATGAGATGCAAATAATTCAAGGGTACATGGATGAGTCGTTCATTTGTGGGTCAAGGTCAGTCAGCCCATTACAACAAATAGGGTCCATTACAACTTTTTCCACATGAAATAATGCCTATATAAATGTTTTTTTTTTTTTTCATAAATCCACTAGGTTGGTTCCAAGTTAATTAAAGGTTTGTAGGCAATTGCTCTTCTTATTATCTCTGTGCTGCAATCTATGACCTTGTTGTGGTTGATCAGCTTGTGACCAATATTTAGATGCCGCTTGCCCTATTTTTAGACAACACAAGCCCTAATATAGTTTTATGTTGCATCATTTTTTATTTATCGCCATTTGTGTGGCTCTGAGGAAATAAATGTATCTCTCATGTTTGCAACCCCTGAGACCTGATTATCTTAAAAAAAAAAAAGGGATTTCCTATTTTAATCTAGATTAGGATTTTTGCTATCGAATCTTACAGGGTCTTGACTGACAATCTCAAATTTTTTTTCTTTTAAAAGTCTTGATATTTAGATTTTTTTATTCACATATCAAATACCCTTTTTAATTTTATTATTAATTTTTTTACAGAAACACTCCAGTAGGGAGGGGGGTTAGGCAGACCCCGACCAGTATATTAAGAAGGTGAATATGAAAGACACAGGGGGGGGGGGGGGGGGGGGGGGCGTAATGAGCCTTACCCCTTGAGTGCGTATCCAATATTATTACAACACATTGGATCATCTACAATGTATAGTTAAGTTCAAATCCTCATCCATCAACTTGGTTCCTCATTAGCCTCCTTTTTAGTTGAGCCGCGTTCATTGCTATTTTCACCAACAACCAATCTTTCACACCATTTAGAAAATGAAAATAGGCAATCCTTGCTTGTCTGTTAAAGAATAACACACCAAAAACTCCCCAAAAGCCTACTGTATGCCCGCATGCTATGCCAATGTAAAACCAATTGATTTCGAGAGTACCATTCTTTGTTTTTTCTGACTTAGTACCACCAACAACATGGGGTTCTAGGCACTTCTTCAGTGGAGCTCCACAAAGATCAAGATTCCCATTGTAAATGGATGGATCTTCAAGTGTCTGAAGCTGATTGCCAGATGGAATCTCTCCTGAATGTTTGTTGTGGGACAAATTTAGGAGACTTAGAGGAGTCAACCTCGACATGCTTTGTGGAATTCTTTCGGAGAGTTTATTTTCTGATAAATCAAGAGACTCCAAGGAAAACATTTCACCAATCTTCTCAGGTATAACTCCTTCAATCTTGTTTTTCGACAAATTCAAAGACCTAAGTGAGGAAAGGATCATTAGTTCTTCATGTATCACACCAATCAAGCTATTGTTTGACAGGTCCAAATCAGTAACAAGTGGTAATGTCCTTGTATATTCAGACTCCCTCCCCTTGGCAATAACTGTGATTTTGTCAGTATATGAAGAATACTCATTGCTCCATTTACCTATGCTTTGGTTTAATACCATGCTACTAAATTTCGAATGTGGTATGGCTCCAGATATGTTGTTATGCGCAAGGTTTAACACTTGGAGTCTTGTCAAACGACATAATTGTAAGGGAATTATACCACTCATTTTGTTTTGTCGCAACTTTAGGATTGTTAAAGAAGACAAATTTTCACCAATCCAAGTAGGAATAGTTCCAGACAATTTGTTTTCTCCAAGATCGAAAGTTATTAAGCTTGAACAATTCATCGAGGACAAAGGTATTTTGTCCATGAAATTTGTTCCTGCTCAAGTGCAATGATTTTAATAGAAACAATTACGATATGGAGCTTGGAATAGTTCCTGAAATGTTATTGGATGATAGGTCAAGAACCACTAATTGCTGCAAATTACCCAAACATTGAGGGAGGTGTCCGGATAAATGGTTTGATGAGAAATCGAGAATATCCAAGGACTTCATTTCACATACAGAGTGTGGGATCGTGCCAGTGAAAGAGTTATCAGAGAGGACTAGAACTTGCAAATTGGGAAAGGTAACTCCAATATGATGAATAGGTCCAGAGAAGAAGTTGTGAGAAACATCTATAATAGTTGCACTTGAAGGGAGACGTGGCAATGGACCCTGAAAATTGTTCGAGCTCAATAGTAAGAGTATCAAATTGGAGAGATTTGCAAAGTGAATATTGGACAAAACACCTTCAAAGGAATTAGAAGACAACGACAAATGTTCTAGATATGAAAGTTGTCCTAAATTTTTCGGAATAGATCCATTAAATTTATTAAATGTTAGATACAAGGATCTGAGTGATGACAATTTCAAAAGAGATGGAGGAAGGGGGCCCACAAAGGAATTACTGTGTAGAAAAAGAAGTCTTAGATTTTTTAAGTTGACCCAACCAATCAGGCACATGCCCACTTAGATGATTAGCGGCCAAATCCAATTTCTCTAATTTACTATTTTTGAAACATTTGGAGGATGACGAGTTTTGGAAAAGCTTATGGATCTCTCTTGAGAGTTCATTGTAATTCAAATCTAGTGTTTCCAAGTTGCATAGGTGACTCAAATCATGGTGAATTGTTCCATTGAAACTATTTCCAGAAAGTTTCAAAACTTGCATTGAAGTCATGTTTTGGATAAAATTTGGAAGTGGACCATGGAAATCATTTTGAGTGAGATTCAAGACAACTAGGGATGTGAGATTGAGATCCGAGATGGACAATTGAAGGTTTTCAGAGATTCCACAACGAACCAAATGCAATTTAAGCAGATGAGAAATGGAATCGATTGCTTGGAGTGGATTAAATGCTTGACTGAGGTTCACATAGCTCATGTCAAGATGCTTGAGATGAGATAAACCTGACACCCACTGCAAATTGTTGACTCTCAGTTGGGCTACATCATTTAGACCATCGTATGGAAACATATTTAGATCAAGAAAACGCAAGGTAGACAAATTTCCAAGATGATGTGGAACGACACCTCCAAAGAAAGAGAACGAGAGGTTAAGATATCTCAATTCTGGAAATGACCCAAAGAAATTTGGAATGGGAATTCCCGAGAAATTGTTTTGACTCAAGTCCAAGTGTTTCAAATGTTTCAAGTCAAGTAAGGAAGGATTTACCTCTGATCCCACCAAACATGATTTGGCAAATATTGGATCATAATTGTTTTCATCAGAACGGGTCCAATTAAATGGATGAGGGTTGTGAATGTCCAGTCGGATGACATGTCCAATTCTATTGTCGCATCGGATTCCAGGCCAGTTGCAACAATCGTCTCCAGCCCAAGAACGGAGCCTGTTGGAAGGATCAATGAGGGAATGTTTGAATTTGAGAAGGGCATCTCTTTCGACTTGTGAGCAGAGCATACTCGGGGCTTGGCTACAACAACAGGGAATGACGTTGAAGAGGATGTAGCATAGCACAAATAGCAAGATGGTGTTAATGGAAATGTTATCAAGGTAGTGATGAGGTCTTCTTCTCTCCATATTGTTGTTGTAATTAACACTCAAATGATGGATTGATGGATGATACAAAGAGTGTGTGTAGTTGTCTCCTTTTATGGAGATAGAGCCTAGATCATTTTATTGTGATAAAGGTAGATGGGCCGGCATGTTTTCGTGGTAAGTCTTTTCGGCCCTTTAGTGGACTGACTACTTTTGATAAATATATCCATATATGCATGACTAATGAGGAAAGGTGTTTGTAAACATATATAATATGAATCAAACATTGATGCATGATAAATTTTATTATATTATAAAATTATGAAATTTATTTCAAGTAAATTACTCATATAGTCGATCAATCACGCATGAATTATCATGCATGGTGATTATATGCATGCGCATAGCTATTAGCTAGTATATTCAATATTAAAACTCAGTTAACTTTTTCCCCACTTCAATAGTTAGATCTAACTTGTCATGGGTCCTACTAGCTGAAAGCAATGAGCCCCGCATCAACGCAACATCTTCACTTTCTTCCAAGTTCCAACTATCTTAACAATGCCTAGTGAAGACTTTTTTTTATTAGCCGATTATGACAAGTAGGGTCCATTACAAGTTTTTCCACATGAAATAATAAGGCCCTAAAACGATTTTTCTTTATCGACTTGTCAAATGGGTTGGTTCGAAGTAAGACTTTTATTCACATTTGGCGATTTTTCTTCTTTGCGTTTTGCTAGTTGATTTCCATTTTGGTGTGGGTGTTTCCTTTAATTGAACAGATGGTGTTGCCTATGTACATCTAGGGTGTCGATGTGACATGCGAGTACATCAAGGGTGTCTTTCAGCCCTTTGGTGGACTAACTACTTTTGATAAATATATCCATATATGCATGACTAATGAGGAAAGGTGTTTGTAAACATATATAGTATGAATCAAATATTGATGCATGATAAAATTTTATTATATTATAAAATTACATAATTTTATTATATAATTTATTATATTATAAAATTACGAAATTTATTTTAAGTAAATTACTCATATAGTACGTGATTTTATTTTAATTAATCATATTAATAAAAAGGGTGAGTATATGCATGTGCATAGCGCCTTGAAAAATAATTTGGAAATATTTTTATTGAGTCGTTTTAAAAAATCGATATCAACAACAAAAGACTCAATTTCAACAAACTGACTCTATTTGCTTCAAAGTCATAACTTAGAACCAAATAAAACCATAATTTTTTCAAATCCCACATCGCTTTTAAAAACCGAGTCGGACAAACCACAAAAAATTAGAATTTCTCGATCTAAAATGAGTATTTGAATTATTATTTTTTTGCCATAAGAATCAGTTTAAAAAATAAAAAAAACTCTTTAAAGTGGCTCTGTTATACAAAAGGGAGTACATAGTGAATGAATTTGGTATTTATAACTGAAGATAAATTTTTTTTTTTTTTTGCTATCTTTGAGTTGGTTTTAAAAATTGGTCATTAAATTATACTTTCATTAAATGGGTTTGGATTGTTGTAACTCATGACCTCCATTGATTATTATATAAATTATTTCCGAAGAAATTTTGGTAGCTCAAAAAAAAAATATTTCATGAATATTTGACATTTTTCGAGAAATAACATTTCTTGTCGGTGGTAAGTCTTTTTGGGCCCTTTGATGGACTGAATTTTGATAGATAGATCCATCGCATGAAATGTATCATACAAAACTCCAAAATACAAAGTCAAATGGATAAAATTTCCAACACATTATTTTCTTTCTTGTTAGACTATTCGAATCCGCCAAGATAAACAAGTTTGTTCTTTAGGGCATGTCTCATGATCATAATTTATGTCCACAAAGAATTTTCATCGACTTACTAAATGGGTTGGATTGACATTAGACTCTTTGATGGAGAAGGGCTAAAAACCACCACCATGTCCATCTTTATCTCTCTGGAATAATTATTTGTGATCTTATCAATGAGAAATTGACTTGTTTGTGATTATTATAACTCACGACCTCCATATATTTAGGTCAATAGATGTTGTTGTCAAATGTGTGTTTTAGTTAAGGTGAGATTCCCAATGAGTTGTAGACAAAATACAAGTTATTTTTCAATTAGTTTCAATATGTTCTAAAATAAATTAATGTTTATAAATCAGAAAATTTAACCAACAAATGATTTTTATGATAAAAACGATAAGTCAGTGTTACATATTTTAGGTTGGTGCAATAAAGTCGAAACATCCCAAATACCGGTGCAACAAAGAGTTTGTGCAACCGAGCCAAATAGTCAGGCACACGTAGCAACTCCCATAACAATTAATGGATGGCCAAACTCTGACAACAAACAACTAGTCTATGTCTCACTGAAGTTGCAAAATTTTTGGGATCCAAACAGGGCTTCAGCTTCAAGCTCATTCACAGATTCTCCCGAGAGTCCCCACTATACCAGCCTAATCTCACTCTAAAATTAAGAAACACACAGACATATGCAGCAATTATCTTATCAATAAGCTTTACGCTGTTCTTCCTCATTATTATTGAAGAATGCAGACACCACCATAAATTGTACTCCTGCAACAACTCATCCAGATACCATACGTGGTAACATGTTTCCCATTAAGCACAGTGCTTGATAGGACTGAATTGTGGCTTGTTACTCACGAGTCAATGTTAGCCATATTTTATCTCGTGTTATATTAAAATTTTTACTGCCTGAGTACATTGAATCATTTAGTGATTAAAATGTTCAAGAAATTTATTTAATTTTGTTTTATTTATTTATTTTGCTAGAAACCATTGCATAAGCACATTCGCCACGTACAAACGGTAATACCAAGTACAACATAATCAAATAGTATAATATTATTACAAATACCAGCGGAATCAAGTAGTCCACTATTATTACAAAACATTGGATCATGTACAACATTTGAGTTCAAATCCTCATAAAATTTTATCCCTTAACCCCTCCCACCCTAGATGCCATTAAAATTTTTACCATCTGAGTACATTGAATGCCATTAAAATTTTAGTGATTAAAATGTTCGAGAAATTTTGTTATATTAATTAATTAATTCTAGTAGAAACCATTGCATAAGCATGTTCACCACGTACAAACAGTAAGACCAAGTACCAGCAGAATTAAGTAGTCTAATATTATTACAAATACTAGCCAACTAGCTTAATATTATTACAAAAACCAGCAGAATCAAGCAGTCTGCTATTATTACAAAGCATTAGATAATTTACAACCATATAAGTTCAAATCCTCATCCATCAATTTGGTTTCTCTCTAGTCTCCTTTTACATTGAGCTATGTTCACAGCTACCATCGTCAATAACCAATCTTTCATACCATTTAGAAACTGAAAATAAGCAACTCTCCATGGCCTGTTAAGGAATAATACACCACAAACTCCCCAAAAACCTACCGCATGCCCGCATGCCATGCCAACATAAAACCAATTGATTTCAAGAGTACCACTCTTTGTCCTTTGTGAGTTAACACCGCCACCAACATGGGCTTCCGGGCACATCTTCAATGGAGCTCCACAAAGGCCAGGGTTCCCAATGTAAATGGATGGATCGTCAAGTGTTTGAAGCTGATGGCCAGATGGAATCGTTCCGGAAAGTTTGTTGTATGACAAATTTAGGTGAGTTAGAAAAGTCAATGCCGACATGCTTTGTGGAATTCTTCCAGAGAGTAGATTTTCGGACAAGTCAAGAGACTCTAATAGCATCATTTGACCAATCCTTTCGGGAATGGTTCCTTCCAGCTTATTCTTCGATAAATTGAACCACCGAAGTGCAAAGAGGGTCATTAGTTCTTCATGTATCTCGCCAACCAAGTTATTGTTTGACAGGTCCAAGCAAGTAATAAGTGATAATGTTTTTGAATATTCGCTTTCCATCCCCTTGACAATCACCTTGATTGTCACGATGCAAGCCAAACGCACTATCCCAATCACCTACATCTGATATCATGCCACTGAAGTTCGAAAAACAACGTGGTATGGTTCCAGATATATTGTTATGTGCAATGTCTAACACTTGGAGGCTAGTCAAACGACATAATTGTAAAGGAATGATGCCATTCATTTTATTTTGTCGCAGGCTTAGGATTTTTAAAGAAGACAAATATTCACCAATCCAAGTAGGAACACTTCCAGAAATGTTGTTTCCTCCAAGATCAAGAATTATTAAGCTTTTGCAGTTCATCAAGGACGAAGGTATCTGCCCATGAAGTTTGTTCCTGTTCAAGTGCAATGATTTTAATTGAACAAATTTCGATATGAAGCTTGGAATAACTCCCGAAATATTGTTGGATGATAAGTCGAGAACCTTTAATTGCTGCAAATTACTCAAGCACTTTGGGGGGGCTCCGAATAAATGGTTTATTTCACAGAAGTTTGAAATAGTTCCTGAAATGTTATTGGATGATAGGTCAAGAACCTTTAATTGCTGCATATTACTCAAACATTGAGGGAAGCCTCCAGATAAATTGTTCCTCGAGAGATCGAGCATCTTCAACGACTTCATTTCACATAAAGAGTGTGGGATCATGCCAGTGAAAGAGTTATTACAGAGGCGCAAATAAGTCAAATTAGAGAGAGTTGCAAAATGAGTATCAGATAAAACACCTTCAAAGAAATTAGAATACAACACCAATTTTCTTAGATGTGAAAGTTGTCCTAAACTTTCCGGAATAGACCCATTAAATTTATTGTGTTGTAGACGTAACAATGTCAGTGATGACAATTTCCAAAGAGACGGAGGAAGAGGGCCCACAAAGGAATTATAGCCCAAAAGAAGAGATCTTAGATTTTTAAGTTGACCCAACCAATCAGGTGCACATCCGTTTAGCTGATTCTCGGACAAATCCAAATCCTCTAATTTACTATTTTTTAAACATGATGATGAGTTTTCGAAAAGCTTATGGACCTCTCCTGAGAGTTCATTGGAACTCAAAAATAGACTTTCCAACTCACATAGGTGACTAAAATCATTGTGAATTGTTCCATTGAATTTATTCTCATCAAAGACCAAATCTTGTAGTGAAGTCATGTTTTGGATAAATTTTGGAAGTGGGCCATGAAAATCATTTACGGCAAGATTTAAGACAACTAGAGACGTGAGATTGAGATTCGAGATGGACAATTCAAGGTTTTCAGAGATTTCACAATCAATCAAATATAATTCAAGCAAATGAGGAATGGAACTGATTGCTTGCACCAGATTAAATGCCTGACTAAGGTTCACAAAACTCATGTCAAGATGCTCGAGATAAGACAAACCTGACACCCACTGCAAATTGTTGACTCTCAATGAGGGCATATAATTTGGTGGAATAGATACAAACAAACTTAGATCAAGAAAGCGCATGTAAGATAGATTTCCAAGATGATGTGGAACAACACCACCAAAGAAAGAGGAAGAGAGGTTAAGATATCTCAACTCGGAAAATGATCCAAAAAAATCCGGAATCGGAATTCCTGAAAAATTGTTGAAACTCAAGTCCAAGTATTTCAAATGCTTCAAGTCAATTAAGGAAGGGTTTACCACTTGGCCTACCAAACAAGATTTGGTATATGCTGGATCATTCCCATCGTTTTCATTGTAACGGGTCTCATTAAATGGATGCGGATTGCGAATGTCCAGTCGGATGACGTGTCCAGTTCTATTGTCGCATCGAATTCCAGCCCAGTTACAACAATCCTCGCCAGCTCAAGAACGTAGCCTGTTGGAAGGATCAGTCAGGGAATGCTTGAATTTGAGAAGGGCCCCTCTTTCAATGTGTGAGCAGCGCATGCGCGTGCTCGTGCTCATGTTCGTGCTCGAGGCTTGGCTGCAGCAGGAGGGAATGATGGTGAAAAAGATGCACCATAGCACAGAAAGCAACATGATGATGTTCATGGAAATGTTTGTTACCAAAATGAAAATAATGGGATACTATGTGAGTGTTTAATCGCGGCCTCCTTTTATAGAAATTGGGCCTTACTAAGTGTCAAAAGAGGAACAGGGAAAGGTGTCTCCAACAACAAATTTTGAACTTCTCAACATGCTCCAATCAGCAACAAAAATTTACAATCATATAATTTCCTACTATTTCTTGATATTTATATCATTTCCATTTTATTTTATGATACAATTCTATTACGTTATAAAATTACAAAATTTATTTCATATTAATGTGAGTAAATTACTCCTATAGTCGATCGATCAAGCATGAATTAATCATGTGTGATGAGTACGAGATTTTATTTCAATTAATCATATTAATAAAAAGGGTGAGTATATACACGTACGCGCACAGCACGTGTCCGACGCTAGTGTCATACAAAAGTGCAAAATACAGAGTTTATCTGATTCTTATTTTATTTCATCCAAATTTATAATATAGTTAAAAACAATATTCATAAACCATTTCATATTTAGTAATTGCACTGTTTCGTATAAGACCAATAGCTCCAATTGAGATTTTTAGCATTCAAAAGATTTCCAAGTGAACAACAACTTAACGTGTCCATAATTTATGTGAATAGTTCATCCCCTTGTGTGAAAATCAAAATAAAAGAGAGTCTTATCGCATCGAAAAATAAAGATTATTGCATCGAAAAAGAACGAGACAAAAGGGTGGGGTGAAAAAAAAGGATAATCGCATACCGCACTCATGGATGAGACTTTGTGGATCAAGGTCAGTCAACCCAATATGAGAAATAGGGTCTATTACAATTTTTTCCACATCAAATAATGCCCTATAAATATTATTTCTATCGAATTGTCAAAATGGGTTGGCTCAAAGTAAGACTTTTCTTCACATATGTTAATTTTTCTTCTTTGCTTTTTGCTAGTTGATTTTGATCCATCTTTCTCATTTTGTTTTGTATGGGTGTTTACTTCAATTGAACAAATGGTGGTGAAATTTTCCAACAAACTTTAACTTTTGCCAATGTACAATGAATGTGTTTATTCAAAAGTGAGTGCCTCTCGTAATAATTGTGGCTAAAAACTGTTAATCAGAGTAAGAGATTTGTCGAAATTTTCTTGAAAATAGAAATAAATAATTTAATCTCCGTATATTTTAAGATGTTATAATGTTATTTTAGTATAAAAAATGTGTAATGTGAGTGATTCTTATATAATATGTAGTTTGTTCTACGAATCGTGTGTGAGACTTTTTATGTAATATTTAATAGTTTAAAATGCATAACTTATATTGCTAAATTCGAAATCACAACCAAAATTTTTACGTTTTTTCTACACACGTCGAAATATTTCTTAAAATCGGGAGACCGAAACTAGGATTGTGATTTCGTTTTTCGAGTTAATTTCGATCTCCTGATTTTACGAAATATTTCGATGTGTAAAGAAACGTAAAAATTTCGAGGATAAATAAAAATAAAATATATAATGAATTTTGAGGGTATGTGAAAAAACAAGATGCAAGTAACTAAATCTATTAAACAGATTAAATTAAATCTAAATACAAAGAAATGAAACAAACATGAAATTAATATATAATTAAAAAATCAGGGGTGGTTTCAAAAATCAATATATAAGTAGAAGAAATGATAATTAGAAAAATCAGAGAAGTGGTTTCAAAAATCAATAAATAATTTAAAAAATTGATAATAATAAAAAACCTCAAAATTTACCAAAAATAAAACCCCGAAATTTATAATTTTTTTTCAAAATTAACGAAAAAACCTCAAAATTCTTCAAAAAAATGTAGTTTTTCTTTTCGTAATTAAAAAATAACATCATTCAGTCTTACTCCCCTCTGTAATCCAGGCACTTTCCAAGCAACTAATTTACCCAAGCTTACATAACCATTAATCACATTTGCCAACATCAAATGATTTGGTTACATTGATGTTGTTTTGCTCAACTCTCTTAGAGTAGTCCAAGCGTGTGTTCACCTAGAGCATTTTGCCATATAAGCTAGCCTACCATTATACAAGTCCACGCAGGACTAGCCGTGAGTAAATGCAGAGTTGCACTCCCATCATTCCTACAAAAAACTCATCAAATTTGGGCCAAAGGTTTGAGTTCGTGTTATCAATTTTATTTTGTTAATGAATGTTAGCTTATTTGATAAGACTGTGTTGTCGCTTACAACTCATGAATCAATGTTATATCTTGTGTTATAATAAAAAATTTACCACCTAAGTACATTGAATCATTTAGCGATTAAAATTTTAGTGATTAAAATGTTTCAAGAAATTTATTAAGTTTGTTTTAGTTATTTATTTATTTTACTAGAAACCACTGCATAAGCACATTCACCACGTATAAACAGTAAGACCAAGTACCCGCATAATCAAGTAGTCTAATATTATTACAAATACCAGCAGAATCAAGTAGTTTGCTATTATTACAAAGCATTGGATCATAGACAACATATAAGTTCAAATCCTTATCCATCAACTTGGCTTCTCTCTGGCCTCCTTTTAAGTCGAGTTACATTCATTGCTACTATCATCAATAACCAATCTTTTATACCATTTAGAAACTGGAAATTAGCAACTCTCCATGGCTTGTTAAAGAATAATGCACCACAAACTTCGCAAAAGCCCACCACATGCCCAACATGCCGTGCCAATATAAAACCAATTGATTTTAGGAGTATCATTCTTTGTCTTTTCTAACTTAACACCACCAACAACATGGATACTTCTTCAATGGAGCTCCACAAAGTCCCAGATTCCCAATATAATCGTTAAGTGTTTGAAGCTGATAGCTAGATGGAGTCGTTTATGAAAGTTTGTTGTACGAAAAATTTAGGTGACTTAGAGAAGTCAACGCCGGCATGCTTTAATATTTTCAGGAATGGTTCCTTCCAATTTGTTCTTCGATAAATTGAACCACTGAGGTGCAAAGAGGATCATTAGTTCTTCATGTATCTCGCCAACCAAGTAATTGCTGGACAGGTCCAAGCTTGTAACAAGTGACAATGTCTCTGAATATTCGCTTTCCATCCCCTTGATTTTGTCAGGATAAAGTCAATCACTATTCCAATCACCTACGTCTGATACCATGTCACTGAAATTTGAAAAACAACGTAGTATGGTTTCAGATATATTGTTATGCTCAAGGTCTAACACTTGGAGGCTAGTCAAACTATATAATTGTAAAGGAATAATACAATTCATTTTATTTTGTTGCAGCCTTAGGGTGTTAAAGAAAGACAAATATTCACCAATCGAAGTAGGAACATTTTCAGAAAGTTTGTTTTCTCCAAGATCAAGACTTATTAAGCTTCAACATTTCATCAAGGACATACCTATTTGTCCATGAAGTGTGTTCCGGCTCAAGTGCAATGATTTTAACCGAAACAATTTCGATATGTAGCTTGGAATAACACCCGAAATATTGTTGGATAATAGGGTACATATATCCGACTTTAAACGTGACAAGGATATTGCTTGCCCAATATAAAATGAAATTTGCTTGTATGTCATTAGTCATTAGATGATATAATAATAATAAATGAATAGGTTTTAGGGTTTGGATGTATGGCGCATCAAGATAACTTTAGGTTTTTTGGATTGAAACTCTTGTGAATTTGGTTGATAACTCAAGTGAGTAGTAACTTCGGTATGTCATGTTGGTAATTTCGGTCACATAATAGTATCCTTATATACCTAATACTAATAGTGAGTTGATGTACATTGGGTGTTTACTTTTTGGGGATGTACCATACATCCAAATCTCTATGTATCGGAGCTTGCTGATAAAAAAAAAACCTGAACTAAAAGTTACAATCATATATATGACAACAGAATTCCTTCCACAATCTCACAATTCTCACTTAGCAGTGTCTCATGACAATCCCAACACATTCTAAAGTTCTTCATCACTCTACATAGTGTGTGCACATTACGAAACAAAATTCAAATATAGACTTTAATTAGGAGGAGAGTTTCCTTGATTATGGCGGTTTGATTGTTGTTGATATAGATAAAGGTGGGCACGGTCTAGAACAGTCCATGGTTTGAAGTTTTTTATTTGCTGACCCAGTTGGTCCCGGACCGAACCATGTCATTCCGGTTTTTGTTTTTGTTTTTCTGAATGGAAACTATTTTTTTTTTTTTTTTTTTACTTCGAATCAGAGATATATCACAATACTGGGTACAAACAGTTTTACTGCCCAAATTATATAACGGGTGGGATCCGGGGACAAACATTTGTTACAAAAAAATTGAGATGCGATCTATACCGTCGGATGACATATTATCAAACGGTTTAGATTTAGTCATAATAACTAACTAATTAGAGGTTTGAAGCCTTATTTCAAAAGGAAACTAATAGATTCTCTCTCCCCATATTTTATTTCAACTACTTTTATTACGGTAAAAAAAAATTAATACAAAGTTTCCAAAGAAAATCAAGTTTGTTTTTGAGTGTAGAGTTTGTAGAATTTAAGTAGGGAAGATGAAAAAAATTAATATAAAAAATGTCTACAATACTTTTCCTTTTTAGAATTAATGTAATTCAATTCCATATTTTTTATATTATGTTTCACTAAGTTATATCATAAACCATTATTTTTGTAGGTTGGTAAAGCCATTTTAGACCTCCAAAATTCACACAACACAAAGAAATAGAATTATAGAAGTCATTGTATAATAGCTTTCAAAACTAGCCATTCAATCATAAGAGGAAAATTCACTCATTAGTTGTAGTGTACAATATATTTCTGGCAAAACAACTCCACAAATTAGTTGTTGTGAATAGTATGCATCTCCAATTGTTTCACGAGGTGAGGCGATTAAAAATGCATTACTCCACATGCCTTTCATCAGATTTATGATATATAGACACAACATCTTTTTCGTGGAAGGGAAATTCGATTTTGTTTGTCCCCTTCCCTGTGCTTTACGAGTGAGCGTCCTTTGCTACTAAACATGCCCTATTCTCACACACAAAATTACATATCAGTAAAACAAGAATGATTATCACTACTAATCTTTTACGGATTATGAAACACCAACAGTGATTGCATGTTTCGGATAATTTATGAGGACCAATAATTTTAGAGAAGTCAAGGGTAGAACAAAGAACCGTCAACTTTTGTCAAATGAGTATTTTCCGAAGTTTTGGCAAATGCATTTAATATTTCACATATCAAAATATCCTAAATACCTTGGAATAAAGTTTGATCTTATTCATGGATATTCAGTAAATATTCCCATTAAGAATCGAAAGTTCAAAACAATTGGAACTCTTATTTTTGAGACTGAATGCAATTACTAATTCATGATCGGGCATGTACAGAATGAAAACTTCATTTTTGATTCTACAAGAATTTTTGTGAAAGCATTTCATTTGTTTCTCTTCCATGGAAATATTATTTTCCCATAATGTATCTTAATTTTTGGCCTAAAACTTCTTCTGATGATCGAGTCAACAACTGATAAAAAAGATATACCTTGGTTATATTTCATCTCTTCAACAAGTTTAGTAATAAGCATAGCAGCCCTATTGTTTCGATGAAGAAAAGAACCTATGATTAGATTTTCGAAAAATTTCCAAACGAACAATTTCAACAAAAATTTTCAATTTCTTATTTTACTATGTTCAACTCTATGTATTTCTATATCCGTAGAGTACATCGTAAAGAAAAGGGCTATAACAGAGTTTTGTTATTCATAATAACAACTACTATAGGAAGAATATTTTTATGTGGTGCTAACGATTTAAGTATCATCGCACCTACAATCAACCAATTGGGAGAGAATCAATAGATTTTTTTTCGATAGCAATTCATCATTCCCGACCGCGTCATACAACTCTTTGTTGTACTGCACTCTCCAAGAGTTCTCTCTCAGACAAGTCTTTGTGAAATAACTCGGATGGAAAGAAAACAAGAAGGGGTTAAGAGAATCAAGAAGAAAACTTCATCCATTTTCATCTTTTTGTTTCACCAAACTTTAACTGATAAACTGTCCATGGTCCAACACAGATCACATATTTGGATAGTATAACCCTACCACTACAAGCAAGACAAAAGGGGAATGACAAATTAATATTAAAGTAGAAAACTATATGATGATTAACAACAAATTACGCCCTTTTCTCATGGTGTTGCTAACCTTAAATTTATGCAATTTAAGCTAAACAACAAGAAGAAAAAGTGGGATAAGTCAGTCTATTTAGAATAAGTACAGACATTATGAATTCAATTTGCTTTATGATGAGCTTTACTCAAAGTTGAACCATGTCTCCCACAAACTCCTTTGAGATTCCCCTTTTTTTTCTTGCCAGAGTTATTAGTTATATTCGTTGGATCCACTCTTCATCCATTAAATAAAAAGATAACAGTATTTAGTGCAAGCTTTATAAGTATATATTTTTAAAATTATTTCTGAAGTTAATTCTTAATTCCATTGCTTCCCGCAGACTTGAAGATTTTTTAAGGATAGTAGAACATTTATAAAAGCATTTGGTAAGGTTTGTGCATTTGGCAGGTACTATGAACATGTGATGATACCATCTATATTACAATTTAGAGTGGTACTTTACTATTCATTGTTGATCGAGACAAATTAAGGGTTGGAGATAAAAGATAATTAAGATTGAAAATTGGGAAATGTATCGAGGATGGTTGAGATTCATTTCCTATGATGACATGTTTATAAATATAAAACATGTAAAAGGGCAAGAAAATGAAAAGATGGTAAAAAAAATTGATGGAATGTATATGCTACGGAGAAAGAAAGTATTGTGTTTTCATTTTTCTCAAAATGAAATTATCATAACTATTTATATTGTTGTCGGATTTTGGTAAACTTGATATGTTCGAAATGCATTTTTGAAGATCTTTCCAATAATCAATACAAACACTTAAAATTTAAAAATTTGCATTTTATAATTAAAACATGCAAGTATTTTTAATATTTTCATGTCTCAAATATTTTTCAAAGAAACGGACAAACATTTTAATGAACATTCAAACAAAAACCCTGAACGTTTAACCGATTCTAATTTTAACCGAGTTTGACTCTACAAAAAATAATAATTTTTTTACCATAAAATAGGTTTGCACCTCAAAAAATTAGTTTGTATTCTAAAATATGAAATATTTTTATGGATATGATTTGATAGCAATGGTGGGGATGGTGGTGAGGGTGTCCAATGCAGGATAATTAGCAGAAAAAAAAATGCATGTAGAGTACCAATAGCACGGGTAATATGCTAGTTCACCACAAGTCCAGTTGAACTAGCACATGGTGGAATGTTAATAAAATTAAGTCATACGAATCTTGTGACGAGTGACATGTTTTTTTACATCAATCACGAATGCTTGATATATGACACTCTCAATTAGAACATCTTATTTATCAAGGGCATCCACAATGGTTCCTCAATTCACTTTCATTTGATGGGATGGTCTTGCATTCGTACATCACCCTAAAATTATTTGGAGCTGCGTAACCCTAAATCATCAACGTACAAGGGCCTATTTGACCTACTAGCGCGGCAATACATATTATACAAACCTTTACCCATATTTACTTTTTCATGAAACAAGCAAAGCCTTGCGTAGAATAATTTGTATGGGTCAAGCAATCATTTTATAGCAATTGAGATTCTTAACTTGGCCAAAAGCTAAGAGCTGGTCAAACAACTACGCTGCTACTCAAAAGTTAATGGTGACCAGTCACATATGATTGGTCACTATTCCATTTTACCATCTCAGGCCTTTAAAGACTCTCAAGATTTTTCTTTAAACGTGGAAAATGTGATATGCAATTTACCAAGAACACTAACTTCACTAAAATTTCATAATCAGTAGGAGTCATAAATTTCATGTTTTGATAGAACAAAGAGGAAGATCCATATGGAATATCAAGCTACTTTAGGCGCTGTTAGAAATGATTGATTGAAGAGACGATCCTTTTGTCAGACGAGTGGGATTATGATGAGTCCCTCATTCATACATAACCTACTATACGAACAGCTTAAAAATTAAGTTGCTTTTTGGCTATATTATATCTAGTAATCGACATTCCACGATCCATTACCAAACAAAGGCACATGTAAATGCAATCAGTCGTACACAACAAGAAGCGTTGTTGAGTAGACTGCATCATATACATTTCTTAGGCAATGTACTAACATTTGTGCAATATATTATGTAAAACTTCAGCTAAACTAATCTCAGTCTAAGAACCTCGACAGAATAAGAGGTGTTTGTTAGTAACATTGAACTACAATGGAGAAATGAAGTCACAGGTGAGAAAAGGAACAAGAACCCCACTTCTGCCAATGAGGAACACATTTTTTTTCAACAATACTTGTTTTTTCTCTTCCAACCTTGCAGGATTTACTGACAAGACCCTTCTGTCCAGCTCTTACTTCTGCACAACATGACAACATTCCACCCATCCTCATTGCTTTTCCAGGCCAACAACAGAACAAGACAGAGTCGGGAAAGCAAACAACAACATAAATAAATGAGAGGAAGAGAGAGAGAGAGATAGAGAACAAAAAATCACAGTTCAAGACTTTCTTCCTACTCCCTTCCTCAAATCATTTCAACCATACGAGGAAAGAGAAAAATAGACAAACAAAACAAAACAAGCCAAAAGAAAAGATAGGTTTTTAGTTACCCTATCATGCAAGTATCATGCATGAAAAGTAAGTAAGAAGAAGAGATAGCCATGGAAGAAGCTTGGCTTCTGTCCTTGTAGGTTGCTGTGGGTGGTAGTGGTGGTGTTAGTGGTGTCATGGTGCTTGTCAACGGAGTTCAGACTCTAAAAAACCCATGTGGTGACAGTACTCTCTCTCTTTCTCCTTAACCAAAAATCTGAGAAATCACTCACGCTTTCCAGATCAGATGACAGAAAAGGCAATAAGGAAGGAGGCCATGACTGATTACCACCTTTTCTTTTGATCCCCTTCAATAATTATGTCTCTCAGTACCAAGGTAACTAAAGTCACTTTTCTTCTGTCCAGCCAATTCAACACGGTAAAAAAATCATTTAATTATTACAGTTGGTAAAGATAAAAACTACCCACATCACTTCAAAATTTACAATCATCAATTGCAGCAGAGAAAAAAAAGGATTCCATCAGTTTTAATTGTGTTAATAAATATTCATGCAGAAGAAAAACAACTTACATGTACTTGGTTCTGTGTATGTACTTGGTTCTGTGTGTGTGTGTGTGTTTTTGCACTAACCCTTCCTCTTGATAGAAGCTATAACTTCGTTAACAGAGATACCCATATAGTTTATAGTGTTTTGTGCCTTATAATCAAAAGGTACAAACACAAGTGAAGAAACCCATCATCAAAGAGTAAATCATCCTCCATGATGACTTGTTTCGACAAAGCACGATAAAATGGTAGAACTATTTTGAGATTTTTCAATGGCTTTGGAGCATTCCCCACCCTTTATATACGTGAGTTGTCACTAGCTTGTGTTTATGAGAAGTTTGTAGTTTTTCTCTTTCACTATTGTTTTAGAAAAGACAGGGCTTATCTGGCAATTGGATGAATCCGAGCAGATGGGGTACCTAAAAATGGTCAGTGTCTGTCTACAAATCTCTTGCTTAGATTTTGAGTGGGCCGGGCAATGGTTGTATCAAATACCCGGGGTCTATTAGTGGACGTTTGCAACAGCCAGTCTGGTTTTTCTGGTTTTCTGAACCTTTGTTGACACGGAGAACCCACTTGGGGTTGGTAGGTCTCACATGTTTATGCCATCTTATAAATGTGGATGAATAATTGAAAGTAACGTCTTAATCGAGGTCGGTTCTCAGTATTAGCAATCTAGATTTCTATTTTCTGAAATGTGGTATGTTTGCTTACTTCTACTCTTGCGTCTGTCATCGTGATTGCTTTGAAGATAAATGATTTCGTTTGACCTACTTAGTATAACGATTTGGTTTTCCTGTTGTTTTCCATTGCTATTATGGATACAGATTCAGTGTTAAAGTTTTTCAAAGAAGAGATACTGCCCTTATTAGATGTCAACATCTTTGGTAGTCATAGTTGGAGGTGCAGTAGGAGGACTAGCATTGGTGGTGATAGTCATCATTTTCGTATGCTTTTGCATGTTTCGGTGTAACAAATTCTCAAACAGGAACTCTGATACGGGTTCATCAGATCCGTCTGCACTAGGTATGTCTTTTCATCATCAGATGAACCACACTCAATCTCAGCTAAAGCATTCCTTAATTTGAGAGATTTGGTTTCTCACTTGACAGTGGAGTGGAATAGAGGAGAAGGATCCACTTCAGCGAGGCATCACCCTGTCACTGGACAACAGGGACCAAGGCAATTTACACTGGAGGAGTTGGAGCAGGCAACAAAGCAATTCAGTGAAAGCAATCTTATTGGAGAAGGTAGTTTCGGTTTGGTGTATAGTGGTTTGCTTAGTGATGGGACTGTCATTGCAGTCAAAAGGCGTTTAGGTACCCCTCGACGCGAATTTGTTGAAGAGGTATCTATTTTCTAACACTACAAGCATTTTCTATTACTTAGTAGTGGGGAATAGTTGTTCTTTCCTTTTCTCAGTAAAGATAATTACTATTAGGGTGTGTTTGGTTACATGGAATCCTATGTCATGGGAATCCATGAGGGACCTCTACATTTTAGGCTAAATTGATATATTACTTCACATCTACCATTTGACCACCATTTGATTTTGTAATCAATGGTGGGAATGGAAGTCTCATGAACATGGGAATCTCACTCCTTAGTCCCCCAATGCATGTGATTCTCATGTTCATGGGACTTCCATTCCCTCTATTGATCACAAAATCAAATGGTGGATGTGGAGTGATACATCAATTTAGCCTAAAATGTAGGGGTCCCCTCATGGATTCCCATGGCATAGGATTCCATGCAACCAAACACACCCTTAGTTATCACGAAAACACATTATCTAGGATAGTGCTCCTGTAGCAAGAAGTTGACAGTGTGTCAGAAAGATATATCACTCACTTGGATTTCAATACGAGTCTGAAAATTGCAAATGTTTATGCAAAGTGACACCTTCAAATGGCTAAACAGGTGAATAACCTGTTGGAGATTCGTCATCGAAACCTTGTTACCCTTCTTGGTTACTGCCAGGAAGATGGCTTTCAAATGCTAGTTTATGAATATTTACCAAATGGCAGCATCTCAAGTCATTTACACGGTAGACCTCGATATCTAAATTTGAGATGCAACATTATTTTGAAAAGGAAAAAGTGACATCCAAAGATCTGTTTTACAGATAGCAGACAGCGCATAACACCACAACTAGAGTTTAAACAAAGGCTTTCGATAGCTATGGGAGCAGCTAAAGGTAAATTTCAATTTGACCAAAAAGGTTTTTTCTGACTTCAAATGGGGGAGAGATCAGTAGAAGAAAGCATCAGCCTACTAAATCCAAATGTGTGCAGGTTTATGTCATTTGCATGGTCTCACACCTCCTTTGGTACACAACAACTTCAAAACGTCTAATGTCCTGGTCGATGAGAGCTTTATTGCTAAAGTTGCAGATGCAGGGGTTTACAAACTGCTCAAAAGAATTGAAGTTGCTGGTCCATCTCGAACATCTACAAGCACTGTTTTCCAACATCCAGAGTATCTTCACCCCCTCTCCTTTTTCCCATATAACAGTGAAATTTCATATTTAGCTGACCAACTATACGTATTATCCAGGGTTGGAGCCTCCGGAGTACTCTCTGAAATGAGTGATGTGTACAGCTTCGGAGTATTTCTATTGGAAATTATAAGTGGGGAAGAGCTTTCAGAGATTAGTTTCTCGGAATCTGGTGAAAGCTTGATACAATGGGTAAATAAGCATTCCCTAAATGATTCTCCTAGGGTTTCTTTTCCGTTATTTATTTATTATTATTTTTTATGCTCAACGACAAAAAACTGAGCTCTAAGCAGTGTAATATGAAATAATAACCCAATTACAATTCTATCATGAAAAAGTCGAGGATAGATTTACTTGTCATTGTCCTTTCAACATCTTCCCAACAAATAATTAGTCAGTTCTTGATGAAAATCTAATTCTTGTGCTAATTATCTTGTTGGTTTTAACAAACAAGAGCAAATAACCACTTAGAACTGATTTTTGTTTGAAGAAACGAAAAGTAAGCTTCATTGTGTAAGCTTTCTAACTCAAGCATATGGATTGAATGACCTTACGCCCCAGAAATGACGATCCTTCCGCTCCCTGCCTAAGTTCGAACTGCTAAATTTCCTATCGGTAACCTACCCAAGATGCAATTTTAACTCTTATCTAGGTTAGCTTTCAGTTTGAGTAGCTTGTTTATGGATTTCATAACACCTCTTCAACTTTGTGAAGGTCAAGTTACACGTGACATCAAACAGTATTGTGGATAGTAGGTTGGTTGGCAGCTTCACTTCGGAGGGAATGAAGGATTTACTCAGGCTAACACTATGGTGCCTGGGTATAAATGGGAGAGGGCGACCAAAGATGGAAATGGTTGTGATGGAGCTTGACCGAATACTTGAAAAGGAGATGACACGGACAACAGTAATGGGTGAAAGTACTGCTACATTTACACTGGGTAGTGAATTATTTACACCGAGATGAAGACGTTCATGGAAGATATTGGTAACCAAATCGAGGAAGGGGACTTGCACAGCCAACTGAAACAGTTGGTAGCCTTGGATGGCGGAAGACGAGGATATGAACAAGCAGAGTGACATCGTTATGTCATAGTTTTATAAGGAAAGCTTGTTATTGTTGATGGCCATCATATTTCTTGAAACTATTGTAAATTTGAGCTCCTATTAGTTTCAATTTGGGGCTGGGGATGTACATTACATTTTTTTATGTTTCAATTTTTTCAAATAACTGGTTCAGTAAACAAGCAAAACAACTCTTCTGACTTACTATCATGGCTCACAAATTTAATGCACGGAAGAAATAACTCATACATATTCATCACAACACTATAGGAACATGTTTTATATAATCATCACATGATAAAGTACAGGAGTAACATCAACCAAAATTGGTCCTTGGTGCAGATATGAAAACTATGCAAAGACAAGTTAAATATGTTCTAGGAAGCAAGAAATTTGGTATATAGTGACTAGGATCAATCAATCTGAGATGCAAAGTAAAACGAAGAGAACATGCAAGAGATAAAGCTGAGAAATCCAAGTCCATGGGGCACATAGGTTTACTTGGAAAATTTAAAATCAGTGATTAACCATGTAGACATCCTTCAAGAATGATATTTGATAGATACGCATCTAAGTGAATTCAGATAATGTTTCATTGACTGCATGAGCATAATGGGTTATAATCTTGAGAATGCAACCCTATGACACAATAAAATTTACGTAACCGTTCAGAAATCCTTATTACAGATTAAATTCGAGGATACATGAAATGGAAATTAATCTTTAAAAAATCATAATGTCGAGACTTACAGAAACTACGACCTTTTAACAGTTCGGAAGGCGAAAGTAACTACTAATCCATCATATATCAATATAATCTTTCATGATATCATCTCTCTTTTCCAAGGCTGCATTTCTCCTCCAATTATCAACAGCTTGACGAACTGCCGCATTCGCGTCACGTACTTCTTCAGCAGAGAACTTGTGTTCTATGATGCCCAATGGCCCTGGTTGAAGTACCTTGACTACAGTCTCCGTGTCTTGCTCGAGCTGTCTGTGCAAGAAGATAATACAAGTAATCAGTCTAGATTAAAAATGAGACCCCCATTTGTTCAAACACTAGTAAGGTGATATACCGCACTATGTGTTTTCATTGAGACATTTCATCAAACATATAACTTGCAATTTGGAAAAACAAGGAAGATAAGCCATTGAAGGAGAACGAAATTGAGGATTTCGAGAAAAGGGTATTACCTGAAGAGCTTGGAGAATGGTAGATACTTGGCGATCCTTGTCAATGGGGAGGACATTTTCGGAATTATTGGAGAGTTTTGTATACAAGTCGAGAGAACGAAAAGGAGAGAAACAGAGAAGGAAAGTTCACGGTTTAATTTGATTTTTCAGAATTCAGTACTACCAGGAGTAGGGTACTTATCTAACTCTACTTCTCGAGATCGTTTCAAACGTGCAACGATGATGTTGTTTAATGAGATCTAGAAATTTGCGGATTTTTTTTTTTTTTGCTTGAAATGATATCAGAGGCTAAGGAAATCATGTAATGCGGTGAAAGAAAAAGGAAATTTTAGACACGGGTAGTTAACGAGGTTAATAAACTTTCAACTCTCCGTAACAAACATAAGACTTAAATGCAACACTGATATAATTGTGAGACCTAAAGTCTAAGTTTATTTATACCAATATCAATATTATTTCAAAAAAATCAATTCATTTGTTGGACGAAGAGTTAACAGTCAACAGTGAATTTTTGACTCAGACTTAAAGGTGAACAAACTTGAGACTCAAACTCAAAATCGGTATAAACTGTAGGACTCCAAATTCAAATAAATCGAGATATAGTCCATCCATATTAATGTATGAACTATTTGATAATTCTATTCGGTGAACATGCTCGAAAACAAAACTTGGGGGCTAGTATATATACACAGTGGATTAATTAATTGAACAACAGTAGTGTAAAATGGTTAAGGTTTTTTACTTCATCATGGTTAAGGTTGAGCATCTCAGCCTTAGATTATTACAGACAGAACTTCAAAGTCTACTGAGTACATGGGATGCAATTGGACACAAGGCACGCAGCTCCGCTGAGGTAGCATCCTACATAGCATGTCACGTAAATAGTAAGAGGGGGTCCATGGTTGCACGCAGCGGCGCATGCGAATACAGTGGTTTGACATGTACCCACACATTCGGACACCTGCGGTCCTTGAGCATCCGCGTACTTGGGCATTGTCAGCGACAAGGACCATGAGAAATACCAGAATGCACTTGAGCTTCATTGGAGCCATTGTTCAAGAAGTTGATGAATGAGAAGGGGATGAAGTAAGTATTTATATATGCAAATGCTATGTTAGTTAATGATTTAATTAAGATAACGTTAGATCCAAGATGCATGGTTTAAGAGTTTAATTAAGATACTTAGGATCCATAAACCCAGTTGGATATAATTTAAAGGCTTTAATCTGGGTTACTGGGATGTGCATGGGAGATGTCATCACCATATTACGGGAAGTTTAGTCTAAAAAGAGGTTGTTTATCATAATCGATGATACTGGGTTAGTCAACAAGTCTCGTAAATTAATAAAACATTTGTTTGCAAAGCACTCTTTGCACAATTAAGGGTGGATGATAATAGTTCATTTCATGGATTATTTTTGTAGGATAAATATCTGCTAATGCAAATAATTTTAACACAAGTTTTGGATCTAATTGGTGAAAGTGAATAGCTAAAAATGTTATGCAAGTAATAGCAAACAACAAGTAATATGAAAAAAATAAAGATGACACCGAGATTTATGTGACTCGGCTTTGCCTATTCCATGGATGACGACCCTGTAACTATTTTATTGATATAGAAGCACTTACTTGAAGATTACAACGTTGTCAAGTAACGATCATTGAGATTTAATCTCAAGCAAACAATATCACCAAAAGTTTGACGAAACTTGCAAACGAAGAATACCCGAAATCACTCGATTCTAATCCTTTTACTTGGTTATTGTTTCACGCTGCACACACACCGCATCACGCCAAACTCGTTACCTATTTCCGCCGTGCTCGCAGTCGGTTTCATGCCGAGTTCGCAGCCTCTTTCACGCTGCATATGCTGCAGCGTTGCACGTTGTATGTGCTATTGTATTCAGGTTGTGTATTCTTCCTGCACACATTCTGTTGCTGCTGCCCTATTGCATGTTGTTGTGTTGCTTGATATTCAAACAAAAGATAAAAGAGAGTTCAAGTCTGTGTGAGTAAAGGATTTTGACTCATTCTCAGATTGTTCCCTTAAAATTGGGAGCCAACAAAGGAACAACATTACACAAAGGATTGTGAGTCCTGCTTCGTCTCACAATCTTCACCTTGGCGAACAATTTCAGGCCACCACACAAACATCACAAACAACCACATAAGCATCTCCACTTTGGCATGAAAAACCGCCAAGACCCATTACTCGGTCACGAGAATCGCCGTCATGCCCCTTAGGGCAGGCTGATCAAGTTGAGACAATGCTCAAACTTGATCCCTGGAACCACTTTTGTCAACATATCAGCTAGATTGTCTTGAGTACTCACTTTTTTAAGAAAACCTGCCATCCTCGATGATATCCCTCAGAAAATGATATCGCACATCAATGTGCTTCGTTTGAGCATGATAAACCTGGTTCTTTGCAAAATGAATAACGCTCTGACCGTCACATCATCTTGAGTAACACCCAAATCACTAACCAAGCCTCAAAGTCAAATGGCTTCCTTCACCGCCTCTGAGTCATGTACTTTGCTTCAGTAGTAGACAAAGCAACTGTAGATTGTAACTAAGACTTCCATTTCACCGGACCCATCGCCAATGTAAAACAATAACCTGTAGTTGTAGTCAATCGATGCTTATCAAGATCACCAACATAATCTAATTCAACATAACCTCGGATTATATTTGACATATCTCCTCTCTCATTTACTAAACCAACATTCAGCGTAACCCGAAAATTCTCAATATCCACTTCACTGCCAGCCAATGTTGTTTTCCTGGGTTTGACATAAACCTACTAACCAGACTGACCGCATGAGCGATATCCAGATGTGTGTAGATCATGACATACATAAGACTACCAACTGCACTAGCATAGGGAACATGTGACATGTAATCCCTCTCATCCTCTGTGCTAGGAGACAACTAAATGAGAGCTTAAAGTAAGCAGCCAAAGGAGTACTTACCGGCTTAGACGTATCTGATATTCACGTAATTATTACATAATATATCCCTTAGTTTATATATGTTAGTGTTTCGATTATTATATTTTATTCTAATTATTTTCGTTTTCATGTCTTTGTAGGAATTTGAGTGTGAACGATGAAATCGCATTAAGGCGATAATTTAAGGAATGATCAATTGATTGATTTTAGCGGTGGTACAAAGTAGAAGGTCACATATCTAAACCTAACCCAAATAAACTTAGGTCCACCTCCTTCTCGTCCTCCACCATCGGCCGTCACCTCGCCTTCCTCCCTCACCCGCTCTTCCTTGCTCGCTAGGGAGACGCCACACCTTGTCCATCGTAGACATCATAAACTCACAACCACCACCCCTGTCCCTGTCGCAAACCACCGTAACAACACCGGCCACGACCCCTCTGTTCCTCTATTCTTCCCCTGTTTTCGTGTCTCTCTCTTCACCTCGCCACTGTCCAGCAACCACACCGCCGAGCACCACCATCAGACGCCACCACCACCTCCTTCCTATTTTTCTCTTTCTCAGCCACCGCTCTGTTCCGAGCGACAGAGCTCCACCGCCCTGTCTCCCTCTTCCATTCTCGCCCTCTTCGGTCTCTCTCTTTGTTAATCCTTCTCCTGGCCATCTCTCTCTCTTGCAAAGACTGGAGCTTGTCGGAGGAACAAAGAGCTCTCGAGGAGTAGCGAAAAATAGGGAGGCGCTCCATGTTTCACCGTCCCTGTTCCTATTCCTCCTTCGCATATTTTTCTCTCTCGTTGTTTCCTTACTCTCTCTCTGTCTTCTTGCAAGTACCGAAGCCGTTTGGAACGAAGACAAAGGAGCTCGCGAGGTGTGCGGCTTGCTGGAGACGAAGACCATAAACAACCGCGCGATTTCCGGCGGGAACCAATTGTTTTTAAACAAATGGTTATTGGCACCCCAAGATTTTGTAAGAACAGTCACAGAGCATTTGTAACATTTTCTTGGGATTCGTGTTCGTGCAGAGATGAATTTCACCTCCATTGATGTTGTGACCACTACCACCATGATCTTCTAGACCCCGCGCCGAGGCGAAGATGAAACCACAGGGTTTCCTAGAGTTTGTTGTATTTGAATTTGTTGTTTTCTATATGCTTGAACGTTAAACACATTTGATTTCTGAGTTTCAATAATTTGCTTTCTCCGATTATATCCGGATTAATTATCTAGACTAGTCGGTAGTTAGAAGTACCCTTTATTGATATTCAAAGTCTGCTTTAATCAATTAATCTGAATCTGTGATTGTGTGTGCCGTAAGAAGACATGCAATGCTAGGGGTTTAGAATTAGTTAAAATAAACCTGTGATTGTGTGTGCCGTAAGAAGACACGCAATGCTAGGAGTTTATACGTTTGCTGAAATCAATTGCGAATTTAGATTAATCTTTAGGTTAGTCATATTAATTTTTGAAAACAATAATTTGGATTACACAAATCTCGAAGAACCTGTGGTGGATTCGATGTCTCGGTCCCCTCTCTTATCATCCTATCAGTTTAATTTTAGTTGTCAATTTAGTCTCTTAATTTTAGTACTTTACATCTGCTGTAACCCCGAACTCTAAATTAGTTCAAATAAGTCTTAGAATTCGATTGTCTGTCAATCTTCGTGGGATCGAACCGTATTTTCCACTGTCTACTAGTTAGACAGCCGTGCACTTGCGGTATTACAAGTAGGGTTTATTAACTTATTAATTTAGGTTAATAAATCTCCATCAGTATCCACGTCAAAATGGTTATTAACCTTCTCTAAGTATTGTCGCTGTGATAATGTGAGTTTGCCCTTCTTCCTATCTCTCAATATCTTCATCCCAAGTATCTTCTTCGTTGAACCAAGATATTTCATCTCAAACTCCATGCTAAGTTTCAACTTCAATTTATCAATTTCTTTTATGCTCTCCGCAACAATGAGCATATCATCAACATAAAGTAAGATAAACACGAATGACCCATCCTTGAGCTTTTGTGTGAATACGCAATGATCATACTAACTCCTCGCATATCCCTGCTCAATCATAAAAGTATCAAACCTCTTGTACTACTATCTCGAAAATTTCTTCAACCCATACAATGATTTCTTCAGTTCGCATACATTTTCTTCCTTACCAACAACAACATATCCGTCGGGCAGAGACATGTATATGTCTTCCTCCAAATCTCCATGCAAGAAAGCAGTCTTGACATCAAATTGCTCGAGCTCTAAGTCAAACTGCGCTGCTAAAGCCAAAAAGACTCAGATAGAAATGTGTTTTACCACCGAAGAGAATACTTCATTGTAGTCCACATAGTGCATACCCTTTAGCCACCAATCTTGTCTTGTATCGTATACCTATACAAGTACCCCTGAAATCTAGAATCCCATCGTTCACTATGAAAATCCACTTACACTCAATCAACTTCTTCCCTTTAGGAAGTGTCACAAGCTCCCATGTATGATTCTTCTAAAGAAGATAACATCTCCTCATCGAAAGCCTTCTTCCACTCATCTTTGTGAACACTTTGCAAAGCCTGCGTATATGTGGTAGGAACATCATCATACCCATCAAGAACTGAGAATGCACAAGCTGCGCCATCCTCATAGCCAAATCTAAGTGGTGCACGTCTGACTCTAGGTTCTCTGTCTGCTGCTAAAATGGTGTTTGTACTTGCTGAACCTGTTGTTGTGTAGGGTCCATGTCCTCATTAGTAAGAACCTCATCTTCTGCCACTGCCTCAACAGGCATCATATCTGTATCACTCATTCCCTCACTAGAAGGAACATCATGATTTGTATGAGATCTAGGAGTGCCAAGCTCCAACTGTAGAGAATCTCCAGCATCATCATCTTCATCATAGCTATCACCCCTCCAAATAGGGTAACCATCTTTGCATCTCTCACACTTTGTCTGTAACATAGCTTCCTCATGGAGCTTCACATCTCGACTGATCACAAACTTCTGCAAGTCAGGGCACCATAATCTATACTCTTTCACATTATCTGGATAACTGAGAAAATTAGTTTTCCTAACCCTTACTCTAATTTTATCCTCCCTAACATGAAAATATATTGGACAACCAAATACTTTAAAGTTAGAATAATCTGAAGAAATACCAGACCATACCTCCATAGGAATCTGAGACTCAATAACTGATGAAGGAGAGCAGTTAATGAGATAGCATGTCGTATTTACTGCTTCAGCCCACCAAATTCAGCTCAAACCATTGGACAACATGCACCGTGCTCTCTCCAACAGGATATGGTTCATCCGCTCCGCTACCCGGTTCTGCTGTGGTGTTGACTTCACTGTGAAGTGTCTTTTAATGTCATGTTCCAAACAAAACTGCTTCAAGGGATCCTCGGTATACTCACCACCATTGTCAGATCTCACTATTTTGATCACCATTCCAGTTTGTTTCTCAATCATAGCTTTCCATTTTTTGAAGATATCAGTGACTTCATTTTTATATTTCATGGTTACATTCACACTTTCAGGCTGAAGTCATCGATAAACAACACAATACCTGGAACCCTTCCTTGGATGCGACTCTAAAGGGTCCCCAAACATCAGTGTGGATGTAATCCACAATCCCCAAGGTGCTATGAGTAACATCACTAAACTGACTCAGCATTGCTTCCCATAAATGCAATGTTCACAGAAATTCAGCTTTTCCATTTTATCACTGCCAAGCAAGCCCCACTTGTTTAAAGTTCTTAGTCCATTTTCACCTACATGCCCTAATCGCATTGGTCATAACTGAGTACACGTCAAGTTTTTCTCATTAACAACTGTAGAAACCATAGCTCCACCTTCAACTATACTTCCTTGAAGAAAATATAAATTGGCATGCCTAACAGCTGTCATAAGCAACCTGTCACCAAAATAAAAACTACAACACCCATTCTCACTAATATACTTGTAGCTCTGAGCTTCAAACACCCCAAGAGAAATTTGCCCCTTTGAAAGAGCTGGAACATGACGTACCTCGGTAAGTTGTCTACATGACCCATCTGCCAACTGAAATTTGAATGTACCAACACCTATTGTCTTGCAAGGCTGAGAGTCACCCATTTTAACCGAACTGCCCTTAATCTCGCGATAAGTGCTGAACCATTCCCTTACGGGAACATATGATACGAAGCTCTTGTATCCAATATCAAACCGTCATGCAAATCGTCATAAGTTTTTGCCATCAGTGCATTCCTAAGTCACCCCCTATTAGAATATCCTTTATCACAGTCGATGTCTCAACAACATCCACTACGCCCTTACTCTCGTTCTTTTGCTTATTGTGATTATCCTTTCAGTCTGGACAATTCCTTATGTAATGACCTTTGCGCTTACATTTGTGACATTCAACCTTAGACATATCTCTGCCTTTTGTTTTATATCGGTTCCTTCTGTAGTTGTTCCTCTTGTAATTTCTTCCATTTGTCACCAAAAGACCATGTGCTTGAACCTCCTCATTCGAAGCACCATTTCTAAAAGTGGAAGCTTTTGCAAGTACAACTTGAACAATATCACTATACACAAAAAAAAAAATCTTCAATGTTGTCATCTGATCAACAAACAGTTCTTATTTCGATAACAAAGAAATTAACAAGAATAATGTTTTCTGACTATCTTCAAATTTAGCTCCCAAGCTAACACAATCTAAGTATAAACATTCAAATTCATTAATGTGATCAATCATGAGTTTACCTGGCTGCAACATGAAAGTGAAGAGCTTCTTCTATAGGTACATCACACTCATCTAATCATTCTGAAGATACATAGCCTGAAGCTTCTTCCAAATACCCAGAGTCGTCATCTCATCAGCGAAGTTGTAAGTCACATTACGATAAAGACACAAACGAATTGTACTACATGCTTTCTTATTCATTTTACTCAATTTCTCAATAACCTCAACTGTCGCCTTATCTGATGATGGTTTCTTTTTCTCATCTAGTGCATCAATCTGATCCAAACTAACCAAAATATCTTTACAATCCATCTGCCAAGCTTTAAAATTGTTTTTACCATTGAATCGAACAATGTCGAACCCATGGACTTTCACATAGCCATCATCACGTGATGAAGAAGACATTTCAACTATTTTATTTGACACCTTCAAAGCACAAACACAAACCAATTGGTGCTCTGATACCACTTGTAAGGCAAATACCTGCTAATGCAAATAATTTCAACACAAATCCTGAACCTAGTTGATGAAAGTGAATGGCTAAAAACGTTATGCAAGTAATAGCAAACAACAAGCAATATGCAGAAAATAAAGATGACACCGAGATTTATGTGGTTCGACTTTGCCTACTCCACGGACGACGACTCTGTAACTATTTTAATGATATGGAAACACTTACTTGAAGATTACAACGTTGTCAAGCAACGATCCTTGAGATTACCCAATCTCAAGCAAACAATGCCACCAAAAGTTTGACGAAACTCACAAACGAAGAATACCCGAAATCACCGGATTCCAATCCTTCTACTTGGCTACTGTTTCACGCTACAACACACCAAATCACACCAAACTCGCAACCTATTTCTGGCCTGCTCGTAGATGGTTTCACGTCGTCTTGCTGCCTGTTTCATGCCGAGTTCGCAGCCTCTTTCACACTGTCGTATGCTGCAGTGTTGCACGTTGTATGTGTATTCAGGCTGTGTATTCTTCCTACACACATTCTGTTGTTGCTACCCTATTGCATGTTGTTGTGTTGCTTGATATTTAAACAAAAGAGATAAGAGAGTTTAAGTCCTTGTGAGTACGTAAAGGATTTTGACTCCTCTAATTGTTCCTTAAATTTGGGAGCCATCAAAGGAACAACAAATTACATAGGACTGTGAATCCTTATGTGTAAAAGGACTCTGAGCCGTGCTCTATCTCACAATTGCATCATAGGAATTGTCCAGGAAAATCTGAAAATTGAGCATTGTTGTCATAAGAGCTCGGTTAAAGACACAAACTGAAGGAGAGCATCATAATAATTTGAGTAGGATGGCTGTGGACATGCTTCAAACAGTGTTATTTCATAGATGCTCACTGGCCGGGTGCACTCCTAGAAAGTTTCGTTAATCAGAAATGCATAACGCGTTATAATCTTGAGAAATCAAGTCTATGATAACTACAACTCACACAGTCTACTGTGAAATTCTTATATCAGATTAATTTTGAGGACACATTAACATGCATCTTTAACATAAGGGTAACATCCATAATGCATAATTTTTTTTTTTCTTTCAGAGCAGTGACGAATCTAGGTAGGGGCACTTGGCCCCACTGAATTTTGAATTTTTTTTTTAATTTTGTTTACGTAAGGGCATGTACTCTCACGATGCAGTTCCGTCCCACCTATTTCTTCTTTTCTACCACCTCTCTCTCTTTTCTTTATGATGCTGACGACTCCTCTTCGCCTATTTCTTCTTTTCTACCACCTCTCTCTCTTTATTGCGAGTCCAATAATGCCCCATTTCCTCCTCTCCCTCCCTTTCTGCTTGATTTATTTCCTTTTCCCACTATTGCCACCAGCAACCCGAACATCTCTTGTTTGCTTTGAGAAAAAAAAATAAAATTTTAAAGTATTTTCTCTAGATGAATTCGTATCTCGAGGTCTGAATAAATTTTTCTGTAGATACATAAAAAATTGATCCATTAATTTTTTTTTTCTCAAGATACATGTTTGTATTTCGAGGTTCATCTGTGAGTTATTAATTAAAGAGCATTTTGGTAATCAACATGAGCTTTTTGACAGTCAACACATGTGGAGTGTTAGTCCTAGGGGAAGCTGTAGTAGTAATTAATGATAGGTAACGTCTAATCAGTTATATTTTTGATAGAAGCAAATTGCAAATAACCCAATTAGGTGGACCAAATTTCTTCTCCAATAAACTAGATGAAGTTTTGTTCAGCAATTGGTGTTTTGTATAGTTATTTATGTATTGTTCAAATAAAAAAAATTATGTTAAAGTAATTAATTCTATACTATGATTCATCACTCCGCCCCCTTTCAACAAAATTTTTGGCTCCGTCACTGGTTCTATAAATTGTTGCATTCACCCGACATACCTCTTTAGCTGAGAACTTGTGTTCTGTGATGCCCAATGGCTTTGGGATGTGCTATAATTAGGATAATCATATCATAATCTTAGGGTGTGTTTGGTTGCATGGAATCTCATGCCATGGGAATTCATGAGGGAAGCTTTATATTTTAGGCTAATTTGATGAGGTATCACTCTACATCTACCATTTGATTTTATGATCAATGGTAAAAATGAAAGTCCCATGAACATGAGAATCACGTGCCTTGGGGGATTATGAAGTGTGATTCTCATGTTCATAGGACTTTCATTCTCACCATTGATCACAAAATCAAATGGTGGATGTGGAGTGATACATCAATTCAGCCTAAAATGTAGGGGTCCCCTCATAGATTCTCATGACATAGAATTCCATGCAACCACACCCTTAATTGTATGGAATTATGGATAGCTTAAAAAATACATTCTTATGTTCATGACTCATGAGACTTTCATTCCCACCATTGATCACAAAATCAAATAGTGGATGTGGAGTGATACATCAATTTAGCCTAAAATGTAAAGGGTCTCCTCATAGATTCTCATGGCATAAAATTCCATGCAACCAAACACACCCTTAATTGTATGGAACTATGGATAGCTTAAAAAATATTTAACAAATGTTAAACTTGGTCGTGCCATTAATTTAAGGGAGATGTGATCCTCATTATCGTAATCCTATATAGCCAGTCGTATTTAAAATTTTATATATATTAGAAATGCAAAATACTTTCTTGGTTTTTCTTTCGAATGGTTTCGAGGTTTATAATCTTCCATGATCATATCTTGTGGTGGCGAGTTGCAAAACGTAAAGGGTTATACAGAAAATGCAAACACTCGTTTATGTGTAATTTGTTACTTAAGATAGAGCCAAGATGGCCTTGGGCCCCAAATTATTAAGCCAATATTTTGTTTAAGCCAAGTGAGACCAGCCCTTGGATAGGGTTGACATAATTGAGAATTTTGGGGCACCTAATGACTTATACCATGTTTAAGCCATTATTTTAGTGGCAATGGCATCACAGCTCAACAGTTGGAGTTTGGCAGATGGTATCACTTGGTCTTGGGTTCGAACTCAACTTGTGGCATCTTTATCAGTTTATGAACCTACTAATCAAATTGTAGGACTCATGAGGAACTTTGGAGATCTATAGGTTGTGAGCTAAGGCTAGGGTTTTGATGCTTAGAGGAGAGTTTGTATTGAGAAAGAAACTAAGGATCAGAGCTCAAAGAGCTTCAGAGAAGTAATCGATCAGCTACGCATTCCATTGAAGCTCCAAAGGTGGGAAGAGATAGAGTTGGGTAATATCAAGGAGAAGTAGCTTCGTTGAGATTATCCATGACTACTGCCTCTGCACATATATTGTTGTGTGCTGAATATAAAGTTTTGAAATGCTTATTTTTGGAACAGGAATATAATCACTACAATAAAACAATTTTGCATTTTTCTATCTCCATGGATTGTACCGAAGTGAGCTTTGCTTATAAGATCCCATAATTTTGTTATAAGTTTTACATTAATTTTTACCTAGTAAGAAGTGTAGAACAATTAGTTCACAAGAACTGCAGTTGTATGGCCATTGAACAACACATGTTGCTTCCCTGAACCAAGGCAGGTCTTTGAGCCATTTTCCAGCTCTGGTTCTCTTATAACTTTCCTCTCGCTCTCACAAGATAAAATTGGCAAAAACCTTCTCCAAGGCATTGCCACTCCATTCCATTTCCCTCAGAAAAAAAAAACAGGTATTACTCCTTTCTAGTTTCTCCTTCCTCTCTCCATGGCATTGTTATCTAGGCCAGTTCTAATCGTCCTCAACCTCTAGGATTTCAGGACTTCTTCGAGGATAATTAGTTTTTCGTTTCGCGCACTTGGTCAATGTGTCACCAACAAAATCTGAAATCTATGCCTGAAGGCCATATAGAGTTATTAGTTTCACGCACTTGATCAATGTGTCACAACAAAATCTGAAATCAATAAATTTTCTGACCTTGATATGGTTATGATATTAACAAATTTCCAGGTCAAAAAAACAATCCCGGCCTGCTATTATGGTCTAAGTTTGTGCTTGTGTAAAACATTCCATGCATCACAGGCGGTTTAGATAACAGTTAATTTCTAAATTTTATGCATCAGAGACGTTTTGGAAAATTAAATATAAGTGCTTCTTTGTTGTACCTTACAAAATTTTAAGAGTACCCAATCTCGTAAGACACAACAATCACTTATTAATCCATCAAATTAAAGGTTGAGTGGCTTGGCACAGCTATCTCACCCGTTACTTATTACAGATTTTGACAGAAATAAAAAGAATCAAACATCATAAACACACAAAGAATGATAAATGAAAGTCCACCAGGGAATGAGAGTTATACAGTATATAACTTGCATGCCCTCTGCAGAGAAGCTAGCTAGTTAGTCGTTGGGATGCACTTGGTTACAAGGCACGAAACTCCAGTGGCGTAGCACCCCACAATGCATGTCACGTACCCAGTAAGCGGTGGGTTAGGCCTGCACCCAGAAGTGGTACATGAGGATATACGACTTTGGCATTGATTCACACAACTCACTGTAGCTATTGCTTGAGCATTGGCGTACCTAGGCACCGTCACAGCAATAAGGACCATCAGAAACATCGCAATGCACTTAAGTTTCATTGGAGCCATTGTTTAATTGAGCAGGAAATGGAAGAACGGAGAAAAGGGAATTAAATTGGATCAAGTAGAGATGAAGGAAATATTAAGTGTTTGAGATAGGAGTGAAAGTAAGATAGGAGTGAAAGTAAGGGTGTTTATATATACATGTTTAGGTATATTATATTATGTAAAATCATCTAGAATGGATTTGCCAACAGGTTTAATGGTTTGATTAAGAGAACATGTCTCCACGATGTGCTATAATTAGGATACTCATCCAAAACTTAGTCGTATCTATGGTTTTTAAAATGTTTAACAAGCTTTTACACTCAGACGTGCCATTAATTTATGGGCGATCTTTATCAACCATGATATTAATCCCATATGGTTGATCGAATTGCTAAAAAGAAAATGAATTAGAATTTGTAAAGTACTCTCTTGGTTTTTCTTTCAAACAGTTCTGCTATAGGTTTATATTCGATTTTTCATGTATGATATACCCATTCGGTAATTTGAGAATCAAGAAAATTGTTTTACTAGTGGTTACTACTTGCTCTTTTTTTTTTTGGCACTTGATCTACATTCGTCAAAAAACTAATTTTCCCTTTTGGTTTTAATTATTTTATCGATCAGGATGCAAATTTGTAAAACACTCGTGTTTCTTCTCAATTAGCTTAAAATGTTTAGAAAGTGCAAATCACTCTACAATGAAATAAAATTATGGGATATGGGAGATACACAGCTATTAAAATAGGGAGATACTACACAGGCGAGGGAGGAGAGTGCAACCCTCCATCCCCTCAAGATTTGTGCCATCGCGCATTTCGAAGGAGATGGAGGGTTGCACCACCCTCCCTCGCCCGTTTCCTCGCTAACAAGAACGTCTCCACAGTTCAGTACTCTGACTTCGATTTTGTTCATCCAGGTTTGAGTTTCTAGTGATCATTAATGTTTCAAAAATTCTAACTGTTGAGGGAAATGGTGAGGAAAACAGCGAGGGGTGGGGGGAGAGGGGCGTCCATCCCCCGGGATGCGTGCGTTGAAAAGTCAAGCGCACATCCCAAGAGGATGGACGATCCCCCCTCCCCCCTACCTGTGGAGTCCCTCGCTGTTTTCCTCGACACTAAGACGGGTTATGTATGTTTGTACAGAAGGCTATTACACATGCTGAGCACGTACAGAGGGGTTTCATTTTAATTTCTGCAGGTACAAGCTATTGCACGTGCTAGGCGTGAGGGGTAAATTAAGGGCGAGAATCTGCCCTGCAAATGAGAGCTTTTGGAGGGAAACATGCACCATGCCTTCTTATACGAGTAAAGGGTGGAGCTGAGGCCTGAGGGGAAAACAAGTAAGGAGAGCATGGCCTGGTCTCTCTCACACAGTGAGGTCAGTAGTCACAGAGAGGGAGAACCAAGAGAAGAAAGTCTAGTGTAGGAATCCCAGGAAGAATTTTGTTAGAAGGTCAATATAGGGGTGGGCATCTCATTCCGCGTTTTTGATTCCGTACTGATTATTTTGGGTTTTATTGGAATTGATTAATTTCATCCCGATTCTGCCCCGATTTAGAGTGGGATGGGATTGGGATGAAGATTTTCAATCCTGCCCGTCCTGTCTCGAACTGATTTTTTTAACATTTAATATGAAATATGTAGTATGAAACTATTTGTTGACATAACTCTTATTTGTTGTTTTATTTATTAATATGGTTATTTTATTCTTACAAGATTTCATGCGACTCACCTGAATAATGAATCTAATTCAAACTTTCTCCTTTTTTTTTTTCTTAACTCTTGAAAACAACAATGTGTGCTCCTCGTAGTTTTTAAATGACAAACTCATTGATCATTTTTGTTAGCAATGTACAAAAAAATGGCTATTTTCAATAATAGTTCTAAAAAAATGGAGTAAAAACTAATGAAATACAGAAATAATAAAAAATGACTTAAAATTATATAGTTGTCTTAGAATTGTGTATTTGGTAATCCAAAATTTTTAATATTACATGTTAAATTTTCATAAGACACAACAATCACTTATTAATCTATCAAACTATAGGTTGAGTGGCTTGGCACAAGCTATCTCACCCGTTACTTATTACAGATTTTAACAGAAAATAAAAAGAATAAAACATCGTAACACACAAAGCACAGTGATAAATGAAAATCCACCAGGGATTGAGAGTTATACAGTATATAATATTGCATGCCCTCTGCAGAGAAGCTAGCTAGTGAGTCGTTGGGATGCACTTGGTTACAAGGCATGAAACTCCGGTGGCGTAGCACCCGGCAATGCATGTCACGTACCCAGTAAGCGGTGGGTTAGGCCTGCACCCAGAAGTGGTACACCAGGATATACGACTTTGGCATTGATTCACACAATTCACTGTAGCTATTGCTTGAGCATTAGCGTACCTAGGCACCGTCACAGCAATAAGGACCATCAGAAACATCGCAATGCACTTAAGTTTCATTGGAGCCATTGTTGAATTGAGCAGGAAATGGAATAACAGAGAAAAGGGAATTAAATTGGATCAAGTAAGTCAAGAAGAAGGAACTATTAAGTGTGTGAGATAGCTAGGACTGAAAGTAAGGGCGTTTATATATGCATGTGTAGGTATATTATATTATAGAAAATCATCCAGAATGGATTTGCCAACAGGTTTAATGATTTGATTAAGAGAACATGGCTCCACGATGTGCTATTTAAGAATGTTAGTTAGGATACTCACGATCAGGGACGAATTCACGTGGGGTCAAATTGGGGCAAGTGCCCCCCACTCACAGACGCCATGAGAACCCTATCCGCTGCCAAGCGAAATAGCCAAGATCATCCCTGATCTATTAACGTGTGGATCAGATTGAAAAAAATCCAAATCAAACTAGGAATACCCAGCTTGCCTTGGGTTAGAGCGTTTTTCAACTTTTGCCGTATTTCCTTCTAATCTTAGATACTTAGCAAAATATGTATTCTCTAGATTTCTCTATTGTAGGATATTTTCTCAACTTCTAGAGACATTTATATAATGATCTCTCTAGATAATATCTCGAGAACCATCTTTCTGTAGATATTTCCAACAATATCTCATTTTTCTAGAATTTTCTTAACTTAACTATAAATAGTGCATTAGCCCATCCTTTATGTAGTAGAGTAGAAGTGTAGTAGAGCCAAGAGCCCACGGGAGTAGTATAGCAAAGAGCTCTAAGTGAGTAGTAGTAGAGCAACCTTATTTTTGTGAAGGGACGGATGAACCAGACTATTATATATGCTCAACGATAAATAAATTTCTATGATAAGTTTCTAGCTCAATATATTTCAATCTCGGCAGCTTATTTTGAAAAGAAAAAAAAAATCGATGTAGGATTATACAGAAAATTCAAACACTCTTTTGAGTGCAATTTGTTACTTAAGATAGATCGAAGATGGCCTTTGCCCCAAATCATTAAGCCTGTACTTTGTTTAAGCCAAGTGACACCAACACTTTAGAAGGTTGGCATAATTGAGAAATTTGGGGCACTTAATGACTTAAAATATGAATATATTCCATCATATTTGGAGAATCTTATTAAAGGATTAATCGAAATATAGGTCTCATGAGGAGCTTTGCATATCTACTGGTTATGAGGTAGGGCTAGGGATTTGATGCTTATAGGAGAATAAGTACTAAGAAAGGAACTATGGATCTGAGCTCAATGAGCTTCAGAGAAGTCGATCAGCTACGCATTCCATTGAAGCACCAAAGGGGGGGAGGAGATAAGAGTTTTTTTTTTTTTTTTTTTTTGGAAAGAGAGTTGTTTCATCCTTCATTACATCATCAAAAGGAAAGAAACTTTCCTTGAACTCCTCAAACTAGTTAAAAGATGGCTCAATGGAGTTTAGGCTAAGGGTTAAACTCACTAAGTGAATTGTTGTCAAGATGGTTTCTTTGAGCATAAGCTTAAACTTGTGTTCAAGGAGGAGATCGTTGGCTACGTTGAGATTATCCCAGGCTACTGCCTATGCACATTGATATTGTTGTGTGCTCAATATAAAGTTTTTGAAATGCATGCTCTTAGAGCAGGAATATAATCACTACATTAAAACAATGTTGAATTTTTCGATATCCATGGATTGTGCCTAAGTGAGCTTTGCTTTGCTTTTAGGATCCCATAATCTTGTTAAAAGTATTACGTTAATTTTTAAGGACTGAACTGAGGCAGGTCTTCGAACCATTTTTCCAGCTCTAGTTCTTTTTAACTTTCCTCACTCTCACAAGATAAAACTGGCGAAAACCTTCTCCAATGCCTTGCCATTCCGTTCCATTTCCCTAGGAAAAAAAAAACAGGTATTACTCCTTTCTAGTTTCTCCTTCCTCCCTCCATGGCATTATTATCTAAGCCGGTTCTAATTGTCCTCAACTTCTAGGATTTCAGGACTTCAATGAGGATAATTAGTTTTTCGCGTACTTGGTCAATGTGTCACCAACCAAATCTGAGATCAATTAATGCCTGAAGGCCATATAGAGTCATTAGTTTCACGCATTTGATCATTGTGTCACAACAAATTCTGAAATCAATAAATTTCTGACCTTGATATCATTACATCAAATTGCTATATTTGTAACAACTTAAAAAGCAGTAACACTTTTGAGCTATTACAATCTACCAAACAATTTTAAGTCATAACTAAATTTAGTCAACAAAATGAAAAATAGCTACACAAAAAAAGTGATACAATAAATTATTTGTGGTGATACAATTATTGAATCACTTTGTTTGTGAAAATGTGTAAAATTGTTTTGTGAATTGTTATAGCTTAAAAGTGTTACTGTTACAAAAATGTCAATTTAGTGTAGTGGATGGTTATTATATTAACACATTTTCAGGTCAAAGCAACAATCTCTGCTATTATGGTCTAAGTTTGTGCCCCGTGTAACACATTTGATGCATCACAGGCGGTTTAGATAACAGTTAATTTCTAAATTTTATGCATCAGACACGTTTTGGAAAATTAAATATAAGTGCTTCTTAATTTGTTGTACCTTACAAAATTTTAAGAGAGTACGTACCCAATCTCATGAGACACAACAATCACTTATTAATCCATCAAATTACAGGTTGAGTGGCTTTGGCACAGCTATCTCACCCGTTACTTATTACAGATTTTAACAGAAGATAAAAAAGAATCAAACATCATAACACATACAAATCAGAGTGATAAATGAAAATCCACCAGGGATTGAGAGTTATACAGTATATAACTTGCATGCCCTCTGCAGAGAAGCTAGCTAGTGAGTCGTTGGGATGCACTTGGTTACAAGGCACGAAATTCCGGTGGTGTAGCACCCCGCAATGCATGTCACGTACCCAGTAAGCGGTGGGTTAGGCCTGCACCCAGAAGTGATACACCAGGATATACGACTTTGGCATTGATTCACACAATTCACTGTAGCTATTGCTTGAGCATTAGCATACCTAGGCACTGTCACAGCAATAAGGACCATCAGAAACATCGCAATGCACTTAAGTTTCATTGGAGCCATTGTTGAATTGAGCAGGAAATGGAAGAACAGAGAAAATGGAATTAAATTGGATCAAGTAAGTCGAGAAGAAGGAAATATCAAGTGTGTGAGATAGCTAGGACTGAGAGTAAGGGGGTTTATATATGCATGTGTAGGTATATTATACTATATCAAATCATATAGAATGGATTTGCCAACAAGTTTAACAGTTTGATTAAGAGAACATGGCTCCACGATGCGATATAATTAGGATATTCATCGAAAACTTAGGTCTATCTATGGTTTTTAAAATGTTTAACAAGTTCTCTGATAATTAGGCTCGATATGAGTTCTCTGATAAAGAAGAAGAACGTTGCACCAAGAAAGAGCCGTGGAGGGATTTACGCCACCACGAATGCGTCTCCATTAAGAATGAGACTGTTAAAAGAAACATCTCCTTTCGTTGTGCCTCACATGCTTAAGTCATGCAGAGAGTTAACCACAACCATTATAAAAGATAAACGGAACATTCGACAAATGTATGCAACTTTAATTGAGTTTTGTCTAGATTTACATCCTTTTTCCCAACATAGTTACTGACTTAAGCATCGGAATGCCTTCGGCCACCAAAAAGGTGGTACTTGGCAGTCTAACAGCTGTTTTGTAGGTCAAACCCACAGGAGGACAATTTTTTGGCGCATTAGTTTTGCATCGTCGGTGGGGAACGACTAGTTTCCTCTTTCTAAAAAAACAAAACAAACAGTGACAAGGCTCACCACAACCAAACAAAAGATCAACAAGCCGTCGGAAGAAATAGTGCAGTTTGCATATCATGAAAACTCCCCTTCCACTGCATCACTAATAGCTATAGAGAAGATATAGCCCGGATCACCAAACCAATAGCATCCAAGAACGTGAATCTACAACACACAGTAGTCCAGACAACCCGAGTATCTGACTACAATGCCACGGACCCTCGGGTGGATTTGCTCATAATCCAAATGGAACGCGTAAAAAAGATGTTGGAGAAGATTACACTAGAGCACACTCAACTAGCTAATCTTGTTCAGGTACAGCCACAACAAAAATCAGCCAATCAAGCTCAAGGGAGTGATGAAATCCCAGCAAAACCCCAACAAAGAAACTTCAAAAGCAACAAGCTCCCTCGAGGCAAGAATTTGTTATATGAAGGGACGCTTACCAAAATCTCGTTCATAATAGGGGTCACGAATCCTAACGTACTATACAAATTGGCAAAACCGCCATTCTCCGATGCCCTCATGAAAACGACAATTTCGCAAAAATTCGAAGTATATGATGGCTCTTTCGACCCAACCAATCATTTGAGGCACTTCCACCACATGATGGCCTTGAAGAAGACTACAGAGTCGATCTTATGCAGGACATTCCCAATTAGCCTCACGTCTACAGCAATGAATTGGTTCAATAGCCTACCACCGAGGTTAGTAGATTCCTTTTGTAAGCTCTGGCCACCGCTTTCATCACCAGATTCATTGGAAGCCAGCAAATGAAGAAAGGGCCACACTACCTCCTGAACATCAGACAGAAGCCCAACAAAACAATACAGGAATATGTCACCCGTTTTACCAATGAATTGACAATGATTGACGGATGTAGCGATGACACAGCCGCCAAATAAGGCGGCAACCCGTCAAATAAGCATCAGAGTGGCGAAAATAGCGATTCGCGACAACAAGAATTCGGGGGGTCACAACCAACGAGAACTCGACACGAACGGGTTACAAGCGTAATGAAGACCACGTACAAGCCATACACAACCCTGAAGACAAGTCGAGCAAATGTACTGAAACACATAGCGAAGTGGGACAATGTCAACTGGTCGCTTCGGATAAAAAGGGATCCGAAAGGGAGAGACAAAAGCAAATATTTTTCATTCCAAAAAGATCATGGGTATGATACCGAAGAATGCTACAACTTAAAAGAATAAATCGAGCACCAGGCTCAGAAATGACTACTCGACGAGTTCATCGGAATGCCAGATAAACAGATCATGGACAGAGAAAACATAAAAACTTTGAATCGACCAAGATGTCGAACTAACGGAGTAAAGGTTGGACACCCGAGTCACCTAAACACAAAAACTTCGAATCGATCGAGATGTCGAACTAACGGAGTAAAGGTTGGACACCCGAGTCACCTAAACACAAAAACTTCAAATCAATCGAGATGTCGAACTAACGGAGTAAATGTTGGACACCCGAGTCGACTAAACACAAAAACTTTGAATCGACCGAGATGTCTAACTAATGGAATAAAAGTTAGACACATGAATCACCTAAACACAAAAATTTTGAATCGACCGAGATGTCAAACTAACGAAATAAAGGTTGGACACCCGAGTCACCTAAACACAAAAACTTCGAATCGACCGAGAAGTCGAACTAAGGAAATAAAGGTTGGACACCCGAGTCGACTAAACACAAAAACTTCAAATCGACCGAGATGTCGAACTAACGAAGTAAAGGTTGGACACCCGAGTAGACTAAACACAAAAAAATTGAATCGACCGAGATGTCGAACTGACGAAGTAAAAGTTGGACACCCGAGTCGACTAAACATAGAAACTTCAAATCGACCGAGATGTCGAACTAACGAAGTAAAGGTTGGACACCCAAGTCGACTAAACACAAAAAGTCATGCACGTCTAGCTGAGTAAACCAGCAGAATTTTCCATCAAACTTGATATGGATATCTTCGGCCCAGGCTCAATCCAACTAATCCATGGATGAAAGAAGGATCCGGAAGCACCGAAGAACCACTTCCGACAGCAGGGAGAACAGAAGGAATAGCAGTAACAATGGAAAAATTATGTTTACCCTCCCGTCGAGAAGCATCGACAGCAAGGGAAGGACTGACGATGGCAGCAGAAGCAGGGGAAACCTGACGAATAGGAGAAGAAACTAGGAACTCAGCTGTTTCACTGACATCAATAGAATGAGAGGGAAAATGATCCCTGAAACGTTGATCGCCAACAATGTCTTTAGACTGCTCCATTGCCAACTGGAGCATGTTTTTCATTAATGACTCGAGGATCGTCATTAGACAACTCAGTAGTGTCTAAAACACCATAAGCAGAAAGAAGCTTCATCTCATTATCATCCAGTATTCGAATAGTCTCCTTCTCGCTCCTTTTCAACGTGAGTCGTAGCTCCTCAGCCTCCTCAATATATTCACGATCTTCTTTTGCAGCATCATCATGGGAAGGACTTGGGCGAGAAGCAATATCTCGAACAAAACTCTGAGAAGTCACAAACCGAGCAGAACTACGATTTGAAAGTCATTTCTTCCTAGGAACTTGACCAGGATCTACCGGCAATCGCCTTGATGGACTCGTAAACCTCGCAAGTTTTCTTTGTCGTGAAGCAGGAGCAGAAGCAATAACAGAAGCATTGAGATCTGTAACATCTCGGACCAAACTCATTTCCGAATCAAACAATTCACATAACCCTTCATTCTACAAAATCTCAAGCCCTCCAAGAGGGCCCTAGTTTCTGCCACATTATTATTTCCTTGACCAAATAAACGTTGCTTCGCCGTCATGAAACAACTTTCATGATTCCTAATCACGAAAACCCCCGCCGCCATGTCCTCTTTTGACAAGCCATCTACATTAAGTGCAAGCCATCCAAACGGAGGAAAATTCCAATAAACCACACGAATTTGAACCTCCCTCATCGTCTTCTCTAAAAGGCCCAATCTACGCAAAAGTGCCCCATTTTTATCCTTCTTTTTAGGAATGAAGTCTTTGTATACACATCTAATCCATTAATAAACTTTTATTATCACATAATTTGGAGCCATTCTTTCTTTCATATAGTTTTTTGTTTCTTTGTAGCCAAATCTCCCATAAGATAAAAAGAGGAGTAAGATGAGTGATGATACTTGGCATAGTCGATGTATTGGCTTTAAGAAACCATCTGTTGAGCATAGGGAAAACTTCAAACAGTCTATAGACGTGTACGTCAAAAATCAATGCAAAATGGTCTCAAACCCTCCTTGCTAGTTCACCTTTCAGAAACAAGTGTTTGGTTGTCTCATCCCCAAATCTTCTACAACAACTGCACTTAGAGGCCAATTGAAAACCAATTCTACAAATCTCACCATCTACCAGTAAAGCCCTTTTAATAATTTTCCACACAAAAATGGAAATCGTTGTGGAAAATAAGGGATGCCATATCCACTTCCAAAACCCATCATGATGCCCTCTACTACGAAGAATCTCAGAAGCCGAACTTATAGAAAAATTACCGCCATTATTGGGGATCCAAATTCTGGAAAAAAAAATTTACCACTTTCTCCTCGAAGTCTTCTAGTATAAAGATCTTGAGTTTTCCTTTGCAACACAAATCCCAAGGACCTAAAGTTTTCCTTGTGCATTTGCCTTAAAGTTTTCCCGACCCATTTGGTGAAAAATTTCTCCTATACTTCAATTTTCATTGAAGAGGCTTACATTCCCCTTCCCAATCTTCCAAATAAAATGTTCCACCATAAAGTTCTTGAACTCCAATAATTCTTTCATAAAAGGCGACGAACCTGCTTGAGCAACCTGTACACTCAAATATTTCTTTCGCATAAATAATGCCCACAAGGAATCAGTATTCATCAAATTCCATAATGCCTTAACCCCAAAAGTTTCTATCACACAATCCAAGCTTCTCACATTCAATCCTCCTTCTTCTATCGAAAAACTGAGCTTGTCCCGTGCAACCCATTTTCTCTTATGTCTGCCTTCATGATCCCCCCAGAAAAAATCAGCAATCATCTTCTGGATTGTCACTACACCATAAGTGGCCATTAATAGCATTTGAATATAGCGTTTTTTAACTTGTGCTATGAAAAACCATGTTTCAATAGCATTACATTATTCAATAGCATTACAATATAGTGTTCAATACTTTCACAGGCACACAAGTCACTGCAATGGTATATACTGGCATCGAAAGTATTACATGTCTGATCAGGATGATACTTCCCCTGGGGAAAAAAAAATTTCCTTCCACCCTTGAATTCTTTCCTGGATCCTATTAATCAAATGCTCAAAAAATATTATTTTGCATTTACCTTGATATATAAGAACCCCAAATATGTAAAAGGAGACAGTTTGTAACAATAACTTCTCCATTGTTTGGTTAAGACCATTCTTTCCACCCGCACCTTCTCATCCAACATAAAGAGCTTTTACCATCATTTATTTTCTCCCTAGATGCCAAATAATATCTCTTGAGAACTTTTATGCAGCCCATCACCGACTGCTTCCTTCTATTTAAGAATATCAAAGAATCATCAACATATAATAAATGGGTAATCGGATTACACGCCCTAAGAGTGTGATAATAGCCAATCTCTCCCCTACGGAATGCTCATTTCAGGCCCTTACTTAACACTTCTGCAGCAATCACAAATAGAATAGGGGATCTCCTTGTCTGAGTCCTCGTGTCGACCGAAATTTCCCATCATATCTACCTTGGAAAAGCACTGAAAAACCACAATGAGCAATACAATTGGAAACGAGATGACAAACTTTATTGTTAAAACCAAATTTCCGCAAAATCGCCAGAAGATAACCCCATTCTATTCTATCATACGCCTTCTTCATGTCCAATTTGAGAATTACATTATTGCCAGTTACCTTTTTTCCAATAACTCGCATTAGTTCCTGGGCCAATCCAATATTTTATGTAATCAATCTTCTTTTTACAAAAGCTCATTGTTCCAAATATATAATTTTTGGAAGATTTTCCCAATCTTTCAGAATTTTTTTTGCTAAAGGCCTTGTACACCACGTTACACGGGCTAATAGACCAGAATTCAGAAAAAATGTTCGATTTATCTACTTTGGGAATAAGTGCCAAAAAAATAGCAGTAAACGAACCTGGCATTGAACAACAATCAAAAAATTCTTTCGCAACTTCCCAAGTACCATGACAAATAATCTCATAGCATGACTGAAAGAAACCTGCAGTGAAACCATCCGGACCAGGTGCATTATCTTGCAGAATACTGAAGACCGCACTCTTTACCTCCTCCATGCTCGGCGACTGCATAATTAGCTCACACTCCTCTGTCTGAATCAGATGGGGAACACATTCCAAAAGATCATAGTCCTCCAGGTATCCTTCTGTCCTCAGCAGATGTTGAAAAAAACGATTTGTCTCCTGTATGATATTTTTCTGGTCTGTGATCTCTAATCCATCCATGCCATTTATTTTAGTAATAGTCCTTTTTTGTTTTGCTTTAACAAAAGCAAAGAAAAGTTTAGTGCAGGCATCTCCTTCTTTAAACTGTTTTTCTCCTGATTTTTGTTTTCAATAAATTTCTTCTCTCACCAAAGCTAGTTTAAGTTCTGCCTAACATCTATTTAAATTTACGCTGTCATTTATATCCCATCCCTGTAGCAAACTAAATTTCAATTGCTGAATATCATTTTCCAATCTCCTTATCTGATTGAAGATGTTACCAAAAGTCTCCTTATATGTTTCAAATTTTAAGTGCAACCCACTTCCTCTTTAACTTAGAGGCCAGTATATATGCATCCTCCCAATTCCTTCACAATCTGTGTTCCAGTTTCCATCAACCAAACCCAAAAAACTTTGAAATCTATTCTAAGTTCATATACTAAACAAACCAGGTTCAGATGAAGTGAAGTTAATTTCATCCCAAGTGCTTGAACTAATGCATCCACCATGATCATCTAAGATCTCTAAAGCCATGTTTTCCATGGATATTATAATCAAATATTTTATAATGAATTTTTACTCATGCTTTTGGTTAACCATAAATGTTATCAAGTACAACACCACTGTAAATTATGAAGAAACGGTTTTGAATACACATCTATTAGTCAACCAAATGAATTCCTTGTAGAAATTAAAAAAGGTGACAGAAACATACAGCAATGATAAAACTGAAATGAAAATCCAACATGGATCAATTCATAGTAACCAGCAACAACGCTTCAGAGCAGGATTATATAGCTAATGAGTAAGCGGGAGGCAGTTTGCTGTGAGGCATGTAAGTGCAGTGGTGTAACATCCCACATAGCATGGATAGTACCCAGTGGGTGGGGTGCGAACTGGGCAACCGGAATAAATACACTTGCCTAAATCGATTTGGCATCCACCAACACTTTGCAACACATCGTGTTCTGATAAAGGAGCGCCATTGGCATATTGGGTGTCAAAGCAACAAGGATGATGGCAACCATGAGAAATACCACAATGCACTTCATAGGAGCCATTGCTAAACCAGAAAGAAGAAGTAATAAGGAATTAATTAGCTCAAGTAAGATGGGATTATGGAAATTAAAGAGACACGATCATCATTTGATCATTATTAATGGGATTTGCCAGCAAGTTTAAGGGTTTAATTAAGAAAACATATTGATCCACGATGTGTTGTTTATGAAGTTAACTAGATACACATGATCATAAACCTAGCTGTATTAGTGTTTTTAAAATGCTAATTTAACAATTTTTAAACTGGTTTAGAAGTGCAAAGCACTCTCTTGATTATAATGAAATTAAACTAACAACTTGGGGGATATGGGAAATGCGGCTATTAAAATACAGATATGCTCCACAGTTTTGTGCTCTGAATTTGATTTTGTTTGTCCAGGTTGGATTTTTAGGTGATCACTAGGATTTTGCCCGAGGAAAAAAAGAAAGGAATTGATGGAAGAAAAGAAAAGAAAAGAAAAATCATGAATGAAAATACTAGGAAATCATTTTTTGAAAAGAAACAATTTAATTGTTTTTTATGTAGTATATGTCTGAATGTAGCAATTGATGATTACTTAATGAAATTCTCAAATGATCCGCCGGTACCAATTTTAGTAATGTAAATTTTATCAAACATGACTAAGGTCATTCATGCAATTTGAAGAAAAATAAAAAAGTAGGTTTGGATATTTGTCCATAAATTCAATTTAGTATAAAAGTATCCATCATGACCAACTTTAGTCATTTGAGTTTTAATAAATTTTGTTCATGATTGTTAATTTTTCTTATTTATAAATTTTGCATATACATTTTGACATTAAATTGGATGTAAATGATAAGGTATTATGCTTAATTTTTGTAAATCATTAAAGTTCTAATACAAAGCCTAAAACCACCTAAGCGCTCGCCTAGGCCCCTGGGTGCTAGGCACTTGCTCGCCACTAGCCTAGCGCTTTTTAAAACCCTGATATTTATATATATATATATATATATATATATATATATATATATATATATATATATATATATATATATATATATATATATATATATATATATATATATATATATTCCAATTTGTGATTCAAACTAAAAAAAAAAAAATCGTTTTTGTGTCAAGTTGAAGTCCAATTTACAGATTCGTTGCATCACATGCGGTTTCGATAGCAGTTAATTTCTAAATTTTATGCATCAGACACGTTTTTGGAAAATTAAATATAAGTGCTTATTAATTTGTTGTACATTACAAAATTTTAAGAGTAGCCAATCTCATAAGACACAACAATCACTTATTAATCCATCAAATTACAGGTTGAGTGGCTTTGCACAGCTATCTCACCCGTTACTTATTACAGATTTTGACAGAAAATAAAAAGAATCAAACATCATAAACACACACACCAAGAATGATAATTGAAAATCCACCAGGGATCGAGTTGTACAGATCATACAACTTGCATGCCCTCTGCAGAGAAGCTAGCTAGTGAGTCGCTGGGATGCACTTGGTTATGAGGCACGAAACTCCTGTGATGTAGCACCCCGCAATGCATGTCACGTACTCAGTAAGCGGTGCTGCTGGGGGATTAGGCCTGCACCGATAAATGGCACACGAGGATATATCACTTTGGCATCCATTCACACAATTCACTGCAGCCACTGCTTGAGCATTGGCGTACCTAGGCACCGTCACGGCAACAAGGACCATCAGAAATACCGCAATGCACTTAAGTTTCATTGGAGCCATTGTTCAATTGAGCAGGAAAATGGAATAACAGAGAAAAGGGAATTAAATTGGATCAAGTAAGCAGAGATGAAGGAACTATTAAGCGTGTGAGATATATAGGACTGAAAGTAAGGGTGTTATATATACATGTGTAGGTATATTATACTCGATATAAAATCATCTAGAATGGATTTGCCAACAGGTTTAATAGTTTGATTAAGAGACATGGCTCCACGATTTGATAAAATCATCTAATGTTTAACAAGTTTTAAACTTAGACGTGCCATTAATTTATGGGCGATCTTTATCATCACTCATGATATTAACCCAATATACCAAATGTGTGATGGCTCAGTAGTTGAGCAGTGGCGGGTATTATCACTAGGTCATAGAGTCGATCCCAACCGCCGGTTAAGGGATTAAAATATATATATATATATATATATATATATATATATATATATTAGTGTTTTAAAAAAACGGGGGCATTACAGAAACACCCAGATTAATGGTTGGGGGGAAGAAAAATCGGGTAGGCGCCTAGGCAGGGTCTAGGCGGTCTGGGCGGGTTTTTTTTAATAAGGTTGATTGTGTTATTATCTTATTTTTCTTTCCCATTTTTTGAAAAGAAACAATTTAATTGTTTTTTATTTAATATATGTCTGAATGTAGCAATTAATGATTACTTAATGGAATTCTCAAATGATCCGCCGGTACCAATTTTAGTAATGGAGATTTTATCAAACATGACTAAGGTCATTCATGCAATTTGAAGAAAAATAAAAGAGTAGGTTTGGATATTTGTCTACAAATTCAACTTTGTATAAAGTACCCATCATAACCAACTTCAGTCATTTGAGTTTTAAAAAATTTTGTTCATTATTGTTAATTTTTCTTGTTTATAAATTTTGCATATACATTTTGACATAAAATTGGATGTAAATGATAAGGTATTATGCTTAATTTTTGTAAATCATTAAAGTTCTAATATAAAACCTAAAACCACCTAAGCGCCCGCCTAAGCCCCTGGGTGCTAGGCACTCGCTCGCCACTCGCCTAGCATTTTTTAGAACACTTATATATAGTTGATCAAATGACTTCAATTTTGTTAATCCAGGTTTGACTTTCTGGTGATCATTTGTTTGTTACCAGAAAACAATAACACGTGTTGAGGATACGTGCAGATGGGTTTCATGTTCTGCAGGTGCAAGCTATTGCACGTGCTAGGCATGAGGGGTAAAGGGTGAGAATCTGTTGGGTTGAACAAGCGATATTTGGAAGATCGAAAGGGAATTAAATTGAATGGAGTTAGTAGAGATAATGGAACTATTAAGTGTGTGAGATAGGACTGAAAATAAGGGTGTTTATACATTGTGTAGGTATTTATATCATATATAATCATCTAGAATGGATTTGCTACCAGGTTTGTTTAATGGTTTAATTAAGAAAACATGGCTCCACGATGTTCTATAATTAGGATACTCAAATGGAAAACTTAGTTATTGTATTGATGGTTTTAAAAATGTTTAACAAGTTTTAAACTGGGACTTGCCATTAATTTATGGTCGATCTTTATCATCCATGATGATAATCCTATATGGTTGATCCAATTGCAAAAAGAAAAAAAATGTATTAGAAATTGTAAAGTACTCTCTTGGTTTTTCTTTCAAACAGTTGTGCCATAGGTACATAATTGATTTGGAGCCCTTCTCGGGAGCGAGGGTGGGTGATTACCCATCGCTTCTTAGAAGGGCTCATTGATTTGTCATGTACGATGTACCCATGATCATGTCTTATAGTCGCCTTGCAAAGAGTTTCGGATCAGGAAATGCAAACACTCTTGTTTTTTCACAGTACTAGTCACTTCTTTTTTTTTTTTTACGGTCAAACACGAAGATGTTTATTAATGAAAGAAAGGGAAACAAATTACAACAAGAAGGGACGTTCACATGATTTTATGTGTAGTTTTTACTTTATAAGGATATGGCCTCGGTCCCAAATCATTAAGCAATAAGGACATTATGTTGTTCAAGCCAAGCCAAAACAAAACCCTACTTTTGTAAAGGGACGGCTGAGCCAGACTACTACGCTCTACCTAAGGACTTCAAAACCATGAATAACTTCTCATGCATGACAAGTTTCGAGATCAATATATGTTGTCACATTTCCTTAACGAAAAAGGCTTTAATTATTCAGAAAATGACTTTTAAGGTTTATTTTTTCACAAAATAGACAATTTAGATACCGTAGTTGATGTTATGATTAATTTGTGCTTACTTTTATACTTTTATTACCAATAAAAATTATTTAATTAACCCATGTTAACTCATAAACTTATATGACATATTTACCTTTCCTAAACAAATTGAAAAACTTAATTTTATACTTTTATGACCAACAAAGACTCTTTTATTCATGATTCTAATTTATTTATTTTTTGTTATTTTTACTTTTTTTAACCCTTAACCCCTCCCACTCCATTAATCATTATTTTTTTTGTTAATTTTTATTTTTTATGTTATATCTTGTTATTTAATTGCAGTTTAAGCAATTATTTATGACATTTGTTAACTACAAATGGTTACATTAGTATTTTCATGTTAACATTTTTTTTTAATGTTTTGTCACTCTGAATGTGTTTGATTTAACTGGTTGTGAAAGTATATCTGAGTTTGAAGAGCAAAATTTCTTTTTTTGCATCAATTTTCTGTCACTATTTAATTTACATGAAATTATATTATTCAATATTGGTTCTCATTTTACCTCTGAGGCTATCATCATGCTCTGTGCTAGATAGTTTGTGACTAAATAGCGACAAAGAATAAAATATATTACTTTACAGGTACCCATGATTGAAGAATAAGAAATCAATTTCGATAGTGGAAAATTGTATTTTATTAACTACATTATAGAATAAGAAGCAATGATAATTAAAACCAAATTTCTAATCATCATTAAAAAAAAGGTAATACACGGGTACTTGTAAACTTTTCTAATCAAATTTATGACAAGTAAATCAAATTAATTTTATTAAATAATTAAAACCAAATTTCTAATCATCATTAATTACATTATGAAAAGTTTACCAAACCTTAGCATAATATTTTGATTAATTTGTCGGTCAATGAAAACTTATAATTGATTGCTCATAATTAGGATTGTTAATATCTATACCTACCAGCGGCATGGGGTGATAAGGGTTAAGGGTAAAAAGAAATTTTAATTAAAATTATTAATAAAAGAGTCATTGTTGGTTATAAAAGTATAAAATTATATTTTTTTTATTTGTTTAGGAAGGGTAAAGATGTCATATAACTTTATGAGTTAATAAAAGAGTCTTTTTGATTGTTATAAAAGTATAAAAGTATGTACAAATTAGCCATTATATCAACTACGATATCTAAATGGTCTATTTTATGAAGAAGTGTGTCTGAAAAGTCATTTTCGGTTAATTATTCCAGTTTTAAATTAAATTTATCAACACTGTAATTGAATGTGACATCTAATTTTAATGTCGACAATTATTTTCTTTTTTTTAAAGAAGCAAAAATAAATTGATAAAGGGTTTTTGTTATTACTCCATATTGATATTGTTTTGAGTTAAATGCATATTTTTAGAACAAGAATACGATTACTGTAAGGACCGAAACAAGGCAGGGGTTCTATCTAGCTATTTCCTCTTACTCTCACAAGACAAATGTTACACAAACCTAATTTTCCAAGCCATTCCACTTCCCCGCCTCTCCCTCCATAGCATTACTCTCAAAGATTCGGGGAATGTCATGTTGTCAAACAAATTCGAGTCACTTACGGAGAACATAGTTGAAGACGAGAGTAATCTAATGAATCATCAATTGCCTTGTAAGGCGAAGGATCCAGTCAGTGACATGGTAGAGCCAGAAACAACGGAGGAAGGACTTCTTGAGGCAGAGTACACAGCGATTGAGATTGCAAAAGCGATTCAAAAACAAGGAGAGACAATTTCAGGGCTTGCTTCGTCCCAGCCAGAGCGTGTTCTGCCAATAACAGGGCTTGCTTCGTCAGAGCAAGTCGCGCTCGGAGCAGAGCATGTACTGCCTGTTTCTGCAGAGCACGTCGCGTCACCAATAGAGCAGGTTGATTTGGTGAACAAAACATCAAATGTTATAGATGATGATCCAAAGAAGTTGATCCATAGGAAAAATGCGAATGATGACCAAGCTTTTCTGCAAGAATGTGATAATGCTTCAGGTAGCAGCTCAAGGCCGCAGCAGAGAGCGTACGAGTATGTTAACCAATTGGAACCAGGGAGGCGCAGGGGGTTTCGACCAAGGCTGTAGGCGGGGATGTCGAGATCTCTAGCCCAGGGAAAAAGAAGAGCAGTGAGAATGCTTCTCTACAGATAAATGCAATGATTCCAGGCAGCAACTCCGGGCCAACAAAGGAGGACGCAGTAGCTGAAGATGATCATGTTGACAGTGGGTTTGTCTATGGCTCTGGCAATGGTGCTGACAGTGGAGCTCACGTTGGTGCTCAGACTCGTGTTCAGAGTGGTGACAAGGTGCATGACCGTAGGGGTTCCAGCAGATGCGGGTATTGTACAAGATGATGAAACTTTAGTGGATGCAATAGTACTTGAAGCACCGAATATAAAACATATTAACTATTTGGTTCGTAACGCTAACAGCGAAACCGAAATGGAGACCGATACCGACATTTCGGATACAATCAGTTCAGAAGAAGAAGATTTGGATGAATACACCATTAGGTCAAGAGTAGTGTCAGATTTAAAGACAGACCAAATTCGATTATTGAAAAGATTTGATGCGACGGACTTCAAAGACATCAAGGTATATCCTCGTAGATCATCTAGAATGAAGAAAAGTAACAGCAAGTATAGGCATTGATCTAGGGGTTTGGTCAGTATTTATTTTGGGTTTGCTATGATGTATGTCCTCTGGTTCTTTTTATCGGGTAAAGTCGTCATGTACCCCCGACTGATGTAAAAGATTTTTTCAAGTAATAAAAATCCTAGTATTCTTAAAAAAAAAAAAAAAAAAAAACCACAATGAGCAATACAATTGGAGACGAGATGACAAACTTTATTGTTAAAACCAAATTTCTGCAAAACCGCCAGAAGATAACCCCATTCTATTCTATCATACGCCTTCTTCATGTCCAATTTGAGAATTACATTATTGCCAGTTACCTTTTTTCCAATAACTCGCATTAGTTCCTGGGCCAATCCAATATTTTATGTAATCAATCTTCTTTTTACAAAAGCTCATTGTTCCAAATATATAATTTTTGCAAGATTTTCCCAATCTTTCAGAATTTTTTTTGCTAAAGGCCTTGTACACCACGTTACACAGGCTACTAGACCAAAATTCAGAAGAAGAAAAAAATGTTTGATTTATCTACTTTGGGAATAAGTGCCAAAAAATTAGCAGTAAACGAACCTGGCATGGAACAACAGTCAAAAAATTCTTTCGCAACTTCCCAAGTAACATGACAAATAATCTCATAGCATGACTGAAAGAAACCTGCAGTGAAACCATCCGGACCAGGTGCATTATCTTGCAGAATATTGAAGACCGCACTCTTTACCTCCTCCTTGCTCGGCGGCTGCATAATTAGCTCACACTCCTCTGTCTGAATCAGATGGGGAACACATTCCAAAAGATCATAGTCCTCCAAGTATCCTTCTGTCCTCAACAAATGTTGAAAAAAACGATTTGTCTCCTGAATGATATTTTTCTGGTCTGTGATCTCTAATCCATCCATGCCATTTATTTTAGTAATAGTCCTTTTTTGTTTTGCTTTAACAGAAGCAAAGAAAAGTTTAGTGCAAGCATCTCCTTCTTTAAACTGTTTTTCTCCTGATTTTTGTTTTCAATAAATTTATTCCCTCACCAAAGCTAGTTTAAGTTCTGCCTGACATCTATCTAAATTTACGCTGTCATTTATATCCCATCCCTGTAGCAAACTAAATTTCAATTGTTGGATATCATCTTTCAATTGAGAAATACCACAATGCACTTCATAGGAGCCATTGCTAAACCAGAAAGAAGAAGTCATTAGCTCAAGTAAGATGGGATTATGGTGGAGGAGAGAATATGTTATCTATCTATATATAGGGAAATTAAAGAGACACGATCATCATTTGATCATTATTAATGGGATTTAATTAAGAAAACATATTGATCCACGATGTGTTGTTTATGAAGTTAACTAGATACACATGATCATAAACCTAGCTGTATTAGTGTTTTAAAAATGTTAATTTAACAATTTTTAAACTGGTTTAGAAGTACAAAGCACTATCTTGATTATAATGAAATTAAACTAGCAACTATGGGAAATGGGAAATGCAGCTATTAAAATACAGATATGCTCCACAGTTTTGTGCTCTGAATTTGATTTTGTTTGTCCAGGTTGGATTTTTAGGTGATCACTAGGATTTTGCCAGAGGAAAAAAAGAAAGGAATTGATGGAAGAAAAGAAAAATTATGAACGAAAATACTAGGAAACCATGTTTTTGCAACCAGGTTTTGTAATCAGGGTGTGTGGCGTGAATTGAAAAAATAATGAAATTTCCAAAGTGTATATGTGTATCTCGATGTTGTAAAAAAACTCTTCTGATAATGCCACATCACCCTGGTTGCAAAACCTGATTCCCTAGCTTCACTCAACTATGAAAAAACCAAAATATATATATATATATTGGTAAAGATAGCAGAGAATAATCAGCCAATGATGTTGATTAACGATGCTTATGTTTCTTGAGTTTTCATAGATTAGTTATTATTTATTTTTGAAATTAACAATTGGAACAATTTTAGAGGGTAATTAGGCATACCCATCAATTTCTTGGACGGTTATCATGGCAAGTGTGTTTACTTTTTGGTGTTTCATGAAAATAGAAAAAAAAAAATTCTCCAAAAAATCTGGCGTTTGATTTTTTTCTAGGACAAAGAAATTTTTTCCGCTAGTGAAATGTTTATTTAAACTCCCGGTCCGAGAAATTTTTTTGTTCGATCTTTTCTCTCACCGACGACTCTCTTCTTTTAAAAGACTTAACGTCTAAACATTTAAAGCCTCGTTGAACAGATTTATCCATTCCTCAACAATTCCACTACAAAATAGAAATGTTCTCTCTAATGAAATTTTGTTTTCTTGGTGCAATCAAATAGTGATTTTTTTCCAAATAAAACTGTTTTTTCTTTGAAAACTTTTCCAAAAATCAAATACACCCAGCAATTTGAAGAAAAGAGAGTTAGTCGCTCCTAATAGATTTCACCTACGCAGTAGCCAAGATGAAAATGTTAATCATCTCCTCCTAACTTGCAGCGTAACAACCGAAATTCGAATCTACTTCGTGGCAAAGTTTGTGGTGCATGCATGAAGGTTTGCTCAAAGATTTTGATGTCAAAAAGTTGAATCCAGGCAGTGTAGTTTGTGTTCTGGAGCCGGATGAGAAAGTTGAATTTTCTGACATTTGTTTGTTACCTGACACTGTTACTAACACTATGGAATACTCCGCAAGACCATTGATTTCTTCTTAAACCTAAATATTATTAGTGAAGGAACTAGTGGAACCAAGTCAAGTTATCAAGGAGGCTTGTCGGATAAGGAGCCTGCTCGGCCCCTCCAGGCCCAAGTCCCATCAACCAGTCATTCTGTCATTTCAAAGGGGGAGTTCGTTGCTAATCCTCCACCAAAATTGTTGAAGAGAGCAAGGTCTACAACATCTCAGGGTATTGCTTTAGTGTCTAAATTAAAGTACAAAAGAAAGCTTGGTTGCCCACTAATGGTGGTAAGTTTGTTGTTCTTCATTTTGTTTCATCTGCCTTATAAAGGGTAATATAATAGCAAGCTGAAAAGTTTCCAACTCTTCTGAAAGTGCATTCAGCTGTTCTAGGAGACTCATAAGTCTTGGAAGAACAATAGAGTGATCAAATATCAATGGATGAACAACATCGGCTAATCCTAATCGAATCATCATCTCGTTTCCCACCTCCTCAAGGTATCCGTGAGGACAAATATACGTTTTCATTTCAATCTCTTCTTCGTATCTTCAATTATTCATTTGAGTTTATTTGTAGATGTGAAACTTTCATATGGGACTGCTGGATATAGATCAGACACTTCAATCTTGGCATCAACGGTTTTCAGGATTGGAGTATTGGGCTAATGATTACTGCTTCTCACAATCAAGTGTCCGATAATGGGGTTAAAGTTGCTGACCCCAGTGGTGGGATGTTGACTCAAGAGTGGGAACCCTTTGCTGATGCCATTGCAAATGCAATCAATGCTGAAGATCTTGTTCGTGTAAGTTTACTTTTTTCTAAGTCAATGAGGTTGTTTGGTCTACGACGGTCGGTCGAGTTGGTTTTTATTTTAGACCTTTCTTTCATGGTTTACTAGGAATAAACACTTCAGACTAGTCTAAATAACTTCATACCTAGAAACGAAAAAAAGACAAAAATATGAGGTAAAGAAACGAAAATCCTTCATGTTTTAACGAATTTAAAGTTTAGGGGAGAACTCACTCTCGGCGTTTAAATTTTTTTCTCTAAGTTAAATTTTGAATGAGTTTAACCCTAAAATTTATAGTAAATATATATTTTTGCCTTATACTAGGCTTGCACTTCAAAGCAGATTGAGGGTGAAATTAGGCATGGTGTCGGGGGTGTATATGATATTGGAGCAAAAAAAATTATGTAGAGTGCCAATAGCACGGAGAATACCCTAATGTGGAGACAGTACAAAATATATTCCTTTCTGTGATTCAAACTAAAAAAAAAAAAATCGTTTTTGTGTCAAGTTGAAGCCCAATTTACAATTGTCGTCCCTGTGTAACAGATTCGATGCATCACATGCGGTTTCGATAGCAGTTAATTTCTAAATTTTATGCATCAGACACGTTTTGGAAAATTAAATATAAGTGCTTCTTAATTTGTTGTACATTACAAAATTTTAAGAATAGCCAATCTCATAGGACACAACAATCACTTATTAATCCATCAAATTACAGGTTGAGTGGCTTTGCACAGCTATCTCACCCGTTACTTATTACAGATTTTGACAGAAAATAAAAAGAATCAAACATCATAAACACACACACCAAGAATGATAATTGAAAATCCACCAGGGATCGAGTTGTACAGATCATACAACTTGCATGCCCTCTGCAGAGAAGCTAGCTAGTGAGTCGCTGGGATGCACTTGGTTATGAGGCACGAAACTCCAGTGATGTAGCACCCCGCAATGCATGTCACGTACTCAGTAAGCGGTGCTGCTGGGGGATTAGGCCTGCACCGATAAATGGCACACGAGGATATATCACTTTGGCATCCATTCACACAATTCACTGCAGCCACTGCTTGAGCATTGGCGTACCTAGGCACCGTCACAGCAACGAGGACCATCAGAAATACCGCAATGCACTTAAGTTTCATTGGAGCCATTGTTCAAGTGAGCAGGAAAATGGAATAACAGAGAAAAGGGAATTAAATTGGATCAAGTAAGCAGAGATGAAGGAACTATTAAGCGTGTGAGATATATAGGACTGAAAGTAAGGGTGTTTATATATACATGTGTAGGTATATTATACTCGATATAAAATCATCTAGAATGGATTTGCCAACAGGTTTAATAGTTTGATTAAGAGACATGGCTCCACGATTTGATAAAATCATCTAATATTTAACAAGTTTTAAACTTAGACGTGCCATTAATTTATGGGCGATCTTTATCACTCATGATATTAACCCAATATACCAAATGTGTGATGGCTCAGTAGTTGAGCAGTGGCGGGCATTATCACTAGGTCATAGAGTCGATCCCAACCGCCGGTTATATATATATATATATAGTGTTTTAAAAAAACGGGGGCGTTACAGAAACGCCCAAATTAATGATTGGGCGGGGTGAAAAGATGGGTCGGCGCCTAGGCAGGGTCTAGGCGGGTTTTTTTTTAATAAGGCTGATTGTGTTCTTATTTTATTTTTCTTTCCCATTTTTTGAAAAGAAACAATTTAATTGTTTTTTATTTTGTATATGTCTGAATGTAGCAATTGATCACTTAATGGAATTCTCAAATGATCCGCCGGTACCAATTTTAGTAATGTAGATTTTATCAAACATGACTAAGGTCATTCATGCAATTTGAAGCAAAATAAAAGAGTTGGTTTAAATATTTGTCCACAAATTCAACTTTGTATAAAGTACCCATCATGACCAACTTCAGTCATTTGAGTTTTAATAAATTTTGTTCATGATTGTTAATTTTTCTTGTTTATAAATTTAGCATATGCATTTTGACATTAAATTAGATGTAAATGATAAGGTATTATGCTTAATTTTTGTAAATCATTAAAGTTTTAATACAAAACTTAAAACCACCTAAGCACCCGCCTAGGCCCCTGGATGCTAGGCACTTGCTCGCCGCTCGCCTAGCGCTTTTTAGAACACTGATATATATATGTTAACCCCATATGGTTGATCAAATGACTTCAATTTTGTTAAATTATGGAATTAATTAGCTCAAGTAAGATGGGATTATGGTGGAGGAGAGAATATGTTATCTATCTATATATAGGGAAATTAAAGAGACACGATCATCATTTGATCATTATTAATGGGATTTGCCAGCAAGTTTAAGGGTTTAATTAAGAAAACATATTGATCATCCACGATGTGTTGTTTATGAAGTTAACTAGATACACATGATCATAAACCTAGCTGTATTAGTGTTTTTAAAATGTTAATTTAACAATTTTTAAACTGGTTTAGAAGTGCAAAGCACTCTCTTGATTATAATGAAATTAAACTAGCAACTTGGGGGATATGGGAAATGCGGCTATTAAAATACAGAGATACCCCACAGTTTTGTGCTCTGAATTTGATTTTGTTTGTCCAGGTTGGATTTTTAGGTGATCACTAGGATTTTGCCTAAGGAAAAACAGAAAGGAATTGATGGAAGAAAAGAAAAGAATAGAAAAATCATGAATGAAAATACTAGGAAATCATGTTTTTGCAATCAGGTTTTGTAATTAGAGTGACGTGGCGTGAATTGAAAAAATGATGAAATTTCCAAAGTGTATATGTGTGTGTCTCGATGCTGTAAAAAAACTCCTCTAATAATGTCACATCACCCTGATTGCAAAACCCGATTCCCTAGCTTCACTCAACTATGAAAAAAACATATATATATATTGGTAAAAGTAGCAGAGAATAACCAGCCAATGATGTTGATGTGAACGATGCTTAAGTCTCTTGAGTTTTCATAGATTAGTTATTATTTATTTTTGAAATTAACAATTGGAACAATTTTAGAGGGTAATTAGGCATACTTGTCAATTTCTTGGACAACTATCATGGCAAGTGTGTTTATTTTTTGGTGTTTCATGAAAATAGAAAAAAAAAATTTCTCCAAAAAGTGAGTTTTTTGGCGTTTGATTTTTTTCTAGGACAAAGAAAAAATTTCCACCAATGAAATGTTTATTTAAACTCCCTGAGAACTTTTTTTTGTTCGATCTTTTCTCTCACCGACGACTCTCTTCTAAACTCAAGGCCCTTAAAAGACCTAACGTCTAAACATTTAAAGTCTCGTTAAATAGATTTATCTGTTCTCCTCAACAATTCCACTATAAAATAGAAATGTTCTCTCTAATGAATTTTTTTTCCTTGATGCAATCAAATAGTGATTTTTTTCCAAATAAAACTTTTTGTTTCTTTGAAAATATTTCCAAAAATTAAATACACCCAGCAATTTGAAGAAAAGAGAGTTAGTCGTTCCTAATAGATTTCATCTACGCAGTAGCCAAGATGAAAATATTAATCATCTTCTCCTAACTTGAACAACCGGAATTTGAATCAACTTTGCAGCAGAGTTTGTGGTGCATTCATGAAAGGTTTGATCAAAGATTGGTTAGCAACATGAAATCATCCATATGACATCAAGGATCGGGTACTGTAGAGTCATCTTCCCTGCAATCATAAGGTTGATATGGAAGTTTAGAAACAACATTTTCAAAAATTTCTCAAACCAATTTGGATGAACAACTATCACAAGGCTGATTTTGACCATCAAAACCCAACTGCAGTATTGGGGGTATGAAGCAAAATCTAGAGTAATTCTACGCTGTTTTGTTTGGGTGTTTTTTTTGAGAAATTTTTTACACTTTTACTTATTCTCTTTAAAACACAAACACCATTCATAAAAGGAATAGAAGTGTCAAAAAATCTCAAAGAAACACCCAAATAAGGCAGTATAGAATTTTTCCTACATCTAATAGGATAAGTTTCGAAGTTTTTATGTTTGGGTGGCAGTCTGTTCTTATTTTGCTGAATCGTCTTGATGTTCTGCAAGCTTCAAGTGTTTTCTTCATCAACCATCTGAACTGAAACTACTTTTACTTGCAGATAAACACATGTAAAGAAATTAAACATAGGGTAGTAAAAACACACGTATAAAAATCCATAATCTCGTTGAAGTAGTCCATCGAACAAGAACAAGAACAAGAACAAGAACAAAAAAAGGAAATTAATTAGCTTAAGTGATTTATGAAGAAAAATATTAGTTGCGTGATGGAAGATAGAGAAGAGTTGTTTATATAGAGTGAAACTAAAGAAAGGTGAGTTTGAATATATTGATTTTGTTTATTCAAATTTGATCATAATGGATTTGCCATCAAATTTCATGGTTTAATAAAGAAAACATGGATCCACGATGTGCCATGCATATAAATAAAGGTGTGTTTAATTATTATGAAGATCTTGATTAGGGTATCCGTAATCACACTCTTAGTTTGTCTTCTTTTAATTAAAAGTTTGTGATCAGAATGTGCAAAGCACACTTGATTTCAACAAAACTCAATTAAGCATAGCACAAAAAAAATATTTAATTAAAAGACCTTTATTCAGTATAAAAAATAAAAGGTATATGTGTCTCTATTATAATAAAAGTCCGAAAATGGTATATGTGTGTCTTCATCACAATTTTTTACAATTTCACTCCAATGCAGTTTATCTTAAAAAATGGAAATAACTTCAATTTAAATTTAATGCCACCTTATCTTATCAATCAGTTTTTCCTAAGTGCACTGGTTTTTTGCACGGGTGCTATCAGGCACTGTAGAAGCACTCCTTATCAATTAAACTAAGAAAGTGATGCAGTCAATTTTCGCTATAAAAGTTCTTAATTGCTCAATAAGTTGTAGTTAAAATTGAAGGCATAGTCACGAAAAGCTTCGATAAAAATAATAAAGTGGGGCATTCCGAGAATTGAACTCGGGACCTCTCGCACCCTAAGCGAGAATCATACCACTAGACCAAATGCCCATTTATGACTTAGGCAATTGGTCACAATCTAAGGGTGTGTTTGGTTGCATGGAATTCTAGGGTGGGAATTAGAATCACATTCCATGACATCCCATGTCATGGCATTCCATGCCATGGACTTTACCAACTTTGATGTTTGGTTGTCCATGGGAATTGGATTCCAATTCCTATTGTGAGTGTTTGGTTGCCAACTAATCATGGAACTCTTTTTTTTTTTTTTTTTTTTTAAATTATGAAGATCCCACAATTCTAATTTTATATATAATCTAGAATATGTTTTTGATTTTACATCCTTATAGTATAATTTTAAATCCGACGTCTGCTTAAATCTTTCAATGAGAAATAGAGGTGGGCGCGGTCCGAATCGGTTCCAAATTTTGAGGAACCTAACTCGGACCGTTTAAATTTAATGGAATCGATCCAGTCTGGATTCCCTCATTTTGAACATTGAGACCGAACCTAACTCGAATCGTTTGGAACAGTCCGGTTTCAAAATGAGTATATGAATATATTCTTGGTATTGATTCATATGTCGTTAAAGGTTTCATCTCTTGTTTATACAAGTTTCTCACTGTAACAATACCGAAAATAACAGTAACAATACTCACTGTAACAATACCGATAATAAAAAGAATATATTTATATCCATTTTTTTCTTCTGATCTACCAAAGTTTAATAGTCGAATCAGTGTAGATACCTCTTGGATGACCATTACTGCCTGACAATCATAAGAGAAAAAAAGGGCTCTCCAAGCCTATGAGTTAACTTGCAAAAACCAGAAAATTGTCCCAGTTAACGAGTTATGTTGCTCTTGGTTTGTTTAGTTGATTTGAACTTTCTTTGAAAACGCTTGAATTTGTGAGCAAGTTACCTCACAATGTGCATCATCTTGACTGTCTTTTTTTTTCTTATATATCTGTTAGCCATTTTGCTACTCATCTAACATGCATGTTTCTTTCAAAGTAAAATATAGATGCACAACCAGGATTCAATAACTACTTTTACTTCGTAAACAAAAAGCCTATTTGATGTACAACACTATTGTGTTTCTTCTACAATCTGCATCACAAAAGAGAATCAAAATAAAACTATCCCTATAAACCTTAAACCAAAATGAAAAGAAAGTAAAGTAAAGGACTTCTTGTCCTGTGGAGCAAAATTTTGAGTCTAAATTAACCAAACTACGGTTTCACATCGTCTCCATCCAAGGGTAGATGATTGTTGATTGGAGACCTCCTCTTGCCCATTCCTCTGTAGTCCTTGTGCATCAGGTTCACAATTTCTTTGTAGCTCTAAGAAGTTTTTCAGATTCATTCTTCTGAAAAAGCTCATGATGATTCTGATGATCTGCCGACTTTTCTGTGATATCATCGACCATACTCGAGGGAACTCTCATGCTTGCTGAGTTTAACTTCTCTGTCTCCAAGTTTTTACTATTGTTCTGTTATAAGATCAAAAGGACCAAGTGTTAACAAGATGAATGCAAACAAAACATGTTTCAATTGCAAGCACAACGACATTGCCTTTGAACTATATTAGACACTACAATAGGTGTAGAAGTGGAAAAACCTGATCACTCATAGTCCCTTCACTCATACTTCCCTCCAACTGATGTAGAAGTGATTGGGTCATTTTCTCTGTTAATACAACCTCAATTTCACCATCCGTTGAGTCCAAAATTGGACTATGGTATCGTCAGAATGTTCTCTGTTTAATGATCACATTTATGCTTGCTCAACTTGCTAGAATTGTGAAACTCTAAATTTTTCTTGGTGCTACCTTGATCTATCCATTTGGGCCTAATGATCTATCCATGGTGCTACCTTGCTTGGTAAAAAATGTGCCTATTTGAGCAACCACAATGGCATACATCAGACACAATGAAACAAATTGTATCAGTGAGGAGTAAATCACTGGTTGTCGACCAAACCCACTAACATAACCCAGAAAACAATATTTATATAAAAAATTTCATAGGGCATTGAACTGCTGATCTGGTAATCAATGAAATGGAGGCCAAGATAATCCAAATTAGATATCTGCTGCAAAAAATTAGACAACTTAACTTTCTAAACTTTTCATTAATCCAACTAGTCAATTCTTCCAATCTTAACTTTTTCTTCATCAAGTATTCATCAATTAACTCCAAATCCACATCAATAAGAGCTAATTCTAACAACTCTAAGCAAAGGGACAGTCATACCAGAATTAAAAAGAAGATGAAAATCAAATTTTGCATCCTATTTATAGGCCAATACTTCATATCGACCAAAATATCACCAAAAACTTAGCTTTTAAAAACCAATCATACCCAAATGCATGCTAGATTCATAAAAGAGCAAACTTTATGCAAAATGGGGATTTGGGTACTAGCCTGATGTGAAGAAGTTGGTGCTGGAAAGCAAAACCACTAGCCAAATTGTGAGCTGGGATGAAATGGATCTGAAGGAAAAAACCCATTTTTTTTTTCTTTTTGTCTATAGAGATTGAGATCTGCAAACGGAGGAGGACACTAAAGAAGAAGAATAAGAGAGAAAAGTGTTGGGTTTTGGCTTTTCTCTCACATGAACATGGCAGCTCACAGTAGTGAAGTCTTTAAGCACTCGTAGAAGACCGGTGACTGACTTGCTGCAACTTTCATTCTAACCCCAGATCTGGTTTCGAAGACGAAATCGAAGGCGAAAACTGTGGTGGACGAATTTGAACCAAGAGATCTTCGTAGTCTTCGTGGAGATGAAAGGAGGTTTTCCATGGAGATCTGATGCTAGAGAGAGACGACGAGATGAGAGGTGTGGTGTGGTTTGGTTTGGTTTGGTTTGGTTTGGCAATGAAGAGCAGAGCGAGAGAGAGAAGCGACCCGTGAGCGAGAGAGAAAAGAGACCCGTGAATCGTATTCCCAGTATGAGCGAGGCGTGGGATTCCCATCAAAGGTGGGAATCTATGGCACGTGCTGGCATCCCTCATCCACCAATAAAATCTCAAACAAACACCCAAAATGATATTCCAAGTGGGAATAGGATTCCTATTCCCATGAAATGAGTGCAACCAAACACACCCTAAGATTGTGTTTCATCTGAGCTGGTTGCGAACAAATTTACACATTTACACACACAGAGGAAGAGTTTATTTTGAACGGTCTTACTAAGAAATAAAAAATGAACTTGGTTGGAAATTTCAAGCGACTTTGGATTTCATATCCATGATTTGAACAAGCTAGCTAGAAGCTCATTTTGGTATTGAAAAAACGATATGTTGTACTGTGAAACTCTTTATATAATATATGTAGGAGTCTTGATGTCCCAATTTTTTTTTTAACTTTTTTCCACATATTTAGTAAAATCAAAATATTTCTTAAAATAGGCACGAAATCAGAAATTCACAATAATGATTTATTAGGAGTTTCACAATACAAGATAAGGAAATCATCTAAAAAAATGTGCAGTGAGTATATAGCATACACCTACATTTTCTCCAACTAAGTAAGCAATGACTCAAATGAAAATCGATTGTATAGAGTGGTGTTCTTCTGATGGTTCTTGTTGCTTTTGCGTCGAATGCTGATGCTCAATATGAGCAGCTGCTGCAATGTGTTGGCGGATGCCAAACTACTATATAGGCACTTGTTCATCTGCATGCAGAGCTGGTCCGCCTACTAGTTTCGTGGTTTGCTATGTGAGTTGCTACCTGAATATGGAGTTACATGCCTGATATCAAAGTGTCTCTGATGCACCCAATAGCTCTGAGCCTCTGAAACAACGTACAAGTTATTACGCGATGATGATGATGATGTTGAATTTCTAATAATTACTCTTGTCGCTGATATATTTCTATCTGTAACAAGGTATTATGAAGCCACTCAACCCTTCTAAGGTGTTTGATATAAATAAAAAGTGAAAACATCACTTCCTGTGATTTATATTACTGTGTTGTAAATTATAAAGCTAAATCATGGAATAAACTTTTACAGTGCAACAGAGATGATCATCAGCATAAGATATCCTGTAACTACTGACTAGCTAAGTATTGGATTCACAAAATAATACAATTATGAATTTAACACATTTAACTAGTTGTTTGTGAACAAAAGATGCACTTGTGATCAGCGGAAAAAATATATATATTAATTTCATTTACTGAGTATGAATTCAATCATTAATCAGCATCGAAATATTCCAATGATGAGTGGTGTCCATAATTAGATATAATTAAGGTCATCAGTCACCGACGTTGTTGTATTGCTTTAAAAAGTAAATTATAAGGAAAAAAATATTATTTTAAAAAATAGGAAAAGATAAATTATTTCCTATTTGTATTCAAATATTAAATACTTCAATTGATGATCACCAAGGGGATGTAGCTCAGATGGTAGAGCGCTCGCTTAGCATGCGAGAGGTACGGGGATCGATACCCCGCATCTCCATAATTTAATTTTGATTTTTTAGACTCTTTTTTATTTTGTTTTCAATAATAGACTTCAATTTTATATTTCAATGAACTTTTACACATTAAATGGATTTATACTATACTGCAGAATTGTGCATTCTGAACCTGTAAAGCAACACCCTTCATCTAGTACCATTTAAAGGACTACGTATGGTAAACAACATTTAAAGGTTGAGTTCTTCTACGTTGCCTGGTCCTTTGTGCCTGAGACACATGTTAAGGTTGACGTGATAATACATATGTTGACTTTCAAGGCTTGCAAAAACAATAGCCAAACAGGGCTTAGGGCTCAAAAACGATAGCTTGCAAAAATGATGTTTACCATTCTTCATATTAACATGTTTACCTAATGCCACATCAACATTAATATGTGTCTGGTACCATCCAAGCACAAACCAGACACAGGGTACCGGGCACAGTAGAATTTCTCTTAAAAGTTATTAGATAACATGCATTTTACCAAGCGTATTTAATTTTTGGGTTAAAACTGCGTTCCATTAAGACCATGGAAAACCATTTCTAAGAAATCGCACAGTATAAGGTCCAAAAGTACAGTAGAAATTAATATCTTAGAGTCCAGAAGAAGCATAAAACCGCGTTCACCCCTTATCCAGACGCCACAAAAACACCCTAATTGTTGCAAGGAACTCCACATCGAAACTAATTTCCAACCTGACTTCGTAACACCACCATAGCAATCCAAAATGTCGTCTCCTTCATCTGCAGCAACTACTCCAATCATACCTCTCTGCTGGGTGTAAGAATTGAAACTAACTTTAGAACAAATCATCCTGCAAGCAAGAATGAAAAAAAATAATAAAAAAACAAAGAAAGAAATGGTATGGACTCTCGAATGTGTAACTGACCAACACTTCTGTCAATCAACATGAAGAAATGAGTAGTTGCTAGTCTCCGTAATACCATCACCAGCAGTATACACAATTAGCACTAAACCACTCCAAATACCGATTCTATTTTGGGTCAGGTTGGATATATAACATAAAACAGGAGTTTGCAGCTAACACCTAAAATAGTGCCCTAAATTCAGTAACGTATTAGTAGTAGACTAGTAGTATATTGGGTTATCAAAACAAATTTCCATGTCAAGGAAGTAAGCAACTTGCCCACTCTTCTGTTACACTCATTTGTCCATATATTACAGTGCATATTATATATTGTGGCCATAAACCTGCCACTCCCTCCTTACCAATAGTAATATACTGCTGTGGCTACATACTAAGTAGGTGGTGTGACTTCTTCGGTAGCAATAAGCCCATAATCGAATATTATATACAGACCCAACTCAAAATGAATTCACTTCTCGCATCTATATAAACATCGCATCCTCCTCTTCATCACACAACTACTAGTATCTTTCCATCTACTTAAGCTCATAGGTCCTCTTCTTCTTGTTTCATTAAGCAATCAATGGCTCCAATGAAAATCAAGTGCATTGTGGTATTCCTAATGGTCCTTATTGCCTTGACATCTAATGCCAATGCTCAAGTTGAGAATTTGTTGGCATGTGTGGCAGGATGCCAAACCACTATAGCCACGTGTGCTTCTGCATGCCGAGTTGGCACCCCGCCTACCAGTTACGTGGTGTGCTATGTTGGGTGCTACCTCAGTGGAGTTACATGCCTCGTATCGAAATGCATCCCATGTACTCAGTAGCCTTCTCTGGCTATTAGTCACCAATTGACTGGTGTTGAATTTTAAGTTTATCGGTAATCATATGTACTATCATCCCAGCTATATGTTAAGTGTATCGCTGTGTGCGCGTCTGTAATAAGGGCTGAGATGGCTTTGCTAAGCCACTAGACCACTACCATGGCTTCATTAATAAACAATAGAGCGAGATATTGCTTTCCTATGATTTAAACTGATGTTTAAATATTTATTACTCACAGCGTATTGCTTTCCTAATGTTTAAACATTTATTCTATTGAGATGGCTTTGCCCAAGCCCCTATTTACAAGAACCCCACCCCAAACTGAAATTTCCACAGCAGGCCCCAAACATCGGGTTCCTAATTCATGAGTTTGTACATCTCTCAGATTTACCTATCCAAAATTGCAGCCAGGAACCTTTCTCAGTCAGGTACAACCTTCTTCAGATTATTGTTGGCCACCAGAGAAAGGCCATGATCAAGAGGGTCCTGAGCCAGCTACTCTGGTACTTGAGTTATGCGTACCATTGCCATATAATCTAAGAACTTGGGAGATGAGTCCATAGAGCAACTTTCAAACGGTAATTAAATGAGAAAACTCAGGTTATGTGGAATAACAGCTTGCTAAACCAACAACCAAAAAATAAAATAAATTGGTGTGGGATCGACAAGTTATGTATGGTGTGGGATCAACAAGTTATGTATTCTCCAGTCCTGCTTATCAAGTGATAATGAGCAGATATGTAGAACCCAAAAAGCTACTAATCTACTATTTGGTTGCTAACAACAAATGAAGAAAACCAAACGGGACTTCAACTTTACTTGTATTGGAAAAAGAAGAAAAGTATAAAAAAAAATTAATAATAATAAATAAACAAATAAAATTATTTAAAAATTTAAAAAGCCTTTTAGTTTACCCTGTTTCAAGGTATTGACGAGGTTGTCTTTTTTGGGGGAGGTTCCTTCCGAAGCTCAACCAGTGCAGCAAGTGCTTCTGGGTTCACTCCCAAGTCGCACAGGGTAGTTAGAATGGATAAGATGTGTGGATCCAGCCTGTATCGAGAATGTTTGACATGTTAAATGCAAGGTCTAATGACTCTCGAGCAGCCCTAGCAGACCCCAGATCCATGTGAATACACCAAAGGTATAGAAGATGTCTAAATAAACATTTTCATAACCAAGTAAGAATCTGATACCAACTATAATTGTAAATAGAGAATATTTGTAAAATTGAAAAATATTTCCAAAGTCGTGATAAATGTGAAATTATCACTCTCGAGAGGTTCAAAAACATCCAAAGGATATCATAAGAACCAACAAGAAGATCGACTTAGCTTAGATCTTATCTTCTAAGGGGTAAAGAACCAATTAAGAACTAAAATTGGGCAAAATCAAACAGATGTTAACTGTTAGTTCAAGCATATAAGTAAAACTACTAAGGTAGTTACATATGCTCTCATTCTCATTCCCCTCTTCCCCCCACCCCTAAAAAAAAATCCTATATTTTCAAATCAATCTGGACCTTGCTGAAGCTTTGTTCTCAATGTTATTCCTCCTTAGTTTGTTTGGGGTTTGGGCTTGTTAACTTGTTTAAGGATTTTATTGTCCCACAATTCTGACTAACCATTCAAATTCCAGTATCCGCATATATGCTAACATTTGAAGATATCCACCCATATTTAAAAGTCTGGTCATATGGTCTATCTGTGTCTCAATCTTGATCATACCCCTTCCAAATGCATCAGAAAGATCATATATACAGAAGCCAGATTCAACAATGTGGGAAACCAAAATTATATAAAAACCTACCAATATAGCATAGAGAGATTTTTACAACTAACAGAAACCAGAAATTTAACTCACAGACTCCCCTCACAATCTTACAATGCAATTACAACTAGTCTAGAAAGAGATTGGCTGTGGAAAAGCAAAATAGTTAACTTGACCATACAAGTTAGTCATGAAGATATCAAGAAGAATGCATTGCTAAAGAACCAATTTTTAACTTCATCAAGAAGTCATCATCCTTTGGAAAATATAAAATAGGAGTCAGCAGCTAGCACCTGAAATAGTTCCCTAAATCCAGTAACACATTAGTAGTATATTGGGTTATCAAAACGAATTCTGAAAGTAAGCAACTTGCCCACTCTTCTCTTATCCTCATTTGTCCGTATATTACAGCGCATATTATATATTGTGGTCACAAATCTGCCACTGCCTCCTTACCAATAGTAATATAACCCTACATACTAAGTAGGTAGTATGGCTTCTTTGTTAGCAAAAGCCCATAATCAAATATAATATACAGACCTGATCAAGATGATTTCACTTCTCGCATCTATATAAACGCCCCATCCTCCTCTTCTTCATCACACAACTACTACTAACTTTACATATACTAAAGCTTGCAGGTTTTCTTCTTGTTCAACTAAGCAATCAATGGCACCAATGAAAATCAAGTGCATTGTGGTGTTTATGATGGTCCTTGTTGCTTTAACATACAAAGCAGATGCCCAGGTAGAGAATTTGTTGGCATGTGTGGCAGGATGCCAAACCACTATAGCCACATGTACCTCAGCATGCAGAGTTGGCACCCCACCTACCAGTTACGTGGTGTGCTACATTGGATGTTACCTCAATGGGGTTACATGCCTCGTATCAAAATGCATCCCATGTACCCAGTAGCCTTCTTTGGCTATTAGTCACTATGTGACGGGTGTTGAATTTAAAGTCTATCAGGAATCTTATGTACTATCACCCTAGCTATAAGTTTTAAGTGTATCGATGTGTGTCCTTCTGTAATAAGGGCCAAGATGGCTTTGCCAAGCCACTCAACCCCTACCATGCTTCACTAATAAACAATAAAGAGCGAGATATTGCTTTCTAATGATTTACACTGATGTTTATAAATTTATTATTCTGGGTAGTAAAGAGTCCAATCCCCATTTATCCAGAACCCCAACCAAATTCCTAACTGAAATTTCCAGAACAGGCTCCAAAATCAGTGTCCTCTTGCATGAGTTTGTATGTCTCCCAGATTTTCCTATCAAACTTTGCAGTCAGGAACCTTTCTCGGATTATTGGTATCAACCGGGAAAAGGCTATGATCATGCTTGTGTACTAATATACATCAAAGAGAGGGTCATGAGCCAGCCACTCTTGTACTTGGGGCTTGGGCTACACTTGGATTACAATCTGATATAAAAAAAATTTACATATATTTGGCAGAGGAAAAGAAATAAGTATAATCTAAGAACTTGGGAGATGAGTCCATAGAGCAACTTTCAAGGGGCAATGGAGAAACTCAAGGTAGTGCAATAACAGCTTGGTAAAAAATCAATAAATCAAAAGTTGGAAACAAAATCCTAAAATTAAAGTAAAATTAGTGTGAGATTGACAAGTTACATGTGTCCGTGCTCATCAAGTGAAGACGACCACATATGTTAGACTCCAAAAGCTACTGTTTGCTTGCTAACAACAAATGAAGAAAACCAAAAGAGCCTTAAATTTACCCTGCTCAAGGTGCCGAAGAGGCTGTCTTTGTTAGGGGAGGTTCCTTCCGAAGCTCCTTGACCAATGCAGCAAGTGCCTCTGGGTTCACACCCAAGTCGCACAGGGTAGTGAGAATAGATAAGATGTGCCAATCCAGCCCTGTGTCTAAAATATTTGACATGTGAAATGCAAGGTCCAACAACTCTCGAGCTCCCCTAGCCGCCCCCGGATCCATATAAACACACCAAAAAGGGATAGAATACAAAGAATATATCTGAAATACACAAAATTTTCATAATCAAGTCAAAACCCAATACCAACAATTGTCAACATTACCAAGTATTCTCAATAAACATCATCTCCATTTAGAAAACATTCCATCCAAAAATTGGTTGTATTAACTCAACATTCCATCCAAAAAATTCACTGAATAAAGAAATTGATGGAAATAAAGAGGAGGGGGAAACAATTTACCTGAAAAGAAATAAAGATTCAACCTTTCAGCTCTCCTCTCTTCTTTGTGTGTGAAGTGAAGAAGTAAAAACTGTGAAAATGAGGAAGAACCAAGCAAGCAATAATAAAATATTGAGTGACAATGTGTAGCACGTACACCTCACGTGCCACTAAACATGTGCACACTGAATAGGGTTTAGGCTTTCATTCATGGAGGGGTTTTAGAACTCTCTCTTTTGCTCTCTCTAATGGCGTTTTCTCTGCTTCTCCTTGGCAAGTTCTCATCCAAGAACCCTAATTTCCACTACAAAATCTCTTCTTTCATTCGAAAAACCCAATCTTTCTTCAAACCCAATAACCCCAAACATTTCTCCTCCACTTCTCAACCCGACCCGAAAACGACCCTCTCCGCCCGAATGAGCTTCGTGTTCGATCAAATCGACGCTATAGAGAAAGAACGGAACAATAAAGATGAGGCCTTGCAGCGGATTCGAGCCTGGAGAGAGACCAAGAAGAAGAAGACTGAGGATGAGGAGGTGAAGGAAGGTTCAAAATTCGAGGGTTCGGAGAAGAATTTGGGTTCGGATATGGAGAGAAAGAGGGAGAATTTGGTGAAGAAGGAGGTGGAATTGGTGCATCCATGGAAAGAATGGATTGAATTGATGGAGAGATTGGTGCAGCAGAATTACTTTGATCATAGGAGGAATGAGGAGGAGAAGTTACTTGAGGGTTTGTCGATTGATGTTTCTGCGGCGAGGTTGCCAGAAGAAAGGGTGGATTTTGATTTTACTAAGGATTGGATGAGTGTGAAGACTGCTTGTCTCAACTTTGGGAGAGACCGGTTCGATATACTGAGGTTTGGTTCTTCTCTTTATCTTGGTGAATTCCATTTGTTGTAGATGTTGAAACTGAAGATAACATACAAAGCATGAAACTTCAATAATTACTGATCCGATAATAGATGAAAATATAGGTAGGTTCTTAGCTTCAGTTTTGATGGTGTGCTTAATTTCCATTTCGATGGTGAAACATGGGTTGTCGGATTCAGTTTATTGTGTTTGGTACTTAAACAGACCATTTCAACTTTTATGTGAAGTGCATTTATTTGTCAAGATTAAATTGCAAAGGAATAGAGTTATACATAGAAAAAAAATTCCGTTCTTTTATCAGAACCATGTATTCCTCAAGTATGTAAAAAAAAAAAAAATATTTGACGAGAATGATAGATTGGAAACAACAAATAGAAGCACAAGCAGTTGTACTCGCATGCAATCAATTTTTGTAAATGTTATCCTTAGTGAACTTCTTGAATTACTATCCTTAGTTGTTAATATCTTCCAACATTTGCTCCCTCGTGTAATTCCGAAACTTAAGAGAGTACATGTGAGATTTGTTGCAAAGTTAGCTCTTTTCGATTCTTAATCAATACAAATTGCTAAAATCATGTAGTTGTATTGGGTTAAGTTTGCAACCTAAGCATGACCATATGAATAGGTTTACAGTTTGATATTATGCTCTCAAACTATTTTACAGGTTGTAATGTGTTTATGTTAAAGTCATTATGCTTAGTACCTCTGCTAAGCTGGCTTTGATTTCAGGTCTTTATCAAGGCAGGACATCCAAGTTCTAGTTGGTCATGGATGCCCTAGTGTAGACAAAAAAGTAGTCTTCTCAGCAAAACTGTTGAGGAAACACGTCCACCTCGATGAAGGAGATGTATGTATTACTTCGTTAGTTTTAAGTTTTCTTAAACAAATCGTGTTTATATTGTTTATTTTCATAAGGATGCTCACAGATACTGTTATCTAAAGCTTTTGTTTCTATCTGGCTTACAAAATCAGTGATTGTGTGCAATACAATCTCGTAATTTTATTAAGGAGTTAAGAAAGGGTGATTACTGAAATCATTAGACATGGACCATGGATGATTAGTGAACCGTTTTTCCTTTCATTAGCATTGCAGCCAAAATGTTTTCTCAGTATACATCTGTTTCTCTAAAAACATATTATGGTTTTACTAATCATGTGGCGTTGCATTTTTTCAGGTCTGCAGTTCCTGCAATATGAGAAGTTCCTGTGACAGAGCATATTTAGTGACACTTAAAGAGGATGAGGCACGAACTCTCGACATTATGCGTGTACTATTGACATATGGTTTTGATCCCATTAATGGATCAGTTGAAAATAAATCTCTTTTGAAAATGAAATCTGTGAAAACAGTAGTCCGCAAGTTACTTCATGAGGTTGTCAAGTTGAGTGCTGTGCCAATAGATCCGAATCTTCCTCCACCCGTATTCAAGAAGCCCCCACCAAAAGTAAAGCAACCACCTCCTCCACCAAAAAGACGTGTAGGACGTGATGATGTTGAGATGAAGAAAGGAGACTGGCTCTGTCCCAAGTATGGTTCCCTTTTATATTTTTAGTAATTTGATCCGAACCTGTTAATTTCCTGAGTTATGCAAGGATAATAAGTTAACCCTACACATGTTTACAGACACAGTACTGGTTTAATGCACACGTGTGGATTAAGTCCTGTCCTTCTGTCTTTCCATTTAGCAGCCTCTTAGACCCAAGAATATTTGTTTCAAATCTCTGTAGCCATCTATTGAAGGACATTTTGCTGAATCGTTAACCTCGTTTTCAGCTGTCCAGGATATGATCTCCTGGACCATCCATACATTCGTCTTATCATGGATAATTTTAGAAGTCAAAATTGTACTTTTTGTTTTTTAAAGATTAGTATTTTTTTCAGGTGCGACTTCATGAATTTTGCAAAGAACACTGTGTGTTTGCAATGTGATGCCAAGCGGCCAAAGAGACAACTGCTTCCAGGGGAATGGGAATGTCCGGAGTAGGTTCCTCATGCACATTAGTACTTTTTTATTGTTCAAATTTTAAACTTAGAAGTACATTTGTTACATTTGTGGCGGATCTAACATCAAAGAGACTCAATTGATTGGTTCTTTGGCAAAAATACATGATTGAGTTATCTCAGTAAATGAATGAAATGTAACAAATTTCTCAAAACATAATTTGGTTCTTCTAGTTTCCATTCATGTATGCCCTTGAACATTTTCAACTGCAGCTCTAGCATATACATTATGTTTGCTTCTGTCTGTTGTAGGTGTAACTTCCTGAATTATAGGCGAAATATGGCATGCTTCCATTGCGACCATAAGCGGCCAAATGATGAATTTATGGAGAATCAAATGCACATAAGGGAAGATGGTCCCAGGGAACGTGGTCCAAGAACGAGGTTAGAAAAGGTTGCAAGCACCATGCCTGAGGTCTCGAATGCCTGGAATTTCGACTTTGATGATAATGAATCAGATGGCGCAGATGTTGCAGCTTTTGAGTATGCTGATCCTCCCAAAGTTTCTGATAACTCTTTTGGAGAGAACAACAGTCAGGAGGGAAATTTTAGGGGATTTGAACATGATGATTCACTTGAGAAGGGCCGAACATCTATGAACAGCGGAAGAGGCAAATATTCAGATCTTAGTCAAAGGAAATCTGGAACAGGATTTGATGACTTTGATGATGAAGAGGAAGATGATGTTGATAGCTATGAGCTAGAGACATCAGATAACAACTCAATGCAGAGGGCTTCAACTAGGAATTTCTCTGACGTCGAAGAGTATTCGGAGTCGGAAGATTTTGATGCCGCTGATCTCGATTCAGTTACTCGACGAGGTACCAATAAGTCCTCACGCAACAACTCTCCTAGGTCAACACGAGAAGCCTTCTCAGGCTCTGAAGATGATGGGAAAGATCTAAATTCTGATGAAGGGCTTTCTGTTTATTCTAATTGGAAATCTAGTCGTATTGGAGAGCCTAGAAGCAAAGTTAGGGGTCAAGGTCGAAATTCTCCATACAGGGGAATGAATTTTGATTCTGACAATAAACTTGAAACTGATTCTGGTTCTGATGATGATGGTGAAATGCACCATGGTCGTGGATCGAAACAGAAAGGAAGAGATAGTTGGAGTTCAAATAGAAGGGATTTTCGACGTGGTCAATGCTCTGATTCTGAAGATGGGCTTGCATTTGGTTCAGAATCTGATGATGACAATCTAGCATTTTCTAGAAATAAAACAAGAGGAAATAAAGCAGGCCCTGGTAGGGGAGGAAACACTTTCAGAGGTCATTCTCAGTTTGAGTCAACTAGAGGTGGAGCATTTAGACATAATGGTAGAACGAATGACAAACGAAACTCCTCCGATAATGCTGATTGGGGGAGATCAATTCGAGGATCTCATACTGGACAGCGGGGACCTAGAGAAGATGGCTATGGTGAGGATCGGATGAATAGCAGGCGGGGTAGCAGTGGTCGTGGAAGGCAAGATGGATTCAGACATAACAATAGAATGAATGAACGAAGAGAAAACTCTTTTGGTGATTCTGATCATGGAAAATCATATCAAGGTTCTCGTACAAATGGCAGAGAATTCGCTCGAGATGACTATGGCAGGGGGCGAATGAATGGAAGACGGGGTAATGCACGGGATTTTCGTGGGTCTGGGAGAGATGAGCGGTTTGGATATCAGCAACGTGAAAGATCTAATGGATTCAAGGATAACAGGGATGGGGATTTTGGCGATGATAGACCAAGAAGGCGCATAATTGAGAGATGAGAATAAATCCGAGGATCATCAGTATCTAGTTATGATAGCAGCAGCATGTTTGAAAAAAGTAAGACATTTGACACAAGATTTTGGACCACTAAAAAAACTAGTACAAGCTATGAATAGCTGTTCCATCCTACATGTGAATACGAAGGACGATTCAATCAACAGATATTACATAACTGCAGGTGGAGTTCAAAGCAGAGGATTCGCATCCGTTTGTGTTTGAATTTCTTGCTCCACTTAAAGAGATGGTGATCCAGAAGGTGAGTCGATGAATAATTGGGTATCACATTTGAGGTCCTCTTACTGTTGTTTTTATATGTTGATTCTTTCATTATTAGTATATCTTTGAGCCATTTTAGCTGTAACTTTCTGCGGGAAAAATCCATTTTTAGCAATGAGTCATTGCAAATTTTCTGAATGCTTGTAACTGATACGTTTGCGTGTCTAAATTATTTGAATGGATTAATTGGCTTCTCTCTTCATAGTTAGGTTTCGACAATGTGAATCGTAGACTTATTAAGGTCAGAACTTGGAATTGGCTTCATTGATGCCCTTTGTGAGGCCTCTTTACTGTGACTTTTTGTCAAAAGTTCAGATGTGGTATAAGGTTCACAAGCTGAAGTCTTCAAACATTGATAAATGTTAGATATCGACAAATACCACATTGAACTTTAAATAAACCAAAATTGGGGAATCTAAGAAACATGAAAGAAGTTCAAAAATAGATGAATAAGAGATATGAACAAAGAAAACATTACACTTTCAATAAAACAAAGTGTTAACATTCCTCTTCAATAGTAAACTTCCAAATGCATGGTAATCGCATAGAATTTGAGCCAATGCCATTTTTCTTCACTTTGTTTGGGAAATGGGTATGGGAAAGACTTGTTCATGCCTTAGTTGGATCATCAATAGAGTTTTCAAAGACAGTATCAAGGAAATACATAAGCTTTGGATCGATGTGAAGGTTACACTTTGGGCATCTAACTGGGATAGATTTAGGGATATTCAGTTTTCTTCCTGTATGTTTAGTTGGCACAATATCCTTCTCTGCTGAGAAGATGCACATTTGTACATCTTTTGTACTATTAGTGCTTGCATTAATCCTTTTGGCTTTTGGCCTTTACTAAATACAACATGATACTTGTTTTTCTGATTAAAAAGAAAATGAAAAACAGTCAGTGAAGAACCAAATGCCACCTCAATATTAGAGGGAACGGATGGGTTTAATATTGTGAGCCGAATCAAAATAGGAAAGAGAATAAAAGAACAGTTGGTGAAGAACCAAAGTCCAAAGATCCTAGAATTGCTAGGGGTACGTAAGCAGATCAGTTAATTTGCCATTTCTGACCTTATCAAGATAAGACTGTATAATTGTATTAAGCGACAAACAAAGAAGCTTATTGGGATGCATAACTGTTTCAAATTCCTACATAACACACACTCTATGGTACGTTGGTACTATCTACTAACTTGCTAGGCTGCACCAGAAAGTTGAGGAGATGAATTCATAAAGCAACCAATCTGAAAACTATTGACCTGAGATTAAACACAATCATATTGTTCTGCTATACACTTATACACACTGGGGTAGTCAAGAAAGTGAGTGACGCCTTCGCCTCTGAAATATAAATCTAGATTTAGACTTGCCCTTGGGGCCAATGGGCTTACCATCGTTCACCTGGAATAGAGTATTGAGCTTGCCTAATTTTCTGGTGAATGATTTGAGTATCTTATTAGCAGGATTTGTCCGAACGAGCTCTTGTTTCATAGAAACGTGATCCTTTTCTAGGTCAGTTAGCCTCATCCTCATTCTTGCAACTTCGAGCTTTAGTTCTCTGTTCTCTCCTCTCACAGATGCATAATTGTCTCTTGGTGAGATGGCTCCACTGCCTGCACCACTGCTCGAACGATGAGGGAATTGGCTGTTCAAAGAACCAAAGAAGAATTGATTGTGGCTCCCATTCATTGCATTCCTAAGCCTGATCTGCTCAAAGTACAGCACTTGGACTGCCATCTGCACGGGTAGCCTTTCATTTTGAGCAGCATGGCTGCAGGCTTCCTGAGATAGTTTTTGACAGTCTATTGTTTTGCACAGCCGGTAGCGTTCAGAGTCCTTGATATTTGGATGAACCTGCAACCATGAAAGCTATTTTGCTGTTTTATGCTATAAAAAGAGGGGTGAACAACAATTACTTTTGCAGTGTGAATTATGACTTACCTTGAGAAAGATGTCTAATGCTCTGTATAATCCATCATTCACAACACGAGCATGATCAGGAAGAAGTTCTGCCAGAGCAATGAACTTCGATGACATTAAATTTGAATCCAAAGCAATTTCAGCTAGGTAATTGTCCAGTAGCTTCGATACCTTCAGAATGGCACTCTGTTTAGGGGATCCAGGGCTATCGAAATCATAACCCAGTTCTTTCTCATCCCTCAAGTGGTTCTCCTCATCGTCGTCCTCATCCACATTTAGGAAAATAGAAAAAATCTTAAATATGGTGTCTGTCTCATACATTTGGTGATGATTGTTACCATGCGAGTTTGTAGGAATGAGGATGTCTTCAAGAATTGCCTGATCCAGCTGCAAACCAATTCTCCTCTCTAAGTCAGATCGGCAACTAGTAGAAGCTGAACTCACTATTGCTGTTTTCAGTAGGCTTGAAAGAAATGCCATCGGCACAGTGCTCTTTCTAGATTGTGTTGGCAATAAACTAACAATTGCTTCAACAATAACTCGTTGCTTCCTCTGTGATTCCACATCCAAGTGGCTCTCTTTAACCATTTGAGGATCTCTGACAGCTAGACCCTGTAGGGAGTTATGTGCATAGTTTATCAAGATATTGCTTATCAAGTCTTGATTCAGACCCTTTGATTTAACTGATGTTAGAACACGTTGGAAGAAATCCAGGTTGAGCACTGTGAGCGACTTTCCCCACCAGTCTGATGGGATTTCTGTTTCTACACTGACAATAGGTTTGACAGTGAAGTTATGTTCAAGTTTTGATAAGCCAGATGTGAGCTGCTCTTTACATGCATTAGATGCAATTCCGTTGATAATCCTGTTAACCATTGTAGTGTCCTCTGCTATGGGTAAGAGATTTTCGCAGCAATGAAGAACAGATATTGAGTTTGAGATGTTTGGGAGAACAATATCCTTTAGAAATATCTCTGTTCTGATTTCCAAATTCTTCTCAGTAAACTCTTCTGTCATTTCTAGGTAATGAGCTGCACATCGCAGCATGGCTACATTTGATAGCGTTATGTTTATGTTTACTCCGTAACAAAACTTTGCTGCTAGCTCAAATGCCTCTGATCCGCCAGGAACTGATGGTAGACCTATTCGTGAAACTTTTGCTTCCAGCAACAATTTTCGGATCCTCCCACTCCTTGAAACAAGAGGAAACTGCAAAAAACCAGAGCCATATGCACAAAGCATCCGTCAAATATCGCTCCTATTTTTCAACTTCCCTTCTTTACTAAAACGAAGAGAGATATAAATATTTTGCAATGGGCCACTACAACCGGAAAACTGTTGCTACCGTTCAAATGCCATGAAATGCAACGCATAACATGGAACTGAGAGAACAGAATAGGGATAATCTTCTTACCTTATGAAGTGAGAAGCTGGTTCCTCCTACTTCAACGATAAGATCACTAGAAACATCTGATATTGGCCTGAAAAAGCAAAAACCATTTTATTTTTTTATCATCAAATGAGCCAGAAAGATGGCAGAACTAAACCTGAGGCATACATGTTTACGAATACAAACGATAAAACAGACTTGCGGGACATACTTAAAACATCTGTTACTACACCACTTTGTTTGAGCCCGTAACTCAAATTTTCATGTCAGTGACTAGGTGGTTTATTCTTCCTTTAAAATAAACCACCCAGTATTTTGCAGACTTCCAGCCATCCGGATTTGTGGTTTGACATGCATGGCCCAGATAGAAAAGTTGATATTCATAATAATTGCCCAAGGAACAGGATGATGCAAAAACTTAGGCATAGTCTTGCAAAATTTGGAATTGCCGGGGGTAAAACGCTAAGTTTAGCATTTGACAGGGACTTTTAGGGTACGGGGATGATCAATCAGTTGGATTTATTTGGCTTATTGGGAAAACTTGTCTGTTTCGTACATGAGTTGTCGCATTCTAGTATGTTGTACAACTTTCTGTAATTGGCCTTTAGAAAGCCACAAATTTACAAGAAAACTGAATTTGTGTGCTCTATTCTGCAGGATATGATAAGGATTTTATGGATCCAGTTTCTTGCCTTCGTCGTTAGAATGTAACTGTCACAAGCTCAAGCTTGTAATGTTGAGTAGTAACGATCTGCCAGATAAATACACCAGCAAGATTGTGAGGTATAACCATAGACTGGTCTGCTTCCTGTTTTCTTCTACTGAAACGATGTGACACTTAGCTAATGGCAAATCTCATTGAGTTTATTGATCCAACACTTAAAATCGGAATAACTTATTACTTATGTACACTCTGCTATGTGAACCATTTTCCTAAACTATTTCAAATGCTTCAAAAAAATTTCTTAAGGAATAGCTGAAATCTGTAGTGTAAAAGTAGTGATACCATTAGTTTCAAGATTTTTATGCCTTTACATGTATTTTCTTTGGTGATTTACTGTCCACGGACCAGCAATATATATACCTCTCAAATTCCTTAACTTTCAGATCAAATTTTCAACTAAGACCGTGTGATGATTTTATCTAAGATACAATTAGTTTATCCATTTAAAGAAACAGATATAAATCCTATAATGTAGAACAAGTGTACATTCAGTAAAATATTAAGCAAATTATCACTCAGAACCCAAAAACTCTCAAACACAGCATTTCATGAAAAAACACTCCAAGTTCGCAGCAAAAACTCAGTGCAGTGGAAACCTTTAATGTGATAGTTGATGGAGAGAAGAAGAAGAAGAAGAATACCATTCTGTAGCGTGCCTTGCACTTGAACTTGGACGAAACAATCTCTTCCCTGAGATACTGGGCTTCAGTTCACCACCTGTAGCAACAACCATCTCTATCAACCAATTGAGTTCCAATTCTCCTCCTCCTTTCACCACCCACCAAAGGAAACACAATCAAGTGTTATGTTTCTCAACGATCCGCCATGTTGATGGCTTGTGATTAGTACTAATGTGAATGACTTTTCTAAGGTCAAGAAAATTTGCACCTCCTCACTGACACTTTTTGGTGAAAGTTAAGGGTGTTTTTCAATTTTGATTTGTTTCGCTTGCAGGATTCTTAATGGGTTGCAGTGTTTTTTTCTTTTTTGGTTGGGGTGTAATCATGCCTAGTGAAAGCTATCCATTTGAAAAGATTTTCAAATAAGTCTATTTAAGTGGAAAGTTAACTAAAGTGGTAATTAACAGGATGACCTGGATGAAGCTTTATAATGTTAGGCTAAGAGAGAAAATTTGTTAAAGTCAGCTTTACAATACAAAGTGTGTTATCGAGCTTTGAAAGCTAATGACTCCCGCTTTATTATTTAGAAGAAAAAATGACTTCCCAACTTCATACATATAAGAATATATGCAGCCGACAGTTAAGATCGTCTCATCCGTAATCAGAACGTTTAAATTTGGTTCTGATAACGATGCATTTTTGTCAGTATGGTATGGTTGGACAAAAAGAAGGGATTAAGGATAAAGTTTTTGGTTGAGGTTTAACATTTTGTGTCCAGAAATTAAGGAGTTTGTTCTATTTGATTGATGGAAGGAAACAAAGGGACATAAATAGGATTAATTGTTTATCACATGATCATTAAGAGCAAAGCTGGTGGCCAGCATAATAAGTGTACAGAAAACATTTATCCCTACCAACTCTCCCCTACAATATTTGGAGAAAATGATGAGTGTAGATTGCACTGTAATGGATTGTATGATCTGTCCATAATGGCCTAATAAACACTAATAATGGCTTAATGTCCTTCGCATGGTTTGGACACTATAGGAGAAAAAAACATCAATTTGTTTTGGTATTTTTTGAGTTAGTCAAGTTTGACAGGTTGCAATCTTCAGGTATTCAATTATATGTGTTGTTGTTTGAGTGTGATAGATGGATTAATAGTCATTACAGAAGATCATTTCTGGATTTGTGATCCCCACAGCTCAATTGGAAAGAAATGGGATCGATGTAAATGATGATAGAGTCTAATTGTTTACGTGAAAACAATAGCGCGGAAGGACTATGACGAGGAAGGGGAGGTGAACATGTGTGTGAAGCTGTAATTGTGTTTTTGCTTTTATCTTAAGTTGCTATCAGCAAAAGTTAGTTTACTGAGGTGAATTTGCATATTAGGGTTTGGTAAGCTGAATTAGCAATCACTAAACCTAGATGCTAACAAGTGACATGTCACATATTATTGTACTGTTAAGGTTTTATAATTCTCCACTGAAGATGAAAACAAATAAAAATAGCTGAATGATGGATCAGAGCAAAAAATATAAGAGCAGGAGAATAAAGTAATCTCTTTTCAAGATATTATGAAAAGTGTTATGTTAATCTAATTAAGTAATAAGATAAGTAGACGACGCACTGATTTTTTGTAGGCAAGAACTATACCGCAAGCGAGTCTCTGACTCTTTGTTTTTCTTTTTCTTTTTCTTTTTCTTGGTGAAATGGTAACTTTGATGTGGTGAAGTGAAGAAGAACCAGTTGTTGCTTCATTGTACAAAGGTGGTGGGGATGGCATGATTGAACTCTTCATCACTTTGTAGAAGCCAATGATGGCAGTTTGTTGAACACTTCTCAAATCCACTCTCCTAAACATATAGTAAATGAATTGAGTGAGATCTCTCACTTTTCTCATTGACACTTTGTACCAGATGTGGATTACGCGTGCCTTTCTTTCTAAACTGTTTGTGTTATCAATCATCATCATCTCAAAACAGTTTACCTCTCAAATTTGTGAGTAGTTAGGACCATTCTCACTCAAATGTGAAATGTGGTGCACTCATGTTAGGCAACATGTACATCACCATGTTTTGACCTGTGTAGGCATGTTTTAACCAGACCCATCGGTGCAAGTTTAGTTGTGCCCCATCCAGTTGCCAAATAATCGAATAGATTACACTCTTGATCATCATAATTAATCCTAGGGGAATCTGTACTATAAGGGGAAAAGGATTGGAATCAAATAGAATTGGGGAACAGCCATCCATCTGAATTTTGTAAGATTCATTGCGAGTTGCAATGTTTAATCTGGTAGTGTAAAAGCTTTTGAAAAGCTCGCAATTCCAACAGTTGTAAATACACGGAGAAGAAGAATGCTGAATCTGCCCCCATGTCGCAAAACAAGGGGCAGCAGAATATGGCAAAATCTTCTTAGCATTCAAGAAGGAAATCACCATGGAATTAGATTTCATGAAATACAAGGAGACATCCATCAGCGATAACTTTTGGATGACAAACCTTATTAAGTTTATAAAACTTGGGCTTGGTTGCAGGCATATCTAAAAGGAAAAAAGTTCACAAGCTAGCGTACGAATGCACTCAAAAAAATAAGAAAGAACTGATCTGTACCGATAACTACAACAGAATCTTTAACAAAAATCAAAGTTTTCTCCGGGAAATTGAATTAATGAACAAAATTGAAAAACAGACAACAAATAAGCAAATACAAAGTCAAGAGGATTCTTCTTCTTCTTTTTTTGTATCTAAATATATAAAACAATCCAAGTCTTGTAACATAACCGTGTCCATCATCTGAGATGGTGCACTACTGAAATGCCCCATTAAAATATTCTCTAGAATTACACTTTCATGATAAACCATGAGCAAAAAGGAGGGAACAAAAGCTTCTTCCAATCCCTTTCTAAGTTTTGTGTACACACAACTTAAGAGGGAAAAAAATGGAAGCCTGTACCCAATTTGAAAGAAAAAAGAGGTGCACTTACCCCAACTTAAAAAGAAGAATTTTGTGGAATTCGCTGATCCTTTTCGTTCCGAAATGATCAGGCATTAATGAACATGACACTCTCCAAGGGAGCAAGATGGATGATGAAGTGTCACTTGTCGAATGTTATTCTGAAATAGGTGGAATACTATATGGGGTTGCTATACCTTTCAAGGGTGGTTATAGCTTATTCGGGATGCAAGAGTCGGCCAAATAAAAATATATGAACACGGTGATGAGTGAACCTAAGGTGAAAATGATGCAAGATCTGATCACAAACTTGACGCCCAGCAATAAAGTTCATGTACGAAGGATAAGAATGTACCAAGGTTTGTATGTTCAGATCCTGATGTGGACTAATTGAAGGGAGGACTTCAGAACATTATCAGCTTGAACTTCGAACCTCACCACCATGACTAGGGTTGCTGCCACCACGTGAAGGTGTAGAACTCTGACCAGGTATTTGAACACTTGAATGAGGAACAGCCCCACTCTTCGAAAAAATTGAGCCAACAAAACCACTAGATGTGCTCTCCGAAGATGGTACTCGGGTTGAAAAAGAATCCTTATTGGACCCGGCAATATATTCTTGACGTAACTCGGAAGATGAGGACGATGGAGCCAAAGTAGCGAATGAAGAGCCAACTGGGTAGGGAGCAACTGGCATGTCTGCTAAAGAAGATGCGGACGGACTGTAGCTCAATGTTCCCATTGGATGATCGAATCTGCATGTTGGACCAAATTTGCATACGCCATGTTGTGCGTAGAATGTGCAAGTTGGAGCCCTCTGTGATCATCAAAGAAAATCAAATATAGGCAGCCAAAAAGTATTACGGCCAGACAAGGTTCATTTAGCACATAATGAAACGGAAAAATGTTAATGTAAAGCTCATTAAAAAAAAACACTACATCCCTCTCAGAAAGCATGAAAACTAAAACAGAATGCAGTAAATGCAGACAGAGCAAACTTTATCACTAAAACTTAAAAAGTTAAAACCAAAAAATAATAATTATGTCAACGGAAATATAAAGCATAGCCCTCACAGACATAATTTAAATTCCAGTTTTTATATGATAGTTTCATATCCAGATGTGCGTTATGTGGTTTTTTTCCAAGCAAGACATGCAGCAGAAAAATATATTAGAAAAAACACCACCAGAAAAATACATTGGGGAGCTAGAAGCTTACAAAGGGTTCTTGCAGGTAGGGCTGACAATAGGTCCAAGACACGATCCGTTCTCAACTGATAAAAGCAAGTTCGGGATCCCTTATCCCCATTAAATTTGGATTCTTGGTACAGTTCTGGATCAAACATGACCCAAGCCAATGTGAACCCAATATTTTGGACTTGAAATTAATATTTCATTTATATATTTTTCCTAAATGGATACACACTAGATTATATATATATATATATATATTCTCACATTTCTTAAAAACATGTAAATTATTTTAAATCCCAGGAAAAAATTCTTAATTTTGTAAAGACAATTGTTTAAATTTGTAAGAAAGAAGACAGAATTGTACAACTTCCAAAAAACCCAATTACTAGGGCTGGCATTAAAACCCAATTAGACCCAATCTAAACCAAGAACTGCAGTTATGGCATTGGATTTTGAGGCTTTGATTCAAAAGTCCATAAAAGAGAGATTATGACTAAAAAAACCAAGTCATCAGATTGTATACTCAAAACAGGCATGTGCATTATTTTTTGGAAGAGAATGCCCTTTTGTTTTGTTTTTTTCATAACTCTCTTCTTCCTCGATGACTCTCTCACTCTATCTGCGATGGCAATCTTCCTGGATGACTCTCTCACTCTATCTGCGATGGCAATCAATCCCAGTGTCAACCGAGTCGTCTACCTTGATTCAGATCTTCTCGTCACCGACGAAACTCGGAAGCTTTGGGGGGGTCGCTTACTGAATCTTGAGACTAGAGTGTTGTTGTTGTTGCAAAATGGTGATTCCCTTTTTTCATTCAAAGTGTATCATTGTGTATTATGAAGAGTGTCACCTTGTGCCCGAAAGGGTTTCACTTTAGTAAATAAAGTGTATCACCGTATAGTTGCAAAAAAGAGGCTTGCATGCACGAATTTGGATATGGTGGTGGTGGTCCGATCTGCACGGCAATGTTGTCCCACTGGCACGACATTTCTTCATAAGGGAAGTTGCAAAGAGAGAGGTGGAGAAGCAGAAAGTGAGAAGAGATCTCTTTATCTTCTCCTTGCTCGCTAGATCAGAGAAGAGAGTATGAAAAAAGGGGTTCAAAAGGTGCTCAAATGGAAACAAGAAGTAAATGGCAATTTTGTCATTCTGACCAAGTTTCATCTAATCAACTCATTGACTGCACAGTCACCGAGCTGTTTACACGGTGTTAGTGACTTTTGGGTATGGATCTCATTTTTTGGACCAAAAAATATGTCGGCCCAACTCGCAAGGGCTTTTGAATCGTTTTCTATTGGACATTTTATCCTAGATTCGGATCCGAGCCATTAACTTTGGATTCGGTAGTTTTGTGTACGGTTCTGGATCAAGCAAGATCGAATTCGGACCTGTACTGTTGCAGTAGGTCATTTTGCTTACAAATATACGACAGTCTGTAAGTGGGTGCAAAATTGTTGAAAAATAGTACATTCTAACAAAGACCCGCAACACATCATGCCAAAACTTTATTTTGTCGTCCCTCCTTTCCTTTGAATAGCCCTTTGCTTGAAATTATCTTTGGAAATGCTATGTCAATCACTAACCAAATGGAGTCAGTGACTTGCTATAAGAGCTATTCACACCTCTCAAGGATGTATTTAGAGGTTCCGGTCCTCTTTCCGATGCTATATTTCTCAACCTCAAACCTCCAAAGTCATTTTCAAGAATGCAACCTTTTTTTTAAATTAAACACATACCAACTTTATTGTCCTTATCTCCATTTTCCAGCATGCAACTTCAGTCCATTACTTTCCCTATTACAATCTATCTCCTTTGATTAATGGTTTATATTTCATTTTTACTCTAATGAATCTAAAAAGATTACAACAAATCCCAAGGTATCACGAATTAAATGTTCCCACAATCCTCGGCCCCATCCCCTAACAGATCATCCACTTCTATGTCAACCAAACCAATCTCATCACTGGCCTACACCTCCTTGTCAATGTCGAAACCTAGCACCTAGACATCATCGTTCACCAAGTTTGACTCTCTCGCTTTCTCCTATACCAGTTGGTCAAGGGCTTCGCTAGTCCCTTATACGGAGTCAAACTTTTGCAAGGAGTCACTTCGCATCACAAATTCCTGTCTCAAAAATGAATTTCGCCTCACAGTGTTGCAAGCGCAGCACAACAGCAGCGGAGCGCCAATAACCAATTTGTTAATACCTATTTTATTGTTATATATTAATTTACTTAATAAGTAATTAGTGTTCTAGTTACTAATCAGTGTTTTAGTCAATAACTTAAATATAAATACAACCCAAAATACCAAATCAGACTTTGTTGCCCTAAATTGCAATACGATCTTGTAAGAAGACTAGGGATGTTTGTTTGAGTTAAACCTCTAACAAGAGGAATCCTCCAAGTTAAACACTTTCCTATCAGAAGTAGGTTTTTTTATTTGGTTTAAAAAAAAAAATTATCCTTGAGAGACAAGTAATATGGAAATATTTTCTTATTAGGAGTAGACTTTCCTAGTTTGGTTAAAAAAAATTTACTTTAGGGACAAGGAAAGTAATATGAAAATATTTTCCTATTAGGAGTAAGTTTTCCTTGTTTGGTTTGAATTTGTTTAGCCTATATATAGTGTATTTATATGTACATCCAGGACATCCAGAAAAATGCACTAAATTCAGAAGATCCAGGCTATAGAGATGTAGACCCATAGTGTGTGAAGCAGAGCTCTCGAGAGAGTTGTTCTTGAGAGAGAGCTTCGGAAGTTTGTCTTGAGTGAGAAGTCTCTCGAAGAGTTTGTTCTCGAGAGAGTATTATAATCTTTGTTAGTTAATAAAGTAGCAAAGGTCTGAACTCAAGAGAGTTTGTTCTTCAGGTTGGAAAGCATGTTAAGTGGCCTCGAGAATTTGTTCTCAAAAGAGTATTGTAATAATTGTTAGTTAGCAAAAAGAATAAAGCCTCAAGATGGTTTGTTTTTTAGAGGTTGGAATCCTTGTTCTTGTTCTAATAATATAGTTGAATGATTGCAAAAAAAAAAGGTACGATTGTCTTCTTGTTTTTTTGTTTTCCACATAAGCTCTGAATTGTATTGTGTATCAAGAGGTGTAACCAAAACACCCCCTAAATGTCTTTATATTTGGATTAGTTACTTAAGTCATGTTTGTCTTGTTTAAATTATGGTTTATTAGTAGTATGAAAACTATGATTCCGCCTCAACTTTGTTGTAACTCCGCCGCAACTCTTACAACGAACTCTCACTTCAGGCAACATAGCTAGTCTCCTCATCCCAATTGCGTGGGCATACCCTCTTCCTCAGCTTTTCTTTAGGCCCACCTTTGTTTGCTTTGAGTTTGAGGTTGATCCCAAAATGCTTAGTTGTGATTGCAAGCTAAGTTGCTCTTGGTTGAGACACTTAGAACATTCTTGGTGGATTTTGGACCTTTCTTTTGAACACTCATTCAAATTTTTGGCCCACCTGTATCAAGTCCAAAACCCCTTCCTTTTTTAAGCTTGAGCGCGTACCTCCAAGTTGAATTGTTTCCAACCCATTTTCAAGCAAGTACAAGTCTACTTTGGCCACTTTGGGCTACTATTCCCATGATTCGCCTGCCTTTCCAAATTCTCCAATATGCAACTTGACAAAGGATCGACTTGATCAATGACTAATGCTACATGGCCAAGGAACCCATCCCTATCAAAAGACTTAGATATGCATCCAAAACCTTTCCCTCAAATGGAATGTTGCCGTCAAAGTATAAATGGGAAGCTTGGGTCTGCATCATCCCCCACTTTCCTTAAAATTCGCACCTGTGGGATAGATACGCAAGGTGTCCCTAAAAGTCAACTAGTCTCATTTGTCTCTTCTTTAGCGATTAGATTTCCTCCATGTCCCCTCTTGATTCTTGACTTAGATTGGTCCGATAAATCGCCTCTAATGTCCTCCATCTTTCTCAAGATTTCAACCAAATTGCAAGATTGGACAAGATTTCCCTCTTTTTCCTAGCAGAGAGTAGATCTTGAACCCTCGCCAAACACCTTCACCGATCAATTTCTTAGCAATCATCAACCCCATAGTAACGATCAAACATCCAAGGATCGAAAACCTCTGAATTTTCTTTTTTGGTGTATTCTTTTGATCACCCAAGGCATTTTCAAGGATTCGTATGAAACACCTTCTAAAGCCTTGACATCTCTGTGTGAATTATGTGTGAACCAAGTGAGTCCCTATCTGACAACTCGCAAATCTCCTCCTAGACCTCTTCATTGGCACCCTATGCAGTCGAAGAGCATCGATTGTTAATTTGTTACTACTCCAATCTGGTATGCAATATTAATGGCCTTCCACCACTGTGTTATTGTCTCCATCGGTTTCTGAACCTCCCCTCTCATGTAACCTCTTAAGTTCTTTGCATTGCATACAACCCAGAGCATTGTGACCTTTCGGGATGCAATGGTTTGAGAAGCTGGCCTGCAAAACCAAAATTCTGGCATATACATCACCCAAGTTTTCTTTTTGTTCAACCGTCAACTAGCTTTTCCCCTTTCTCTGCTTTCTCGAAATCATCTTTCCACCCCAACACAGTCAAACTTCATCACCTTGCATATCTCTTCAATGCATTCAAGTGGAAGATACTCGATACTCAGAACCTGAAAGTGGATTGTTTGTTTCAACCACCCTAATGCACTATTTGAAATTTCTAGTCCTTTTCACAAGCCCAAAACCCTTATTTTCCACCCTAATCTCCATTCAACCACCCAACGAAGCACCAAAAAAAAGAAAGGAGCAACAAAGAAATATATATATATGCGATAGAATGGCGAAGAATGGGGCTATTGGAGAAGATGTAGACCATAGGATTAAAGCTGGTTGGTTGAAATGGAGAATGGCGTCAGGAGTATTATGCGATAGAAGGATGCCTGCAAGGCTAAAAGGGAAATGCTATAAGACAATTGTTCGACCAGCCATGCTATACGGTTCAGAATGTTGGGCTACTACGGGACAACATACGCATAGGATGACAGTAGCAGAAATGCGTATGTTAAGGTGGATGTGTGGCAAAACTCGTAAGGATAAAATTAGAAATGAAAGAATTAGGAGATACTTAGGTGTAGCGCCCATAGAGGAAAAAATTAGAGAAAGACGTTTAACTTGGTTTGGTCATGTGCGGAGGAGACCAAGCACGGCGCCAATTAGAAAATGTTTAGATTGGCAAGTTAATGGAGGGTGTCGACGGAGGGGACGACCGTTGAAAACTTGGATGAAGACGGTGAATGAAGATATCATTGAGCTTGGATTAGGCGAGAAAATGTGGGAAGATCGCATTGCTTGGAGAACCAAAATCCATGTAGCCGACCCCGAAAATCTCGGGAATGGGCTTTGATGATGATGATGATATATATATCACCCAAAAAAAGAAAGGAGCAACAAAGAAATATATGCATAAAGCTTTTTTTCTATCAGTAAAAAACAGGTAATTATTGGAAAAGAAAAGGGCATATGAGGTCAAAGTGATTGAGTAGGTCACAAGGGATACAAACAAACCAAAACAAGAGTTAGAAACTAGCCCAGTTAACACCTCCCAAGTGTAACCCCAATGCCATAAGAGAGATTTCATGTCATTGATAAGCACATTCCACTCCTTCCTGCACAAAGCTTCTTTGCTATATATATGTGTGTGTGTGTGTGCATAAAGCTTTTCTTTTTTCTATCAGTAAAAAACAGGTAATTACTAGAAAAGGAAAGGGCATATGGCGTATGAGGTCTAAGTGATTGAGCAGGTCACGAGGGATACAAACAAACCAAACAAGAGTTAGAAACTAGCCCAGTTAACACCTCCCAAGTGTAACCCCAATGCCATAAAGAGAGATTTCATGTCATTGATAAGCACATCCATTCCTTCCTGCACAATGCTTCAAAAGTGAAGAAGTCGCCTCTCCTTCCTTTTAAAACCCACCTTACTGTCATTTGAATCTACTACACCTCCCCCTTACAACATCTTAGCAAACCTTCAATGCCAACTGCAATTGTTTCTTCTTCTTCCTTTTTTAGGAAAAAAAACGAGGAAAGTTTTATTCAGCCAACTCTAAGACTACCCGTCTTTTTTCTCCCCAGGTAAATTCTAACTAGCTTCAAAAGCATTTCACAGATCCTCATCATTTGGCCATCTTGTAGACACCTATCCGATGCAAACAGTGTCCACATCAAGCTTTGCAAAAATTTGATGAGGATATCATAATATTCCAATAATCCAAAAAAATCCATTTACCCTTCCAGCATTCATGCCACTGCTCTCAGAAGAGCTTTATGATCCACGCTCTTCTTCCTTCATGAGTCTAATCTTCCCATTTCACATTGCTTTGTAGAAGATTCAATCTATTCCTCCTACCAGCGTCCACTAACCAGTCGTTCCTATAAGAATCCAACAGCCTGAACTTCCTCCATTCCACACATGCTCCTCACACAAAGATTCAACCCTTCATGATGCAGTGTATAGGCTATATTTTTTAGCAATTTCTCAGGAAATTGGCAGCAGTGATACTAATCAGGTTGATATTTGGGGGCGGTCAAAAGCATTTGTTTTCATTCACTGCATCCCACTCCCTTCTCTCTATCTTCCTTTCATGGAGAAGCTTTTGCATATTGAAGAAGGTGGAGAACCACTCAATTCACTTGAGAGTTGAGACTTAGACCCTTTCTCTTGAGAATCAAGTAAGAATTTATCCTTGATCAATCTGAAACTCCTTTATCGCTTCTGGAAGAATCGAACACTAGTTCCAGCTCGTGCCAATCTTAGCCTGCACTCGTCTACTAAAACAATTAAATACAGTGTACCATAAAAGGCCCCTAAAACTGTGATTTTTCATCAGCATGCCATCACCAAATATTTTGAGCGACTTTTTCTGAGGTCATTATAGCAGTGTGAAGAATAAAATGAATCACCTCGTAATAGAGGAATATCTTCCCCAGTTTAGTTCGCACAATAAACCACGCAATTGTAAATGACCTGAACTTTGGTTCTCTTCTACGTACAGAGCACACATGCTGTCTATTTCCGACCAACCAAACTAGGATGAACCATCAGTTAAAATGACTATGCAGTAAAGTGCAAGCTTGTGAAGAATGACAAGATGCAAATTCCATTTATGCACGAATAAGTGCTCCACACAGCTCCAATGCTTCCATGTATGAACTTCCCTTCCCAATTCCCACAAATATCGCTGCTACACTTAACCAACAATCTACAGTGGCTGAAAAGTCAATCTTCCATAACTCACTTCCCTAACTTAGCTTTCCGTGCAGTTTTTTAAGTGTCGAAACCAAAATTTCGCAAAGTAGGGAACCAACAATTCAGGCAAAAACAAAAAAAAATGGGACGCTTAAGGGTTTTTTTTTATCAATAAAACACATCTATTAAAACTGGGCAAAAAGAAAGGGGAATACAAAGCTAGTGACTGAGAGGGTCACCTAGCTGGAGAACAGCCTAATAAAGCAAGGTTTTAAAACCAATGTTTAAAATAAAAATAAATTAAAACCAATGTCATTAAATGATCTCAAAAGTTTTTTTTTATGTTTTATCTTTCATCTATCTTGTGAAGAATGACCACTTACAACCATTAGAATTTTAATTTTTTTCTAGATATATAAACCTTCACGAGACAGATGCTATAGTTTTCGTGTATTTTTAACACCACTGTCTTGAGTTATTGTGAACTCCATTTAAGTAGTTTGGACTTCCCAAGCTTACAATAAATTCATTTTTTATTGAGAGGTTAAAAGGGTTATCTCTTGAAAACTCATTAGTTATTTTACTAAGTTCCAGAACTTCCAACTAGGGATTGCAGTGGGGCGAATTTTCACGGATATCCGCCCCGCCTGCTCCGTCTGGGGCAGTTTTGGATTTTCCTATATGGATATCGGGGCGGATACGGATATCCATCCAAACATCATCCATCAAATATTTGGGGCGGATACGGATTTAGCCATATCCGCCCCACGGATTTAGGACCATGATATCCGTTTATCTATGCATATTACTAAAATATCCTTCAACAACACTTAAACCCTAAATTTCATCCATCAAAGAGACAACCCACGCCTCTCTTCTCCTCTCCTCTCCATCACAGAGGCCCTAGTTCCTTCTTCATCACAGATCCTCTCCATCATCATGGTCTTCTCCATCACAGATTTGTCATCTTCTTCTTCATCATCACCATCTTCTTCTTCATCACATACCGTCATCATCTTCTCTATCACAAATCCGTCACAGATCAGTCATCATCATCCTCTCCATCACAGATCCATCATCTTCATCCTCTCCATCACAGATCCATCATCTTCTCCTCTCCTCTTCATCATCGTAGCAAGGCCTTGAGATTCAATACTACCAATGGATGCACCAGCTAATTCCAGAGCACCCAGATGCTTAACAAACACTTGTGTCTGAATCACAAATGGAACTCGCAGAAACCATTGCGGGTGGCTTCGATTGTTTCTGCTTTATGGGTTTTGGGTTTCTCCCAATAGAAGAGATTACATAGAACAGAACACACAAGACAGAAATGAAATGAAAGTGGAGAGAAAGTACTTTGTTATGTTATGTTGTGTTTTGTGTTGTTGTGTTTCCCTTCCTTTGTTATTATTATGAAAATAGATTAGCTAAATTTATTGTTGTTGTTTGAAATTGACACTGACCCGGGAAGGAAGGGAAGGGAATGGAAATTTTGTCAATTTGATAAAAACCATTTCAAGTCAGGGAAAAGGTTTTCCCTTTGAGTTTGTTTAATGGTATTCATTAACAAAGTTCACCATTCACAAGGCAGCAGTAAGGCACCTCCTCCTGATTCACCATTCACAAGCAGCTCTCTCCCCCATTGATTCTCTGTTTATGAATAATATCTCTGTTTTTTAAATCATTCACAATCTTCAATCGAGAATTTGTGAAGATCCTTTCTAAATATGTTCGAGTGATTCTGATTTTTTTTTAAATGGATTGATTTTTTTAAATGAAGATGTTTCTAGTGAATCAAGTATAAATGGAGTTTTTTTTAATGGATATTCGGGGTGGGGCAGTTATCCGCCAATCCGTCCGGTGAGGAGGTGGTTTTTAAAAAATAGGATAAACAGATATGCGGGGCGGATTCGGGGACCCGCGATCTTCAGCGGGGCGGGGATGGATTTGCTCAAATCCGCCCCAATCCGCCCCGTTGCCATCCCTACTTCCAACTTAAGAAAATGTGTATTTTAATATTTTCAATCTACAGATAAATCATTCAGGTTGTTGGGGTTGCCATTCTAGCCAAGCCCAAACCCCGGTTAAGATGGGGCTCAACTTTTTGAACTCCAGAGCGGCCCAATTTGAAATAAGCATGCACCAATTTTTTGGGTTGGGTTCAAGTTGGCCCACCCAAGTTGCACCCCTAATCAAAAAAAAAAAAATTTCTTTTCTTGCCAAATTATGCAAACAAGCATACAGAATATGAGACCATATCAGCCTCCTCTCATCTTTACAAAAGCTTACAAACCTCCATTCTTGCATAATATTGACAATGGAATGGGAAAACACTCCTTTTGAGTTTTTTTTTTTTTTTTTTGAAAAGGTCAAATGAGTGTGTTTCCTTTCATTGAAAACAAAAAAAGAATTACAACCACACCAGGGGATTTGGTGGGAAAAAAAGTGCACATCCCAATATACCCAAAATCCCTCAACAGTCAACCCAAGTAGTTCATTCCTCAGACTCAATGCAACACAAGGACTAGGCGCAATCCATACAAATCTTTGTCATGTCAACTGCTCTATTGAGGTTGGGACACCCCTTCCAAGACCACCATGCCTCCATGATGGACCCCGGCAATACTCATCAAATGCCAGATTTGGTTAAAAAGAAGTTCAATGATTTCTAGTCATGTAGAACAATTTTTCTTTAAAGTTTCATGCCTAGAACTGATAAAGTCATAAACAAAGTTACAGGAGTTTCTTACCTTCCTTATTGCTCTCTAGTTGTTTTAAGGAGTTTCTCACTCCCATAGGCTTGTCTTTTTTTCCCCTGTAATAATATATGACTTTCTGCTATTCGATTTTGATCAAAAACAAAAACAAAAGTTTATGCAAATATTTATCAATCTCGATTTAAATAAATATAAGGTTGGCTGAAAAGAAAAACAACTTCAGTTAAATTAAAATTTATTAAAATTATATATATAACGAATTGTTAAATTTATTATAGTTGAAGGTAACATTGAAGAGTAAGCTAACTCCAAGAAAAATAAGGTAGATCACTCTGAGAGACAAGCAGATGCCTTAGTATAAAATTAGAATTAACTATCTAGCTGAACTTGCTGTAAACACAACAAAAAAGGATGAGAAGATCAAATGCTATGAATAATCCAAGGGCCGTCCAAGTGAAATAAAGCGAATGAAAAATGAAAGAAAGAACTAATGTATTTCATAACCCAAGCAAGCTAACCCTATCCAGCTAATACTGAGAACAACAAATATCACTCTATTGTCGATCTAGAATAAGGAAAAATTGGATAAGATTAGAACTTCTACCAAAACTGACTTTCAATTAAAGGCAAAGTGAAAAATAGTCTAAAGATGCATACCGGACGCAAAGGAAGACCCATGGGGCTGAGAGAATTTGTATTCTGAGAAATCCTTTCTGGTGGATGATGATATCTACACGTGGATCCAAATTTACAGTCCCCCGTTCTCATGTAATATTGACATTCAGGCAGGCCAGGTCTTTCAGGAAAAACATTTTCCTTCTGAATGCTGCTTGAAGGGGCAGAGGAAGATGGCAGAGGTTGATAAGGCCCTGCGTAAGCTGGTGCTGAAGGAGACAACTGGGTTATGCTGTATACCGGACCTGCTCCAAGGGTTGGTTGACTGCCAGGAGAAGCCACTGGGCTTAAAGATGCCTGCATCATGTGAAGTTTAAACCTAGTAAGGCATGCAGATAGTGCTGAAAATACCCCCAAACTAAGGAAATAGGCATTTAGACATGTACTGGATAAGGACTCCAAGCTTGAACTGGCACCATTCCCGGGGAAAGCATGACAGGACCATAAGCCCCTTGAAAGTATGAACCAGGTAATAGTGTTGGCCTTGTAGGTTGCCAACTGGCATTCACTCCTCCATATTGTTGAGAAGGAACTGAAGGAGACTGCATTGTTTGGTAAAATGGAGGTGCAGGGGCCTGAACAGATGTACTGGCCGGTTGTGGATGATGGAATTTACAAGTTACACCAAACTTGCACTGTCCCGTTTTTACATAGTACGAGCACTCTTTCTCACCCTGATTCAATAGCATGCCAATTTAGTTCATCCTGAGCTGAAAAAGTAAATACAACAAACCATATTGAAAAAGGGGTAATGTTCTAACCGGTCGAAGTGGATATCCATAATAATTTAAGGACACCGAGCTCATTGAACCCCCTCCCTGTTTCGGATGGTGGTACTTGCAGGAAGCACCAAATTTGCAAGTCCCAGTTTTCATATAATACTGCCAGAGAGAATAAAAAGGTAACGAAGTCAACCTTAAATGCAACTTAAACTCACGTTTTAGAACAAATAAACAAAGTAGACGCAAGAATACTGATTTCACCAATGGGATTAATCGCTTACTAGTTTTCTAATAAAAGAGAAACAGAACTTACACCCGCACCATTCTTGTAATCTCAATCAAACAAATCCACAATAAAGTACCTGGCATACAGGTTGACCCTCCCGCTCTGGGTACTCGTCTCCGCCTTGTCTTACAGCTCCTGCCGCCTATTACCCAATTGATCAAACAATAACTAACAAAGATTTATACACTGACGACACAGATCTTTGTTTCAAAGCAAATATCTATACATATAAACCAATAAATTCAGTCCAAATTAAGCCCCTCTCGCCATCACAAATAACACAATGACATTGAAAATTGTTCCAAGCTGCACAAAACCAAATCGGTAAAACCATCCAATAGAACCAAGTCCATTTCGCAAATCCAAGTCGCGCAAAACCAGCATTGACTTTAATCAAACAGTAACTAAATTGGGGCACATTACATATTAAGCTTAGCGGAACACACAGAATGCTAATGATTATCGACAATTAAGATCAGACCCCTTCAATAAAGCCCTAAAGCTAACAACTTTATGCAGTAAACAAGAAAATCAATAACCAAATTACCACAGTCTGATCACGGGGATGATTAAAGCGACACCTGGCACCGTAGCCGCAGGTCCCTGTACGCATATAGTAAAGGCAATTGGGCTCGCCGGGGCGCTCCGGGTACAAATCCCTGCTTCCCAATCCCAACTGCCACATAGGTTCTACATTTTCAAAACAAAAAATCAGATAACCCAACACAAATTCACTTCAAAAACAACCCCACATTCTTCAAACCCCTAATTTCCCCATCAATCCCAACCCCAAACCTCAAAATTAACTCAAAATTCAACCAAGAATCAAAATGCAAGACCAACAACACTCACCTTCAAGCCCTGTCTCCGCCATCTGCGAACCCCAACCCGCTTGCGGATCCGATTGCAATCCTTCCATTGCAGGACCCCGAGTGTAGAACTCCATAGATATAACCCCAAAACTCACTCAATCAATTTATATAATGTACAAGAACACACAACAACCAAGGGTTTTGAGGGCTCTACAAGGGGGGTGTCTAGACTGGTCTACTCTCCTCTCCTCTCCTCTCTGAACCCCGATCGTCTTTGGGATTTCGAGGATGACGATTTCGAACAATGGGTTCTTCTCTACCACTCTATTTCACTCTGATTTTTGCTCTCTCTCTAAGATGTTTCTTCAAAGCTTTCTTTCTCTCTTCCCTTTTTTTTTTCTCTCCATTGTGGTCTCTTTTCGTCTGTTTGTTTTATACCCGCCAAACCAAAAATAAATAAATAAAAAATTTGTGCATTAAATAAACACCAAAATTACTATACTACCCTTATACACTCTCATTAGTTTGAGTATGGGCAAATTACTATGACATTATTGTCCTTCTTATTTTCCCGAATATACCCTTGGCTACCGTATATCTCGAAGAAGGAATCAAATTCTTAGACAAGGTGATGTAATCAAATCTGAGTTATGTTAATCAAATACAGTATAGTACACCGTAGATAGGGCATCGTAAACCTTTTCAAATTTTAGATCAGATTCCGATTAGTAGGTCCATAACTTTTTATAACTTATAAGCTCTTTTTCAACCACATACCTACTAGCATTACTAATGGATGGATAATAAGTGTGATTTGCTCAAAGAATAAAAGCTTGTTACGGAACTTTTCGTTTAGATAATCGAAAAACTGAAAGATAGCAATTGATCGTTGATATGAAAAGGTTGATGATGTTTCATGTAACCTAAAAAATTATCTCATAATTGTGTCATGCCACATTGTATTGTTAAAGCAAAAGCACTAAAATTTGTCAAACCTTATTGAGGGAAGAATAATAAAACATGGAACTTACATAAGATATGAACAATTTTTGCCTCCACCGACAGTCCCTTTGTGCAAATTTTTTTATTGAATAAAAACATTTTGATGGTTGGGCCCCTACAAATGCTAAGGGCCAAAACTTATTGGTTTTAGTGGGGGGACATTGAGTGATCCAAGTGTTCTTTTATTCCTCTCTTATCTTTGTACCACCTTGAAAAATCTCACCAAGGGTAAAATAGTCTTTTCGAACTAATTAAAAATGGTTGATTTTGTAAAACTGATGAATAAGTTTTTGTAAATTGAAGTTTAATAAACAAAAAAAATGACTGAAAAGATAAAAAGAACACACAAGTCGTGATGACTTCATGACAAACCAATCAGAAAGCGACACGTAGTGACCTAGAGCCGCCGTGGAGCCTACCGGCTAAGTTCGAAACAGGTCTTTGGTCCAATCGACGTGAAATTTGAACGGTTATGATCGAATCTCCGAAATTTAAGGACGGTGATCCTTCGAAGGACATGTGGGCTTTTAGTTAACTCGGTTGTGTCGTGTAGTAGGTGAGAAACGCTTGATTCCAATGGTTCAGTCGGTACAGTGTTGACTGGGTATCACCGGTCAACGGTCCCAGGCTCTTGGAGGTGGTAACCGGCTACAGACGGTCAACAGGTGAAAAGTGGTTTGACTTGGACACGAGTGGAAGCTTTTTTTCAGATTTTCTCTTTTTTGGTTCGTAGTGCGAAATATCAATTTGTCGTGAGGAGGAGTAATTAATTTATCGTACGTGGGATCCACGTGAGGTCAAATCTTGACTGTGAAGTCCATGTCCATCACAGTGAAAGAAATATTACAAGTACCCTATATGAGCTAGTTGCCTAATTTGTTTGATTATCATGTAATTTACACTCAATCAATCATCTAACTAGATCCTAACTAGCTCGTAATATGATCCCATTAGAAAGCTACTAGGCCCGTGATTTTAATGTTTTTGTATACAACAATTCTAGACAACCAGGGTTGACAGCCATTTTTTAGTCATGTTTTGAATTTTTGACGCTTCTACCCATTTTATAAATGATGTTTGGGATTGTGTTTTAAAGAGAATGGGTAAAAGTGTAAAATAGTCCAATCCTGATCAAAAAATGGTTGTCAATCCTGACTGCCTAGACTTACTCTTTTGTATATGATCTTAATGTGGATGAGCGTTGTGCATATTTTGGATAGTGATGTTATCACTGTCGAGGAAATTTTGGAGAGCAAAATGTGTCAATGTTGGTGATCCTATTGCACATCAGTGTTTGATAGCAATAGGTAGAGATAATTGTGGGGTGGTGCATCAAATAGCCGAGGCATGGATTTAGTTGTACATTTTTTCAGAGTTTTTAACATGTTATTTATCTTAAAAATAATATTGGGACTTTGTTACTTGAATCTTAAATAGGGAACTTATATTGTTGTGCTTACTATTACGGGTCTTGCATTTTATATGTATATGGTTTGAATCCGATTATTTATGATAAGGGAAGGGGTTTGAGAGGAGAAGATAGGAAATAAAATGAGAGGCGACATTGAAAAAAATGATCATCAATTTCTCAATACAAGGGAATCGCATCTCCCTCTCAATTAACTTTTGACTAAAATTTTCAAATAGTGATTCATTTGTTTAATAATCTTAAGGATAAGATAATATGGATTTACAAAGGCACTTTAAATATGTTACTTTCTAATAAGTTTGATTCCTAAAGTGAAGCCACGTACAATTTAGACAATGAAGTCAAAATGTGCTCTTGTTTAGTATTTCTATTATAAAGCTATAGTTTTTTTGTTTTTTTAATGACCGTAAGGATGAGCATTTATGTATATTTTGGAAATTGGTATCCAATATTATATCTTTGTGAGTTAATTGTTGATGTCAGTGATCTTATTAAAACATAAATGTTTGACAATAATAGATGCAATGCAAATATTATGGGATGACGCATCGCGATATGTATTGTATATTGATATTGGAAATTTGACCAAGTCAAAAGGAAATGCACAATGAGAATGAAAGAACAAGATAAAAGGATCAAGTGACTTTGAAGATCTAAAAGTGAAAAACTCAAAGCTAACAAGATAAATAGTAGTGGGATCGATGCTAGACAATTTTCTATATAACTTTCATGGGGTGATTGTTGCATCCCTTAATGGATCTCGAAAACATATAGGATTCAGTTGATTTCTCTTTTGTCTTTGAAAATTACTTTCCTGATCACACAAGACACACTATGATATGACATACTGCATGTTTGTACCAAATTTCCATGGCGCGTGTTTTGCATACGAAAGTTCGAGCATGTAACAAACATAAGAGTTCAGAGGTGGGAAATTTTGACTTCAAAATAAAGGGATGGATGAAAACTTGTATGATTGCATCATGTGCTCACATGTGATGCTGTCTTCTTGAGCAAGTAAGGAATGATCGAAGTGAGGGACAACTAAGCAGGAAAAGTGTTGATTTGCTAGCGATATGAGGTGAGTAGCAAATTGGGAATGAGAATAGCCAAAAAAATGTTGGAAGTGGGAACTGTAGAGGATGAGTCGTTCAATGGGAGGAAAAAACCTTAGAAGTTTCGATAAGAAGATTTGGTCAACTGCATCGGATAGTAACTGAAAACTATTTGTAAAAGGGATTTGAGGGAGAACAACCAATTCGGATGTAACAATGGATGTGGGGAAACTTAATTAGTTAGATAATAGAGTGACTAGAAACGAATTTCAATGTCCGACTGTCAGACAAACATGACCTAAGTCGAAAGGGCAGGCCTCGACAATAGAAAATTTTGACAAAAATTTTGACTTTTACATGATTATGCTCTAGTAGATCATTAAATGCATATGATAGCGACAGTAAGTGGACAAGTTAGAATAAACAGAACACTTTGGGCGACGAGAGAAATGGTTGGATTCTAAGGGAGCTTTAAAAATTTTATAAAACTCTACTAAAGATTTATTTCATATTTGTTTTCGGATGTTCACTAACTTGATTGTTGGAGGCTCATAACACGGTGACAACCCATGTTTGTGAGTTGATTGCAAGTTCAGGGACATATAAATTGGCATGGAGAGGGGTTTCTGGCTGATTATGAAATCCCAGTGTCATATTACATATCACGAGATACTATTAAAACTTAGAACCGAACACCGCATGTTAGGGGTGGGCATCCCATTCCGCGGTTCCGATCCCGTCCGGTCCCATCCCAATTTTTTCGGGTCCTTTTGGGATCGATCAATCCCATCCCGATCTCGCCTCGTCCCAATCTGGAGTGGGATGAGATCGGGATAGAGATTTTTCAATCCCACCCATCCCGTCCCAAATTGAGATTTTTTTAATATCCATTGTTATTAATTTTAATGTTTTTTTTTTTTGCATGACACCAATTGGAATTGCCATCAGGATAGGAATATTAAACGTTACAATGAAAATAGTCAAACAAATAACTAGGAGGCAAAGATATTGAAAAATGGTTTATTGTATTGTTGTGAATAATTTGTTTGGTTATCAGGTAATTTACACTCAATCAATCATCTAACTAGATCCTAACTAGCTTGTAAAAAGACCCCAGTAGGAAGCTATGAGGCCTAATAATTTTTTTCTTTTTTTCTTTTTGTACATGATCATAATGTGGGGGAGCATTGTGCATATTTTGGATGGTGACACTATCGAGGAAATTTTGGCGAGTAAATGTGTCAAAATGTTTATGATCCTATTGATGCATCAATGTTTGATAGCAATAGGTACTAGGTAGAGATAATTGTGGGGTGGTGTATCAAATAGCCGAGACATTAATTTAGTTGTACATTTATTCAAGTTTTTATAATATGTGATGATTTGACATGTTCGTTATCTCAAAAACAATAATGGGATTGTGCTACTTGAATCTTAAATAAGGAATTTATATTATTGTGCTTACTATTATAGGTCTTGCATTTCTATAGGTATATAGTTTGAATCCAATTATATAGAAATTAACTACCACAAGGGGAAGGGATTTGAGATAAGAAGATATGAAATAAAATGAGAGGCGATGTTGAAAAATGATCATCAATTTCTCAGTACAAAGGGATCACATATCCCTTTCAATTAACTTTTGACTAAAACTTTCAAATAGTGATTCAATTGTTTTATAATCTTAAGGATAAGCTAATATGCATTTGCAAAGGCACTTGAAATGCGTTACTTAAGTTTGATTCCTAAAGTGAAATCACCTACTGTTTAGACAGTGAAGTCAAAATGTGCTATAGTGTAGTAATTATAGTAGAAAGCTATAGGTTTTATTTATTTATTTATTTATTTATTTATTATTATTATTATTATATATATATATATATATATATATATATATATATTTTTTTTTTTTATTATTATTTTTTAATACCATAAGGATGAGCATTTATGTATATTTTGAAAATTGGTATCAATATTATTTTTTGTGTGTTAATTGTCGATGTCAATGGTCATATTAAAACATAAATGTTCCACAACAATAGGTGCAGTGCAAATATTATGGGATGACGGGTCGTGATATGTACCGTATATTGATATTGAAAATTTGACCAAAATCGAAAGGAGAGGCACAGTGAAAATGAAAGAACGAGATGAATGGACTAGGTGACTACGAAGATCCAAAATGATAGACTCGAAGCTGACAAGATAAATAGTAGTGGGATTGATGCTAGACAATTTTCTATATAACTTTCATGGGGCGATTGTTGATTCCCTTAATGGTCCCGAAAACATATAGGACTTTAGTCGATTTCTCTTTTGTCTTTGAAAATTACTTTCCTGATCACACAAGACATGTTATGATATCGTGATATACTGCATGTTTGTACCATAATTTTCATGGCGTGTGTTTTGCATGCGAAGGTTCGAGCATGTGACGAACACAAGAGTTCAGAGGTGGGAAATTTTGACTTCCAAAAGAAAGGGATGAAGGGAAACTTGTATGATTGCATCACGCGCTCACATGTGATGCTATATTCTTGAGCAAGTAAGGAATGATCGAAGTGAGGGACAACTAAGCAGGAAGGTTGTTGATTTGCTAACAATATGAGGTAAGTAGCAAATTGGGAAGGCGGATAGCCAAAAAAATTATTGGAAGTGGGAACTGTAGAGGATGATTCAATCAATCGAAGGAAAAAATCTTAGAAGTTTCGACAAAAATATATGGTCAATTGTGTCGAATAGGGACTAAAAACCATTTGTAGAGGGGATCCAAATGAGAACAACCAATTCGGAGGTGACAAGTGGATATGGGGGGAAACTTAGTCAGCTAGATAAGAGAGTAACTAGAAACGGATTTCAGTGTACGACCATATCAAACAAAAATTACCTAAGCCGAAAGTGCAGGTCTCGACAGTGGAAAATCTCAGCAAAATATCAGATTTTTACATGATTATCTGGTAAATCATTAAATGCATATGATAGCAACAGTAAGTGGATAAGTTAGATTAAATATAATACTTTGGGCAACGAGAAAAAGGGTTTGATTTAGGGGTGGGCATCCCATCCCGCGATCCCGTTCCCGTCCCGATTTTTCCGAGTCTTAATGGGATTGAATAATTTCATCCTGATCCCGTCCCGTCCCGATCTAGAATGGGATGTGATGGGATGTAGATTTTCAATCCCGCCAATCCCGTCCCGTCCCGAACTAATTTATTAATATTTTTATTTAATTATTTATTTTAGAATTGTGGATGCCAATTATAAGACGATGACAATCCTTCATAAACCCACAGGCTTCTTCACAAGGAGGATAACCGAATTGATAATGTTGGTGAGGAACCGACTCGGTGAACCCGTCATGTGCCATGGCCTTCTTCAACACGACCCAAGTAACAACTGTGCTGGTTGTTCATCCTAAAATTACAACTGTGAGTGTTATCATATATATGTTGATACGCTCTAATTCAAAAACCCCAATAACAACATTACTGCAAAAACTAAGAAAATAACATCTCTTTCAAAAAAACAAAAAATAGTTTCTGTGGACATATTCCATGGGTGTTCTCAAGCCCATAACCTATTGAATCTTTCCAACATCTCTTTTACCAAATAAAGCCCAATGCAAAGCCCAATTATTTTGCAATGGTCCAACCAAACGATTTCACTATTAAAACATACATGTCCAATCCTCCAAGTGAACATTTCCCAAGTTCCATTTTTCACACTCGCTCACTGCAAGCAAAAGTATCAAATTGAAACAATGTTACTCTTATTTTCCATGTGTTGTTTTCCGCTAATCGATTATTCTGGGCTAAACATTCATACCTATTTCCACCCACCCAGGGATAAATAAAATTTTCAAGATCTATCAGTTATATCACTGCTATATAAGGCGCCCAATGTTACGCAAATAACATTAAAAAACTGTAATCATAATTGGAAAAAAGTTGTAAGGATTTCGCTAAACATCCTCCTAGGGTGTGATTGAACCCCGTGGGAAGAAGAATCAATTAGATCATGCTAAGTTTTTGAGTCCACACACTCAATCCTCATTGCCTTTTGTTAACTTGTTCCATCATTTTCAGTCTCTTTCGTAGTTTGGATTGCCTTCCAAGAGTAGTTTTTATGTACAATTAGCAAGATTTTCTTTTAGAGGGTAAAACAATGCTTTCAACAGTGAAGAAAGCCACCCCAACATTCAAGAATAATAGCACGCTGATCCCGTCCCGTCCCGATTCCGTATGAACGGGATGGGATAGGGATGGGTATATCTCGTCCCATCCCGTCCCGTGCCCACCTCTAGTTTGATTCTAAGGAATCTCTAGAAAAACTCTAAAACTCTGCTAAAGATTTATTTCATATTTGTTTTTGGTTGTTCACCAACTTGATTGTTGGAGGCCCATAACACGATGATAACTCGTGCTTGTGAGTTGATTGCAAGTTCACGGACATAGAGATTGGTAGGAAGAGGGGTATCTGGTTGATTTTGAAATTCCAATGTCATGTTACACATCACGAGGCACCATAAAAACTTAGAACCAAACACCGCATATTAGGGTGGGTATCCCATATTGCGATCCCAATCCCGATCTCGTCTTGTCCCGTCCCGGTTTTTTTCGGTCATTTTGGGATTGATCATTCTCATCTCAATCTCGTCCCGTCCAATCTAGAGTGGGATGAGATCAGGATAGAGATTTTCAATCCCACCCATCTCGTCCCGTCCCGAATTAATTTTTTGTAATGTTATTAATTTTAATATTGTTTGCTTGCATGACACCGATTGGGATTGCCATCATGATAGGAATATCAAACGTCACAATGAAAACAACCCAACAAATAATTAGGAGGCGAAGATATTGAATAATGGTTTATTGTCTTGTTGTGAATCCAACCTTGCACGTTTGCCTATTTGTCTTGTTGTGAATCCAACCTTGCACCAATGCGTGGTGCTTGTAAGCCACTTTTTTCTATTTGTGAGCTATGCGTTGAAGAGACTTCCCACAATAAAATAAAATAAAAACGAACGTAATTGGATCTTTAAGTGAAACAATGAAAGTTTATATGTTTTCTATAGTAACTTTAAATCAATTGATTTCTTCCTTAGACACATGAAATGGAAAGTTTGTAAATTGAAAATACATTGCGATGTTTAACAACACAACTCCGAGGTGAATAATCTTTTAAGCATCACTATGCAAAAATTTGATCCTAATCCAGCTCGAATAAAACAAAAATAATTTTCATATACATAGTTAATTGGAGCAGTTTAGTGTATATAAATCACATTACGACACAAAGTAAACATACATAGAGTACAACCCTTTTTTTCCATAAAATAAATCTATGAAGAAAAAAGAGAAGCCTAATTTAGAATACAATAATGGTCACTTTGTACAACTAGGTAAGAGGTTATCCGCCAACTATGCACTTATTGTTACATCAGGCTAATTCATCCGCCGACTAATTGTGCAACAAACTACTTGCAAATCAAGTTCTTGCACACAGCTCAAACTATGATAATCCTTTACTTTCTTCATTTTTCTATGACATATGGGGCAAGTACCAGCCCCATCCTCCGCTATCCTGCAAGATTAGTGATTTAATCAAATACAGTTGATCTTCACTTACCTAAAGGTTCATAAATCCCATATGAAGCAAGAAAAAAAAAGGGAAGGGAAGTGTAAGATTGCAATGCCGTTAACGTTGAATTACATGGAAAACATGTAGGGTCTGTTTGGTTAGCTATTTTCCTAAGGAAATGAAATTCATTTCCCTTGTTATGTAGATTTTTGCTGTTTGGTTGTATATTTACTGACAGGAAATCAATTATTCATAAGACTGTGTTTCCACTACTCATGAAAATTTAAGTTCGAGGGGGAGGCCTCAATTTCAATTTCCATGTCTATTTTTCGTGCAACCAAACAAACATGTAGCAAAGTGTCCACATGGAAGGAAAAAACAGTCCCTTGGGGTGTTAAAACAAAGACTGTGAACAAGTTGAGGACTGACATTGTCTTCACCTCCTAGTTCTTTTGCTATAATAAACCAGACTGTCCACATTTACTGTACGTTGAGAGCAACATATTAAATTACTAAGATATAGTATATAGCTCCAATTAAAAGTGCCAAATCTAACCTAATTATTTCCCTCATGCAAATTCTGTTATTAACACTATCTGATTTGAAAATTTATTATACCCAAAAGTCTCAACAAAATTTGGAAATACAACCTCTCAATTTCAACATTTGCTTCAAAAGTTGTATGTACATACTCATCCCGTCCCGAACCCATTTGGGATGAGATGAGATAGAAATGATGTCCATCCCATCCCGTGCCCACCCCTACTGCATATTCCTGAACATTGATCTACACATGCCTCAAGACGCATCAATAGTAATTCGATTGACTTGTATTTGTCAAGCAAATTGGACATGCCAACAACATTGCCATGATAGTCATGATACATTGTCCATACCTGGGGCAACGACGACAAAAACCCATGGTTGCTCATACTAGCACAATCCGATCATGGCGGAGCACCGACAACCCAAACCCAGACCCAAAACCCTAGCCAATGGTCACAAGATCCTATTTCTTATCCACCCTTCACGTGCCAAGTCTCCATGCAAACCCCCCCCTTCCAGTGACCCATGGCAACGTAGATGACTCATCTCCAAAATGACATTTTTTCTCAAACCTCCTTCACTCCCACTCTCAATAAAACCTTCATTTCTTCTTCAACCGTCAAAGCTTCAATCTTTTATGCTCAAGAGACCCATTTCAACCTCCGTCCTCTGTTTCTGCTCGCACAGAACCCGCAAAACACTCAATCGATTCACATCCATTTCACTTCCTCCTCTGATTTCACTGAAATCTCATCGATCCATTCATTCTCACAAGGTTCTGGCCATGGCGGATGAAACCCTAGCTTCAAAACAAGCTCATAAACATACCAATCGGCTCTCTTTGGAGCATAGTCCTTACCTTCTTCAACATGCTCATAACCCAGTGAGTTCTTTAAAAATTGAATCTTTTTGTTGAATTTGTTGTTGTTTGATTGACTAATGTGTTTTAATTGGTGATTTGAAGGTTAATTGGTATCCTTGGGGCGAAGAAGCGTTCGAGGAAGCGCGGAAGAGAGACGTCCCAATCTTCTTATCAAGTATGTTTTAATGCTGTTGTTGAATTTATGGAAAAATATTTGGTGGGGTTTTGGTTAATTTAATTTTTTGGATGGTTATCTTCTTATCATTGCGCAGTTGTATTTTTCGAATATATGGAATAATTTTTAGTGGGGTTCATTTTATTGTTCGTTTTCATGTTGAATTCACGGAGTTGTATTTAGTGGTTTTGATTAATTGTTTGTTTTGGGGTTTACATTGTTGGTTGATTGTTGTGGGAAGTTGGTTACAGCACATGCCACTGGTGAGTGATTTTCTGAACTCTTTAATTTTTCAGAGAAAATAAAAATGAAATTTTCATGATCTAAGGAAACTGAATTGTTGTTAAGGTGTCATGTCATGGAGGTGGAATCATTCGAGGATGAACAGGTCGCAAAGTTGCTAAATGATTGGTTCGTCAGTATCAAGGTTTGTTGATGCAGTAAAGTGAAGCTTTGATCATTTTGAGAAGTATCCAACTTTGTCTTTGTTTCTTATAGTGGTAAGTGGAATGTAACAGGTGGACCGCGAAGAACGACCAGATGTGGATAAGGTAAGAGAGCAATGGCCTCAATTTATTGGTTTATACCCAAGACCCAATTCTCTAAAATTGTTATGTTAAGATTTGTTAGTATCATAGTGACACTCAATTGTTTATCGTGTACTACCTAGGTTAGCCTCATTTTTTTTTTTCCTTAACTTACTCAGTTCACTAAATCAACAAAACATCCACAAAGCCCAAGTGAGTCTTCAGGAGAATGAAATTTCCTGTACATAGTTTTTGTCCAATTACTCTCGACACAGGGGCTCTCTTGTTTATAGTCCCCAAGGGATGAATGCCTAGGATACAACACAGTCACATGTCAGTACCTTGATCAATGATCACCAATGTACAAGACGTGTAGACACTCTAGGACCTTCTTAGCTATTTAAAGAGAAAATTAGGATCCACCACCTCATTTTAGGATCTCGCTGTTCATAAGGTAGCGTAAAGATGTTTTTAATCATTCAAGAACAACTACAATATGGACCTTCTTAAAAGAGTTGAGATTAAAAAAATAAATAAAAAAATAAAAAAAGGGTTTTTCCTGAGCAGACTAAATATAACATGTTCCAGACCTTGTACACCTCCTTTGCTTCGTTCCTCTCACTCAATTCTGTGTGTATCTAGAGCTGAATCATCACCTTCGCTTCCTACTTCATTTCTCAGGTTGATTTTTTCCTAAAATGGACTGTTCCAATGGGAAGCACTTTTATATTAGAACTTCTATTTGAGGCACGGAATTTACACAATGCTTTGCTTCCTTGAACTGCAATAGAAGTCATGCTTACCTTTTAGGTAAATTGAATTTCAACTCTATTTTCCTATCCCCATATTTAACCTCAAACTTCTATAGGTTATTAATTGAGTAGGATTAATAGCCCAATTTAATTTTTTTTCTTAGATTTGTATCTAACTGAGTTCATACTTCGTCCATGTAGAGCTCAATCGGTTAAACCAAACTGGATTTTATTTGATGTTTTTAAATTCTGAAAGCATTTACAACTGATTATAAAAATATATCCATTTCCATTTAAAAATAACTAGCCTTCAATTACGCGTTGCACGTGTTGTGTGTAGCATAGTTCATAAATAGTTATAAAGTATTTAGCTATGGCTCAGTGTTGAAAGATAAATATGATTGTTCAAATAGACTCATCTAGATAATCTATTAATGCCCATTTTCATGTCTACCCTTCTCAATAGCAAATAATATATAGTACGACAGACCTACTATGTAATGCATAAACCATAATCTGGGAAAGATAGCATACACTAAAAAAAGTAAAGTAAATGGGATTAATTAATTATAGTATCATCACGTAACAAATGTAAATTTTTTCCCCTCAATGTTAGTGGAGCAAAGATGATCAGGAAGAGATCAAGGTTGGGGTGTGAAAAGGCTTTACGTCTAATTGAAAGTTTTCACTGTCCCACATATCACATAGCAGCTTTGTGATTAATTTCACATTGATGCATTCATCATCAATACTCTCCTACTCTCCACGTCTATAAACCATTAAAACCAAATACTTCCATAGAAAGTTTTCCAATCCTTATCACAGTGCAACATTGTGACTAAACATCTTCCAAGCTCTTCTTAAAGTCCATATACAACATCCTCACAGCCCAACTCTGGCTTTGAGATCTTTTCTGGAAACTTAAGACCAAGAAGACCAACTTTTTTTTGGATGTAACCAGTTAATGGCATGTCAATGCTGCAATAGAATTCTTCATCTAACCTAGAACAATCAATCAAAACCATCAGGGTCTTCTTCTAGAAGAGTACCTTCCCTTTTAGATCCATCCTTCGCAAAAACTATATACTGTTAGAAGAAATGCCTCAATCCTTCTGAAGCGATTGATAAGTAAATCAACTGGAGTAAAAGTAATATCTAGAATGGAACATAAGTACATGATTCGTGAATATGTACACAAACCCAAAAATCTCATGTTATGTCTAATATACCTTTGTTCCTGCAAACTAAATTGCCATAATGTGCTTAGATCAAATTAAATCAAATCCAAAATGTTCCAGAGTGTCATTATTTCTAGCCATACTAATTCAATCTTCTAGAATATGAAGAAAAGGAATCCATAAAGAAATACTCAGCAAATGTGGGATTCCACCACATTCAACCACTCCTGCCTAGAAAGAGGCTGGGCACCCATTACCGATTGAATCTTGATTGAGTCCTTCCTCTTCATCTCTAGCAAGGAATGGTAGGATGACAGATGGCCAAGAAAACTTTGGATGTTCAAACCCTGCTCCTCCCTTTTTCAAAAAGGAGAATACCATTGCATGACAGTAACAATTCCATTTAATCCAATAACAAAAGAGATGAAGATATTGCTTTGAATACCACTGCCAGTTTGTAGAGAAAGAGAAGTGTCAATTTTTGAGTGAAGAAAGTTTGATTGGTGCTCAGTTGGAGATAACAAACATTGACAAATATGAATGGGTTGTAGAAAATTGGAATAAGAAAAAATTATCTCTGAGAGGAAAGTAAACACCACCACCAAATCAGAAGAAAACCCTCCATCGATTAGACATGGAGTGGCGCGAAAGAGGAGAGGAAACCCAAGTGAGGGAGATTATCTATTGTGTGAGATTTGAGGCTTACCCGTTTCATTTGGAAAGGTTATAAAGAAAGAAGCTAAGAGGCAGAGTCGTGCTCATTCAATTTAATTTTTAATCTCAACTGTAGGTCGCATATCCAATGGTTGAGACGAAAAGGTGTATTGCAAGTGAAGCTAGTTCCGGTGAAACACGATGAAATCCTTTTATGGTATGAATGTGCTACACAATTTATTGGTAGACATGTGAAATTATTAGGATCTTGTTGTATCTAGTCATATATCCAAAGTTGGATACAAATAAGATTCGGTACCCATTTTTAAGCAATGTTCAAATCCATTATTGATCTTGAAAGATCCACTATTGATCCTGAATTCTTGATCAAAATTGAGGATCTAGATATGCTACTCAAACGACACCTTATATAGGATATCAGTCTAAGTCTAATCCATTTCATGCCCTTAGTTCTTCTAAATACACAATACACAATAACTCTTGGCTTCTCTAAGGATGTAGCTGTTAAATAACAAAGTTACAAATATTAATGAGGCGGCAGTGGAGATCCTATCACTCTGTGGAGTTGGGTATCACATTCCACTGAGTTTAGAAGGGTGTTTTTTCTGTGATCTTGGGGGCCTTAATGTTCTTAAGGTGGCTTGTTGTTTCCTAAAGCATTTTTGAATAATAAATATTTTACCTTTAAAAAAAAAGACATGAACTCGTTGGGCACGTTGGCTAAAAAAACATAATAAGGGGACACGCCTGTACATTTTAGTATTACTCACTTTCAGTGATAAATTTAGCAATTAGTCATATTCTTTAATTCGTAGGTCGGTATTGCTATGCATGCACTATTAGCTCACCAAAATATGCTTCTAAGTATCTGCCGATTGTCCGGGTGTCGATATGTATCGACACAAAAATTTCTTTGAAAATGAAGTGTCGCTAAATTCTATTCCATTCTAAGCCCTTATCCAGAATCAGGAGTCCTGAATAAACCACAATCCTTGGCTTCCCCATGAGATTCCCATATGAATCCATTGACTTGTGTTCTCGTGAACTCTCCGAGCCACTCAACCGTATTATGGAGTTGTAAGCTACACTGGAGTATTATAGTGCTTTCAGGATCTCTTTTCACTAGGCATATTATAAGCATGCTGATATATGGCGTCAATAGTAACATTGTACCATGTAGATCTAATTTCATAAATACCATGCACCAGATACCGTAATCAGATTATTGGGGGTCACAAAGCCATCAAACTCTTCTGATAATGTTGTATCTTGAAGTAAAATTGATCTGATAAAGGGGCAGGGAATGATGAAGATTTCACAGATTTTGTTCCCTTTCCTTCTGAGGTTTACTTAGGTGGGAAGTAGCAGTACGGTGGCTGGCACCAGCAGTACAATGATCCATGGAGAAGTTGAGAAGATGGATGGATATGATTTTGTGTGTATGGTCCAGCTCGAAATATGGAAGTTAATTGAAGCCCCACAGTTAACTTCTCTCTGTAAGATGTGGAGAGACTAGTTTGAATTGTAATCAGGTGGTCCAGAGTCCAATTCGTTGGACTTTTATGCCTTAGAAGCTTTGGGTCAACTCACAAGGGAAGAGGGTCCATCAAATTTAGATCAAAGGCTAAAAGAAGGGGCCCAAGGTTAGCTAGAGTAAGTGCCTCTCAGATGAATTCCACACATCGAGTATCATTACAGCATAGGATGATGTGTTCCATTTAATCGAGAGCGCCAATAAGCTTTGTATTGGCGAAGAGAGGGAAGCAAGTGAGTGATTTGAAGAAGTGGGGTGATGAAGGGAGGAGATGCATTAGAATTCCCATGTGATCCTTTGGGCTCAATACAGGATGTGCTTGGTTTCAACATGGACAAGGAAATTAAAGACTGATCCTGCTGAGGGGTGCTTGAGTGAGGGGCAAATGAGTTGTATGGGGGTGAGAGTACTGGATATATCATATATGTAATTTCTGAAATGGGCTTGTGTAAGGTGATACCTCTTTTAGACACATTGAATTTCATTGTAGTCTTTGACATCAGTGAAATGTATGTATTTCTGTAATGGGTTTGTGTAAGGTGATACCTCTTCGAAATACCTTCGATTTCATTGTAAAAGAAAACACTACCACAAGCTACCTGTATTTCTTTGAGCTTGTATGAGGTGCTCATGTGTAGGGATAAGGTCTTAAAGAAAAGTGGAGTTGAAATTATCAAAATGCAAAATGGAAAGATAATTTCAACTATCGTAACCATGAATAATCAATATAACGTAAAAGTCCTGACACATAGTTTTCAGTATTCAGTACATGACAAACAGACAGGAAACTATGGTCTTTTATGTGGTTTAAATTCTAAAAGTGTGTGAGGAAAACTCACTCCATGGTATCTTTATCACTTACACTAGCAAAAACTTGAAAGTGTTAAAAGTTGAGACACACACCTAGTTTTTATATCATTGATCTTGTAGAGAGCTGAAAGTCTCGTACTTTGTATTTTGGTTAGAGCAGGTTGGGAGTAACATCCTATTTCCTATAGGAGTTATATTAGTGTATCTTTTCTTCTGTTCTTATTATATGCTGAACTCATCTTACTTTTATAGCTTTTGCATTTGCTCAAAAGGTCTACTTATTGAGCTTCTCACTCTAGACCCTTAGTTATATGTGTTCATTCTACCATTGCAGTAGAAGGGGTGCTTCTTTACCAAAATGCCTATTTTTGGTATACTTATTTGTTTAGTCATCCATGATTGTAGTGATGATACTGTCACTTAAAAGTTCTTTGGACTTTGAGACTAATTTCGTATTTATTTTTTATTTTTGTAGGTATACATGACTTACGTACAAGCTCTATATGGTGGTGGTGGTTGGCCGCTGAGTGTATTCCTTTCACCTGATCTGAAACCATTGATGGGTGGAACATATTTTCCTCCAGATGACAAATATGGCCGACCAGGCTTCAAAACTATCCTTAGGTGAGGATTATTTGTTCCTTTAACATTGATTATGTACGCCATACTGTGTACTATCCTCAAGCATGAAGGATTATTTGGCAGCATGTCGTTTTGTATTTCAGCTCACAGGAATGAGCAAGTTTCCGCTGCTACTGTGTGACATTTTTTTTTTTAAATGTGAAAAGTGGAGAGGGTTATGAGAAATGGGTATCTAGTACATGCTTATTGCTAATGTTCTGGAGTTGCAACTTCATTTCATGCTCTCCTCATTCGTTTAGTATATGTGTGTTGGTTTAGGAAGGTAAAGGATGCTTGGGAAACTAAGCGAGAGATGCTCGTCAAGAGTGGAGCGTTTGCAATAGAACAACTCTCAGAAGCATTGTCTTCAAGTGCCAGCTCTAAAAAGTTGCAAGATGGCGTCCCTCAAATTGCATTGCGCTTATGTGCTGAACAGGTGTGTGTTTTTGGAATCTTTTCAGTCCTTAAATAGACATTAAATGCTTTATGTACTTCGTCAATCTTCCATGACATGCTGAAATCGGAAGTTACGGTTCTGTTATTATTCTTTCCTCCCTTCTTGCACATAAACCTTTTTTGATAGGTTTATAACAACTTTCTCCCTATTTTTCCTTTTTCCACCTCTTTAGTTAGCTGGGAACTATGATGCAGAGCTTGGTGGATTTGGATCTGCCCCAAAGTTTCCGAGACCTGTTGAAATTCAGTTAATGCTTTACCATTCCAAGAAATTGGCAGAAGAAGGAAAGTCGAGTGAAGCACAAGAAAGCTTGAAAATGGTCCTTTTTAGTTTGCAATGCATGGCAAGAGGTGGCGTCCATGATCATATTGGTGGTGGTTTTCATAGATATAGTGTTGATGAATTCTGGCATGGTGAGTTTTATCTAATAAAGACTATCATTTTTGTGATAAGAGATCATTTTTAGATAATTGTCTGTTGTTCACTTCTTTCCTCATCAGGCAAATATTTTTGTCTGCATTTTTGCATTTGTTCTTCAATCCATTAGTTTATTGGTTTTATTTGTCTCTGCATTTTGGCATTCTGTTTCTTACCTGTTATTTATTGTTGTTATGGTTCTTGCACTGGGTTCACACTGCAGTCCCGCACTTCGAAAAAATGTTGTATGATCAGGGGCAGCTTGCTAATGTTTATCTGGATGCATATTCCACCACAAAGGACACATTTTATTCTTATGTAGCTCGGGATATTCTTGACTACTTGAGGAGAGAGATGACTGGAAAAGAAGGTGAAATTTATTCAGCTGAAGATGCAGACAGTGCTGAATTTGAGGGTGCAACAAGAAAGAAGGAAGGAGCATTCTATGTTTGGGCAAGCAAAGAGGTCTTCTATGTTAACATACTTGAACATTTAGCAAATTTATATGCCCGTGATTTTACTTTTTGCTACTTCACTTCCAATACCTATGGAGACTATCAAAATTATATTATGTGAAGTTAAGGTCAACTGGACTAGTAGAGAACAGAAAATTAATTTGAAACTCTTTATAAGGTGACAAAGAGTAAATACTATTCCTGAAAGTCTTACTGAGAAGAAATGAACAGAAAAAACTCTACGGAAAGGTTCTACTTTAATACGTGGTTTCTTCTTTGCTTGCACAACATCCAATGAAAGATATCAAGCCTTGCTCCTAGTTCTGTTCTACACTTCTACTTAATTTATATATTCACATGCAATATTCATGTTCAGTTTTCTGCTTCTAACATCTATATTATCTTTTTTTTTTTTTTTTTTTTTAATAAAGATTGAAGACATTGTTGGAGATCAGGCAATGCTTTTAAAGGATCATTATTATGTAAAACCTTCAGGAAATTGTGATCTTTCTAGTATGAGTGACCCTCATCACGAATTTAAAGGGATGAATGTGTTAATAAATAGATATGATGCTTCGACAATAGCATCGAAGCTGGGAATGTCCAAGGATGATTATTTTGAGGTCCTGGGAGCATGTCGGAAAAAACTTTTTGATTCGCGATCGAAGCGCCCACGTCCGCATTTGGATGACAAGGTACTAATCCTCCTCTTCTTTTTTATATGTTTTGTCCATAAAATTGTCAGGAGAATGTATACATCTACTCATCTACGAACAACTAGTCTTTTGGCTATCTTCTTTTTTTGAACAGAACTACTTGCTATCTTTCTTATTATGACTTTAATGGAAAAGTGTTTTTTATTTTTTAAACTTTAAACTTTTATTTTTTTAAATGTTTTTTAACCTCTCTCACCGTAGTTGATATGAGTCAATAAATGACCGGTGTTTCTGTAGGTGATTGTTGGGTGGAATGGACTTGCAATTTCATCTTTTGCAAGAGCTTCAAAAATTCTCAAGAGCGAACCCAATGGTGTCAAATATGGTTTTCCTGTTGTTGGATGCGATGTAAGTTTCTTTAACCATTTCATAAATTTTAGATTCAGTGTGACAGTGTGACATTGTTCTGCCTGTAATTTAGGGTTTTTTCCCCATTCAACACTTGGGGGGTGTTTGTTCACACCTCTGGTTATTAAAAAAAAATGGCAGTTATTGTTTGATATGTTTGGCATTTATTGTTCGATATGTTTGGCTACAACCTCTAATTAGAGGTTGCTTCTACATACCATCATCGGAGGTTAACAAAGTCCAAATAAGACATTTACATCTAGTTAGAGCTTCCATCTTAATAAGAGGTAGACGTTTAACTCAAACAAACACCTCCTTAATTCCTTTAATTTAGATGGATTCACGCAATTAAGTGCGCTTCCTAAACATTTTTATCCACGTGATTGAAATCTGTCAAATGCCGAAATTACCCCGCTTTATAATAGAAAACTATCTAGAGCCCTCTCCACTTCAAGCAGTGACTCCTCTCTTTTTGTCTATTTTCTTGTTCTTCAATTAGCCAACTGAAATTAATCGATCCCCATTGGGCTTGAATAGCTTGGATATGTGGAGCTTGTAATGGCTCTTAAGAGGGATTCAAACTAATGGTCGTTATTATGATATATATATATATATATATATTGATGCAGTCTTTTTTTCGCTTCCTGCTTTGACCTAGTCCCACTGACCTGTTGACTTGCACAAGTAACGCACGTGAGCCATTGACCATCGTTGTGGTGGTTGATGACACTCCATGCTAAAGTCAGACAAGGATTTGAGGAAGGCGTAATGATGTAAACAGGGAATTTGTAGCGTACCTTAGCTTACCAACCTCATGTCTTTTATAGTATAGGAGTCTTAGTTCTACCAGGCCATCGTAGACGTAGTTTAGGAAGGAAATCTTCGTGGAGATCCTTATCTAATTAGGAATCGTGCTGTAGGAGGTAAGTTCTCTGTTAGCCCTATGATCCTAGAGACGCGTGAGATAGTTCCCAATCCAAGAGCAATCTGTAGATGAGAGTTTTCCTGTGTGGAATGTACTCTAGTATTTGCTTCTTAGTTGAAAGTAGAGAGTTGCTGTAGTTGCCCGTCCGAAGCTGATTCTCAAGATACTTGCCTTAGTAGGACTTATGAATATTGAGGATAGTTATGAGATGTGTGGGCCTAGCATGCTGTAAGAGTTCAGATTTATCTGGCGGGCCGAACTAAGCGGGCTTAGAACTGCTTGGGCCAGATCGGTGTTTGGTTGATGCTGGAACTCGTAGGTCCTCGAGATCATCATGACACGTGTATGGATTTGAGGCGTGATCGTTTTTATGTATCATCAGCTGCTCCCCCGAGTTAGTGGGCTGTCATATCAGTTCGCTAAGTCATCTCTTGAGAAGATGCGCTGCTCATGATGATGATTGTTGCTTGAGTCGTGCGCCGCATTAATTGAAAATGTGTCGGTTTAGTAGAAAAGATGCGGGAACCAAATACCTATCCGTAGTGCAGAGTCTGACTCTTCTGTTTTCCTTGCTGCTGAAGCTAATGCTCTGTTCATCCTCTGTTCAGAAAACATTAATCTTTTTCATGGCTCAACAAAACTTTTTTGATGATGCTATCCGGGCCAAGGGTCTGGAGTTCTTTGAGGACAGGTTGCTTTCCGAGCCTGGTCTTGCTGAAATTCGTACGAAGTTTGGGGTCCTCGAGGGCCTGCCATTGTATGTCCTGCAGGGTGACCGGACGTCAATGTTGCCATCGGCGGGGTTCATCTTTTTGCATCGCGGGACGCTTCAAACTGAAGTGCGCTTTTCTGTTCTGGATGTAATCTGGAAATTCTTGGATCTTTTTTGGGGATTCCTCCGGCCGAGTTGGGGCCTAATGGATATATGATCATCATTCTCATCTTGATCAGGGCGAAAGAAGCTGGCGTTCACGTTCGTGTGACCTCGAAGGTGATCCAGTTACTGCTTCGATATCGGCGTTTACGTTCGCGTGACCCCTAGGGTGATCGAGTTGCTGACTTCGATATGCTTCATTGCAGGCTAGCTGATCATTGTTTGTGTTTTTTCACAGGAAGGTTTCCACTACTCCCCTTATTACCCTATAGGAGCAAAACACCATGGAAATGTTTCGCGGTCTGTCGACGAGGAACGTGGTAGACGTCATTATCGTTTCGAACTTCATTCATAGAAGTTGTGGGACAATTGGCATGTGGCCCCCATTGTCTACTGAGCGCCGCAAGTTAAGTTGGAAGAAGGGGCCCCCTCTAGGAAGAGGAGGGTTGCTGTGACCAAAGCTCCCGTTCTATGGAGGATTCGTTTGAAACGTTTGTCTCTTACGCGAGTTCAAAGAGGTCTCATGTTCGATCTGGGTTGCCCTCATCACAACCCGCTCCAAGGGGAGAAGTACACGAGTCTTATTGGCCTATCGGCGTGGGGTCTGATGTGCCCGACTTGGAGAAAGACTACTTGCGGTTCGTATGAGTTGTAGATAGGTCGAACCTTAACGACGCTCAGGTTGAAGCTTTGAATGGACGTCTGGTGCGGATTGCAATGGCGGCTTCTGCCGGTGCTGATTTGCATGAGACTGTTTCGATAGAAGGCTCCTGTGAAGATTCGCCTGAAGTTGTAGAATCTGATTGTCCCAGTGGCGTGCAATCTGAAGGTGGCCGTGGTGGCACAGGCCAAGTTTCATATAATTCGCGTTGCTCACCATTTCGTCTTAGACCACAACTAGAAGTGTTGGAGGGTCCTCTGGATAATTTGTTTCCTCCTCTCCCTTCGGATCTCGTCGAATTGTCTCGCACTAAAGGGTGGTGCTGGGAATAGTGGCAACTACAAAGGGTGGCGCTGGCATGATTCCTGATCCGGGAAGGCTTCATCCGAATGCGCGGATAAGTCTGTTTGCACCAGATTTGGTGAGGATGAGCTCTCAGGTCTGGCACCAGGAGGTTGATGTGGAGTATGCTTCGAGGAAGTATATAAGTAGACGTCACAACTGGCTGATGGATTGCGCTTCGAAGCCCGAGGAGGATACGCTGGAAGGGTGTATGGATAATGGTTTAAAATACCTTATGCTGGGTATGTCTCACTTGAGCCAGTGGTCGGACAAAAGTCGAGATGGCTCGTGAGATAGTATACACCATGGAGCGTGTTTTCTCGCACATGCAGTTTCTGTACTCTGATGCGCTCTATGAAATTGAGCGGCTATAGAAGCAGACTGAGGAGAAGAGGCTTGATCAGTCAACCGTGGCTGCTGAGACTCGTAAGGCTCTTCTAGAGGCCCTTGAGCGTGATCTGGCAAAGGCGGTGGGCGGTGTCCGAGAGAGACGAACTCAAACAAAAGTTGAGCTGGCTTTGCCGAGACGTAGAGGTTGTGCGGAATTTTTTTTTCTAGAGTAGATTCGTAATTTCATTAAGGTAAGGAAAAACAAATTATGAAAAAAGAGAACCTCCGTTCGTAAAATTTGCGAAAAATGTCGACTGATCCGTAGACGGGGATGAATTATAGTAATTTGCTCCAACCCTAGGCATAAACAGAGACGAGGATAATATTTCTAAAAAAAGGGACCCGTTTCAGGCGATCGGAAAATAAAGAAATGGTTGATATATTCAAGATAATTACGTATTTACAAAAAACCGTCTCAGTTCATCCTATTTCATCAGATCAGGGATGCGATATGGTTCCGAAGGATGAACCGGATATGGATAGTTCCAAAAAAATAAATAAAACAAACATAAAGGCATGCTCTGAACTGCGGTTTCTTGCTGAAGAAAATGCTTCGAAGGAGGTCGACTAGGCTGCTCAGAAGCAACAACTGGAATTTGATGTGGAGTTCAATGCTCGAGAGACAAGAAAGGCTGAAGACCAGCTTGAACTAGAGTGACATGAGGTCAGTGTTGTGAAGAGCAGTCTGGCCACAGAGCATAATTGATATACGATCATCATTTTCATCTTGATCAGGGCGAAAAAGCTGGCGTTCACGTTCACGTGACCCCGACGGTGATCTAGTTGCTGACTTCGATATGCTTCATTGCAGGCTAGCTGATCATTGTTTGTTTTTTTTGCAGGAAGGTTTCTCACTACTCCCCTTACTCTAGAAGAGCAAAACACCATGGAGATGTTTCGCGGTCTGTCGATGAGGAACGTTGTAGACATCATAAACGTCTCCAACTTCATTCATAGAAGTTGTGGGACAATTGGCATGTGGCCCCCATTGTCTACCGAGCGCCACGAGTTAAGTTGGAAGAGGGGCCCTCCTCTAGGAAGATGAGGGCTGCTGTGACCAAAAGCTCTCGTTCTGTCTGATGTGGAGGATTCGTCCGAAACGTTTGTCTATTCGTGAGTTCAAAGAGGTGTCCGATCTGGGTTGCCCTCAACACAACCCGTTCCAGGGAGAAAAGTACACAAGTCTTGTCAGCCTATCGGCGCGAGGTCTGATGTGCCCGGCTTGGAGAAAGACTACCTGCGGTTCGCAGGAGTTGTAAATAGGTCGAACCTTAGCGATGCGCAGGCCGAAGCTTTGAATAAACGCCTGGTGCGGGTTGCAACGACTTCTGTCGGTGCTGATTCGCATGGGACTGTTCCGATAGAAGGCTCCTGTGAAGATTCGCCTGAGGTTGTAGAATCTGATTGTCCCACTGGCTTGCAGTCTGAAGGTGGCCGTGGTGGCACATACCAAGTTTCATGTAGTACGCATTGCTCACCATCTCGTCTCAGGCCACAGCTAGAAGTGTTGGAGGGTCCTCTGGATAATTCGCTTTTTCCTCTCCCTCCGGATCCCGTCGAGCTGTCTCGCACTAAAGGGTCGGCTGCTGGCGGCAAGGGAAAAGCCATGAAGGAGAGTCTGGGAATAGTGGCAACCGCAAAGGGTGGTGTTGGCATGATTTCTGATCCGGGAAGGCTTCATCCGGATGCGTGGATAAGTCTGTTTGCACCAGATTTGGTGAGGATGAGCTCTCAGGTCTGGCACCAGGAGCTCTCGAGAATGACTAGGCTTTAACCTTCCAAATCATCTACACCCGCGCAATGGGGGCTACAGTTCTGGGCTTTGATCAGAAGCCGTTACCAACTAGGCTTACCTGATTGGGTTCGGCGATCATTGACCGCAAATGGGGCAATGATCCCTGGCAAGTCGTCGTCACCAGGCGCAGTAGCGCTGATTAGACTCCCACTTTCTAAACCATCGAGGCCTGCGCTAGGCAGACTAGGTATCGGGCAATGTCGCACTGTACTCTGATGCTTGTAGTATGTAGTCTTTTGTATCCGCCTCAGGGCGCTTGTTACATCTTCCCAATAATTAATAGAGTTTGTTTTTGTAATTTTTTTATTTATTTCTTAAATGATTGCAAATCACATAAGTTTTTAAGAACTAAAACTCTAAATTGACTATGGAAAGGGAAACAAATGACTGAAAGTAGACTAACTGCCGACGGAGAGAAATTGATCCTGGACTTGAAGTGAATTTGGGTTGCTGGATCATTTGCGGACTGCCGAGGCACTACAAAGGTTACTAAATAGTAAACCTTGTGGATGGGTGAGTCTCCGCGCCAACGTAATGTTGGGGGATGTGTCCCCGCTCGCCATGGCCTCGCTGTTTCGTAGAGCGGAAGAGTATGTTGCTCCTGCACCGATTGAATGCGCTATATCTTCCGTTGTTTGGCCTGGCACTAGCTCAGTCTGCTCTACTAGATGCATTCGGATATGGGAGCATTCTATCTGTTTTAGTGCGGCGTAGTGGCAACCTCGTGCCATAGGTTGGTTTTCACGTATTGTTTATTCGAAATGGTTAGCGGTATACTTAACACACTGGTGAAGGGTGGAGACTACTGCTTCCATCTGGTGGAGCCATAGTCTTCCTAGGATAAGATTGTAGGACGATGGTGTGTCTACTACTATGAAGTCCAGAAATAGGACCTTCCTCTGCTGCGGTTTCCTTGCCACCGTAGCTAACCTTATCTTTCCGATGGAGAAACACTTCTCCCCGCTGAATTCGATCAGCGGGTGTTCTGAAGATGTCAGGTTTTCCTCCTTGAGGTCCATGGTTCGGAATGCGAACAGAACTAAGCGAGCTTCCTGTGTCCACTAGAGCTTTCTTTACGTCCCACCTTGCGATGGAGACAGAGATAACTAGGGCATTGTTGTGGGGCGCCCGAACTTTGTCAAGGTCCTTGTCCGTAAAGGTCAAGGTGGGAATGGGGTTCTGCATTCTTCAGTAGCAAATGCGTCTATCCTCATTCGCGGATTGTGTTTGCATATCCAGTAGAGTTCGCTTGCGGGACCTGTACGACTGGTCTTCATTCGACCCAATTCCATGATGGACATAGATTATCCCTGGAGTCCCATTATCTATATATTTGACAGACTTCCCCTGTCTCTGGTATGTTCGGGCTGCTTCTTCGAGTTCAGAAATTCTTTCAATTTGCTTCTGCGGATCCAGTACTCAATTTCATACCTCAGACTTTTGCAGTCATTAGTATCGTGGCCACCCTCCTTGTGGTACGCGCAGTACTTGCCGTTGTCACGCTTGGAGGGGTCTCCGCGCTGTTTGGGGAGGGCCACTTCAAGTCTGCCCAATTCTTCATGGAGTTTAGTACGTCCGATAGGCTAGAACTGAGGAGTGTCATAGTTATGGATCCAACGTAGTTAGATGCTTTCTCCGACCTGGACCGACTAGGGTCTGACCTGTTGTCACTGCGCTTCCTCTTACTTCGTTATTCATCCTGGCGTCTTTTTCCCTCTCCTTGTCTTTAGGAGCGAAAGGATTCTTTTCGCATTCATTTTCTTTCGTCACGATCCTCAGCTCCTCCAAGGTAACATGCCTTTGGGCGCTCTTGAGGAGATTTGTCTTGTCCAGAGGTGGCTCCAAAGTGAGGTTCTCATAGAGCTTTCCCTTCCTGAGGCCCGCAGTGAAGGGCGTTATGACTGTATCGTTGCTGCATCCGTCAATGAGAGTCAACTTGTTGTTGAAGCGCGTGATATACTCTCTGAGTGTCTTGTTGGACCTTTGCCAGAGAGTGTAGTGTGGGCCTTTTCGAAAACGTTGGCTCCCGAAAAAACGTGTCAAGAGCTCCTTTGCCAGCGTTTTGAAGAAGTCTATTGATCTCGGTAGAAGACTGTGGAACCACGTCAGTGCTGACTTTCTTCAAGCTAGTGGGAAAAGTTCGGATCCCTCTTTGATGGCCATTACGTGCTGGTAACGACGCAGGTGGTCGAATGGATCGGTGGTTTCGTCGTAGAAGTCAAGCTTTAGGGGAGTGAACTTCCTCAGGAGGGCCTCATTCATGATGCGGTCTACAAATGGTGGGACGAAAAGGCGATACAATACGTCTGGATCGTGTGCCCCTTTGCGGAGGGGGTTCTGAGGGCCAAGTCTCTCTGCCCTGGCGGCGGGCTCAGCGTTAGCCCCCAACCTCTCCTAGTCCAATGAGAACTAGTAGGGATTTGGCTTTCCTGTGCTTGCTCTTTACCATCCTTTGAAAATGGTGGCCCGTGTTTCTCCTGGTCTCCATTAGCAGATGGTGGATTTTGTCGCGTGAGAGCCTCCGCCGCCTTACTATCTGCTGTAATTGAGTTGACAACATATCAATTTTGGGATTCGTCATTGCTGTTGTCGGCGCGGGGGCGCGAGTCTGTTGCCCATGCACGACCAGAACTGCTGAAAGCGGCGGTGCGGCGCAGGGCCGAGCGTTCGATGTTTTTCCTTGTTCTCCATTGTTGCGTGACCTATTGGTCACCATTTTCGGGTTTTTATGGAGACGACGCTAGTGAAAGGTTAAAAAACTTTGTCGTTCCCATGGACGATTCCAAACTGATGCAGTTGTTTTCCGCTTTCTGCTTTGACCTAGTCCCACTGACCTGCACAAGTAACGCACGTGAGCCACGAACCACCATTGTGGTGGTCGATGACACTCCGATGCTAAAGTCAAACAAGGATCTAAGGAAGGCGTAATGCTGTAAACAAGGAATTTGTAGCATACCTTAGCTTACGAACCTCATGTTTTATTTTAATATAGTAGTCCTGGTTCTACCAGGCCATCGTAGGCGTAGTTTAGGAATGAGATTTTCGTGGAAATCCTTCTCTAATTAGGAGTCGTGCTGTAGGAGGGAAGTTTCCTGTTTGCCCTGTGCTCCTAGACACGCGGGAGATAATTCCCAATCTAAGAGCAATCCGTAGAAGGGAGTTTCCCTGTGTGGAATGTACTCTGGTATTTGTTTTCTAGTTGGAAGCAGAGAGCTACTGTAGTTACCCGTCCAAAGCTGATCCTCGAGATACTTGCCTTAGTAGGACTTATGAGTATTAAGGATAGCTGAGAGACGTGTGGGCCTAACATGTTGTAAGAGTTCAAACCCTTTTGGCGGGCCGAACTAAGCAGGCTTAGAACCGCTTGGGCCAGATCGGTGTTGGGTGATGCTGGAGCTGTAGTTCCTTGAGTCATGACACGTGTATGGCTCTGAGGTGTGACCGTTTTTATGTGTCATATATATACTTTTTATTTTTTTGGTGCGGAGAATTATATTAAATACAAATAAGAAACTTGCAAGAAGAGGAGATTACAATCACGCGCCTGCTTAGTTTAAAACAGGTTAAACCAATGTAACACACCACCCTGGATTGACACTTCTTTAGGAACTCTCAATTATTACTAGTCTAAACATTCAAGTGGCCATTGATCATTATTACATTAGAGTAACTGATGTTAACGGGTTGTACTGATTTTATGGTCTCTAGTTGACATGTGATGCATTAACACACATTGCGTCACCTTTTCAGCCTGAGGAGTATCTGGAAGTTGCGGAGATAGCAGCATCTTTTATCAAGAGATACCTTTATGATGATAATACGAAAAGACTATACCACAGCTTCAGGAATGGCCCGTCCAAAGCGCCTGGATTCCTGGATGATTACGCCTTCTTCATTTCGGGGTTGTTAGATATTTACGAGTTTGGTGGTGGGACTAAGTGGTTATCATGGGCAATAGAACTGCAAGATACTCAGGCAAGTGAATGTTTCTTCCTGGTCCTGCACATTATCATTATTATCGCTTGTGTGCTTCGTGTTGTGACTTTTGGGTGGAATTGCATCTCCAGGATGAGTTGTTCAAAGACAAAGAGGGGGGAGGCTACTTTAATACCCCAGGGGAGGACCCTTCTGTTCTCCTCCGTGTGAAGGAAGACCATGATGGGGCAGAGCCTTCTGGCAACTCAGTGTCAGCAATCAATCTAGTCAGATTATCATCTATGGTTGCTGGTGACAAGGCCAACCAATACCGCAAGAATGCAGAGCACCTTCTGGTTTGCTCAAACTTGTTTTATTTTATTTTATTCTGATGATCCATTACATTTTTTATTTCGTCTATATGGTTTGCATTACTCATAATATGATTTTACAGGCAGTTTTCGAGTCCAGATTGAAAGATATGGCAATGGCCGTACCCTTGATGTGCTGTGCGGCAGACATGCTTTCTGTTCCTTCCAGGACTCAAGTTGTATTGGTTGGTTCTAAAACTACTTCAGAGTTTGACAGCATGATGGTAGCTGCTCATGCATCATATGATCCAAATAAAACTGTAAGTCTAAAAAAATGTGTTGAGTTTGTTACTTGATTCAGGTGATGCTAACTTGCTTTAATGCAATTTATTTGCAGGTAATTCATATCGATCTAACAAACGATGAAGATGTTAAATTCTGGGAACAACATAACACCAATATAGCCGAGATGGCTAAAGGTAGTGCATCAGCAGAGCAAGTGGTGGCTCGTGTTTGTCAGAACTTTACTTGCAGTCCTCCCGTCAGCAATCCCAAGTCTCTGGAGGCTTTGCTCAACAAAAAGCAGCAGCTCTCCTATGTGCAGTGACTCTCCGATTTACGTTACTGTGTATGTAGTTAAATAATGGTTTGCCAACTCCAAAAGGTTCTCCAAAGTAGTCCGCTCTTGGTAATAGAAGTAGTCTTCAGCTCAGTGCGCAAGTGTCCGGATCCAATATGTAATGAATGTATAGAACTATAGATGATCAGAGTTCATGCAGTATTTACAAGGGTTGCATTTTGCCAATTGCCTGCCTTACTAAAAGTAGCAGTGAAACTCTCTCCTCTACACTTTGCTATGCACTGTTTTGGCGCAAAATAAAAAGTTTTTTTTAGCTACAATTATAGTTCAACATCAAAATCACTTGCTACCTGATCTCCAAAATTTCTCAACAATTTTCCATCTCCACCCACATTTGTTACTCCAAATGTCTCTTCCATTGTAAGAACATCTCCATTTCTTCACCCATGGGCGAAATACAAAAAATTGGTTTTCTATACCTATCCACCCATGGTGAAAAATACATTTTCACTCCCAACACATTACACTAATGTGTAGAAATCCACACGTGAGCTCAATTTACACCCTTATCTCCCTTTTACTCTGAATCTTGTGCCATCTCCCTCTTTCTAGTTTCAACAGCTTCGCCCTCCCATAATTTTTACAACTCAGCCACTGCAAGATTGCGGATGGAAATAAACTACAAGGACAGAAATACCCATCTTCTTTTGCTTTTGCATTTTCACCCATAGATGATGATTGAGCAGACCATAAAACCCCTGCAAATTTCAAGCATGGGTTAAACTGCTCAAGTGACCATTCCAAGTTTTGATGGGCTTGGGCTTTGGAGCACGACAGCCCACCTACTAGTAATGATTGTGATTTCGTTTTTCGAGATATTTTTTGTAAGTCGATATTAAGAAATATTTTGTGAAATATTCGTTGCGTACAGAAAAAATGTAAAAAATTTCGAAATTTTTTGAAGTTATTAATATAATTTAAGCATTTTAACTCTTACATACATCTTAAAAAGTCTCACAAGACTCATAATGTTATACAAATTACATATTGCATAACAATTACTTATATAACAAAAGTTTAATTTTAAACTAAGATTATAACGAGTTAAAATGTATAGAAATTGAGATTGGCCGAATGAAAATACTGGGAAACTAGATTTTTGCAACAGGGTGACATGACGTGATCTTGAAAGAATGATGAAATACTAAAGTGTTTATGTGTATCTCGAGATTATAAAAAAACCTCTTATATGATGCCACATTATCCTGGTTGCAAAACCTGCTTCTCTAACGTCACTAAAAAATAAATGATTTAGATTTAGAAAGAAATTTTGATAACTAAAAAAAAAAAAAAAAAAGGAAATATATCCAAATTTATTTGGAATTTCAAAGAAATTTCAATAACTAAAAAAAAAGGAAAGAAGGAAAATATATCCAAATTTCTCATTTTTCCATAAATCACATTCCTTGCCCACTGCTACTACTCACCGATCTGCCCACAAGATCTAATCCCCTACTTCACACTACAACTTATCCAGCACTCCCTCCCACTCCTCCCACCCTTCACGTATTCCCGACCCCACACAAAAAAAAATCGTCTCTCTCATCAACCTCACCACTCCATTTAAAAACGAAAACACACACACATGACACAACCTTCAGACCTCATTTTCAATTTTTTCGCGGTAATGCCCTCAAATCCCTCCTACACTTTCCCTCTTCTTCTTCTCTTCTTCTCCTCACTCTAAAAATTAGGTTTCAATTTCAGTTTCTTGAAGGTTTTGTTCAACTTTGCGTGTTCTGTCGGGGCACCGATTTTGCTAATTTGAATTTCTTGATTCTGATTTTTAGGTAAGAAGAAGGCGAATTTTGGATTGATCGAATCAGTTCAGGAAGCGAGGAAAATTTTCGTCTCTGATCGTTGTTTTGGTGGTAATTTGAGTTTCTTGAATTTGTTTGTACTGAATTTCTTGGTTTCGTCAGATTTTGGGTTTAAGAGACGCGTTCTTGATTGATTGATTGAAGTGATTTAGAGCTGATGAACTTGTGCCTGTTCGATTCTTCTTCTCGTGATGTCGCGGAAGTTGAATTTGTGTTTTGTATAGATTTTCGTGGATTTTGATTGTTTGGTTCGACAAGAAACGCCACTGTTGATGATTAGGGATTAGTGAAATTAAGCATTTCTGATTTTTATTTTAGTGATATTTGAAAATTTACATCTTTGATATTTTGAGTTTTCGTATTCTGTTTATATGTCATCTTGGTTATTTGTAATGTTTTTTCAAGATTTTAGGTAGGAGAGGCCAAGTTGTCGATTTGAACAATTGAGGAAGTGATTATGTTGATTGGTTGATGTAAATCTTAAAGGAAGCAATGACATCGAAGATCAAAATGGTTAAAGAGCTAAATATGTAATGCGGTTAAGTTGTATGCATATATGTATCTGCTTATGCTTCTATGTTTCAAATTTGGGAGTTCATTGATAGGAATGGGTGGGAAACCTTATTTGTCAAGAATGGTGTTCTTTTTGCGGTGTGCCACATGTTTTTAGTTGGATGTTGGATCAGTTGATTTGTTAACTTACTTTCGATGTATTTGTCTTGTTTGTCGTTTCAGGTAGACAGTAAATTTTTTCCATGGCATCAACAAGAAAATCTAGAACGATAACTAAAAAGCTATCAAAAGTAAATGAGGAGTCCCCTGAGAAGGATGAAGGCAAAAGTAGGCAAAAGGTGAGTTTATTTGTATTTGCACATAAGGTTCATATGATCTTTCACTTTTGGTTCCGAGCTCATCATTAAGTTATTATCATTGCTTTTTTAAACCCTTAGCTTCTTTGTTATTGTTTTAAAGCTGTTATTATCATTTAGTTTCATTTGTTTGATGCCTTTTGAACTATATGTATTGTGTCAAGTGCTTCTATGCTTTTATTCTTTGTTTTGTTATTGGAATTCTCATATAATTAGAGTTTTACCTCGCTCTTTTCTAAAGCTTATCACTGCAACATTTTTGGTGCATCCTTACTGTACACAACAAGAACCAAAAAGATAGAAGGAAGCAAAGTCTTTTATTTTTATTTTTTTGAAAATTTAGCCAGGGTTTGAAAATTTGTACTTGGTTATCATGGCGTGTGCATTTGCCTAGTCAGGGCTGAAAGTGACCTGCTTTATACCATAAATTTTGATCAACTTAAGTGCAGCCTCTATCCCCTGGAGCTCATGCTTAATGACCGTGGCTCACTGTTGCATCGGTGCAAACAGCTAAAATTGATTCATATCCATCCACTAATCCTTGAAGAGAGCCATCAGTGTTGGCTTTGAACCACCCTGCTCTGTTCTGAAACTGCAAATCAACTGCCTGCTTGCATCTGAATCAATAACTACCTTCTCTATTACAACAAGTTTGAGACGAATTTCATCATATATACGATTTACTAACTCAACAGCTAGTATGTATGCATTTTGATGCACTCACCTGTTCCTTTCTGATCAAATATGGTAGATGGAAGCACTGAAGACAAGCTTCCTCAGAATACACTCCATGGAGTTATCTGCAAAGTGATTTCTACACCACTCAACCTCCTCCCACCAGCTCAAAGTAATCTTGTTGTAGCCCAACATCCTTGCTCCATACAAACTTGGAGAAGGTACATTCAAAGTATAGGTGAGAAGTAGTTTCAGTTTCCCTTGCGCACATTAAGAATATGTCTGCGGTCACTTTCCCCCACAATTTGAGTTTGTCCAGAGTTTTAAGAGCATTCTTGATAGCTAACCATGCAATAAAACCATGTTTGGGGATGCTGTTTGTAAACCAAATAAGTCTGCTCCATTCGGTTCTATTGTTCTTATGTCTCAATTCTCAAAGCCTTATATGTTGCTTTCATTGAGTACTTTCCGTTAGGTCCAGTAACCCATATGATTTTATCCTCACTTCCTGCATCTATTTCAACACTTTGCAAGTCCTCCGAGATATCACTAATGGAAGGAAGTAAATGAGCTGCAATGTGCCATAGACCTTGCCTAATTATTGCACTCACCTTGGCTTCTTTAGTTCTTTATGTAATAGGGAGTTATAGAGAAATACTGGCGGGGACATTTTCATGAGTAGGTCGGCGGGATGCCAAGGATGTTTCCAGAATAATGTCTTCTCTCCATTGCCAATAGAGTTCAAGATGAATTCGAATGCTCTTTTCATACTGTACAAGATTTTTCGCCAGCACTAGGACACCTCATTAGGAGTTTCAAATATCCAAAAATCTCTGTTTTTTATTAGCTGCTTCTTGACCCACGCCACTCAGAGCTTGTCCTTGTTAATAACAATATTCCAGATATATAACATGCTTGCCGCCTCATTGAAAGCTTCAATGCTTCTAATACCTAGACCCTCCTCATTGTATGGAGGACATATGGTTTTCCATCCTATCACAGCCTTCTTGTAATTAGAATCTTCACCAGACCACAAAAAATTCCTGAGGATAGCATTGACTTCTTTTATGGTTCGTTTAGATAAGCTATAGCAGGAAGTCCAATACACATGCATGCTAGACAAAACTGACTTGATGAGCACTACCCGTCCCGCATAAGTAAGACATTTGTTTTTCCAGGAGTTGACCTTCTTCCTTAACTTATCAATAATAGGGGAGCACAAATCATGAGTGAGCCAGCAAGATATAAGTGGTAACCCAACTACCCAAGATACTTGACAGGGAGGTGTCCAACATTAAATGGAAGGTGTGAACTAGTGGCAGTCAACTCTGCATGAAGCACACTAGCACAAAATAGAGTACTCTTACTGAAACTATGAAACTAACTTCCAGACAGAGTCTGAAGCTCCGAAGAATGTCAAACAATGCCTTAGTAGATCCCTCATCCCCATGGAAGAAAACAATCAGATCATCAGCAAAACTGTGGTGTGTGATAACCGAGTCATAACATTTGCATTGAAGCCTGTATGAGCCTTCCACTTCCAGAACCTTGTGTTTGAGCATGACATGCATAATCTCCATCAAGAGAACCAATAAATATGGAGACATAGGGCAGCCTTAAGTTTGACGAATCCCTCTAGTGGCTTTGTATAGCCTTTGGGAGTGCCATTCAATGAGATGGAAAATCTAGATAGATTCCCATCTCACCATATCATATGCTTTTTCAAGGTCGATCTTGGCTGCACACCTTGGCGGACCTTGGTCCCTATTATAGTTCCTGATAAAGTTGTCCTGGATATATCTCCCTGGCTTGAACTAACAAGTTTCTTGATTGCTTCCAAGCAAAATCTTCTTCTTGATATAGTAGCATTTAAGAAGTTTCATAGTTTCTCATGATGAAAGTTTACTTGGGACCATGTTAGAGGGATCCAACTAAATGCAGAATTGGTGATCCAAAAGTAAATTGGCACTGGTATTGCTTGGATCGATCCTGCTGCTCTCCACCATATTTTCTTTGACTGCTTTGATGCCTTGTGGTCTTCCCAAACTGACTTTATATATCTTTGAGATTCAAATTTTGAAATAATCCAGTCTTCAATTTTCAAGAAAATCTGTTGATTGTTAATTGGTTGCTGGAAAATATTGGTGTTTTGCATAAGCAGTTTAATAGTCTACTAAATTTTAAGGTGATTCCATGTAGATGCATGTTTAGGCCTATTGTTTGTTAGTTGATTAGGGAAATTTTCATAATGATATGCATCCACATGCTCACATGTATTTTATGTTATGTTCTCATGTAGATCCATACACTGACATTTAGGTTATCTCTATCATTGTTCTATCATCTATGTTGCATACCCACAATTAGGTTATTGTGTGATATGATCCACACTGGTGCCTGCAGTGGTCTTACAGCAGCAGGGTTGACTTAGAAATTTTTAGATATGTGATGTGCAAATTTCAAGTATTGACTACCAGATTTTTAATGCAGAAGAGGAAATTATCTGACATGCTAGGATCTCAGTGGAGCAAAGAAGAGCTTGAGCGTTTTTATGACGCCTATCGTAAATATGGGAAAGATTGGAAAAAGGTATTTGCATTTCTTTTTTGAATTTTGATGTTATAAGAAAAAATTATGTTGGTTGTTGGTTTATATTTAAGCCAATGTAATATTTTAGATTGGTAGAGCACTCATTATTTGGTATTGAGTGACTTCTTAATGTTTTGGTCTATGCTAAAGTTAGTCCAGATCACTTTATGTTTTATCTTCATGCTCTTGGCTTCTTTACTGATAGCAGTTGATTCGATCGCAGGTGGCTGGCGTTGTTCGAAACAGATCCATAGATATGGTGGAGGCTCTTTATAATATGAATAGGGTAAGCAACTCTTTGTTTGTGAACACTTGAATAAGTTCTCCGACCTGCTTCATCTTTGGAAAAATGTCTCTAACCAAATTTGAAGCTCAGACTTCTTATTGTCTTTCCCTCTCCATCTCTCTCAATATATATGTGATCTTTTGACTGATGAAAAAAACTCTGTTAAATTCATCTGTTCCAAGTTCCAACCTTCTTGAGAGTCATCACTCTCAACTCTCGTTCTCTGCTTTATCTCTACGTCTTTTGTTAGTTTAGGGCAACAAAAGATTACTCGAGAAAATCGAAAGATCGTCACTGAGTCAAACATGCTGATTAAACCAGGGTGGTCAGCCGATTGACTTGGGTTTGAGTTCAAATCAAACACAAATTATTTTGATGAAGAGGATTTTGAGGTGGAGGTGGGATTGTTTTAGACGCTACAAGTTTTAGGTGAGGTTGTCAAGGGATGGGTTCGGGGTAAAGGTCTCTCTGGTTTCTTGGAGATTGAGAACCCTTTGGTTCTCAATTTGGATTTGGGGGTTGGTTTCTACTCTATTTTATGGGGCTTTCATGTATTCTACTTTTTCTCTTGTAGTGTCCTTTACTTTTATGGGTTTAAAAACTTCAGAAAAACCCACAATGTAGCCTCGTAACAAAATGCCTATCTTGATTATGCTAAATAGGCGCCCCTATTCCTAACCGATGGATTGATGGGTAATCAATTTGACCATGGTTAGATCATTGTTGATATGCTTCACAAATCTTATTTTCTTCTTATTTGGTTACGAGATTAGCTTATTTATGCCACATACGGTGGAATTATTATAAGGATGGATCTTATCTACTTTCTTATCCAAAAGCAAGAGATTCTGAGCAATGTTTTAAAAAACGTTTTTCAGTACTGATGCAATCAATTTTGTTTTTCAATGCGAAGCAGCACATTTATGTGTCATCTATTTTCAGAAAAAAGAAAAATGATGAAAAATTAAAAAATCATAAACAAATTAAAAAAAGTATGAAACAATCATCAATGCAAGGGATAAAAGAATAAGAACAATCATCGTAGTTCAGGTGTTAAAAAAATAAGAACAATCGTCGTGCGCATTATTACCAACAATCAACTCGTATGCATTGAAGTGATTTTTGGCCGCTTCACATCAATTCGGTGAGCTGGGGTCTGATACGCCATTTGTTCCCCAAGGAATCCAAAAAGGACCACGCATTCGTGCAAGTAGCAACATTAGCTACTTGTTTCAACATTGTAAATTCCAGTTGATCCATCCCTCACGTCACGTTCATCCTAATTCTAAAGAAAAGAAAGGTTCTCTTGCTCGCTACTGGTTTGGTACTGGTCATATGTGAGCTAACCAGTCAGTCTTCCGGTTCTTTCGATCCTATTATTCAGTCAGTCCTATCAGCGAGTGGAAAAACGATAGGGAAAGAAGCGAGTAGGAAGGTTAGCTAATTGAGCCCCCGAGGTGAGAACCTGGAAAGCGAAGCGCTTAGTTCCTTAAGTGTCATCCTAGGAATTCAATTAAAGGAGAGTCAGTGATTCACTGAAAGATTGGATCTTGTTCTGACCATTTCGTTTTAGGAGATCGAGCCAACCACAAAACTAGTTTGAAAGGATCGAACCAAAGGCTATTCCTTTGAGTTGGGTTCAGCTGAGCTCTTTAGATAGGACCAAACCGAAGGCTATATATATATATATATATATATATATTAATTTAATCTTTTTAATAGAGTGGAACTTTAGTTTAGAGTAAAACAAATATGGAATTGTTTTAACCAAGCACTTCATAAATATTTATTTATTGTGTGGTATGGTGATGTTTTGTACATAACTGCATATGTAATTACATGTAGTACTAACTCCAACCTAAATAAGATCTCTAAATCTATCCGTGAACCAAAACTCGCTCCCGAATGAGACTACCCCTGTCATACCGCATATCGCTCAAGTATTGTAACTAATTATTTTGTATTGTATGTTCAATGTTCTTTTGATAGTTTTTCCTTGTTTTTATTGGACTGCTATTTCTTATTATAATGTTCTTCACTTTGAAATTATTATAGTACATTCTGAGGCCTCAGTTCTTTCACACTTTTTGGTGCTTTTAGCCCGATAAAACTGGAAGACAGTTTGGCTGGAAATCGAGAACTGTAGGAGTGCATCATTGACATCATAGGGTAATGGTGTTTCGGCAAATGATATATCTTAATGTCAGAGGGATTCTATTCAAGCCTATTGTTGCTAGTCGGGTCTGGGTCTGTTTGGATGCCGAGTGTTTTAGCTTCTGTTAGTGTTTGATGGATCCTTTTCTGCCTACAGCTGTTGCATTTACCTGTTTTTTAATAAGTTAAAACACGGCAATTACAAATAAAGACGCAAAGGCCCACCAGAAGGAGGACCTAAAACAATAAAAATGATGAACCCACCCCACTTAACAGGTCATCATTGTCCAGATTGACTGCCAACTTCAGCATTATTTACCTTCTATTCTATTCTATAGCATACTTACACTCTTACAGTAGTTTCGCTCTTTTTCTATTAAAAGAGAAAGAATTTGGCTAATTATTTTGAAAACATTACATATTTTGAGCTACAGGTGCATGCTTATGCTTGTAAACGTTAATGTTTTCTAAATGCCATTAAAAGGCAAGTATGAAAAATCCAAATCTAAATACATCCCCCCCCCCCCCCTCTCTTCCCTTGTGTAGAATAGGGGGATTTTATTATTTTTATTTTGTTAAAAATAGGCGGAAGTTTCTATTTGTCAAATATGACCATTTAATTATTTTTAGTGGTCATGAGGTGTAATAGATTCATGTTCTTTGAATTCCAGGCATATTTGTCCTTACCTGAGGGAACAGCATCAGTTGTTGGATTGATTGCAATGATGACTGATCATTATAATATTCTGGTGAGATAGTATTACAGTAGTTCGTTTTTGTTCATCATAACAACATTTCATATTATCTGTATATTTTTACTAGAACCTGTCGTTAGTTGGTGTTGCAATCTTTTTGTTTGTTTCTGTGAATTTCCACCTAGTCAGTGGTCCACAATTATTATTGTTATCAAAGTAGCATACTAGCATGGCTCTTATTCAAATGTAAAGCATGTTCTCAGCTAGTTTAGTTTTATACTATGTAAAATGGACATTTCATTTCAAAAACATTTACTTGGACACATATTGGATACTCTTGACAGATACTCGTTGGATACACTATCGGATGCTCCATGTTTTGATCATCCACTTTTTTCACATATATTTCAATTCTTGACAAATAGTATTAGCATATTATGGTAAATATGGTTAGATAGTAGTATATTTCAAGCTTTTTTAAATGCAAAGGCATGATGCTAGGTGTTCTAATGTTCAAAACCTATTTAGAATTAAGAAAAATGGCACGTGATATGTTTTTAGTTCTTGACGCAAACTCCTTCCTTGTATAAGTAGTGTAACATATGTATAATGAGATCGTTGTCTTAGTTTTTTTTTTTTTTCCCTCTCTCCATCTCTCTCTTTCTCTCTTGTTTGGTATCTGTATGCATTGCCCACGTAAACATTAATGTATAGCTTGATAAGATATCATAATAAATTTGCAGGAAGGGAGTGAGAGTGAACGAGAAAGCAATGATGGGCCAGGAATATCTCGAAAGCCTCAGAAGCGTGGTCGGGGGAAGTCTCGAGCTAACATCTCAAAAGGACTAGATGATCATGTTCCAGATCTGTTGCAGCATACACCACCTGTTCCAGCTTTGGCATTATTGAGGAAGAAGCGCACTGGAGGTAGTCTCATGTTTCATTGTTTAACACTAGATAGGGGACTTTGTTACGAGTTTTTGGAAATTTTAGATATATGATTTCGTAACTCCAAGTGTTTTCAATCTTACGGTTTCGAGGAACATCGAATCACTTGTAGTATTAGAGTCAATACTACACGAGTTAACCAACCAAAATTGACCTTGATGAATAATCTTTTTGGTTGAGCGTGGTAGTAACCTTAGGAGCTAAAAATGATGCCACCAAACATTAAACAGTAAAAACTAGGAAATTATAAACTTCAGTACATTTTGCTTAAGATAGATCATTGCACATCATGATCAGAATTGCTGAAAAACTTGCCTTGGTGCAATTGAATTGGAACATCGAACTGTCTGAATTGTTTTCACTTAGCTTTGTCAAACTTGACTATACAATGAGTTTTAAGGCAAGACTTTGTAAGTGTTCACTGTATTAAACTATCAATACAGCTGACAATCAGGATGAAGATTTTTAGACCTGAATATTAAGTTCTCTTCATATGTATCAGGTCGGAAGTTTTACATAGAAAATCATTGCCTCATTGGGTTATCACGTCCATTATGATGCCATTCGGTTTTTGTAGGTAGCCGGCCTCGTGCTGTTGGAAAAAGGACGCCTCGTTTTCCTGTTTCACATTCCTATGGTGGTTCACCTAACAAACAAGGTCGAAAAGCAGAGGTAGACACCAATGATGATGAAGTCGCTGCTTTTGTGTTGGCTCAAGCTTTACATAGGGGAGGTTCTCCAAAAGATTCTCAAACACCAAAAAGAAGAACAGAGTTGATGCGAGTCTCACCTTTCAGGAATGGTGAACGGAGGGTAATTTTTACATATTACTTTCATTTTGCAGTGCTTGCCTTTGATGTTAATAAATTGAATAGATTTGTTAACTTTTTATTGATGAAATTCAGCGCAGCGGGTCAGAGCTGGCTAGTGCTAAGCTTGTTGGTACTGCAGTTGATGAAGATTACATCGAAGGTAGTTTAGGAAGCAGAGAAGCTGAAAATGGAGATTTTGTCAGAGATACAAGTTATATGATGGATACAGATGGTGTTGGTACAGTAGAAGTTCAACGGAAAGGGAAAAAGCTTCATCGGAAGAAACCAAAATTCCAGAATACTGAAAATGATAGTTTCGATGATGTTAGGGAAGCATGCAGTGGTACTGAAGAAGGACTTCAGGCAAATTCTGTTAAAGCAAAAGTTGAAGATGAGGTTACAGATGCAAAAGCCGGGAAGTCCTCACCCATGGGTTCGAGGAAGAGGAGCAGGCAGCTATTTTATAGAGGCAAGACTCTTAGTTTTTTAAGTTATTACTTCCTCTTGCTTGTGCTTATGTTGTTTCTTTTCTTCGAGTGGAGATATTGTATTACTTATGTTAGCTTCTTTTCTTTACTGTGATATTGGTCGCATTTTGAGCACTCTTGATAGCTTTTTCTTCTTCTCTCTCTAGTCTCTCTTTTAATTTATTTATTTATGCTTAATTAGTTTTACAATTGCTAGGCATTCGAGATACTTAGGGTGTGTTTGGTTGCATGTAGTCCTATTCCATGGGAATTCATGAAGGGACCCCTACATTTAAGGCTAAATTGATGTAGCACTCATTGTGATCAATAGTAGGAATAAAAGTCTCATGAACATTGGAATCACACTCCTTGCTCTCCCCAAAGCATGTGTTCCATTCCGATAATCTAAATGGTGAATTGGTGAGTGAAACTTAAATGGTGGATTGGTGAGGCCGTGAGAGAACCTCAATGTTCTCCTGAATTCCCATGGAATAAGATTCCGTGCAACCAAATTAATCGAAAGTCTAGGAATAGTCCTCAATCCACCGTCTTTTTGGACTAACTTTCCTTGGCTCAAAATGCTTCCACTATGTTAAAGATAGGTATATCTGAGCATAGAAGACTCATGAGCATGTTTGTTAGAACACCTAGGCTCTGTTTCTCTTTTTAGCCTTTGACGTTCAGAATTCAAAAAAGTTCTTACAGGCTCTTGAAAAAATCCGTGCATCCAGTATTTAGCTTCATCGAATTATTTTTTCAATTAAACTTTAAATCGATTTCAGCTCTGATCATTAAAGAACAAACAAGTCTGAATAGTCCATGTGAATTTAAATGTACTTAAAATGTGAATTGAAAAGACTAACACACCGTTAGGTGTACCTCAAATCTGAATTTATCTGTCTTGTGTGTTTGTGTTTTCCGTAGTTGTGATCTTTAGAAGAGATATATTTTTGCAAAATTTTAGGAGTCTATTATGTAATTTTACGATAGCAGTTGTGGTACCAATTTTCCTTAATGAAGTCTTGTTTTTGTCCTCCATTCTGTGGAGTATGGATCTTGTGTATCAATTTAATTGTGCTGTATTCTTACTAATTCTTTGTTTATGTAGACGAAAGCCCTGGTTTAGATGCCCTATGCACTTTGGCCGACCTATCTATGAAGCTGGCACCAGAATCTGCAGTTGATTCCGGTAAGAATTTTATGTTTTATTTATTTATTTTTTACCACTGATTGTTCATAAATATGCGAATAGATGCTTCAGAAATTACTCACTTTTTTCATACTGTGTATTTGCTGTTGAGCATATGGACCAACTTCCTTGAGTTTGACATTTGCATACAATTTCAACGTGTGGTGAGATACCTTAACTATTGCTTAATGGAAAGTGAGAAGTGACATCTTTCATATTACTGTGACAAGCAATTGCTCTTTCTGAAGGGATGCAAAGAGCAAGATAGTCCATCCTAGAGGACAGTGCTAAGATTGCAGCCAAATTTTCCTTTTGGTCTTAATGCATCAGGTTGAGATGCGAAAGATCACATTGTACTGTAATTGCTTCAGTTCTTTTGATATCTATGGATAACCCTGAAATGATGGTCCAAAATTTCATTCTGGGCCTTTCTTCGAGCCTTGAAATAATGGCCTATTTCAGAAAATTGTCTATTGTCTAAATTTACTAATATGCCCTATTCCATAATGACCACTGAGGTGAGGAATATAGACATTTACCAGATTAGCAAAGTTTTGGTTTAACATGTTTAAATTTCTCTGTTATATTAAGCTATATTCACTTCCACAGTTTTCTAACATTAAACATATTGAGTTATTATAAAATTCTAACATTTGTCCTACATTTAACTTTTTCAATCATCTCCTGTATGAATATTGTTTTGCTTGTACTACCTTTTTTTGAATACTATTATTGTCTTTAATGGGTTTTTTTTTCTTATCGTTTTTATTGATCATATATCTTGGATGTCCATGTTCTTACTCGATATTATAAAGTATAAGTTGAACATATTTATTCATAATATTGAACTGAAGATAAACAATAAACCTCCACCCTCATGAATATAGCTTTTTTCTCTTCCCTCATTTTGATAGTAGCGATATAAACTGTGATTTTCATTTCTGTGGTTAGAATCGTCTGTGCAATTTAAGGAAGAAAATGTAACTGTTGAAGAGAAGCCAGGTGTACCTCGGGGAATGTCAACTAACCATCCAAGCAACAAACTTAAAGTTATGGAGGCTAAAGAGAGAGGAGACCACACAACACCTGGAGTTCATGTCAATCCTCTTAAAAGAAAACGCAAGCTCATACCTGGAAAAGTAAGAACTTCATGAACTTCTTTTTAGTCTTAGACTTTCTTTTGCGTTGTGTGGGGTATGGTATATTGGGTTACAATCATATTCACTAGTTAACAATTTGCAGATTACAAGATCTGAAGCACTAATTGAGCCTCCGTTGAATGAATCTCGGAAGACTGAGGTATGCAATAATGTTCGTATTATTCGTTAAATGTACATCTGCTTTCTTAATGCTTTAATGTGAAGGAGTTCTTTTTTGTTCTTGTGTCAACTTGTTCGGGTCACCCTATTGTTACAACAAATTGGTTTTATTAGACTAATTTTGTTTCTTGCATTTTTTACTTCTGGTAGCCCTCTTGGTATAATGCTTATGCAAGTTGAGAGAACTTCATGATACTTGGACAGAGCAGTTCATGGATTATGTGATTACTTGCTCTATGACTATAATTATAAATTATGAATGTGTGACTGTAAACCTTAATTAATGTGGTTGATGGTAATTCTGCTTTTATTTTTGTGGGATGATTGGAGCCTTTTTAGTTTCATTTTGATAGCTGTATGACTGATCGACCTATACACTACTTAAGTAAGAGTTATACACTACTCAAGTAAAAGTTGACATTATCTCATGTTTTATACTAGTTGAAAGGCATGTGCATTGTGAGTGCTGGAAGACATTTAGATACATCAGGCTCATTATGTACCTAGTCAAACTTCTTTTGACATAAAGTTGGGATTATAAGAATTCTGGAGGATTCAAGAAACATTTTAAACCAGTGCACAGCCCTCCCAGTCATATACTAATAGTGAATCAGGAAAAAATCACAGTTTGGAAGAAGGCAGAACATGTGATAGAGTTGGAAGAAGTTGATAATTTGATAAGTTCTGATTTAGAAGATAACGTTCCTGGTAATTCGAGGGTACAATTGTCTTTGTTTTCTGCGTCTCTAATGGTGGTTGATCTAGGGAGGTAATCATTTCAATATTTCAATTGAAGAGGTCAACTAGCACTGTTTATTCTTTACTAGCTATGCTGCATAGTCATCTGCCATGGAAGAAGTCTTTTTATCCAAGAGTTCCACGTGATGTTCTATTACCATACTTCATTCAAAATAGGTGTGGATTGGAGTTGTTGGTTGTTATGTAATGCACCAGAACTCAAACTTTCTTCTTGAATTTGCCTCTTGTTTATATTCTGCTTGTACATTGTAGTCGCACTCTTATATTTTGAAAAGACTGGGCATGGGATGGGATGGGGTGAAGCATAACTTTCATTGGACTGATAGAGTAATGATAAAACTTTGGCGTTGAAGGATGTAAAGAGCTACTAGCAAGTCAAGGGCCCTTGGTGATTGGTTGCAAGGTAATGGCTATGGGGCCAAACTAAAAGTCATATAACACCTTGACCTTCCTAGAAAGGTCTTATTATCGAATCATAGTGTTATATGATTTGTTAAGGCCTACTTGACTAATGAATAAGGTATCTAGCACCCTTCCTGCACAAGCTTGTTTAAGGCCTACTTGATTAATGAATAAGCTTATGCTAGGAGAAGGCTACCCTTAAAATTGTACTTCCTCCTGAAGTTAGCCTCAACACTTGAGCCTCTACAGCCTTTGACAACGTCAATGTGAAATGCTCCTTTTAAGTTCATATTGTCGTGACTACATTAGAACACATTAATGAATGCCACTGTAACTTTTCCGTTTCCTTTTCTTCTTGTTGTGTCTCATAGATAGTTCTATCATACTCATGTATCAGAGATGTACAATCACATACAGAAAAGAAATAATGATGTACAATCACTTACAGAAAGAAATAATGTAAATTGTAGTAGTATACAGCTTTGTTGTTGTAGGTTTTTCCTGATATGCATTCTGTTGATTGTAGAATCATCTGTTTTTTTTTCTTGGTTTGTCAATATTACTTCCTTGAATATGATATCTCATTTTAATGTGGATTTAGGTTCCCGTTGAAGAAGGGAAAAAATTCATGAGTAAATCTAAACGCAGTGGCCAAATTTCTCCACTTCAAAAACAGGGAAAATCAGCCAGACCTCCAGAGCGATCATCTTCAAGCACTGATCCGCTCAGAATGGGTACTGACTCATTTGCATCAGTTGCACAAGTTCCTCATCCAAACCAGGTTAACTTGCCAACAAAACTCAGGAGTAGGCGCAAGAAGGCATTTATACGGAAAGAACTGAAGTCTCCAGAGGATTTTGCAAATGATAGGCCTAACTCACTTCCTAATGGAGCCCTTGATCTTAAGGTTAACTATGTCCTTCCTCCACCATTGTTGAAAATCAGTTCCATGAAATTTAACAATGCCAACCCGTTTTCTATTGCAGCTAAAGCTCTCCCGTTCCTTGTCATCCCAGATGCTAAGGCGGTGGTGTGCTTTTGAGTGGTTCTATAGTGCAATTGACTACCCATGGTTTGTTCGGAATGAATTTGTTGAATACTTAACTCATGTAGGCTTGGGCCATGTTACAAGGTTAACTCGCGTTGAATGGAGTGTCGTAAGGAGGTATGTTTTCTTTGAAGAAATTGTATATGCAGTTTCCACAAACTCTTATATATTTGTGAACATGATCATGGACCAATTGCAACTGAGTTTATTTCTCATAAAAATTGGATGTTGATGCAGCTCTCTTGGTAGGCCTCGGAGGTTTTGTCAGCAGTTTCTACTGGAAGAAAAGAAGAAACTGGAGACATACCGGGAATCAGTTAGAACACACTATACTGAATTACGGGCTGGTATTAGGGAGGGACTTCCGACAGATCTTCCTCAACCTTTATCAGTAGGACAACATGTTACTGCTTGCCATCCCAAGACAAGAGAACTACATGATGGGAGTGTTCTAACTGTTGACCGGAATAAATGCAGAGTTCAATTTGATCGACCTGAATTGGGGGTCGAATTTGTCATGGTATAACGTCTCCCTATCTTCTTCTCTGTTACATTATAAGTGTATACCACCTTGGTTTCTTAAATTCTAGCTTTTAGAGTTGCTTTACATACATGGTCTATTGGTCCCCATGAATAAAAGAGGAGCTATGATGAATTGTTGTGTTTCATTGCTAGCGGTACGGGTGGTAGTTTGCTATGCAGCCTACTGAGTTTTATCTAAACACGTGAAGAAAGATATGGTACATATGTTAGCATTTTTAATATAGTCAAGCATGCTAGGTGTATGTAAAGTTGGATGGAGGACAGGATCTATTATCCAACAGAAGTTTGGAACAAGGCTTTGATGATGATAAATATAATGAAGAATAACTATGAAAAATAGTTCCACGAACTGTTCTTTTCTACCCCAAACCTCTATAACCACCTACCTAAACTAGAGCGGAATCAATAGCATCCAAATTAGCAAAATATTACTCGAAAGAATCTTCCGTAAAAAAGCCATAACCTCCATGGTGCTCGTTCTTGAATATCCTTGCATTGCTCATTCCATATGTGCAAACCGATTGCAGAAGGTACTTGTTTCCATGTAACTCTTCCCTTGGAAGAAAGGTGCAAAGGAGCTTTCCAACCCCTCAAAATAGTTTCACTTGATCTGGGAACCATTCTGCCTGCTGGAGAGTTCCCGCTTCTTTTGAAAAAAAAACTTGAGACCCAACTTGTTTGTCCCATTTTTATTATTTTCATGTCATGCCAAATCAAACTTGATTAGTAAGTGACACCATTTATCAGTAGAAGTTGATTGGGCTAATGAATTTCTTAATATACCTCATTACCTCTTGATGGTTGGAGCATGCCATGGAAATGAGAAACTATTGTAAATCATTGTTACACTATTCTCTGTGCTACTACTGTTTGTCTATTAGCAAATATCCCATGGACACATAACCGTTAAACATTTTTCCATAACAGGATGTGGATTGCACGCCTTTAAATCCTTTGGAGCATTTGCCCGAAGCTCTTAGAAGACAGAAGTTGGCTGCCAGTAGATTACGTGAAAACTTTGGTGACATGAAATTGAATGGTCGATCTAAAGATTGGAAGTTTGAAGGGTCTATGGGAGTTACTCCAAGTGAGAATCAGGATAATCAGGATGGAATGTCTCTTTCTTTGCCAACTCATCCCATGAACACTTTGTTAAAGCAGGCAAAGGTCAGTACTTACAAAATATTTCAAATCACCATATATACTCATGTTAGTAGTCGCAATCTGAATACCTGTGAAACTTTTAATGGGACTAAAACATAATTAAGAGTATTCATGCATTTGATTTGTTTGCTTGTATGTCTATCAAAATCTAGATTAAGGTAACTTATCCTCTCACTTGCAACATCTAAGGTACTGGTATGATGTGTCCATCATTGGACAAAATGAACGAAACTCTTATTTGTCCAATCATGTCTTTCTTGTAATTATTAGCTTTTGTTATGCATATATATTATGAAAATAGTGTCATGATGTGGATGTTTGATTTACACATGATAATACCTTTTAATTATCAGCTTTTGCTTGCATGGAAGACACCTTCTGAGACTTCAATGATTGTATCTGGAAAATTGTTTAAACTGAAACCTGTTTGAGCAGGTGGACACAATCAGTGCCATTTCACAAGCTAAAGCTGCAGCTAGTGAAATCTTTAATGCGCAAAAAGCAGCATATACTCATCCCTGTACTCTGGCACAGATACAAGCTAGGGAAGCGGACATACGAGCTCTTTCTGAGTTGGGGCGTGCTCTGGATAAGAAGGTATACTGCTTGATGCACTTGAGAATTTAGGATAAATTTTTACCATTTTTTTGTCCAATACAAATGATATGTAATATTACAAGGAATGTGTCTAGTATCTTAAATTATTTCTTAGAAATATAACTGTTACTATGCTTTTGTCATAGATACTAATATAATGTACGATACCGGTATCCATGCCTAGATTTTCTGAAATTTTATGTGGTTTTTTCATGTCCTATGTCAATGTCGGGTACTGTATCCGCATCATTTATCTAGGCATTATAGCCTTGAAGTTGCTGGGACAACAATTATTAGACATTCCCAAGTAGCAAAATTATCCAGCAACAGTCTCTTCTGAGTTGGCCTGGACAATGGCTTGCAAACTGTCAATGAGGAACAAGTGATTTCTTTCTCCCATGAAATCACTATTATACTATGTTCAAGTATGGCAAACTTCTTCCATTCAAGGAACCCATTTTCTTTCCTTAGAACATGGTTGAACTCGAGTCCATCCCTGAACTTAAGATCTCTTCTGCATTTCATGGGCTTACCAACTTACGTAACACACCAGCAAACTATCTAGGTTATTTTTTTTCTGGAAAATATCTACCTGGAGCTATCATCTCATCTGGTTCCAATTCTGACTGTGCGAGCATATTTTGATTGATTCAAGTTTTAGTTATGCTTGTGTGGTCATGTTTAATTTTTAAATTTTTTTTTTTTCCATCATGTCTATTCTTTCTTGTTTTATCGCTTTGATAAAAATTTATGTATAAACTCACTATTGATTTTGTATCTTATCTGTTTATTTAATTAATTATTGTTTATATGTAATTTTTGTAACTAAATAATTCATTGACGAGATGATATCATGCTGTTAGCTGATCTCTAATTGACTTGTAGGAAATGTTGGTGTTGGAGCTGAGACATATGAATGATGAAGTGTTGGAAAAGCAAAAACTTGGAGACAATACTCTGAAAGATTCTGAGCCTTTCAAGAAGCAATATGCAATGTTACTCGTACAACTAAAGGAAGCAAATGACCAGGCATATTGCTACACCATTCATCTGAAATTTGGATTTACTTATTTGACATATCCTTATGTTCTGACCATCTCTTGTATAAACCTTGCTTGCAGGTTTCTGCTGCTCTGCTTTATTTGAGACAACGAAACACATACCAAGAAAATTCACCACCTCCCTGGTTGAAATCTGGGGCCAGTTCAGGAAGTCTTGTTCGGCCTCCGGCGCCATTTGATCAAGCTACATTTCTCCCTCAAGAATCAGGGTCGCGTGTGGTTGAAATTGTGGAGACCTCTAAACAGAGAGCCCAGACAATGGTAGATGCCGCTGTGCAGGTATGGGAAGCCCTTGGACTTTATTTTCAGTCTTTCAATCTTGTCGTCTCGTGTTTGGTACAGCATGGGACATTTTAACATAAATAAATATTCTCGCAAAATTTTGATTACGAGGTGGGATAGGCAATGTTTTCTCATCAAAATCGTGACAAAAGGTATGAGACTGAAAATTATTCAGTCTCCATTTTCGTATATTTGATTTTCCCTATAACAAATCACAACCTTATTAAAAAATTATGTAGTTCAGGTTAATGTCCTCAATCCCTCATTACCACCTTTAATTACATTTCTATTAAATTAAAATTTTGGTTTGTTTAATTATTCTAAGTATGGTTAGCTCAAATCTTCCATGTTTGTTGAGTCCTTCTACCTCGACTCAATTTTTGTACTAAAATGCCTGTAGTTGATGACGTGGCAACATCTGTGCCATCATCACAATGTTTGGTACGCATGCTATCAGGTCACTGAGTACAAACATCATCATCATCATCATCATCAAAGCCCATTCCCGAGATTTTCGGGGTCGGCTACATGAATTTTGGTTCTCCAAGCAATGCGATCTTCCCACATTTCCTCACCTAATCCAAGCTCAATGATATCTTCATTCACCGTCTTCATCCAAGTTTTCAACGGTCGTCCCCTCCGTCTACACCCTCCATTAACTTGCCAATCTAAACATTTTCTAATTGGCGCCGTGCTCGGTCTCCTCCGCACATGACCAAACCAAGTTAAACGTCTTTCTCTAATTTTTTCCTCTATGGGCGCTACACCTAAGTATCTCCTAATTCTTTCATTTCTAATCTTATCCTTACGAGTTTTACCACACATCCACCTTAACATACGCATTTCTGCTACTGCCATCCTATGCGTATGTTGTCCCGTAGTAGCCCAACATTCTGAACCATATAGCATGGCTGGTCGAACAATTGTCTTATAGCATTTCCCTTTTAGCCTTGCAGGCATCCTTCTATCGCACAATACTCCTGACGCCATTCGCCATTTCAACCAACCAGCTTTAATCCTGTGGTCTACATCTGCTCCAATAGCCCCATTCTTTTGAATTATAGACCCTAGATATCGAAAAGCCTCACACTCTGGGACCTCGACACCTTCGATCTCAATTGCATGACTTCTCCCTCTTGGTTCACACCCAAAGTTGCACACTAGATACTCCGTCTTCGAACGGCTAATTCTAAAACCTTTACTCTCTAAAGCCTCCTGCCACTTAACTAATTTCTGACCTAAACCTGCACTAGTCTCATCCATTAAGACAATATCATCTGCAAATAACATGCACCAAGGTACATCTTCTTGCAGATGTCTCGTCAACTCATCCATGACCAAAGCAAAGAGATATGGACTTAACGCCGACCCTTGATGTAGTCCTACTGTCACTGGAAATTCACTAGACATCCCACCTACTGAGCGAACACTTGTTACAACCCCTTCATACATATCCTTAATGATATCGACATAACATTGAGACACTTTCTTCCTTTCAAGCACCCACCAAATTAACTCCCTGGGGACCCTATCATATGCTTTCTCCAGATCAATAAAAACCATATGCAAACTCTTACGTGCCTCTCGATATTTTTCTACAGTTTGCCTAAGCAGGAAGATGGCCTCCGTAGTAGACCTACCTGGCATAAATCCAAATTGATTCTCCGAAATCGTGGTTAAACTCCTAAGTCTTTGTTCTATAACCCTCTCCCAAAGTTTCATCGTATGACTCATAAGCTTTATCCCTCTATAGTTCGAGCAATTCTGGATATCCCCTTTGTTCTTATAAATTGGTACCACAATGCTATGCCTCCATGAATCTGGCATTTTTCTAGTTTCCAAAATCCTATTAAATAGCTTAGTTAGCCATTGAATCCCAACTTCTCCCAGACATTTCCATGCTTCAATTGGTATATCATCCGGTCCAACGGCCTTCCCTGTCTTCATTCTTTTTAAAGCTTCTCTCACTTCTGTGGCACTAACTCTGCGATGGAACACGCGATCTCTCCCTTCCTGTGAAGCATACCCCTCCAAGTTTAACTCCCCTACATGTGTTCCATTGAGTAGGTTCCAAAAGTAATCCTTCCATCTATCTAAAATAGCTTTATCCTGCATTAAGACTCTTCCATCCTCATGCTTAACACACTTAACATGACTCAAGTCCCTAGTTTTTCGTTCTCTAGCCTTCGCTATCTTGAAAATATCCTTCTCCCCTTCCTTCGTACCTAGCCTATTATAAAGAGCATCATACGCTCTCTTCTTAGCTTCCCCTACTGCTCTACTACTCAACTTCTTAGCCTGCTTATAAAGCTCATAGGACTCTAGGCACCTATCTTTTTGCCACGCCTTAAAGCATTTTTTTCTTTTCCGCAATGGTTTGTTGCACATCCGCGTTCCACCACCATGTCTCCTTACCATAGAAACCTCCTCTTTTGGCCTGTCCTAACTCTTCCTTCGCACATCTTCTTATTCGGTTTGCCAAATGTTCGAAAAGATCCGCGCTACTAGTCTTATCCTTTGGTTCTAGATTCTCCCCACCCTCTGAAACTGACTGGCCACCCAAAATCCTCTTTCGAAATCTTTGGCACACATCTCCCTGTAAGGTCCACCACTTAATTCTCGGTCTAACCTGTTCTATAGCAATACGACTCCTACTCTTAAGACAAAAATCGAGAACTAACAGCCTATGTTGGGATGTCAGACACTCTCCTGGTATAACCTTACAATTTTTACACCTACCTAAATCGTGTCTCTTCACAAGAAAATAATCAATTTGACTTCTATTATGCCCACTCGCAAAGGTCACCAAGTGATCTGCCCTCTTCTTATAAAAAGTATTTACGATCCCAAAATCCTGAGCTAAAGCAAAATCTAGAATAGAAATCCCCGCAGTGTTTCGATCCCCAAAGCCTTGACCTCCATGTACCCTCTCATACCCAACTCTATCCTTACCGACATGGCCATTCAAATCCCCGCCTAGGAAAACCCTATCGGAAGAGGGAATTCCAAAAACTAACTCCTCTAAAGAGTCCCAAAAATCCTTCTTAGTCTCCTCGTCCAAACCCACTTGGGGTGCATACACACTAATAACATGCACTATCTCTAGTTCTAAAGCTAATTTAATACTTATGATTCTATCCCCAAACCTCCTAACGTCGACTACTGCATCTTTAAAAACTTTATCTACCACTATTCCCACCCCGTTCCTAGTGCCATCTTTACCAGAATAGAAGAGTTTGAACCCTCCTCCTAAATCTTTAGCCTTGTTCCCCTTCCATTTTGTCTCTTGAAGACAAACTATGTTTACTTTCCTCCTACGCATGACATCCACTAATTCTATTGTCTTTCCCGTCAAGGTTCCTATGTTCCAAGAGGCTAATCTAATCATTCTATCTCTAGCTCTAACCTGGACTAGCTTCTTTACTCGCCCCCGTCCAGAAAGGTGCGAGAACCCTTGCCTATTTAACACTACAGCCGGGCGCCGCTGTAGCGCGCCTTGCTCATTTGTCACTACACCCGAGCGTAGGTGCAGCGCGTCGCTTATAGCGGGGGACGCCCTATCCTTCTGCATTAATCTTTTTGAACCAATATCCATGAAAAGGGATGTGATGGGTTTTTTACGGTTGGCTATCACAAGCCTAACACCAACCCTCCTCCTTTATCCGGGCTTGGGACCGGCCGTTGCAACGGGCGGAGTTCACTGAGTACAAACAATTGAGTCAAAATAGAGTTTTTGATGTTTGTTAATTACAATGGAGGGAATGCATAACCTGGCAGCATTTTAATTCCACTTTTATTTTTAATACTCTGTTCCTATCACATTTGCTTTTATCTGGGACATAATTCATTTTGAGTATTGTCTATGTGCAAGGATGCAATCACTCCATTATTAGGATTCTTTAATGTTTTTTTAGATGACTTCAGTTTGGATTGGTTATGCCAAATCGTCAGCTGTGATTCTCGTTCATATTTTATTCTTCATGTACCACTTTTGATCTAGTTGTAGTAACTTTTACAAAAAAAACATTTAGGCAATGTCCTCCTTGAAGGAAGGGGAAGATGCTTTCATCAGGGTTGGAGAAGCTCTGGATTCTGCAACTAATCGGCAACATGGCCCTGATTCTGACACATCGACTATGCCTCCTACGGTCTCTACTGATCTGGGTCAAGTCAATTCAGCAATTCCAAATGGTCAAAATTCCCATACTCTGGAGTCCATTCCGAAAGCATGTGCAGCAGGCCCAAATGCAACCACTGCTTCTGATCGAAGCGAAGTACAGATTCCTTCAGAGCTTATATCTTCTTGCATCGCAACGATGCTTATGATTCAGGTAAGATGGGAAATATTTTCTAAACTGTCCTTCAGTTAATTTACCTATTTAAGACACATTACCATTCATGTACAAGTCCACCCCATATGAAGGGGTCATAATATACAACATTTTGTTTTGAGTTTTGAATCGCTGATAGAGCCTGAATTTGACTATTATTATTTTGATAAAAAATGCAGACTTGCACAGAGAGACAGTATCCACCAGCCGAGGTGGCCCAAATACTAGACTCTGCTGTCTCAAACCTGCAGCCTTTTTGTTCACAGAACCTTCCAATATATCGAGAGATACAAATGTGCATGGGACTCGTCAAGACTCAGATATTAGCATTGATACCTACTTAGATCCACCATCGATCTTGGTTGTGAGTATACTACTACAATAACAAATCAAGCAACTCTTGGTCATTTATGTCTTATCCCCCGACATAAGTTTAGAGACATGTTTTATGACATTTTGATTTGCAGATCAATCTGCATTGATCATAACTCTTGACTTTTATGTTAACATGTTTTTCATATTTCAATTATATATAAAAGCTGATGCTTAGGTATTCCTTTTGTTCTACGAGCCTATATGGATACAGGCTTGTTAACTTGCTGTGATAGACGAGTTTTCCATATTCAATCGTACCTGATTTGTTTGCCACATTTTGTTACATGGATAGTGCCAACACTTTTAGCTAAGCGATTGAGGGGGTCTTGGTAAATTTTCTGTATAAATAGGGATGGCAACGGGCATATTGAGGCTTATTTTGCCAAATCCATCCCAATTAAAAACCATCTTGTCCTGTCATGGATAGCGAATATCTGCTCTGCCCCCCATCTGAAGCACTCATCTCTCTTAAATCTCTACTCGTTTTGATTTAGATCTACGGTTAATTTGACCCCTTGGCCACACGTCAAATCTCTCCCAATTTCTTTGATCACTCAAACAACCTGCAATTCGCATCAAGAGGAGGAGGAGGAGAAGTTAGGGTTGTAAGGTCTTTATTCTTTAAGGGTATATTAGTAATAATACATCTATAATGAATATTCACAAGGCAAATCTGCGGAGCCGATAAAAGTCTTGAGTGATGAGTTCCATACTTCCAGGATGAAGGTATATTTGGTAGTCATTTTAGCCTTTTTTCCATCTTCTAAAGAGTCTAGCCAGCCCATTTAACAAGTTCTAAAGAAAAATCTGTGGATGTAAACTGTGATCATGACAGTCTAATGCTTGTTTATCTTGGAAGGTTCAAACTGGGTTCATAATCATCCTCTAAAATTCATAGTATGCAAAATTTCCAAGTTAGACCCATCAAAATGTTTTGGTGAGTTACCTCTACCCAACTATCCTTTTCCACGTGGATATAAATAATTAGAAACATAATAAAAATTAACAGAATTTGAATTGGTTTTTTCTTGTAACAAAAGAAATAAAAATAATGTAATAGTCTTAGTGGTATGGTTCACACTCCCAGGATGATGATGATGATGATGATGATGTATTAGTGGTTCATTAACCATTTTTCTCTAAAACCCAGACATTTTAATTAGTTGTTCTTATATGACAAGCAAAACTCGTTTCACCATTGTTCACTCAATTGAAGGTTCAAGCTCCAACGATTTGAGTGACAAAATAGATTTATAATTGGTGGGTAATGTCAGGAATGAACAATGATGACTCACTAAACAAGTTTAATTGCATTTACTCATTTTAATATTGAAGGTTTAATTAGAAACATAATAAAAATTAATAGAATTTATTTATTTTTTTCTTGGAACAAAAGAAATAAAAATAATGTAATAGTCATAGTGGTATAGTTCATACTTCCAGGACGATGGAGATGTGTCTAGTGGTTTTATTAACCTTTTTTTTTTTGAAAAATCTACTCACGTGCTAAACACCATTTCAAGGCACTAATCAGTGCTTTCTCCCTGGGCTACATAGAAAAGTTCATTTTTTTTAAAAACCCAAACAAGTTTTGTTGTTCTTAAATGAGAAGCAAAGCTTGTTTCACCGTTGCGCGGTCAATTAAAGCCTATCTTTGGTTCAGTCCGAGAATTCAAGGATTTGACTGACAAAAATGGACTTCTTTTGACTTCTAATTTGTGGGTAATGTTAGGAATGAACAATGATGAAGTTTGACTCATTAAACAAGTTTAATTGCATTCAAATGAAAGGCAAAGCTCATTTTAATGTTGTAGGTTCAATTAGAGGGGTCATTTCTTTGGATGCAATTTGATTTGAGTGACCAAATGAACTTCTTTTGACTTTCAATTTTTTGTTATATTTAGAATGGAAAACTAATTAAGTAATTGTGACTCACCAAACAAGTTTAGATGCGCTTAAATGAGAAACAAAAATTGTTTCAACATTTTAGGCTCAATTGAATGCCATTTCGGGTGCAATATGATGATAATCCAAGGATTTGAACAGTCAAACGCAATTCTTTGACAACAATCCATCCTTTGGCAGATGACTTGCTTTAAGATCTAGTCTAGCCTTGTATATAAATCAGGATGGTGTTTGGGGTTGGAGATAAAAGATGGCTGAAATTTTTCCAAATATATGAATCTAATGGATCGTATAGAATTTAAAGCACCAAGAGTGCATGAGTTCGATTCTCATACTCAATATTTAAATATTTATTTATTTTTCTTTAATTGTTGATGGTGGTGATTATGTATGTAAGCATGAATGATGAAACTTAAGGGTGATCATGTTTTAACAAGTTTTAAATTTTTATCGTGTCAACGACACAGGGAATACTCTAGTTTATATTACAAATGGTGTTTGAGGTTGGAGATAAAATACGGCTGAAATTTATCCAAATATAACAATCTAACAGATCACATAGAATTTACAACACCAAGAGTGCATGAGTTCGATTCTCATATTCAACATTTTGATATTTATTTATCTTAATATTTAAAGTAGACAAAAATCTATTTATTATGTTAAACTTTTATAGTGTCAATGTCACGAAGAATACCCAAGTAAACATACAATTCAAACCATAATAAAGGAAACTCCCCTAATATCTTCTGAATATTTATTTTCTTCCTCAGACTTCTTATCTACACCAATAATAAGGGAAGATCATTGAAATTGAGTAGTAGTACTGGAGTGATGAAGAACTTGATAATGTGTCGGGATTGTCATGAGGCATGCTTATAAATGAGAACTTAGAAAGGGATTTTGTTGAGTGTAATTGTTTATTGTAAATCATATTAAGGGAGTAATAGCATAATTATCAACTTAACAATGAAAGATGAATTCCATGTAATTGTGCATTACTAGCCATTGTTGCAATCCATTGGAGCGAAGGACAGTTCACTTTGTAGGAGATCAAATAACATTCGCTGGTTTGCTTCAGTACTTGCTCCAAAAAGACTATAGTGAATATCGTGAGGAGCGATACTCATGCAAAGTACGTCTTCAATAAATTCAAAAGCACCATTTGGTGCAATTTCAAAGTAAGCCCCAGCCAAGTTAAATGTTATGGCTGCTAACCCAACATCTGAGATGTGTGCTCCATGATAACATAGATCGAAGTACCCAGAGTCATCATTCACTTGCTGCACTGGAAGTTGTCGAAAATATGCCTGGACTGCTGGCTTCAAATAGTTTCATATGGCTCCCTTATAAGAAGAGTTAACGGAGAACCAGTGTCAACAATAAAGCCACCAAAATGACCATGTCGCGTGAAAGTTCCCTCAGGGATTCCAAGTCTATGTCCATTAACACTGATATCTAGCAAATTCACTTGGTAGAAAGGATCAGCAAGTATCAGTGGAGTTTTTTTTGGACGCACACCGGGTGGGAAATTCGTGTCATTCCCAAACCTTAATAAACTACTAGTTCTCGGTGGTTTCGTATAATCATGTAGGCAGTAGGAGAAACGCCCTTGAACTTGATTATATACCTGGTGAATGAAGGATTTTGGATTTGATCCCATGGCAAGTATACAAGCTGAAGGCTCTGCGAGGGCTGCTCTGCGGGGGTTGCGAGAGGCATCGGATCTGCTCTCTGCGAGGGCTTCAGATCTGCTCTCTCCTTCTCTCCTTCAGATCTGCTCCCCTTCAGACCTGCTCTCTCTCGGCTCCATATCTGTTACTCTTTTTTTTGCAGCTTTTCAATGAGTTTTTGGATTGCAAGCAGGTTAGGATGATGAGTACGAACCAAACGAACTGTGTTTCCTCCGTCTGCCCTCGTTGGGAAACACTCAACGATGAGAGGGAATCTGATATGAACCCTAGTATTAGCCAAGAAGAAGCTACACTTTTGGAAACGATTCCAAAAGAGATATCTGAAAGCATGGTCGCAGAGAACGACGCAGGATCTATTCCTGGTCCATCTGAACCTAATCCTAGTATTCCTGGTACTGCACACGCACAAGAAAAAAACACTAGAAACCCTATGAACTGGGCAGAAAAGCTTCAACAAAACAAGTATACAGGTACTACCAAGCTCCAATATATTCAGCCTAGTCTGCTGAATGGGAAAACAATTGTTAGAGTTAACACAGAGGACTTTCCTAGCATAATCAAGGAATGCAAAACTTTAATCATCGGACGTTTTGTAGGTAAAAGGCTGGCTTATAACTATGTCAAAGACTGCTTGATTCGGGCATGGGGTACCAAGGACTTTGATATGAGTATTCATGGTGACAAGAATTTTATCTTTAAGTTCAGGAACGAGGCAGATGGAAACAAAGCACTAGAGATGGGACCGCTTCATAAAGCAAGTAGGTTGTTCATCTTGCATAGGTGGGCACACACTATGGATGAGGAGGCCGAAGTGCTAAGCACGGTCCCCATCTGGATTACACTTAAAAAGATCCCTCTCTTCCTTTGGAACCCGAAAGGCATCCAACAGATTGCAAGTGCTGTTGGAATACCCATTATGCTTGATAAGGCTACAAAAGCTAGATCGAGACTAGCCTATGCGCAAGTGTGTAGAAGTGAACGTGAACAATCATTTTCCTAGAACAGTATCAGTGCTAGTGAATGAAGGCATGTTGTGCATGATAGAAGTCGAGTATGCATGGCTCTCTGTCAAATGCACAACTTGTGCAGGCTTCGGTCACTCCCTATCACAATGTCCTAAGAGTAAGAATGCTCCCAAGCCAGTGCATAAGGTCTGGCAAGTGGTAGACAAGAAGAAGAATGGGCAGAATGCAACCAGTAATGGCTGGAATGTAGCCCATGGACGTAACACGTTCAAAGTTCGTTCTAAGAACAAACCAAGCAACAATCCAACTGATAGTGCTCTTGAAACAATAGCGACCAGCACTTATACAGATCCTACTCAGAAGGAGATAGAAATTCCTAACATACAACCCAGGGGTTCAAGGTACGTGGTGCTGGATCAGATTGATAATGAGGATTCAGATGCTGAAGCAGTAGCAAAACTAGGTCTGTCTACCCCCGTATCTAACTCAGAGGAAAACCCAATGCAAGTAGTGGAAGTGCTAAAAACAAAGGTTGCAACTGCAGTTCCTGGTAGCGCAGTCTCTGGTATAGAAAGACAGGGGGAAGATCCGACAACGCTCATGGATTGGCTAACACCCCAAACCATCAATGTTTTGAATTCATAAATTGCAAGAATAGATAGGGATGCATTGGTCACCGAAATTAAAAGCTTACTTGAAGCGAAAACAGCAAAGGTGGGGCAAAACACTATTGAAAAAGAACATGAGGTTACCACAATACAGCCTCCCACAGAGTATGTTCCACGAATGTCTTCTTGAAGCAAGAAGACAAATCCTAAATTCAGGTAACTGATGATGATAATACAGGTAGAATGCAAATGCTTATTACAACCTTGTAAGGATGCTAGATTAGTGCTAGCATTTAATGGTTTCTATATCATGATTTATTATGTTTCGATTCTTTACGACGACTTCTCATACATCCTGGGGCCCACATTAGGTATGAATCAGGTCATGAGAATGCTTAAATGATTGATTGGTAATTACGAGGAAGAAAAGTTATACAGGTCTATCATGCAACCACTTTAGTAGCAGAACACTTTGCAAGGTTACTCCGTAACCTGGAGATAGTGAATCTAGAACTAATTAGGTTCTTTGTTGAAGCTTTGAAGCAAGTTTATTGTTTTGTAGATGATGAAACGAGTGAACGTATGAGCGATTGTAAACTTTATCATAATTTTTTTTTATTAATATAAGGTTCCGGGATCTTAAAAACCCCAGCTCACTTTCCAAAAAAAAAAGAAAAAGTATACCAGCTATAATATTCTCACTGCCGCTATTTTTACCAAAACGGACCCTGTTAACTATACCATTGCCAAATAATACACCTGGACTGTTTCTCGAGCCCCATTGTTTGATCTGAATGTCATGCTATCAAAGCCAAAGACACCCTCGATCGTATCAGTGTCTACATATTCTATTATATACTCACATGTATCATGACTGTCACATAATTTAGGGTCACACAAGTGATTGTGGCAACTGGGAAAAGCATGTGTTCTAGATTGATTCTACTTAAAAAAGGAACCACCCCTTAATGGGAAACAATCACTACATGCATCAGATTGCAGAGCTCGCAATATCCATTTGCAAGTAGAAATTCACCGGAGGTGTACCTAGGCCAACTTGAACTATGTATATTGCATTAAGAGCAGTTAAAATGTTAACGCGCATAGTATTTGGATGTGTTCTTGTAGTAGTAATAGTAGTACCATTTATGGTGGTGTCTGTGTCCTTCAATGTCAGTGAGGATGAACGGTGTAAAGCTCGTTGGTAAGATAATTGTCGCATTCACATATGTGTTTCTCTTAAAGTAAGATTAGGCTGTAATAGTGAGGACTCTGGGGAGAACCTGTGAATGAGCTTGAGGCTGAACCCTTGTTTGGATCCTAATATTTTTGCAGCTTCAGTGAGGCAGAGACTACTAGTAATGGATACGTAGAGAACGAGTATGGCAATTTGTCCATGGCTGGTTCTCTAGGTAGCCATTGTTGTTGTGTGCACCCGATATTGTCCCTAACTTAAACAACACCACCTATTGGGCCTTTTAGGCTATGAGGAAATAGACCATCTCCTTATACACCTCATGTGCGACCACGATCCTGTGGGTAGCACTCGGTGTACATGCTCGACTATTCCTGGCGTTGTTGGATCCATGAGCTTCATCCTGGATAGTTCATCTAGCGGATCGCGCACCTAGGATGCTCTACTGGCTCCCTACCCTGCGCCTGATCCCCTGAACATTGTGCTGCCTGCACTTCCACCTCGCCAAGTCCCCGCTGAACCATCGGCTCTGATACCACTTGTAGGTGCGCGCGCACCTGGATTCATTATACATAGCAACGATATTGTCCCAAATTTCAACACCTAACCACTCCCTTATAAACCTTAGCGGCAACTCCTCATTACTTGATGTGAGACTTTTCAAGCCAACATTATTCCAACAATTTTGTGTTGTTGGTTGTTGAGTCTAGCCATCCATTGTATTTATAATGCAATGAAAATCTTTATATTCAAATCTGAACGAGAGAGTACAGGACTTTAAAATTTTGCAAAATCTTTTGGGAACGATTTGAGCACTTTTGGGCTATAAAAAAAGTTGTACAGAGATTTCATCACCAGACTTTATGCATATTAAAATTTTTGATCGGCCAAATGTTAATATGGCTTTTTATGATTAAAATGGTAAATGTTACAAGACTACTAATGGTCTTTACAACATCAATGTCTTCTCAATTTCGTATGAATAAAGTTAATAGATTTTAATTTGATTTCGAATTGGCATACAAAACAGATGGATCCATGAGTTATTTGGAGATGTATTTGGGGAAGAAAAGGTCTGAAATGTATTAAGCAGTTAGTTGAATTGCCCTTCTGATCAGCATGCAAAACAGATGGATCCATGAGTTACGTAAAATTATGTAGATAGTGCAAACTAGTGCTTAAATTTGCTTATCCAATTGAGCTAACCATTATGTAACCATCCAGTGAGTGTTTGCTTAAAAAAAAAACATCAATGTGACCAAATCATTTCATATTGGCAAGTGTGATTAATGCTTGTTGTACATGCTTGAGTAAATTAGTTGCTGGGAAAGTGCCTGAATTGTAGAAGGAAGTAAGACCGAGTAATGTTACTTTTTTGGGGGTTTCATATACTTTTAGCCATTCAAGTCTTGTTGAATGTTGATATAGGCCTTGAGAACATGGATTCAATACACATCGTAGCCCAGTGTGTGTATATAAAATAGGAGTAATCTCTTGTTGAAGATTAACAGTTTTTAGCCACGATTATTACGAGAGGCACCCACTTTTGAATAAACACCATTCATTGTACATAGGCAAAACAAATTTGGAAAAATTCAGCACCATCTGTTCAATTAAAGTAAACACAAAGATCGATGAAAATTAACTAGCAAAAAGCGAAAAAGAAAAATCACCAAATGTGAAGAAAAGTCTTAGATGGAGCCAACCCATTTTGACAAGTCGATAAAAAAAAATATTTACAGGGCATTATTTGATGTGGAAAAACTTGTAATGGATCCTATTTGTCATAATGGGCTTACTGAATGACTCGTACATCTACCCTTTAGAATTAATGAATTATTTGCATATCATTGTAATAACTTTAAGAGTCATGATTTGATTTGGATCATAGCTTCCTCGGGATGACAACACTATTTTAAAGTGAGCTAGGTCCATTGCAAAATGATTTGATGGTTTATCCATCAACCATTATTTATTTTCTCTAACTCAACTCTCTTCACATCTCTTCAACTTCTCAGGGGGGGGGGGGGGGGGGGGGGGGTGCTGCCCCCCTTTCAACTCCGATGCTTGCGTTATTATGGACTTGCGTGAGATGCACGCGCAGTAAGGGGTTTAAGCATTTTTACTCAAATGAGGTTCGTTCTCGGATTGAGCTTGGGTTGGAGAACTCAAATGAGCATCACCGGTGAAAATCCTCTTTAGGGGTGGGCACAGAACGGGATGGACCTCATTCCTATCCCATCTCATTTGTTCGGGATAGACCTCATTCCGATCTCATCTCATCCCAAATGGATTTGGGACATGATGGGACGGGATAAACATGTACTAAATAGTTCTCCAATGAAAAATAACAAAAAAATTAATCTTACATTGCTCTCACACAAATGCCCAATTTATGTACGTATAACTTTCAACATATTAATATTAAATGTCATATAAAATTTCATCTCACATTACTCACACACAAATAGTCCCCATGAGCTTCTCAAGGTTGATCGGCTGTCTGATGGTTGCGTTATTATGGACTTGCGTGATATACACATGAAGTTGGAGCTTTGAGCATTTTTACGCAACTGAGCTTCGTTCTGGGATTGAGTTTGGGTTGGAGAACTCAAATGAGCATCACTATCTTTGTTGCGTCATTGTTTTAGGATCTAATATAAATCCTGCACTTTAAACAAAAAAATCTGGACAAGCGTTTATAGGGATCATCTTTATTAATGTTAACAATTCAGCCCAAACTTTACTTTAACCTCACAAATAATGGATTTGATTTCGGTGGTCCAACATCACGCAATGTGATCTATGAAAATATTTTATTTTAACCTCACAAATAATGGAATACTGGGAGTACAACCATTCCAATACTTATAAGGGAACCAAGGGAATTCGGATGCAAAATGTACAATGTCGAAATGACGAGTATTTACAAATGTCACCCTTATTACAAAGTTGAAGTCACAAACAAGAATCATAATTTGCTACTGAGTGTCATTTGATTTGATGTTCTCTTGGGTTGCAAATGATGGCTCAGTGATTGAGCAGTGGCAAATGATATCATTAGGTCATGGAATCGAACCCAACCGACGACATTTGAAATAGGAAGGGGTTAAGGGATTAAATAATAATAATAATAATAATGTAAGGTAGACTTTACTTGGGCTTTTTTTGGGTTTAAGATGTTGTGTTATTGACCCTCTTACTTTTAAATAAGAGCCACAACCATTTAGCGCCAATTGATGGCTTTGAAGAGAACTCTTTCCCTTGTGTGCACAAATACCCTATTTGTTCAACTACTACAAAACCCTAACAATTTCAATTCCACTCCTTCGATTCACAACAACATTTTAAAATCTGGAATTCTAAGTAACACCTTCATCACAAACCATCTCTTGAATGGGTACATTCGAAATCGACGTATCAAACATGCCCACCAACTGTTTGACGAAATGCTTGACCCAAATGTTGTGTCTTGGACATCCATTATGGCAGGTTATGTGGATAATGGACACCCAAAGACCGCTCTCCAACTCTACGGAACAATGCGTAGAGGCGATGTATTTCCCAATTCTTTCACCTTTGCCACCGTGATTAATGCGTGCTCTTTCATAGCTGACCTTGAAACGGGGCGTAAAATTCATGCTCAGATTAAGACAATGGGGCTTGATTCTGACCTTGTACTGTGCACTTCTCTTGTGGACATGTATGGGAAGTGCAATGATGTTATTGAAGCTCGTAGAGTTTTTGATACAATGAGTTATAGGAATGTTGTTACTTGGACTTGTATGATAGTGGCTTATGCGCAAAATGCACTAGGTGAGGATGCGCTTGGACTACTTAGAGAATTTAGCAAGACACCATTGATGTCACCGAATCATTTCATGTTGGCAAGTGTGATTAATGCTTGTGCAAGCTTGGGTAAATTAGTAGCAGGCAAAGTGACACATGGAGCTGTGATTCGACGAGGTCATGATGGAAATGATGTGGTTACGAGTGCACTGGTTGACATGTATGCAAAATGTGGGTGCTTGAACTATTCAGAAAAGATTTTTAGAAGGATGCAGCACCCTTGTGTAATCTCTTACACCTCAATGATCATTGGAACTGCAAAGTATGGACTTGGGGATGTCTCACTTGCTTTGTTTGAGGACATGCTTAAGACGGGGATAAGACCGAATGATGTTACTTTTGTCGGCGTTTTGCATGCTTGTAGCCATTCAGGTCTTGTTGATATAGGCCTTGGGCACTTGGACTCCATGTACACAATACATGGGATAGTGCCTGATGCTAAGCACTATATGTGTGTTGTGGACATGCTTGCCCGTGTGGGCTGTCTTGATAAGGCCTATCGATTGGCTGAGACAGTTCGAACAAATTCAGAAGATGCTGCATTGATGTGGGGTTCATTGCTTTCGGCTAGTAGGACTCATGGCAGGTTAGATCTCACTATGGAAGCAGGAAAAAGGCTTATTGAATCAAACCAACAAATGGCAGCCGCATATGTGACAATGTCAAATACATATGCATCGATAGGGAAGTGGGACAATGTGTCTTGGCTAAGGTCCGAGATGAAGCGTCATGGAGTACATAAGGAACCTGGATGCAGTTGGCTTGAGATCAAGGATATGACATACGTTTTCTATGCCGGGGATGTTTCTTTATGCCCCCGAGGGGATGAAATCATGATTTATTTAAAGGAGTTGGAAGTGAGAATGAAGGAAAGAGGGTATGTTGGTAGTGGCAATGGCTTGGTGTTTATTGATGTAGAAGAGGAGGCTAAGGAGGCTATTGTGGGTCTTCATAGTGAAAAATTGGCTTTGGGGTTTGGCTTGTTAACCATTCCCAAAGGCAGTACAATTAGAGTGATGAAGAACTTGAGAATGTGTTGGGATTGTCATGAGGCATTTAAGCTTATTAGTCAGATTGTGGAGAGGGATTTTGTTGTGAGAGATGTGAATAGATTTCATCACTTTAGTTTTGGGTGTTGTACTTGCAAAGATTTCTGGTGATTGCATCATCTAATGACATACATCCATTTACAAGTGTATTTACTTTACCATTCTCAACTGTGTTCCATTTTCTGATTCTTTGTTTAATTGGGCTCTATTAAATTCTGTTTCTTAATGGTACAGATTAATCAAGAATGGGCGGGGCAACAGATTGATCGAGCTTTGTTGAAAAATGTGGTGGATATTTTTGTTGAAATTGGCATGGGAAAATGGATTGCTATGAGAATGACTTTGAAGAAGCTTTAGTTACAGATGCAAGCTCTTAGTATTCCTGTAAAGCTTCTAGCTGGATCCAAGAAGATTCTTGTCCGGATTACATGTTAAAGGTATCTTGTTTGTATATTGTGTGGTGTTTAGTCGGCATAATTTAGATCTATGATTGACAATGTGTATCCTTGAAATTTCTTAGGCTGAGGAACATTTGAAAAGGGAGAAGATAGGGTTTCTCATTACCTGTATTTTAGTAGTGAGCCAAAATTGCTGCAGGTATTGTTCAATCAGTCACTGTTGGTTTTGTGCAACAAGATTCCAGGATGGGTATTCTGTTTAATGAAGAGGCAAGGACATAACTAATTTTTGAACTTGACTTCATTTTACAGAAAGTGGAATATGAATTGTTGACTGTTTGTGGAAGCCAATTACTTGAAAAGGAAAACTCTGGTTGTTATGCATTACTAAGAGATGACAAGGTTTGCATTATTGTGAACTTTGCTTCTTTTCTTGAATCACAATTTGGAGGATTGCTAAGTTGTGTTGTTACTTTTGTGGATTAGGTGGATGATCTCTCAAGGATGTATAGACTTTTTATCCGAATACCAAATGGCTTAGACCCACCCTGTTTCTAAAATGTTTAAAGAGGCAAGACATGTTTATTATGATTTTAAAATTAATTTGAACATGGGATTTACTAATCTGATTTTTTGTTGGTGTAGCATACAATAAAAAGGTTGGTTACTTACATTTCTTTTGTGTGATCCTAGCTATTATCTTAAGTAGGTATTGTGTCTTCTTATGTCTCAGTCTCACGTGTTACTTTGATGCTACGTTACAATGACACGGGTATATGTTCGGTGTCCAACACAAGTACAAAGTGTCCAGCACTGTCACCTCAAACCCCACTAATTCGGGAACATGTTCATATAGCTACACAGTTATTACTTTTTCAATTATAAACTTGGTTTTGTTCATATCTTTTACTCATAATTCTTAATATATTGCTTGATTTGTATCAAAATCCTAGCTTGATTAAGTTTCATAGACTCCATATATGGATTTGGTCATTGCCATTCATTGTTGGAATATTTACATTAATGGCACAAGCCTTTTGATGGAACCTTTTCCGAACAATCTATTGAAGACATGAACTTTCCAAAGTTATAACACGTATTTTCAAGTTGTTAATATGGTATTTTAATGTCATTGCAACGATGTTTTTCACAGGCATAGAAAAGGGATGTGGTCGGTTTGCCAGAGCAGGTTCGTAAACCTCAAAATTCTTACAATTTCTCATTAGCACCGAACTATTTGTGCTAGGAGACCTTGTTAGCATAGTAATTTCTCGTGGTTTGCATGTTTTTGTGAGGAAAGAAATTGAGTTGCATGATAAGTATTTGGCTTATGTGAACAACTGCTTTTCGCACAATTCTCTTCTCCCCAAGGTTTGTATTGGACAGTGGTTTTGTCGATCTTTTTTAGTATCAATTTTCTTATATCTATATTTGAGAGGTTGCTTTTGTTGTTGTTTTTTGAGGCACTTGAAGAGGCTTTTGAGGTCTTCTGCAACAAGAACGTTGCTGGCAGCACAACTTCAGAACTATTAACTACTTACTATGTTAATGTTCTTAAGAAAGGTGGAAATGAGAAACTGACTGATGAAGCAATCGAAGAAACGCTTGAGAATGTAGCTTCCTATCTTTCCTTTTATGAGTATTATTAGTTTTTACCCCTTTCAACCATTTGTTGTTATACTTCTGTTGTGATTTAACTTCTCAAGTTGCTAATCTGAACAGGTAGTAAGGCTGCTTATATCAGTGATAAAGATCTTTTTGCTGAATTTTATAGGTAAGATTTGTTTGTCAAAAATTGCTTTGGTTCTGGTATGGATTAACATTAGAGCATTCGCAAATATTTTATTTATTTTTGCTTCTGATGTGTTTTGGCAGAAAAATACTTTCTCAGCGACTGCTATTTCAAACAAGTGCAAATGATGTGGTGGACAGTTCACCTCAAAGATGGAGGGAATGGTCAGTTTCTTCTGATAATCATTACTTACGAACTAGTATCTTGTGCATGTGTGCTCTGAAATTCCCTATATGAAAATTTTAATTGGGTATTCTTTTATCTTCTTTCAGATAACAGACTTAACATTAGGAAGGGAAAACCAGGCCAATTTTGAGGATTATCTTCGCGATAATCCGAATGTGAAACCTGGGATTGACTTGTCAGTCACAGTTTTAACTACTGGATTTTGGCCATCTTATAAATCACTTGATTTGAATCTACCAATCGAGATGGTAAGAATCCTTTCAAGTTTTATATATCCAGCTATCAAGTTTTATATAAGCTCTTCTCGCAAAAGAGTTGTGTCTAAGGCTGCCCACTACATCAATTTACTTGCCTTCATCTTCATGACATATTGCTTTAGAATGACTTTAAAGTATTTTTTTAGTGACCTGTTCTGGAGACATTATTTATAGCCAAATGCATGTTTAACCTTTCTCAAGTTCTGTTTGCCTGGAATCAATGGAATTATTACCCCCTGCCATGTTGATTGGTGAACCTTCAATGCGACAGACCAAACAAAACTCATGGTTTTGAGCCAAATCACTACTCTGCCAACTTATGCTAAGGAGAGTTCCAGGCATCCAGCCAAACAATCATCTCTCCCTATGCTATCAACATCACCACCATTGCAAGCTTCGAGCAAAGGCTAAAGAAGAAGTTGAATAGGTCTGACCCAAATCAAATAAAAAACACAACAAAACGCACGGTAGAACTGGTTCTAGTGAGTTACCACTATCCTCTGCCACATTCAAAATAAAAATGCTTAAAAAATAATTAATGGCTTTAAATTTGGTTTTTTGTTCAAACAAAAATCACAACCATGTAAAAGTCACAGTGATGAGTTTCATATTTCCATGGTAATGGAGAATGTATTTGGCGCTGTTATTAGCCCATTCTCCATCCAGTTTAATGCCTAGCCAGCCCACTTAACAAGTCAATGAAAACTCTATGCAGACATAAATTTTTAGAATGAGGCTAGAGAATCAGGTTTTGCAACTAGGATGATGTGGCATCATTAGAGGAGATTATTTACAACCTTGAGATGCATGTAAACACTTTGAAAATCTCATTATTCTTTCGAGATCAAGTCATGTCACCCCAATTGCAAAACCTGATTTTCTAGTATTTTTGAAAATTTTATCACGAGATGTGTTGGTGAAACCAACAACAAAAATAAAAACAATGTCATGGACATTTTTTGCGTATGGTTGGATGAGCTCATCGTCGCATTTGTTTCTTGAAATTATTTGTCCAATAGGCCGAACTATTATTTTGACTTATTTACTTACATATCGAGCTCTATTCATGATATATTGAACTAGTTGATTTAGTCCTAGAGCCACCACAGTCTTAAGCAACTATTGTTTATTGCACCATTTTTATTTATGAACTTGTATTTTGTCTACAATTCATTGGGAAGCTCGCCGTATCTAAAACACACATTTGGCACCAACATCTATTGACCTAAGTCAATGAGGGTCGTGAGTTATAACAATCACAAACAAGTAAAAATCTCATTGATAAGATCACAAATAATTAATTATTCCAGAAAGATAAAGGTGTAAATGGTGGTGGTTTTTAGGCCTTCTCCATCAAAGAGTCTAACGTCAATCCAACCCATTTAACATGTCGATGAAAATTCTTTGTGGGCATAAATTGTGATCATGCATGAGACATGCCCTAAAGAACAATCTTGTTTATCTTGGAGGATTTGAAGAGTCTAACAAGAAAGAAAATAATGTGTGTGGGAAATTTCATGCATTCGACTTTGTATTTTGGAGTTTTGTATGACATTTCATGCGATGGATCTATTTATCAAAAGTCAGTCCACCAAAGGCCCCAAAAAGACTTACCACCGATAAGGAATGTGATTTCTCGAAAAATGTTGAAATTTTGCAACTTTAGTGAGACATAGACTAGTTGTTTGTTGTCAGAGTTTGGCCATCCATTAATTGTTAAATTTTCATAAAAATATGTAACACTAACTTATCATTTTTATCATAAAAATCATTTGTTGGTTAAATTTTCTGATTTATAAACATTAATTTATTTTAGAACATATTGCAACTAATTGCAAAATAACTTGTATTTTGTCTACAACTCATTGGGAATCTCACCTTAACTAAAACACACATTTGACAACAACATCTATTGACCTAAATCTATGGAGGTCGTGAGTTATAATAATCACAAACAAGTCAATTACTCATTGATAAGATTACAAATAATTATTCCAGAGAGATAAAGATGGACATGGTGGTGGTTTTTAGCCCTTCTCCATCAAAGTGTCTAATGTCAATCCAACCCATTTAATAAGTCGATGAAAATTCTTTGTGGACATAAATTATGATCAGGAGACATGCCCTAAAGAACAAACTTGTTTATCTTGGCGGATTCGAAGAGTCTAACAAGAAAGAAAATAATGTGTTGGAAATTTTATGCATTTGACTTTGTATTTGTGAGTGATAGGACTGCAACTCAACATGTGCTCGGGCTGGCCTTGCTTCGACTTGCATATTGGTAGGCTAGCTTACGAGCGCAAAATGCTCTAGGTGAACATACGCTTGGACTACTCAGATAATTAAGCAAAACAACACCGATTGATGGTATTTAATGAGATGCCGACTTTAACTATGTATACTGCATCAATAGTTGTAAACATGTTACCACGTATGGTATCTGGATGAGTTGTTGCAGTAGTACAATTTATGGTGGTGTCTGCATTCTTCAATAATAATGAGGAAGAACAGCGTAAAGCTTATTGATAAGATAATTGTTGCATATGTCTGTGTGTTTCTTAATTTTAGAGTGAGATTAGGCTGGTATAGTGGGGACTCTCGGGAGAATCTGTGAATGAGCTTGAGGCTGGAGCCCTGTTTGGATCCCAAAAATTTTGCAACTTCAGTGAGACATAGACTAGTTGTTTGTTGTCGGAGTTTAGCCATCCATTAATTGTTATGGGAGTTGCTACGTGTAACTAACTATTTGGCTCGGTTGCACAAACTCTTTGTTGCACTGGTATTTTGTGATGTTTTCACTTTATTGCACCAACCTAAAATATGTAACACTGACTTATCATTTTTATCATAAAAATAATTTGTTGGTTAAATTTTCTGATTTATAAACATTAATTTATTTTAGAACATATTGCAACTAATTGAAAAACAACTTGTATTTTGTCTACAACTCATTGGGAATCTCATCTTAACTAAAACACACATTTGACAACAACATCTATTGACCTAAATCTATGGAGGTCGTGAGTTATAATAATCACAAACAAGTCAATTTCTCATTGATAAGATCACAAATAATTATTCTAGAGAGATAAAGATGGACACGGTGGTGGTTTTTAGCCCTTCTCCATCAAAGAGTCTAATGTCAATCCAACCCATTTAATAAGTCGATGAAAATTCTTTGTGGACATAAATTATGATCATGAGACATGCCCTAAAGAACAAGCTTGTTTATCATGGCGGATTCGAAGAGTCTAACAAGAAAGAAAATAATGTGTTGGAAATTTTATGCATTTGACTTTGTATTTTGGAGTTTTGTATGACATATTTCATGCGATGGATCTATCTATCAAAAGTCAGTCCATCAAAGGGCCCAAAAAGACTTGCCACCGACAAGAAATGTTAAATTTTCAAGAAATATATTTTTTTTGAGCTACCAAAATTTCTTCCGAAATAATTTATATAATAATCAATGGAGGTCATGAGTTACAACAGTCCAAACCCATTTAATAAAAGTATAATTTAATTACCAAATTTTAAAACCAACTCAAAGATAGCAAAAAAAAAAAAGTTTATCTTCAGTTATAAATACCAAATTCATTCACTATGTACTCCCTTTTGTATAACAGAGCCACTTTAAAGAGTTTTTTTTTTTTTAAAACCGATTCTTATGGCAAAAAAATAATAATTCAAATATTCATTTTAGATCGAGAAATTCTAATTTTTTGTGTATGGTTGGATGAGCTCATCTTCGCATTTGTTTCTTGAAATTATTTGTCCAATAGGCCGAGCTATTATCTTGACTTATTTGCTTACATATCGAGCCCTATTAATGATATATTGAACCAGTATGTGTACCATGATTTTGCATAGTTGTCCTAGGGCCACCATAGTCTTAAGCAACAATAGTTTGTTGCACCATTTTTATTTATGAACTTGTATTTTGTCTACAACTCATTGGGAAGCTCGCCGTATCTAAAACACACATTTGGCACCAACATCTATTGACCTAAATCAATGGAGGTCGTGAGCTATAACAATCACAAACAAGTCAATTTCTCATTGATAAGATCACAAATAATTATTCCAGAGAGATAAAGATGGACACGGTGGTGGTTTTTAGCCCTTCTCCATCAAATAGTCTAATGTCAATCCAACCCATTTAATAAGTCGATGAAAATTCTTTGTGGACATAAATTGTGATCATGAGACATGCCTTAAAGAACAAACTTGTTTATCTTGGCGGATTCGAAGAGTCTAACAAGAAAGATAATAATGTGTTAGAAATTTCATGCATTCGACTTTGTATTTTGGAGTGTTGTATGACATTTCATGCGATGGATCACGAAAGGCACTCACTTTTGAATAAAGAAATGCACTCACTTTTGAATAAAGACATTCGTTGTACATGGGCAAAAGTTTGTTGGAAAAATTCAGCACCATTTCTTCAATTAAAGTAAGCATTTATACAAAATGAGAAAGATCGATGAAAATCAAATCAACCAGCAAAAAGCTAAAAAGAAAAATCACCAAATGTGAAGAAAAGTCTTACATCGAACCAATCCTTTTCGACAAGTCCATTAAAAAAATATATTACATGGCATTATTTGATGTGGAAAAACTTGTAATGGACCCTATTTGTCATAATGGGCTGATTGAGCGACTCATACATCTACCCTTTAGAATTATTTGCATCTCGTTGTAATAACTTTAGGGGTCATGATTCGATTTGGATCATAACCCACTCGGGAAGAGAGCATCCTTTTTAAGTGAGTTGAGTCCATTGCGAAATAATTTGATGGTTTAATTTACCAACCATTGTTCATTTTCTCTAACTCAAATTTCTTCACCTCCACTTCAACCCCTCATTCGATCTTCATCATATTAATCCTCACTTTTCGTTGAATCTTTTGGCCTGAATTTATCCCCTGCTCTTTCTCTCTCTCTCTAAATCTATTTTTGATGCAATTATCCAACGGTGGATGAAGTGATCTTTTAAATGGATTTCGAAAATTCGATCAATCTTGATTTTTTTAAAAATATATCAATGAACTTTTGACGACATACATGTGAGTGTTAATTTCAAGAGGTGCATCGATAGATGATCTGAATTTGAAATTGAATCTGATTTAATCTATTAGGTTTTAATAGTTTTGCCTTATATCCATGAAATCCTTATCAAGTGTAGCTCTAGAACACTAAACAATTTTTTATTTAGAGCTTGGTAAGAAAAATAATAATTTTATTTGTAACAAAGTGTCAATATGATAATGTTTGTGAACATATTGGTGCCAATATGATAATGTTTGCGAACATATTTAATGGTTGGAAGTGTTATTGACTATAGCTTTTAAAATACTAAGGGAGTATTTTTGGCAATGCACTAAAAATAACTTATTTGCTTATAACCATAGAAAACTAGCTAAGTTTAATATGGATGCATCAATTAATATTTTCTACTTTTCAGTAGTTACCTTTTTGCTAAATTTTGTAGCTTATATTTTTTGGTTTTTAACTTGTTAAACAACTTGTCTTTTAAAATAACTACATCACCTTATTTTTTGTGACCACATATTCTCCACTTTTTTTCATTCATACCAATTCATTTATCAAACTTACCACCAAAAAAACTACCTAATTTGTAGCATAAGTTATTCAAAAATTAGTTGAAGTGATTAGGCTTTTGGTTTTCAAATGCCCTTTAATTAATTTTGTATTTGAAGTAATATTATTGGTAACAAAGTATGATCTGATAATGTTTGACGATGCATTAACTATGAAGTCAAAACAGATATTGAGTCTAGTTTTTAGAACACTAAACGATTTTTTATTTGATATTCGAAGAAAAGTTACCGATTTTATTCGTAACAGGGTGTCAATGTGATAATGTTTGCGAATGCGTCAAATTTGAATTCAAAACTGATTTATTTGGGAACATTCTAATGCCCTTGCCATACATGGGTCAAAGCGTTATTGAGTCTAATTTCTAGAATACTAGTTTTGTATTTTGAGCTTCGGAAAAAAAGCTATGATTTTATTTGTAATAGAGTGTGAATTTGATTTTTATTTTGTCACGCAAAAAACAAATCAGGTTTGTTGTGATCGGCTTGGATTGGTTTTGAAAATCAAACAATTCAAAGAGAGTTTTGATTTGTTTGGCTTGGTTTTGTAAATTGAACAATTCAAAAAGACACTTGGTTATTGAAACAAAAGTATGATTTAATGACCAATTTTTAAAATCGATTCAAAAATAGCAAAAAAAAATAATCTTCAATTATAAATACCAGAGTCATTCACTACGTACTCCCTTTTGTATAACAGAGCCACTCTAAAGAGGCTTTTATTTTATAAATTGATTCTCAAGGGGAAAAAAAATTCAAATGCACATTTTAGATCAAGAAAAATTCTAATTTTTTGTGGTTTGTCCGACTCGGTTTTTAAAATGTGGCATTTGAGAACTGATTTTTTAGAAATATTGCCAAAAAAAATATGGTTTTAAATTACGACTTTGAAGCAAATAGAGTCGCACTGTTGAAATCAAGTCTTTTGTTGTTATTATCGCTTTTCAGAAATGACTCTATGGAAATATTTTTGATTTAATTTTCAAGGTGCTACGCGTATGCATATACTTACCCTTTTATTAATATGATTAATTAAAATAAAATCATTTGCTCATCACACATGAATAATTCATGCGTATTTGATCGAGTATATAAGTCCCAATTCTAGGCAGCCAGGCTTTATAGCCACCTTTTAGCCATATTTTGGGTTTTTTATATTTCTACCCATTCTATAGATAATGTTTGTAGTTGTGTTTTAAAGAGAATGGGTAAAAGTGTAAAAAAAAGTCCAAGCCTGGCCAAAAAATGGCTTTAAAGCCTAAAAGAGTTTGTCTAGACAGCCAGACTTTAAAGTCATTTTTATTGTCAGACTTGTTCTTTTTTACACTTTTACTCTTCTTTAAAACACAACCACAAACATTATCTATAGAAGGGGTAAAAGTGTAAAAAATCCAAAATCTGGCAAAAAAGTGGCTATAAAGCCTAGTTGTCTAGAATTGTGGATATGACTAATGTGTGAGTCTAGCCAGCCAAGTTTGCTGGCCACTTTTGGACTAAGTCTTAGACTTTTTTACACATTCTCTTTAAAACACAACCACAAATACCACCTATAGAATGGGTAGAATTATAAAAAAAAATGTCAAGTCATGGCCCAAAAATTGTAAAAAATGCCAAGATGTGGTCCAAAAATGGCTAGCAAATCTGACTGGCTAGAATTGTTGATGAGTAATTTAATTGAAAGAAATTTTGTAATTTTTATAAAATAATAAAATTTTATTATAAAAATATTGATGCTTGGACATATGTTTGATTCATACTACTAGCTATTATCTAAAACGGAAATGATACAAATATAAAGAAATAATAAGAAAGTATATAAAATAGAAACTGTATAAATATCAAGAAAGAAGAAATTATATGATTCTGTGTGTGTATAAAATTAACTATGATTTGCTTAATATAAGGTTAGTTTAAAAAAAAAAACAGTGATGCATGTATTCGCCATTAACAAGCCTAAACGCTAAAATAATCAAACAGTAGAGTTGCATAGAAAGAGTAAAGCAAATTAAAATAGACTACACCTATATATAGACTTCCTAAAACAAGCAATGTTAAACATTTTTCAAGGCGGGCATATACTCACCCTTTTTATTAATATGATTAATTATATACTAAAATCACGTACTATATGAGTAATTTACTTAAAATAAATTTCATAATTTTATATTAGAATAAATTATATAATAAAATTATGTAATTTTATAATATAATAAAATTTTATCATGCGTATATGGATATATTTCCACCAAAGGGCTGAAAAGACACCCATGATGTACTCGCATGTCAGCATCGAACCAACCCATTTGACAAGTCAATAAAGAAAAATCGTTGTAGGGCCTTATTATTTATTTCATGTGGAAAAAACTTGTAATGGACCCTACTTGTCATAATCGGCTAATAAAAAAAAATCTTCACTAGGCATTGATGAGATAGTAGGAAGTTGGAAGAAAGTGAAGATGTTGCGTTGTTAATGCGGGGCTCATTGCTTTCAGCTAAGTAGGACCCATGACAGGTTAGATGTTACTATTGAAGTGGGGAAAAAAGTTAACTGAGTCTTAATATTGAATATACTAGCTAATAGCTATGCGGATGCATATAATCACACCATACATGATAATTCATGCGTGATTGATCGACTATATGAGTAATTTACTTGAAATAAATTTCATAATTTTATAATATAATAAAATTTATCATGCATCAATGTTTGATTCATACTTATATATGTTTACAAACATTTTTTCTCATCAATCATGCATATATGGATATATTTATCAAAAGTAGTCAGTCCACCAAAGGGCCGAAAAGACTTACCACGAAACACACGCCGACCCATCTACCTTTATCACAATGAAATGATCTAGGCTCCATCTCTATAAAAGGAGACAACTACACACACTCTTTGTATCATCCATCCATCCATCCATCATTTGAGTGTTAATTACAGCAACAATATGGAGAGAAGAATACCTAATCACTACCTTGATAACATTTCCATTAACACCATCTTGCTATTTGTGCTATGCTACATCCTCTTCAACGTCATTCCCTGCTGTTGCAACCAAGCCCCGACCATGCTCTGCTCACACGTCGAAAGAGAGGCCCTACTCAAATTCAAGCATTCCCTCAGTGATCCTTCCAACAGGCTACGTTCTTGGGCTGGAGACGATTGTTGCAACTGGGCTGGAATCCGATGCGACAATAGAACCGGAAGCGTCATCCAGCTGGACGTTCACAACCCGCATCCATTTAATTGGACCCGTTCTCATGAAAACAATGGTCATGATCCAGTATATGCCAAATCATGCTTGGCGGGTAAAGAGGTAAATCCTTCCTTACTTGACTTGAAACATTTGAAACAGTTGGACTTGAGTCAAAACAATTTCTCGGGAATTCCCATTCCAAATTTCTTTGGATCATTTTCAGAATTGAGATATCTTAACCTCTCTTCCTCTTTCTTCGGTGGTGTTGTTCCACATCATCTTGGAAATTTGTCTAACTTGTGCTCTCTTGATCTAAATTTGGTTGGATATGATGGTCCATATGATGTACCCCAAGTGAGAGTCAACAATTTGCAGTGGGTGTCAGGTTTGTCTCATCTCAAGCATCTTGACATGAGTTTCGTGAACCTCAGTCAAGCATTTAATCCACTCCAAGCACTCAATTCCATTCCTCATCTGCTTGAATTGCATTTGCAACATTGTGGAATCTCTGAAAACCTTCAATTGTCCATCTCGGATCTCAATCTCACATCCCTAGTCGTCTTGAATCTCGCTCAAAATGATTTCCATGGTCCACTTCCAAATTTTATCCAAAACATGACTTCACTACAAGTTTTGGAACTTTTTTTGAATAGTTTAAATGGAACAATTCACCATGATTTGAGCCACCTATGCAACTTGGAAATACTACGTTTGGGTATGAATGAACTCTCAGGGGAGATCCATAAGCTTTTCCAAAACTCGTCATCATCCAAATGTTTCAAAAATAGTAAATTAGAGGAATTACATTTGTCCTTTAATGAGCTAAGTGGGCATGTGCCTGATTGGTTGGGCCAACTTAAAAATCTAAGATGTCTTTATCTACATTATAATTCCTTTGTGGGCCCTCTTCCTCCATCTCTTTGGAAATTGTCATCACTCAGATCCCTGTTTCTAGCATATAATAAATTTGAAGGAGTTCTATCTGATATTCACTTTGCAAATCTCTCCAATTTAAAAGGATTACAACTGAGCTCAAACTCTTTGATATTGAATACAAGTTCTGATTGGATACCTCCTTTTCAACTTGATTTTATCGGGTTAGGATCATGCAAAATGGAGCCCAAATTTCCTATGTGGCTCAAAACACAAAAGAATTTGTGGTACTTGAATATCTCAAATGCTAACATCAAAGATACGGTGCCCACATGGTTGTTTGATTTATTTTCTAATTTATTAGGAAATCAATTATTCATAGACCTGTCTTACAACCAACTGTATGGAAGCCTTCCAAAGATTTTTATAAGCAGGAATGTTGACTATTTTAGGTTGGATTTACACCACAACAATTTTGACGGTCCATTGCCACATCTCCCTTCAAGTGCAACTATTATAGATGTTTCTCACAACTTCTTCTTTGGACCTATTCATCATATTGGAGTTACCTTTCCCAATTTGCAAGTTCTAGTCCTCTCTAATAACTCTTTCACTGGCACGATCCCACACTCTTTATGTGAAATGAAGTCCTTGTATGTTCTTGATCTCTCCATGAACCATTTATCTAGACACCTCCCTCAATGTTTGGGTAATTTGCAGCAGTTAGAGGTTCTTGACCTATCATCCAATAACATTTCAGGAACTATTCCAAGCTCCATATCGGAATTGTTTCAATTAAAATCATTGCACTTGAGCATGAACAAATTTCATGGACAAATACCTTTGTCCTTGATGAATTGTACAAGCTTAATAACTCTCGATCTTGGAGAAAACAAACTGTCTGGAAGTGTTCCTACTTGGATTGGTGAAAATTTGTCTTCTTTAACAATCCTAAAGCTGCGACAAAACAAAATGAATGGTATAATTCCTTTACAACTATGTCATTTGACTAGCCTCCAAGTGTTGGACCTTGCGTACAACAACTTATCTGGAACCATACCACGTTGTTTTTCAAAACTTAGTGGCATGGTAAACAAAAGCATAGGTAATTGGAGCAGTGATTATGAGTCATATACTGACAAAATCACGCTGATTGTCAAGGGAAGGGAATGTGAATATACAAAGATATTACCACTTGTTACTGGTTTGGACCTATCAAACAATAACTTGGTTGGTAGGATACATGAAGACCTAATGATCCTATCTGCACTTAGGTCTTTGAATTTGTCAAAAAACAAGTTTGAAGGAGTTATACCTGAGAAGATTGGTGAAATGTTGGCATTAGAGTCTCTTGACTTGTCCGAAAATCAACTCTCCGGAAGAATTCCACAAAGCATGTCGACATTGACTTTTTTGAGTCACCTAAATTTGTCATACAACAAACTTTCAGGAGAGATTCCATCTGGCAATCAGCTTCAAACACTTGAAGATCCATCCATTTACACTGGGAATCCCGATCTTTGCGGAGCTCCGTTGAAGAAGTGTCCCGAAACTAACGTTGTGGTCGATGATAAGCAAGAAAGGACAAAGAAGGATGATGTTCAAATGGGATGGTTTTACATTGGCATGGCATGCGGGCATGCGGTAGGCTTTTGGGGGGTGTGCGGTGTGTTATTCTTTAAGAGGCCATGGAGAATTGCCTATTTTCATTTTCTAAATGGTGTGAAAGATTGGTTGTTGGTGAAAATTGCAGTGAACATAGCTCAATTAAAGAGGAGGTTAGAGAGAAACCAATTTGATGGATGAGGGTTTAAACTTAATTATATGTTGTAGATGATCTGATGTGTTGTAATAATATTAGACTACTTGATTCTGCTAGTATCTGTCATATGAGTATAATTTGATCCATACAGCATGCATGATAAAGTAGAGATGCACTAGTTTCTCAAGGGGTAAGGCTCATTACGTCCCCCCCTTTGTATATTTCGTATTCACCCTTTTAATATACTGGTCGGGGTCTGCCTAACCCCCCTCCCTACTGGAGTGTTTCTATAAATTTTTTTTTAAAAAAAAAGTATAATTTGATATATGAATTAAAAAAAAACTAAATATCAAGACTTTTAAGAGGAAAAAAAATTGTAGATTGTGAGTCAAGGCCCTGCAAGATTCATTAGCAAAAATCCTAGTGTAGAATACCATATGATAAAAGTCCCTATTTTAAGAGAATCATGTCTTATGAATTGTAAACATGAGAGATACATTTATTTGCTCCCCACCACACAAATAACGATAAATAAAAAATGATGCTAAAAAATATATTAGGGCTTGTGTTGTCTAAAAATTGGTCATAGATTGCAACACAGAGGGAATCAGATGTGCAATTACCTTTCCTGCAAACCTTTAATTAACTAATAGAGATTCTCAAGCAGTTTACATTTCCACTTGAACAATTAACAAACCACATGCATTTCACATTTTTTCACTGCTTCATTTCATATATTTATGTTTGTCCAAAGTTTATAGTTCAAATTCCTCCCAATGATGAGTGAGTGAATAGCCATAGATGTTGTTTCATTTTGTTCTCATCAACACGTCTCACACTCTTTAACTAATAACCATAATTCTTTAACTAAAAACCATAATTTTAGTTAAAGAAGGTTTAAAAGAAGCAACCAGGAGCTGCAACGGTATATGTTATCCAAAGTATATGAATTGCTATCCAAAGTATCACCGAAAAATGGTGTTGGTTCAATTTTCAACCCTATATGTTGGTATCATTTGTTTTAGAATAATGTGATCAGTATGATATTGAATGTTTGTAGTTAGCATTGTTTTGGTAACTTCATTTATTTGGTTTTAAGATTTGTGGGTAACTTTAAAACGGTATCAATTTCAACCACAAATCTTAAAATTAAATAAATGAAGTTACTATATAAAAATGCTAGATACAATTAACATTCAATACCAAAGTACAATTATTCTGACAAATGTTACTCTTGTGAGTAGTAAGACAACTTCAATCTCATCATACCTTAATTCTACCTTTACATGGATCTGAATCTTCAATTTCATTGCTAAAAACAGGTTTACAGAAAAAGAGCAAAAACCAACAAACAACAGAGTTCCAGGGACCATTGCATTACAATCTAGAAGCAAACAAACAAACAAACAGTGATGCATGTATTCGCCATTAATTAACAAGCCTAAACTCTAAAATAATCAAACAGCAGAGTTGCATAGAAAGAGTAAAGCAAATAAATGTCCTAATGACATGTGTGCTATATATCCTACACCTATATATAGACTTCCTTGCGATTCACGACATCGTGTGAACGATCGAGGTGTTGAGTGAGAGACGAAATTGAACGCGCGCGAGAGAAAGAGAAGGAACCCTAGAAATGAATGAGAAGAGAAATGAGTAGCTCGAAATTGAGCGGTGTGTATTGTTGTGGTTGAATTCGATTTTTTGATCGTTGGCTTTCAACAACATACATTTTTAATTGATCATATTTATTTTTAACCTTACAACTATGACGTTAAATAAGGCCCTTAGTGCTCCAAATAATGGGAAAATACAATAGGAGTCCATTAAGACCAAGATTTCATAATGCATATGGTTGTATGGAATTCCATTTTCCCAACCCATCTCAAAAGTCTTTTTCAAGAGTGTTATCATACAAAAGCATAAGTTTAACGATACAATATATGAATCACATTCCCATATTTCTCGTAAAATATGGTAACTGCATTTTTTTAGAGAGAACAAGGAGTATGATTCCAACGTACATGAGAATTGAATTGTCATCTAGAACCTCTCTCTCTTTTCTTTTTTTTTCTTTTTTTTTTTTTTTCCTATTCACCATACATTACATTGGAATGAGGTTCCACCAACCAAAGACAACCTTAGTTCTTCATGAGATAAAGCTTCTTTTTTGCCCACAACTTTTTTTCTCACACAATCTTTTCCTGCAGAGCAAAGCACATTGAGCTTGCAATGTGTCTAATACTTGATGTGTCTAAACCAACATTATCTACATTTTCGAAGGTTTTCACATTCACACGTGCATGCATACACACACACAGACAAAAAGGCCCCTCAGTAGTGAGTCTAACCAATAATATAGGTGGTGATGTTCCAATGGATTTTGAAGGATACTCTCTGAATAGACAATTTAAGAGGTGTTGGTAGAGCATAATAAATTGATTTTCATCAAAAGAGTAGCATAATCACTGTAAGATTAGTCCACGCTTGAAGCACTGGCGGCCCAATCCATGCCTCAAGGCATATGCCTTACATGCATCAACTATCCAACTAAAAACATTATCATAAACATGTAAATAACTGAAAGTTAAGCACATAGCAACAGTAGTTATAACAAGTTAGTTCAAAAAATGACCTTCAAGAAGGTAACTATATCTTACCCATAAAGTATTTGTAATAGCAAACAATTTTAATTCAAGTTATATATAGGCAGATTAACAACAATTCAAGATATCAAATAATGCTAAAATAAACATAAACCCGAACCTTGGTTTGAAAAAAAAACTCTCATTCTAAACCATTCAATATTCTAAACAATGGAAGTTAGAAATTGTCACCCAAACCCTAACAATTCTAAACCCTATGCAATTTCAATTGTCTTCTAATTATTACATGCATTTTGCTACTCGTCTCTTATTCTTCTTCAGCTCTTCTCCAACACCAAACTATTAAAAATACATTTTGTAACATGTTCTTTAAGAAGAAAAAAAATGCATTTTATAAGCAGACAATCAAATGATTGTTGCTCCTCCATCTCTTGAAGAGGTTAGAAATGCAGTTTTTGATATCTCTATTGATGGTGCGCCTGGCCTGATGGTTTCTCCTCTCTGCCTTCTTTCAATCTTGATGGGATGTGGTGAGTCAGAGCTACATTAGAGTTCTTTGCAGTAGACCTTTACCTCTCTTTCAATTCGAATTTTATTGCTATGATCCCTAAAAAAAGACGACCCCTTTCTTTTAATTGAGTTTCGCCCATAAGTTTCTGCAACATGGTATATAAGATTTTTCAAAACTCTTGTGTCAAAGATTAAAATCAGTCTTCCCAGAGATCGTATCTCCCGAATAGGGCACATTCATTTCAGGCAGACTCATTATAGATAATATTGGGTTGGCTTGGGAAGTGATGTGTAGTAATATTGGCAAAAAGTCATGGGAGGTGATGTAGTTTTCAAACCAGATAGGAAAAGGAAGGCTTATGATAGGTTGTATTAACCAAATTTGGTTTCTCAGAGCAGTGGATTGACTTGGTTAAGGAATGTGTAACGAGTTCTCACTACTCAGATCTACTTCAAGGCACTTATCGGAATTCTTTAAATCAACTAGGGGAGCAGACCCCTTTCCCCCCATCTTCTTTATTCTGGCTGCTGAAGTGTTGGACATAAATATGAAGTGTGAATTTGAATCTAGTAAAATTAAATATTTTTCTAATCCAACACATTGCCCGAATATTGCTCATTCATTTTATACTGATGATGCCCTTATATTTTTTTAGTGGTAAAAAATCTCATTGCAAGTTTGTTTAAGAGTTATTAATGACTAATGTGAGTGTTCAGGTCAAAAGGTAAATGCTCATAAAAGTTCTTTTGTGATGGCGAACAAAACTCCTAGAGCTCGTGTTAATGATCCAATATATGCCAAATCATGTTTGGAGGGTAAAGAGGTAAATCATTCCTTACTTGACTTGAAACATTTGAAACACTTGGACTTGAGTCAAAACAATTTCTCGGGAATTCCCATTCCAAATTTCTTTGGATCATTTTCAGAATTGAGATATCTTAACCTCTCTCCGTCTTTCTTTGGTGGTGTTGTTCCACATCATCTTGAAAATCTGTCTAACTTGTGCTCTCTTGATCTAAATTTGGTTGGATATGATGGTCCATATGATGTACCCCAAGTGAGAGTCATCAATTTGCAGTGGGTGTCAGGTTTATCTCATCTCAAGCATCTTGACATGAGCTATGTGAACCTCAGTCAAACATTTAATCCACTCCAAGCAATCAATTTTATTCCTCATATGCTTGAATTGCATTTGCAAGATTGTGGAATCTCTGAAAACCTTCAATTGTCCATCTCGGATCTCAATCTCACATCCCTAGTTGTCTTGAATCTCGCTCGAAATGATTTCCATGGTCCACTTCCAAATTTTATCCAAAACATGACTTCAATGTAAGTTTTGAAACTTTCTGGGAATAGTTTCAATGGAACAATTCACCATGATTTGAGTCACCTATGCAACTTGAAAACACTACGTTTGGGTATGAATGAACTCTCAGGGGAGATCCATAAGCTTTTCCAAAATTCGTCATCATCCAAATGTTTCAAAAATAGTAAATTAGAGATATTGAGTTTGGGAACTAATCAGCTAAGTGGGCATGTGCCTGATTGGTTGGGTCAACTTAAAAATCTAAGATTTTTTTTATCTATACAATAATTCCTTTGTCGGCCCTTTTCCTCCATCTCTTTGGAAATTGTCATCACTCAGATACTTGGATCTAGGAGAGAATAAATTTAATGGATCTATTCGGGAAAGTCTCGGACAACTTTCACATCTAGAACGTTTGTCGTTGTCTTTTAATTCCTTTGAATGTGTTTTATCCAATATTCACTTTGCAAATCTCTCCAATTTGATAATCTTATATTTGAGCTACAACAATTTTAAGGGTCCATTGCCACGTCTCCCTTCAAGTGCATTTCTTATAGATCTTTCTCACAACTTCTTCTCTAGACCTATTCATCATATTGGAGTTACCTTTTCCAATTTGCAAATTCTAGTCCTCTCTAATAACTCTTTCATTGGCACGATCCCACACTCTTTATGTGAAATGAAGTCCTTGTATACTCTCCATTTCTCATCAAACCATTTATCCGGACACCTCCCTCAGTGTTTGGGTAATTTGCAGCAATTACAGGTTCTTGACATATCATCCAATAACATTTCAGGAACTATTCCAAACTCCATAACGCAATTGTTTCTATTAAAATCATTGCACTTGAGCAGGAACAAATTTCATGGACAAATACCTTTGTCCTTGATGAATTGTTCAAGCTTAATAACTCTCGATCTTGGAGAAAACAAATTGTCTGGAAGTATTCCTACTTGGATTGGTGAAAATTTGTCTTCTTTAACAATCCTAAAGTTGCGACAAAACAAAATGAGTGGTATAATTCCTTTTCAATTATGTCTTTTGACAAGACTCCAAGTGTTAGACCTTGCGCATTACAACATATCTGGAGCCACACCACGTTGTTTTTCAAAATTTAGTGGCATGGTATTAAACCAAAGCATAGGTAATTGGAGCAATGAGTATCCTTTATATACTGACAAAATCATAGTTATTGTCAAGGGGAGGGAATGTGAATATACAAAGACATTACCACTTGTTACTAGTTTGGACCTATCAAACAATAACTTGGTTGGTAGGATACATGAAGACCTAATGATCCTTTCCGCACTTAGGTCTTTGAATTTGTCGAAAAACAAGATTGAAGGAGTTATACCTGAGAAGATTGGTGAAATGTTTTCCTTGGAGTCTCTTGACTTATCAGAAAATAAAATCTCCGGAAGAATTCCACAAAGCATGTCGAGGTTGACTTCTCTAAGTCTCCTAAATTTGTCCCACAACAAACTTTCAGGAGAGATTCCATCTGGCAATCAGCTTCAGACACTTGAAGATCTATCCATTTACACTTGGAATCCTGATCTTTGTGGAGCTCCATTGAAGAAGTGCCTAAAACCCCATGTTGTTGGTGGTACTAAGAAAAAACAAAGAATGGTACTCTCGAAATCAATTGGTTTTACATTGGCATAGCATGCGGGCATACAGTAGGCTTTTGGGGAGTTTGTGGTGTGTTATTCTTTAACAGACAAGCAAGGATTGCCTATTTTCATTTTCTAAATGGTGTGAAAGATTGGTTGTTGGTGAAAATAGCAATGAACGCAGCTCAACTAAAAAGGAGGCTAATGAGGAACCAAGTTGATGGATGAGGATTTGAACTTAACTATACATTGTAGATGATCCAATGTGTTGTAATAATATTGGATACGCACTCAAGGGGTAAGGTTCATTACGTCCCCCCCTCCCTGTATCTTTCATATTCACCTTCTTAATATACTGGTCGGGGTCTGCCTAACCCCCCTCCCTACTGGAGTGTTTCTGTAAAAAATTAATATAAAATTAAAAAGGGTAATTTGATATGTGAATAAAAAAAATCTAAATATCAAGACTTTTAAAAGAAAAAAAAATTGAGATTGTGAGTCAAGACCCTGTAAGATTCGATAGCAAAAATCCTAATCTAAATTACCAATAGATTAAAATACGAAATCCCTATTTTATTTTAAGATAATCAGGTCACAGGGGTTGCAAACATGAGAGATACATTTATTTCCTCAAAGCCACACAAATGGCGATAAATAAAAAACGATGCAACAGAAAACTATATTAGGGCTTGTGTTGTCTAAAAATAGGGCTAGCAGCATCTAAAAATTGGTCACAAGCTGATCAACCACAACAAGGTCATAGATTGCACCACAGAGATAATGAGATGAGCAATTGCCTACAAACCTTTACTTAACTTGGAACCAACCTAGTAGAAAAACATTTATATATAGGGCATTATTTCTTGTGGAAAAAGTTGTACTGGACCCTATTTGTTGTAATGGGTTAACTGACCTTGACCCACTAACAAACGACTCATCCATGTACGACCCTTGAATTATTTGCATCTCATCATAATAATTTTAGGGGTCGTGATATGCAAGATTTGGATCATAGGCCCGTTACGATGACAACACCCCTTTTAAGTGAGTTGGGTCCATTGTGAAATAATTTGATGGTTTAGTAGTTAGGGATCTGAATTCTGAGCAACCATTGTTCATCTTTTGACTCTCTTCACCTCTACTTCAACTTCTTCATCATAATCCTCACTTCCTCCTGAATTTTTCTTCTTGAATTTATCCCCTGCTCTCTCTCTCTCTAAATCTATTTTTATGCAATTTTTCCAATCATTACTCCATAAATCTTCACATTTATAACATGTCAAAAACATTATAATTGGATATGGTAGCGTTAAATGGAGCATTGTGACAACCGTCGCTATTGAAAGTCTTGTTGTATGATAGCATTTTTGAAATGCTTTACAAACACTCTTTTAATAGTCTTGATGACACTCCATTGTATCTCCTTTCATAGCGTTCAATAAATGCGATCACATAGTTTTCTTCGTTGTTGTAATCTTTTTCATGGCGTCTACAAAATATTGTTACATAGTTTTCTACAGCATTGTTACAATGCTATTAAATTAATTACTCATGACACCTTGAAAATGATATTAAATGTCTTTGCAAATTTATTTTTTTGCCCATTGTTTTTAGCTATATTGGTAGGGTTGAACAAAAAACTGACTAAACCGATTCAATCGACCGAACCAATCGATTCGATTTTGAAATTTCGGTTCGGTTTTAAAAAATTCAAAACCGATATGGTCGATTTGGGTTTCACTTTTTATGTGATTTTAATCAACAAAACCGAACCGACCATATATATATATGGTTTGGTTCTCGATTAGGGTGAAAAACGGACCTAATTCAAAACCGATATGTTTCGGTTCGGTTCTCGATTAGGGTGAAAAACCAAACTGTAGGTTCAATTTTCAACCCTATATGTTTGTAACTTAATTTATTTGTTGTAACTTTATTTGATTTTTTATTTTAAGATTTGTGGAACTTTATTTGATTTTAAGATTTGTGGGTAACTTCGTTTATTTGATTTTTCGGTATCAATTTCAACCACAAATCTTAAAATTAAATAAATGAAGTTAGTATATAAAAATGCTAGATGCAAACATTCAATACCAAAGTACACCATACAGATCACATTATTCTGACAAATGTTGCACTCTTGTGAGTGGGAAGACAACTTCTGTCTCATCATACCTTTACATGGACTAAAAGTAGAATACAAATCGCATATTTATCTACAATTGCCAAAGAACGTTGATTACATATACGGGTGTTGCTTTAGTTAAACCCCCCATATATATAAAGTTCCAGGGACCATTGCATTACAATCTAGAAGCAAACCAACAAACAAACAGTGATGCATGTATTCGACATTAACACGCTTAAACTCTTAAATAATCAAATAACAGAGTTGCATAGAAAGAGTAAAGCAAATTAATGTCCTACTGACATGTGTGCTATATATCCTACACCTATATATAGACTTCCTAAAACAAGCAATGTTAACATCGTCAGGAAGTCTAAATGGCGAGGAAACGGGCGAAGGAGGGAGGGGGTGCAACCCTCCATCCTCCTCGAGATGCGTCTTCATCTTAACTGAGATAGTGGATTAGAAGGCTTTTAATGATGCTAGAGTGATATGAGAAGGCTTTCAGTGTAGTATGTATGGATCTGATGATGCTAGAGTGACAGTTGAATGACCCTGAATCTAAAATGGAAATGGTAGCACCCAGTGACGTGATGTAGGCTGCAGTGAGCTTTTAACTAAATCAAACACCAAAAAGCATACGAGTGCCACCCTTTGATTGATCTACCGGTGAACCTACTACTGCCTTGTGCTTAGGAACTTTGTAATTGCTGGAATCAACATTAAACCACTTTTTGTAAACTCCCTTATCAGTGCTCGTCCAATGAGTAAAAGAAACTGTTGGCAAATAGTAGCTTCCATTCTCCAAAACGTTAGAGACTTCTAAAACATAGAATCAAACCAGACCAATCAAATATACATATGATGCACCAATTTTCTTTTCCATGAATGAAAAGCAGGAAATTGTACTAACCATCATTTACCAATAAAGAAGATTCAGGAGATGATGAATGACGGGCACGAGCTCTCTTTGGCTTGGGAAGAAATGAAGGGCTCATCATGTTCGTGTTCTCAAGCAGCTCAATTTTCCATGGAGACACACTTTCGAGGAGCACAAGATTGGAAGAAGTTTCATCCCATTTATTAAAGGTGCAATCTTGTTAGCTTAAGAATTCTCCATTTTGAACTAGGCCACCTATATTGATCAACATTTTCACTACCAACTATGGTACCTGCAAGTCTGGCATGGGAAAACATGGGGTTCTTATTAAGAGAGTAACATAAAAAGTCTCGCACACATTCGCAGAACAAACTACATATTATATAAGAATCACTTACATTACACATTTTTTATACTAAAATAACATTATAACATCTTCAAATATACGGAGATTAAAATATTTATTTCTATTTTCAAGAAAATTTCGAAAAATCTCTTGCTCTGATTAACAGTTTTTAGCCACGATTATTACTAGAGGCACTCACTTTTGAATAAACACATTCATTGTACATTGGCAAAAGTTAAAGTTTGTTGGAAAATTTCACCACCATTTGTTCAATTAAAGTAAACACCCGTACAAAACAAAATGAGAAAGATCGACCAAAATCAACTAGCAAAAAGCAAAGAAGAAAAATTATCATATGTGAAGAAAAGTCTTACTTTGAGCCAACCCATTTTGGGCATTATTTGATGTGGAAAAAATTGTAATAGACCCTATTTCTCGTATTGGGTTGACTGAGCTTGATCCACAAAATCTCATCCATGAGTGCGGTATGCAATTATCCTTTTTTTAAACTCTTTACAAATTCCACCCCACCCTTTTGTCTCGTTCTTTTTTCGATGCAATAATCTTTATTTTTCGATGCGATAAGACTCTTTTATTTTGATTTTCACACAAAGGGATGAACTATTCACATAAATTATGGATGAGTTAAGTTGTTGTTCACTTCGAAATCTTTTGAATGCTAATTACTAAATATGAAATGGTTTATGAATATTGTTTTTAACTATATTATAAATTTGGATGAAATAAAATAAGAATCAAATAAACTTTGTATTTTGCACTTTTGATTGACACTAGCGTTGGACGCGTGCTGTGCGCGTACGTGTATATACTCACCCTTTTTATTAATATGATTAATTGAAATAAAATCTCATACTCATCACACATGATTAATTCATGCTTGATCGATCGACTATAGGAGTAATTTACTCACATTAATATGAAAGAAATTTTGTAATTTTATAACGTAATAGAATTGTATCATAAAATAAAATGGAAATGATAGAAATATCAAGAAATAGTAGGAAATTATATGATTGTAAATTTTTGTTGCTGATTGGAGCATGTTGAGAAGTTCAAAAATTGTTGTTGGAGATACCTTTCCCTGTTCCTCTTTTGACACTTAGTAAGGCCCAAAGGAGGCCGCGATTAAACACTCACATAGTATCCCATTATTTTCATTTTGGTAACAAACATTTCCATGAACATCATCATGTTGCTTTCTGTGCTATGGTGCATCCTTTTCACCATCATTCCCTCCTACTGCAGCCAAGCATCGAGCACCAACGTGAGCACGAGCACGCACATGCGCTGCTCACACATGGAAAGAGAGGCCCTTCTCAAATTCAAGCATTCCCTCACTGATCCTTCCAACAGGCTACGTTCTTGGGCTGGTGAGGATTGTTGTAACTGGTCTGGAATTCGATGCGACAATAGAACTGGACTCGTCATCCGACTCGACATTCGCAATCCGCATCCATTTAATGAGACCCGTTACCATGAAAACGATGGGAATGATCCAACATATACCAAATCTTGTTTGGTAGGCCAAGTGGTAAATCCTTCCTTAATTGACTTGAAGTATTTGAAACACTTGGACTTGAGTTTCAATAATTTCTCAGGAATTCCGGATTTCTTTGGATCATTTTCTGAGTTGAGATATCTTAACCTCTCTTCCTCTTTCTTTGGTGGTATTATTCCACATCATCTTGGAAATCTATCTAACACGCGCTTTCTTGATCTAAATTTGTTTGTATCTATTCCACCAAATTATATGTCCTCACTGAGAGTCAACAATTTGCAGTGGGTGTCAGGTTTGTCTTACCTCAAGCATCTTGACATTAGTTTTGTGAACCTTAGTCAAGCATTTAATCCGGTGCAAGCAATCAGTTTCATTCCTCATTTGCTTGAATTATATTTGATTGATTGTGAAATCTCTGAAAACCTTGAATTGTCCATCTCGAATCTCAATCTCACGTCCCTAGTTGTCTTGAATCTTGCCGTAAATGATTTCCATGGCCCACTTCCAGATTTTATCCAAAACATGACTTCACTACAAGATTTGGTCTTTGACGAGAATAAATTCAATGGAACAATTCACAATGATTTTAGTCACCTATGTGAGTTGAAAAGTCTATTTTTGAGTTCCAATGAACTCTCAGGAGAGGTCCATAAGCTTTTCGAAAACTCATCATCATGTTTAAAAAATAGTAAATTAGAGGATTTGGATTTGTCCGAGAATCAGCTAAGCGGATGTGCACCTGATTGGTTTGGTCACCTTAAAAATCTAAGATCTCTTCTTTTGGGCTATAATTCATTTGTGGGCCCTCTTCCTCCATCTCTTTGGAAATTGTCATCACTGACATTGTTACGTCTGCACAATAAATTTAATGGGTCTATTCCTGAAAGTCTCGGACAACTTTCACATCTAAGAAAATTGGTGTTGTATTCTAATTTCTTTGAAGGTGTTTTATCTGATACTCATTTTGCAACTCTCTCTAATTTGATTTATTTGCGCCTCTGTAATAACTCTCACTGGCATGATCCCACACTCTGTATGTGAAATGAAGTCGTTGAAGATGCTCGATCTCTCGAGGAAATGTTTGAGTAATTTGCAGCAATTAAAGGTTCTTGACCTATCATCCAATAACATTTCAGGAACTATTTCAAACTTCTGTGAAATAAACCATTTATTCGGAGCCCCCCCAAAGTGCTTGAGTAATTTGCAACAATTAAAGGTTCTCGACTTATCATTCAACAATATTTCGGGAGTTATTCCAAGCTTCATATCGAAATTGGTTCAATTAAAATCATTGCACTTGAACAGGAACAAACTTCATGGGCAGATACCTTCATCCTTGATGAACTGCAAAAGCTTAATAATTCTTGATCTTGGAGAAAACAACATTTCTGGAAGTGTTCCTACTTGGATTGGTGAATATTTGTCTTCTTTGAAAATCCTAAGCCTGCAACAACATAAAATGAATGGTATCATTCCTTTACAATTATGTCGTTTGACTAGCCTCCAAGTGTTAGACATTGCACATAACAATATATCTAGAACCATACCATGTTGTTTTTCGAACTTCAGTGGCATAATATTAGATGTAGGTGATTGGGATAGTACGTTTGGCTTGCATCGTGACAAAATCAAGGTGATTGTCAAGGGGATGGAAGCGAATATTCAAAAACATTATCACTTATTACTTGCTTGGACCTATCAAATAATAACTTGGTTGGCGAGATACATGAAGAATTAATGATCCTCTTTGCACTTCGGTGGTTCAATTTATCGAAGAATAAGCTGGAAGGAACCATTCCCGAAAGGATTGGTCAAATGATGCTATTAGAGTCTCTTGACTTGTCTGAAAATCTACTCTCTGGAAGAATTCCACAAAGCATGTCGGCATTGACTTTTCTAAGTCACCTAAATTTGTCATACAACAAACTTTTCGGAACGATTCCATCTGGCCATCAGCTTCAAACACTTGACGATCCATCCATTTACATTGAGAATCCTGGCCTTTGTGGAACTCCATTGAAGAAGTGCCCACAAGCCCATGTTGTTGGTGGTGATAAGTCAAAAAAAAACAGAGTGGTACTCTTGAAATCAATTGGTTTTATGTTGGCATGGCATGCGGGCATGTGGTAGGTTTTTAGGGAGTTTGTGGTGTATTATTCTTTAACAGGCCATGGAGAGTTGCTTATTTTCAGTTTCTAAATGGTATGAAAGATTGGTTATTGACGATGGTAGCTGTGAACATAGCTCGATGTAAAAGGAGACTAGAGAGAAACCAAATTGATGGATGAGGATTTGAACTTATATGGTTGTAAATGATCCAATGCTTTGTAATAATAGCAGACTACTTGATTCTGCTGGTATTTGTAATAATATTAAGCTACTTGGCTAGTATTTGTAATAATATTAGACTACTTGATTCTGCTGGTACTTGGTCTTACTGTTTGTACGTGGTGAACGTGCTTATGCAATGGTTTCTACTAGAATTAATTTATTAATATAAAAAATTTCTTGAACACTTTAATCACTAAAATTTTAATGGCATTCAATGTACTCAGATGGTAAAAATTTTAATCGCATCTAGGGTGGGAGGGGTTAAGGGATAAAATAAGTAAATAAAAAGACTTGTATAATTGTAGGCTAGCTTACATGCGTAAATTGCTCTAGGTAAACACACGCTTGGACTACTCAAGAGAATTTAGCAAAACAACATCGATTTGACCAAATCATTTCATGTTGGTAAGTGTGATTAAATGCTTGTACACGATTGGGTAAATTAGTTGCTGGGAAAGTGCCCGAATTATAGAGGGGAGTTTCACCGAATGAAGTTACTTTTGTGGTTTTTTTGCATATTCGTTGCCATTCAAGTCTCGTTGATGTAGGCCTTGAGCACTTAGATTCAATGTACACAACATGGGATAGGGCATAATGCAAAGCACTGTAGGTGCACCTTCGACATGCTTGCGGGTGTAGGCCATGTTATGAGGCTCATCTATTTTGGCTGAGACTGTTGAAACAAATTGAGAAGATGTTGTATTTGGGTTCATTACTTTCAGCTAGGAGGACTCATGGCAGGTTAGATTTAACTATTGAAATGGAAGAAAAAAAAAGCTAACTGCATCAAACCAACAAATGGAAAAATATCATACGGTACGTGCTTCATGATAAAATAGATCAAAGTACCTAGAATTGCCATGCATTTGCTGCACTGGAAATTGTCGAAAAAATAATTGGACTGTTGCCTTCAAGTAACTCTCACATGGCTCCCTTATGGAGTACCTGTGTGTTAAAAAACCCACCAGATGACCATGTCGCAGGAAAGTACCACGAGGGATATCCAAGTCTATGTTAACTACCAAAGTCACTTGGTTGCAAGGATTGGCAAGTATCAGTGGCGGTTTTTTAGGATACATACCGGGAGGGAAGTTCGTGTCATTCCCAAACCTTAATAAGCTACCAGTTCTCAGACTGCACCCAGATTGCATGGCTCCCAATATCCATCTGCGAGTAGAAATTCAACGGCAGTATATTGCATCAAGAGCTGTTAACATGTTACTCCACATTGTATCTGGATGAGTTCTTGTAGTAGTACCATTTATGGTGGTGTCTGCATTTTTCAATAATAATGAGGAAGAATCGCGTAAAGCTCATTGATAAGATAATTGTCGCATTTGTCTGTGTTTCTTTTAGAGTGAGATTAGGCTGCTATTAGGAGTGGGCAATGTCGGTTTGGTTCGGTTTTGAGTCTCGAATCGATTTCAAACCGATTTCATTCGGTTTGCCCAAAACTCAAACCGAATTTTGTATTTGTAAATCGATAAAAACCGAATTTCGGATCAGTCTGGTTCGGTTGGGCCGAAATTTTGGGCTCAAGCACTTGAAAGGCTTTTATTAAAACATGCTCAATTTTGTTACAAACCCAATTTTTTGTCACACCCAACTTTTTAGCCCAAAATTGAAAACTGAGAGAGAAGGGGGGTGATTCAGTGCAACAGGGTGCACTGCAGTGCATTTGTTACACTAATAAGGTATTGACACTTACATGTTTATTTATTTATTTATATATCTAATTAATCGGCCAGTTCAAAACCTTAGACCAATTTCGAACCGTTAATAACCAGTTCGGTTCGGTTTAAATTATTTTCTTTCTACTCATATTTCGGTTCGATCAGTTAACCAAATTTAAATCGATTTTTGCCCACCCCAAACTACTATAGTGGGGACTCTGGTGAGAACCTGTGAATGAGCTTGGGGTTGAAGCCCTGTTTGGATCCCAACATTTTTGCAGCTTCAGTGAAACATAGACTACTAGTAATGGATACATAGAGAGAAAGTATGGCAATTCTTCTATGGCTGGTTCTCCAAGTAGCCATTTTGTGTTGTTTGTTGTTGAGTCTGGCCATTCACTAATTGTTATTTATAATGCGATGGAAATCTATATATTCAAATCTAAAAGAGATTACAGGATTTGAAAATTTTGCAATATCTCTTAGGATAAATAAATAAGTTGTAACGGTTAGAGCTTGGCGGATGGTACCACTAGGTCATGGGTTCAAACCCAACTTGCGGCATCTTTATGGGTTCTGGGATCCTATAAAAACCTTGCTTGCCTTTCAAAAAAAAAAAAAAAAAAGTTGTACAGAGATTTACGCACCAGATTGTATGCACAAAGAAAACTTTTGATAAAGAATCAGCCAAATGTTAATATGTTTTTTTTTCCAATCAATCTGCCAAATGTTATTAGGCTAATAGATGGTCATTCCCACATCAATGCTATATCCTTGTCGCATAAATAAAGTGAAAGTACTGTAAATTTCCAGTGTGATGGAGATGTATATTTGGCAGCCCTTTCTTTCTCCCATCTTAGGTAAACTGTGTTGGAGATGCATTTGGTTGATTAGATGGTAAGAGGACACGATAAAGATAAGAGAAAATGTGGTTGTATAGATGGTAGGCCATATTTGAACTTTACGGTTCATTTGACAATTCTGTTCTCGTGTATTTTTTGTGATCAGGATCTCAAAAGTTTGTGATAGAAGAGAATAGAGTTTTTAACAAGGCTAGAGGTGGCAGATTCTTAGCCAACGATGGGTTGGGCAAGAAAGGTTCAGTAAGCTGTTAGGATGCCATTCTTGTAAGCTTTTGCTCTTCTCAGCAACAACAAATGGATCCGACGACCATAACAGTACAAATTCGTACAATCTGGTAGACTGGAAAGTGTATATATACATGTTTTCGCTCAACCCCTGGATAAAGATAGTGGCAAATGGATACTGTAGTTTGTGGGGAAATAAAAAGGGAATAGAGCTTGAGAAAGAAAAAAATATGAATTCCAAGACAAGAGTTGAGATATTTTATCAGAGAGAACCAAGGATTCACAGCCGACGATGGGTTGGCAAGAAAGGTTCAGTAAGCTGTTAGGATGCCATTCTTGTAAACCCTTGCTCTTCTCAGCAACAACAAATGGATCCGAAGACCATAGCAGTACAAATTCCTACAATCTGGTAGACCGGAAAGTGTATATATACATGTTTTCGCTCAACCCCTGGATAAAGATAGTGGCAAATGGATACTGTAGTTTGTGGGGAAATAAAAAGGGAATAGAGCTTGAGAAAGAAAAAAAATATGAATTCCAAGACAGCAGTCGAGATATTTTATCAGAGAGAACCAAGGATTCACAGAATAGGACTCTGAATTAGTCACATCTCTATATCAGCCAATAGAGCAAAAAACCTACAAGCTGTGCTGAAAATACTGCAACACCTGCCACCTCAAGTTCTCCATGCAGGGAAATATTCAGTCTCATAAGTTATCCATCCATGAAAAAGACAGATCCCCCATTACGCTTTCCCCTTTCTTGCATTTCCCTCGTTAATTTGGTCAAAAACCAAATCAAAGCTGATCGTCAGAGTCCAGGAAACTCTTCGCACTGGAATCACAATTTTAATTTCTTCTGTCGTTTTGCAGGCTTCGTATGTTCATTTTTTTCCACCCTCTGCATTACAAAAGAAGGTGACTTAGTTAAACCAATTACGGATGAAAGATAGAAATCAAATGACTAGCAATGTAGAGACCATTGTCATTGATGAAAAACACTTTCCTAGAGCTGAACTACAATAAATGTTTATTACTAACTTTGGAATTAATACAGTTTGAAGGGTTTATTTGGGAGGAGGACAAATTTTTAGTGTTTTTGTTCATTCCCTAATGTTGGTTTTGAGGTTATACTAAGAACATTCAAGAGATTTTTCCATGGGAAAACATGTAAAAAGAACTATGTGATTTTTTTTTTCCATGAGATTTTTTTTTTGAACAAACACACCCCAAGGCAAAGATTTTCGACTAAAAAGGAAAACAGATAAACAGCACCAAACTCACTAAGTTTCACATGTATGTGAATTTACACCAAAAACCAGCAGGACTCTAAATTTTTCTTCACCCACTAACACAAAACGGCTTCCGTACGGAAAAAGGAAATGGATCAGTGCATAAATTTAGTTCATAGTATGAAAAGGTACCTTACTCTTCTTATTTTTCTTTTTCTTAAGCTTCTTCGGCTTGGTTTCTTTCACTTTATCTACAATTGTTCCTTTGTCTTCGTTGTCAGAATCCTGCAAAATAACAACATAAAAAATAAATAGTAAACAACTACAAAATGAAGCATATAAGATCACAAAAATGGACGATTTTGCAAGAAATTGATAGCCTAGACTTAAAAAAAAAAAATAGTACCTCAGAGTCACTAAAGGAAGCAACATGTCGAATTACTCTCCCCGAACTTGAAGTTCCAATACCACCTACAGGAAGATAGAACTAAATATTAGATTCTCTACTCAGTACAAGAAGATTATACAAGATGCCCATAAATCAGACACTTGCTCAACTTCGGATTTCCAGTAACAATGAAACTAAGCACAGAAAAAATTAAGAACACTCTAATGAGCACTTGTTAGACCAAGACCCAAACTGGTAGTCAAGGCTTATTGCGTTTTTTTAATCAACAAAACAAAGCAAATATAACAATAATTAAGGAAAACACTTTGGCTTGTGAATCAGCTTGCATAGCCAAAGACAAGGGAAGGGTTATATTAATACTTGTTTGGTTTGCCAACGGGTGCTAGCTTAGCTGGTAAGACTTGTGGCAGATGGTATCACATCACAAGTACAGGGAGTCCAGGGTTGGAAACTTGCCACTGGCTTTAATGGTTCTCGGATGCATTAAAAACCCAGCTCACCCTTAAAAAAAAAAAACCATTTTTGGTTTATAATCGTATCACCCCAACTAAGCATGCAAGAATGAAACCACACATTGCTAAAAAGGCCCCAACTTCTACAGGTGTGGGTGTGGACTTTATCTCTGGATTTATTTTTGAAAAGTTCTAGAGTTTCTTTCTCCCCAAATAATCACATACAACTCTTTCCCAATAACCAGTTACCTTCCACCCAAAAATCCCTTGCTTCCCATTGAGATGACCATTTGTGAAAATCGAAAAAATAATGAATCAACTTTCCCCACTCATCGGCCGTTATATGCCAGATAGGATACTCACTTTGAATGAAGATGATGAGGCACCTGCTAGCTAACCCAAGTGGTTTGTTGTGAGGATTTTCCCCAGAGCTATTCAGCAAGTGGGGAATTCGCTCCTTGAGCGACTTGCTTTCTCAAAAAAAAAAAAAAAATTAGCTTCAAAATTAATATTAAGTTGTTGCTGAGGGATGGCACTATGGATCCAGAGTAGCTCAAAACTTGATCTTAAAGTAAACCCTTTGGCCTTACCACCCCATAGCTAGTGATCCACCTCACCAATTAAGGTAACGCTTGAGAGTCTTGAGAGTAAGGCAATGAGACGGGCAACTTCATTAACATCCCAAGCTTTGAAGTTCCTCCACCAACCCAGATTACAACTCTCATCACCTTCACTATTACTCAGAGTAATCCACCAAGAGCAGACCCTTTTACTAGGGATATCAGAAAGGGAATTAAGTTCCTGCTGCAAAGGTCTATCTGTGGTCCACTTATCCTGCCAGAATGCTACTCTGTTCCCTGACCCTACTTTGAAGCTAAATTTTCTGGAACTCCATATTTTGATTCATCACTGCTTTCCACCATGAGCAACCAGATGACGAAGAAAAACCATCCGCCTTGGTTCATGCCGTTCTTTTCTATTATAACTGGTTTCTTGAGAGAATTCTCTTCTACCCCAAATGTCAAATTCACTTAGAATGCAATGCCTGATTGGAAGCTCTTAAACGCTTTATCTTAAGACACTGTTTGCTTTTGGACTAAAGATTATGGCCCAGTTAATCTTTCCCCTCGTTGAAAAGTATGTCAAAGGAAGTCTCTTGCTATTTTTTTCCAATTCATTGCCTATAGAAGTAGGAACCACTGTATGGTAATTCTCCTGAACTGCCTAACCAGTATTCCATTTCATTGGCTTAAACAACAGGTCCTTTTAGCAGTTTACTCCAGGTCGGAGCCACGACGATGCTCCTGACCTGACCAGTCAAGGAAGCCCCCACCTTTTGTTGTATTGCCTGGTAAAGTAATATCTTTCTGACGTTCGAATATTTGGGTTTTTCAAAGCCTTTTAATGGCGGTTTCAAATTTTTGCTTTAGGGATCTTGAAGATTTGATATATTTAAGAATAAAAAGATAGAAGAGGGAAAACCTCTTTACTGAACTTCTTCCCAAAACTCATCATTACTAAACTTACGTACAAACCTCCTTCAAACCCTTCCTATTTCTCTCCTTTATAGTCATCCATTTTGAGAAGGTATCCAAGTAGATTGGAAATTTACCTTTCACCTCACCACATCTTTCGACTCTTAAAGATTTGTTGTGACATCCAAGACACGATTTGAGATGGACGATTGGAAGTTTGTAAATCTTGTGCAAGGATATAAGGCATTGAAGTACTGGCTATGGGATTTGAATGCTTTTGGAATCAGTCATAAATTCCATATTCAACTTCCTTGCAAGTCTTAGGTGTTTGTGGACTATGTAGCCCAAGGCCTCCATTTTTCCTTCGAAGAGCCTCACCCCGGACTTGAGTATTGTCATTCAAGGTGAGGGCGGCCAAGACATACCTAGTATTTTTTGGAAAGGTAACTTCAATAAATAGAAAAATAAAAATAAAATAAAAAATAATAATAATAATAATAATAATATGATGTAAGCGAGTAATTAGTTAGTATTATTTATAATTGGATCAGATATAATAAAGCCCATATTAGTTACGGCATTAGCCAAATTAGGGTTAAGGTTAGTTTACTTGCCAAAAAAGCTAAGGAATAGAATTGAATATTGTAGTTGGTTGATTAATTATTGAAATTTACATTATTTTATTTATATGTTGTTTAGGGTTTATCATAGTTCTAGTTTAATAATAATAATAATAATAATAATAATAATAATAATAATAATAATAATAATAATAATAATAATAATAATAATAATAATAATAATAATCCCTACTCAAACTACTTAAATAAAAAAATGAATTTATTTTCACACTTCAATATGTTAAAAATATAGAATTAAAAAAAAAAATTATCTAAATTTTTGTCCTTTAGAAAAAACGTCGTTGCTGCAACACTACACCCCTGACAACATAGGTTGTGGGATCTAACTACAATCCGTGGAGTTTTATCACTTCATGTTATATGGAGTCCCTTGCCCATATATCCTTTGCATTATGATTACAGTTGGTGACGGAAGACTATAATATTTATATTTGGATTCGGCTATATGAATAAGGTGAAAATATTGGAAATGGATATATACATTATGTTTTCCCATGGATTTTTAATAAACTTGCCATAGAGTAAATATATGATCATTTTGATTGCCTTATGACACTAGTATTGATTTCCTCCCAAGAGTCGATTCGCATACATGTAGAAATTTTAACAGAACCTTGAAAACTTCGGTTAACTTATCTCGAATTCCTAGTGATATCTTAGGGCACCATTCTTCGAAATTTTAATAAGGATCTCTGACTTTAGTAGTCTCAGATATTTAAGTGATTAGTGTCCTCCATGACCCAAAGTTCTTATTCAACGACAATTAGATTATGATTTTACATAATTCTTAGCATACTTATCAAGAGAAATGAGAAGAATGTGTGGAAATAGAATGGTAGATAACTAAACAAGAACTTACTCGCATGTACAGTGTCTTTTGCATTTTTAACAGCCCGTTCAAGGAGTGCTGGATTTATGGAATCCAATCCACTGGGCTCTTGGAGTTTTCTCTCGAGAAACTTTGCTAAGGCAGCAGCTTTATTTGTCGCTAAGGGTCCACCAGGGTGCGCAAGCCTAGATCAAAAGGCACACAGCTGACATTCAATAACGAGTTTGTGAGGAGAAAGATACCATAACTTAAACAACATCTCCAAGATCTTTTATTATCACAGAAACAACACACAATTTATAAAACCAAGAATCCTTCGTGAAAGGGATATAAAGCTCATCAATGTCAGATTAGTTTCATCCACAAAATCAAGTAGTCCTTGGTCTAATATACAAGACAATCGTAAACCTCACACAACAACTGGATCCCACTGAAATTACTCTACTAGGGAAGTCCGTCCCATGCAACTAACCCAATTATATTAATCATAAATTCAAGATGATCAATCACTCACAACCATTTGAATACCCACCAAAAACCTCAAGCAAAAAAATCAAAGATTTCAGCTTTGTCACTCCCCAATTACCAATCTTTGATCAAAGTAGTGATGACCACACAAAAGGGGCATTTGCCAAAGTAAAGTCTTTTTAAAAGGGCAGAATCACAATCATATGGTTCATCAAAGTTTCTCATTATCAATCAACAAAACACAGTAAAGCATCATCTGGGTATCACTAAAAACCATCTAATAAACACCCCATTGTGTCAAAACTTGATCTTTTCATCTTGATGAGGGAAGAACAAAAAGGTAAGATTTTGAAGTGGAAAGACAGAAAATCAAGTGAAATAAAAATATGGGTTTTGAGTAGAAGAGAAGACTGACCTTGGTTGTGTTCGTAAAGGTGGTGGTGCTGCTGGTGGTAATGGAGCGAATTTGCTTCCTCTCAAAGCCTTTCGATCCTCCTCCGACAAACCCTCCATTGTTTTCATCTCTCTCTTGCGCGAGAGACGGATCATATGGTTTTGCTGGGTATGTGGTCAGACGGGTCCGGGTTTTGCCCACCCGCTTTGAGGAACACCAGTTGAAATTTTGACTTTGGTCATACAATTTTGACTAACATAGTCATTGGTCAAATGTAGTCAAAGCAATTTTTGTAAATAGTAAACTTGGCATTTGAATGAACAGCAATAATGGAAAACTGAATGAATAATGGGTGTGCGAAAGCCGAGCATCGAATTGAATCAAACTCAACCTGACTTTTTCGGTTACTGAAAGTAGTCGTCAGTTCAGTCTGGTTTTTCGCTATGTGGTCAATTAGGTTTAGAAGATACCAAAACTGGCATAGTTCAAATTGTTGTCTTTCATGCTGAAAATCGATCCGAACTGAATCATGCGCACCCCTAACCTCTAGCCTCTAGATCGTTTACATGAGGAATTAATATTGTATGAAAATGGGTATCAGAGACAAATGCAAGGTTGTTCATTGTTCAATTTCATGGTTCTTGGCATGCCAAACCAGCTAAAACCATTAAGTTCGATCACATCCAGCATGCAACCAAAATTTTGTGTTTCATTACATTGACATATGCAACTTCCACAAAAGCTGCTTTATCCAAGTGCTGCTTCAGTACAGCACCTTTGAGGATCAACAAAATGCTGCATTTTGTTGAGGATCAACAAGGTGGCGGTAATAAACCGTAAACCCAAATAACCAGAACTTCAGATTTTATATGACCTTACAGTGTGATCAAAGTTTACATATGATGATTGAAGATGATGCATGGCCCGACAATATAAAGCAATATCAAAGGCTAACAATTTCTTGAAAGAATCGGCAGACCTCCAAATCAAAGAAGAAGCAACTAAGCGTGACCAAGTAATCCCTCTCATCACAAATTTTCGGGGGATATTAGAAATACCATCTCAAACCAACTAGAGCAAATAACACGGTAACACAAATCAATGATTCAATATGGGTTTCCCTTCTCATCTAAGCATTATGTATACCACCTGGCATTCTCTATAAAAACATGCCAATTAGGGTTGATAGTAACTGAGATAAGTGGAGCATCAAATATCAGACGCAACTGGAGAAATCAGAATGAAATTTAATAGTCTGTTAATTTACAGACCTCCTTTAGCCTTGTATCCTACAATGACTAGGCCCTGAAACATGAAGTCCATCCAATTGACGACTTGCAAAGAACAAATGAGACCCTAAAACCCATGGAATCCAGTGGACATGCAAGAAAGGCACTGGAGCAGTCAGGTGACTTGGCGCCACCAAATTCCCGAGGGTTTCTCCAAAGCCACCTCCACAATCATTTTAAACAAACTCTCAAGTGTTCCAACTAACCGAATAGGAACTTGAACACGTCACTTAATGAAACAATGCCTTCGACACGCTTGCTCCCAGCCTCCACAATGATGACACGCCTCACACCTAAAAACCATTAATGCATCAGTGAATGTTTAACGAAGGATATCCAGAAGAGAACTCGATTGAGTCATGCGAGATGCAACCATACTAAGAGCCAAAATTCTTACCCGGGTTTGCCAAGCGCTCCATCACTTTATGCAAGGGATCTGAGCGCAAACACATTTGACATCGTTGTCCATTAAATAAGCCATAAGCAGAAACTGCATCTTGGCCCAATTGCAATGCCTGACAAAAAAAAAAGGCCAAAGTGAAAATTAAGTCATCAGGATTGTGAAACTTGAGCATAACACATTAAGTATCTGGCAACTGATAGAAACTTCTCTTTTAAGATAAGGTATGTCATTAAATTAACAGAGCTAAATGAACATTGCAGCAAATCAAACTCAAGTTGTATTGAGATCACATCAAAATATTAGTAACAACAGAAGAACATAATTATGCCATTTTATGTTATAATTGCATAACCTGAGCAAACCATTAGCTGAATGGGCTCACCTAGTTGGCTCCCACTCTTGACGTTTACAAGTGTCGAACACAAACTTGTGAAAATGTAGAAACGACTGTTTATAATTCAGATAGAGCACTCCTTTAGAGCTGATTTGGAATGTTTTAGATTACTTAGTCTCAGTTAAGCACATTAATTAGTGGAATATAACAGCATTTTTTAGAGTAACAAATTACTATGGTGCTACATTCCTTCCGGCAGGTGGCAGAGATTGATCGAGTTAGAGGATACATTGGAGGGTATTGTGCCCGAATGATTGTGCATATATATTCCTATGTTAGACAATATTTAATTTTCAAAAAAAAAAAAAAGGAAGGCAAAAAACTGCACGCTAAGGGTCCCCCAACCTGTTTAAAAGCTAAAGTACATAGTTCTGAAGCACAAAGATCAGTTAAATACAGTCAAGGACCAAGGTCCTCAATTAGTTGTCACCATATCAAATGAATACCAATTAGGTATTAGAGGATCACACTTTTAATATTAAAGGGATCAATTCCTAATTGAATGAGCCTTGTCATGACTCGCATGAATTCAAAGGTTTTCCTTTTTAAGGATTTTGTAGTTAGTTGAGGACTTGCCCACAGTAAAGATATTTTTACATGGATTGTGAACAATGTTAGGATACCCATGCATACCAACATCTGTTATGATGGCCATTTCATTTTTAAAACAAGAAATAGGGAAGCGAAGATGGAATCACCAATACTTACGAAGGTTATGCAAAGGCATATTTTCTTTAGTGTGCAAACGATGCATCTAGACTACAGTGCCCATATAACATAAGCCATTGCCTTAATTCTTGACCAACTATGACACTTATAAGCTAGCCTTAAAAATCCTATCTATAACATGAATTAACAGTGGAATTGATCAGAGAAGGCATGATCATCACCTGATGAATACTCATTTCACTTGGATGAATCTGAGCATACATTTTATCTTTAGCCAGAGCCGTGATATCGCTGCTCAAAGAAACCAATTAAAATAAACACCTAAAAATATATTGATATGTAATACTGTAAAAACAATCATTATCACTTTCAATATAATGAACTATTTTGCTAATCGCAATAACAATGATAAATATTGTACTTAGCACATGGATCTTACCATCGTGAATATACATCCAGTAGGCAGTCATTGTCATCAACAATTGGTATGGAACTAACTTGAGCTGTACATCATAAATAATCATTGGATCAGTTGAGCAGAACAAGAGCAAGGTTTGGTCCACAAAGTTTGGGTCTGCTTAACCAACCAACCCTACTTCTCTAGCTCAATTTTATTAAAAAATAATAATAATTAAAAAAATGTACAAAAAAAAGAAAATATAAAGAAGAAACAAACGCAATACATCAAGACATTAAAGAAGATTCTGGATCTAAACATGAAGTTAGTGAAGCCAAAAACAAAATTACAGATTTCACCCTATCAAGTTTGGAAAGTCGCACTTCATGAAATCAAGGATCTGATTTGGCATTGAGGTAATATCTTGGGTGGTTATCTTTGATGTGGAATTCGATGTTTGACAAATTGTTTGCATTGTATCCTCTTTTTGCCTTGTGATTTCTCAATCACATGGGCCATGTCAATATATGTGCTTTGTTTCATTGATATAAAAGGGCCATTAGAAGTTTAGAGACCAAAAATGGTTTTTACTAACTCAGAAGGACTCTCTTAGTTTTCATTGTAAATTAAGGACACTATTAAATATAAAAATTTATTAAGCAAAATTACGGATTAACACTAGAAACGTGTCAAAGTTTCAAACCATTTCGACACTATTCCTCGAAATACATGTTTAGGCCATCGCCATAAAATATCTTGATAAACGGTCTTTGTGGGTGTTTAAGGATCACCCTTTCGAGTGGTCGGGGGTCCTCCTAAGTAAAAACCAATTTTAGTTCTAATGTGCCAATACCTATAAAAAAATAAAAAAAGGATAAGAGTATGAGTAGGATGAGGAGATAAAGTAGAAAGCAAGACTTGCCTGCTTGAACAGATAAACATAGAGATTTACCACATTCTCACCAATGCAACAAATAAGCACAGAGACTTACCACATTCTCACCAATGTAGGAGGGAGACAAGTAGGGGCACATTACGAAATTCATCATCATCATCATCAAAGCTCATTCACGAGACTCTCGGGGTCGGCTACACGTATTTTAGTTCTCCAAGCAATGTGATCATCCGACATTAATCTTTTTGAACCAAAACCCATGCAAAAAGATGTGACTGATTTTTACAGTTAGTTGTCACCGGCGATGTGACATAATTTTTACAGTTGGCTATCACGGACCTAACACCAACCCTCCTCCAGAGGGGTGTGACATGATTTTTACAGTTGGTTGTGACGGACCTAATACCAACCCTCCTCCAAAGGGATGTGAAAAATTTTACGGTTGGTTGTCACGGGCCTAAAACCACCTAAAACCAACCCTCCTCCAGAGGGATGTGACGGATTTTACGGTTAGTTGTCATGAGCCTATCACCAACCCTCATCCAATGGGATTGGACCCTCCTTTATCCGGGCTTGGGACCGCCCGTTTCTTGGGACCGCCCGTCGAAACGGGCGGAATTCCGACCCAACAACCAAATAAAACAATTAAATTAAATAAATTCTACTTTCCATCAAAAAAGCAAACTTTTCTCCAAATTAAGATGACGAACATCGGTAAACGTTACATTGACCAATATTCCAATCTATATAGAGACAGATGCAAATAAATTATAAACCATTCTAAGGTTTCCCTATAAGTTGATCCGGTGATGAGAAAAGTTTACTTACTTTAAAATGGGAGTTTGTATTATTCTTTTAATGGGGTTTAGTGATACAACCTTTTAGGAACATGAAATTAAAATCGTGAAAATAGTTCTTGAAAGAGGGGCTTATAAAGGATTATTAAAGCTCACTGACGAGCAAGGTCGGTGATAAACACCCAAAATATCAATTCACACCCAATTAGCCACTTGTTACTCCGCAGAAATATTTAAGTTTTCTTTTAGTTTGATTAATCTCACTTTTGAGTCCGAAACATTTGGGCACAAACACGACACATACGGGCCAAGCATTGTAGTTAAGGCGTTGAGGCAAAGGCGAGGCGGACAAGCCTAAAAACGCCTGAGACATGAGACGGTAGGCGAGGTGGACGCCTCACTTCACTGAGGTGATCTCAACATTTTTTAAAGATTTTTTTATAATAAATTAAAACATATCAGCATAGTAATATACATCATCATTTTGATAAGTATCAAAAGTAAATATGTACAAAAAGTGACAACTACCTAGAATCTTAAAAGAATAGAAACTTGAGAATATTAAGCATTTGTTAGAGAAAATTGTTGAAATGGTTGGTAAAAATCCACAAATATGATCACCATTGCTATTCCAAAAGTATAAAAATCAGTGCACTATTCTATGAAAAATTATGAACAAAACATTCTCCAAAAAATATAAAAAAGAATGACATATTTATAAAACTTAAAAACATTTTATCTTGTTTGTTTGTTTGCCATTTGAGAATTTTTTATTTGAAGGCCAGAAAAAAGATGAAGATTTTGAGTCTCTGATATGGAAGCAACGAGGAACAACAAGTATTACACTAAGAAACATAAGACCCTATTATAGAGTGGGCTGCAACCTCTTTTGTTGCAAATGGGTTGCAACCTTTTTTGCTGCAACTGTGTTGCAAATAAGCTAAAAAATGGGTTTGCTGCAACAATTTTTGGGCTGACGCGGATTCCTCATTTCACCGATCCACATTGCCTCATTTTGAGGCGGAATCTGTAAAAACGCTCATTTGTGATTTTAATTTACCCTTCCGCTATGTTACTATTGATTAGGACACCCAAAAATGGCAGTAGTTCATCTAATGACTAATGGTAATACAATGTGGTTTGTTTAGGCCTCCTAAGCTTTACTTGGCATAGGGACACAAAGTCCTAAAAAAAATATTTTATTAAGCATGCAAATATACGAGGATACTTTATTCTTAGCATGAGGATACTTTATTCTTAGCGGTGACAACTCACTGTAATGCAGAGGTAAGGTCTAAGCCTACAAACCTTGTTCCTTTTTTCATCCAAGAGGATATTTGTTTCGTATCCAAATGTACCTATTAAACTATTTAATATGACCAAAAAGAATAGTATCATTTCCAATGATGTTAACTTAGAGTACAAGTTCTTGAAAGAAACCATAAACAAGAGTCCCAATTCCAAGGTGACAAAGAAAGTACTAAAATGTACGAGGCCAGGCGTGCAATATGAAAACCATGCACTGTCCGGGGACCGTGGGTATTTATTTCCAGTGTCATGGCGTTTATTTCCACAGTTTTGTGTGACAATTGACACGGTAAGATCTTTTACTTAAGGGAATATCTCAGTTCATCTTCCAACATTTCACCAAATTTCTCCATATTTTTCTCTCTTTAACTCTCTAGAATGTGGATTTTTTTTTCCTTTCACCCACCTATCAAAGACATGCAAGTTTGTCACCGACCCACCTATGAAATTTTAGAGATTCACAACCTAAATGAGAGTTTAGAGAATCACCAACTTATCTCATATAAATGGAAATATGAATTCACTGCCTTACAAAATAAATGAAAAACTTGTGATTAATATCATATTATCTCTGCACATAGACACCATTTCTACATTAAAACAAAATAATTGAGATGCGAATGCGAGGGTAAATCCCAAACATAGCATCGATACCTCATTCTACACTTCAAACATTGAAGAAACTAGCATACACATTCTTTGAAGTATAAACTTACTCGGATAGGTTACACATCACAATACAAGGTTCCAATTCCTATACAAGTTAACAAGATGATCAATATAGCATCTATTTGTTCCGTAAAGAAAAATTGTACCTTGAAGTAACAAAGATAGGGCAGAACTCAGAGATGCATTTGGTCTCAACATCGCTAAGGGCCTTCCATTTGATTCCCCAATTTTCGGAACCCATGTACCTAATGGAATTGAACAAATCGGTTGCTGAAGAATTGGCAAGGAGTTGGACGAATGTCTGAAATTCCTGCAAATACCTGAAAATTAAGGCAATTTGTAAGCACTAGTCACGAGCCTTTAAACTTGGACAGCAAGAGCAAACTTACATTTGAGAATTCCTGATAAGGAACCTAGATGTAGTAACTGGGGGAATGAACCATCCTGCGAATAAGAATGGATAATTGGCACTGTAGCAACCTTGTTTTGCAAAATTTTTAAGGCAACATCTTTTAGAGAATCACATGGTCCAGCCTGCATGAGTAGCATTAAGGTTATGAAGCAAGATTTTTGAAACTGTAGGATTTAAATAAATTGTACACTCTGAACTCTACAATCAATAAAACCCAAGGAACTTCACTTAGTGTGGATAATAAGTACATCAACAGCAGCCACCAAAATGTTTTTTGATAAAGTTTCTTAAAATTTTCACGAAGCAACTGGAATTAGATAGTTGGTCTGCTGGTGGTGGTGCCCCTAATGGTCTAAGAGGGTGTTTGTTTGTTCTGCTTTTTTTATCTGGTTCTGTTTTGTTCTATGGTAGTGTCCTGGTTCTCTATGTTTCGGTGTCTCTGGTTCCAAGTAGTTGAAGTTTAGAAATTTTCACAAAGCAGAGTGCATATACACTAAAGTTGCAATATGAGACTTGCATAAAAGAGGCCGCATTCACTACATATAGTTTACACATCTATAAGAATCTCTCAATCACGATGTAATCTTGGAACAAGGGGTTGAGAAGAAGCATCAGTGATTTGAAGTTTCAAAGGGGAGTGGATAGGAAATAGAAAGAGTGATGAAATTTAGATTATCATTTATGTGGTAGTCACACTCCTCGGCCCCTCCCTCTTTTCCCTCCCCTAAAGAGTCTAATTTCTATTTTATGAGAAACACGAGAACATGATTCCTACAAACATGGGAATTGGTGATCATCTTCTATCTCAGATATCTCTTCCACTTCTATCTCCTACTTTGCTTTGCACTCCCTCGCCTTGAGAATTCAATTATTACACCGAAACATAGTCTGATTTAATTCTTAAGGGATGATCTACAATAAAGAACCTTTTAGAGAATACAGTTCACAGATCACAATCTTACGTTTCTGACATAGTTATTTTCTTTTTATTAATATTTAAAGAATGAGCATATGAGGCAGAGCACAATGCCAAAGGAGAGGCAAACAAGAAACACTTACATGGATCAAACGCCTTGGTAATGTTACTGGCCCATCAGGTTGTCTGTCAAGATGCAATTTCCCCTCTTTCCAAGCCGCTATAGTGTGTGTTTCAAGCTCTTCCTCCGTCAAATTTGAACCATGACTACCAAGCTGCAATTTTGAAATGCACTTCAATGAAAGGAAACAATCTTCCATTAAGTACAGATTTGTGCTTCAGACTGAAGCCCAAGAAAGAGATATTCCAGAGTTCATGTTAAAAAAAAACTAATAATAATAAAGGGATCAGCATGCCATGAGCTAAAGTAAACAATATCTATTTTCAATGACACCCAATCTGCACAGAACTGGAAAAGAACAGAGGAGAAAATTACAAAACTAAACTCCTGCCCACGACATAATCCATAGTAAAAAAATTACACACTACCACAACAATGGCGAAATAATACTAAGATCCCTTACTAGTTTATGTGTGATGAAGTCTATATCACTTGTCTTTTACATGGACACGGACATTTTGTCTGACCAATTGAAGATCTTAAAACAAAAGAAAATAATTGGACAGCAAGATTAAGAAGTGTGCTCTCCAATCAGTATTTTGTACCAGTTGACTAAGAAAAAGAGCAGAGATGTCCACAGATACCTCTCTCAAAATTAAGATGAAGTCCAACGCGCTAAGTACACCAACAAATTGCCCCTTGCAGAAATCCCACAGAGGAGCCAAAGGAACTCCCTGAAAAAATCACAAGATGTCCATCTGAGCAAGCTTCTAAGAAACACAACATATTACTGCAGAGAATCAAATAAGTAAATAATGGGAAAATTATGACAGAAATGCCTATATGACATAGGTGACCCAGAATGTCCCAGTAATTCTAGAATATCAAAAAGGTGCTCAATGAATTTGACTCAATGAGGTCAGGCGCTGTTAAGTGGATGTAATTTTGGAAAGAAGAAGAAGAACAACAACAACAACAACAATAATAATTAATAATAATAATAATAGTAATAGTGATAATAATAATAATAGTATCGCGTTTTTCCCTGACTGAGTTGAGAGAGAGAAACAACGACCATTGTGAATCTCCTAATAGTGATAATAATAATAATAGTATCGCGTTTTTCCCTGACTGAGTTGAGAGAGAGAAACAACGACCATTGTGAATCTCCGTATTCCATCCCTTATTTATTTCCTTATCATCTCACAACATGGCATCCATGCAGCAATTCAAAGTTTAAGAAAATACTTATGAGTCATCGAGAATGAAAAAAATAACAATTCAAAGTTCAAAGCTTTGTAGATAACTCAACAGAATGAAAATGATTTTTTTTTAATAAAAAAATAACAAAAATGACTTTATCTTTGCATCGAGAGAAAAAGATACACGAACTCGAACATTACCTGCTCGTACAGAATATCAAATGCTTGCTTCACAGGTAAATTAACATCCAGTGCAAAAACCTGCATCCATAACACCTCAATCAGAAGAGGGTCCTAAAAATATTTGATCAGATCCAAAAGGATTATCAACAAAAGCACGTAAAGGAGGCGAGGCATCCAAACCTTGCCTGACTCAGGTAGCAACTCGTAAGCAGTATGTGTAGATAAGAACACGGAAATACGATGGCGAGAGACCTCCAAATCAGCTTCGAAAACTGTGGGCACCACATCCTGCAGAAAATCAACCAGACTTAATTTTCTTCCAACCCTCAAGTTAACATACTATAACCATGGTAAAGGCACTAATACACCTAGATCAAAAATTTAAGAAAGAAAAAATCATTCTACTAAAACTTACAACACACTGTAAGGTATCATTGTCCACATCCATGTGTGATCTGGATCCAGGTACCTCCGGACACAGGATCGCGGGAACTGAATCAGGCTCCCTAGCTAAAAGACCAGTGTTCACTATCCCATAGTTCCCATTTACAAAGGGTTGGCATTCATCATGCCGCCATTCTCCATCGACAAAAAATTTGTACTGCGTGTAAAACGAAACATCAGGCAAACCAGTACCTCAACTTAGAGACTATGCATGTGGTTCAAGTAAAGCATAATAAAGAACATTCATCAAGGTGGTGAGAAAGGATACTTGAACCAACACTCTAAAGAAGGTAAATAAAATTACATGAAGACGCCTTTCAAATTCACAATTGTTGGCTGCGCATGTCAAAGAACTTCATTGCATCAAATAAATCCAAGCTTGTTAAAATTACTTCAATTATGAGAATTCTTAGTACAAATCAAGAATATATTCAGCAACCCCCTCTAAAACCTACTTCCATCTGTAATATAAAGCCAAATAGTTCTATCTACGGGAGCGCAAAAAATTTGGACCAAGTAAACCGACCGAACCATACCAGTTCAGATTTTCACATATGTCACTTCAGTTCAGTTTGAAAGTTTCTAACCGATATGATTGGTTCGGTTCTTAGTTGTTTATTCACTTTCAAACCGCTAAAAACCGAACCAATGTAGGAACTGCATAAAATGGCTAGTCAGTTTAAGGTCAAGTGGTAAAACAAAAAAAAGTATATTATGATACACCCAACTGTGCCAATACAATTCACATGTCACATGGCAGAAGCTTTTAGTTTAATACAAGTGGGTTTCTGACTTTTCAATGGAGACTTTTATGACATTTTCATTTAAGGAAAATAAATAATTGAATACATTGTTTTCCAGTATATTCTCATTTAATTGTTGTCATTAAGATACTAAAAAAAGTAAACAACTTTTTAACTTTCTACCCCATTTGCCAAGAACTTTGCTCTTTACTCTCACCTCCACCACTCCAAACCAGAAAGCAACAAGCCCCTCGAGAACATGAAGTTGTAGGCATCTAAGTGTAGAGATTTTTTCACATGAAGGTCCAGATATGCCAAAAATACCTCTGATTCCAAAAATATGCTCATGGTTCATGGTTAGTTTCTGTGACGACCCCCTCCCGCACTGTACAGATACTGTCCGCTTTGGGCTACCATCCGGCCCTCACGGCTTTAAAAGGCCTCTATACAATGGGAAGATGACCCTGCACATATAAAGATCATCATCCTTCCCTACCCAGGCGATATGGGACTATGTTTCCCCTTGGTAGCTAGCCCAACTCCTCTTGGGATCCACGGGCTTGTTGGGCCTATTGGGCTCCAACCCTCACCCTCACCCTCCCCCTCAAGTCCGCCCACACAAGGGTCTCACAGTCCACCCCCTTAAGGCCCAACGTCCTCGTTGGCCACACAGGCACAACGTCCACGTTGCCAGAGGGCCCACCTCCACGTGGCACACTTCCGGCTGGGTCAGACTCTGATACCAAACTGTCACGCCCCGATTTTCGAAGAAAATGAAATCCTAAAATCCACGTAGGATTATCCATTTCCCCAAAACTCAGGACGTGAAATTCAATAACAACAGAAACATTTAGCATCAAAGACAAAAAGTATAATTTAGAAAATAGAACAAACTAAAATTAATACAAAAGTTCTAACCATGAAAAACTGACGTCGCTAGCCCCACTAGCGAAACTCCCGTAACGCTGCTCAAAAGTCTCTAAACCTGAAAAGCTAATTGGCTACATTCCCAAAGGAATGTAGCCAATTAGCAACAAATCCTTGAGGTTAGGGAGGTGCGGAATGCTGCCCAAAAGGCCAAAGAGGACAATATCTCGATGGGTAGGGCCAGTCCGCTGTGCATACTCTGACAGAGGCCTTTTAAAGCCGTGCGGGCCAGTTGGGCCCAAAGCGGACAATATCTTACTGTGCGGATCGGGTCGTTACAGTTTCTTTCTCCTCTCTCTGTTCCCCCCCCCCCAAAAAAAAAAAAAAATTCTTCTTTCTTTAATCATTTACTTACTCTCTATTGTGGTGTTGACTCTATGTAAAACCGAGATTGGCATTTAACCGAACGTAACTGAGTATCAACCGAGGCATTCAGTTCCTCTGTGTTGTGGTTCAGTTTAAATTAGAGGAAAATAAAAACCGATGTGATTGGTTCGGTTGCCGTTTCATTTTGAAACCGATTCAATACGAACCGTGCACACCCCTAGTTGTATCCTCTTCATACTCCAATACTTGAATATTTCAACCAACACAAATCACCTCTGCTTTCATTTTTTTTTTTTTTTTTTTGTCTTAAAAAAAAATGAAGTAACTTGAGGAGGCAATTGTCAATATATAGATCTTTCCAAACCTGAACAAACTAGCCCACACACTAACATCAGGTAGAGTCTCCAAAAAAGCACTTCATTTGAACAAGTTAAAAGGAATCCCTCTCAACTCCATCGAGATCCTCATCCAATGGCCTAACAAAGCTCAAGTATCTACGGTCGTGCTTGGTTCACTGCATATACACCCTAAATGAATGATATATTTTTAAAAAGTTTTTTCAAAATAAATCATTTTTCATATTCATTTCAATCTCCTTGGTGGTGAATGAAAGTGATAATTGCAATAAAATAAAACTTTCCAAAATTTGATATTTTATCTATTCATATTTTAATCAAATATGACACGGCGGTTACCATAAATTAACATGATTGCAAATAAGGAAGTACAAGATTAAGTGCTTTGGGTGGTGAAATTATGTTGCTAAAAATCCTTGCATATATGGCAAGTCTTGTAAATCAATTTCCATCAAAAAATTTCATGTAACTCGCCAAGCAACTGCAAATAAATTTTTCAGCAAATTATTGCATTTGCAATGAACCAAGCATGTCCTAATATGCAATCCTCACCCATGTACAACTGACAATAGGAATACCTTCATTTCGGTGTTCAAGTTATATCCCAATCACTACAACTGGGACAGGTCCTGCAACACGTCGAAGTATCTAGTTTGATGAACAAACCTCTGACTTTAGAAAACTTTAGAAAGCATAAGCCAATAATAGCCTATTTATAATTGGGAGGAGGCAAATTTTCCACCTGAAGTATAGAATGCTCAACAGATTTCCATCAATTAGACACTAGCGCTTATTAACCCATAAGTCAAAAATACTTTTTTATCTTTTTCTGGAAGTCATTTAAGGTGAAAATTGTGTTAACGAGCTAACAAATGGTAAGAAAATTTCAAAATCTCTTACTACTAATTTTGTTTCTCTCTGTTGTACTTGTTTATCTTCTTAATAAAAGCTAATGTCTGTGCTTGATGTTTATCTAACATGGCCATGGTAAGGATTTGAAGCAAATTTTCTAATGCGAGTGAGAAGTTTCCCAAACGGTTGGTTGTTCTCATAGCTAAGTGCAACCCTAGATTCAGAATAAAGATATTTCTCAACAGTAAAAGGGATGACAAAACAACTTCAGTTTAGTGGTAAGAATAGAAAGATGGAAGCATTTGGAACGGAAGATTAAATTTTATTAGAAAACGGGACTAACGAAGCACATATGGACTTGCACTTCTCTAACATAATGGCTTTTCCAACTAACCACCAATAAGAAACCTCGTTCCATGAGCAAGATAAGAGCATCATATGAAAATAATTTACTTTTGTTTCAAACGCACACCAGAATATTAGGGATTATAAAAAAGGGAAAGGTGAGTGAGAGGCTCACAATACAGCAAAGCATGCAAAATGAAAAAAAAATATCACAATGATGGAATGTTGTCCATTAGAGTGACTGGGTAGGGGGAACGAGAGGGTATGTGGAATGGAACGGATTCGGCATACGATGGTATCAATATTTAAATTCAGTACAATATTTATTTTACATATACCAATATATTTGTACAATATAAAAATATAGGAAAAAGAAGAATGTATGAATATATGAACGTGAATTCAATACATGATTTTTTTATGCAGTGATCTAATTATGATAAATTCATTGGAAATTGAAGGTGTATTAGAAACACCAACTCTTTAATAACTGAATGACTCAATAAAATAATAAAAATAAATCTAAAAGGACCCAAGTATCAACATTTTGGATCTGATATTCTCCTCCTTATTCCCCCTCCTTTGTTCTCTTAACCAAATTCGTTGTTGAAATCCACCGAGTAAATCAGTATGCACGACCCAATTCGAAATTAGCAGAGGGTTGAACGAATTGGGTATCGATGGTCCATCTCTATTGATAAATCAAATGCCAAATTCTGAATAGATCTCACAGTCAGCGACGATGGTTATATCAACCCATTTGGGTATATTTTGTAGCACGAGCTTTTGCGCCGGAGTCTACTCAGCACATTTATTACAACTTTTGGTTCCTTGAGTCACCTTGCTCTATTTGTGAGTTAGATCCTATGTTTTTAGCAAGTGTGTAACGTGGCAAGTTTCGAGGTCGACCACCTCAAGGTACTTCACATTATCTATGACCGGTTGCTTGTATTCATCAAATTTTTTCAAATTAAAGCTCAAAAACGAGCTTTTTTGACCCGGAGAAGTTGATGTAAGTGGGTAGTATTATGGATTAGTTTAATAATATTAATTAATTGTAATTGAGCCTATTAAGTAAAGCCCATAATAGTTAGGGCATTATTAGCCAATTAGGGTTAGGCTAATTAGTTTGCCAAAAAGGTTAGAAAGATTATAAATAAAGCAAAGCATTGTTCATTTTTTAGTTGGTTGATTGAATGAAAGAATAGTTATTTTCTTATTTGCCTAGAATTATTTCAATTCTTGTTTAGTTTATTTCAATTGTTGCTTAGTTCTATCGGAAACAATCCTCAGTGATAAGAGCTTTTCATTCAAAAATTCTCCTATTTCTTTCGTTCCATGGGGCCAAGTGACAGGTGGATGCGTTTACACCAAATCCACTTTCCAACCCTTGAAATGGATCATATTCCCCAATTTTATATTATCCCCAGTATAATAGATATATAAAAAAGTGCGAAACAAACATATTATCCCCAATTTAAGCATGTCCAAATGCCCCAACTTTTCAAGCCTACTAATCATCTTACCGTGCTTTACACTTCTACCAGAATAAACAAAAATGGGAACAAATGATTCCTTACTTAAGCTACTACGAAAGAACCTGATTGGCGACTAATTAACTTAACCAAGAAAATCATGCTAAAAAATGCAATGTATAAATCCATTTCCACCGCAGTCCAAACCTCATTATTCACAAAAATCATATGAATAGTCCTATACAAATCATCCCATTCCTTCCAGAGGTAGTGATCTCATCCAACACTTCATTGGCCTACAAAACACCATAAAGATTTTATTTTTCATCCTAAAAGCACCATCTTTTAGTTATTATATCACTCTCTTAAACGTTTGAGCAAGTACTTTGGCAATGATTTTGTGAGGTCCCCGCCATAGGTCACATTCAAACATTTCCTTCAAGTACAAAATTTTGGAATCTCACTATGTTCCAAGAAGAGAATACTGAGGTGGTACTGAAGATATGCTCCATCAAAGCCTCCAAATCAGTTTTCAAGATCTCCATAAACAGTACCCTCTAACACTATTTGCATTCATCGTCTCTACACCATTGATCTTTTGCCTAGAAATCCAATTCACTATGTGCATTCATCGTCTCTACACCATTGACCTTTTTGCCTAGAAATCCAATTCATGATTCTTTGCAGATTCACCAAATTATGAAATTTGGTAGTGCATTGCTCCCATCCTTCACTTTTTATCCCTTAGTTTTTACTTCCAATGAGATTCCTCAGATCTTATCAATCCTTCCAACCGCTCTTTCACAATGATTCTAACCTCCTAATAAGATAAGCTATGATTCTAACCTCATATTAAGATAAAAGCTATGATTCTATCATTCTTCCTTCTTTTCCAAGATTTGAATTTTTTCAATAAGCTATGTGTTCCTCATCTCTTCATCAAAAACCTTTTGACTCCATCCCTGAGGGTAAGGCCTTGTCCTGCCCATTTACGGCTAGTATTTGGTCACTCTTGTGCAATAGGTGTGCACTCCCACGTTCGCATCAGAGATGGGAGAAAAATGTGGAACTGAAGCAAAAGGCAATGGTAGCCCGAGAATGTTGTTCGAGGAGTCGATAAGCTAATTCATGTCGATGTTTATTTGCTGGGTTGTCCACCTAATTACGAGTAGTTCCTACAAAGGATCGGACTAATTATATATACAATACTTGAATTATCGATGTAAATGCTACATAATTGGTTCTCATCCTTCAGAGACTACGAGTGTAATCATCTTTGAGCATTTTAAGTATTTGGCAAATACAATTAGATCTCCCCACAACCTTATCCTTAAATTTTGAGGCTTCAATCCACATAATCTCAAATCTAAATGGTGGCATCGGTCTACAGAACACAACACTAGGCTTAAGCAAGATAGGATTATGCGAGGTAACCACTGGAAGCACAAATTGTTTGATAAAGGGCAAACCTCTTCCTAGTGATTGTTGATAAATAGTTCACCAAGCTTATTAATCACATGCATTTTTTGTTTCTTCGACCAAGAAGGCATATCAATCAACTCATTCCTTTGCATAAACTCACTAATGATCTCATCCCACCAAATTCACACATTCAGAAGGAAATTCAAGATTTTATCCTGAAATCAAGTTGTTGGAGATGGTGTGACTGCAGACTTTGGATGTAAAATGAGCTAGTAATAAAGATGAAATGTGGAAACACTTGACCAAGAACTTACCATCATTGTTTGTAATTCAGATGCATATGACTAATTGTGTACGCAAAGACTGGATAAATAGATCCATCCTCTCCAACATAGGGCTTGGTGTATTGAGTTTATTTACCTCCCTGCTCTTGCTCATTCAGATTTATATCGAGAGCTAAGCTCATTCAGATTTATTTTGGGCCCCAAGTACCAAAAGTATTTCCCTAACAATTAGCGAACAAATTCAATCCCTATATCAATTTGCTATATGAAATGGAATAGATGATGGGCACAAAGGTTGTTCCCCAACTACACATCTTCAAAACAAGATAATGTGTTCCTTACCGACTTGAATGTGACTATTATTGAACTCCTTCAAAATTTCATGACAACTGTTCAAAATCTGACACCACATAGGACTCTTCATCCTTCCATGCTCTCAGCCTCTCACCCTGCTCAAATATCTTAAGGCAATGCAATGACCAACCTCACGGTGTGTGTTTTGTTAATTTAAAAAGACTAAAAGAGTAATTTAACAGAGAGTGGACCATTGTAGCATGTTTCCCATCTCATTTACTTCATTTCATTTCGACTTTCCTTTTTTGAAAAGTTTGTAGACTCTATGGCCCTCTTTAAAAATAAAACTTCAATAATAGCATATCTTGAAGGACTCAGACGATATACTGGGATATCCAGGATATCAGAAGGATCTAAATGATATACTTGGATATGCAATGAATAGGGGATTCTTCAATAACCAAGAGCAAATCGAGGTCAATGATAGAACCAGTGTTTATCTTAAACAACTTTCATGAATCGTATTCAATTAAATCAGTTAGATATCACCATTATATAAAGGAAATGCAAAGCTGACCAGCGAAAAGGTTCCAGGTATGGACCTGATGATAACCTGGCGTTAAGCTGCAAATAGCCTGAAATACAGCGGGGCATCCTTCCACCGGAGACATTGGCAAATGCTCCGACCACCTATTTCATATATATTCAAATTAATACATCTACGACATATGTGTTATAAAGAAATAATAGTTGACACTAACCAAGAATTTCAATATAAAAATAAAATACACTGACATTGAATCGAAAATGATAGACATTGGTTACAATAAAAAGAACTTGACCATCAATTAACATGTCCAAGTCTCACCTAGTGAAAGAACCAATCAGATAAACCCTTCTCCCCCCATAGGACCACACGAACCGAGTCGGAATTAGCACAGGTCCTGCAACTCCAGTGGACTCCGGAGTACTATTCCCGCCCGAAAAGAACATTTTCTCCAAACTTATACCAACAAAACAACCGCCAATAATAAAAAAAATCAAATCTTTCTCTTTTTCATATACAGAATGATTCACCCTTCAGCTCACAAAATTGTCAAAAGGGGACATTGCATTCCCATGCATGAACACTTCCAACCAAGTGACAGACAAGTGCAGCAAATTAGCTTCCCACAGCAGGGATCCTCCACATCCTGCAGAGGACCCCTCAGTACTTACACATTCCCCGCCAGCAGATCAAGCTTCACTCTCCACAAAAAAAAAATATATATCTTCACAATTAACAAACAATCAAACAAACAAACCCCAATTCCCTAGACACACAAAAGCTTCAACCTTTCCCCTCCAAACCCAAAAATTCCACCAATTCAAGAACCCTAAGTTTGATCAAGCTAAAACCTTTGCACCCCAGTACCTTCTTTCACCAATTCAAGCTAACCCCACCTTCTTTCACCAATTCAAGCTAAAACCTTTGCATCCCAATACCTCCTCCTCCTGCAATGCACAAAACCCATAATCAATACAGCTCAAAGAAAAGCATTTGATCTAAAAACCAATTTTCATCAAAAAAAATTGAAAAAAAAAAACCTAACCCTAGAAATCAAATTCAAGAGATTAAAAATAAATTAAAAAAAATCTCGCTCGCAACAAATTCGACATTGTTGGGTACCTTGGAAGCTCATCTGAATGAATGAGGGAAGTAATTAAGAGGGAATTAAAATCTTCTGAAAAAAAATATATTGAAACTCGCAGTGAGAGATCATAAATAAAGGTTTTAAAGAGAGGGAGAAAGGGTAGCGGGCAGGTAGAATTGCCACGTGTCAGTGACATAAATGAGATCGTACGGTTCATGTGTTGTTTCGAAGCGAAACCATGATATGGGGCCCAAACTGGTATCAATGGTCGGGTATGACCGAGATTCTCGGGCAGGGAAAGTGATGAAGAGAGAGAGAGAGAGAGAGTGGTGTGGACGTAAGGTACTACCGGGTGAGGATAGGTTAAGTGGCTGCTGTTTAGTTAGATCGAGGTCACGTGTGGTGAGCACTTGAGTCGTGATTGTCGGCAGTTGCAATCAGGCCGCACGCCCGTCCGAATCAACCAACTAACAGTTTTGTTTTGTGTTATGGGTAACCATAGTTGTGGCTGTGTAACCCCTTGGCTGGATTTGAGGGGTATTAAGTGCTTTTAAAACTTCTAGATCCAAAAGTGAAAATGATTTGATTTTAATGTTTTTCCAATTTTTTATTTTAAAATGTTTTTTTCAAAACATATCCATTTTCAACATGTTTGTTGGTGAATACTTTTATAGTGTTAACTTATTACATGAAAAATAGAACTTGGCAAAAAAATGTCTCATCCATATTTTATAATAAGATTGGCATGAATTAATATATGAGTAAATGTAAGGAAATAAATGCTTCATCAAATTAATTTCAATGCCTGGTGAAATTGTTTTGTTAAAAATCCTTGCATATATGATATAAGTCATGCAAGTTAAAGTTTCATAAAAAAAAAATTTCATGTGACCTATCAAGCATTAAACAAACCACTAATCCAGGCAAAATACAAAATACAGTTAACTATCGTCAACCATTCCCCATTGAACAACACTTAAATTTCTAAATATATAACTATGTATAAAACGAAAATAATATATTACTTATTTTTTATTTAGTAAACTCGATAATAGTACATTAAACAAACCATTCGGCCGTGTCTTGTTTGTATAACACTTAATTGAAATGAGACAAAATCATGTTTCGACCATGACTTACTTTATATAAACATATGGACTCAATGCATTAGAGAAAAAAACACAAATAAGCAAAATTTCAAAAGGTAAAAAAACAAGAATTGAAAATTTCAGTTCAGTTAAACACAAATACCGACTCAAAACAAAATTCTAACACCCTCCCTTAAAGTGGATGTTTTCAACAATAGTTTATGAAACAACATCTTTAATGAGTTATTTGTGGCACTGTGCAACTTCAATTCTCAACTGAGCAACCCCCCAGGTAATTTCCAAAGCTTCTCAAACACATCGAATTTGAGAAGTTTTGTAAATATGTCCACAACCTGATCTTTACTATTGTAGTACATAAGATCTATTGTACCGTATGTCCCATAGGAAGTGATATTGCACATCAATGTGATTGTTGCACCCGTGATGATCATGGTTCTTAGATAGTTGTAGGCATAACTATTATCACAAAAAACTAGAGTGCTGCCACCTTGATTAAAATGAACTTCACCAAGCACAAAAGGCACCGACTACATATTATGCTTTTGTGGTAGACAAAGTGACGATTGCACCGACTACACCGATCATAATTGTGTTCGTTCATTCAAAACATAATTAATCTGATACAAACAAACAAAATAATCAAACAAAAAAGTGACTTGGAAAGTCCTTAACCAAATGACCGTTGAACTTTTGGACCTTACATCGATATTATTTAATTCTTACCAAGTGACTGTAGAATAATGCTTTTGCACTAGTTTCCACAAATAGTCTAATACATTACTTTACTTATACGAAGCGGTCTTGAAGCAGAAATAGGTTGATCAATGAGAGACTACGAGTTCAAAGGTGCCTTTAGGGTTTTAATTCATGCTTCAAATCTTTCAATCGAGTTTCATTTTTTTTATTGGGAAAAATAGCCATATGTTACTAGAAGAGTGGTCGACATGAAATTTGGGGTTGACCTTGAAATTTGGGGTTTTAACATATGGCTATTTTCCCAATAAAAAAAATGAAACTCGATTGAAAGATTTGAAGCATGAATTAAAACCCTAAAGGCACCTTTGAACTCGTAGTCTCTCATTTATCAACCTATTTCTGCTTCAAGACCGCTTCGTATAAGTAAAGTAATGTATTAGACTATTTGTGGAAACTAGTGCAAAAGCATTATTCTACAGTCACTTGGTAAGAATCAAAGAATACCGATGTAAGGTCCAAAAGTTCAACGATCATTTGGTTAAGGACTTTCCAAGTCACTTTTTTGTTTGGGTTTGTATCAAGCTAATTATGTTTTGAATGAATGAACACAATTGTGATCAAATAATAAAATTTTGTTTATTGGAATGAATAAATGCAATTATACTTGAACATGACTGAAAAAATATAAAAAATAATTTGTTGTGTCTGATCTACCAAATTGTTTATTTTAGCACAAAACTCACATAAGATAAATAAGGTTCATGAGGAATCTACTAACAAGGACAATTGTATTAAATATTTTGAGGTTAAATATATATTTGCCATGACTAGTGTAAAATTTTAGAAAAAAAAAAATCAACGGTTTTATTCACGCAATTCTTGCTCGTCGCTTTTTATTGACAGCGTCATAATCAGAAGTTCGGTTTCACGTGACACTTGGCTTGTGAGTTACGATTATTCGCTTCAGTTAAGATAACAATTAAATAATTTTATTTATTAGAGGGGAAAAATAGGCTTGTAGAAGCGTAGAGAGTAGGACTCAACAACTTGCCTAGCGTGGGCTTGACATGAAAATAGAAGAATATATGAGAAAAACAAATGTAATATTTTATCAAACACTTAATGAACTGGTCTTAGAAATGGTGGAAAGTACAAATATGGGTCAAACTCAACGAGGCTATAGCATTCTCATGTTTTTCTCTTTTGATGTAAAAGAAATGTGCGATGGGTAGATATATAGAGGGTCATTGGTAAAAGTAAATATAAGGGTAAAACTCCCTCGTCTATCATCAGGAGTGCCATTACTAGATTGAGTATCACAAAGTACAAAACTCAAATAAAATAATAAACTTCACGAGGACTCTACCAACAAGGCAACAAGGACAATTGTATTAAATATTTTGAGGTTAAATATATATTTGCCATGACTAATAAAAAAATTTAGAAAAAAAATATAAACGGTTATATTCACTTAATTCTTGCTCATCACTTTTGATTGACAGTTTCATAATCAGAAGTTCAATTTCACGTGACACTTGACTCGTGAGTTACGATATTCGCTTTAGTTAAAACAAACGACTAAATTTATTGAAATATGAAATCCTCATAAAAAATACACATGACATGTCTGAACGTCCGAACAAAGTACAAGATAAACATTGCTGAAGACAGACAAAGAATAAAATCCATTTGACAGATAAAAAATAAAATCCATTTACCATACGTATACATTTGCTCTTAATCAACTCGGTGAAGCGGTCTTAATTGGATTCGTGCTTATCTCATGTTATGCTAGTTAGTAATGTTTAGCTAAATATTTATAGCGTCGGACTTATATTTAAGGTGTTTCATTTTATCATTTATTTTTTGGTTGGAATATTGACTTTTTATTTAAATTGAGGTTCGTACAAAATAGAAAACAACACAAGTCCTAGAAAATGGTAGGGCTTACATCGGTATTCTTTAATTGTTACCAAGTGACTATAGAATAATGCTTTTGCATTAGTTTCCACAATTAGTCTAATACATTACTTTACTTATACGAAGCGGTCTTAAAGCAAAAATAGGTTGATCAATGAGAGATTATGAGTTCAAAGGTGCCTTTAGGGTTTTAATTCATGCTTCAAAGTTCAAACATTTCAATCGAGGTTTTGTTTTCTTTATTGGAAAAAATAGTCATATGTTAGTGGAAGAGTGGTCGATATGAAATTTGGGGTTGTTCCTAAAGCAGAGTGCCTTGAGTATTTCACTCGGATGCGTGCAACAACTCTACTAATTCCTCCACTAGCAACTAAGAGAGAGAGGGCAAAGTTGCTATATGCATCGGAGTGAAATACTCAGGGCACCCTGCTTAAAGGTCAACCCCAAATTTCATATTGACCACTATTCCACTAACATGTGACCATTTTCCCATAACGAAAGCGAAACCTTGACTGAAAGGTTTGAAACATGAATTAAAAACCCCAAAGGCACGTTTGAACTCACAGTCTCTCATTGATCACCATATTTTTGCTTCAAGGCCACTTTGTATAAGTAAAGTAATGTATTTTAGACTAATTGTGAAAACTAATGCAAAAGCATTATTCAACAGTCACTTGGTAAAAATTAAAGAATACTGATGTAAGGTCCAAAAGTTCACCGATTATTTGGTTAAGGACTTTCCAGGTCACTTTTTTGTTTGATTATTTTTTTTGTTTGTATCAAGCTAATTATGTTTTGAATGAATGAACACAATTATGATCGAATAATAGAAATTTGTTTATTGGAATGAATACATGTAATTATACTTGAACATGGTTGAAAATATATAAAAAATAAATTGTTGTGTCCGACCTACCAAATTGTTTATTTTAGCACAAAACTCACATTAAATAAATAAGTTTCATGAGGATTCTACTAACAAGGACAATTGTATTAAATGTTTTGAGGTTAAATATATATTTGCCATGACTAGTATAAAATTTTAGAAAAAAAAGATCAATGGTTTTATTCACGTAATTCTTGCTCATCGCTTTTGATTGACAGTTTCATAATCAGAAGTTCGGTTTCACATGACACTTGGCTTATGAGTTACGATTATTCACTTCAGTTAAGATAACGATTGAATAAATTTATTGAACAAGAAAAACCTCATAAAAAAAAGACACGCGATACGTCTGAATTTAAAATAAAAGTACAAGATAAACATTGCTGAAGACAAACAAAGAATAAAATCCATTTACCACATGTACACACTTGCTCTTAATCAACTCAGTAAAGCAGTCTTAATTGGATTTGTGCTTATCTCATGTTACGTTAGTCGAGTAATGTTTAGCCAAATATTTATAGCATTAGATTTATATTTAAGGTGTTTCATTTTTATCATTTAGCTTTTGTTGGAATATTGACTTTTTATTAAATTAAATGTTAGTACAAAATAGAAAACAACATAAGCCCTAGAAAAGGGTAGGATTGGAATTACATTATTTAAGATTTGACCATGCAATGGCATTAAGAAAAATATTTCAGAAGTGCCCACCCCCCTCAGACAGAAAGACTCCCTCATAGAAAAATCTGGAAAAAAAAACATAAAATAAAGAAAAAAAAAGAAAAAAAATCCCAAAGTAAAAAAAATAAAAATGTAGACTGGCTTCCTCCCTTTGTCTTCTCTTTAGGTCTGTTTCTGAGGGCGGACTTAAATTATTTCCTTTATTGAAGAAAAAAGAAGGAAAAAAGAGGAGAAAAAAAGAAAAAGAAATAAACAAAGAAAACAAACACAGCTCTCTTTCTTGCACCCAACAAGGCCAGACCAGACTGTCTCTGTAAGTCGAAACAAGCTCAATAGAGAGAGAGAGAGTACAGAGAGACGATCTAAGCGAAAGGGTGTTAGAATCTGTGCACCGATCATGGTGTTAAGGCCTGTCAGGGGGAGTTTTAGGGGTGTTATTGGTGGGTGAGAAAAGAGGGTTTGTGATTGTGTTTGATTGTGGGGGTTGTTTGGAGAGATTTGGGACACTGGGTTTTTCTGGGTTTTCGGTTTCTGAAATGGGTTTGGGAGGTTTCTTGATTTGGTGGTGTGTGGGGTGGTGAAAGGTCGGTTTTTGGTGGATGGGAAATTGAGGGTTTGTGGGGGTGTAGTTGTTTGATGATCTCTTTGGAGAGGGGGGATGGTGGAAGAAAGGGGTTAGGTTTGGGGTTTGGTGGTAGAGGAGAGATGGATGAAACTGAGCTTGAAGAAGGGGAAGCCTATGATTATCAAGATGATGAGGCCAATATCGACCCGGATGTCGATCTCTCGTATCTTGTAAGTCTATTATGTTTATTTTGGTTTAAGAAAGTTTGATTTTTATGGTCATTTTGGTTTTTGTACTGTATGTTTTGTGTAGGCAATAGTGCAAAATTTGGTTACATTTCAAGTATTGGATTGTAGTTCATAAAGCATTACACCTATTGTTGAGGTTTATTCTTGTTTTCCACTGTTGAGAAAGTTCGGAATAGTTCGATTTATGTTTTATGAGTGTTTAGTGATTGAATTTATTTGTTTGGGATTGGGGCAGGTGAAAGGGGAAGAAACCCCCATTAAAATGGAAGAAGAGAGGAAATGGGAAGGGAAACATTTATTATTATTATTTTGGGCTCTTTTCAAACTAAGCTCTTTTTGAACTTCAGTCCATTGTCTGATTTGTGTTTCCAGATGTCTACACTCTAAAGCGTCATTTTTGTTTTCTGGGAATTGGGGGAGTAAACATAGAGGAAAGAAAAACTATATAAAATGGAAGGAGAAAAAAAAACATCGTGGTAGTCTCAGCACACTTAGTTGGCTTGAGAACCTTCATGAATGTTTGGTTGTTACTTACAACTGTCGTTGTTGTGAAACTTTTGGCCACTAGTTAATTCGCAATTTTCTCAGTTCCAGTTACTGGTTTATTACCCGGGGCAGTCAGAAGGAAAAAAACCCAATAACGTGACACTTTCTTGCTTGCATTAGCTGGTTCAAGATTTTTTGTTGATGTTTGTTTGTAAGTTGTAACATTAAGTTGAGGATTGCTCAGATGTCTATGACACTGGAAACTTTAACCATTGTTAGATTCAAGTTTTCAAGTGTCCAATGTTGCAACTTCATTTTTTGGTAAAAAGTTAAACATGGGAGAAGAGGGAGAAACTTCAAAACTGAAAACATGACCTTTCGTCACTTGGATTGGCTAAATTTTTTTTCGTAAATGTTTCGTTCTCATTTCAAGTTGATGCAAATTTTCTCTTTGACCATTTTCCTAAATAAGGGAAAACAGTTGAAACGGTTCAAATAACATAGTTGCCTTTGGAAAACATTCAAAAGGGTTGCTGGCTGTATTTTGGTTTCTGTTTCCTTTAGTTTACTGCTACTCATCACAGTCTGCACTTGATCCAAATTGTAGCATATTTCTATCATAGCACTCTCGTCAACTATATATTTAATGACGATTCTTGCTTCTTCTGCGCTACTTTCCTCTTCCTGGCTAAGGTATGTATGACCCTGATCTTTGTTTTTTGAAATTTCCAAGTTTCAGACTCATCCATTTACTTGGAGGAAGTAGCATATTGTAGTAGTGTCTTATTATAGATGTATAAGAAGCATTTTCCCTGACTGGCACTTTGAGAACAATACTGTTGGAAATATTAGGGGGGGAGTGTGAAAATAATGTGAATTATGATCTGTGGCAGACAGTGTCTGTGGTGGGTGCATGCGTGTGCGTTTCTGTTCCCTATTTATGGTTATACAGTATGTTAAAATGTATTTTGCTTCATGTGGGCATTCTCCCTTCTGTTTAGAGTTTATACATTACAGTCCTTTGTTTTCCCCTTCTTTCACATTTATCTTCAAGAGTTATTAAGAATTTGGTTATTGTTATGAAGGATGAGAAGGTTCAAGATGTATTGGGACACTTTCAGAAAGATTTTGAAGGTGGATTGTCGGCAGAGAATTTGGGTAAGTCACCCGTGATGGATTACTGGATATATTGGGCCACGATAAGTTCGAATGCTTTCCTCCTTTTCTTCAGACATGATTATAGGGCATTTATTAATTTCTACAGGGGCAAAATTTGGTGGCTATGGTTCTTTTTTGCCCACTTATCAGCGGTCACCATCTATTTTGTCTCACCCAAAGACTCCGCAGAAAATTCATAGCTATGGTACACCAAGATCTCCAAGCAATTTGCCATCAGAGGTATTCAAATATAAGATTTGTTATGAAAGCTCTCTCTCTTTCTAATGTGTGTATATTTGTTCCATTGCCATGGATAACTTATTGCTGGCAACCTCGTTCTATTGGCTTGTTTTATGATACAGGGTGCTCACCAGAACTCTTCCGTTTCAACAAGTGTAACTCCCTTTGCAAAGCTTGGAGCAGCTTCCACAAGTGTTGCACCGCCTCCTGTTTCAAAGTCCTCATTTGTGGATAACTCATCCAGAAGAGATCTTTATCCATCACTTTTCAGCAATGCTGGGGAATCTACTCTCAAACGTGAACCTGTTAACAAAGTACTTACCTTGAGGAAATCAAAATCACTGAAGGTTCGACTTAAAGTGGGTTCTGATAATGTCTCTAAAAAATCTGCTGCAATCGTTAGTGGCCTTGGGTTGGATTTCTCCCCATTTTCATCGCCAGATGAAAGCCCTGTTGAAAGTGGAGGGCTGTCTCTTAAACGTTGCCAGTCACCAGATAAATCTCCCACAAGTATACTTCAGGTAAATGTTCTTTATTATCGATTAAAATTTTTTATTCTAATGGATGAATCATGAGTGACCTAGAATGACTCTTGGTCTTTTAACGATGACGAAACAGATTATGACTTCTTCTCCCATTCCCGGAGGCAAGCTGTCACCTCTTTCTGATAGTCTGTTGCACTTGAAGGAAAAGAAACATAATTTGATAGACAGTATATCTTCTGTACTTCATAAGGGTAGTGAAGGTAATTATTCCATGTTAGAAGATTCCTTTGCAGCAATGGGGGAAGGTAAAGTTTTCGGAGGAAAGAAAATAAAGGAGAAAAGCAGGAGGTCGAAAGAAACGAAGAACAGAGTTGTCAAAGATGGGAATGATATTGGTACCTTTTTGAAGAGAGAGATAGACATTGAGACTGCAGAGGGTAGTGAGTTCGTCTCCAATTCATTGAAGCTTCCACTCCTATACGATTCAGAATATACATTTCATGATCTTCCAGAAGACACTGGTAGGACTTCAGATGTTACCGCTGAACACAAAATGGCCAAAGTGAATGATAAATCCCAACCCATGGATGTTGCAAATGCAAAGGAAGAAATATTACAGTCTAAAGCCATGCACAGGCCAAAGAGGGTTGAGAAACTAAAAACAAAGACAAGTATGGGATACAAGGTTTGGGAAGATAGAATTGATAATGTTCGTCAAGGTGCTCAGTCTTCCCCAAGGAAAGATGGGAAGAGCAAACACAACAAAAACTATGATCCATTGAAGTCTGATTTTGATGGTTGTAGAGGAAGGAAAGATCTTAGTGGTGGAACTATACCAAAGGACAAAAAAGTTCTATCTCATGAACAAAAAGATGGCATGAATGTACCTGGTAGAAATGAGCAAGTGTTGTCTGGGGGAAAAAAGAAATCAAGGGCAAGCAAAAGTAATGGATTTGTTGCTACAGAATTCACAAATGAAAGGTTAGCAGCTGTTTCTTCAGCAACATTAAAAGAGAAGAATAAGAACAGCAGTGATTCCTCATCTAAAAGCAAATTGGATGATAGTAAATGGTGCAAAGAGCCTGGTTTAATGCGAGAAACCCTTCTTGATGTTGGAGGCGTAAAAATGGATCAGGCAGGCACTCTAGAATGGCCTTCTAAAGATAGGCCAAAGGATTATAAATCTGAGGCTTTTGAGAAACAGACCCACCAATTTGCTGACAAATCAAAGGAAAGGCTAAGCAGTACAAAGATTGACACCCAGTTGACATCTGTTTCCTATCCGAAGGCGGTCCCAAGTGTTGCTCCCCTGACCACAGGAAATGGACCTGTTTCTGATACTGTTACTGCAGCACCTGTAGTTATTGAAGAAAATTGGGTTGCCTGTGACAGGTGTCAGAAGTGGCGGCTCCTGCCTTTTGGTACAAATCCTGATCACCTTCCAAAGAAGTGGCTGTGTAGCATGCTTAACTGGCTGTAAGTTCTTTTATCGTTGCATTCTAAGTAAGGTATAAATTAGACAAAACAGTGGTCATTTTTTTAATAATAATAATAATTATTATTATTTTACATTTACTGTTGCTATGAAAATTAGTAAATCATCAATTATTGAAGTGGTACCTTTTCCCCTTTTGATTCCTAGGCCTGGAATGAACCGCTGTACTATTAGTGAAGAGGAGACAACAAAAGCTTTGAACGCATTATATGCAATCCCTGTTCCTGGTGGTCAAAATAGTCAGCATGCTCAGCAAAATTGGGGTGGGTTAGGAGTAAATTTGCCTCAAATGCAGCAAATTGACCTTGACCAAGAACATAACATACATGGTGGGCGAATTGCGGAAAAGAAGAAACATGGATTGAAAGAGACATCAGATACAACTGGCTACGCGCACCTTCCTCACTCCACAATAACAAACCAGCAGTCATCTATGAAGAGCAGAAGTTTAAATGACGTCAACCTGTCTCCTTCGCAGTCTAACAAGGTCAGCAAACCTGGCATTAAGCATGTAAGCAAGTCGAGTGACTCGGCTGTGGAAAAACATGGAAATAAACCCAAAGAAAAGCACAAACTGGCAACAGATGGAGGTATTCTGAAAAGCTAAAATAGATTTAGAATTCCAACTTTCGTACAAGATGTGCTATTTAATTCATCTATGTGAAACAATTGCAGGAAATGCTAATCATTCAAAAGTGAAAATCAAAAGGGAAGCTGACCCTGATGGATATAAAGCTTCTAAGAAAACTAAGATGGAAGGTTTGCCATATGCTGATACTGACTGGAATGCTGACATGGATGGGGTCATGGGGAAAACCTCGATTGACGGTTTGTCAGCTACAACAGCTGGACAGGATGTACACAGGTATGTTGAGTACTCTTCTTCTAAGGATCAGAAGTATGATGTAAAGGAGAATTTATCATCTTCTGCTAAGAAGCCAAAAGACCTAATTAAGGGTTCTTTGGATGGTAGTCCCCAAGATAGAAGTAAAGTTGATAAAAAGGATATTTCAACAAAAAAGAGGAAAGTAAAGGAGTGGCAGGAGAGTCACATTTATCCTTTAGATACTCCAAATCTTGAGGCCAACAAAAGTACTTTTAAAGAGGGGACCAGTGAAAGCGAACTTAAGAAGGGGAAAAAGATCAGGCTATCGAAGTCAGAGGGGAAGGAATCCAATAACTGCAAGGGCAGTGGTACAACAGACAAAAAAGATAGAGCGACTGGGATCCTTGTTTCCCGTGGTAGAGATTTATTAGCTGATGGAATGGAATATGACAGAAGTCTTATTGAGAAGGACCAGCAATTGGTGCAAAATAGAGGGGGGAACCTAGCAATGCAACGGATGGTAGATAGTGTAGATTTGCTGAAAAGGGATTTGGCATATGAACAACCTTCCTTGGCTGCTACTTCCAGCTCTTCTAAGGTTTCAGGTTCTCATAAAAGTAAAGGAAATTTTCTGGAGGCAAAAGCATCACCAGTAGAGTCAGTTTCTTCATCTCCTTTGAGAGTTTCCAATCCAGACAACGGTACATCAGCACGGAGGATTCTACTGGGTAAAGATGATGCCACAAATGTTGGTTTGCCGGTCATGGGTAGCCCAATAAGATGCTCAGATGGTGAAGGGGATGGCAGAAGTGATCGTCCTGGGGCAACTGCTGTAAATCATGGATCTCTGGAATCAATGGTGCTTGATTATCCAGATGGAGATGGGAATGATACATTTGGTGGCAAGGCCAAGGCACACAATGAATCATCACATTATCATTTTGAAAGTTCCCCTTTGGTGAATGGTGGCGCTGATGCCTTGGATCAACGTAATCAGCATGCCGAAGTAGGGGGTAAAGAACATAGCCATGAGATGGACAAACTGAACAACAGCCGTAATGGTCCTAATGGATCTCTTTCGAAGTCAGGAAAGGGTTATTCGTCACGGTCCAAAGATAAACAAAGAAGTGCTGTGTCAGATTTGGATACAGGTAAGGTCAAGGTCTCTAAATCATTCAGCGAGCAAGAGGAGTTCAATCCTACTAAAAACTCAAGGAACGAGGCAGAGATTGAATCAGAAGATCCTTTACATTACCACAAAGAACAAAAGGATGCGAAGTATGCTTTTCAGGGAAAATCTGGTGTTAAATCTGGAAAGGATGACAAAAACTATTTGACCAAGAAGGATTCTGCAGGAAAGTGGTCACGTGAAAGTAGAATGGAAAACCAGTCAAAATTTGGAGGCTCTGCTGGGTCAGATGCAAAAATGAATGCTAACAGTGCCAAAGATGGGAGATCTAACCCTCAACAAAACCTCCCGCAGGACTGTGATAGAGGAAGATCCTCCCAGCGGTCTCTTTCAGATAGAACTGATCAATTGGAAATGGCATCAAGAAGAGGAAAGCCAAAGTTGTTGTCACATTCTGGAGATAAGCAAGAAATCCAAACAGGACGTTCCCTACCGATGCCCAGTACCCACAAAGGCAGTGGGTCAGATGTATTGTCAGTTTATACCTCTAGTGCTGGTGGTGGTGATGCACTGAAGGTGATAAAACTCCCAAAGAAACCTGATAATAAGGCAGGAGCAAACCATAATAGCTTGAGACATTCGTCATCTAATGGGCTTGTTGTTAGTGATCTTGAGGGCTCTGGTCCACTTCGGAAAGATTCCTCCAGTGAGGCTGGTGCTAGTGCCTTAAAAGAAGCCAAGGATGGTGCTAGTGCCTTAAAAGAAGCCAAGGATCTCAAACACACTGCTGATCGTCTTAAGGTATTATTTATTCAATCTTGTATGCTTCCTTCCAAACTTGATATGGTATAATATCTTTTCTTTGTTCCTTCATGTTTGGTTGGGTTGTACTGTAGAACTCTGGGTCAGATCTCGACACAACTGGTTTATACTTCCAGGCAGCTTTGAAGTTCCTTTATGGAGCATCACTTTTGGACCCTTGCAACATTGAGAGTGCCAAACACGGGGAAACGTCAATGCAAGTGTATAGCAGCACCGCAAGTCTGTGCAAGTATGTTATCTTGTCAAAGTTTATTGAAGAGATTTTATTTCCCGCAACACATTTATATATATATATATATATTTTTTGATAGTATCCTTGATGTGACCAAGCATGAAAAAGTATCTGGCATAAATCTGTTGGACTCTCCTTTTGAACTACTATTTTTTAATCAAAATGTTCCACTGTTACTATTTAATCCTAGTAGCTGTTTGTATGAGTCATTTCTGATATGTTATCCTTCTGTAGCACGTATTACTTTGGTTAAATACTTTGTTCTGAGTAGGTTCCTATTCTTTTGAGAAAATATAAATTGTTATTATTTCCTTTTTGAAGTTGAATCTACCTGGGGTATACATGATGTTTGTTGCATTCGGCTTTTGTGTGGTGTCAGGAGTGCAAAACTTTTTGTGAAGACACCTTGTTTGGAGTAAAAAATGTCAGTTTGATATGCTCAGCTGAAACTTGTTTTCAAAGATTATGGCCAACGATAAATAAGTAATGCTAAAGTTGATGGTCATTGTAACTGTAATCTGGCGCTTGTTGACATTTCTTTCTTAAAATTCATAGGTTTGTTGCTCGTGAATATGAAAGACGCAAAGAAATGGCTGCTTCTGCTCTTGCTTACAAATGCATGGAGGTGGCATACATGAGGGTCATTTATTTCAAACATTCCAGTGCAAACAAAGATCGTCATGAGTTGCAAGCAGCTCTGCAAATGGTTCCTGGTAATTAGAATTTATAAAAAACCGAGGGTTGATCTTTGGATTCTTCATACTAGATTTGCATGAATCGTACTTCTGCTTGTCAGGGGATACTTGGTTGTTTGTTCATATATTATTATCGTGAAGAACTATTAATATTCGTCTTTAGTAAGCTTGCTGGTATACAGTCTTAAATGCCATGTGGAGTCATAAGGACTCCACTTCAACTTCAAGACAACAAAAAGCTTGAGCCTCCCTTCAGGAAGCTTTGTACAGGACTTTATCTAAGAATGGAGGAGTCTAAAACTCCGTTCTGATACTGACAGGACAATTAACCTATGTTTTAGTTCTTCCACAAGGGAAACATGCACTTTTTGATAATGAAAGCGATTTTATGTCATGAAAGTGATTGTGGTTTGATCAAGAGATGAAACAAATAAACTTTCAAAGGTTTTAGCTAGGCTGATTGGTCTTAATTCCAACTCATGGCGTCCCCTACCTTTATAGTATGGTTGTTTGTTAGTGCTATCAGTAGCTCCAATGTCTGTAGTATTGGATCATTGATGTGCTGTGCAAATCCAAAAAGATGTTTTTGCCAGCCTAGTCCAATCTCTGAACGAAATTAGTGACACCCTATGTAGGTGGTAAAACAAGTCAAACCATATTTTCCTAAAACATCAGATTAACATCAAAGCTTGTATAGCCTGTAGGTTGTGGAAAATTCTGGTGTCCAGACTTCCGATGTAATTGTTTTTATTGGAGCTCTAAGGTGGTTGAGGGATGTCTTTGAAGTTGGTTGAAATTGAAGCGAAGGAGAGCCTTTTATCTATAGTTGGTTAGTTGGAGAATGCAATGACATTACTGGTGGTAGGAACTTGGAAGACAATATACAAGATGCTTGTGTCGGAGAGTTCAGACCCACTGACATAAACCTAAAGCATTTGTGCCACATGAGGGATTGGAAATTGATGGTTCGGAATAGCTGCAATCCAAGAGTCCCAGTCCATGTAATGGAATTCTCCATAAATACACTACCATCTTAGTAAACAGTCCATGGATGATGAATGTACACATGATATACACCAAGCTATTTTGGGAGTGTGGGTACCCATATATCTAGGGAATCAGTCTCGAGGCACAATTTTTTCTCCTCAAAAGGCTTCATTCAGTTATATTCTCTTTTTTATTCAGAGCTGCTTATTTCACTGTCAAACCATGATCAGTAATGATACAGTTTTCTCATAAGTTGTAGATAGTGTGTCTCGCATCTTAGATGATGTAAAATGACCTTTTAGGGAGGATAATTTGAGTTGTAAGTGATCTAAGAATGGTGAATTCTCTGTCATATGGAAGTTGGTGCAACCTCCTTCAAGGTGCTTTAGATCTCTCTCTTTGAAAATGGAGACTAATTTGTAGAAGATTCATTCCCACCAAAATCTCTTTTTATCCTTATGGGTGATGGTGGGATAGGCTACCTACTCTCAATGTTCTTGTTAGGTGTTTCAATGTTGATGATGATTTTGATCATCTCTTCTGGAATGTAAGCAAGCTTCATATGGGTGATAGCTTCATATGTCTTGATTTTGATCAAGACATTTGCTTACTTTCACCAGGTTTAGGGTCTGTTCTGTGTTTCTGAAATGCATTGATGAAGTCATTTTTTTATATGGGTGCTAGCTTCATATGCTATTCTTTGGGAAATTTGGTTTGAAAGAAACAATCCGCTCTTCAGAGGGATGATGTCTGGTAAGAATGGAGTGATTTTGGACGTCACTGCCATAAGCTTGTGGCATGTATGACTGATTGGATTTTGCATGTGTTCTGATTTCCCAGAGTTCTTAATTCCTAAACTGGTACGAAGCTAAATTCTTCCAAAGGAGTAAATTATCTGAGGTTATTCATATCCTTCTATAATGTTTTTTTATTGTAATTTTATTTTATTGTTTAATTATTTAATTATTTTTAAGGCTTGTGGCTTATGCCTTCAAGCATGTAGCCTCAAACCCTTCCAGTCACGTGTCAATGTCTACGGGATTATTGTCAGCATTGTACATTCTTCGCTACTAGCCACCACACATTTCTGTTTTTACCATTTCACTTGCAGCCAGGGAAAAGCTTAATCAGGCACTGTGGCGCTAGCCTTTCACGAGGCATAAGCCTCAGTTTGTTAAAATTCAGATCATAAAATGCAAATAGTGAAAAAATCAAAATGAGAACATGATACATCATACATGTATAAACTATTCAGTGTTAGTCAAGCATAATAAAGAAGAAATACATAAATAATTTAGTGTGTTGTCTCAAGCTTTTATCAAATGGTAGTGACAAAAATATGGAGACCATAAAACATAGTCATGCACAACCTAACACTACAAGATCTATAACACATCACAAGTCATAACCAAATGGCATTAGACATCATCAACATCTTTAAAGTCCCCCAACCCCCCCCCCCCCCCCCCCCCCCCCAAAAAAAAAAAAAAAAAAAAACATATAATCAACAAGTAGTCAGAGGCTCAGATCCCACAACTCATAGAAATAACAAAATGCGCACAACATAATGACATATAATCATCAGTGTTAGGGGAAGGAGGCAAGGGGTTTATTTATTATTTTATTTTTATAAAATATTGGATTTGAGGCTTAAGCCTCACAACGTCTCAGTATGTAAGCCTCAATTAAATTAAGTGAGGTGTGAGCCTCATTGGGACTGTGAGTGAGGCTTAAGCTTCAATTCAGTCACGGAGTGTGAAATATGCTCCATTGGAGTAGAGAATGAAATATTCTAAACCTCTGTAAAAGAAAAATGTTAACTCTTTATCTTTTTTTTAATGGAAGGTGTGGAACTCTATCTTTGCAAAGTTATGTGTGCCTTCCTGACTGAGATGCAATCCCTTTTTTTTTTTTTTTTGGGTGTGTGGGTGATTTTTGCCAAACGCAAGAATGCTCCCAACGAGTTCTATAAGCAGTTTCTGGTATATATGAAACTGGATTATATGTGCAATTTACGGTAACTTATCATTGTTTACTGAATTTTGGATCATGCTTCTGTTTAGTCATTAAATCCATTTTTTGCTCATTGAGAAACAAAAAAATGATGATGACATCAAAGTAAGAATGATTGTTATTCTTCATTTCTTGAGTAGTCCTTTAGATTTAGTTAAGTCAAATGTGATGATCTTTATTTATTACTTACTAGAGAATGAAATATTTGCTTGGTTCATTCTTTTTCTTTTAGATTTTATTTTGTGATTTTTGTTTTTTTTTCCAGAGCCAGTTGCTGTTTTTTTAGGTGACAACCTTATGAGTCCATTGTTTTTTGGTAGGCGAATCTCCATCTTCTTCTGCCTCGGATCTTGATAACTTGAACAATCATGGCACACAGGATAAAGTTACTTTGACCAAAACACTTGGTTCTCCGAATGCTAGTAACCATGTTATTGCTGCACAAAATCGTCCAAATTATGAGCGGTTGCTTAACTTTGTAAGTGACTCAGTTTATACTTATTTTATTTTTTTTTTATTCAAAGATCAATCTTGTGAGAAGTTCAGAGTGAACAAGTGAAATGCTGAAAACTTTTTTTTGGATCAATAAAACACTAAAAGCATGCTGAAAACTAAGGGGTGTTTGTTTGCATCACTTAAGCCACTTACAAGTCCAGATTTATAAGTGGCTATAAGCATCACCCCTGGTGCTTATAAAAATCAAGCCAATAGTCGTTGAACACGTATAAGTGCTACTACTAAACAAACATAATTTTCAGGTGGTCCGCCATTTGTAAGTGGGGCGGTGCCAACAAACACCCTCTAATTGTTCAATTGCCTTGTTGGATAAAACTAAAATATATCAGATGTACAGAATTATCAAATGTGATAGTCAAATAATTAAATCCATGAAATCCTTCATAATCATGAATCTAGGAAAGACTTGCCTTTCTTCTATGCCCGATTAAAATTTATTTGTCTTAAGAAACAAGTGCATTCTTTTCCGCTTGGATTACTGAGCATAGTCAAAGGGTGTGCATTTTTTCTCTCTGCCAGAGAGCTCTTTGATTGATCAACTTTCAAATTGGTTCTATAATTCTGAGGAAGTTCTCTTTGCAGGTTAGATAGATCCTTGTCTAGTTTCCACATATCCTATTTGGAGATGCACGTACATCTTCATTGCTTGGTAAACCTTGAAGTGTACCAGTCAAATTATGCTTTTTTATTACAACTATAATGGAGTCTTTGGATTTCAAACACATTGCTATTGGCATCAATGCAAGGAACAAAAAAAAAGGGAGCTGTGATGAAGCTCTATATTTCATTGTTCTGCCTAGGAGTCCCAAGTCCTGGCTAATTATTTAGAGAAAGATCAAAATTTATTCATATAAGAAAACTAGGAGGCAAGGCTCCTGGGTACACTACAAACAAGGAGTTGGCGAACCACATAGACATACTCCCAATAATGAAATGATCATCACTAAGTGCTACCTAAATGTTCTGGAGTGAAGCATGTCCTTTGTGTCAGTCCAACTCCCAAGTCTCTAGAGAAAGGGAGAAAAATGATAGTAAGTGAGAGAGCAGGGACGGGTGTTGAACTGCCCCTGCAGAATAATTCTCATTCTAGCCTTGCAGTTGATGGGATCAACTGAATGCTGAGTCCATGGTTCGAAATTTAGCAACATTAAACTTTATCATCGAACACGTAGTTTAAACCATTCAGTCAATCTCCAATTTGTCTCAGTCTGTACAATGTCATATAATTTTGTCACTTCTTTCGTATTTTACTCACAATATTTTCTACCGTCGGCAAGCATTCATTTAAGTGTGTTTGCCTGCAGACACACAATGTAAATTTTGCAATGGAAGCTACAAGGAGATCGCACGATGCTTTTGCAGCTGCAACTGCCAGTCTGGAAGAGTCACAGTATGAAAGTATCTCTACTATTAAGAGGGTGCTTGACTGCAATTTCCATGATGTACAGGGGTTACTGCACCTTGTACGGCTTGCTATGGAAGCTATTAGCCGTTAAATCCTTCTGAAATGGTGATAATTTCAATACTGTGAATATCATTTGTTTTGCATGCTGCTTCACTTGGATAACCAGACCTTTGAGGAGGAAAAAGAAAGAAGCCAGAGCAAATCTCCACTGCACCAAGTAGTACTTCAGATTAGGGACACATTGTCCTGTCCCTCCTTGTACAATTGTACAGAAGTGAGATTGAATTGTGATTTATATAGTGTATTCTTTGTGTCCTTGGAATGGCATCTTAACATGGACAAGGTTGTGGCTCAGTAAAAGGTTTTGGAAAGTGACGAGAAAATGTGGGTTCCTTCACAAGTTATGGTGCTTGCTACATGAGTCGAAAGTTGTATGTAAGATGTTTTCCTGGCTCCACCACTGTTGCACCTGGGTGCCTGATTCACTATTGTCGATTTTGTTTTGGAGGCTGATTTGGTATAGTAGTAGGTTCTGACTAAATCTTTCTGGCTCTTTTTGAGGAGCTTCAAATTTTGTTCTTTCGTTTTTTTGTTAATTTTTATGAAAGGGGACAGTGAAGGATTTCTTTTGAAGAGGGGTGGTAGTGGTGGTGGAGTTGATTATTGCCTACAGATTTGTTCAGATGCCAGATGAATGGAACATGATGTGATTTTGGGGACAGTAGTGAATGGCAACCTAAATGGGTATGCAATTCTTCATCTAACTATTTTTTGCACAGTATTTCATTTGTTCACTTCTGATTTTTCATAACATATTAATTTTCATTTCCTTGTAGATTATATACCCCGCCCTGTAGTTGCTGTTGAAGTCATTGGTTTTTTTTTAGAAGATAGACATACAAGGGCGATATGATATATTACGGGTGATCTTGCGAATTATTTTCCTGCAACTAGAAAGGTTTGTTCATAGAGATTTTATATTTGTATGCAATTGGTTGGCATTCCTGACATTCATTTTATATTATGTACTATTTGTTTTGGGATTAATCTCGTCATATGTCCCAGGGGGGTGACTGTCATTCAGTTTATCAATAAACTTCATTAGAACCAGGAGTGGCGCAAGTGCTCTTTGTTGAGGCTTGAGCTTCACCACAGATGGCAAGATGGTAATTTGACTGGTGAGATGCAGACTTCATCACTGTTGTCTAGCTCATCTGTGGGACATAAAGTGTAGTAAATTTCCTGGGAGTTAAAAATCTCTCTTGATTGAAGGTTTGATTGGTTGAAAGGGTGGTTGCAGTGGTTATGGAGTTTTTCAGCACAAACAATGAAGCTTGGATTTTTTTTCTTTATTGAAATGTACATCGAATTCTTCCTTTTTTGGCCAGATCCAAGATCTATGTTAAAAGCTGATACATCTACCAGATCCTCTACCTCATGTATCATATAATATCTTCATTTATCTCATATTCATAATAAAATCTTTACCACCTGTTTTGGCTCTTAGATTCTTAAATAAATGTATATTTAGTGGTTAAATTGTTCTAGAATCTGTTATCATTTCAACTTAGATTGAATGATTGATGCTATATTTATTGAAACCGAAAGAAACCATTGTCAAGATCATTACCATTATCAAGGGCTGAAGAAGGGAAAACCTTGAATCCTCAAGGGAATAAGAGGAAGAGAAGAGAATCCTTCAATCCACACAAAGAAAACCTTGAATTCACGAGCACAAAGAAAGAAGAAATGCACAACTTGAATTCACAAGCAAACTAGAAACGAAATAACTTTTGAATTTTATTGGTCAATCCACAGTCTTCATAATTATGAACGAAGAGAATATCTAGTGTATAATTTTGGTTGTGAATCATGAGGGAGGAGTAATTCAATTGAGATCGAAGGCGTGGAGGTTCTAGAGTGTGAGACTTTTTTATATTTAGGATCTATAATTCAAAAGAATGAGGCTATTGGAGAAGATGTATACCATAGGATTAAAGTTGGTTGGATGAAATAGAGTATGATGTCAGGAGTATTATGCGATAGAAGGATGCTTGTAAGGTTAAAAGGGAAATGTTATAAGACAACATACATATAGGATGGTGGTAGTAGAAATACGTATGTGTAAGATAGATGTATAGTAAAATCCGTAAGGATAAAATTAAGAATTAAAGAATTAAGAGATACTTAGGTGTAGCACCAATAGAGAATAAACTTATAAAAAAAGGCATTTAACGTGGTTTGGTTATATGGGAATGAGACCGAGTATGACGCCAATTAGAAAACGTCTAGATTGACAAGTTAGTGAAGAGTGAAGACGAACGGGACGATCGTTGAAAACTTGGATGAAGGAGGTGGAGGAAGATATCATTGAGCTTGGATTAGACGAAGATATGTGAGAAGATCACATTGCTTGGAGAACCAAAATACGTGTAATCGACCCCGAAAGTATCGAGAATGGGCTTTGATGATGATGATGATTCTACATGAAGAGAAACTAATTTCCTAATTCAACTCAACATAAGAAAATAGAAAATATTTTATGTTAAAATTTCTAATTCTACTAAATTTGTGAAATAAAAATACTTGCAAACTAAGCTTTCTAATCCTATTCTACCTAAAAACTAAAACTTGCTTGATGTCCTACATCAAGGACGCTAGTGTCTACAATAGCATGTTCGTGAGTTACAAACAAAATTACTCTACTCTTTATTTTTATTTTTATCGTTGATATGTACTCTAATCTTATTACAAAAAATTGTATATGTATAGCAACAAAATCAAGTGTATTAATCTTTTTTTTAAATATATATATATAATTTCATTTTATTTTTAAATTTTATAGAAACACTCCGGTAGGGAGGGGGGTTAGGCAGACCCCGACCAGTATATTACAAAGTGAATACGAAAGATACAAAGGGGGGGACGTAATGAGCCTTACCCCTTGAGAAACCAATGCATATCTACTTTATTATGCATGCTATATGGATCAAATTATACTCAAATGACAAACACCGACAGAATCAAGTAGTCTAATATTATTACAACGCATTGGATCATGAACAAACATATAATTAAGTTCTAATCCTCATCTATCAAATTGGTTTCTTTCTAACCTCCTCTTTAATTGAGTTACATTCACTGCTATTTTCACGACCCAATTTTTCAAATCATTTAAAAAATGAAAATAGGCAACTCTCCATGGCCTCTTAAAGAATAACACACCACAAACCCCCCAAAAGCCTACCACATGCCCGCAAGCCATGCCAATGTAAAACCATCCCATTTGAGCATCATCCTTCTTTGTCCTTTCTAGCTTACCATTGATATCAACGTGAGCTTCCAGACACTTCTTCAGTGGAGCCCCACATAACATAGGATTCCCATTGTAAATGGATGGATCATCAAGTGTCTGAAGCTGATTGCCAGATGGAATCTTTCCTGAAAGTTTGTTGTGAGACAAATTTAGGTGACTCAAAAAAGTCAAACCTGAGATGCTTTCTGGAATTTTTCCCGAGAGTTGATTTTCTGACAAGTCAAGAGACTCCAAGGAAACCAATTCCCCAATCTGCTCAGGTATAATTCCTTCAGGTATAATTCCTTCAAACTTGTTTTTTGACAAATTCAAAGACCTAAGTGCAGTTAGGATCATTAGTTCTTCATGTATCATGCCAACCAAGTTATTGTTTGACAAGTCCAAACCAGTAACAAGTGGTAATGTCCTTGTATATTCCCGTTCCTGCCCCTTGACAATCACCTTGATGTTGTCTGTATATAAATCATAATCACTGCTCCAATTACCTATGCTATGATTTAATACCATGCCACTAAGTTTCAAAAAACAACGTGGTATGGTTCCAGATATGTTGTTATGCGCAAGGTCTAATATTTGGAGGCTTGTCAAATGACATAATTGTAAAGGAATGATACCATTCATTTTGTTTTGTCGCAACCTTAGGATTGCTAAAGAAGACAAATATTCACCAATCCAAATAGGAACACTTCCAGAAAGCTTGTTTTCTCCAAGATCGAGAGTTATTAAGCTTGTACAATTCTTCAAGGACACTGGTATTTGTCCATGAAATTTGTTCTTGCTCAAGTGCAATGATTTTAGTTGAACCAATTCAGATATGGATCTTGGAATAGTTCCTGAAATGTTATTGGATGATAGGTCAAAAACCCTTAACTGCTGCAAATTACCCAAACACTGAGGGAGGTGTCCGGACAAATGGTTCAATGAGAGATCAAGAACCTCCAAGGACTTCATTTCACATAAAGAGTGTGGGATCGTGCCACTGAAAGAGTTATTAGGGAGGATTAGAAATTGCATGTTGGGAAAGGTAACTCCAATTTGATGAATAGGTCATGAGAATAAGTTGTGAGAAAAATCTATATGAGTTGCACTTGAAGGGAGACGTGGCAATGGACCCTCAAAATTGTTATGGTCCGAATACAGATAAGATTTATCAACATTTCTTGGTGTAAAAATCTTTGGAACCCTTCCATATAGTTGGTTGTGAGATAGATATATGGTTAAAGTGGAATATATTTTGTTAGAAGATAAGTTGAAGAACCATCCAGGCACCGTATCTTTGATGTCTGCATGGGAGATATCCAAATGGTTAAAAACGTTTTGCGTTTTAAGCCAGGATGGAAATTCAGGTCCCATTTTGCATGATCCTAACCTAATCCTATCAAGTTGAAAAGGAGGTATCCAATTAGATCTTGGTTTCAAAATCAAAGAGTTTGAATGAAGGATTAAGTATTTCAAATTGGAGAGATTTGCAAAGTGAATATCAGACAGAACACCTTCAAATGAATTAGAATACAATGACAAACCTTCAAGATGTGAAAGTTGCCCCAGACTTTCTGGAATGGACCCATTAAATTTATTATTACCTAGATGCAAGTATTTCAGTGATGATAATTTCCAAAGAGATGTAGGAAGGGGGTCGATAAATGAATTAGAAGGCAACCACAAACCTTCTAGATGTGAAAGTTGTTCGAGACTTTCCGGAATGGACCCATTAAATTTGTTTTCACCTAGATATAAGTATCTCAGTGATGACAATTTCCAAAGAGATGGAGGAAGGGGGCCAACAAAAGAATTACGACTCAAAGGAAGAAGTCTTAGATTTTTAAGTTGACCAAACCAATCAGGCACATGCCCACTTAGTTGATTAAAGGACAAACCCAACTCCACTAATTTACTATTTTTGAAACATTTGGATGATGACGAATTTTCAAAAAGCTTGTGGACCTCTCCTGAGAAATTATTGGACATGAAATTAAGTGTTTCCAAATTGCATAGATGGCTCAAATAATTGTGAATTGTACCATTGAATCGATTCTCAGAAAGGTCTAAAACTCGTAGTGAAGTCATGTTTTTGATAAAATTTGGAAGTGGACCATGGAAATCATTTTGGGTAAGATTCAAGACGATCATAGATGTGAGATTGAGATTCGAGATGGACAATTGAAGGTTTTCAGAGATTCCGCAATCATGCAAATGCAATTCAAGCAGATGAGGAATGGAATTGATGGCTTGCATTGGATTAGATGCTCGACTGAGGTTCACAAAACTCATGTCAAGATGCTTGAGATGAGATAAACCTGACACCCACTGCAAATTGTTGACTCTCAGTTGGGCTACATCATTTAGACCATTGCATGGAAACATATTTAGATCAAGAAAACGCAAGGTAGACAAATTTCCAAGATGATGTGGAACGACACCTCCAAAGAAAGAGAAAGAGAGGTTAAGATATCTCAAATCAGAAAATGATCCAAAGAAATCAGGAATTGAAATTCCTGAGAAATTGTTCCAGCTCAAGTCCAAGTGTTTCAAATGTTTCAAGTCAAGTAAGGAAGGATTTACCTCATGGCCTACCAAACATGATTTGGTATATACTGGATCATAATGGTTTTCGTCAGAACGGGTCAAATTAAATGGATGTGGATTTCCAATATCCAGTAGGATGACATGTCCGGTTCTATTGTTGCATCGGATTCCAGCCCAGTTACAACAATCATCTCCAGCCCAAGAACGTAGCCTGTTGGAAGGATCGACGAGGGAATGCTTGAATTTGACAAGGGCCTCTCTTTCTATGTGTGAGCAGAGCATGCGCGTGCTCATGTTCATGCTTGAGGCCTGGCTGCAGCAGGAGGGAATGATGGTGAGGAGGATCCACCATAGCACAGAAAGGAACATGATGATGTTCATGGAAATGTTATTAAGATACAGATGAGGTCTTCTTCTCTCTGTAATGTTGCTGTGAACACTTAAATGATGGATGATACAATACAAGAATGTGTGGAGTTGTCTCCTTTTATAGAGATTGGGTCTACATCAATTGAATGCGTAAAATCAATTTGAAACTTTCAAAATATTATGAGTGAGGCTAGGAATCATGATGATGTGGCATTATTAGAAAAGGAGTTTTTACAATATCGAGATATACAAATATTTTGAGGATTTCATAATTATTTCAAGACCACGCCATGTCACTATGGTTGCAAAAATCTGATTTCCTATCATTTTTTTATTAAATCATGAATATAGCTTAATTGTTGTAGCAAATAAATCACGATGATAGTCGTACCTATCAAGCAAATAACTAAAAAACGAACTCCGCAAATTAAGCAAATTTGAGTTCGACTAGTCATGTCGAGTACACAAAATTTCAACACATTATTTTATTTCTTATTAGACTCTTCGAATAGTCCATATAGACAATATCGATCTTTAGCATGTCTCATGATCACAATTTATGTTCACACAGAATTCTCACCAACTTGCAAAATCATAGTATACATAATTTTTTATAATCAATTGCAATATGTTCTGCATATCTACAAGTGTTGACTAAATCGACTGGTTGGATATATCATGAATAGAACTCGATACGTAAGCAAACAAGTAAAGCTCGGCCAACAACTCCGAATATGAGCTAAACTAATCCAGCATAATTCATCCAGCCAGACATGAAAATTTCCATGACATTCTTTTATTGTTTTTTAATTTATTTTTTTTCTTGTTGGTTTATTTGATTCTTTAAAAATATACTAGTAAGGTTCAAATTCTGAACCTGTGGTTTCATATGTCACATCTCTACCAATTAGTTGGTAACCCATTCTTTGCATGGTTACATTCACAGCTGTCATTTGTTGGTGAGACTCAGTTCCCCGCTTCAATAGTAAGATCTAACCTGTCATGGGTCCTACTAGCTGATAGCAATGAGTCCTCCATCAACGCAACATCTTCACTTTGCCAATGGTGTTACGGTACAGTGGGTAGGGTTGTGTGGGTTTGTCCTTCACGGTCTATTTTCGAATTTCACTTACTGTAGCATGATTACTTTTTAATGGGTGTTGACCTATAGGTCGCCAAAATGATAGGTTATAGGATCCTTAAAATCCCAACTCGCCTTCCAAAAAATCTTCACTTTCTTCGAAGTTCCAACTGTCTCACCAATGCCTAATGAAGATTTTTTTTATTAACCGATTATGACAAATAGGTTCCATTACAAGTTTTTCCACATGAAATAATAAAGGCCCTAAAACGATTTTTCTTTATCGACTTGTTAAATGGGTTGGTTGAAGTAAGACTTTTCTTCACATTTGGCAATTTTTCTACTTTGCGTTTTGCTGGTTCATTTCCATTTCGTTTCTCACTTTGTGTGGGTGTTTCCTTTAATTGAGCATATGGTGTTGAATTTTTCAACAAAATTTTGCCTATGTACATCTAAGGTGTCGATGCGACATGCGAGTATATTCAATATTAAATTTTAAAAATTTAGTAAGTGTAACTTAAATTGGATTTAACTAGATTTTAAGTAAAATAATCATAAGTAAATTTACCTATATTTCTTAATTAAAAAGCTTTAAAGAATATTGTAGTTACAACTTACATATGTGCTAGTATGCGCATTACACACACAAATTTTGTATATTTATTTATTTATTTATTTTTGTATTAATCTATTTGTATGATTGATCATATGATTATGTTGTTGACAGAAGGTGTTTCAAAAATCAAAGGCCCGTTTAATTTAATCCAAACAGAACTGAAAAGGCCATTATGACAAATAAGGTCCATTCAAAGTTTGTACGCATCAAATAATGCCCTGTAAATATTTTTTTTAATGGACTTGTCAAAAAGGTTTGGCTGGACGTAAGACTTTTCTTCACATTTAGTGATATTTCTTTTTTGCTAGTTGATTTTCGTCGATATTTCTCATTTGTGTGCGTGTTTACTTTAATTGAACAAATTGCTCTGAATTTTTCCAACAAACTTTAGCCTTTGTACCATGAATATGTTTATTCAAAAGTGAGTGCCTCTCGTTATAATCGTGGCTAAAAATTGTTAATCTGAGTAATTATTCAGCTGTTGTACAAAGGTTCTTATTGCAAATATACATTACTTTCTTTAAAATTGAACTCTAAAAACATCTTTTGCGTCTCCCAGTAATTCATCTATACAGTTTAAGCCCTTCTAGGGAGCGAGGAAAGGAGCACCCATCCCTCACTCCCTAGAATTTGCGATACAATTTTACACAATAATTATAAAGACTTGAGTTAGAGAAAATGAACAATGGGTACAATGAATGTGTTTACTCAAAAGTGAGTGCCTCTCGTGATAATCGTGGCTAAAAAATTGTTAATCTTATCAAAAGATGACTCCTATTTTTTTATTTTATTTATATACACAATGGGCTAGTGTGTACTTTGAAAGCACCGTGAACACCATTTTGGCTTTCACTACAATGAACTACGACATTGGCTAAAGTATTATTGTTTCATGGAATTAATCCTAAGGTGGGTTACATTTGTACAAGTATTTAGGTGTTGTATAAAGGTTCTTATTGCAAATATACATTACTTTCTTTAAATTGGACTCTAAAAACATCTTTTGTGTCTCCCACTAAATTATCTATACATTTTTACACAACTTCTGTTACATTTTTACACAACTTCTGTTACAAATAAAGGTTCTTATTGCAAATATACATTACTTTCATCTATGCATGACTACTTGTGAATGCAGCTAACGAAGAAAGGTGTCTGCAACACCACTTTTAAAAACTTACCAAAATGTTTCTATCAGCAACAATTTTTTTTTTAAAAAACTATCCTTATATCAAGCAAAATCATAGTTAATTTTATACACACAGAATCATATAATTTCTTCTTTCTTGATATTTATATAGTTTCTATTTTATATACTTTCTTATTATTTCTTTATATTTGTATCATTTCCGTTTTAGATAATTTCTTATTATTTCTTGAAATATCATTTCCGTTTTATATAAACTTTTTATCTGAAGCTCAAAATACAAAATTGTTTAGTATTCTAGAAACTAGACTCAATAACGCTTTGACCCAAGTATGGCAAGGGCATTAGAATGTTTCCAAATAAATAAGTTTTGAATTCAAATTTGACGCATTCACAAGCATTATCACATTGAAACCCTGTTACGAATAAAATCATAACTTTTTCTTCGAAGATCCAAATAAAAAATCGTTTGATGTTCTAAAAACAAGACTCGATAACGCTATCAAGCATATATGCATGGTAGACACATTGGAGTGCTCCCAAATAAATCCGTTTTGACTTCAAAGTTAATGCATTGTCAAACATTATCAAATTGATACTCCGTTACAAATAATATTACTCCAAATACAAATAATATTTAGAGGGCGTTTGACAATCAAAAGCATAATTGCTTCTAATTATTTTTGAATAATTCATTCTACATAGTAGGTAATTATTTTGGTAGTGAGTTTGGTAAATGAATGTGTATGAATGAAAAAAAGTGAAGAACACGGGGTACAAAATATGGTGATGGGTAGTTATCTTAAAAGCCAAATAAAAATTTGTTTAGTGTTCTAGAATTACACTTGACAAGGATTTCATGGATATGAGGCAAAACTATTAGAACCTATGAACAAATTCAGTTTCAAATTTAGATCATCTATCGATGCACCTCTTAAAATTGACCGAAATTAACACTCATATGTATGTCATTAAAAATTGAATAATATTTTTCATAAAAATTAGGATTGTTCGAATTTTTGATATCCAGTTAAAAGATCACTTTATCCTCCATGGAGAATTGCATCAAAAATAAATTTAAAGAGAGGGAGAAGAGGATAAATTCAGGCTGAAAGATGTTTCCTTTAATTGAACATATGGTGTTGAATTTTTCAACAAAATTTTGCCTATGTACATCTAGGGTGTCGATGCGACATGCGAGTATATTCAATATTAAATTTTAAAAATTTAGTAAATGTAACTTAAATTGGATTTAACTAAATTTTAAGTAAAATAATCATAAGTAAATTTACCTATATTTCTTAATTAAAAAGCTTTAAAGAATATTGTAGTTACAACTTACAGGTGCTAGTATGCGCATTACACACACAAATTTTGTATATTTATTTTTGTATTAATCTATTTGTATGATTGATCATATGATTATGTTGTTGACAGAAGGTGTTTCAAAAATTAAAGGCCCGTTTAATTTAATCCAAACAGAACTGAAAAGGCCATTATGACAAATAAGGTCCATTCAAAGTTTTTCCACGTCAAATAATGCCCTGGAAATATTTTTTTAATGCACTTGTCAAAAAGGTTCGGCTGGACGTAAGACTTTTCTTCACATTTGGTGATATTTCTTTTTCGCTAGTTGATTTTCTTCTATCTTTCACATTTGTGTGCATGTTTACTTTAATTGAACAAAATGCTCTGAAAATTTCCAACAAACTTTAGCCTTTGTACCATGAATATGTTTATTCAAAAGTGAGTGCCTCTCGTTATAATCGTGGCTAAAAATTGTTAATCTGAGTAATTATTCAGCTGTTGTACAAAGGTTCTTATTGCAAATATACATTACTTTCTTTAAAATTGAACTCTAACGTAATTTATCTATACAGTTTAAGCCCTTTTAGGGAGCGAGAGAATGAGCATCCATCCCTCCCTCCCTAAAATTTGCGATACAGTCTTGCACAATAATTATAAAGACTTGAGTTAGAGAAAATGAACAATGGTTGGTAGACTAAACCATCAAATTATCTTACGATGCTCCCAGATCACTTTAAAAAAAGTGCTCTCATCCTCAGGGAGCTTTGATCTAAATCCAATCATGACCCCCAAAGTTATTACAATGATTTGCAAATAATTATAAAGTGTAGATATACGAGTCATTCAGTCAGTCCAATGTGACAAATAGGGTCTATTACAAGTTTTTCCACATCAAATAATGCGCTGTCAACTTGTCAAAAAGGATTGGCTCGACGTAAGAATTTTCTTCACATTTGGTGATTTTTCTTTTTTGCTAGTTGATTTCATTGATTTTTGTGTGGATGTTTACTTTAATTGAACAGATGGTGCTGAATTTTTCCAACAAACTTGAACTTTTGCCAATGTACAATGAATGTGTTTACTCAAAAGTGAGTGCCTCTCGTGATAATCGTGGCTATAAAATTGTTAATCTTATCAAAAGATGACTCCTATGTTTTTTTTTTATATACACAATGGGCTAGTGTGTACTTTGAACACCATTTTGGTTTTCACTACAATGAACTACGGACATTGGCTAAAGTATTATTGTTTCATGGAATTAATCCTAAGGTGGCGTACATTTGTACAATTATTTAGGTGTTGTATAAAGGTTCTTATTGCAAATAAGGTTCTTATTGCAAATATACATTACTTTCTTTAAATTGGACTCTAAAAACATAACTCTAGAAATTAGACTCAATATCGCTTTGACCCAAATATGACAAGGGCATTAAAATGCTTCCAAAAAAATAAGTTTTGAATTCAAATTTGACGCATTCACAAGCATTATCACATTGAAACCCTGTTACGAATAAAATCATAACTTTTTCTTCAAAGATCCAAATAAAAAATCGTTTGATGTTCTAAAAAAAGACTCGATAATGCTATCAAGCATATATGCATGGTAGACACATTGGAGTGCTCTCAAATAAATCCGTTTTGACTTCAAAATTAATGCATTGTCAAACATTATCAAATTGATACTCTGTTACAAATAATATTACTCCAAATACAAAAAATATTTAGAGGGCGTTTGACAATCAAAAGCATATTTGCTTCTAATTACTTTTGAATAACTCATTCTACAAAGTAGGTAATTATTTTGGTAGTGAGTTTGGTAAATGAATTTGTATGAAAAAAAGTGAAGAACACGGGGTACAAAATATGGTGATGGGTAGTTATCTTAAAAGCCAAATAAAAATTCTGTTTAGTGTTCTAGAATTACACTTGACAAGGATTTCATATATGAACAAATTCAGTTTCAAATTTAGATCATATATCGATGCACTTCTTAAAATCGACCGAAATTAACACTCATATGTATGTCATTAAAAATTAGGATTGTTCGAATTTTTGATATCCAGTTAAAAGATCACTTTATCCTCCATGGAGAATTGCATCAAAAATAAATTTGAAGAGAGGGAGAAGTGGATAAATTCAGGCTGAAAGATTTAAGAGAGTGAGGATTATGATGAACATTGAATGAGGAACTAAAGAGGAGGTGTAGAGAATTGAGTTGGAAAAGATGAACAATGGTTACTCAGATCCTAACTTGTAGACTAAAGTATAAACAATTCTAAAAATTGATCTCTTCCCAAAGGGGCTATGATCAAAATCGAATCAGATCCCTAAAGTTATTACAATAAGATGCAAATAATTCTAAAGGGTAGATTTATGAGCCATTCAGTTAGCCCATTATAATACAGGTAAGCACTACTCCACACCACATTTATACTGCCCCACACCACCGCCCTAAAGTTATTACAAGTTTTTTTTCACATTTGGTGATTTTTCTTTTATTGCTTTTTGCTAGTTGATTTTCATCGATCTTTCTCATTTTGTGTGGATGTTTACTTTAATTGAACAGATGGTGCTGAATTTTTCCAACAAACTTTTGAATGTGTTTATTCAAACGTGAGTGCCTCGCGAGGTGGTTTAGGCATTCGGCAGGTGCTCACTTTCAATATTGCATTACTTTCTAAGTGGCTTTGGCGATTTGCAGAAGAGAATGATAATTTATGGAGATCTCTCATTATGGACAAATATGGGCGCAATAGATGGGTTTGGGAAAAGAGAACTAAGTACACTTCCTACGGATGCTCTTTGTGGAAATCTATCTCCCGGTGCGTCAGTGGCTTCTACCCACACACCTCTCTCAAATGTGGAAATGGTGATCTCATCTCTTTCTGGCATGATGTCTGGTGTAGTAACCAATCTTTGAAAGATCTTTTTCCAATGTTGTTTCTCATTAACAAGGATCAATATGGGAATGTGAGCAGTTTTTGGTCTAACAACAACTCTTGGGATCTTTCCTTTCGTAGACACCTCAACACTGGGGAACTAGATGAGTTCGCAAATCTTATTCACCTGTTGGATAGACAAATGCTCTCAGAGGGACCAGATAGTTTGGTGTGGAAGGGTAAAGGTGTAGGCTTCTCGGTGAAAGAATTTTCGGATATGTTCGCTGCATCTCATTATGAGACCCACTCTAACCCCTTCATTTCCTCTCACAAAAATCTGGTATGGGTGAAAAACCTTCTTCCTCAGATTAATTTCTTTAGTTGGTCAGTTTTGCATGAGAAGATCTTGACTAAGGATAGGTTAAGAAAAATGGGATTCCTCACTGGGAGTCTTTGTGTGCTTTGCAACGAATCTGAAGAGACACTGGACCATTTGATGCTTCATTGCAGTTTCTCCAAATCCATTTGGCACAATTTCTTGGTGGAATTCGGTTTGAGTTTGATGTTTGAAGGTTCCATTCTAGATTGACTAAGTTGGTGGTCTAAAGCTAATCCTTCCCGTCGGGGGGAGTGGTTATGGCGTAGGGTCCCTCACGTTCTCATGTGGTGTGTGTGGAAAGAAAGAAATAAAAGGGTTTTTGAAGGACTAAACAGATCAGAACACTCTATCTTTATCGAGATTAGAGAATTGCTGTGGAAAATGGGTACGACATGTAATTTATTTAGGGATTTGGGTTTTGACACTTTTATAGTGTCTTGGCATTCCTTGATATAGGAATGTTTCTTGTTGTAACTTGTTTCCCTTTCTTTCTTTAATAAACATCTTCATGTTTGACCGTTTAAAAAAAAAAAAAAAAATCGTGGCTAAAAATTGTTGATCTGAGCATGAAATGTCTCCTATTTTATATACACACAGAGCTACTATGTACTTTGAAGGCACCGTAAACACCATATTGGCTTTCACTACGATGGACCGCGACATCCACTAATGTATTATTGTTTCATGGAATTTATCCTAATGTGGATATTTATACAATTATTCAGGTGCTGCACAAAGATTCTTATTGCAGATATACATTACTTTCTTTAAATTGGATTCTAAAAACATCTGTCACCCAGTAATTCATCTATACATTTTTTCACAGCTTAACAGAACAAAAATTTCTGTTACAAACTGATTCATCCACCAGATCCTCTGCCTTATGTATCATATAGTAACATCATCTATCTCCGCAGAGGTGGCTCCAAGAATTTAGTTAAGGGGGCAAACCCAAACAAAACTTGAGAAAGCTTAAACATGCATTTGGCTATAAATAATGTCTCCGGAACAGGCCACTAAACAAAAGTCATTCTAAAATAATAGGTTACAAAGATGAAAGTAAGCAAATTGATGTAGTAGTAGTAGGCAGCCTTAGACACAACTCTATTGCAAGAAGAGCTTATGATTTCATATCAAAGACTAGAAAGTATGTCAATGGATGTATGCCATTATATGATACAATCACCAGAAATCTTTGCAAGCACAAGACCCAAAACTAAAGTGATGAAATCTATTCACATCTCTCACAATAAAATCCCTCTCCAGAATCTCACTAGTAAGCTTAAATGCCTAATGACAATCCCAACACATTCTCAAGTTCTTCCTCACTCTAATAGTTTGCGCATTACACACAAAAATTTTGTATATTTATTTATTTATTTATTTTTGTATTACTCTATTTGTATGATTGATCATATGGTTATGTTGTTGACAGAAGGTGTTTCAAAAATCAAAGGCCCGTTTAATTTAATCCAAACAGAACTGAAAAGGCCATAATGACAAATAAGGTCCATTAAAAGTTTTTCCACATCAAATAATGCCCTGTAAATATTTTTTTAATGGACTTGTCACGAAGGTTAGACCGAGAATTAAGTGGTGGACCTTACAGGGAGATGTATGCCAAAGATTTCGAAAGAGGATTTTGGGTGGCCAGTCAGTTTCAGAGGGCGGGGAGCATCTAGAACAAAATGATAGGACTAGTAGCGCGGATCTTTTTGAACATTTGGCAAACCGAATAAGAAGATGTGCGAAGGAAGAGTTAGGGCAGGCCAAAAGAGGATGTTTCTATGATAAGGAGACATGGTGGTGGAACGCGGATGTGCAACAAACCATTGCGGAAAAGAAAAGATGCTTTAAGGCGTGGCAAAAAGATAGGTGCCTAGAGTCTTATGAGCTTTATAAGCAGGCTAAGAAGTTGAGTAGTAGAGCAGTAGGGGAAGCTTAGAAGAGAGCGTATGATGCTCTTTATAATAGGCTAGGTACGAAGGAAGGGGAGAAAGATATTTTCAAGATAGCGAAGGCTAGAGAACGAAAAACTAGGGACTTGAGTCATGTTAAGTGTGTTAAGCATGAGGATGGAAGAGTCTTAATGCAGGATAAAGCTATTTTAGATAGATGGAAGGATTATTTTTGGAACCTACTCAATGGAACACATGTAGGGGAGTTGAACTTGGAGGGACATGCTTCACAGGAAGGGAGGGATCGCGAGTTCCATCGCAGAGTTAGTGCCACGGAAGTGAGAGAAGCTTTAAAAAGAATGAAGACAGGGAAGGCCGTTGGACCGGATGATATACCAATTGAAGCGTGGAAATGTCTGGGAGAAGTTGGGATTCAATGGCTAACTAAGCTCTTTAATAGGATTTTGGAAACTAGAAAAATGCCAGATTCATGGAGGCATAGCATTGTGGTACCAATTTATAAGAACAAAGGGGATATTCAGGATTGCTCGAATTATAGAGGGATAAAGCTTATGAGTCATACGATGAAACTTTGGGAGAGAGTTATAGAGCAAAGACTTCGGAGTTTCACCACGATTTCGGAGAATCAATTTGGATTTATGCCAGGTAGGTCTACTACGGAGGCCATCTTCCTGCTTAGGCAAACTGTAGAAAAATATCGAGAGGCACGTAAGAGTTTGCATATGGTTTTTATTGATCTGGAGAAAGCATATGATCGGGTCCCCAGGGAGTTAATTTGGTGGGTGCTTGAAAGGAAGAAAGTTTCTCAATGTTATGTCGATATCATTAAGGATATGTATGAAGGGGTTGTAACAAGCGTTCGCTCAGTAGGTGGGATGTCTAGTGAATTTTCAGTGACAGTAGGACTACATCAAGGGTCGGCGTTAAGTCCATATCTCTTTGCTTTGGTCATGGATGAGTTGACGAGACATCTGCAAGAAGATGTACCTTGGTGCATGTTATTTGCAGATGATATTGTCTTGATGGATGAGACTAGTGCAGGTTTAGGTCAGAAATTAGTTAAGTGGCAGGAGGCTTTAGAGAGTAAAGGTTTTAGAATTAGTCGTTCGAAGACGGAGTATCTAGTGTGCAACTTTGGGTGTGAACCAAGAGGGAGAAGTAATGCAGTTGAGATCGAAGGTGTCGAGGTCCCGGAGTGTGAGGCTTTTCGATATCTAGGGTCTATAATTCAAAAGAATGGGGCTATTGGAGCAGATGTAGACCACAGGATTAAAGCTGGTTGGTTGAAATGGCGAATGGCGTCAGGAGTATTGTGCGATAGAAGGATGCCTGCAAGGCTAAAAGGGAAATGCTATAAGACAATTGTTCGACCAGTCATGCTATACGGTTCAGAATGTTGGGCTACTACGGGACAACATACGCATAGGATGGCAGTAGCAGAAATGCGTATGTTAAGGTGGATGTGTGGTAAAACTCGTAAGGATAAAATTAGAAATGAAAGAATTAGGAGATACTTAGGTGTAGCGCCCATAGAGGAAAAAATTAGAGAACGACGTTTAACTTGGTTTGGTCATGTGCGAAGGAGACCAAACACGGCGCCAATTAGAAAATGTTTAGATTGGCAAGTTAATGGAGGGTATAGACGGAGGGGAAGACCGTTGAAAACTTGGATGAAGACGGTGAATGAAGATATCATTGAGCTTGGATTAGGTGAGGAAATGTGGGAAGATCGCATTGCTTGGAGAACCAAAATTCATGTAGCCGACCCCGAAAATCTCGGGAATGGGCTTTGATGATGATGATGATGATGATGATGATGACTTGTCACGAAGGTTTGGCTGGACGTAAGATTTTTCTTCACATTTGGTGATATATATATATATTTTTTTGCTAGTTGATTTTTGTCGATTTTTCTCATTTGTGTGCGTGTTTACTTTAATTGAACAAATTGCTCTGAATTTTTCCAACAAACTTTAGCCTTTGTACCATGAATATGTTTATTCAAAAGTGAGTGCCTCTCGTTATAATCGTGGCTAAAATTTGTTAATCTGAGTAATTATTCAGCTGTTGTACAAAGGTTCTTATTGCAAATATACATTACTTTCTTTAAAATTGAACTCTGAAAACATCTTTTGCGTCTCCCAGTAATTCATCTATACAGTTTAAGCCCTTCTAGGGAGTGAGGGAAGGAGCACCCATCCCTCGCTTCCTAGAATCTGCGATACAGTTTTGCACAATAATTATAAAGACTTGAGTTAGAGAAAATGAACAATAGTTGGTAGACTAAACCATCAAATTATCTTACGATGCTCCCAGATCACTTTAAAAAAAGTGCTCTCATCCTCAGGGAGCTTTGATCTAAATCCAATCATGACCCCCAAAGTTATTACAATGATTTGCAAATAATTATAAAGTGTAGATCAGTCAGTCCATTGTGACAAATAGGGTCCATTACAAGTTTTTCCACATCAAATAATGCGCTGTCGACTTGTCAAAAAGGATTGGCTCGACGTAAGACTTTTCTTCACATTTGGTGATTTTTCTTTTTTGCTAGTTGATTTTCATTGATTTTTGTGTGGATGTTTACTTTAATTGAACAGATGGTGCTGAATTTTTCCAACAAACTTGAACTTTTGCCAATGTACAATGAATGTGTTTACTCAAAAGTGAGTGCCTCTCGTGATAATCGTGGCTAAAAAATTGTTAATCTTATCAAAAGATCACTCCTATTTTTTTATTTATTTATATACACAATGGGCTAGTGTGTACTTTGAAAGCACCGTGAACACCATTTTGGCTTTCACTACAATGAACTACGACATTGGCTAATGTATTATTGTTTCATGGAATTAATCCTAAGGTGGCGGACATTTGTACAATTATTCAGGTGTTGTATAAAGGTTCTTATTGCAAATATACATAACTTTCTTTAAATTGGACTCTAAAAACATCTTTTGTGTCTCCCACTAATTCATCTATACATTTTTACACAATTTCTGTTACAAATAAAGGTTCTTATTGCAAATATACATTACTTTCATCTCTATCCATGACTACTTGTGAATGCAGCTAACGAAGAAAGGTGTCTGCAATACCACTTTTAAAACTTACCTTTTTAAAACTATCCTTATATCAAGCAAAATCATAGTTAATTTTATACACACATAGAATCATATAATTTCTTCTTTTTTGATATTTATATAGTTTCTATTTTATATACTTTCGTATTATTTCTTTATATTTGTATCATTTCCGTTTTAGATAATTTCTTATTATTTCTTGAAATATCATTTCCGTTTTATATAAACTTTTTATCTGAAGCTCAAAATACAAAATTGTTTAGTATTCTAGAAACTAGACTCAATAAAGCTTTGACTCAAGTATGAATTCAAATATGACGCATTCACAAGCATTATCACATTGAAACCCTGTTACTAATAAAATCATAACTTTTTCTTCGAAGTCCCAAATAAAAAATCGTTTGATGTTCTAAAAACAAGACTCGATAACGCTATCAAGCATATATGCATGGTAGACACATTGGAGTGCTCCCAAATAAATCCGTTTTGACTTCAAAGTTAATGCATTGTCAAACATTATCAAATTGATACTCTGTTACAAATAATATTACTCCAAATGCAAAAAAATATTTAGAGAGCATTTGACAATCAAAAGCATAATTGCTTCTAATTATTTTTGAATAACTTATTCTACAAAGTAGGTAATTATTTTGGTAGTGAGTTTGGTAATGAATTTGTATGAATGAAAAAAAGTGAAGAACACGGGGTACAAAATATGGTGATGGGTAGTTATCTTAAAAGCCAAATAAAAATTTATTTAGTGTTCTAGAATTACACTTGACAAGGATTTCTTGGATATGAGGCAAAACTATTAGAACCTATGAACAAATTCAGTTTCAAATTTAGATCATCTATCAATGCACCTCTTAAAATCGACCGAAATTAACACTCATATATATGTCATTAAAATTTGAATAATGTTTTTCATAAAAATTAGGATTGTTCGAATTTTTGATATCCAGTTAAAAGATTACTTTATCCTCCATGGAAAATTGCATCAAAAATACATTTAAAGAGAGGGAGAAGAGGATAAATTCAGGCTGAAAGATTTAAGAGAGTGAGGATTATGATGAACATCGAATGAGGAACTGAAGATGAACAATGGTTACTCAGATCCTAACTTGTAGACTAAAGTATTAACAATGAACCCGTCTAAGTGTCAAGGAAAACAGCTGAGGGACTCCACAGGGTTGGGGGTGGTGGGGTAGGGTTTGGGGAGAGCCATCCATCTCCTCGGGATGTGCGCTTGGCTTTTCAATGCACGCATCCCAAGATTTCAAGTGCGCATCCCGGAAAGGATGGATGGCTCTCCCCAACCCTGTGGGATCCATCGCTGTTTTCCTCGCCATTTCCCTCGACAATTAGAATTTTTCATAAACAATTCTAAAAAATGCTCTCTTCCCAAAGGGGCTATGATCAAAATTTAATAACAATCCCTAAAGTTATTACAATAAGATGCAAATAATTCTAAAGGGTAGATTTATGAGCCATTCAGTTAGCCCATTATAACACAGACAAGCACTACTCCACACCACCATTTATACTGTCCCACACCACTGCCCTAAAGTTATTACAAGTTTTCTTCACATTTGGTGATTTTTCTTTTATTGCTTTTTGCTAGTTGATTTTCATCGATCTTTCTCATTTTGTGTGGATGTTTACTTTAATTTAACAGATGGTGCTGAATTTTTTCAACAAACTTTTGAATGTGTTTAATCAAAAGTGAGTGCCTTTCGTTATAATCGTGGCTAAAAACTGTTGATCTGAGCATGAAATGTCTCCTATTTTATATACACACAGAGCACCGTAAACACCATATTGGCTTTCACTACGATGGACCGCGACATCCACTAATGTATTATTGTTTCATGGAATTTATCCTATAAGGTGGATATTTATACAATTATTCAGGTGCTGCACAAAGATTCTTATTGCAGATATACATTACTTTCTTTAAATTGGATTCTAAAAACATCTGTCACCCAGTAATTCATCTATACATTTTTTTCACAGATTATCAGAACAAAAACTTCTGTTACAAACTGATTCATCCACACCAGATCCTCTGCCTTATGTATCATATAGTAACATCATCTATTCCACCCACCCACCCCCCCCTGACATTGGAGGTAATTTGTTTCGATTTTCAAATCAAATCAGTTGTTTAGATGTGTAAACCTTCCTCTGTTGCTCATGTCTTCTCCTTGGCTAAAATGACTTCTATCACAGTCCCTAGAATATCTTGGTCTTAATGGACTCCTATTGTATTTTCCATGAATTCTGATTAATCTGGAGCCCTAAGGGCCTTATTTAACGTCATAATTATAAGGTTTAAGTTGGGCAGTGGATGAATACTAATTGGAGCTAATTCAACGGATTTTGAGCTCTTCCAGAATATATATGATCAGTTAAAAATGTATTTTGTTGAAAGCCAACAATCAAAAAATCGAATTCAACCACAACAATACACACACCGCTCAATTTCGAGCTCCTCATTTCTCTTCTCATTCATTTCTAGGGTTACTTCTCTTTCTCTTGCGCACGTTCAATTTCGTCTCACTCAACTCAATTTCGAGCTCCTTATTTCTCTTCACTTGAAAATGTTTTGAAATGAGCAAGTTGATTATGATCATTTTATTAAAGTCGCGCAAATCTGTCCGAAAAATGAAAATGGGATAGTGTTCCTGACTTTCGGCCAACTTATGTGCTCGATCGACACCGATTTTCAAGTTGATAAAAAACAAAAAGTTGTAGTAATCTCAGTTATCTAATAAACAAAACTTGAATCACTTGAAAATGTTTTGAAATGAGCAAGTTATGATCATTTTACTAAAGTCACGCAGAACAGGAAAAAAAAATTATGTTCGCAAAGTGCACTGCAAGGATAACTCATAGTAATACAATTTTCGTTAAATTGGACTCTAAAAACATCTCTGTCTCCCAGTAATTCATCTATACATTTATTTCACAGCTTATCAGATCCAAAACTTCTGTTACAAACTGATCCATCCACCAGATCCTCTGCCTCATGTATCATATAGTAACATCATTCATCTCCCACACCTGTTTCAGCTCCTGGTTGCTCCTTTTATACCTCCTTTCCCTACGCAATGGTTGTAGGACAATGAATTATGGTTATTAGTGAAAGAGTGTGAGACATGTCAATGAGCACATTATGAGAAAAGAAAAAGAAACAACATTTATGGCAATTCACTCACTCATCATTGGAAGGAATTTGAACTATAAACTTTGGACAATCATAAATAGATGAAATGAAGCAGTGAAAAAATGTGAAATGCATGTGGTTTGTTAATTGTTCAAGTGGAAATGTAAACTGCTTGAGAATCTGTATTAGTTATTAATTAAAGGTTTGCAGGAAAGGTAATTGCACATCTGATTCCCTCTGTGCTGCAATCTATAACCTTGTCGTGTCGATCAGCTTGTGACCAGTTTTTAGATGTCTCTACCCTATTTTTAGAAAACACAAGCCCTAATATATTTTTTAGCATCATTTTTTATTTATCGCTATTTGTGTGGTGGGGAGCACATAAATGTATCTCTCATGTTTACAACTCATAAGACCTGATTCTCTTAAAATAGGGACTTTTATCATATGGTATTTTACACTAGGATTTTTGCTAATGAATCTTGCAAGGCTTGACTCACAATCTACAATTTTATCCTCTTAAAAGTCTTGATATTTAGTTTTTTTAAATTCATATATCAAATTATCCTTTTTTTTAATTTATAGAAACACTCCAGTAGGGAGGGGGGTTAGGCAGACCCCGACCAGTATATTAAAATGGTGAATACGAAAGGTACAAAGGGGGGGACGTAATGTGCCTTACCCCTTGAGAAACCAGTGCATATCTACTTTATCATGCATGCTATATGGATCAAATTATACTCATATTACAGATACCAGCAGAATCAAGTAGTCTAATATTATTACAACACATCAGATCATCTACAACATATAATTAAGTTTAAACCCTCATCCATCAAATTGGTTTCTCTCTAACCTCCTCTTTAATTGAGCTATGTTCACTGCAATTTTCACCAACAACCAATCTTTCACACCATTTAGAAAATGAAAATAGGCAATTCTCCATAGCCTCTTAAAGAATAACACACCGCACACCCCCCAAAAGCCTACCGCATGCCCGCATGCCATGCCAATGTAAAACCATCCCATTTGAACATCATCCTTCTTTGTCCTTTCTTGCTTATCATCGACCACAACGTTAGCTTCGGGACACTTCTTCAACGGAGCTCCGCAAAGATCGGGATTCCCAGTGTAAATGGATGGATCTTCAAGTGTCTGAAGCTGATTGCCAGATGGAATCTCTCCTGAAAGTTTGTTGTATGACAAATTTAGGTGACTCAAAAAAGTCAATGTCGACATGCTTTGTGGAATTCTTCCGGAGAGTTGATTTTCAGACAAGTCAAGAGACTCTAATGCCAACATTTCACCAATCTTCTCAGGTATAACTCCTTCAAACTTGTTTTTTGACAAATTCAAAGACCTAAGTGCAGATAAGATCATTAGGTCTTCATGTATCACACCAACCAAGTTATTGTTTGACAGGTCCAAATCAGTAACAAGTGGTAATGTCCTTGTATATACACATTCCCTCCCATTGGCAATAGTTGTGATTTTGTCAGTATATGACTCATAATCACTGCTCCAATTACCTATGCTTTGGTTTAATACCATGCCACTAAGTTTTGAAAAACAACGTGGTATGGTTCCAGATACATTGTTGTATGCAAGGTCCAACACTTGGAGGCGAGTCAAATGACATAGTTGTAAAGGAATTATACCATTCATTTTGTTTTGTCGCAACTTTAGAATTGTTAAAGAAGACAATTTCTCACCAATCCAAGTAGGAACACTTCCAGACAATTTGTTTTCTCCAAGATCGAGAGTTATTAAGCTTGTACAATTCATCAAGGACAAAGGTATTTGTCCATGAAATTTGTTCATGCTCAAGTGCAATGATTTTAATCGAAACAATTGTGATATGGAGCTTGGAATAGTTCCTGAAATGTTATTGGATGATAGGTCAAGAACCTCCAACTGCTGCAAATTACCCAAACACTGAGGGAGGTGTCTAGATAAATGGTTCATGGAGAGATCAAGAACCTACAAGGACTTCATTTCACATAAAGAGTGTGGGATCGTGCCAGTGAAGGAGTTATTAGAGAGGACTAGAACGTCCAAATTGGGAAAGGTAACTCCAATATGATGAATAGGTCCAGAGAATAAGTTGTGAGAAAGATCTATAATAGATGCACTTGAAGGGAGACGTGGCAATGGATCGTCAAAATTGTTGTGGTGTAAATGCAACCTAAAATAGTGAACATGCCTCCTTATAAAAATCTTTGGAAGGCTTCCATACAGTTGGTTGTAAGACAGATCTATGATTAAGTCATTTTCGAATAAATTAGAAAATGATTTATTAGAAAATGACTCAAACAACCATGTGGGCACCGTATCTTTGATGTTAGCATTTGAGATATTCAAGTAGAACAAATTCTTTTGTGTTTTGAGCCACATAGGAAATTTGGGCTCCATTTTGCATGATCCTAACCCGATCCAAGCAAGTTGAAAAGGAGGTATCCAATCAGATCTTGTATTCAATATCAAAGAGCTTGAGCCCAGTTCTAATTGTTCTAAATTGGAGAGATTTGCAAAGTGAATATCAGATAGAACACCTTCAAATTTATTACCTGCTAGAAACAAGGATCTGAGTGATGACAATTTCCAAAGAGATGGAGGAAGGGGCCCCACAAAGGAATTAGAAGACAAGTCCAAGATTTCGAGATGCAAAAGCTCTCCAAAGAGACTCTCTGAATTGGACCCAATAGACCCATTAAATTTATTATATCCTAGAAGCAAAAATCTGAGTGATGACAATTTCCAAAGAGATGGAGGAAGGGGGCCCACAAAGGAATTATCGCTTAGAAAAAGAAATCTTAGATTTTTAAGTTGACCCAACCAATCAGGCACATGCCCACTTAGATAATTATCAGACAAATCCAATTCCTCTAATTTACTATTTTTGAAACATTTGGATGATGACGAGTTTTGGAAAAGCTTATAGATATCTCCTGATAGGTCATTGTCTCCCAAATTTAGTGTTTCCAAGTTGCATAGGTGGCTCAAATCATGGTGAATTGTTCCATTGAAACTATTCGAAGAAAGTTTCAAAACTTGTAGTGAAGTCATGTTTTGAATAAAATTTGGAAGTGGACCATGGAAATCATTATCATCGAGATTCAAGACAACTAGGGATGTGAGATTGAGATCCGAGATGGACAATTGAAGGTTTTGAGAGATTCTACAATCTTGCAAATGCAATTCAAGCAGATGAGGAATGGAATTGAGTGCTTGGAGTGAATTAAATGCTTGACTGAGGTTCACGGAACTCATGTCAAGATGCTTGAGATGAGACAAACCTGACACCCACTGCAAATTGTTGACTCTCACTTGGGGTACATCATATGGACCATCATATCCAACCAAATTTAGATCAAGATAGCACAAGTTAGACAGATTTCCAAGATGATGTGGAACAACACCACCAAAGAAAGAGAAAGAGAGGTTAAGATATCTCAATTCTGGAAATGATCCAAAGAAATTTGGAATGGGAATTCCCGAGAAATTGTTTTGACTCAAGTCCAAGTGTTTCAAATGTTTCAAGTCAAGTAAGGAAGGATTCACCTCTTTACCCACCAAGCATGATGATTACGCCCAAACAATACACGCGGTCAATTGCAGTAAAGAATGGGGTGTCGATCCCACGAGGAAAAACGATCTACAAAACAAGGTTAAGAATACAAACTATGCGAAACTAAAATAAATTCTAACAAATTTAAAACACGAAATTTAATTTAAAGAAAATTAAGTTTGAGAAAAGCACAAGGTTTCAAGGATCCCTCCTAGACTTCACACGCCAATTAATATTGATTCGCTATGATGACTCAACTACGTGTTTCACATCCCAAACGACGTAATCGGAAAAATAATCTTTTAATCATTAGAAAACCCTAATGTAAATGAAGTTCAGATTTCACTTTTTCTAAGAAAACACAAAGGTTTGTCATATGTGATATCTTAAACTTACGATATATCCGGAGACGATACCGTAATAAATGACGATCACATATAACCAACCTACCGGAATCAATTAATTCTTAAACATTCCACACATAAGAAAAGCGTGACTAAGCTTATATGGAGAAGTAAAAATAATCACCGGAGTACTAAAAATCTACGAAGAAATCTATGGAATCTCTGTCACTAAAATAACATACATTTCTATATTAAATAAAAGTGAGAATCATCAAACATCATTATTCATCGTGAACACTTAAAGCGAATCAATTACTAATTTAGTGCGTTACATCTAGGAGTTCACCTCTTCACCTTGCGTGGGGTTTAGTGACTCATGGTGGTGGTAGTCACAGTATCAATGGAGGAGTCCATCACTTCCTGTCCGTGCACGAATCCCGAGGAAAAGAGCTCAGATTGTCTGTGGTGGCTCTTAGTAAATTCCGGGGTGCAAATTAGCTCCAACCGTTTTTCAAATTGAAAAACGGTTTTTTTCCCGCGCGAAAAGTCGCTCTGCAACTCGTTCTTCGTCTCCAACGCTTCACGCCCTGCTCCGCCACTATTCGCCGCTCCTCGCGAGCTTCCTTTCCTCCCGAATCCTTCCGGTGCCTGCAAGAACAAATAGAGAGGGTGAGGGAACAGAGATAACCACGAAAACGCGAAGAAAGAAGACGAGAAACAGGGCGATGCCCTGTCTGTTTTGCGGCGGTAGCGAGTCTCTCGCGGTGGTGAAAGCTCTAAAATAGAGAGGCGTGGAGGAGGGAGAGACCGCGGTGGTGGAGTGAGATGGAACAGGGAGGAGGGCGGCTGCGAAACAGGGTGGCGAAACAGGGAGGTACTCCCTGTTTCTGCTGCGTGCGGTGGTGGCGTGCTCGGGTGATGATTGCGGCGAGAGAGAGAGAGGATGAGGGATGCTGGACGGTGGCTAGACAGAGAGAGGGAGAGGTGGAACGATGTTGTGCGAGGTGGTGGAACAGGGAGCGAAACAGGGAGGTGCCCTGTCTCGCGGCGTGTTGTGCGAGGTGGTGGTCAGTGACGGGTGGTGGTTGGTTAGTGGCGAGAGACACAGAGCTCTGCCTTGGTGGAGGTGGTGATGGTGGCTGGAAAAGAGAAGGAGAAGCAGAAAACGTGGAAGAGAGGATTGTCTCAAAGAGAAGGCAAGAGAGAAACCTAAATAGGGTTCCCCTATTTCCTTGTTAGGCTGGGCTTAGGTTTCTAGTTTTCTGGGCTTGGGCTTGGGCTTGGTTAAAGTCAGTGGACCATGCTTATTCGGGTTAGGCTTAGATGTGTTAACCACTCTTTTGTACCACCACTAGAATAAACAAATCAATCATTTTATCAAATTGTCGCCTTAATGCGATTTTATCGTTCACAGCGCGCAGATTCCTACAAAAACATAAAAATGAAATAATTAGAATAAAATATATTGATTGAAGCACTAACATATATAAATTAAAGGATATATTTTGTAATAATTACGTGTATATCAAATACCCCCAAACCTATATTTTGCTAGTCCTCGAGCAAAACAAAATAAAAAATAAAATCCTAACTCACTTTCGTAGGAATCACGGTTGCACTTACCTTAACGTGCAACAAGGCTTTAAACCTCTAGATTACCTCTAGAGGACGAGTTATAGTCTCGTGAGGGTTTCCAGAAATGCTACCCCCAAACATTACTGACTCAATAAAACAAAATCTATTTTCTAAAAACATAATGCAAATCATATGAACATTCCCTTTTATTTCCCTTAGAGTATTTTTCTGATTGCCTATAATTCAAGAAAAACAACAAACTAATAGTGTCACAAAAGTATATCAATAGAGTACAATAATTTAACGGTATCTAAAGGTTAAATGAATTTCATAATCATTCTCAACTCGAAGTGTGTGTGTGAGGAGCCTTATCAACATAACTCTTCATCTCATAGTAAAGATGTGACAAAATAACCTTTAGAAAAGACGTTTCGACTACAATTCTCTCATGTCGCTCAGAAATGAAACGCTCAGAGATTGGGCACTCAGTTTATATGTGAGGATAAGAATATACTATGAAAAATGCAAACATCTCACATATAATTATCATGAAAAACGGAATTTTCAAAGAGTGAAATGAATATGATCTCATGGACCGAAATATTGATTACATTTAAGAATGTTGAACCAAACACCATAGTTCTTGCCTATTCAATCTCCACATCTATTAAGCTAACTTTCACTTAAGATCAATCAGGTCTTTATTAGGTTGCATTGGGGCTTGGATTATGGCAAACAATAATGGACAAAAGGGATACAAAGATTTTCTGAGAATGGATACACCCTTGAATAAAACATAGGGCAATGAAGAACAAAGCAATGTTGTACACCATTAACTTTTTCTTCATTATTTTCTTCTTCAATCGCTTTTTTTTTTTTTTTTTTTTTTCAATATGCTTTTCCCCATTGATACAATCCAACACTTTTACTTCGAGGGCGCATGAAATATCTTTTTTTTTTTTTTTATTTTTTTTTTATTTGCCCATTCCATAAACATATCTCACCATATACATTCTCAGAAAATTGGGTAAGGATAAAATAATAAAGGTATTACTCCTTGATTGGAGTAGGTATTGGGAATGGGGATAACAAAGAAAAGGCTATCTAAAGGCTCAAAGGGCTGCGAATGGGTATTTATTATTGGGTAGGCTAAAAGGCTAAAAATGGTTTAAAGAAAGAAATGCCTGTATCACTTCATAAGTTTTAGTTAGTACTAGGACATCTCAACTAAATAAAGCAAGAAGTTCTAGTGTAAAGATTCAATTTTTATGTCATTCTTAAAGCAATCAATAAGAAAATCAAGAATAATGAGATCATCAACAAAATAATGCGGACTCAAGAAAAATCAGAGTGTAATTAATAACCCTCAAAAAATAAAGAATGGCTCAAAACTCACAAGGGTTAAGTCTCCACTATTATTCTAAGGTTTTCTAGTTCAATACCTCACCAATCAACTTCAAATCATGTTGACTTGGCTCATAGTGCGCTAAAAGTCGAGTTGAAAAGTCTCACGAAATACATCTAACATAAGGATAATATCAAATACCATGTTTTCCACTAATATAACTATGTGACACGTGCTAGTATGTGTTTTCCCAAAATTAAAGGCAACAAAATCATTCTCTAAAATTGAAAAGAACTCAAAACCTCTTTCTTTCTTTCTTTCTTTTTTTTTTCTATTTTTTTTTTTTTTTTTTTTATATTCACCAAGAGTTCGGATTTCAAATGCATTTTCAAGAAGATTTTACACAATTACCATAATCATCTAAGTATTCAATGGAGATTGAGTAGAACACAAAAATGACTCGGTGTAATTGTAAAATACCTTTAAAACTCAAAGAGGTTTGAAAATTGCATAAAAAATCTAATAAACCACACCCCCAAACCTAAACCAAACATTGTCCTCAATGTATAAAATAATAATCATGACAAAGCAAGGCAAAAGAAAAGAGGAAGGGTAGAGTGATATTACCATGGTGAAGCTTTACCAATTTCAAATAGACAATGTTCTCACAGTCACCAAAATATAAGAAATTCATACCGTCGGGAGAAAGGAACATATGGGATGAAGAGCTCAAAGTGACTCCAATCGCAACACCTAAAAGAACCTGAAACACTAAAAGAAAAACATAAAAGCAACAACCTAAACTAATAACAATAAAAGAAAAATAATAAAAATAATAACAATAAAAGAAAAATAAAAAGAAAAAGAAAAAGAAAACCTAAACTAAAGATTAGGTAAAGAACATCAAATCAAGTAGACAGGGGCAACCAGAGAGATCTCTTCTGGCACCTCTACTCGCTCCACATAATGCTTCAAACGTTGCCCATTGACTCTAAATATTCTCCCATCTGTTGGATCTTCAATTTCTATGGATCCATAAGGAAAAACTTGTTTTACCATGAATGGGCCCGTCCATCTTGATTTGAGCTTGCCAGGATGAAGATGAAGGCGCGAGTCATAGAGATAGACTCGTTGGTTGGGCTCAAAATGTTTCCTCAGAATTTGCTTATCATGAGCTGTTTTCATCTTCGCCTTGTATATTCGGGAATTGTCATAAGCATCATTTCGCAACTCCTCAATTTCAGCCAACTGAAGTTTTCGCTGAATACCTGCATCATTGAGATCAAAGTTAGTGCTTTTTACGGCCCAATAAGCACGATGTTCTAACTCAACAGGTAAATGACATGCTTTTCCATATATAAGTCGATATGGAGACATCCCTAGAATTGTCTTATATGCGGTACGGTAGGCCCAAAGTGCATCAGGAAGGCGCAAGGACCAATCCTTCCTATCAGGATTCACCATCTTCGCCAAGATTTGTTTTACTTCTCGATTTGCCAACTCAGCTTGACCATTTGTCTGCGGATGATAGGCATTGGCAACCTTGTGATGAACTCCATACCTGCGCATCAAAGCTTCAAAAGAGCGATTACAAAAATGAGTCCCCTGATCACTAATAATGGCTCGTGGTGTACCGAAACGGGATAGAATGTGTTCTTTAATAAATTTGACAACAGTATTGTTGTCATTGTGTCGGCACGCCACAGCCTCAACCCATTTGGATACATAGTCCACTGCAAGCAAAATGTACAAATATCCAAAGGAAGGTGGAAAAGGTCCCATAAAATCAATCCCCCAACAATCAAATATCTCAATGACAAGGATGGGGTTAAGGGGCATCATGTGTCTCCGGGACAATGCACCCAACTTCTGGCATCTATCACAAGAACGACAATAATTGTTAGTGTCCTTAAACAAAGTAGGCCAATATAATCCAGACTGTAAAATTTTTGTAGCGGTCTTTTTCATAGAAAAATGGCCTCCACAAGCTGCACTATGACAAAAATGTAAGACACTTTCAATCTCACCTTCAGGGATACAACGCCTCATGATTTGGTCGGGGCAATACTTATATAGATAAGGATCATCCCAATAAAAATTTCTTACCTCGACCAAAAATTTGCGCTTATCTTGCGCACTCCATGACGATGGAACTTCGCCGGAAACCAAGTAATTAACAATGTGTGCATACCATGGTACTCGAGTGACGGCGAATAAGTGTTCAGCAGGGAAATCATCACGGATGGGTGGGCCATTGGCAGAGTCACTGAACTCCAAACGAGACAAGTGATCCGCCACAACATTCTCGACCCCCTTCTTATCCTTTATAGTTAGATCAAATTCCTGCAAAAGTAAAATCCACCTAATCAATCTTGCCTTAGCATCCTTTTTAGAAAGAAGGAATTTAAGAGCTGCATGGTCAGTAAAAACAGTGATAGGTGTACCAATCAAATAAGCACGAAATTTATCTAAAGCAAAAACTACAGCTAGCAACTCTTTTTCAGTAGTCGAATAATTCTTTTGAGCATCATTAAGTGTTCGACTAGCATAGTAAACAACAAATGGCTTCCCTTCCCTTCGTTGTCCCAAGACTGCCCCCACAGCATAATTGCTTGCATCACACATTATCTCAAATGGTAAAGTCCAATCTGGCGGCTGCATGATGGGGGCAGAAGTGAGCCTATCAATGAGTGTTCGGAAGGCGCCCTCACACTCTTGTGTCCATTGGAACACGACATCTTTGACCAGGAGGTTGCTTAATGGTCTAGAAATGGCAGAAAAATTCTGTATAAACCTCCTATAAAAACCTGCGTGCCCAAGAAAGGATCTCACATCCTTAACACTTTTAGGTGTAGGTAGTTTAGAAATCAATTCAATTTTAGCTTTATCTACCTCGATTCCTTTATTAGAAACTATGTGTCCCAGAACTATTCCATAAGAAACCATGAAATGACATTTTTCCCAATTAAGCACCAGACCTTTCTCTTCACATCTACTTAAAACAGCCTTCAAGTGAAGTAAACATGAATCAAAGGAATCACCAAAAACAGTCAAATCATCCATGAAAATTTCCATACATTTTTCAACCATGTCACTAAAAATACTCATCATGCATCGCTGAAAAGTAGCCGGTGCATTACACAAACCAAATGGCATACGCCGAAAAGCATAAGTACCAAAAGGACATGTGAAAGTAGTCTTATCCTGATCCTCTAATGCAATCTCAATCTGATAATATCCTGAATACCCATCTAGAAAGCAATAGAAAGAATGACCAGCTACTCGCTCTAAGATTTGGTCTATGAATGGAAGTGGGAAGTGATCCTTGCGGGTGGCAGAATTAAGTTTCCTATAATCAATGCACATGCGCCACCCTGTAACTACCTTAGTAGGAACAGTCACCCCCTCATCATTAGTCACCACAGTTATGCCCGATTTCTTGGGAACAACTTGAGTTGGACTAACCCACTTGCTATCAGAGATGGAATAAATGATGCCTGCATCTAATAATTTTAAAACTTCCTTTTTCACCACCTCTTTCATAGTAGGATTGAGTCGTCTTTGAGGATCTCTACGGGGGTTAACTCCTTCTTCTAAGTGGATCCTATGGGAACATATTAAGGGGCTAATACCTCTAATGTCAGCTATAGTCCAACCTAATGCAGATTTGTGCTCACGTAACATATTAATCAATTTTTCTTCTTGTGAGCAATCAAGCACGGAAGAAATAATAACAGGAAAGGTATCACCTGGTCCGAGGAATGCATGTTTAAGTCCCTCAGGCAGTGGAGCTAGGTCAACTTTCGGAGTTTCCACTGTGGATGGTTGTGGTTTCTGTCTTTCCTTTGGCAATTCCTCAAAGCATGGTTGCCATTGTCGCCCTCCTTTATCCTGTAACCCTGAAACAACAGCAACATCAAAAGCATTATCAGGATAAAGTGAATTCTCAAAATCAGCAATAGAAAGGAGGTACTCTAAGGTTTCAGAATCTGCGCTCAGGAGCGCGTCCTCTGATATCACCGTGTCTATCATATAGGTATGATGACACTCATCATCATCACGTGGTTGCTTGCTAATATTGAATATGTTGACCTCCAGAGTCATGTTCCCAAAAGACAGCTTCATTAGACCGTTCCTGCAATTAATAAGAGCGTTAGCTGTGGCAAGAAAAGGTCTACCTAAAATAATCGGAACTGTAGACTCCATATTAACTACAGAATGAGTATCTAAAATAAGAAAGTCGACGGGATAGTAAAACTTATCAATCTGAAGCAAGACATCCTCGACTATTCCCCTTGGCTTCTTAACCGATCTATCAGCCAATTGCAGAACCACAGATGTGGGTTTAATCTCTCCTAGACCCAGTTGCAAGTAAATAGAATATGGCATCAGATTTACACTTGCCCCTAAATCCAACAAAGCTTGGCCGAACTCATGAGTCCCAATCTGACAAGTGACTGTAGGACACCCTGGATCTTTGTACTTGGGTGGCGTCCTCTGCTCAATCACTGCACTTACCTGTTCTGTCAAGAAGGCAGTCTTCTTGACATGATGTTTCCTTTTGATAGTGCATAAGTCCTTGATGATCCTCGCATAAGTTGGTACCTGTTTAATCACATGCAGCAAAGGTAAGTTGATTTTAACCTGTTTCAAATGTTCTAGAATCTCACCATGCATTTCTGATTTGTTTCCAGTAGGTCGTAGTGCTTGAGGAAAAGGAACTGAAACTGGAATGTTCTTGTTGGGCTCATCCTCAGGGATGCTCTCCTTTGCACTTGGGGAGGTGCCTATAGTCGTGGACGAGCTTGACCCATCTAAAATCTTACCACTCCGAGTAGCAATGGCATTAACCTCTTTGATATTCTGAGAGTCTGAAGTAGAGGTTTGTGCCACAAGTTGTCCCTTCGGATTTGCTTGAGGCTGTGATGGAAATTGGCCTCGAGCTTGTACTGTTAATGAACTTGTCAGCTTAGTTATCTGACTTTTGATCTCCTTGTTCTCCTCTGCCAACTGTGTCAATGCAACCTCAAATTTTTGATTAGTTTTACCTTGTGCCTCTATAAATGCATGCAATGTGTCTGATAAAGAACTTCTGTTAGATTGTGCATTGTATGGAGGTGCAGGGTATGACCTAGGTGGTTGTGCCTGTGAGTGTGTAGGTTGGTCGGCCTCGGACCTCCAACTAAAGTTAGGGTGATCTCTCCAGCCAGAATTGTAAGTGTTAGAGAATGGTGAATAAGGCTTCTTGTACATCCCTAAGGCGTTACATTGTTCCTCATAAACCCCTCTCATCTCAGTCAAGGTCGGGCAATCCTGTGCTAAGTGTTCAACTCCCCCGCATATAAAACATGTGTCCTGTAGCTCAACTCTGGCAACAGTATGTGTGGGCTTACCATCCTTGGTCTTAAGTGCTTCTAACTCCCTAGTTACTCTATCAAGTTGGGCTCTAAGACTATCATCTTCCCTAAGTTGGTAAACTCCAGCTGGGCGTGTTCTATCTGTGCTCTCAGTAGCACTTGGACCAGTCCAAGTGTGGGCCTTTTCAGCTAAGTCATTCAGGTACTCAATGGCCTCGTCAGGGTCTTTTTGCAAAAACTCTCCATTACACATCATCTCAACAAACTGACGTTCTCTACTGGTGAGCCCCTCATAAAAATAACTGACTAAGCGCCAACTCTCATACCCATGGTGTGGGCATGTATTCAAGAGATCTTTGAACCTTTCCCATACTTGATATAATGTCTCGCTGTTCTTTTGGGTGAAGGTAGAAATCTGTCTCTTTAGACCATTGGTTTTGTGGTGAGGAAAGTATTTATTAAAAAATGCTTGGGTCATCTCCTCCCACGAACCTATAGACCTTGGTCGCAAAGAGTATAGCCAACTCTTCGCTTTTTCCTTAAGGGAAAAAGGAAAAAACCTTAGTCTAACCGAGTCTACAGCCTCAACTTTGTTGTGAAAGGTGGCCACAACTTCCTCGAATTCCCTAATATGAACATAAGGATTCTCATTCTCTTGGCCATGAAAAGTGGGTAATAATTGTATCATACCCGGCTTAAAATCTAACTTTGGTGTACTCGGTGCAAACATGATACATGATGGAGTAGCAGTGCGTGTGGGGTGGAGATAGTCCTTTAGTGACCGAACATGGTCATCTTCATGATTACTCATGGTGCTCGAAATAGGGTTAAATTTGGTCTCAATGTGAATCTGTGGGTGTTCTAAAATTGGGACACTAGTTAGTCTCCCAAAGTGGTCTCTAATCCAACTCACTTCCCCAATGTTTTTAATTTTTAATTTTTTTAATTTTTTTAATTTTTTTTTTTGAGATAAAATAAAAATAAAAATTAAACTAGACCTAAACCTAAAAATAAAATAAAATAAAATAAAATGAAAAATGAGCAAGAAAGATAATACCCGAAACCTTCCTTGTAGAATGACGCTTGTTCCCCGGCAACGGCGCCAAAATTTGATTACGCCCAAACAATACACGCGGTCAATTGCAGTAAAGAATGGGGTGTCGATCCCACGAGGAAAAACGATCTACAAAACAAGGTTAAGAATACAAACTATGCGAAACTAAAATAAATTCTAACAAATTTAAAACACGAAATTTAATTTAAAGAAAATTAAGTTTGAGAAAAGCACAAGGTTTCAAGGATCCCTCCTAGACTTCACACGCCAATTAATATTGATTCGCTATGATGACTCAACTACGTGTTTCACATCCCAAACGACGTAATCGGAAAAATAATCTTTTAATCATTAGAAAACCCTAATGTAAATGAAGTTCAGATTTCACTTTTTCTAAGAAAACACAAAGGTTTGTCATATGTGATATCTTAAACTTACGATATATCCGGAGACGATACCGTAATAAATGACGATCACATATAACCAACCTACCGGAATCAATTAATTCTTAAACATTCCACACATAAGAAAAGCGTGACTAAGCTTATATGGAGAAGTAAAAATAATCACCGGAGTACTAAAAATCTACGAAGAAATCTATGGAATCTCTGTCACTAAAATAACATACATTTCTATATTAAATAAAAGTGAGAATCATCAAACATCATTATTCATCGTGAACACTTAAAGCGAATCAATTACTAATTTAGTGCGTTACATCTAGGAGTTCACCTCTTCACCTTGCGTGGGGTTTAGTGACTCATGGTGGTGGTAGTCACAGTATCAATGGAGGAGTCCATCACTTCCTGTCCGTGCACGAATCCCGAGGAAAAGAGCTCAGATTGTCTGTGGTGGCTCTTAGTAAATTCCGGGGTGCAAATTAGCTCCAACCGTTTTTCAAATTGAAAAACGGTTTTTTTCCCGCGCGAAAAGTCGCTCTGCAACTCGTTCTTCGTCTCCAACGCTTCACGCCCTGCTCCGCCACTATTCGCCGCTCCTCGCGAGCTTCCTTTCCTCCCGAATCCTTCCGGTGCCTGCAAGAACAAATAGAGAGGGTGAGGGAACAGAGATAACCACGAAAACGCGAAGAAAGAAGACGAGAAACAGGGCGATGCCCTGTCTGTTTTGCGGCGGTAGCGAGTCTCTCGCGGTGGTGAAAGCTCTAAAATAGAGAGGCGTGGAGGAGGGAGAGACCGCGGTGGTGGAGTGAGATGGAACAGGGAGGAGGGCGGCTGCGAAACAGGGTGGCGAAACAGGGAGGTACTCCCTGTTTCTGCTGCGTGCGGTGGTGGCGTGCTCGGGTGATGATTGCGGCGAGAGAGAGAGAGGATGAGGGATGCTGGACGGTGGCTAGACAGAGAGAGGGAGAGGTGGAACGATGTTGTGCGAGGTGGTGGAACAGGGAGCGAAACAGGGAGGTGCCCTGTCTCGCGGCGTGTTGTGCGAGGTGGTGGTCAGTGACGGGTGGTGGTTGGTTAGTGGCGAGAGACACAGAGCTCTGCCTTGGTGGAGGTGGTGATGGTGGCTGGAAAAGAGAAGGAGAAGCAGAAAACGTGGAAGAGAGGATTGTCTCAAAGAGAAGGCAAGAGAGAAACCTAAATAGGGTTCCCCTATTTCCTTGTTAGGCTGGGCTTAGGTTTCTAGTTTTCTGGGCTTGGGCTTGGGCTTGGTTAAAGTCAGTGGACCATGCTTATTCGGGTTAGGCTTAGATGTGTTAACCACTCTTTTGTACCACCACTAGAATAAACAAATCAATCATTTTATCAAATTGTCGCCTTAATGCGATTTTATCGTTCACGCGCGCAGATTCCTACAAAAACATAAAAATGAAATAATTAGAATAAAATATATTGATTGAAGCACTAACATATATAAATTAAAGGATATATTTTGTAATAATTACGTGTATATCAAATACCCCCAAACCTATATTTTGCTAGTCCTCGAGCAAAACAAAATAAAAAATAAAATCCTAACTCACTTTCGTAGGAATCACGGTTGCACTTACCTTAACGTGCAACAAGGCTTTAAACCTCTAGATTACCTCTAGAGGACGAGTTATAGTCTCGTGAGGGTTTCCAGAAATGCTACCCCCAAACATTACTGACTCAATAAAACAAAATCTATTTTCTAAAAACATAATGCAAATCATATGAACATTCCCTTTTATTTCCCTTAGAGTATTTTTCTGATTGCCTATAATTCAAGAAAAACAACAAACTAATAGTGTCACAAAAGTATATCAATAGAGTACAATAATTTAACGGTATCTAAAGGTTAAATGAATTTCATAATCATTCTCAACTCGAAGTGTGTGTGTGAGGAGCCTTATCAACATAACTCTTCATCTCATAGTAAAGATGTGACAAAATAACCTTTAGAAAAGACGTTTCGACTACAATTCTCTCATGTCGCTCAGAAATGAAACGCTCAGAGATTGGGCACTCAGTTTATATGTGAGGATAAGAATATACTATGAAAAATGCAAACATCTCACATATAATTATCATGAAAAACGGAATTTTCAAAGAGTGAAATGAATATGATCTCATGGACCGAAATATTGATTACATTTAAGAATGTTGAACCAAACACCATAGTTCTTGCCTATTCAATCTCCACATCTATTAAGCTAACTTTCACTTAAGATCAATCAGGTCTTTATTAGGTTGCATTGGGGCTTGGATTATGGCAAACAATAATGGACAAAAGGGATACAAAGATTTTCTGAGAATGGATACACCCTTGAATAAAACATAGGGCAATGAAGAACAAAGCAATGTTTTACACCATTAACTTTTTCTTCATTATTTTCTTCTTCAATCGCTTTTTTTTTTTTTTTTTTTTTTTTTCAATATGCTTTTCCCCATTGATACAATCCAACACTTTTACTTCGAGGGCGCATGAAATATCTTTTTTTTATTTTTTTTATTTTTTTTTTTATTTGCCCATTCCATAAACATATCTCACCATATACATTCTCAGAAAATTGGGTAAGGATAAAATAATAAAGGTATTACTCCTTGATTGGAGTAGGTATTGGGAATGGGGATAACAAAGAAAAGGCTATCTAAAGGCTCAAAGGGCTGCGAATGGGTATTTATTATTGGGTAGGCTAAAAGGCTAAAAATGGTTTAAAGAAAGAAATGCCTGTATCACTTCATAAGTTTTAGTTAGTACTAGGACATCTCAACTAAATAAAGCAAGAAGTTCTAGTGTAAAGATTCAATTTTTATGTCATTCTTAAAGCAATCAATAAGAAAATCAAGAATAATGAGATCATCAACAAAATAATGCGGACTCAAGAAAAATCAGAGTGTAATTAATAACCCTCAAAAAATAAAGAATGGCTCAAAACTCACAAGGGTTAAGTCTCCACTATTATTCTAAGGTTTTCTAGTTCAATACCTCACCAATCAACTTCAAATCATGTTGACTTGGCTCATAGTGCGCTAAAAGTCGAGTTGAAAAGTCTCACGAAATACATCTAACATAAGGATAATATCAAATACCATGTTTTCCACTAATATAACTATGTGACACGTGCTAGTATGTGTTTTCCCAAAATTAAAGGCAACAAAATCATTCTCTAAAATTGAAAAGAACTCAAAACCTCTTTCTTTCTTTCTTTCTTTTTTTTTTCTATTTTTTTTTTTTTTTTTTTTTATATTCACCAAGAGTTCGGATTTCAAATGCATTTTCAAGAAGATTTTACACAATTACCATAATCATCTAAGTATTCAATGGAGATTGAGTAGAACACAAAAATGACTCGGTGTAATTGTAAAATACCTTTAAAACTCAAAGAGGTTTGAAAATTGCATAAAAAATCTAATAAACCACACCCCCAAACCTAAACCAAACATTGTCCTCAATGTATAAAATAATAATCATGACAAAGCAAGGCAAAAGAAAAGAGGAAGGGTAGAGTGATATTACCATGGTGAAGCTTTACCAATTTCAAATAGACAATGTTCTCACAGTCACCAAAATATAAGAAATTCATACCGTCGGGAGAAAGGAACATATGGGATGAAGAGCTCAAAGTGACTCCAATCGCAACACCTAAAAGAACCTGAAACACTAAAAGAAAAACATAAAAGCAACAACCTAAACTAATAACAATAAAAGAAAAATAATAAAAATAATAACAATAAAAGAAAAATAAAAAGAAAAAGAAAAAGAAAACCTAAACTAAAGATTAGGTAAAGAACATCAAATCAAGTAGACAGGGGCAACCAGAGAGATCTCTTCTGGCACCTCTACTCGCTCCACATAATGCTTCAAACGTTGCCCATTGACTCTAAATATTCTCCCATCTGTTGGATCTTCAATTTCTATGGATCCATAAGGAAAAACTTGTTTTACCATGAATGGGCCCGTCCATCTTGATTTGAGCTTGCCAGGATGAAGATGAAGGCGCGAGTCATAGAGATAGACTCGTTGGTTGGGCTCAAAATGTTTCCTCAGAATTTGCTTATCATGAGCTGTTTTCATCTTCGCCTTGTATATTCGGGAATTGTCATAAGCATCATTTCGCAACTCCTCAATTTCAGCCAACTGAAGTTTTCGCTGAATACCTGCATCATTGAGATCAAAGTTAGTGCTTTTTACGGCCCAATAAGGACGATGTTCTAACTCAACAGGTAAATGACATGCTTTTCCATATATAAGTCGATATGGAGACATCCCTAGAATTGTCTTATATGCGGTACGGTAGGCCCAAAGTGCATCAGGAAGGCGCAAGGACCAATCCTTCCTATCAGGATTCACCATCTTCGCCAAGATTTGTTTTACTTCTCGATTTGCCAACTCAGCTTGACCATTTGTCTGCGGATGATAGGCATTGGCAACCTTGTGATGAACTCCATACCTGCGCATCAAAGCTTCAAAAGAGCGATTACAAAAATGAGTCCCCTGATCACTAATAATGGCTCGTGGTGTACCGAAACGGGATAGAATGTGTTCTTTAATAAATTTGACAACAGTATTGTTGTCATTGTGTCGGCACGCCACAGCCTCAACCCATTTGGATACATAGTCCACTGCAAGCAAAATGTACAAATATCCAAAGGAAGGTGGAAAAGGTCACATAAAATCAATCCCCCAACAATCAAATATCTCAATGACAAGGATGGGGTTAAGGGGCATCATGTGTCTCCGGGACAATGCACCCAACTTCTGGCATCTATCACAAGAACGACAATAATTGTTAGTGTCCTTAAACAAAGTAGGCCAATATAATCCAGACTGTAAAATTTTTGTAGCGGTCTTTTTCATAGAAAAATGGCCTCCACAAGCTGCACTATGACAAAAATGTAAGACACTTTCAATCTCACCTTCAGGGATACAACGCCTCATGATTTGGTCGGGGCAATACTTATATAGATAAGGATCATCCCAATAAAAATTTCTTACCTCGACCAAAAATTTGCGCTTATCTTGCGCACTCCATGACGATGGAACTTCGCCGGAAACCAAGTAATTAACAATGTGTGCATACCATGGTACTCGAGTGACGGCGAATAAGTGTTCAGCAGGGAAATCATCACGGATGGGTGGGCCATTGGCAGAGTCACTGAACTCCAAACGAGACAAGTGATCCGCCACAACATTCTCGACCCCCTTCTTATCCTTTATAGTTAGATCAAATTCCTGCAAAAGTAAAATCCACCTAATCAATCTTGCCTTAGCATCCTTTTTAGAAAGAAGGAATTTAAGAGCTGCATGGTCAGTAAAAACAGTGATAGGTGTACCAATCAAATAAGCACGAAATTTATCTAAAGCAAAAACTACAGCTAGCAACTCTTTTTCAGTAGTCGAATAATTCTTTTGAGCATCATTAAGTGTTCGACTAGCATAGTAAACAACAAATGGCTTCCCTTCCCTTCGTTGTCCCAAGACTGCCCCCACAGCATAATTGCTTGCATCACACATTATCTCAAATGGTAAAGTCCAATCTGGCGGCTGCATGATGGGGGCAGAAGTGAGCCTATCAATGAGTGTTCGGAAGGCGCCCTCACACTCTTGTGTCCATTGGAACACGACATCTTTGACCAGGAGGTTGCTTAATGGTCTAGAAATGGCAGAAAAATTCTGTATAAACCTCCTATAAAAACCTGCGTGCCCAAGAAAGGATCTCACATCCTTAACACTTTTAGGTGTAGGTAGTTTAGAAATCAATTCAATTTTAGCTTTATCTACCTCGATTCCTTTATTAGAAACTATGTGTCCCAGAACTATTCCATAAGAAACCATGAAATGACATTTTTCCCAATTAAGCACCAGACCTTTCTCTTCACATCTACTTAAAACAGCCTTCAAGTGAAGTAAACATGAATCAAAGGAATCACCAAAAACAGTCAAATCATCCATGAAAATTTCCATACATTTTTCAACCATGTCACTAAAAATACTCATCATGCATCGCTGAAAAGTAGCCGGTGCATTACACAAACCAAATGGCATACGCCGAAAAGCATAAGTACCAAAAGGACATGTGAAAGTAGTCTTATCCTGATCCTCTAATGCAATCTCAATCTGATAATATCCTGAATACCCATCTAGAAAGCAATAGAAAGAATGACCAGCTACTCGCTCTAAGATTTGGTCTATGAATGGAAGTGGGAAGTGATCCTTGCGGGTGGCAGAATTAAGTTTCCTATAATCAATGCACATGCGCCACCCTGTAACTACCTTAGTAGGAACAGTCACCCCCTCATCATTAGTCACCACAGTTATGCCCGATTTCTTGGGAACAACTTGAGTTGGACTAACCCACTTGCTATCAGAGATGGAATAAATGATGCCTGCATCTAATAATTTTAAAACTTCCTTTTTCACCACCTCTTTCATAGTAGGATTGAGTCGTCTTTGAGGATCTCTACGGGGGTTAACTCCTTCTTCTAAGTGGATCCTATGGGAACATATTAAGGGGCTAATACCTCTAATGTCAGCTATAGTCCAACCTAATGCAGATTTGTGCTCACGTAACATATTAATCAATTTTTCTTCTTGTGAGCAATCAAGCACGGAAGAAATAATAACAGGAAAGGTATCACCTGGTCCGAGGAATGCATGTTTAAGTCCCTCAGGCAGTGGAGCTAGGTCAACTTTCGGAGTTTCCACTGTGGATGGTTGTGGTTTCTGTCTTTCCTTTGGCAATTCCTCAAAGCATGGTTGCCATTGTCGCCCTCCTTTATCCTGTAACCCTGAAACAACAGCAACATCAAAAGCATTATCAGGATAAAGTGAATTCTCAAAATCAGCAATAGAAAGGAGGTACTCTAAGGTTTCAGAATCTGCGCTCAGGAGCGCGTCCTCTGATATCACCGTGTCTATCATATAGGTATGATGACACTCATCATCATCACGTGGTTGCTTGCTAATATTGAATATGTTGACCTCCAGAGTCATGTTCCCAAAAGACAGCTTCATTAGACCGTTCCTGCAATTAATAAGAGAGAGGATTCAAGCGAAAGTGAACACGATTACTAGGCCTACAATAATCTTCAACTAGCATCGGCCAACAGAAGAAATCTCTTGTTTTTTTTTTGTTTTTTTTAAAGGATTCTACCTTTGCACTTTTTGTTTGTTTTCTTATCCCTAGAGGATCTTCGATGGCAAAGACTAAAATCTTTAGTACAAGAATTTGGAAACTTTTTTGTAGCTAAATCTCTTACAACCTCTTTACTAGAAGGATCTTGCTCATGTTCCTCGTTACTACTCTGCCCATCTGTTGTAGTGTTCTCTATGTCGTGAGTCGGTGTGTATTCACTAGCCTCCACACTAGCTCCACACTCGAGCGTTGCGTTGCCAAGTAGCAATGGTTGTGTACTCTACGTTATGGCATCACTCTGGTCATCGTTTATTTTCTGCTCTGCCTGAATGGCGGCCTCTGTACTGGTGACATTCCCTGTTTTTTCTATGATAGGCACTTTACTCCCCTCTAAACTGGGGTGAGTCTTCGACTTGAATGTATGTTTGCCATTGGTGATCGTCCAACCATCAGAGTTTTGTCTTTCTAGTAGTTGGGTCCTACCTGTAGTTTGCCATACCATATGGCCTGGAGTATTAACTTTTTTGCTCTTTGAACACTGTTGTTTTGTATGGCCAAATACTGCGCAAGTATTGCATTTTACTGGAATCCATGCATACTCAACTTTAACTATTTTTTTCTTATCTCCATTTGATAATCACATGGATGTCTTTGGGTAATTGGTTGTTTACATCCACTTCTACACACACCCTCGCATACCCTAATTTTGTCCTTTCTTCAGTAGCTTTGTCAAGCATGATAGACACTCCAATAAAACTAGCAATCCTTTGAATACCCTCCAAATTTCATAGGAATAAAAGAATTTTCTTCAATGTATCCCAAATAGGTATCGAGGTAAGCACATCGGCATCCTCGTCCATAATAGGTGACCAGATCCTGAGGATAAACAACCTGCTTGCAATATGCAGAGGTTCCATTTCCAATACCTTACTTATATCTTCTTCCTTCTTGAATTTGAATACAAAATTCTTATCTCCATGTATGCTCATCTCAAACTCTTGAATTCCCCACGTCCTAATCAGACACTCTTTGACATAACCATATGCCAAACGCTTGTCCAAGTTATTGGGGTTTATCATGATTTCCAGTCCTTCTGCACCTAGCGTATCTCCATTTTTTTTACAGCCACTTGATATTCGTTTGTTAGCAACTGTAATAGTCCATCGCCATGAATTTTGTGCTGCTCCTCAAAAGCCATTAACATATCCTGTGTAAACGTGCTCTTACTGGCTGTGTCTTCTCCATTTGTTCCACGAAAGGAAATGGAGAAATCCTTCTCTCGAATACAGTGTGATGCCATCTAGCCGTGAGACTCATAAACCCACCAACTGTTTGATGAAAGACTTCCCTCTTGAGCAAAGAGGAAGAAGATAGGGGGCAGATCTGAAGAGGTGCAGTCCGAGAGAGAGAGCAGATCTGAAGGAGACACACAGTCTCAAGGAGCAGATCTGAAGGAGACGCAGTCTATGCCATTGCAATCGCAACAACCCCATCCGTAGACTTGCTTCCCTGCAGAAAGAAGATAATCCGCTCAGATTTCGCAGAGGCGATCTACCCTCTTGATAGATCTCTCATTTCAGATCTATCGCCACCAGTAGAGAGTGAGAGAGATCTGCGCTCTTCCTCTCGATAGATCGTTACAAATCTATCCACGCCACCACCACCGGCCCAAGGTGGGAGGGCTTGGGGGTGGTAGAGGGGAGGGGAGGGGAGGCGCTCTTCCTCTTGCTTAACTGCTAGTAATTTAAGGTTAGAATACCTTGAACATTCGACTTAGCTGCTCTACACATTCCATTTCTAGTTGTTGATGACCCAACACTTTCCTACTCTTCGTGATTCTCATGATCGAGGCATCAATGGCATATCTTCAATGACTTCCTTTTTCTCATCCACAGAAGGGCGAGAAATCTGCAATGTCCACCATGTCATTTCAACTCTAATCTAAAAACAAAAACAAAAAAATTGCACGGATGAATCAGAGCAGAATCATGAAACGAGCCCAAACCTTGATCCTACTCATTTTGTCAATAAACTTGGAATTGAACTAAAAATAATTGTTGAAGAGATGGTTTTCGTGTTTGGCTCTTTAATGAGGTTCTTGTATTTTACACTGGAAAGAGAATGAATCAATCTAACAATGTCATCATATGACAAATTCATCCGCGACTTGATTTCTGAATAGCATGATTTATCTGAAGCATTGAATAGCAACAACAGAGAAGCCTATAGTAAAAAACCACTAAGAGTTCAAACCTTTGCATTCATACTAAACCAACCCATTCATCAAAACGGAGAAGGGTTGCAAACAAATTACCTGATAGGTTGTGACAACCATCTCTATCTTCTTTGGCTCAAAATGGCCAATGACGTTACAGCTACATATTGAGTATATCCAAGACAACTTTCTATGTTGTTTTTGTTTCATCGGACTCTTTGAAAATCTGCACACACTTCATCTGGAAGAAAATACAACCAAAAGATTTAACTAAGAACATGCACTCAAGAAACATCCACATTGACACAAAATAAAATAAAATAACTTGATAGCTGGATAATAAAACTTGAAAGGATTCTTACCATCTCGATCGGATTCAAATCAAGCGATTTATAAGATGCCCAAAATCCAGCAGTTAAAACTGTGACTGACATGTGAACCCCAGGTTTCGCATTAGGATTATCGCAAAGATACTCCTAAAAATTGGCCTGGTTCCTAATGTAAAATCCATTGTCTGAAAGAGGAAAAAAGAATACCCATTTAAAATTTTTCATCTAGGGAATTTTGGAGCACACATGCACAAGGTACTAGTTCGTATGTAGTGATTATCAGAAGAAACTGACCATTCCCTCCATCTTTGAGGTGAACTGTCCTCTACATAGTTGTTTAAGCTGAGTCAAAATAATTCTTTCATGGTCATCGGCTGCACTTGTTTGAAATAGCAGTTGTCGAGCAAAATATTTATTTTCTGCCAAAACACATTAGAAGCAAAAACAAACAAACAAACAAATAAATAAATAAAATAATTGAGAATGCTCTAATGTTAACCCCATACCAGAACCAAAGCAATTTCCGACAAACAAATCTTACCTATAAAATTCAGCAAAAAGATCTTTATCACTGACATAAGCAAGTGGCATTGTTACCAGTTCAGATAAGTAACTTAAGAAGCATTTCACTGGAAACTCCTGCATTACTCAAGTCAGGAAAGTCACATTGCATGCAAGTATATATGCACTATGGATGGAGAGGAACAAAAGAATATATGAGCAACAATGTTGCACTAGTGTTGAGCTCACCAAACGCATATACTCAGACATTAGATTGAAATTCACTGCTAAGGACCTAGTTGTTGAGGACAATGCAACCAACAAATAGTTCTTTGAAAGCTGGAATCTGGATGCTTTGTACAAGATTAAGAGGCCACTCAAATGTTGCTGGAAGAAACCGAGTGCAACTCGGCACAAGATCAACTCAGGGCACTAGAGGGGGCTATGGAGCAGTGATCAGGGATTGCAGGGGTAACGTAGTTGCAGCTTGCTCAGGCTCTACTACAGGGCAATCTGTGTTGAAACATGAACTTCAGGGGTGTTGAATACGGGCTAAAATTAGCCAGGTTGCACCACATCCAGAAACTAGTTCTCTCAACAGACTCAACAACTGTGTTCCAGTATCTGTCTAAAGAAATTAACTCAGCTTGGAATCTAAGACATATTATCAGCAGGATCAAAACCATGCTAGGTCAGCTCGAGGATTATCAGATTTGCCATGACTATAGAGAAACCAGCCCAAAGCAGGGAAACCAGCCCAGGCCAGCTAGAATTGTTCATGGGAATCATCTCATCGCTTCTTCTCTTTCTTTCGTTTTTTCGCTTCCTCCTGCTCTCACTTCCTTGGCCCAAAAGAAGGAGACGAGAAATTCGAATTCAACCACAACAACACACACCGCTCAATTTCGCTCTTAATTTCTAGGGTTTGTTCTCTCTTCTCTCGCGCGCGTTTAATTTCGTCTCTCACTCAACTCCTCGATCATTCACACGACGTCGTGAATTTTAATTGATCTGATTCTTGCTCTTGTTTGATTCCTTGTTTTAATTTTCAAGCTCGTTCGCCGGCATTGTTGCCTCGAATTTTAATTGATCGAGCCAGGTGAGTCTCTAGATGGTTCTTTTTGCTATATCAAGTTTTCTGATTCACTTTTCTTCACGTGTTCGTTTGTCCTGAATTCATCCTCTCATTACTACGTTTAGAACAAATTGAGTGGTTTAGAGTGAAGAGAAATGTTTGCAGCATTGTTTCATTAGATTTTCTTGATTGAGTCAGGTCAGCAGCTATAGCTTCTTGTTGTTTTTCGAAATTCTGGTTTGGGTGATTTTTTTGTTTAGGTATTTGTTTCTTGTTAGGGTTTCAGAATTGTAAGTTAGGTAGCAATGTAGAAACTTCCATGTTTAGAATATTGAATGGTTTAGAATGAGAGTTTTTTTAAAAAAAAAAAAAAAAACCAAGGTTCGGGTTTATGTTTATTTTAGCATTATTTGATATCTTGAATTGTTGTTAATCTGCCGATATATAACTTGAATTAAAATTGTTAGTGAAGAAGAAGGCAGGGCCTAGTAGTGATGATCTAAGAAGGCAAATACATTTATAGCAGTTATTTGTGTCTTAATTCATGAATTTGGTATCATTTTGTTTCTCACAAAGAGCTATTTTATTGGCTGGTGGAATTCTACTTTTATGTTTGTGGCAGTGGCAGAATGATTCCAATGGGATGCCACCGTTGTTGTTGGCATGTTGGAATTTATGTTTAGAAATTAACAAGGAGATTGAGGTACGCATTGGGCATGCTTACATTGCTTATTCACTTAAGATTTAATTACTACTTATTTATTTTTTCTTCAACGCTGACTACTACCTGAATCTTTTCGTGAGTCATGACCTGAAATATGGGATATCCAACATGTTGATTTTTATGTGTCCTTTTATGTTCCAAGCTTGTGCATGGCCGTTCTCATCTCGAGTTCTGATATTGAGCTAGTTTGATATCAACAAGTGTTACATTTTAATGCTGGTCACTGTTGATGTTGAAATCATTGTGAAAAGTTTTTGTAGGGGGGCGTTTAGGAGTTTGATCGAGTCTTGGTTTTATCTCTTTCACATTGACGTTACAATTTTGGTGACCAGTACTGATGAATAGTCAAATAGGCACCTTATATGTTCCTTTTAATTGAAATTAGAGGAAATCATGAGTAATCGTTTGCCATTACAAATGCTTTAGGGGTAAGATATAGTTACCTTCTTGAAGGTCATTTTTTGAACTAACTTGTTATAACTACTGTTGCTATGTGCTTAGCTTTCAGTTATTTACATGTTTATGATAATGTTTTTAGTTGGATAGTTGATGCATGTAAGGCATATGCCTTGAGGCATGGATTGGGCCGCCAGTGCTTCAAGCGTGGACTAATCTTACAGTGATTATGCTACTCTTTTGATGAAAATCAATTTATTATGCTCTACCAACACCTCTTAAATTGTCTATTCAGAGAGTATCCTTCAAAATCCATTGGAACATCACCACCTATATTATTGGTTAGACTCACTACTGAGGGGCCTTTTTGTCTCTGTGTGTGTATGCATGCACGTGTGAATGTGAAAACCTTCGAAAATGTAGATAATGTTGGTTTAGACACATCAAGTATTAGACACATTGCAAGCTCAATGTGCTTTGCTCTGCAGGAAAAGATTGTGTGAGAAAAAAAGTTTGTGGGCAAAAAAGAAGCTTTATCTCATGAAGTACTAAGGTTGTCTTTGGTTGGTGGAATCTCATTCCAATGTAATGTATGGTGAATAGGAAAAAAAACAAGGAGAGAGAGGTTCTAGATGACAATCCAATTCTCATGTACGTTGGAATCATACTCCTTGTTCTCTCTAAAAAATGCAGTTACCATATTTTAGGAGAAATATGGGAATGTGATTCATATATCGTATCGTTAAACTTATGCTTTTGTATGATAACACTCTTGAGAAAGACTTTGAGACGGGTTGGGAAAATGGAATTCCATACAACCATATGCATTGTGAAATCTTGGTCTTAATGGACTCCTATTGTATTTTCCATGAATTCTGATTAATCTGGAGCACTAAGGGCCTTATTTAACCTCATAGTTATAAGGTTAAAAATATATATGATCAGTTAAAAATGTATTTTGTTGAAAGTGAACGATCAGAAAATCGAATTCAACCACAACAATACACACACCCCTCAATTTCAAGCTCCTCATTTCTCTTCTCATTCATTTCTAGGGTTCCTAATCTTTCTCTCGTGCGCGTTCATTTTCGTCTCACTCAACTGCTCGATCGTCCACCCGACGTCGTGAATCACAAGGAAGTAAATCTGATTCTTGCTCTTGTTTGGCTCCTTCTAATTTTCAAGCTCGTTCGCCGGCATTGTTGCCATGAATTTTAATTCATCGAGCCAGGTGAGTCTCTTGATGATTCTTTTTGCTATTTCAAGTTTTCTGGTTCACTTTTCTTCACGTGTTCGTTCGTCCTGAATTGATCCTTCTTGTTGCTTTTACCCGATTACTACGTTTTAGAACAAATTGAATGGTTTAGAGTGTAGAGAAATGTTTCAGTACATTTTCTTAATTGAATCAGGGCAGCAGCTACAGCTTGTTATTTTTCAAAATTCTGGTTTAGCTTAGTTTTGGTTCAAGTTGATGTTTTTTAGGTCTTTGTTTCTTGCAACGTAGAAACTTCCAAGTTTTCTAATTCAACATTGTTGACTTCTTGACTTCGAATTTTTTTTTTTTTTTTTGGATCATATTGAGTGGCTTAAAAACCTTTGCAGTTAAAATGGACAACGGGCCCATGACGATCAGGAGCATTATAGGTTATAACGTGATATAAACGGAATATTTTTTATATCCTTACCAAGTATCAGTAACTATTAATGTATTATAGAGTAAAAAAAAGGTAAATCATATTCATAACATTAAATTCAAAAACATCAAAACATTAATAAATAAAAAATCTTCCTTTCGTATGAGAGTGAGATCGCAACAGAGAGTACGATCAACTCTTCTTCTTCCCTTTTTCATCTTCTTCTTTTCTCGTTCTCTATCGACCGATGAGGTCTTATTCTCTGTCGATCGGAGGCGGCGAGCTCTGGACCTTTTTCTCCTTTCCTCTGAGTCTATGATTATGGTTCAATCGAGAATGAAATGGGTGATTTTTTTATTAAAATTTTTTTTTAACGTATTAGAGCAAAATGATAAAACAACGTTATTTAAAAAATAAAAAAAACCGTTATCTCAATAACGGTCGTTATCTCAGCCATGATACCAAAATGTGATAATGTCAAAACGTAACGGCTCACCCCTTGTTAAGCGTTATATCGGCGTTATAGTGCCGGTCTAACTGCATAGTTTCAAACCAAGGTTTGGGTTTATGTTTATTTAGCATTCTTTGATTTCTTGAATTATTGCTAATCTGCAAATATATAGCTTGAATTACAATTGTTGGTGAAGAAGAAGAAGGCAGTGCTTAGCTGTGTCAGATGATCTAAGAAGGTGAACACATTTATAGCAGTTATTTGTGATTTTGTGTCTTAATTTTCAGGTTCAGCCGCAGAAGAACCATGCATACTCATTTTCCAAAATACTCACTACATCAGATACAAGCATGCATGGTGATTTTCTGTCCTTAAGCGACATGCTGATGAATGCCTTCCACCTCTGGTGTATATCTCTGTATCTTTTTCTATTGGTCAATAATTCTTAGTAACAATATTAAGATTTTACCGTGAACTTTAGTTATGTAATGAGAGAGTGCTTATTGCATTAGGACATGAGATACATCTGTAGTTGCACATTCCTTTGGTTGATCTCAAGTATCCTGCAAGTTTGCAGCAATGGCTAATCTTATAATTTGTTGCTTTAAGATATGTCTCAGTCAATCCCATCTCAGGATTTGGTGGCGAAGGACTTCCGCCATATTTTCCGCGGTTAGAGTTAGTAGCTTTATCAGACTTTTGGAGTTTGGTAGCAGTGAATAAGATGCATCATAAAACAAATCAGCGTGTTTGAACTCGTCACCGTTTGCAGGATTAGTTTTGAGTTTGTTTGACAAGTATTTCTCCTGTTATATTTACTAACATGTTGATTTGTAGATGAACCTATTCTTGGTTTCCCAAATCTATTTAGTTGAACAACTCTCTTAATAAGAACTCGGTGTTTTCTCGTGCCAGACTTGCAGGTACCGTAGTTGGTACTGAAAATGTTGATCAATATAGGTGGCCTAGCTCAAAATGGAGAATTCTTAAGCTAACAAGATTGCACCTTTAATAAATGGGATGAAACTTCTTCCAATCTTGTGCTCCCTGAAAGTGTCTCCATGGAAAATTGAGCTGCTTGAGATCACGAACATGATGAGCCCTTCATTTCTTCCCAAGCCAAAGAGAGCTCGTGCCCGTCGTTCATCATCATTGTTGGGATGAAGTTGGCTTGAATAGTCCCACATCAAGTAAGACGGAGTTGTCACTAAGGTTTATAAGGGAATGGTCCACTCCCTAATAGTAACGAGGCCTTTTAAGGGAAAACCCCACACCACCTAGGCCCAGATGGAAGGCCTGACCCGATAGGTGGTGTTTAAGTTGGGGACAATATCGTTGCTATATATAGTGGACCAAGGGGTGCGCGCAAGTGCACGTGCGCGACGCACCAACAATTGGTATCAGAGCACTAAGGGAAATTGATCTTGAATTGTTCTACTCAAGATTGTGAAGATTCAAAAGTGCTAGGGTTTGTTTGTGCACAAGTTGTTTGAAGAAAAACCGTAGTGAAACTTCTTGTCTAGAAAGTCACAAGTTTTGTTTGCAATGGCATCCAAGGTGAGCAAGGTACATGTGGAGAAGTATGAAATTGAGAATGGTGATGTGTCGTGAGCAAGGTACATGTGGAGAAGTATGAAATTGAGAATGATGATGTGTCTTTGGTGAAAGTACACATAAAAGACAACCCTGCTGATATGTTGACAAAGGTTGTTCCTGGAGTTAAGTTTCAACATTGTTTGGATTTACTCCACATTGACTCATGTTGATTGAGGGCCCTTTGGGGCGTTGCCCTTCGGGGCGGTTTCGTGAGGTGACAAAGCTATGATGGAGTGTTGATCAGTTTATTCTTATGCCTTGTTTCGGCTCATTTTTTCCTTATAAAAAAATTTGCCGAGGTGGAGAATTGTGAAACAGGAAACAACATGTTTTGTGAAACAGGAAACTGTTTCACAAACAGGAATAGGACACATAACTGTTTTGTGAAATAGGAAACGTGTTTGAAACAGGAAACTGTTTGGACTCTTGTTTGAAATAGGAAAAACTGTTTGGACTTCTAGAAACTGTTTTTTGAAGAGGAAATAAATTCTAGGAAACAGGAAACTGCTGCGAAACAGGAAATTGTTGTTCCTATATATACTAGTGTTTTATTTAGATGATTCCATGTAAAAAAACTGTGAAGCACAGGGAATAGAGAAAGATAATTCCTTGAATTGTTTCATCTCTTGTTGAGAGATTGTGTGAGAATTGTCATCTTCTTGTACCTTGTTCTTGAATATAGTGGAATCACCTCACCGTGAACGTAGGCAATTTGCTGAACCATGTAAACCTTGTGTCTCTTGTGGTATGTTCTTGATTTTCTCTAATTTCTTTCATTGCTAGTTGCTCTATTTAATTGATTGGATCCTTGTGGTACTTGTGTGCAATTGTTGGTGTCTACCCGCTTCCGCAATAAGGCGCAACAATTGGTATCAGAGCCGATGGTTCGGCTGGGACTTGGTCGGCGAGGTGAAAGTGCAGGCGGCACATTATTCAGGAGATAGGCGTAGGCGCAGATGCGCGGTCCGCCAGATGAATGATCCAGATCCTTGCCGAGATGGTGTCAGAGAATATCCTACAAATCTGGACGAGGTGGAGTTAGTGCGGTGGTTGCGACTAGGTGGAGCCAACAACGCCGGAAATAGTCGAGCCCATACACCGAGTGCTACCCACAGGATCGTGGTTGCACGATTGCACTTGAGACTCGAGGAGAAGGTGTACTTCGAGATGTTGCAGACCGGTGGATGGATTGTAGGATGTGTGACGATTCGCGCCAAGGTGGAGATTGTTGGGATGAAGTTGGCTTGAATAGTCCCACATCAAGTAAGACGGAGTTGTCACTAAGGTTTATAAGGGAATGGTCCACTCCCTAAACGAGGCCTTTTAAGGGAAAAACCCCACACCACCTAGGCCCAGATGGAAGGCCCGACCCGATAGGTGGTGTTTAAGTTGGGGACAATATCGTTGCTATGTATAGTGGACCAAGGGGTGTGCGCAAGTGCACGTGCGCGACGCTCCAACAATCATCATCATCTCCTGAATCTTCTTTATTGGTAAATGATGGTTAGTACATTTTCCTGCTTTTCATTCATGGAAAAGAAAATTGGTACATCATATGTATATTTGATTGGTCTGGTTTGATTCTATGTTTTACAAGTCTCAGACGTTTTGGAGAATGGAAGCTACTATTTGCCAACAGTTTCTTTTACTCATTGGACGAGCACTGATAAGGGAGTTTACAAAAAGTGGTTTAACGTTGATTCCAGCAATTACAAAGTTCCTAAGCACAAGGCAGTAGTAGGTTCACCGGTAGATCAATCAAAGGGTGGCACTTGTATGCTTTTTGGTGTTGATTTAGTTAAAAGCTCACTGGGTGCTACCATTTCCATTTGAGGTTCAGGGTCATTCAACTGTCACTCTAGCATCATCAGATCCATACATACACTGAAGGCCTTCTCATATCACTCTAGCATCATCAGATCCATACACTGAAAAGCCTTCTAATCCACTATCTCAGTTAAGATGTTAACATTGCTTGTTTTAGGAAGTCTATATATAGGTGTAGGATATATAGCACACATGTCAGTAGGACATTAATTTGCTTTACTCTTTCTATGCAACTCTGTTGTTTGATTATTTTAGAGTTTAGGCTTGTTAATGGCGAATACATCACTGTTTGTTTGTTGGTTTGCTTCTAGATTGTAATGCAATGGTCCCTGGAACTTTATATATGGGGGTTTAACTAAAGCAACACCCGTATATGTAATGAACGTTCTTGCTTTGATCTGCCTTTTCGGCTTGGTTTTTGCTCTTTTTCTGTAAACCTGTTTTTAGCAATGAAATTGAAGATTCAGATCCATGTAAAGGTAGAATTAAGGTATGATGAGATTGAAGTTGTCTTACTACGCACAAGAGTAACATTTGTCAGAATAATAACAATAGAAACTTTGGATAGCAATAGAAACTTTGGATAGCAGCAATAGTGCATTTCATGGAATTTATCCTATTGTGAACATTTGTATCATTCAGGTACTGTACAATATACATTACTTTCTTTAAATTGGACTCTAAAAACATCTTTTACGTCTTCAAGTAATGCATCTAAACATTTTTTGCACAGCTTGTTAGATCCAAAACTTTACGAACTAATCTATCCACCATATCCTCTGCCTCATGTATCATATAGTAACATCATTAATTTCCCATTCATAATAAAACTTTACCACCCGTTGCAGCTCCTGGTTGCTTCTTTTAAACCTCCTTCCCCTATGCAATGGTTGCAGGACAACGAATTATGGTTATTGGTTAAAGAGTGTGAGACATGGCAATTCACTCACTCATCATTGGGAGGAATTTGAACTATAAACTTTGGACAAACATAAATATATGAAATGAAGCAGTGAAAAAATGTGAAATGTATGTGGTTTGTTAATTGTTCAAGTGGAAATGTAAACTGCTTGAGAATCTCTATTAGTTAATTAAAGGTTTGCAGGAAAGGTAATTGCACATTTGATTCCCTCTGTGCTGCAATCTATGACCTTGTCGTGGTCGATCAGCTTGTGAGCAATTTTTAGACAATATAAGCCCTAATATATATTTTTAGCATCATTTTTTATTTATCGCTATTTGTGTGGTGGGGAGCAAGTAAATGTATCTCTCATGTTTACAACTCATAAGACCTGATTATCTTAAAATAGGGACTTTTATCATATGGTATTCTACACTAGGATTTTTGCTAATAAATCTTGCAGAGCCTTGACTCACAATCTACAATTTTTTTCCTCTTAAAATTCTTGATATTTAGTTTATTTTTAATTCATATATCAAATTATCCTCTCTCTTTTTTTTAAATTTATAGAAACACTCCAGTAGGGAGGGGGGTTAGGCAGACCCCGACCAGTATATTAAGAGGGTAAATACGAAAGATACAAAGTGGGGGACGTAATGAGCCTTACCCCTTGAGAAACCAGTGCATATCTACTTTATCATGCATGCTATATGGATCAAATTATACTCATATGACAGATACCAGCAGAATCACGTAGTCTAATATTATTACAACACATTAGATAATCTACAACATATAATTAAGTTTAAACCCTCATCCATCAAATTGGTTTCTCTCTAACCTCCTCTTTAATTGAGCTATGTTCACTGTTATTTTCACCAACAACCAATCTTTCACACCATTTAGAAAATGAAAATAGGCAATTCTCCATGGCCTCTTAAAGAATAACACACCACACACCCCCCAAAAGCCTACCACATGCCCGCATGCCATGCCAATGTAAAACCATCCCATTTGAACATCATCCTTCTTTGACATTTCTTGCTTAACATCGACAACAACGTTAGCTTCGGGACACTTCTTCAACGGAGCTCCGCAAAAATCGGGATTCCCAGTGTAAATGGATGGATCTTCAAGTGTCTGAAGCTGATTGCCAGATGGAATCTCTCCTGAAAGTTTGTTGTATGACAAATTTAGGTGACTCAAAAAAGTCAATGTCGACATGCTTTGTGGAATTCTTCCGGAGAGTTGATTTTCAGACAAGTCAAGAGACTCTAATGCCAACATTTCACCAATCTTCTCAGGTATAACTCCTTCAAACTTGTTTTTTGACAAATTCAAAGACCTAAGTGCAGATAAGATCATTAGGTCTTCATGTATCACACCAACCAAGTTATTGTTTGACAGGTCCAAATCAGTAACAAGTGGTAATGTCCTTGTATATACACATTCCCTCCCATTGGCAATAGTTGTGATTTTGTCAGTATATGACTCATAATCACTGCTCCAATTACCTATGCTTTGGTTTAATACCATGCCACTAAGTTTTGAAAAACAACGTGGTATGGTTCCAGATACATTGTTGTATGCAAGGTCCAACACTTGGAGGCGAGTCAAATGACATAGTTGTAAAGGAATTATACCATTCATTTTGTTTTGTCGCAACTTTAGAATTGTTAAAGAAGACAATTTCTCACCAATCCAAGTAGGAACACTTCCAGACAATTTGTTTTCTCCAAGATCGAGAGTTATTAAGCTTGTACAATTCATCAAGGACAAAGGTATTTGTCCATGAAATTTGTTCATGCTCAAGTGCAATGATTTTAATCGAAACAATTGTGATATGGAGCTTGGAATAGTTCCTGAAATGTTATTGGATGATAGGTCAAGAACCTCCAACTGCTGCAAATTACCCAAACACTGAGGGAGGTGTCTAGATAAATGGTTCATGGAGAGATCAAGAACCTGCAAGGACTTCATTTCACATAAAGAGTGTGGGATCGTGCCAGTGAAGGAGTTATTAGAGAGGACTAGAACGTGCAAATTGGGAAAGGTAACTCCAATATGATGAATAGGTCCAGAGAATAAGTTGTGAGAAAGATCTATAATAGATGCACTTGAAGGGAGACGTGGCAATGGACCGTCAAAATTGTTGTGGTGTAAATGCAACCTAAAATAGTGAACATGCCTCCTTATAAAAATCTTTGGAAGGCTTCCATACAGTTGGTTGTAAGACAGATCTATGATTAACTCATTTTCTAATAAATTAGAAAATGATTTATTAGAAAATGACTCAAACAACCATGTGGGCACCGTATCTTTGATGTTAGCATTTGAGATATTCAAGTAGAACAAATTCTTTTGTGTTTTGAGCCACATAGGAAATTTGGGCTCCATTTTGCATGATCCTAACCCGATCCAAGCAAGTTGAAAAGGAGGTATCCAATCAGATCTTGTATTCAATATCAAAGAGCTTGAGCCCAGTTCTAATTGTTCTAAATTGGAGAGATTTGCAAAGTGAATATCAGATAGAACACCTTCAAATTTATTACCTGCTAGAAACAAGGATCTGAGTGATGACAATTTCCAAAGAGATGGAGGAAGGGGCCCCACAAAGGAATTAGAAGACAAGTACAAGATTTCGAGATGCAAAAGCTCTCCAAAGAGACTCTCTGAATTGGACCCAATAGACCCATTAAATTTATTATATCCTAGAAGCAAAAATCTGAGTGATGACAATTTCCAAAGAGATGGAGGAAGATGGCCCACAAAGGAATTATCGTGTAGATCAAGAATTCTTAGATTTTTAAGTTGACCCAACCAATCAGGCACATGCCCACTTAGCTCATTATAGGACAAATCCAATTCCTCTAATTTACTATTTTTGAAACATTTGGATGATGACGAGTTTTGGAAAAGCTTATAGATATCTTCTGATAGGTCATTGTCTCCCAAATTTAGTGTTTCCAAGTTGCATAGGTGGCTCAAATCATGGTGAATTGTTCCATTGAAACTATTCGAAGAAAGTTTCAAAACTTGTAGTGAAGTCATGTTTTGAATAAAATTTGGAAGTGGACCATGGAAATCATTATCATCGAGATTCAAGACAACTAGGGATGTGAGATTGAGATCCGAGATGGACAATTGAAGGTTTTGAGAGATTCTACAATCTTGCAAATGCAATTCAAGCAGATGAGGAATGGAATTGAGTGCTTGGAGTGAATTAAATGCTTGACTGAGGTTCACGGAACTCATGTCAAGATGCTTGAGATGAGACAAACCTGACACCCACTGCAAATTGTTGACTCTCACTTGGGGTACATCATATGGACCATCATATCCAACCAAATTTAGATCAAGATAGCACAAGTTAGACAGATTTCCAAGATGATGTGGAACAACACCACCAAAGAAAGAGAAAGAGAGGTTAAGATATCTCAATTCTGGAAATGATCCAAAGAAATTTGGAATGGGAATTCCCGAGAAATTGTTTTGACTCAAGTCCAAGTGCTTCAAATGTTTCAAGTCAAGTAAGGAAGGATTTACCTCTGAGCCCACCAAGCATGATTTGGCATATATTGGATCATGACCATTGTTTTCATAGTAACGGGTCCGATTAAATGGAAGCGGGTTGTGAACGTCCAGTCGGATGACGTGTCTGGTTCTATTATCGCATCGGATTCCAGCCCAGTTGCAACAATCGTCTCCAGCCCAAGAACGTAGCCTGTTGGAAGGATCACTGAGGGAACGCTTGAATTTGAGTAGGGCCTCTCTTTCTACGTGTGAGCAGAGCATGGTCGGGGCTTGGCTGCAAAAGCAGGGAATGACGTTGAAGAGGATGTAGCATAGCACAAAAAGCAAGATGGTGTTAATGGAAATGTTATCAAGGTAGTGATGAGGTATTCTTCTCTCCATATTGTTGCTGTAATTAACACTCAAATGATGGATGGATGAATGATACAAAGAGTGTGTGTAGTTGTCTCCTTTTATAGAGATGAAGCCTAGATCATTTCATTGTGATAAAGGTAGATGGGTCGGCGTGTGTTTCGTGGCAAGTCTTTTCGGCCCTTTAGTGGACTGACTACTTTTGATAAATATATCCATATATGCATGACTAACGAGGAAAATTGTTTGTAAACATATATAGTATGAATCAAACATTGATGCATGATAAATTTTATTATATTATAAAATTATGAAATTTATTTCAAGTAAATTACTCATATAGTCGATCAATCACGCATGAATTATCATGCATGGTGATTATATGCATGCGCATAGCTATTAGCTAGTATATTCAATATTAAGACTCAGTTAACTTTTTTCCCCACTTCAATAGTAACATCTAACCTGTCATGGGTCCTACTAGCTGAAAGCAATGAGCCCCACTTTCTTCCAACTTCCTACTATCTTAACAATGCCTAGTGAAGACTTTTTTTTTATTAGCCGATTATGACAAGTAGGGTCCATTACAAGTTTTTTCCACATGAAATAAATAATAAGGCCCTACAACGATTTTTCTTTATTGACTTGTCAAATGGGTTGGTTCGATGCGACATGCGAGTACATCAGGGGTGTCTTTTCAGCCCTTTGGTGGAAATATATCCATATCCGCATGATAAAATTTTATTATAAAATTACATAATTTTATTATATAATTTATTCTATTATAAAATTATAAAATTTATTTTAAGTAAATTACTCAGTGATTTTATTTTAATTAATCATATTAATAAAAAGGGTGAGTATATGCATGAGCATACCGCTTTGAAAAATGTTAACATTGCTTGTTTTAGGAAGTCTATATATAGGTGTAGGCTAGGATAGCACACATGTCAGTAGGACATTAATTTGCTTTACTCTTTCTATGCAACTCTGCTGTTTGATTATTTTAGAGTTTAGGCTTGTTGTACATGCATCATTGTTTGTTTGTTTGTTGGTTTGCTTCTAGATTGTAATGCAATGGTCCCTGGAACTTTATATATATGGGGGGTTTAACTAAAGCAACACTCGTATATGTAATGAACGTTCTTGCTTTGATCTGCCTTTTCGGCTTGGTTTTTGCTCTTTTTCTGTAAACCTGTTTTTAGCAACGAAATTGAAGATTCAGATCCATGTAAAGGTAGAATTAAGGTATGATGAGATTGAAGTTGTCTTACTACTCACAAGAGTAACATTTGTCAGAATAATTGTACTTTGGTATTGAATGTTTGTATCTACCATTTTTATATAGTAACTTCATGTATTTAATTTTAAGATTTGTGGTTGAAATTGATACCGTGTAAAGTTACCCACAAATCTTAAAACAAATAAAGTTACAACAAATAAATTAAGTTACCAACATATAGGGTTGAAAATTGAACCGACAGTTCGATTTTTCACCCTAATTGAAAACCGAATCAAACCATATCTTATATACTAGCTGAAAGCAATGAGCCCCACATCAACGCAACATCTTCACTTTCTTCCAACTTCCAACATCTTCATTAAAAATTGGTCATTAAATCATACTTTTGTTTGAATAACCAAGTGTCCTTTTGAATTGTTCGATTTACCAAACCGAGCCAAACAAATCAAAACTCTCATTGAATTGTTTGATTTTCAAAACCAATCCAGGCCAATCACAACAAACCTGATTTTTTGTTTGCGTGACAAAATAAAAATCAAATTCATACCCTATTACAAATAAAATCATAACTTTTTATCCGAAGCTCAAAATACAAAACTAGTATTCTAGAAATTAGACTCAATAACGCTTTGACCCATGTATGGCAAGGGCATTAGAATGTTCCCAAATAAATCAGTTTTGAATTCAAATTTGACGCATTCACAAACATTATCACATTGACACTCTCTTACGAATAAAATCGGTAATTTTCTTCGAATTTCCAAATAAAAAATTGTTTAGTGTTCTAAAAACCAGACTCGATATCTGTTTTGACTTCATAGTTAATGCATTGTCAAACATTAACAGATCGATACTTTGTTACAAATAATATTACTTCAAAATACAAAATTAATAAAAGGGCATTTGAAAACCAAAAGCCTAATCACTTCTACTAATTTTTGAATATCTTATGCTACAAAGTAGGTAGATTTTTTGGTAGTAAGTTTCATAAATGAATTGGTATGAACGAAAAAAAGTGGAGAACATGTGGTCATAAAAAATATGGTGATGGGTAGTTATTTTAAAAGACAAGTTGTTTAACAAGTTAAAAACCAAAAAATATAAGCTACAAAATTTAGCAAAAAGGTAACTACTGAAAAGTAGAAAATATTAATTGATGCATCCATATTTAACTTAGGTAGTTTTCTATGTTTACAAGCAAATAAGTTATTTTTAGTGCATTGCCAAAAATACTCCCTTACTATTTTAGATCAGAATTTCTTGATCTAAAATGAGTATTTGAATTATTATTTTTTTGCCATAAGAATCAGTTTAAAAAATAAAGTACTCTTTAGAGTGGCTCTGTCATACAAAAGGGAGTACATAGTGAATTAATTTGGTATTTATAATTGAAGATAAACTTTTTTTTGCTATCTTTGAGTCGGTTTTAATGATTGGTCATTAAATCATACTTTCAATGAAAGGGTTTGGATTGTTGCAACTCGGGACCTCCATTGATTATTATATAAATTATTTCAGAAGAAATTTTGATAGCTCAAAAAAAAAAAAAAAGATTTCGTGAAGAAAATTTGACATTTTTTGAGAAATCACATTTCTTGTCGGTGGTAAGTCTTTTTGGGCCCTTTGATGGACTGATTTTTGATAGATAGATCCATTGCATGAAATGTCATACAAAACTCCAAAATACAAAGTCGAATGCATAAAATTTCTAACACATTATTTTCTTTCTTGTTAGACTCTTCGAATCCGCCAAGATAAACAAGTTTGTTCTTTAAGGCATGTCTCATGATCACAATTTATGTCCACAAAAAATTTTCATGACTTATTAAATGGGTTGGATTGACATTAGACTCTTTGATGGAGAATGCCTAACAACCACCACCATGACCATCTTTATCTCTCTGGAATAATTATTTGTGATCTTATCAATGGGAAATTTACTTGTTTGTGATTGTTATAGCTCACGACCTCCATTGATTTAGGTCAATAGATGTTGGTGCCAAATGTGTGTTTTAGATACGGCGAGCTTTCCAACGAGTTGTAGACAAAATACTGTTCATAAATAAAATGGTGCAACAAACAATTGTTGCTTAAGACTATGGTGACCCTAGGACAACTATGCAAAATCATGGTACACATATTTTTCAATTAGTTGCAATATGTTCTACAACTCTACAATTGTTGACTAAATCAACTAGTTCAATATATCATGAATAGAACTCGATATGTAAGTAAATAAGTCAAGATAATAGCTCGGCCTATTGGACAAATAACTTCAAGAAACAATTGCGAAGATGAGCTCATCCAACCCTACACAAAAAATTTCCATGACATTGTTTTTATTTTTATTTTTATTTTTATTTTTGTGGTTAGTTTCTTTGAATCTTCCAAAATGGACAAGCATTAGATTGTTCACCATCACCGTTGGATAATTGCATCAAAAATAGATTTAGAGATAGAGAGAGCATGGGATAAATTCAGGCCAAAAGATTCAACGAAAAGTGAGGATTATGATGAAGATCGAATGAGGGGTTGAAGTGGAGGTGAAGAGATTTGAATTAGAGAAAATGAACAATGGTTGATAAACTAAACCATCAAATTATTTCGCAATGGACTCAACTCACTTAAAAAGGATGCTCTCTTCCCGAGTGGGTTATGATCCAAATCGAATCATGACCCCGAAAGTTATTACAACGAAATGCAAATAATTCTAAAGGGTAGATGTATGAGTCGCTCAGTCAGCCCATTATGACAAATAGGGTCCATTACAAGTTTTTCCACATCAAATAATGCCCTGTAATATATATATTTTTAATGGACTTGTCGAAAAGGATTGGCTCGATGTAAGACCTTTATTCACATTTGGTGATTTTTCTTTTTAGCTTTTTGCTGATTGATTTGATTTTCATCGATCTTTCTCATTTTGTATAAGTGCTTACTTTAATTGAAGAGATGGTGCTGAATTTTTCCAACAAACTTTTGCCCATGTACAACGAATGTCTTTAATCAAAAGTGAGTGCCTTTCGTGATAATTGTGGCTAAAAACAGTTCATCTGAGTCGATTGTGGACATCAAAATGATCCATCGCATGAAATGTCATACAAAACTCCAAAATATAAAGTCGAATGCATAAAATTTCTAACACATTATTTTTTTTCTTGTTACTCTTCGAATCCGCCAAGATAAACAAGTTTGTTTTTTAAGGCATGTCTCATGATCACAATTTATGTCCACAAAGAATTTTCATCGACTTATTAAATGGGTTGGATTGACATTATACTCTTTGATGGAGAAGGCCTAAAAACCACCACCATGACCATCTTTATCTCTCTGGAATAATTATTTGTGATCTTATCAATGAGAAATTTACTTGTTTGTGATTGTTATAGCTCACGACCTCCATTGATTTAGGTCAATAGATGTTGGTGCCAATGTGTGTTTTAGATACGGCGAGCTTCCCAATGAGTTGTAGACAAAATAAAAGTTCATAAATAAAAATGGTGCAACAAACGATTGTTGCTTAAAACTATGGTGGCCCGAGGACAACTATGCAAAATCATGGTACACATATTTTTCAATTAGTTGCAATATGTTCTACAACTCTACAATTGTTGACTAAATCGACTAGTTCAATATATCATGAATAGAGCTCGATATGTAAGTAAATAAGTCAAGATAATAGCTCGGCCTATTGGACAAATAACTTCAAGAAACAACTGCGAAGATGAGCTCATCCAACCATACACAAAAAATTTATGTCCACATAGAGTTTTCATTAGAGTTTTCATTGACTTGTTAAGCGGGCTGGCTAGGCATTAGACTCTTCGATGGAGAGTGGGCTAATAACAACGACCAAATACATTCTCCATTGCCATGGAAGTATGAACCTCATCACTGTGACGTGATTTTTGTTAGAACAAAAAACCAAATTTAAAGCCAATAATTATTTTTTAAGCATTTTTATTTTGAAAGTGGCAGAGGATAGTTGAGTAGAGGTAACTCACTAGAACCAGTTCTACTGTGCGTTTTGTTGTATTTTTTATTTGATTTGGGTCAGACTTATTCTCCTTTAGCCTTTGCGCGAAGCTTGCAATGGTGGTGATGTTGATAGCATAGGGAGAGATGATTGTTTAGCTGGAAGCCTGGAACTCGCCTTAGCATAAGTTGGCAGAGTAAGTGATTTGGCTCAAAACCATGAGTTTTGTTTGGTTTGTCCCACTGAAGGTTCATCAATCAACATGGCAGGGGGTAATAATTCCATTGATTCCAGGCAAACATAACTTGAGAAAGCTTTAAAGCAATAGGTTATGAAGATGAAGGCAAGTAAATTGATGTAGTGGACAACCTTAGACACAACTCTTTTGCGAGAAGAGCTTATATAAAACTTGATAGCTGGATATATAAAACATGAAAGGATTCTTACCATCTCGATTGGTAGATTCAAATCAAGTGATTTATAAGATGGACAAAATCCAGTAGTTAAAACTACAAGTCAATCCCAGGTTTTACATTCGGATTATCGTGAAGATAATCCTCAAAATTGGCCTGGTTTTCCCTTCCTAATGTTAAGTCTGTTATCTGAAAGAAGATAAGAGAATACCCATTTAAAATTTTCAAATAGGGAATTTCAGAGCACACATGCACAAGGTACTAGTTCGTAAGTAGTGATTATCAGAAGAAACTGACCATTCCATCCATCTTTGAGGTGAACTGTCCACCACATCATTTGCACTTGTTTGAAGTAGCAGTTGCCGAGCAAGTATTTTTCTGCCAAAACACATCAGAAGCAAAAAAAATTAAAATATTTGCGAATGCTCTAATGTTAACCCATACCAGAACCAAAACAATTTCTGACAAACAAATCTTACCTATAAAATTCAGCAAAAAGATCTTTATCACTGATATAAGCTTCAGATAAGCAACTTGAGAAGTTAAATCACAACAGAAGTATAACAACAAATGGTTGAAAGGGGTAAAAACTAATAATACTCATAAAAGGAAAGATAGGAAGCTACATTCTCAAGCGTTTCTTCGATTGCTTCATCACTCAGTTTCTCATTGCCACCTTTCTTAAGAACATTGACATAGTAAGTAGCTAATAGTTCTGCAGTTGTGCTGCCAGCAACATTCTTGTTGCAGAAGACCTCAAATGCCTCTTCGAGTGCCTAAAAAAACAACAACAAAAGCAACCTCTCAGATATAGATATAAGAAAATTGATACTAGAAAAGATCGACAAAACCACTGTCCAATACAAACCTTGTGGAGTTGTTCACATAAGCCAAATACTTGTCATGCAACTCAATTTCTTTCCTCACAAAAACATGCAAACCACGAGAAATTAGTATGCTAACAAGGTCTCCTAGCACACATAGTTCAGTGCTAATGAGAAAATTGTAAGAATTTTGAGGTTTACGAACCCGCTCTAGCAAACCGACCACATCCCTTTTCTCTGCCTGTGAAATACATAGTTGCAATGACATTAAAATACCATATTAACAACTTGAAAATATGTGTTATAACTTTGGAAAGTTCATGTCTTCAATAGATTGTTCGGCAAAGGTTCCATCAAAAGGCTTGCGCCATTAATGTAAAAATACCAACAACGAACGGCAATGACCAAATCCATATATGGAGTCTATGAAACTTAATCAAGCTAGGATTTTGACACAAATCAAGCAATATATTAAGAATTATGAGTAAAAGATATGAACAAAAAACCAAGTTTATAATTGAAAAAGTAATAACTGTGTAGCTATATGAACATGTTCCCGAATTAGTGGGGTCACTTTGTACTCATGTTGGACACCGAACATATACCCATGTCATTGTAACATAGCATCAAAGTAACACGTGAGACATAAGAAGACACAATACCTACTTAAGGTAATAGCTAGGATCACACAAAAAAACGTACCCAAACAACCTTTTTATTGTTTGCAGCATTTTCAGCTTGTATGACTAAGGTTGTACCTTGCGCAGTTACATGCTACACCAACAAAAAATCCGATTAGTAAATTCCATGTTCAAATTAATTTTAAAATCATAATAAACATGTCTTACCTCTTTAAACATTTTAGAAACAGGGTCTAAGCCATTTGGTATTTGGATGAAAAGTCCATACATCCTAATCCACAAAAGTAACAACACAACTTAGCAATCCTCCAAATTGTGATTCAACAAAAGAAGAAAAGTTCACAATAATGCAAACCTTGTCATCTTTAAGTAATGCATTACAACCAGAGTTTTCCTTTTCAAATAATTGGCTTCCACAAACAAGCAACAATTCATATTCCACTATCTGTAAAATGAAGTGAAGTTCAAAAAATTAGTTATGTCCTTGCCTCTTTATTAAACAGAATACCCATCCTGGAATCTAGTTGCACAAAACCAACAATGACTGATTGAACAATACCTGCAGCAATTTTGGCTCGCTACGAAAATGCAGGTGGTGAGAAACCCTATCTTTCTCCCTTTTCAAATGTTCCTCGGCCTAAGAAATTTCAAGGATACACATTGTCAATCATAGATCTAAATTATGGCGACTAAACACCACACGATATTCAAACAAGATACCTTTAACATGTAATCTGGACAAGAATATTCTTGGATCCAGCTAGAAGCTTTACGTGAACAATAAGAGCTTGCATCTGTAAGTAAAGCTTCTTCAAAGCCATTTTCTTAGCAATCCATTTTCCCATGCCAATTTCAAAAAAAAATATCCACCACATTTTTCAACAAAGCTCGATCAATCTGCTGCTCCGCCCGTTCTTGATTAATCTGTACGAGTAAGAAACATAGTTTAATAGAGCCCAATTAAACACAGAATCAGAAAATGGAACATCTTCACCTAGTGCATTTTGCGCATAAGCCACTATCATACAAGTCCAAGTAACAACATTTCTATAACTCGTTGTATCAAAAACTCTACGAGCTTCAATAACATCATTGCACTTCCCATACATGTCCACAAGAGAAGTGCATAGTACAAGGTCAGAATCAAGCCCCATTGTCTTAATCTGAGCATGAATTTTACGCCCCGTTTCAAGGTCAGCTAGGAAGAACACGCATTAATCACGGCGGCAAAGGTGAAAGAATTGGGAAATACATCGCCTCTAGCATCGTTCCGTAGAGTTGGAGAGCGATCTTTGGGTGTCCATTATCCACATAACCTGCCATAATGGATGTCCAAGACACAACATTTGGATCAAGCATTTCGTCAAACAGTTGGTGGGCATTTTTGATACATCGATTTCGAATGTACCCATTCAAGAGATGGTTTGTGATGAAGGTGTCACTTAGAATTCCAGATTTTAAAATGTTGTTGTGAATCGAAGGAATGGAATTGAAATTGTTAGGGTTTTGTAGCAGTTGAACAAAGTGGGTATTTGTGCAAACAAGGGAAAGAATTCTCTTCATTGCCATCAATTGGCGCTAAATGGTGGTGGCTTTTATTTAAAAGTACGAGCGTTAATAACACAACATCTTAAGCCCAAGTAAAGTCTCCCGTATTATATTATTATTATTATTATTATTATTATTATTATTATTATTATTATTTATCCTTTAATCCCCCTCCCACTTCAGATGCCGCCATTGGGTTCGGCTTCTGTGATTTAGTGATACCATTCGCCATTGCTCAACCACTGAGCAATCATTTGCAACCAAAGACAACATCAAATCAAAGGACACTCGTAGCAAATTATAATTCTTGTTGATGACTTCAACTTTGTAATAAGGGTGACATATGCAAATACTCGTCATTTCGACATTGTACATTTTGTACCCGAAATTCCCTTGGTTCCCTTATAAGTATTGGAATGGTTGAAAGTCGTGTATTCCATTATTTGCGAGGTTAAAATAAAACTTTTTCATAAATCACATTGCGTGATGTTGGACCATCGAAATCAAATCCATCATTTGCGAGGTTAAAGTAAAGTTTGGGCTGAATTGTTGACATTAATAAGATGATCTATCCTGAACGAATGAGATGGGATGGAATGAGGTCTATCCTGAATGAATGAGATGTGATAGGAATGGGGTTCATCCCGTTCTGTGACCACCCCTAAAGAGGATTTTCACCGGTGATGCTCATTTGAGTTCTCCAACCCAAACTCAATCTGAGAACAAACCTCATTTGCGTAAAAATGCTCAAACCCCTTAGTTCGCATGCATCTCACGCAAGTCCATAATAATGCAAGCATCGGAGTTGAAAGGGGGCCGGCTGGCCAACCTTAAGATGGCTTTAGGCCCAGTCCCCCCTGTCGAGAAGCTCACGGAAACCAAGATGCCCATGCTAAGTAACCCTAAGGCCCCTAACCACACAAAAACACAACCATCCTGCATGGACAACAAAGTCATGACAGTGAAAAAGAAAGCACAGAGAAGAAGTGATACTGCAAATTGGTGGGCACTTGGGCTTCTTATGGTCAAAAAGTTCTCCACGCGTTTCGAGTTAGGGTTATTGCACAACCTCATGGGTCCATTTCCCCACCCACTTGTCCACTACTACTGCCAATATGTTGTTTCTTTACTCAACTTGGAAATTTTGCTAGCTAATCTTTTGCATGCCTTACTATACTTTCCTACATTATCGGGCCTCGATGCGTGTTAATTAAGGACGTTTTATTATCCTCCAGACACATCAAAATTCATTTATTAACAATTTTCTATTGAGCTGATTTTTATCTATCCCGTAGGAATGAATTCTCAAGGAAAAAGAACTCGCACCATGGCACCAAGTTTTCTTGCAATGGTTGTTATCTCTTATTGTTACCAGGCACTTTACCAGTGCACTTAAGAAAAATCGCAACATTTTATAAGTAAGTGGTTTGCGCCTCACCGGTGTGTAGACGATCTCAACTTGGTTGATAAGTTCAAAATACGAGCTAGGTCAGGTCTCCTGTGTACATAACATACAAAGCATTAATGCTTGGAATAAACAAATATGAAAGCTGGTTTGCCCCAAAAAAGAGAAATTAGCAAATGCATAGACATCAAGCAAATGCTCCTAATCATGTCTCAAATGCTAGCTACAGTTAGCACAATATCCACTAGTTGATTGGATGTGCAATAAGTAGGCAATAGCGCTTTCTTACTTCCAAAAAGATTCGGCACTTTAGTGCTGAATCTTAATCCATTTTTATTTAATTAAATCAACACTTAATGCCTTATTATTTGTAACAAAGTCATTATGCTTTCGGCATGTTACGTGTGCACATACATGCGCAGCGGTCCATTTCCCTCCCTATAAATAGAGGCACCTCCTCACCAACGCTACTACGAGTCTAGTAGTGGTCATTTTCTTTCAATGACACCCACACAGATTTCTCCCCTACAGGTTGGTCACATCATCGATGTCCAAGAGCTGAGAAAGGCTCGACCAAAGACAATCCCAAGGAGGTATATTCGTGATGTGGCTGAACGACCAATCTCTGCTACTACATCAACCATGCACATTCCGGTTATTGACCTCTCAAAGCTTATCGAAGGCAATAGTTGTTGGGGCCATTACATGGATCAGCACCTATAATGTCATAGTAAGACATTTCTCATATACTGACTATGTTTGCTAGTTTATTGTATATGATGTTCTACTCAAGCAAATTCCTATATGCAAATATAAAGCATAAATTTCATGGAATTATTGAGCATACGAACAATAGCACATGCATATAAACATTCTAATGTAGGCAAACATTCTTTGAAACACAAATTCAATCTATGAAATAAATTCATACCTGATTGTGTAACTTCAGTATAAGATTCTACTGCTGTAACAATTCAAATAAACAGTTAGATAAAAATGTACCATTTTGTTCTTGGGTTGAGTCGCGGACTAGGTCGCTCTCTTTAAGACGTTTCGCGGCTCTGCCCAAGATTGTGCTAGCAGTTACGTAGCCCCGCCGTCCCCAGGATAAAACAGCCCAGAATCTTCTCTGTCTCGTTCAACTATGCACAGTAATTGAACGGTATACTATTCACCCTCTCATCATTTGCTCGGAATCAAAAATCAGAAAACACGTTCTGGATGCACTTCTGTTTTTGAAACCAAAACTCAAGAACTGTTTTCTGTATTTCGTTGAAGCAAAAAACTCCATTTCGAATTCTGTTTGCAAAACTGTTTCAGAAGAAGAAGAACTGATTTGCAAACTCTGTTTTTCTGATTTTGAAGACTGAGATAAAACTCGAAGAACAGGAAGAACTCGAGGAACACTGCTGTTCCAGAAGATGCATGAACTGGAATACAAGAATATTTTTGCTGAAAACCGATTTGAAGAACTGTTTCAGATTGGCTCATTGTGTTTGCAATAAACAGATTTGAAGAAACAATCAAAACTGTGTTGAAGAAACAATTCGAAGATGCTAGCAAGACTCTCTGTTTCTTCATTCTCTGAAGCAGAAAACTCTGTTTTTGTAGGTGCAAATCACTCTGTTCCAGAGTAGAAGCAAAACTCTGGCTCTAATTCTCTCTCTAGTTTTTCTGTTTTGCAGGTTCAAAAACAGGAAGAAGAAGACTCTCTGATTTTCGTTTCAGAATAATCGAAACTGCTGCTCTGTTTTTATTCTAGAACTGGAAGAAGAAGAAGCAGGAAGAAGAAGCTCTTTCATGCTCTGTTTTGGCAAGAACTGTTAGAAGAAGAAGAAGCTTACTTCATTGCTCTCTCTCTGTTTCTGTTTTGCAGGAAGAAACTAGAAGAAGCAAACTGTTTCAGAGATTCTCACAGTGTCTCTTTCTTCTCACCTTAAGCTCTGATTTTTTGGCATAAACTGGAAGACCAGTTCGCAAGCACTATATACTATGACACTCAGCTCTGATAAGAGATGTATAAAGAATGGAAAACATGACAACCAGATTCGCGGAACAAAGCAGGAAATCACGGCGGGATTCCTGGAACCACTAAGCCGCCCACTCATTTTTAAATGTTTTAAAAAAGCCAAATGTTCCAACAATCCCCCACTTGGATTTTTAAAACAATTGTACAATCCTCCACTTGGATTGAAAAAACAATTTTCATCGAGCAATCTTTCAAACATAAGATTGTGCATAAACAAAAGTGTCTTTCGACTTGAACTCTTGCGTAGTGTTCATGCTTTAGAATATACTAGAGTAACTCGTAGTTTTGAACTCTATCTCTAACAGACATTACACGCACAATCTTTTCCTGGGTGAAGTCTAAAAAGCTCGTGCTTTACGGCCATGCACGTATATCCCAGTAAGTGAAGGCTCTAGGAATTTTGCCCACAAATTCCATAGGAAGCGGCCAAACTTCCACAATCACTTAGGTGAGTCTATCAAGAGTACTCCTGTAGCTAGGTACTCCACTCCACATAGAGTATAGTCCTCATTAAGAGTTTTTCAACTCATCCTACTATCGCTTCAGGAATTCATGCTGTATTCTAGGAATGAGATTATTATTTTGTCAGCATGATTCACATCATATCATTCACAACTTGTTATTACCCATTGAACTTATTTCTTGGGATCTCCAGTCTATAGGTTGGGTTACCGTCATGAATAACTCATCAATCTAAGGGCTTTAGTCCCATTCCTTTCGAGGTTTTGAAAACCTTTTCTCTAGCTAATGCTTTCGTCAAAGAATTAGCCGAGTTCACATCAGTTCGTACTTGATCCGATCTCACAGCACCAGTACATGGAATTCTCTATCCTTACTGTGCTTACGACGTATTTGTCGTTTCTTGCCGTTATCATAACGGTTCTGTATTTTTCTTGCAATAGCCGCGGAACTATCGCACTGGATCAAGACAGCTGGAATCAGTCTTTCCCATGAAGGGTTCTCTCTACTAGCAGGGTTTTCAACCAAACTGCTTCTTCACTAGCCGTAGCTAATGTTCTAATCTCTGACTCCATCGTGGACTGTGCCAAAATGGTCTGTTTCTTTGACTTCCAAGAAACAGCTTCACCAGCTATATTGAAAATATAGCCACTGGTGGCTTTGGAGTCTCATCTGAAAGGGTGTTCCAATCAGCATCGCTATATCCTTCAAGGACAGCGGTAAACTTCTGTAAGCCGAGGATCGTAGTCCTCTTAAGGTACCTCATGACCTTTTCAATTGCATCTATTAGGCTCCTTGAAATCTAAGGAAAACCTTCTTTACTGAAAATACATAATAATCGGGGCCAAGAAGTTCATATCCGTTTACTTCTCCTAGGCTCAGATTCTATGACTTTATCAGTTTCATGCATTCTTATCATAGGCACGTTATTTGAGGATATACCCCCACTATTCCTCGAAATAACCCCCACTATAAATGCAATTTATCTTTTCATAAAAAATTTCTTGAGACACAAAAAATCTTTTCACAAAAAATCAAAATCCATAAAATTATTCTTAGCATGTATAAAAATATACTTGAGCTTCCCATTTAAGGGACTTTTGAACTTTGGTCCTTCTATCTATTGTCAAAAATAGGTTTAACTACCTTTTTGAATGCATATTCAATGACGGTCTTCTTGCTATCTGAAGCGGACCATGCATTCAACTCTTAAGGACCCATAAAATGAGAATATAGAATAAAATACTCATTCTATTCATCTCGCTATTCTCATTTTTTCTTTTAAGTTCAAGGATCAAAAAAGAATATCATTAGAACACGTACCTTAAATTCAGCTTCTGAATTTTTCAAACTTTGATGTAAACATCAAGCTATATGTGTTCAGCCTCTGAGAATTTAGTTGCAAACTTTGATAACAAAGTTCCGCAACAAAATCAAGCAATAGCTTCAATTGATCTATATTTTCATCAACATCATCATCATGAGAACATATCCTTTACATAAGAATACATGTCCTCATGTGGAAGTCCGACCAACTTATGGTCTAAGCATAATCATTTATTTATTGACATTAAGAACAAAATCCACAAGTCAATCTTTATATAAATGATTCCTTATTGCCTCTTTATGTCAGCTTAACATCAAACATAACATAAAACACAAGGTTTTTCTTTCCATCAATAGTATTGATAATTAGAGGCATTCTAATTTTCACAATAGATCAATTATTGTTCTCACCAAAATAGACTGAATCTTTCAAAATGCATAACATAATTATCATATAAATGCATACTCATTATCTAAAGAGTAACATGCATAGATGATATTATTCACTTCTCATGAAATGTTCAAATGAAATTTATTGATTCAGATTTCATGATATTCCAACTCAGAAAGCATCAATTTCATAGTTACATTTCTATGAATGGTGTTCTATTCCTCCAAGGTTTAGAGTTTAGACTACATTTTACATGTCATCATGTGTATATGTATGTCAATCTCTAACTACGTTAATCATAATTAATATGATTTCAATATGGTAGTAAAGTCACCATAAAAATATCTTTAAAATTTCACAACATGGTAAACCACCATTATAGCTAAAGATATCTAATATTGCAAACGTAGTTGTAAAACTCTAAATCATGTGGATCTTTAAATATATCCTCCTTTCTAAATTTTTCAAATATTACCATGGAGTGTGTCCTTGCATAGATTCTACCATAACCAATTTATAAAATAAATAAATGGAGAAACATGCTTCCATCCCAATTTCACAACAAAACACTACTACCCAAGGATACATAAAATCATCATAGTGTAAACAAAACTAAATTCCAATCCTTGGAATAAATTTTGTTTAGGTGAATGGGATCCATAACAGACACATTCAAGCAACATGGCAATAACATACATTTTTCTCATCAAAGAAATGTTTGCCAACCTATCCTTGGATCCCTTTGAATCAAGGAATAGTCCATAGCTAAAGTCAGTATCATAACTCAACTTCACTTCTAGTGTGATCACATGTGTGCATTCTAGTATTACAAATACATGCAAACTTTGTTTAGCAAATTCAGTATTTGTAATCATGGCAGAAAGAACTCGTCTTAAAATTGTTGGGGCCATTACATGGATCAGCACCTATAATGTCATAGTAAGACATTTCTCATATACTGACTATGTTTGCTAGTTTATTGTATATGATGTTCTACTCAAGCAAATTCCTATATGCAAATATAAAGCATAAATTTCATGGAATTATTGAGCATACGAACAATAGCACATGCATATAAACATTCTAATGTAGGCAAACATTCTTTGAAACACAAATTCAATCTATGAAATAAATTCATACCTGATTGTGTAACTTCAGTATAAGATTCTACTGCTGTAACAATTCAAATAAACAGTTAGATAAAAATGTACCATTTTGTTCTTGGGTTGAGTCGCGGACTAGGTCGCTCTCTTTAAGACGTTTCGCGGCTCTGCCCAAGATTGTGCTAGCAGTTACGTAGCCCCGCCGTCCCCAGGATAAAACAGCCCAGAATCTTCTCTGTCTCGTTCAACTATGCACAGTAATTGAACGGTATACTATTCACCCTCTCATCATTTGCTCGGAATCAAAAATCAGAAAACACGTTCTGGATGCACTTCTGTTTTTGAAACCAAAACTCAAGAACTGTTTTCTGTATTTCGTTGAAGCAAAAAACTCCATTTCGAATTCTGTTTGCAAAACTGTTTCAGAAGAAGAAGAACTGATTTGCAAACTCTGTTTTTCTGATTTTGAAGACTGAGATAAAACTCGAAGAACAGGAAGAACTCGAGGAACACTGCTGTTCCAGAAGATGCATGAACTGGAATACAAGAATATTTTTGCTGAAAACCGATTTGAAGAACTGTTTCAGATTGGCTCATTGTGTTTGCAATAAACAGATTTGAAGAAACAATCAAAACTGTGTTGAAGAAACAATTCGAAGATGCTAGCAAGACTCTCTGTTTCTTCATTCTCTGAAGCAGAAAACTCTGTTTTTGTAGGTGCAAATCACTCTGTTCCAGAGTAGAAGCAAAACTCTGGCTCTAATTCTCTCTCTAGTTTTTCTGTTTTGCAGGTTCAAAAACAGGAAGAAGAAGACTCTCTGATTTTCGTTTCAGAATAATCGAAACTGCTGCTCTGTTTTTATTCTAGAACTGGAAGAAGAAGAAGCAGGAAGAAGAAGCTCTTTCATGCTCTGTTTTGGCAAGAACTGTTAGAAGAAGAAGAAGCTTACTTCATTGCTCTCTCTCTGTTTCTGTTTTGCAGGAAGAAACTAGAAGAAGCAAACTGTTTCAGAGATTCTCACAGTGTCTCTTTCTTCTCACCTTAAGCTCTGATTTTTTGGCATAAACTGGAAGACCAGTTCGCAAGCACTATATACTATGACACTCAGCTCTGATAAGAGATGTATAAAGAATGGAAAACATGACAACCAGATTCGCGGAACAAAGCAGGAAATCACGGCGGGATTCCTGGAACCACTAAGCCGCCCACTCATTTTTAAATGTTTTAAAAAAGCCAAATGTTCCAACAATAGTAATCAATCCCAAATGGAGCTATCAAAGCTGGCCTCTTCATGTGAAGAGTGGGGCTTTTTTCAGGTAAAATGGCCCTTCTAACTTATTAAACTCAAGCTTCCTGTGACATCTCTCATCTTCTATAGCTTTGTCTCTTTGAGAAGATTCATAAGCATTTGCTATGGTTTTATTTATAATAGGTCATTAACCATGGGATTGACATATCAACGATGGAGAACATAGAAAAAGTTGCCAAGGAGTTCTTCATGTTACCTTTGGAGGAGAAACAGAAGTATCCCATGGCACCTGGAACCATTCAAGGATACGGTCAAGCATTCGTGTTCTCAGAGGATCAGAAATTGGATTGGTGCAATATGTTAGCCCTAGGAGTTGAACCCCATTTCATAAGAAATCCAAAACTTTGGCCTACAAACCCTGCTAACTTCAGGTAATGCTAATAACACTATTGACTGCAACACTTGGGAAGCAATATTTTATCGACTATGATGTTTAAAAACTCTCCCCTTGCTTACTGTTGCAGTGAGACACTAGAGACATACTCTGCAAAGGTAAGAAAGCTATGTCAGAACCTACTGAGGTTTATAGCCATGAGCTTGAGCTTGAAGGATGAAGCGTTCAACGATATGTTCAGGGTGCCAGTGCAGGCTGTGAGGATGAACTATTATCCACCCTGTCAGAGGCCTGATCTGGTCTTGGGTCTCAGCCCACACTCAGATGGAAGTGCCCTGACAGTATTGCAACAAGCTGCAGGTAGTTCAGTAGGCCTTCAAATCCTTAAGGATGACAAATGGGTGCCAGTGCAACCCGTTCCAAACGCATTGGTTGTTAACATTGGAGATACTCTAGAGGTAATGACATACCGAATAAATGAAATTGTTCAACTCAATGTTCCATATGTCTGATTATTGATCATGCAGGTTCTAACAAATGGGAAGTACAAGAGTGTAGAACATAGAGCAGTGACACACAAGGACAAGGACAGACTTACAATAGTAACATTTTACGCCCCAGACTATGAGATTGAACTTGGACCTCTACCTGAATTCGTTAATAAGAACCGACCATGCATGTATAGAAAATACAACCATGGAGAATACAGTCGACATTACGTCACCAACAAATTACAAGGAAAGAAAACTCTGGACTTTGCCAAGATTCAAACCGAGTTCTCAGCTTAAGACCCTACCAGCCTTCAACTTGAACTTCCCTTTTGGAATAGAAATTCAGTTGCCTCACCTTGTTGAATAAAGTAACACAACTTGGTTATGAATTTCTAATCATGTCTGACCTTTACTGTTCACATGTAACTCCCTCTTGTATTTTTATATCATCAATGGATGGTGCCCTTAAAAATCTATTCTTCTTGTACTTTTCTGATTATGATCTATGAGCTAAACAAGAACTGGGGATCAAAAACAAAGGAGCCCTTCTAGGGAGCGAGGGATGGGTGGTAACCACCCATCCGCCTCGAGATAAGTGCATCAGCCTTGAGATGCACGATGTTGCTTATCTGGAGGCGGATGGGTGGCTTCCACCAATCCCTTGCCCCTTTCCCTCGCTCCCTCCCTCGACCCCTAGAATTTTGGAAAACAAAGATAGAATTGACTTTTTACTGTTATACTATTTGAGATTCCTAAACTTGAAAGAACACAATCATGAGCGAAACCCAACTATACCACCACCCCAAGTTCCTCGAAATCAATCAGATGTTTGATGGAATTATCAGTGTTCCCTTGTTTATGGTCTGAAATAGCACTAAACTTGTCTCTGATTGTTCATAAATGATTCTAGATGGTATTAAGTTAGTGCCAACCAGAAGAACAAAAGGAAATGCAAGTTCAGTTGACCAACAAAAAGAGCATCTGTCGAAATGGCAATGAGTTTCTAGCAAGCACTGCTACAGAGCACAGCAGAGTTCAAAACAATCCAAGTAATTAGGAGCAAGGTAGGCCCTGACCCACAGCAAGAGTGACAGGAAGCAAATGAGCGATTCATGCAAAATACAAGAGGGTATTGCGTGCTTGGGGAGAACTTTTGGGAGATTACCACGCACTACCAAAGAATAATAATGAATAATCTCGTCCAGTGGCAGTGGAACATTTGGACCAACATAAGCTCAAAGTCGAAGTCCAAGTGAGGAGAACCTGAATGAAAGAAACCAAAGACAGAGACTGGTGTTTTGAGATTCTGTATGTGGACATGTTTATCAATTATTCGAAACACATACAGCACATTTGAGTGTTTTTCAATCTCTCATATTTCTCTTGGTTGGTGCAAAGTTTCACTACAGCACATTTGACTTGAGGAAACACTTTCACTTCCTCAACACATGGCTTATGCTAGACTTTGCTTTCGTGACGAAATACACAAAGCAATGCATCAAACTTATACGAAAGCTCCCAAAGAAAATAACTGCAGTTTGGTCGGTTAAAAGCTTTCACCAAGTGCTGCATTCAACATCACATTTGACTAATAAAACATCTTTATGCTCTCGACACAAATTGGTTAGAGTTAGACATGGAGTTATTTCCGTGCAAGGTACTAACACTCGCTTCTAGTATCAGGGAGCCTAAAGACATTGGAAACCCGACATTTATATGGTGGTGATCTATCTATCAAAGCTTTCAAATCTCCTGATGCGGTCGACTTGGGAAAAAATGAAAACTATCATCAATGACAATTGACCTTGGAATTACAGAAAGTGTGTTATATTCACATGCCAAATCAAAAGAATTACTACCATGATAATTTAAAGCTCTATTAGTAATAGCCAAAAAGATCTGAACCTGTATATGCTACAAGGTAATCTGAAAATTTTCTAATGCACTGGAATCTGTCTATTGGTTCTATTGCAAATAATTAAACACTTCCACTCAGCTGAAATGGTTCAAATTGAGAATTGGCAAAATCAGGCCAGGTACCTGTATGTGTTGGTATTTTCTTTATCTCGTTCCAAATAATCACGCGTAATAAGATCTTCAATTTGCTTCTTAATTGCCTTAATGTCAGGCTGCAAAGCGAGAGTTCAAGAATGTGTCAGCACTAAAAGATTTTTTTTTTCTAGAAAATAACTGCTAGTAATTTAAGGTGAGAGTACCTTGAACATTCGACTTTGCTGCTCTACACATTCCATTACTAGCTGTTGATGACCCAACACTTTCCTACTCTTCGTGTTTCTTGATTTCTTCGATTGCTTCATCACTTAGTTTCTCATCTCCACCTTTTTTAAGAACATTATCACAAAAAGTAGCTAATATTCCTCGAGAGTTTCATTGAGTGCCTGAAAAAAAAAAACCTCTCAGATATAGATATAAGAAATATTAATGCTAGGAAAGATCAACATTACCACTGTCCAATACAAACCTTGTGGAAAAGAGAATTGTGCGATATAGATAAAAAAAAAAGCACCCTTTTCATTCTTTTGATTTTGAATCTACTGGACTAATCATAATGTTTGCAATACATTTTTCCCATTCAATTCAAAAGTGGGCCTTGAGATTAATCACGGTATGTAACAATCAGGATGGGCGCCAATACTGAACATAGACCATTATCAACTCTGCGAAGAATGAAGGCTACAGTTACCAAATCAGGACTCTAAGTTTCAAAAAAAAAAAAAATTCACTCGAGCAAAATTATTATAAAATCATTGTATCACTACTTGCTTGCTTGCTTGGATCAGTGGTCAATGTATATTGAATTTTGGCCAAAGGTCAAAGGGTTTGGGCATACCGGTCTTGCCCATAACATCAAAACACGGGTAAAATAGTACCGAGCAATAGGGTCAGGCCGGAACATATTTTGTGAAGTCGGGTAGGATCTTGGTTTGGCATAACTTACGTGCATAAAATTTGATTTGTAGGAGACTTGTTTTTTTAGTAAAACTTGGTAACTTGGCAGCCAAAAAAATATTGGTAGCTTGCCACCCAAGAAAATCTCTCTCCAATTTAGTAACCCCCCTTTGAATCGGCTTTTTTTTAAGTATTTGTGATCCTGCAACAACTTACAAAAAAGAGAAATTCTAAATGACGAGGAAGTGGGCGAGGACATCAACAAGGGAGGGAGAGAGGGGACTGCCCATTTTTTTCGAAATATGCGCATAAAAAATGATGGTGCACATCCCGAGGGGGATGGGCAATGCCCTCTCTCCCTCCCTCGCTGGCTTCCTCGCTGTGTAGAATCACTCAAAAAAAAAAAAGTAAAATAAATAAATAAAGAGAAATTCTAAATGGCGAGAAAACGGCCGAGGAAACGGGCGAGGGAAGAGAGGTGGCCGAGTGGAACCGTTCACTCCGCTCGAAATGTGCGCACTAAAAACGACGACACGCATCCCGAGCGGAGTGGACGGTCCCCACCCCGCCACGTTTCCTCGCTGTGTAGAGCAGCTCACAAACCATCCATGGGAAATAGGAATCAACTCAACGCTTCTTCTCTTTCTTTCGTTTTTACGCTTCCTCCTGCTCCCACTTCCTTGGCCCAAAAGAAGGAGACGAGAAATTCGAATTCAACCACAACAACACACACCGCTCAATTTCGCTCCTAATTTCTAGGGTTTGTTCTCTCTTCTCTCGCGCGCGTTTAATTTCGTCTCTCACTCAACTCCTCGATCGTTCACACGACGTCGTGAATTTTTAATTGATCTGATTCTTGCTCTTGTTTGACTCCTTGTTCTAATTTTCAAGCTCGTTCGCCGGCATTGTTGCCTCGAATTTTAATTGATCGAGCCAGGTGAGTCTCTTGATGGTTCTTTTTGCTATATCAAGTTTTCTGATTCACTTTTCTTCACGTGTTCGTTTGTCCTCAATTCATCCTCTCATTACTACGTTTAGAACAAATTGAGTGGTTTAGAGTGAAGAGAAATGTTTGCAGCATTGTTTCATTAGATTTTCTTGATTGAGTCAGGTCAGCAGCTATAGCTTCTTGTTGTTTTTCAAAATTCTGGTTTGGGTGATTTTTTTTTTTTAGGTCTTTGTTTCTTGTTAGGGTTTCAGAATTGTAATTTCAAACCAAGGTTCGGGTTTATGTTTATTTTAGCATTATTTGATATCTTGAATTGTTGTTAATCTGCCGATATATAACTTGAATTAAAATTGTTAGTGAAGAAGAAGGCAGGGCCTAGTAGTGATGATCTAAGAAGGCAAATACATTTATAGCAGTTATTTGTGTCTTAATTCATGAATTTGGTATCATTTTGTTTCTCACAAAGAGCTATTTTATTGGCTGGTGGAATTCTACTTTTATGTTTGTGGCAGTGGCAGAATGATTCCAATGGGATGCCACCGTTGTTGTTGGCATGTTGGAATTTATGTTTAGAAATTAACAAGGAGATTGAGGTACAAATTGGGCATACTTACATTGCTTATTCACTTAAGATTTAATTACTACTTATTTATTTTTTCTTCAACGCTGACTACTACCTGAATCTTTTCGTGAGTCATGACCTGAAATATTGGATATCCAACATGTTGATTTTTATGTGTCCTTTTATGTTCCAAGCTTGTGCATGCTGTTCTCATCTCGAGTTCTGATATTGAGCTAGTTTGATATCAACAAGTGTTGCATTCTGATATTGAGCTAGTTTGATATCAAAAAGTGTTGCATTTTAATGCTGGTCACTGTTGATGTTGAAATCATTGTGAAAAGTTTTTGTAGGGGGTCGTTTAGGAGTTTGATCGAGTCTTGGTTTAGGAATAATGTGATCTGTATGGTGTACTTTGGTATTGAATGTTTGTATCTAGCATTTTTATATAGTAACTTCATTTATTTAATTTTAAGATTTGTGGTTGAAATTGATACCGTGTAAAGTTACCCACAAATCTTAAAACCAAATAAATGAAGTTACCAAAACAATGCTAGCTACAAACATTCAATACCATACTGGTCACATTATTCTAAAACAAATGATGCCAACATATAGGGTTGAAAATTGAACCAACTCCATTTTTCGGTGATACTTTGGATAACAATAGAAACTTTGGATAGCAATAGTGCATTTCATGGAATTTATCCTATTGTGGACATTTGTATCATTCAGGTGCTGTACAAAGGTTCTTACTGCAAATATACATTACTTTCTTTAAATTGGACTCTAAAAACATCTTTTACGTCTTCAAGTAATTCATCTAAACATTTTTTGCACAGCTTGTCAGATTCAAAACTTTTGTTACGAACTAATCCATCCACCAGATCCTCTGCCTGCCTCATGTATCATATAGTAACATCATTAATTTCCCATTCATAATAAAACTTTACCACCCGTTGCAGCTCATGGTTGCTTCTTTTAAACCTCCTTCCCCTATGCAATGGTTGCAGGACAACGAATTATGGTTATTAGTTAAAGAGTGAGAGACATGTTGATGAGAACAAAATGAATCTTGCAGGGCCTTGACTCACAATCTACCATTTTTTTCCTCTTAAAAGTCTTGATATTTAGTTTTTTTTAATTCATATATCAAATTATCCTTCTTTTTTTTAAAATTTATAGAAACACTCCAGTAGGGAGGGGGGTTAGGCAGACCCCGACCAGTATATTAAAATGGTGAATACGAAAGATACAAAGGGGGGGACGTAATGTGCCTTACCCCTTGAGAAACCAGTGCATATCTACTTTATCATGCATGCTATATGGATCAAATTATACTCATATTACAGATACCAGCAGAATCAAGTAGTCTAATATTATTACAACACATTAGATCATCTACAACATATAATTAAGTTTAAACCCTCATCCATCAAATTGGTTTCTCTCTAACCTCCTCTTTAATTGAGCTATGTTCACTGTTATTTTCCCCAACAACCAATCTTTCACACCATTTAGAAAATGAAAATAGGCAATTCTCCATGGCCTCTTAAAGAATAACACACCACACACCCCCCAAAAGCCTACCACATGCCCGCATGTCATGCCAATGTAAAACCATCCCATTTGAATATCATCCTTCTTTGACATTTCTTGCTTAACATCGACCACAACGTTAGCTTCGGGACACTTCTTCAATGGAGCTCCGCAAAGATCAGGATTCCCAGTGTAAATGGATGGATCTTCAAGTGTCTGAAGCTGATTGCCAGATGGAATCTCTCCTGAAAGTTTGTTGTAGGACAAATTTAGGCGACTCAAAAAAGTCAATGTCGACATGCTTTGTGGAATTCTTCCGGAGAGTTGATTTTCGGACAAGTCAAGAGACTCTAATGCCAACATTTCACCAATCTTCTCAGGTATAACTCCTTCAAACTTGTTTATTGACAAATTCAAGGACCTAAGTGCAGATAAGATCATTAGGTCTTCAGGTATCCTACCAACCAAGTTATTGTTTGATAGGTCCAAACCAGTAACAAATGGTAATGTCTTTGTATATTCACATAACCTTCCCTTGACAATCACCGTGATTTTGTCAGTATATGACTCATAATCACTGCTCCAATTACCTATGCTTCTGTTTACCATGCCACTAAGTTTTGAAAAACAACGTGGTATGGTTCCAGATACGTTGTTGTACCCAAGGTCCAACACTTGGAGGCTAGTCAAATGACATAATTGTAAAGGAATTATACCATTCATTTTGTTTTGTCGCAACTTTAGAATTTTTAAAGAAGACAAATTTTCACCAATCCAAGTAGGAACACTTCCAGACAGTTTGTTTTCTCCAAGATCGAGAGTTATTAAGCTTGTACAATTAATCAAGGATAGAGGTATTTGTCCATGAAATTTGTTCATGCTCAAGTGCAATGATTTTAATCGAAACAATTCCGATATGGAGCTTGGAATAGTTCCTGAAATGTTATTGGATGATAGGTCAAGAACCTCTAATTGCTGCAAATTACCCAAACATTGAGGGAGGTGTCCGGATAAATGGTTTGATGAAAAATCGAGAGTACCCAAGGACTTCATTTCACATAAAGAGTGTGGGATCGTGCCAGTGAAAGAGTTATCAGAGAGGATTAGAGCAAACAACTTGGAAAAGGTGACTCCAATATCATGAATAGGTCCAGAGAATAAGTTGTTAGAAAGATCTATAATAGTTGCACTTGAAGGGAGACGTGGCAATGGACCGTCAAATTTGTTGTGGTGTAAATACAAAATAAAATCGTCAACATCCTTTGGTGTAAAAATCTTTGGAAGGCTTCCATACAGTTGGTTGTAAGATAGGTCTATGATTAACCTAGACTCTGATCTATTAGAAGATAAGTCAAACAACCATGTGGGCACCGTATCTTTGATGTTAGCATTTGAGATATTCAAGTAGAAAAAATTCTTTTGTGTTTTGAGCCACATAGGAAATTTGGGCCCCATTTTGCATGATCCTAACCCGATCAAATCAAGTTGAAAATGAGGAATCCAATCAGATCTTGCATTCAATATCAAAGAGTTTGAGCTCAGTTGTAATCGTTTTAAATTGGAGAGATTTGCAAAGTGGATATCAGATAGAACACCTTCAAAGGAATTAAAAGACAAGTCCAAATTTTCGAGATGCAAAAGCTGTCCAAAGAGACTCTCTGAATTGGACCCAATAGACCCATTAAATTTATTATCTGCTAGAGACAGGGATCTGAGTGATGACAATTTCCAAAGAGATGGAGGAAGAGGGCCCACAAAGGAATTAGAATGCAAGTCCAAATATTCGAGATGCAAAAGCTGTCCAAAGAGACTCTCTGAATTGGACCCAATAGACCCATTGAATTTATTAACTGCTAGAAACAGGGATCTGAGTGATGACAATTTCCAAAGAGATGGAGGAAGGGGGCCCACAAAGGAATTAGAAGACAAGTCCAAGTGTTCGAGATGCAAAAGCTGTCCAAAGAGACTCTTTGAATTGGACCCAATAGACCCATTGAATTTATTATCTGCTAGAGATAGGGATCTGAGTGATGACAATTTCCAAAGAGATGGAGGAAAGGGGCCCACAAAGGAATTAGAAGACAAGTCCAAGTTTTCGAGATGCAAAAGCTGTCCAAAGAGACTCTCTGAATTGGACCCAATAGACCCATTAAATTTATTATGTGCTAGAAACAGGGATCTGAGTGATGACAATTTCCAAAGAGATGGAGGAAGGGGGCCCACAAAGGAATTATAGTATAGATCAAGAATTCTTAGATTTTTAAGTTGACACAACCAATCAGGCACATGCCCACTTAACTCATTAGAGGACAAACGTAATTCCTCTAATTTACTATTTTTGAAACATTTGGATGATGACGAGTTTTGGAAAAGCTTATGGATCTCTCCTGAGAGGTCATTGCCTCCCAAATTTAGTGTTTTCAAGTTGCATAGGTGGCTCAAATCATGGTGAATTGTTCCATTGAAACTATTCCCAAAAAGTTTCAAAACTTGTAGTGAAGTCATGTTTTGGATAAAATTTGGAAGTGGACCATGAAAATCATTTTGAGCGAGATTCAAGACAACTAGGGATGTGAGATTGAGATCCGAAATGGAAAACTGAAGGTTTTGAGAGATTTCACAACTAACCAAATGCAATTCAAGCAGATGAGGAATGGAACTGATTGCTTGGAGTGGATTAAATGTTTGACTGAGGTTCACATAGCTCATGTCAAGATGCTTGAGATGAGACAAACCTGACACCCACTGCAAATTGTTGACTCTCATTTGGGGTACATCATATGGACCATCATATCCAACCAAATTTAGATCAAGAAAGCACAAGTTAGACATATTTCCAAGATGATGTGAAACAACACCACCAAAGAAAGAGGAAGAGAGGTTAAGATATCTCAATTCTGGAAATGATCCAAAGAAATTTGGAATGGGAATTCCCGAGAAATTGTTTTTACTCAAATCCAAGTGTTTCAAATGTTTCAAGTCAAGTAAGGAAGGATTCACCTTTTTACCCACCAAGCATGATTTGGCATATACTGGATCATGACCATTGTTTTCTTCATAAAGGGTCTGATTAAATGGAAACGAGTTGTGAACGTCCAGCTGGATGACGCGTCGGGTTCTATTGTCGCATCGGATTCCAGCCCAGTTGCAACAATCGTCTCCAGCCCAAGAACGTAGTCTGTTGGAAGGATCATTGAGGGAACGCTTGAATTTGAGTAGGGCCTCTCTTTCGACGTGTGAGCAGAGCATGGTCGGGGCTTGGGTGCAACAGCAGGGAATGACGTTGAAGAGGATGTAGCATAGCACAAATAGCAAGATGGTGTTAATGGAAATGTTATCAAGGTAGTGATGAGGTATTCTTCTCTTCATATTGTTGCTGTAATTAACACTCAAATGATGGATGGATGGATGGATGATACAAAGAGTGTGTGTAGTTGTCTCCTTTTATAGAGATGGAGCCTAGATCATTTCATTGTGATAAAGTTAGATGGGCCGGCCTGTGTTTCGTGGTAAGTCTTTTCGGCCCTTTAGTGGACTGACTACTTTTGATAAATATATCCATATATGCATGACTAATGAGGAAAAGTGTTTGTAAACATATATAGTATGAGTCAAACATATGTTCAAGCATCAATATTTTTATGATAAAATTTTATTATATTATAAAATTACATTATTTATTAATTATATTAATAAAAAAGGGTGATTATATGCATGCTTTTCTTCACATTTGGTGATTTTTCTTTTTTGCTTTTTGCTAGTCTATACATTTTTGCACAACTTCTGTTACAAATATAGGTTCTTATTGCAAATATACATTACTTTCATCTATGCATGACCACTTGTGAATGCAGCTAATGAAGAAAGGTGTTTGCAACACCATTTTTAAAAACTTACCAAAATGTTCCTATCAGCAACAATTTTTTTTTTAAAACTACCCTTATATTAAGCAAATCATAGTTAATTTTATACACATGATTTATTATATTATAAAATTACGAAATTTATTTCAAGTAAATTACTCATATAGTACGTGATTTTATTTCTATTAATCATATTAATAAAAAAGGGTGAGTACATGCATGCGCATAGCTCCTTAAAATATAATCGAAAATATTTTTATTGAGTAGTTTTTAAAAATCGATATTAACAACAAAAGACTTAATTTCAACAAACTAACACTATTTGCTTCAAAGTCATAACTTAAAACCAAATAAAACCATAATTTTTGGCAATATTAGCCGATTCAAAAAAAAAATCAATTTTTTCAAATCCCACGTCTCTTTTAAAAACTGAGTCGGACAAACCACAAAAAATCAGAATTTCTTGATCTAAAATGAGTATTTGAATTATTATTTTTTTGCCATAAGAATCAGTTTAAAAGGGAGTACATAGTGAATGAATTTGGTATTTATAATTGAAGATAAACTCTTTTTTGCTATCTTTGAGTCGGTTTTAAAAATTGGTCATTAAATCATACTTTCAATAAATGGGTTTGGATTGTTGCAACTCAGGACCTCCATTGATTATTATATAAATTATTTCAGAAGAAATTTTGATAGCTCAAAAAAAAAAAAAAGATTTCGTGAAGAAAATTTTACATTTTTTGAGAAATCACATTTCTTGTCGGTGGTAAGTCTTTTTGGGCCCTTTGATGGACTGACTTTTGATAGATAGATCCATCGCATGAAATGTCATACAAAACTCCAAAATACAAAGTCGAATGCATAAAATTTCTAACACATTATTTTCTTTCTTGTTAGACTCTTCGAATCCGCCAAGATAAACAAGTTTGTTCTTTAAGGCATGTCTCATTATCACAATTTAGTCCACAAAGAATTTTCATGACTTATTAAATGGGTTGGATTGACATTAGACTATTTGATGGAGAAGGCCTAACAACCACCACCATGACCATCTTTATCTCTTTGAAATAATTATTTGTGATCTTATCAATGGGAAATTTACTTGTTTGTGATTGTTGTAGCTCACGACCTCCATTGATTTAGGTTAATAGATGTTGGTGCCAAATGTGTGTTTTAGATACGGCGAGCTTCCCAATGAGTTGTAGACAAAATACTAGTTCATAAATAAAATGGTGCAACAAACGATTGTTGCTTAAGACTATGGTGACCTTAGGACAACTATGCAAAATCATGGTACACATATTTTTCAATTAGTTGCAATATGTTCTACAACTCTACAATTGTTGACTAAATCGACTAGTTCAATATATCATGAATAGAGCTCGATATGTAAGTAAATAAGTCAAGATAATAGCTCGGCCTATTGGACAAATAACTTCAAGAAACAACTGCGAAGATGAGCTCATCCAACCATACACAAAAAATTTCCATGACATTGTTTTTATTTTTATTTGTGTGGTTGGTTTCTTTGAATCTTCTAAAATGGACAAGAATTAGATTGTTCACCATCACCGTTGGATAATTGCATCAAAAATAGACTTAGAGAGAGAGAGAGAGCATGGGATAAATTCAGGCCCAAAGATTAACCGAAAAGTGAGGATTATGATGAAGATGAATGAGGGGTTGAAGTGGAGGTGAAGAGATTTGAATTAGAGAAAATGAACAATGGTTGATAAACTAAACCATCAAATTATTTCGCAATGGACTCAACTCACTTAAAAAGGATGCTCTCTTCCCGAGTGGGTTATGATCCAAATCGAATCATGACCCCTAAAGTTATTACAACGAAATGCAAATAATTCTGAAGGGTAGATGTATGAGTCGCTCAGTCAGCCCATTATGACAAATAGGATCCATTACAAGTTTTTCCACATCAAATAATGCCCTGTAATATATTTTTTTAATGGATTTGTCGAAAAGGATTGGCTCGATGTAAGACCTTTCTTCACATTTGGTGATTTTCATCGATCTTTCTCATTTTGTATAAGTGCTTACTTTAATTGAAGAGATGGTGCTGAATTTTTCCAACAAACTTTTGCCCATGTACAACGAATGTCTTTATTCAAAAGTGACTGCCTTTCGTGATAATTGTGGCTAAAAACAGTTCATCTGAGTGGGTTGTGGACATCAAAATGATCCATCGTATGAAATGTCATACAAAACTCCAAAATACAAAGTCGAATGTATAAAATTTCTAACACATCATTTTCTTTCTTGTTACTCTTCGAATCCGCCAAAATAAACAAGTTTGTTCTTTAAGGCATGTCTCATGATCACAATTTATGTCCACAAAGAATTTTCATCGACTTATTAAATGGGTTGGATTGACATTAGACTCTTTGATGGAGAAGGCCTAAAAACCACCACCATGACCATCTTTATCTCTTTGGAATAATTATTTGTGATCTTTATCAATGGGAAATTTACTTGTTTGTGATTGTTATAGCTCACGACCTCCATTGATTTAGGTCAATAGATGTTGGTGCCACGTGTGTTTTAGATACGGCGAGCTTCCCAATGAGTTGTAGACAAAATACAAGTTCATAAATAAAAATGGTGCAACAAACGATTGTTGCTTAAAACTATGGTGGCCCTAGTACAACTATGCAAAATCATGGTACACATATTTTTCAATTAGTTGCAATATGTTCTACAACTCTACAATTGTTGACTAAATCGACTAGTTCAATATATCATGAATAGAGCTCGATATGTAAGTAAATAAGTCAAGATAATAGCTTGGCTTATTGGACAAATAACTTCAAGAAACAACTGCGAAGATGAGCTCATCCAACCATACACAAAAAATTTATGTCCACATAGAGTTTTCATTGACTTGATCTTGAAAGAATTATGAAAATTTCAAAGTGTTTACATGCATCTCGAGGTTGTAAATAATCTTTTCTAATAATGACATCATCCTTCATCCCGGTTGCAAAATCCGATTCTCTAGCCTCATTCTAAAAAAATTATGTCCACAGAGTTTTCATTGACTTGTTAAGTGGGCTGGCTAGGCATTAGACTCTTGGATGGAGAGTGGGCTAATAACAACGACCAAATACATTCTCCATTGCCATGGAAGTATGAACCTCATCACTGTGACTTATACACAGTTGTGATTTTTGTTAGAACAAAAAACCAAATTTAAAGCCAATAATTATTTTTTAAGCATTTTTATTTTGAAAGTGGCAGAGGATAGTTGAGTAGAGGTAACTGACTAGAACCAGTTCTACTGTGCGTTTTGTTGTGTTTTTTATTTGATTTGGGTCAGACTTATTCTCCTTTAGCCTTTGCTCGAAGCTTGCAATGGTGGTGATGTTGATAGCAAAGGGAGAGATGATTGTTTAGCTGGAAGCCTGGAACTCGCCTTAGCATAAGTTGGCAGAGTAAGTGATTTGGCTCAAAACCATGAGTTTTGTTTGGTTTGTCGCATTGAAGGTTCATCAATCAACATGGCAGGGGGTAATAACTCCATTGATTCCAGGCAAACAGAACTTTTATGAAGATGAAGGCAAGTAAATTGATGTAGTGGACAACTCTTTTGTGAGAAGAGCTTATATAAAACTTGATAGCTGGATATAGAAAACATGAAAGGATTCTTACCATCTCGATTGGTAGATTCAAATCAAGTAATTTATAAGATGGACAAAATCCAGTAGTTAAAACTGTGACTGACAAGTCAATCCCAGGTTTTACATTCGGATTATCGTGAAGATAATCCTCAAAATTGGCCTGGTTTTCCCTTCCTAATGTTAAGTCTGTTATCTGAAAGAACATAAGAGAATACCCATTTAAAATTTTCAAATACGGAATTTCAGAGCACACATGCACAATGTACTAGTTCGTAAGTAGTGATTATCAGAAGAAACTGACCATTCCCTCCATCTGGTACTAGTTCGTCAGTAGTGATTATCAGAAGAAACTGACCATTCCCTCCATCTTTGAGGTGAACTGTCCACCACATCATTTGCACTTGTTTGAAATAGCAGTCGCCGAGCAAGTATTTTTCTGCCAAAACACATCAGAAGCAAAAAAAATTAAAATATTTGCGAATGCCATAATGTCAAACCATACCAGAACCAAAACAATTTCTGACAAACAAATCTTACTATAAAATTCAGCAAAAAGATCTTTATCACTGATATAAGCTTCAGATACGCAACTTGAGAAGTTAAATCACAACAGAAGTATAACAACAAATGGTTGAAAGGGGTAAAAACTAATAATACTCATAAAAGGAAAGATAGGAAGCTACATTCTCAAGCGTTTCTTCGATTGCTTCATCACTCAGTTTCTCATTGCCACCTTTCTTAAGAACATTAACATAGTAAGTAGCTAATAGTTCTGCAGTTGTGCTGCCAGCAACATTCTTGTTGCAGAAGACCTCAAAAGCCTCTTCGAGTGCCTCAAAAAATAACAACAAAAGCAACCTCTCAGATATAGATATAAGAAAATTGATACTAGAAAAGATCGACAAAACCACTGTCCAATACAAACCTTGTGGAGTTGTTCACATAAGCCAAATACTTGTCATGCAACTCAATTTCTTTCCTCACAAAAACATGCAAACCACGAGAAATTAGTATGCTAACAAGGTCTCCTAGCACACATAGTTCAGTGCTAATGAGAAAATTGTAAGAATTTTGAGGTTTACGAACCCGCTCTAGCAAACCGACCACATCCCTTTTCTCTGCCTGTGAAATACATAGTTGCAATGACATTAAAATACCATATTAACAACTTGAAAATATATGTTATAACTTATAACTTTGGAAAGTTCATGTCTTCAATAGATTGTTCGGAAAAGGTTCCATCAAAAGGCTTGCGCCATTAATGTAAAAATACCAACAACGAACGGCAATGACCAAATCCATATATGGAGTCTATGAAACTTAATCAAGCTAGGATTTTGACACAAATCAAGCAATATATTAAGAATTATGAGTAAAAGATATGAACAAAAAACCAAGTTTATAATTGAAAAAGTAATAACTGTGTAGCTATATGAACATGTTCCCGAATTAGTGGGGTCACTTTGTACTCATGTTGGACACCGAACATATACCCGTGTCATTGTAACATAGCATCAAAGTAACACGTGAGACATAAGAAGACACAATACCTACTTAAGGTAATAGCTAGGATCACACAAAAAAATGTACCAAACAACCTTTTTATTGTTTGCAGCATTTTCAGCTTGTATGACTAAGGTTGTACCTTGTGCAGTTACATGCTACACCAACAAAAAATCCGATTAGTAAATTCCATGTTCAAATTAATTTTAAAATCATAATAAACATGTCTTACCTCTTTAAACATTTTAGAAACAGGGTCTAAGCCATTTGGTATTCGGATGAAAAGTCCATACATCCTTGAGAGATCACCCACCTAATCCACAAAAGTAACAACACAACTTAGCAATCCTCCAAATTGTGATTCAAGAAAAGAAGCAAAGTTCACAATAATGCAAACCTTGTCATCTTTAAGTAATGCATTACAACCAGAGTTTTCCTTTTCAAATAATTGGCTTCCACAAACAAGCAACAATTCATATTCCACTATCTGTAAAATGAAGTGAAGTTCAAAAAATTAGTTATGTCCTTGCCTCTTTATTAAACAGAATCTAGTTGCACAAAACCAACAATGACTGATTGAACAATACCTGCAGCAATTTTGGCTCGCTACTAAAATGCAGGTAGTGAGAAACCCTTTCTTTCTCCCTTTTCAAATGTTCCTCAGCCTAAGAAATTTCAAGGATACACATTGTCAATCATAGATCTAAATTATGGCGACTAAACACCACACGATATACAAACAAGATACCTTTAACATGTAATCTGGACAAGAATATTCTTGGATCCAGCTAGAAGCTTTACGTGAACAATAAGAGCTTGCATCTGTAAGTAAAGCTTCTTCAAAGCCATTTTCATGGCAATCCATTTTCCCATGCCAATTTCAAAAAAAAATATCCACCACATTTTTCAACAAAGCTCGATCAATCTGCTGCTCCGCCCGTTCTTGATTAATCTGTACAAGTAAGAAACATAGTTTAATAGAGCCCAATTAAACACAGAATCAGAAAATGGAACATATTTGAGAATGGTAAAGTAAATACACTTGTCAATGGATGTATGTCATTAGATGATACAATCACCAGAAATCTTTGCAAGTACAAGACCCAAAACTAAAGTGATGAAATCTATTCACATCTCTCACAACAAAATCCCTCTCCACAATCTCACTAATAAGCTTAAATGCCTCATGACAATCCCAACACATTCTCAAGTTCTTCATCACTCTAATAGTACTCCCTTTGGGAATGGTTAACAAGCCAAATCCCAAAGCCAATTTTTCACTATGAAGACCCATATTAGCCTCCTCTTCTACATCAATAAATACCAAGCCATTGCCACTACCAACATACCCTCCTTTCTTCATTCTCACTTCCAACTCCTTCAAATAAATCATGATTTCATCCCCTCGGGGGCATAAAGAAACATCCCCGGCATAGAAAACATATGTCATATCCTTTATCTCAAGCCAGCTGCATCCAGGTTTTTTATGGACTCCATGACACTTCATCTCGGACCTTAGCCTAGATACATTGTCCCACTTCCCAATTGATGCATATGTATTTGACATTGTCACATATGCGGCTGCCATTTGTTGGTTTGATTCAATAAGCCTTTTTCCTGCTTCCATAGTGAGATCTAACCTGCCATGAGTCCTACTAGCCGAAAGCAATGAACCCCACATCAATGCAGCGTCTTCTGAATTTGTTCGAACTGTCTCAGCCAATCGATAAGCCTTATCAAGACGGCCTACACGGGCAAGCATGTCCACAACACATATATAGTGCTTAGCATCAGGCACTATCCCATGTTTTGTGTATATGGAGTCCAAGTGCCCAAGGCCTATATCAACAAGACCTGAATGGCTACAAGCATGCAAAACGCCGACAAAAGTAACATCATTCGGTCTTATCCCTGTCTTAAGCATATCCTCAAACAAAGCAAGTGAGACATCCCCAAGTCCATACTTTGCAGTTCCAATGATCATTGAGGTGTAAGAGATTACACAAGGGTGCTGCATCCTTCTAAAATTCTTTTCTGAATAGTTCAAGCACTCACTTTTTGCATACATGTCAACTAGTGCACTTGTAACCACATCATTTCCATCATGACCTCGTCGAATCACAGCTCCATGTGTCACTTTGCCTGCAACTAATTTACCCAAGCTTGCACAAGCATTAATCACACTTGCCAACATGAAATGATTCGGTGACATCAACATTGTCTTACTAAATTCTCTAAGTAGTCCAAGCGCATCCTCACCTAGTGCATTTTGCGCATAAGCCACTATCATACAAGTCCAAGTAACAACATTTCTATAACTCATTGTATAAAAAACTCTACGAGCTTCAATAACATCATTGCACTTCCCATACATGTCCACAAGAGAAGTGCATAGTACAAGGTCAGAATCAAGCCCCATTGTCTTAATCTGAGCATGAATTTTACGCCCCGTTTCAAGGTCAACTAGGAAAGAGCACGCATTAATCACGGTGGCAAAGGTGAAAGAATTGGGAAATACGTTGCCTCTACGCATCGTTCCGTAGAGTTGGAGAGCGGTCTTTGGGTGTCCATTATCCACATAACCTGCCATAATGGATGTCCAAGACACAATATTTGGGTCAAGCATTTCGTCAAATAGTTGGTGAGCATGTTTGATACGTCGATTTCAAATGTACCCATTCAAGAGATGGTTTGTGGTGAAGGTGTCCCTTAGAATTCCAGATTTTAAAATGTTGGTGTGAATCGAAGGAATGGAATTGGAATTGTTAGTGTTTTGGAGTAGTTGAACAAAGTGGGTATTTGTACATGCAAGGGAAAGAGTTCTCTTCGTTGCCATCAATTGGCGCTAAATGGTGGTGGCTCTTATTTAAAAATAAGAGTATTTATAACACAACATCTTAAGCCCAATTATCAAAGCTCAAGTAAAGCCTACCAAAGAGAACATCAAATTGAGGAATATCATAGTATAATTCTTGCTGGTAACTTCAACTTTGTAACAAGGGTGAAATTTGTGAATGGTCGTCATATCGACATTGTACATTTTGTACCCCAATTCCCTTGGTTCACTTATAACATTTGGAATGGCTAACGTCGTGCATTCCATTATTTGCAAAGTTAAAATAAAACTTTTTCTTAGATCACATTGCCTGATGTTAGACCATCCAAATAAGGGCTTGTCTAATTGGCGAGGAAACGAGGCGAGGGAGGGGGCTTGTCTAATTGGTTCCACCCCCTCCCTCGCCCGTTTCCTCGCCAATTAGAATTCCCCTCCAAATAAATACTGAATCCTGAATATTATTCAAGAAAGTTTGGACCGAACTATTGACATTGATAAAGATGAATTAAACGCTAGTCTATAAAAATTCTCCTGTCCAATGTCAGAATTTTTTTTTTTTTGAAGTGCAGGGATCCCAGAATCATTGAAAAGGTACACATCTAAAATTGAAGAAATGAAGAGGATTTTCACTGGTGATGCTCATTTGAGTTCTCCAACCCCTCTTAAGAAGCTCATGGGGACCACGATGGCCCCTCTTAAGAAGTAACCCTAACCACACAAACACAACCATCCTGCATGTTTGTACAACAAAGTCATGACAGTGAAAAAGAAAGCAAAGACAAGAAGTGATACTCCCTCTTGTGAGTGATCGAGTTAGGGTTCATGCACAACCTCCTCATGGGTCCATTTCCCCACCCACTGCCACTAGTCCACTACCACTGCCAAAATGTTGTTTCTTTACTCAACTTGGAAATTTTGCTAGCTAATCTTTTGCTTGCCTTACTATACTTTCCTACATTATCGGGTCTCGATGCGTGTTAATTAAGGGCGTTTTATTATCCTCCAGACACATCAAAACTCATTTAAACATGTGATAATGAGTCATTTATTAACAATTTTCTATAGAGCTGATTTTCATCTATCCCGTAGGAATGAATTCTCAAGGAAAAAGAACTCGCGCCATGGCACCAAGTTTTCTTGCAATGAAACACACTGTACTCTGTAGTTTATATATTAAAGGCGAGGGAAACTTAGGCATTAACGTACGCAATGGTTGTTATATGGTGTCACTTCCTCTACTTGATTCCATTTATTTCACCCTCCTCTTGCCAATCAAGAAAATATTTCACTGTTTTGGGTTAAACTTATTTAATAGTATCCTCTAAAACATGGTGCAAAGATTCAGTCTTTCTTTACGCCATAAGAAAAGAAAGTGCGACATCAACTCAGTCCTCTATAGGTTTGGTAAATAGCACTACCTGAAAAACAAAGTCAGGGAGTAACCCTAAACCATTTTTTATCCACAAACACATGCATTTGATTAATTGAAAAAGAAAAATTAGCAAATGCTTCTGTTTCAAATCCTAGCTACAGTTAGCAAAATATGCCACTAGTTGATTTGAAGTGCAATAAGTAGGCAATTGGGCTTTCTTACTTCCAAAAAGATTCGGCACTTTAGTGATGAATCGTAATCAGTTTTTATTCAAGTAAATCGACACTTAATGCCTGATTATTTGGAACAAAGTTAATATGCTTCGGCATGTTACGTGTGCAAATACATGCGCAGTGGTCCATTTCCCTCGCTATAAATAGAGGCACCTCCTCACCAAAGCTACTACAAGTCTAGTAGTGGTCATTTTCTTTCAATGGCACCCACACAAATTTCTCCCCTACAGGTTGGTCACATCATCGATGTCCAAGAGCTGAGAAAGGCTCGACCAAAGACAATCCCAAGGAGGTACATTCGTGATGTAGCTGAACGACCAATCTCTGCTGCTACATCAACCATGCACATTCCGGTTATCGACCTCTGAAAGCTTATCGAAGGCAATAGTGATCACTCCCAAATGGAGCTATCAAAGCTGGCCTCTTCATGTGAAGAGTGGGGCTTTTTTCAGGTAAAATGACCCTTCTATAGCTTTGTCTCTTTGGAAAGATTCAATAAGCATTTGCTATGGTTTTATTTATAAATAGGTCATTAACCATGGGATTGACATATCAACGATGGAGAACATAGAAAAAGTTGCCAAGGAGTTCTTCATGTTGCCTTTGGAGGAGAAACAGAAGTATCCCATGGCACCTGGAACCATTCAAGGATACGGTCAAACATTCGTGTTTTCAGAGGATCAGAAATTGGATTGGTGCAATATGTTAGCTCTAGGAGTTGAACCTCATTTCATAAGAAACCCAAAACTTTGGCCTACAAACCCAGCTAACTTCAGGTAATGCTAATAACACTTTTGACTGCAACACTTGGGAAGCAATATTTTATCGACTATGATGTTTAAAAACTCTCCCCTTGCAGTTTTTAGTGCACAGACAAAAACCAAAACACAAATGAACAAAACACTATCTCTCCTCACACCTTACTTATTTTTCTCTCACAAAAACAAACTCAGAGGAGTTACACCCTAACACACAAATCAGGAGGTTGAAGGATGATCTCCAAGCTCTCAGATCTCTCCAACAGGGAGGATTGGAGGATAAACATATTACAAATTTGGTTTCTCACAGGAAACCCAAAATTCGAAGAATTCGGATTACAAACTTCACATGATCCTCACATCGATACAAATGCAGAGAGGGTGACCTCTGCTGAGGATCCTTGATCCCGAAGGATGGGATGATCAAATGTGGAACCATTGGTCCCTTTTTATATACGAATTGAGGAGGTTGGAACCACCTCCTCTCTTACTTGCTTCATCATTAAGAAAGCAAACTAAAGTCAACAATGACGGCTAGCTCCACTTGTTCGAATTGATTTTTTCTTACTTCATTATTAAGAAATTCAAGTCAAAGTCAACAATGACGACTAGCACCACTTACTTGTTCGAATTGATCTCTTCTTACTTAATCTTTAAGCAAGCCAAAGACTGCTCTAAAAGCTTCCACAAACTTCAAGCCACTTGAGGAGGTGATGGAAGCTTCTGCCATATTCTATCGCCTTCTTTCATATTTTTCAACATTTCTAATCATGTCTGACCTTAATTTACTGTTCACATGTAACTCCCTCTTGTATTTTTATATCATTAATGGATGGTGCCCTTAAAAACTATTCTTCTTGTACTTTTCTGATTATGATCTAAGAGCTAAACAAGAACTGGGAATCAAAAACAAAATAGAAGTGACTTTTTACTGTTATACTATTTGAAGAACTATTATCCACCCTGTCAGAGGCCTGATCTGGTCTTGGGTCTCAGCCCACACTTAGACGGAAGTGCCCTGACAGTACTGCAGAGTAGTTCAGTAGGCCTTCAAATCCGTAAGAATGACAAATGGGTGCCAGTGGAACCCGTTCCAAACGCACTGGTTGTTAACATTTGAGATAATCTAGAGGTAATGACATACCGAATAAATGAAATTGTTCAATTCAATGTTCCATATGTCTGATTATTGATCATGCAGGTTCTAACAAATGGAAAGTACAAGAGTGTAGAACATAGAGCAGTGACACACAAGGACAATGACAGACTTACAATAGTAACATTTTACGCCCCAGACTATGAGATTGAACTTGGACCTCTACCTGAATTCATTAATGAAAACCGACCATGCATGTATAGAAAATACAACTATGGAGATTACCACGCACTACCAAAGAATAATAATGAATAATCTCCTCCAGTGGCAGCGGAATTACAGAGTGTGTTATATTCACATGTCAAATCAAAAGAATTACTACCATGATAATTTAAAACTCTATTAGTAATAGCCAAAAAGATCTGAACCTGTATATGCTACAAGGTAATATGAAAATTTTCTAATGCACTGGAATCTGTCTATTGGTTCTATTGCCAGTAATTAAACACTTCCACTCAGCTGAAATGGTTCAAATTGAGAATTGGCAAAATCAGGCCAGGTACCTGTATGTGTTGGTATTTTCTTTATCTCGTTCCAAATAATCACGAGTAATAAGATCTTCAATTTGCTTCTTAATTGCCTTAATGTCAGGCTGCAAAGCGAGAGTTAAAAATGTGTCAAGACTAAAATTTTTTTTTTTTCTAGAAAATAACTTGCTAGCAATTTTGTTTTTTTTTTGGAAAGAGAGCTGGGTTTTAAGAACCCCAAACCTTTACATAAACGAAATAAAAACAAATACAGAAACAAACTCTCATAAGAGAGAGGATTCAAGCGAAAGTGAACACGATTACTAGGCCTACAATAATCTTCAACTAGCATCGGCCAACAGAAGAAATCTCTTGTTTTTTTTTTGTTTTTTTTAAAGGATTCTACCTTTGCACTTTTTGTTTGTTTTCTTATCCCTAGAGGATCTTCGATGGCAAAGACTAAAATCTTTAGTACAAGAATTTGGAAACTTTTTTGTAGCTAAATCTCTTACAACCTCTTTACTAGAAGGATCTTGCTCATGTTCCTCGTTACTACTCTGCCCATCTGTTGTAGTGTTCTCTATGTCGTGAGTCGGTGTGTATTCACTAGCCTCCACACTAGCTCCACACTCGAGCGTTGCGTTGCCAAGTAGCAATGGTTGTGTACTCTACGTTATGGCATCACTCTGGTCATCGTTTATTTTCTGCTCTGCCTGAATGGCGGCCTCTGTACTGGTGACATTCCCTGTTTTTTCTATGATAGGCACTTTACTCCCCTCTAAACTGGGGTGAGTCTTCGACTTGAATGTATGTTTGCCATTGGTGATCGTCCAACCATCAGAGTTTTGTCTTTCTAGTAGTTGGGTCCTACCTGTAGTTTGCCATACCATATGGCCTGGAGTATTAACTTTTTTGCTCTTTGAACACTGTTGTTTTGTATGGCCAAATACTGCGCAAGTATTGCATTTTACTGGAATCCATGCATACTCAACTTTAACTATTTTTTTCTTATCTCCATTTGATAATCACATGGATGTCTTTGGGTAATTGGTTGTTTACATCCACTTCTACACACACCCTCGCATACCCTAATTTTGTCCTTTCTTCAGTAGCTTTGTCAAGCATGATAGATACTCCAATAAAACTAGCAATCCTTTGAATACCCTCCAAATTTCATAGGAATAAAAGAATTTTCTTCAATGTATCCCAAATAGGTATCGAGGTAAGCACATCGGCATCCTCGTCCATAATAGGTGACCAGATCCTGAGGATAAACAACCTGCTTGCAATATGCAGAGGTTCCATTTCCAATACCTTACTTATATCTTCTTCCTTCTTGAATTTGAATACAAAATTCTTATCTCCATGTATGCTCATCTCAAACTCTTGAATTCCCCACGTCCTAATCAGACACTCTTTGACATAACCATATGCCAAACGCTTGTCCAAGTTATTGGGGTTTATCATGATTTCCAGTCCTTCTGCACCTAGCGTATCTCCATTTTTTTTACAGCCACTTGATATTCGTTTGTTAGCAACTGTAATAGTCCATCGCCATGAATTTTGTGCTGCTCCTCAAAAGCCATTAACATATCCTGTGTAAACGCGCTCTTACTGGCTGTGTCTTCTCCATTTGTTCCACGAAAGGAAATGGAGAAATCCTTCTCTCGAATACAGTGTGATGCCATCTAGCCGTGAGACTCATAAACCCACCAACTGTTTGATGAAAGACTTCCCTCTTGAGCAAAGAGGAAGAAGATAGGGGGCAGATCTGAAGAGGTGCAGTCCGAGAGAGAGAGCAGATCTGAAGGAGACACACAGTCTCAAGGAGCAGATCTGAAGGAGACGCAGTCTATGCCATTGCAATCGCAACAACCCCATCCGTAGACTTGCTTCCCTGCAGAAAGAAGATAATCCGCTCAGATTTCGCAGAGGCGATCTACCCTCTTGATAGATCTCTCATTTCAGATCTATCGCCACCAGTAGAGAGTGAGAGAGATCTGCGCTCTTCCTCTCGATAGATCGTTACAAATCTATCCACGCCACCACCACCGGCCCAAGGTGGGAGGGCTTGGGGGTGGTAGAGGGGAGGGGAGGGGAGGCGCTCTTCCTCTTGCTTAACTGCTAGTAATTTAAGGTTAGAATACCTTGAACATTCGACTTAGCTGCTCTACACATTCCATTTCTAGTTGTTGATGACCCAACACTTTCCTACTCTTCGTGATTCTCATGATCGAGGCATCAATGGCATATCTTCAATGACTTCCTTTTTCTCATCCACAGAAGGGCGAGAAATCTGCAATGTCCACCATGTCATTTCAACTCTAATCTAAAAACAAAAACAAAAAAATTGCACGGATGAATCAGAGCAGAATCATGAAACGAGCCCAAACCTTGATCCTACTCATTTTGTCAATAAACTTGGAATTGAACTAAAAATAATTGTTGAAGAGATGGTTTTCGTGTTTGGCTCTTTAATGAGGTTCTTGTATTTTACACTGGAAAGAGAATGAATCAATCTAACAATGTCATCATATGACAAATTCATCCGCGACTTGATTTCTGAATAGCATGATTTATCTGAAGCATTGAATAGCAACAACAGAGAAGCCTATAGTAAAAAACCACTAAGAGTTCAAACCTTTGCATTCATACTAAACCAACCCATTCATCAAAACGGAGAAGGGTTGCAAACAAATTACCTGATAGGTTGTGACAACCATCTCTATCTTCTTTGGCTCAAAATGGCCAATGACGTTACAGCTACATATTGAGTATATCCAAGACAACTTTCTATGTTGTTTTTGTTTCATCGGACTCTTTGAAAATCTGCACACACTTCATCTGGAAGAAAATACAACCAAAAGATTTAACTAAGAACATGCACTCAAGAAACATCCACATTGACACAAAATAAAATAAAATAACTTGATAGCTGGATAATAAAACTTGAAAGGATTCTTACCATCTCGATCGGATTCAAATCAAGCGATTTATAAGATGCCCAAAATCCAGCAGTTAAAACTGTGACTGACATGTGAACCCCAGGTTTCGCATTAGGATTATCGCAAAGATACTCCTAAAAATTGGCCTGGTTCCTAATGTAAAATCCATTGTCTGAAAGAGGAAAAAAGAATACCCATTTAAAATTTTTCATCTAGGGAATTTTGGAGCACACATGCACAAGGTACTAGTTCGTATGTAGTGATTATCAGAAGAAACTGACCATTCCCTCCATCTTTGAGGTGAACTGTCCTCTACATAGTTGTTTAAGCTGAGTCAAAATAATTCTTTCATGGTCATCGGCTGCACTTGTTTGAAATAGCAGTTGTCGAGCAAAATATTTATTTTCTGCCAAAACACATTAGAAGCAAAAACAAACAAACAAACAAATAAATAAATAAAATAATTGAGAATGCTCTAATGTTAACCCCATACCAGAACCAAAGCAATTTCCGACAAACAAATCTTACCTATAAAATTCAGCAAAAAGATCTTTATCACTGACATAAGCAAGTGGCATTGTTACCAGTTCAGATAAGTAACTTAAGAAGCATTTCACTGGAAACTCCTGCATTACTCAAGTCAGGAAAGTCACATTGCATGCAAGTATATATGCACTATGGATGGAGAGGAACAAAAGAATATATGAGCAACAATGTTGCACTAGTGTTGAGCTCACCAAACGCATATACTCAGACATTAGATTGAAATTCACTGCTAAGGACCTAGTTGTTGAGGACAATGCAACCAACAAATAGTTCTTTGAAAGCTGGAATCTGGATGCTTTGTACAAGATTAAGAGGCCACTCAAATGTTGCTGGAAGAAACCGAGTGCAACTCGGCACAAGATCAACTCAGGGCACTAGAGGGGGCTATGGAGCAGTGATCAGGGATTGCAGGGGTAACGTAGTTGCAGCTTGCTCAGGCTCTACTACAGGGCAATCTGTGTTGAAACATGAACTTCAGGGGTGTTGAATACGGGCTAAAATTAGCCAGGTTGCACCACATCCAGAAACTAGTTCTCTCAACAGACTCAACAACTGTGTTCCAGTATCTGTCTAAAGAAATTAACTCAGCTTGGAATCTAAGACATATTATCAGCAGGATCAAAACCATGCTAGGTCAGCTCGAGGATTATCAGATTTGCCATGACTATAGAGAAACCAGCCCAAAGCAGGGAAACCAGCCCAGGCCAGCTAGAATTGTTCATGGGAATCATCTCATCGCTTCTTCTCTTTCTTTCGTTTTTTCGCTTCCTCCTGCTCTCACTTCCTTGGCCCAAAAGAAGGAGACGAGAAATTCGAATTCAACCACAACAACACACACCGCTCAATTTCGCTCTTAATTTCTAGGGTTTGTTCTCTCTTCTCTCGCGCGCGTTTAATTTCGTCTCTCACTCAACTCCTCGATCATTCACACGACGTCGTGAATTTTAATTGATCTGATTCTTGCTCTTGTTTGATTCCTTGTTTTAATTTTCAAGCTCGTTCGCCGGCATTGTTGCCTCGAATTTTAATTGATCGAGCCAGGTGAGTCTCTAGATGGTTCTTTTTGCTATATCAAGTTTTCTGATTCACTTTTCTTCACGTGTTCGTTTGTCCTGAATTCATCCTCTCATTACTACGTTTAGAACAAATTGAGTGGTTTAGAGTGAAGAGAAATGTTTGCAGCATTGTTTCATTAGATTTTCTTGATTGAGTCAGGTCAGCAGCTATAGCTTCTTGTTGTTTTTCGAAATTCTGGTTTGGGTGATTTTTTTGTTTAGGTATTTGTTTCTTGTTAGGGTTTCAGAATTGTAAGTTAGGTAGCAATGTAGAAACTTCCATGTTTAGAATATTGAATGGTTTAGAATGAGAGTTTTTTTAAAAAAAAAAAAAAAAAACCAAGGTTCGGGTTTATGTTTATTTTAGCATTATTTGATATCTTGAATTGTTGTTAATCTGCCGATATATAACTTGAATTAAAATTGTTAGTGAAGAAGAAGGCAGGGCCTAGTAGTGATGATCTAAGAAGGCAAATACATTTATAGCAGTTATTTGTGTCTTAATTCATGAATTTGGTATCATTTTGTTTCTCACAAAGAGCTATTTTATTGGCTGGTGGAATTCTACTTTTATGTTTGTGGCAGTGGCAGAATGATTCCAATGGGATGCCACCGTTGTTGTTGGCATGTTGGAATTTATGTTTAGAAATTAACAAGGAGATTGAGGTACGCATTGGGCATGCTTACATTGCTTATTCACTTAAGATTTAATTACTACTTATTTATTTTTTCTTCAACGCTGACTACTACCTGAATCTTTTCGTGAGTCATGACCTGAAATATGGGATATCCAACATGTTGATTTTTATGTGTCCTTTTATGTTCCAAGCTTGTGCATGGCCGTTCTCATCTCGAGTTCTGATATTGAGCTAGTTTGATATCAACAAGTGTTACATTTTAATGCTGGTCACTGTTGATGTTGAAATCATTGTGAAAAGTTTTTGTAGGGGGGCGTTTAGGAGTTTGATCGAGTCTTGGTTTTATCTCTTTCACATTGACGTTACAATTTTGGTGACCAGTACTGATGAATAGTCAAATAGGCACCTTATATGTTCCTTTTAATTGAAATTAGAGGAAATCATGAGTAATCGTTTGCCATTACAAATGCTTTAGGGGTAAGATATAGTTACCTTCTTGAAGGTCATTTTTTGAACTAACTTGTTATAACTACTGTTGCTATGTGCTTAGCTTTCAGTTATTTACATGTTTATGATAATGTTTTTAGTTGGATAGTTGATGCATGTAAGGCATATGCCTTGAGGCATGGATTGGGCCGCCAGTGCTTCAAGCGTGGACTAATCTTACAGTGATTATGCTACTCTTTTGATGAAAATCAATTTATTATGCTCTACCAACACCTCTTAAATTGTCTATTCAGAGAGTATCCTTCAAAATCCATTGGAACATCACCACCTATATTATTGGTTAGACTCACTACTGAGGGGCCTTTTTGTCTCTGTGTGTGTATGCATGCACGTGTGAATGTGAAAACCTTCGAAAATGTAGATAATGTTGGTTTAGACACATCAAGTATTAGACACATTGCAAGCTCAATGTGCTTTGCTCTGCAGGAAAAGATTGTGTGAGAAAAAAAGTTTGTGGGCAAAAAAGAAGCTTTATCTCATGAAGTACTAAGGTTGTCTTTGGTTGGTGGAATCTCATTCCAATGTAATGTATGGTGAATAGGAAAAAAAACAAGGAGAGAGAGGTTCTAGATGACAATCCAATTCTCATGTACGTTGGAATCATACTCCTTGTTCTCTCTAAAAAATGCAGTTACCATATTTTAGGAGAAATATGGGAATGTGATTCATATATCGTATCGTTAAACTTATGCTTTTGTATGATAACACTCTTGAGAAAGACTTTGAGACGGGTTGGGAAAATGGAATTCCATACAACCATATGCATTGTGAAATCTTGGTCTTAATGGACTCCTATTGTATTTTCCATGAATTCTGATTAATCTGGAGCACTAAGGGCCTTATTTAACCTCATAGTTATAAGGTTAAAAATATATATGATCAGTTAAAAATGTATTTTGTTGAAAGTGAACGATCAGAAAATCGAATTCAACCACAACAATACACACACCCCTCAATTTCAAGCTCCTCATTTCTCTTCTCATTCATTTCTAGGGTTCCTAATCTTTCTCTCGTGCGCGTTCATTTTCGTCTCACTCAACTGCTCGATCGTCCACCCGACGTCGTGAATCACAAGGAAGTAAATCTGATTCTTGCTCTTGTTTGGCTCCTTCTAATTTTCAAGCTCGTTCGCCGGCATTGTTGCCATGAATTTTAATTCATCGAGCCAGGTGAGTCTCTTGATGATTCTTTTTGCTATTTCAAGTTTTCTGGTTCACTTTTCTTCACGTGTTCGTTCGTCCTGAATTGATCCTTCTTGTTGCTTTTACCCGATTACTACGTTTTAGAACAAATTGAATGGTTTAGAGTGTAGAGAAATGTTTCAGTACATTTTCTTAATTGAATCAGGGCAGCAGCTACAGCTTGTTATTTTTCAAAATTCTGGTTTAGCTTAGTTTTGGTTCAAGTTGATGTTTTTTAGGTCTTTGTTTCTTGCAACGTAGAAACTTCCAAGTTTTCTAATTCAACATTGTTGACTTCTTGACTTCGAATTTTTTTTTTTTTTTTTGGATCATATTGAGTGGCTTAAAAACCTTTGCAGTTAAAATGGACAACGGGCCCATGACGATCAGGAGCATTATAGGTTATAACGTGATATAAACGGAATATTTTTTATATCCTTACCAAGTATCAGTAACTATTAATGTATTATAGAGTAAAAAAAAGGTAAATCATATTCATAACATTAAATTCAAAAACATCAAAACATTAATAAATAAAAAATCTTCCTTTCGTATGAGAGTGAGATCGCAACAGAGAGTACGATCAACTCTTCTTCTTCCCTTTTTCATCTTCTTCTTTTCTCGTTCTCTATCGACCGATGAGGTCTTATTCTCTGTCGATCGGAGGCGGCGAGCTCTGGACCTTTTTCTCCTTTCCTCTGAGTCTATGATTATGGTTCAATCGAGAATGAAATGGGTGATTTTTTTATTAAAATTTTTTTTTAACGTATTAGAGCAAAATGATAAAACAACGTTATTTAAAAAATAAAAAAAACCGTTATCTCAATAACGGTCGTTATCTCAGCCATGATACCAAAATGTGATAATGTCAAAACGTAACGGCTCACCCCTTGTTAAGCGTTATATCGGCGTTATAGTGCCGGTCTAACTGCATAGTTTCAAACCAAGGTTTGGGTTTATGTTTATTTAGCATTCTTTGATTTCTTGAATTATTGCTAATCTGCAAATATATAGCTTGAATTACAATTGTTGGTGAAGAAGAAGAAGGCAGTGCTTAGCTGTGTCAGATGATCTAAGAAGGTGAACACATTTATAGCAGTTATTTGTGATTTTGTGTCTTAATTTTCAGGTTCAGCCGCAGAAGAACCATGCATACTCATTTTCCAAAATACTCACTACATCAGATACAAGCATGCATGGTGATTTTCTGTCCTTAAGCGACATGCTGATGAATGCCTTCCACCTCTGGTGTATATCTCTGTATCTTTTTCTATTGGTCAATAATTCTTAGTAACAATATTAAGATTTTACCGTGAACTTTAGTTATGTAATGAGAGAGTGCTTATTGCATTAGGACATGAGATACATCTGTAGTTGCACATTCCTTTGGTTGATCTCAAGTATCCTGCAAGTTTGCAGCAATGGCTAATCTTATAATTTGTTGCTTTAAGATATGTCTCAGTCAATCCCATCTCAGGATTTGGTGGCGAAGGACTTCCGCCATATTTTCCGCGGTTAGAGTTAGTAGCTTTATCAGACTTTTGGAGTTTGGTAGCAGTGAATAAGATGCATCATAAAACAAATCAGCGTGTTTGAACTCGTCACCGTTTGCAGGATTAGTTTTGAGTTTGTTTGACAAGTATTTCTCCTGTTATATTTACTAACATGTTGATTTGTAGATGAACCTATTCTTGGTTTCCCAAATCTATTTAGTTGAACAACTCTCTTAATAAGAACTCGGTGTTTTCTCGTGCCAGACTTGCAGGTACCGTAGTTGGTACTGAAAATGTTGATCAATATAGGTGGCCTAGCTCAAAATGGAGAATTCTTAAGCTAACAAGATTGCACCTTTAATAAATGGGATGAAACTTCTTCCAATCTTGTGCTCCCTGAAAGTGTCTCCATGGAAAATTGAGCTGCTTGAGATCACGAACATGATGAGCCCTTCATTTCTTCCCAAGCCAAAGAGAGCTCGTGCCCGTCGTTCATCATCATTGTTGGGATGAAGTTGGCTTGAATAGTCCCACATCAAGTAAGACGGAGTTGTCACTAAGGTTTATAAGGGAATGGTCCACTCCCTAATAGTAACGAGGCCTTTTAAGGGAAAACCCCACACCACCTAGGCCCAGATGGAAGGCCTGACCCGATAGGTGGTGTTTAAGTTGGGGACAATATCGTTGCTATATATAGTGGACCAAGGGGTGCGCGCAAGTGCACGTGCGCGACGCACCAACAATTGGTATCAGAGCACTAAGGGAAATTGATCTTGAATTGTTCTACTCAAGATTGTGAAGATTCAAAAGTGCTAGGGTTTGTTTGTGCACAAGTTGTTTGAAGAAAAACCGTAGTGAAACTTCTTGTCTAGAAAGTCACAAGTTTTGTTTGCAATGGCATCCAAGGTGAGCAAGGTACATGTGGAGAAGTATGAAATTGAGAATGGTGATGTGTCGTGAGCAAGGTACATGTGGAGAAGTATGAAATTGAGAATGATGATGTGTCTTTGGTGAAAGTACACATAAAAGACAACCCTGCTGATATGTTGACAAAGGTTGTTCCTGGAGTTAAGTTTCAACATTGTTTGGATTTACTCCACATTGACTCATGTTGATTGAGGGCCCTTTGGGGCGTTGCCCTTCGGGGCGGTTTCGTGAGGTGACAAAGCTATGATGGAGTGTTGATCAGTTTATTCTTATGCCTTGTTTCGGCTCATTTTTTCCTTATAAAAAAATTTGCCGAGGTGGAGAATTGTGAAACAGGAAACAACATGTTTTGTGAAACAGGAAACTGTTTCACAAACAGGAATAGGACACATAACTGTTTTGTGAAATAGGAAACGTGTTTGAAACAGGAAACTGTTTGGACTCTTGTTTGAAATAGGAAAAACTGTTTGGACTTCTAGAAACTGTTTTTTGAAGAGGAAATAAATTCTAGGAAACAGGAAACTGCTGCGAAACAGGAAATTGTTGTTCCTATATATACTAGTGTTTTATTTAGATGATTCCATGTAAAAAAACTGTGAAGCACAGGGAATAGAGAAAGATAATTCCTTGAATTGTTTCATCTCTTGTTGAGAGATTGTGTGAGAATTGTCATCTTCTTGTACCTTGTTCTTGAATATAGTGGAATCACCTCACCGTGAACGTAGGCAATTTGCTGAACCATGTAAACCTTGTGTCTCTTGTGGTATGTTCTTGATTTTCTCTAATTTCTTTCATTGCTAGTTGCTCTATTTAATTGATTGGATCCTTGTGGTACTTGTGTGCAATTGTTGGTGTCTACCCGCTTCCGCAATAAGGCGCAACAATTGGTATCAGAGCCGATGGTTCGGCTGGGACTTGGTCGGCGAGGTGAAAGTGCAGGCGGCACATTATTCAGGAGATAGGCGTAGGCGCAGATGCGCGGTCCGCCAGATGAATGATCCAGATCCTTGCCGAGATGGTGTCAGAGAATATCCTACAAATCTGGACGAGGTGGAGTTAGTGCGGTGGTTGCGACTAGGTGGAGCCAACAACGCCGGAAATAGTCGAGCCCATACACCGAGTGCTACCCACAGGATCGTGGTTGCACGATTGCACTTGAGACTCGAGGAGAAGGTGTACTTCGAGATGTTGCAGACCGGTGGATGGATTGTAGGATGTGTGACGATTCGCGCCAAGGTGGAGATTGTTGGGATGAAGTTGGCTTGAATAGTCCCACATCAAGTAAGACGGAGTTGTCACTAAGGTTTATAAGGGAATGGTCCACTCCCTAAACGAGGCCTTTTAAGGGAAAAACCCCACACCACCTAGGCCCAGATGGAAGGCCCGACCCGATAGGTGGTGTTTAAGTTGGGGACAATATCGTTGCTATGTATAGTGGACCAAGGGGTGTGCGCAAGTGCACGTGCGCGACGCTCCAACAATCATCATCATCTCCTGAATCTTCTTTATTGGTAAATGATGGTTAGTACATTTTCCTGCTTTTCATTCATGGAAAAGAAAATTGGTACATCATATGTATATTTGATTGGTCTGGTTTGATTCTATGTTTTACAAGTCTCAGACGTTTTGGAGAATGGAAGCTACTATTTGCCAACAGTTTCTTTTACTCATTGGACGAGCACTGATAAGGGAGTTTACAAAAAGTGGTTTAACGTTGATTCCAGCAATTACAAAGTTCCTAAGCACAAGGCAGTAGTAGGTTCACCGGTAGATCAATCAAAGGGTGGCACTTGTATGCTTTTTGGTGTTGATTTAGTTAAAAGCTCACTGGGTGCTACCATTTCCATTTGAGGTTCAGGGTCATTCAACTGTCACTCTAGCATCATCAGATCCATACATACACTGAAGGCCTTCTCATATCACTCTAGCATCATCAGATCCATACACTGAAAAGCCTTCTAATCCACTATCTCAGTTAAGATGTTAACATTGCTTGTTTTAGGAAGTCTATATATAGGTGTAGGATATATAGCACACATGTCAGTAGGACATTAATTTGCTTTACTCTTTCTATGCAACTCTGTTGTTTGATTATTTTAGAGTTTAGGCTTGTTAATGGCGAATACATCACTGTTTGTTTGTTGGTTTGCTTCTAGATTGTAATGCAATGGTCCCTGGAACTTTATATATGGGGGTTTAACTAAAGCAACACCCGTATATGTAATGAACGTTCTTGCTTTGATCTGCCTTTTCGGCTTGGTTTTTGCTCTTTTTCTGTAAACCTGTTTTTAGCAATGAAATTGAAGATTCAGATCCATGTAAAGGTAGAATTAAGGTATGATGAGATTGAAGTTGTCTTACTACGCACAAGAGTAACATTTGTCAGAATAATAACAATAGAAACTTTGGATAGCAATAGAAACTTTGGATAGCAGCAATAGTGCATTTCATGGAATTTATCCTATTGTGAACATTTGTATCATTCAGGTACTGTACAATATACATTACTTTCTTTAAATTGGACTCTAAAAACATCTTTTACGTCTTCAAGTAATGCATCTAAACATTTTTTGCACAGCTTGTTAGATCCAAAACTTTACGAACTAATCTATCCACCATATCCTCTGCCTCATGTATCATATAGTAACATCATTAATTTCCCATTCATAATAAAATTTTACCACCCGTTGCAGCTCCTGGTTGCTTCTTTTAAACCTCCTTCCCCTATGCAATGGTTGCAGGACAACGAATTATGGTTATTGGTTAAAGAGTGTGAGACATGGCAATTCACTCACTCATCATTGGGAGGAATTTGAACTATAAACTTTGGACAAACATAAATATATGAAATGAAGCAGTGAAAAAATGTGAAATGTATGTGGTTTGTTAATTGTTCAAGTGGAAATGTAAACTGCTTGAGAATCTCTATTAGTTAATTAAAGGTTTGCAGGAAAGGTAATTGCACATTTGATTCCCTCTGTGCTGCAATCTATGACCTTGTCGTGGTCGATCAGCTTGTGAGCAATTTTTAGACAATATAAGCCCTAATATATATTTTTAGCATCATTTTTTATTTATCGCTATTTGTGTGGTGGGGAGCAAGTAAATGTATCTCTCATGTTTACAACTCATAAGACCTGATTATCTTAAAATAGGGACTTTTATCATATGGTATTCTACACTAGGATTTTTGCTAATAAATCTTGCAGAGCCTTGACTCACAATCTACAATTTTTTTCCTCTTAAAATTCTTGATATTTAGTTTATTTTTAATTCATATATCAAATTATCCTCTCTCTTTTTTTTAAATTTATAGAAACACTCCAGTAGGGAGGGGGGTTAGGCAGACCCCGACCAGTATATTAAGAGGGTAAATACGAAAGATACAAAGTGGGGGACGTAATGAGCCTTACCCCTTGAGAAACCAGTGCATATCTACTTTATCATGCATGCTATATGGATCAAATTATACTCATATGACAGATACCAGCAGAATCACGTAGTCTAATATTATTACAACACATTAGATAATCTACAACATATAATTAAGTTTAAACCCTCATCCATCAAATTGGTTTCTCTCTAACCTCCTCTTTAATTGAGCTATGTTCACTGTTATTTTCACCAACAACCAATCTTTCACACCATTTAGAAAATGAAAATAGGCAATTCTCCATGGCCTCTTAAAGAATAACACACCACACACCCCCCAAAAGCCTACCACATGCCCGCATGCCATGCCAATGTAAAACCATCCCATTTGAACATCATCCTTCTTTGACATTTCTTGCTTAACATCGACAACAACGTTAGCTTCGGGACACTTCTTCAACGGAGCTCCGCAAAGATCGGGATTCCCAGTGTAAATGGATGGATCTTCAAGTGTCTGAAGCTGATTGCCAGATGGAATCTCTCCTGAAAGTTTGTTGTATGACAAATTTAGGTGACTCAAAAAAGTCAATGTCGACATGCTTTGTGGAATTCTTCCGGAGAGTTGATTTTCAGACAAGTCAAGAGACTCTAATGCCAACATTTCACCAATCTTCTCAGGTATAACTCCTTCAAACTTGTTTTTTGACAAATTCAAAGACCTAAGTGCAGATAAGATCATTAGGTCTTCATGTATCACACCAACCAAGTTATTGTTTGACAGGTCCAAATCAGTAACAAGTGGTAATGTCCTTGTATATACACATTCCCTCCCATTGGCAATAGTTGTGATTTTGTCAGTATATGACTCATAATCACTGCTCCAATTACCTATGCTTTGGTTTAATACCATGCCACTAAGTTTTGAAAAACAACGTGGTATGGTTCCAGATACATTGTTGTATGCAAGGTCCAACACTTGGAGGCGAGTCAAATGACATAGTTGTAAAGGAATTATACCATTCATTTTGTTTTGTCGCAACTTTAGAATTGTTAAAGAAGACAATTTCTCACCAATCCAAGTAGGAACACTTCCAGACAATTTGTTTTCTCCAAGATCGAGAGTTATTAAGCTTGTACAATTCATCAAGGACAAAGGTATTTGTCCATGAAATTTGTTCATGCTCAAGTGCAATGATTTTAATCGAAACAATTGTGATATGGAGCTTGGAATAGTTCCTGAAATGTTATTGGATGATAGGTCAAGAACCTCCAACTGCTGCAAATTACCCAAACACTGAGGGAGGTGTCTAGATAAATGGTTCATGGAGAGATCAAGAACCTGCAAGGACTTCATTTCACATAAAGAGTGTGGGATCGTGCCAGTGAAGGAGTTATTAGAGAGGACTAGAACGTGCAAATTGGGAAAGGTAACTCCAATATGATGAATAGGTCCAGAGAATAAGTTGTGAGAAAGATCTATAATAGATGCACTTGAAGGGAGACGTGGCAATGGACCGTCAAAATTGTTGTGGTGTAAATGCAACCTAAAATAGTGAACATGCCTCCTTATAAAAATCTTTGGAAGGCTTCCATACAGTTGGTTGTAAGACAGATCTATGATTAACTCATTTTCTAATAAATTAGAAAATGATTTATTAGAAAATGACTCAAACAACCATGTGGGCACCGTATCTTTGATGTTAGCATTTGAGATATTCAAGTAGAACAAATTCTTTTGTGTTTTGAGCCACATAGGAAATTTGGGCTCCATTTTGCATGATCCTAACCCGATCCAAGCAAGTTGAAAAGGAGGTATCCAATCAGATCTTGTATTCAATATCAAAGAGCTTGAGCCCAGTTCTAATTGTTCTAAATTGGAGAGATTTGCAAAGTGAATATCAGATAGAACACCTTCAAATTTATTACCTGCTAGAAACAAGGATCTGAGTGATGACAATTTCCAAAGAGATGGAGGAAGGGGCCCCACAAAGGAATTAGAAGACAAGTACAAGATTTCGAGATGCAAAAGCTCTCCAAAGAGACTCTCTGAATTGGACCCAATAGACCCATTAAATTTATTATATCCTAGAAGCAAAAATCTGAGTGATGACAATTTCCAAAGAGATGGAGGAAGATGGCCCACAAAGGAATTATCGTGTAGATCAAGAATTCTTAGATTTTTAAGTTGACCCAACCAATCAGGCACATGCCCACTTAGCTCATTATAGGACAAATCCAATTCCTCTAATTTACTATTTTTGAAACATTTGGATGATGACGAGTTTTGGAAAAGCTTATAGATATCTTCTGATAGGTCATTGTCTCCCAAATTTAGTGTTTCCAAGTTGCATAGGTGGCTCAAATCATGGTGAATTGTTCCATTGAAACTATTCGAAGAAAGTTTCAAAACTTGTAGTGAAGTCATGTTTTGAATAAAATTTGGAAGTGGACCATGGAAATCATTATCATCGAGATTCAAGACAACTAGGGATGTGAGATTGAGATCCGAGATGGACAATTGAAGGTTTTGAGAGATTCTACAATCTTGCAAATGCAATTCAAGCAGATGAGGAATGGAATTGAGTGCTTGGAGTGAATTAAATGCTTGACTGAGGTTCACGGAACTCATGTCAAGATGCTTGAGATGAGACAAACCTGACACCCACTGCAAATTGTTGACTCTCACTTGGGGTACATCATATGGACCATCATATCCAACCAAATTTAGATCAAGATAGCACAAGTTAGACAGATTTCCAAGATGATGTGGAACAACACCACCAAAGAAAGAGAAAGAGAGGTTAAGATATCTCAATTCTGGAAATGATCCAAAGAAATTTGGAATGGGAATTCCCGAGAAATTGTTTTGACTCAAGTCCAAGTGCTTCAAATGTTTCAAGTCAAGTAAGGAAGGATTTACCTCTGAGCCCACCAAGCATGATTTGGCATATATTGGATCATGACCATTGTTTTCATAGTAACGGGTCCGATTAAATGGAAGCGGGTTGTGAACGTCCAGTCGGATGACGTGTCTGGTTCTATTATCGCATCGGATTCCAGCCCAGTTGCAACAATCGTCTCCAGCCCAAGAACGTAGCCTGTTGGAAGGATCACTGAGGGAACGCTTGAATTTGAGTAGGGCCTCTCTTTCTACGTGTGAGCAGAGCATGGTCGGGGCTTGGCTGCAAAAGCAGGGAATGACGTTGAAGAGGATGTAGCATAGCACAAAAAGCAAGATGGTGTTAATGGAAATGTTATCAAGGTAGTGATGAGGTATTCTTCTCTCCATATTGTTGCTGTAATTAACACTCAAATGATGGATGGATGAATGATACAAAGAGTGTGTGTAGTTGTCTCCTTTTATAGAGATGAAGCCTAGATCATTTCATTGTGATAAAGGTAGATGGGTCGGCGTGTGTTTCGTGGCAAGTCTTTTCGGCCCTTTAGTGGACTGACTACTTTTGATAAATATATCCATATATGCATGACTAACGAGGAAAATTGTTTGTAAACATATATAGTATGAATCAAACATTGATGCATGATAAATTTTATTATATTATAAAATTATGAAATTTATTTCAAGTAAATTACTCATATAGTCGATCAATCACGCATGAATTATCATGCATGGTGATTATATGCATGCGCATAGCTATTAGCTAGTATATTCAATATTAAGACTCAGTTAACTTTTTTCCCCACTTCAATAGTAACATCTAACCTGTCATGGGTCCTACTAGCTGAAAGCAATGAGCCCCACTTTCTTCCAACTTCCTACTATCTTAACAATGCCTAGTGAAGACTTTTTTTTTATTAGCCGATTATGACAAGTAGGGTCCATTACAAGTTTTTTCCACATGAAATAAATAATAAGGCCCTACAACGATTTTTCTTTATTGACTTGTCAAATGGGTTGGTTCGATGCGACATGCGAGTACATCAGGGGTGTCTTTTCAGCCCTTTGGTGGAAATATATCCATATCCGCATGATAAAATTTTATTATAAAATTACATAATTTTATTATATAATTTATTCTATTATAAAATTATAAAATTTATTTTAAGTAAATTACTCAGTGATTTTATTTTAATTAATCATATTAATAAAAAGGGTGAGTATATGCATGAGCATACCGCTTTGAAAAATGTTAACATTGCTTGTTTTAGGAAGTCTATATATAGGTGTAGGCTAGGATAGCACACATGTCAGTAGGACATTAATTTGCTTTACTCTTTCTATGCAACTCTGCTGTTTGATTATTTTAGAGTTTAGGCTTGTTGTACATGCATCATTGTTTGTTTGTTTGTTGGTTTGCTTCTAGATTGTAATGCAATGGTCCCTGGAACTTTATATATATGGGGGGTTTAACTAAAGCAACACTCGTATATGTAATGAACGTTCTTGCTTTGATCTGCCTTTTCGGCTTGGTTTTTGCTCTTTTTCTGTAAACCTGTTTTTAGCAACGAAATTGAAGATTCAGATCCATGTAAAGGTAGAATTAAGGTATGATGAGATTGAAGTTGTCTTACTACTCACAAGAGTAACATTTGTCAGAATAATTGTACTTTGGTATTGAATGTTTGTATCTACCATTTTTATATAGTAACTTCATGTATTTAATTTTAAGATTTGTGGTTGAAATTGATACCGTGTAAAGTTACCCACAAATCTTAAAACAAATAAAGTTACAACAAATAAATTAAGTTACCAACATATAGGGTTGAAAATTGAACCGACAGTTCGATTTTTCACCCTAATTGAAAACCGAATCAAACCATATCTTATATACTAGCTGAAAGCAATGAGCCCCACATCAACGCAACATCTTCACTTTCTTCCAACTTCCAACATCTTCATTAAAAATTGGTCATTAAATCATACTTTTGTTTGAATAACCAAGTGTCCTTTTGAATTGTTCGATTTACCAAACCGAGCCAAACAAATCAAAACTCTCATTGAATTGTTTGATTTTCAAAACCAATCCAGGCCAATCACAACAAACCTGATTTTTTGTTTGCGTGACAAAATAAAAATCAAATTCATACCCTATTACAAATAAAATCATAACTTTTTATCCGAAGCTCAAAATACAAAACTAGTATTCTAGAAATTAGACTCAATAACGCTTTGACCCATGTATGGCAAGGGCATTAGAATGTTCCCAAATAAATCAGTTTTGAATTCAAATTTGACGCATTCACAAACATTATCACATTGACACTCTCTTACGAATAAAATCGGTAATTTTCTTCGAATTTCCAAATAAAAAATTGTTTAGTGTTCTAAAAACCAGACTCGATATCTGTTTTGACTTCATAGTTAATGCATTGTCAAACATTAACAGATCGATACTTTGTTACAAATAATATTACTTCAAAATACAAAATTAATAAAAGGGCATTTGAAAACCAAAAGCCTAATCACTTCTACTAATTTTTGAATATCTTATGCTACAAAGTAGGTAGATTTTTTGGTAGTAAGTTTCATAAATGAATTGGTATGAACGAAAAAAAGTGGAGAACATGTGGTCATAAAAAATATGGTGATGGGTAGTTATTTTAAAAGACAAGTTGTTTAACAAGTTAAAAACCAAAAAATATAAGCTACAAAATTTAGCAAAAAGGTAACTACTGAAAAGTAGAAAATATTAATTGATGCATCCATATTTAACTTAGGTAGTTTTCTATGTTTACAAGCAAATAAGTTATTTTTAGTGCATTGCCAAAAATACTCCCTTACTATTTTAGATCAGAATTTCTTGATCTAAAATGAGTATTTGAATTATTATTTTTTTGCCATAAGAATCAGTTTAAAAAATAAAGTACTCTTTAGAGTGGCTCTGTCATACAAAAGGGAGTACATAGTGAATTAATTTGGTATTTATAATTGAAGATAAACTTTTTTTTGCTATCTTTGAGTCGGTTTTAATGATTGGTCATTAAATCATACTTTCAATGAAAGGGTTTGGATTGTTGCAACTCGGGACCTCCATTGATTATTATATAAATTATTTCAGAAGAAATTTTGATAGCTCAAAAAAAAAAAAAAAGATTTCGTGAAGAAAATTTGACATTTTTTGAGAAATCACATTTCTTGTCGGTGGTAAGTCTTTTTGGGCCCTTTGATGGACTGATTTTTGATAGATAGATCCATTGCATGAAATGTCATACAAAACTCCAAAATACAAAGTCGAATGCATAAAATTTCTAACACATTATTTTCTTTCTTGTTAGACTCTTCGAATCCGCCAAGATAAACAAGTTTGTTCTTTAAGGCATGTCTCATGATCACAATTTATGTCCACAAAAAATTTTCATGACTTATTAAATGGGTTGGATTGACATTAGACTCTTTGATGGAGAATGCCTAACAACCACCACCATGACCATCTTTATCTCTCTGGAATAATTATTTGTGATCTTATCAATGGGAAATTTACTTGTTTGTGATTGTTATAGCTCACGACCTCCATTGATTTAGGTCAATAGATGTTGGTGCCAAATGTGTGTTTTAGATACGGCGAGCTTTCCAACGAGTTGTAGACAAAATACTAGTTCATAAATAAAATGGTGCAACAAACAATTGTTGCTTAAGACTATGGTGACCCTAGGACAACTATGCAAAATCATGGTACACATATTTTTCAATTAGTTGCAATATGTTCTACAACTCTACAATTGTTGACTAAATCAACTAGTTCAATATATCATGAATAGAACTCGATATGTAAGTAAATAAGTCAAGATAATAGCTCGGCCTATTGGACAAATAACTTCAAGAAACAATTGCGAAGATGAGCTCATCCAACCCTACACAAAAAATTTCCATGACATTGTTTTTATTTTTATTTTTATTTTTATTTTTGTGGTTAGTTTCTTTGAATCTTCCAAAATGGACAAGCATTAGATTGTTCACCATCACCGTTGGATAATTGCATCAAAAATAGATTTAGAGATAGAGAGAGCATGGGATAAATTCAGGCCAAAAGATTCAACGAAAAGTGAGGATTATGATGAAGATCGAATGAGGGGTTGAAGTGGAGGTGAAGAGATTTGAATTAGAGAAAATGAACAATGGTTGATAAACTAAACCATCAAATTATTTCGCAATGGACTCAACTCACTTAAAAAGGATGCTCTCTTCCCGAGTGGGTTATGATCCAAATCGAATCATGACCCCGAAAGTTATTACAACGAAATGCAAATAATTCTAAAGGGTAGATGTATGAGTCGCTCAGTCAGCCCATTATGACAAATAGGGTCCATTACAAGTTTTTCCACATCAAATAATGCCCTGTAATATATATATTTTTAATGGACTTGTCGAAAAGGATTGGCTCGATGTAAGACCTTTATTCACATTTGGTGATTTTTCTTTTTAGCTTTTTGCTGATTGATTTGATTTTCATCGATCTTTCTCATTTTGTATAAGTGCTTACTTTAATTGAAGAGATGGTGCTGAATTTTTCCAACAAACTTTTGCCCATGTACAACGAATGTCTTTAATCAAAAGTGAGTGCCTTTCGTGATAATTGTGGCTAAAAACAGTTCATCTGAGTCGATTGTGGACATCAAAATGATCCATCGCATGAAATGTCATACAAAACTCCAAAATATAAAGTCGAATGCATAAAATTTCTAACACATTATTTTTTTTCTTGTTACTCTTCGAATCCGCCAAGATAAACAAGTTTGTTTTTTAAGGCATGTCTCATGATCACAATTTATGTCCACAAAGAATTTTCATCGACTTATTAAATGGGTTGGATTGACATTATACTCTTTGATGGAGAAGGCCTAAAAACCACCACCATGACCATCTTTATCTCTCTGGAATAATTATTTGTGATCTTATCAATGAGAAATTTACTTGTTTGTGATTGTTATAGCTCACGACCTCCATTGATTTAGGTCAATAGATGTTGGTGCCAATGTGTGTTTTAGATACGGCGAGCTTCCCAATGAGTTGTAGACAAAATAAAAGTTCATAAATAAAAATGGTGCAACAAACGATTGTTGCTTAAAACTATTGGACAAATAACTTCAAGAAACAACTGCGAAGATGAGCTCATCCAACCATACACAAAAAATTTATGTCCACATAGAGTTTTCATTAGAGTTTTCATTGACTTGTTAAGCGGGCTGGCTAGGCATTAGACTCTTCGATGGAGAGTGGGCTAATAACAACGACCAAATACATTCTCCATTGCCATGGAAGTATGAACCTCATCACTGTGACGTGATTTTTGTTAGAACAAAAAACCAAATTTAAAGCCAATAATTATTTTTTAAGCATTTTTATTTTGAAAGTGGCAGAGGATAGTTGAGTAGAGGTAACTCACTAGAACCAGTTCTACTGTGCGTTTTGTTGTATTTTTTATTTGATTTGGGTCAGACTTATTCTCCTTTAGCCTTTGCTCGAAGCTTGCAATGGTGGTGATGTTGATAGCATAGGGAGAGATGATTGTTTAGCTGGAAGCCTGGAACTCGCCTTAGCATAAGTTGGCAGAGTAAGTGATTTGGCTCAAAACCATGAGTTTTGTTTGGTTTGTCGCATTGAAGGTTCATCATTCAACATGGCAGGGGGTAATAATTCCATTGATTCCAGGCAAACAGAACTTGAGAAAGCTTTAAAGCAATAGGTTATGAAGATGAAGGCAAGTAAATTGATGTAGTGGACAACCTTAGACACAACTCTTTTGCGAGAAGAGCTTATATAAAACTTGATAGCTGGATATATAAAACATGAAAGGATTCTTACCATCTCGATTGGTAGATTCAAATCAAGTGATTTATAAGATGGACAAAATCCAGTAGTTAAAACTGTGACTGACAAGTCAATCCCAGGTTTCACATTCGGATTATCGTGAAGATAATCTTCAAAATTGGCCTGGTTTTCCCTTCCTAATGTTAAGTCTGCTATCTGAAAGAAGATAAGAGAATACCCATTTAAAATTTTCAAATAGGGAATTTCAGAGCACACATGCACAAGGTACTAGTTCGTAAGTAGTGATTATCAGAAGAAACTGACCATTCCATCCATCTTTGAGGTGAACTGTCTACCACATCATTTGCACTTGTTTGAAATAGCAGTTGCCGAGCAAGTATTTTTCTGCCAAAACACATCAGAAGCAAAAAAAATTAAAATATTTGCGAATGCTCTAATGTTAACCCATACCAGAACCAAAACAATTTCTGACAAACAAATCTTACCTATAAAATTCAGCAAAAAGATCTTTATCACTGATATAAGCTTCAGATAAGCAACTTGAGAAGTTAAATCACAACAGAAGTATAACAACAAATGGTTGAAAGGGGTAAAAACTAATAATACTCATACAAGGAAAGATAGGAAGCTACATTCTCAAGCATTTCTTCGATTGCTTCATCACTCAGTTTCTCATTGCCACCTTTCTTAAGAACATTAACATAGTAAGTAGCTAATAGTTCTGCAGTTGTGCTGCCAGCAACATTCTTGTTGCAGAAGACCTCAAAAGCCTCTTTGAGTGCCTCAAAAAACAACAACAAAAGCAACCTCTCAGATATAGATATAAGAAAATTGATAGTAGAAAAGATCGACAAAACCACTGTCCAATACAAACCTTGTGGAGTTGTTCACATAAGCCAAATACTTGTCATGCAACTCAATTTCTTTCCTCACAAAAACATGCAAACCACGAGAAATTAGTATGCTAACAAGGTCTCCTAGCACACATAGTTCAGTGCTAATGAGAAAATTGTACGAATTTTGAGGTTTACGAACCCGCTCTAGCAAACCGACCACATCCCTTTTCTCTGCCTGTGAAATACATAGTTGCAATGACATTAAAATACCATATTAACAACTTGAAAATATGTGTTATAACTTTGGAAAGTTCATGTCTTCAATAGATTGTTCGGAAAAGGTTCCATCAAAAGGCTTGCGCCATTAATGTAAAAATACCAACAACGAACGGCAATGACCAAATCCATATATGGAGTCTATGAAACTTAATCAAGCTAGGATTTTGACACAAATCAAGCAATATATTAAGAATTATGAGTAAAAGATATGAACAAAAAGTAATAACTGTGTAGCTATATGAACATGTTCCCGAATTAGTGGGGTCACTTTGTACTCATGTTGGACACCGAACATATACCCATGTCATTGTAACATAGCATCAAAGTAACACGTGAGACATAAGAAGACACAATACCTACTTAAGGTAATAGCTAGGATCACACAAAAAAATGTACCCAAACAACCTTTTTATTGTTTGCAGCATTTTCAGATTGTATGACTAAGGTTGTACCTTGTGCAGTTACATGCTACACCAACAAAAAATCCGATTAGTAAATTCCATGTTCAAATTAATTTTAAAATCATAATAAACATGTCTTACCTCTTTAAACATTTTAGAAACAGGGTCTAAGCCATTTGGTATTCGGATGAAAAGTCCATACATCCTTGAGAGATCACCCACCTAATCCACAAAAGTAACAACCCAACTTAGCAATCCTCCAAATTGTGATTCAAGAAAAGAAGCAAAGTTCACAATAATGCAAACCTTGTCATCTTTAAGTAATGCATTACAACCAGAGTTTTCCTTTTCAAATAATTGGCTTCCACAAACAAGCAACAATTCATATTCCACTATCTGTAAAATGAAGTGAAGTTCAAAAAATTAGTTATGTCCTTGCCTCTTTATTAAACAGAATACCCATCCTGGAATCTAGTTGCACAAAACCAACGACTGATTGAACAACACCTGCAGCAATTTTGGCTCACTACTAAAATGCAGGTAGTGAGAAACCCTATCTTTCTCCCTTTTCAAATGTTCCTCAGCCTAAGAAATTTCAAGGATACACATTGTCAATCATAGATCTAAATTATGGCGACTAAACACCACACGATATACAAACAAGATACCTTTAACATGTAATCTGGACAAGAATATTCTTGGATCCAGCTAGAAGCTTTATGTGAACAATAAGAGCTTGCATCTGTAAGTAAAGCTTCTTCAAAGCCATTTTCATAGCAATCCATTTTCCCATGCCAATTTCAAAAAAAAATATCCACCACATTTTTCAACAAAGCTCGATCAATCTGCTGCTCCGCCCGTTCTTGATTAATCTGTACGAGTAAGAAACATAGTTTAATAGAGCCCAATTAAACACAGAATCAGAAAATGGAACATATTTGAGAATGGTAAAGTAAATACACTTGTCAATGGATGTATGTCATTAGATGATACAATCACCAGAAATCTTTGCAACCCAAAACTAAAGTGATGAAATCTTTTCACATCTCTCACAACAAAATCCCTCTCCACAATCTCACTAATAAGCTTAAATGCCTCGTGACAATCCCAACACATTCTCAAGTTCTTCATCACTCTAATAGTACTCCCTTTGGGAATGGTTAACAAGCCAAATCCCAAAGCCAATTTTTCACTATGAAGACCCATAATAGCCTCCTCTTCTACATCAATAAATACCAAGCCATTGCCACTACCAACATACCCTCTTTTCTTCATTCTCACTTCCAACTCGTTCAAATAAATCATGATTTCATCCCCTCGGGGGCATAAAGAAACATCCCCGGCATAGAAAACATGTCATATCCTTTATCTCAAGCCAGCTGCATCCAAGTTCTTTATGGACTCCATGACGCTTCATCTCAGACCTTAGCCTAGATACATTGTCCCACTTCACCATTGATGCATATGTATTTGACATTGTCACATATGCGGCTGCCATTTGTTGGTTTGATTCAATAAGCCTTTTTCCTGCTTCCATAGTGAGATCTAACCTGCCATGAGTCCTACTAGCCGAAAGCAATGAACCCCACATCAATGCAGCATCTTCTGAATTTGTTTGAACTGTCTCAGCCAATCGATAAGCGTTATCAAGACGGCCTACACGGGCAAGCATGTCCACAACACACATATAGTGCTCAGCATCAGGCACTATCCCATGTTTTGTGTATATGGAGTCCCAAGTGCCCAAGGCCTATATCAACAAGACCTGAATGGCTACAAGCATGCAAAACGCCGACAAAAGTAACATCATTCGGTCTTATCCCCCTCTAAAGCATATCCTCAAACAAAGCAAGTGAGACATCCCCAAGTCCATACTTTGCAGTTCCAATGATCATTGAGGTGTAAGAGATTACACAAGGGTGCTGCATCCTTCTAAAAATCTTTTCTGAATAGTTCAAGCACCCACATTTTGCATACATGTCAACTAGTGCACTTGTAACCACATCATTTCCATCGTGACCTCGTCGAATCACAGCTCCATGTGTCACTTTGCCTGCAACTAATTTACCAGAGCCTGCACAAGCATTAATCACACTTGCCAACATGAAATGATTCGGTGACATCAACATTGTCTTACTAAATTCTCTAAGTAGTCCAAGCGCATCCTCACCTAGTGCATTTTGCGCATAAGCCACTATCATACAAGTCCAAGTAACAACATTTCTATAACTCGTTGTATCAAAAACTCTACGAGCTTCAATAACATCATTGCACTTCCCATACATGTCCACAAGAGAAGTGCATAGTACAAGGTCAGAATCAAGCCCCATTGTCTTAATCTGAGCATGAATTTTACGCCCCGTTTCAAGGTCAGCTAGGAAAGAACACGCATTAATCACGGCGGCAAAGGTGAAAGAATTGGGAAATACATCGCCTCTACGCATCGTTCCGTAGAGTTGGAGAGCGATCTTTGGGTGTCCATTATCCACATAACCTGCCATAATGGATGTCCAAGACACAACATTTGGGTCAAGCATTTCGTCAAACAGTTGGTGGGCATGTTTGATACATCGATTTCGAATGTACCCATTCAAGAGATGGTTTGTGATGAAGGTGTCACTTAGAATTCCAGATTTTAAAATGTTGTTGTGAATCGAAGGAATGGAATTGAAATTGTTAGGGTTTTGTAGCAGTTGAACAAAGTGGGAATTTGTGCAAGCAAGGGAAAGAGTTCTCTTCATTGCCATCAATTGGCGCTAAATGGTGGTGGCTTTTATTTATAAGTACGAGCGTTAATAACACAACATCTTAAGCCCAAGTAAAGTCTCCCGTATTATATTATTATTATTATTATTATTATTTATCCCTTAAGCCCCCTCCCACTTCAGATGCCTCCGATTGGGTTCGATTTCTGTGACCTAGTGATACCATCCGCCGTTGCTCAATCACTAAGCAATCATTTGCAACCAAAGACAACATCAAATCAAAGGACACTCGTAGCAAATTATAATTCTTGTTGATGACTTCAACTTTGTAATAAGGGTGACATATGCAAATACTCGTCATTTCGACATTGAACGTCGTGTATTCCATTATTTGCGAGGTTAAAATAAAACTTTTTCGTAGATCACATTGCGTGATGTTCGACCATCGAAATCAAATCCATTATTTGCGAGGTTAAAGTAAAGCTTGGGTCGAATTGTTGACATTAATAAGATGATCTATCCTGAACGAATGAGATAGGATGGTATGAGGTTTATCCTAAATGAATGAGATGTGATAGGAATGAGGTTCATCCCGTTCTGTGGCCACCCCTAAAGAGGATTTTCACCGGTGATGCTCATTTGAGTTCTCCAACTCAAACTCAATCTGAGAACAAACCTCATTTGCGTAAAAATGCTCAAACCCCTTACTTCGCGTGCATCTCACGCAAGTCCATAATAATGCAAGCATCGGAGTTGAAAGGGGGCCGGCTGGCCAACCTTAAGATGGCTTTAGGCCCAGTCCCCCCTCTCGAGAATCTCACGGAAACCAAGATGCCCATGCTAAGTAACCCTAAGGTCCCTAACCACACAAAAAACACAACCATCCTGCATGGACAACAAAGTCATGACAGTGAAAAAGAAATCACAGACAAGAAGTGATACTGCAAATTGGTGGGCACTTGGGCTTCTTATGGTCAAAAAGTTCTCCACGCGTTTCGAGTTAGGGTTCGTGCACAACCTCATGGGTCCATTTCCCCACCCACTAGTCCACTACTACTGCCAATATGTTGTTTCTTTACTCAACTTGGAAATTTTGCTAGCTAATCTTTTGCATGCCTTACTATACTTTCCTACATTATTGGGCCTCGATGCGTGTTAATTAAGGACGTTTTATTATCCTCCAGACACATCAAAATTCATTTATTAACAATTTTCTATTGAGCTGATTTTTATCTATCCCGTAGGAATGAATTCTCAAGGAAAAAGAACTCGCGCCATGGCACCAAGTTTTCTTGCAATGGTTGTTATCTCTTATTTCGATACAATCCTACGGTGTCTGGTAGCCACCAGGCACTTTACCAGTGCACTTAAGAAAAACTGCAACATTTTATAAGTAAGTGGTTTACGCCTCACCGGTGTGTAGACGATCTCAACTTGGTTGATAAGTTCAAAATACGAGCTAGGTCAGGTCTCCTGTGTACATAACATACAAAGCATTAATGCTTGGAATAAACAAATATGAAAGCTGGTTTGCCCCAAAAAAGAGAAATTAGCAAATGCATAGTCATCAAGCAAATGCTCCTAATCATGTCTCAAATGCTAGCAACAGTTAGCACAATATGCCACTAGTTGATTGGATGTGCAATAAGTAGGCAATAGCGCTTTCTTACTTCCAAAAAGATTCGGCACTTTAGTGCTGAATCTTAATCCATTTTTATTTAAGTAAATCGACACTTAATGCCTTATTATTTGTAACAAAATCATTAATGTTACGTGTGCACATACATGCGCAGCGGTCCATTTCCCTCGCTATAAATAGAGGCACCTCCTCACCAACGCTACTACGAGTCTAGTAGTGGTCATTTTCTTTCAATGACACCCACACAGATTTCTCCCCTACAGGTTGGTCACATCATCGATGTCCAAGAGCTGAGAAAGGCTCGACCAAAGACAATCCCAAGGAGGTATATTCGTGATGTGGCTGAACGACCAATCTCTGCTACTACATCAACCATGCACATTCCGGTTATTGACCTCTCAAAGCTTATCGAAGGCAATAGTGATCACTCCCAAATGGAGCTATCAAAGCTGGCCTCTTCATGTGAAGAGTGGGGCTTTTTTCAGGTAAAATGACTCTTCTAACTTATTAAACTCGAGCTGCCTTTTACATCTCTCATCTTCTATAGCTTTGTCTCTTTGGGAAGATTCAATAAGCATTTGCTATGGTTTTATTTATAATAGGTCATTAACCATGGGATTGACATATCAACGATGGAGAACATAGAAAAAGTTGCCAAGGAGTTCTTCATGTTGCCTTTGGAGGAGAAACAGAAGTATCCCATGGCACCTGGAACCATTCAAGGATATGGTCAAGCATTCGTGTTTTCAGAGGATCAGAAATTGGATTGGTGCAATATGTTAGCTCTAGGAGTTGAACCTCATTTCATAAGAAACCCAAAACTTTGGCCTACAAACCCAGCTGACTTCAGGTAATGCTAGCACTATTGACTTCAACACTTGGGAAGCAATATTTCATCGACTATGATGTTTAAACTCTCCCCTTGCTTACTGTTGCAGTGAGACACTAGAGACATACTCTGCAAAGGTAAGGAAGCTATGTCAGAACCTACTGAGGTTTATAGCCATGAGCTTGAGCTTGAAGGATGAAGCTTTCAACGATATGTTCGGGGTGTCAGTGCAAGCTGTGAGGATGAACTATTATCCACCCTGTCAGAGGCCTGATCTGGTCTTGGGTCTCAGCCCACACTCAGATGGAAGTGCCCTGACAGTACTGCAGCAAGCTGCAGGTAGTTCAGTAGGCCTTCAAATCCTTAAGGATGACAAATGGGTGCCAGTGGAACCCGTTCCAAACGCACTGGTTGTTAACATTGGAGATACTCTAGAGGTAATGACATACCGAATAAATGAAATTGTTCAATTCAATGTTCCATATGTCTGATTATTGATCATGCAGGTTCTAACAAATGGGAAGTACAAGAGTGTAGAACATAGAGCAGTGACACACAAGGACAAGGACAGACTTACAATAGTAACATTTTACGCCCCAGACTATGAGATTGAACTTGGACCTCTACCTGAATTCATTAATGAGAACCGACCATGCATGTATAGAAAATACAACCATGGAGAATACAGTCGACATTACGTCACCAACAAATTACAAGGAAAGAAAACTCTGGACTTTGCCAAGATTCAAACCAAGTTCACAGCTTAAGACCCTACCAGCATTCAACTTGAACTTCCCTTTTGGAATAGAAATTCAGTTGCCTCACCTTGTTGAATAAAGTAACACAACTTGGTGATGAATTTCTAATCATGTCTGACCTTAGTTTACTGTTCACATGTAACTCCCTCTTGTATTTTTATATCATTAATGGATGGTCCCCTTAAAAATATATTCTTCTTGTACTTTTCTGATTATGATCTAAGAGCTAAACAAGAACTGGGAATCAAAAACAAAGATAGAAGTAACTTTTTACTGTTATACTATTTGAGATTCCTAAACTTGAAAGAGCACAATCATGAGCGAAACCCAACTATACCACCACCCCAAGTTCCTCGAAATCAATCAGATGTTTGATGGAATTATCAGTGTTCTCTTGTTTATGGGGGATCTTTTCTCAGTGGAATGTGTGGGACATCCCCAAATCATATGCATATTAGATGTTTATGTTGGTCTGAAATAGCACTAAACTTGACTCTGATTGTTCATAAATGATTCTAGATGGTATTAAGTTAGTGCCAACCAGAAGAACAAAAGGAAATGCAAGTTCAGTTGACCAACAAAAAGAGCATCTGTCGAAATGGCAATGAGTTTCTAGCAAACACTGCTACAGAGCACAGCAGAGTTCAAAACAATCCAAGTAATTACGAGCAAGGTAGGTCCTGACCCACAGCATGAGTGACAGGGAGCAAATGAGCGATTCATGCAAAATACAACAGGGTATTGCGTGCTTGGGGAGAACTTTTGGGAGATTACCACGCACTACCAAAGAATAATAATGATTAATCTCCTCCAGTGGCAGTGGAACATTTCGACCAACATATGCTCAAAGTCGAAGTCCAAGTGAGGAGAACCTGAATGAAAGAAACCAAAGACAGAGACTGGTGTTTTGAGATTCTGTATGTGGACATGTTTATCAATTATTCGAAACACTACAGCACATTTGAGTGTTTTTCAATCTTTCATATTTCTCTTGGTTGGTGCAAAGTTTTACTACAGCACATTTGACTTGAGGAAACACTTTCACTTCCTCAACACATGGCTTATGCTAGACTTTGCTTTCGTGACGAAATACACAAAGCAATGCATCAAACTTATACGAAAGCTCCCAAAGAAAATAACTGTAGTTTGGTCGGTTAAAAGCTTTCACCAAGTGCTGCATTCAACATCACATTTGACTAATAAAACATCTTTATGCTCTCGACACAAATTGGTTAGAGTTAGACATGGAGTTATTTCCGTGCAAGGTACTAACACTCGAGCTTCTAGTATCAGGTAACCTAAAGACATTGGAAACCCGGCATTTATATGGTGGTGATCTATCTATCAAAGCTTTCAAATCTCTTGATGCTCATCAATGACAATTGACCTTGGAATTACAGAAAGTGTGTTATATTCACATGCCAAATCAAAAGAATTACTACCATGATAATTTAAAGCTCTATTAGTAATAGCCAAAAAGATTTGAACCTGTATATGCTACAAGGTAATCTGAAATTTTTCTAATGCACTGGAATCTGTCTATTGGTTCTATTGCCAGTAATTAAACACTTCCACTCAGCTGAAATGGTTCAAATTGAGAATTGGCAAAATCAGGCCAGGTACCTGTATGTGTTGGTATTTTCTTTATCTCGTTCCAAATAATCACGAGTAATAAGATCTTCAATTTGCTTCTTAATTGCCTTAATGTCAGGCTGCAAAGCGAGAGTTCAAGAATGTGTCAGCACTAAAAGACTTTTTTTTTCTAGAAAATAACTGCTAGTAATTTAAGGTGAGAGTACCTTGAACATTCGACTTTGCTGCTCTACACATTCCATTACTAGCTGTTGATGACTCTTCGTGTTTCTTGATTTCTTCGATTGCTTCATCACTTAGTTTCTCATCTCCACCTTTCTTAAGAACATTATCACAAAAAGTAGCTAATAGTTCTGCAGTTGTGCTGCCAGCAACATTCTTGTTGCAGCTGACCTCAAGAGTTTCTTTGAGTGCCTGAAAAAAAAAAAAACCTCTCAGATATAGATATAAGAAATATTAATGCTAGGAAAGATCAACATTACCACTGTCCAATACAAACCTTGTTGAAAAGAGAATTGTGCGATATAGATAAAAAATAATAATAATAAAAAAAAAGCACCCTTTTCATTCTTTTGATTTTGAATCTACTGGACTAATCATAATGTTTGCAATACATTTTTCCCATTCAATTCAAAAGTGGGCCTTGAGATTAATCACGGTATGTAACAATCAGGATGGGCGCCAATACTGAACATAGACCATTATCAACTCCGCGAAGAATGAAGGCTACAGTTACCAAATCAGGACTCAAGTTTCAAAAAAAAAAAAAATTCACTCTACATTGTTTTGCTATACTCAAGGAAGCAATGACACTTTGAAAACTTGTTGTATCCGTGTCTAACACGTATCCGACACATGATACTCGCTCGACATGCCTCCGACACTTGCTTAATGTGTCGACAGACGTCAGATGCATGGTCAATGTGTCGGACGCGTCTATGATACACCTGAAACTTGGTCAGGACACAGTCAAGACTCGAAAACCAACTTTATTTTATTTTTTTACTTTTAGATGTTTGCAAATAACCATGTAATATAATGGTTGTTGATCCATTAAAGTGAATGACTATTTCAATTAAGATTTAAGATAAATAGGGCAAAAAGTCACTAAAGCATAGAGGTAGTCTACGCTTCTTAATATTTGCTTCTTATTTTTCTCTCATTTGCTTATTCTCTCATCTACTTCTTCTCTACTATACTTTTTCTCTATTTAAATTTTTTTTTTTTTGCAACAATATCATCTTCTTCAAGACACTCTAAGAAGACATTTTATTAGATTATTATTTATATTTATATGACTTATTAAAAAAAATAGTATGACGTGTCCCTAAGTCCTGGTTTTTGAGAAATTGTCGAGTCGACGTATCGTGTCCGTATCCAACACGATGCACATGTCCATATCCATGCATCCTGGGCTATACTACATTGTATTTGTTGTTTAACTCTCATAATAATATCAGTGGATGATGAGGAAGGCATGGCTCGCAAAAACAACAGCAACATCAAGGAGACCATCATCACAGGAGGAAGCCAAGAGAAAAGCATACAAGATTTTCCAGAGGAGATAATCCAGATCATCATCTCCAAGTTTGCACTCACTTCCCTCTATGATTTCAGGTTAGTATGTCGAGAATGGCGCTATCGTATAGCCCAAGACCCTCATCACATTACTCAGCACTCAACACTAGAACCATGCAAACAAGGACTAGAAAAAAAGTCCTTCAGGTTTGATCTTGCAATTGTTTGGTACACATGATGTCTACTTTGTACCACACAGAGATATAACCAACCAAGCTTCTCTGAAGAAGCTGACCACTTCAATAGAAGATTTGTCGATAAAAATAGCTATAAGTATTATTATAGAAGGCTAGGTGAGCCAAAATTCCAATTATTAGGTTCTTGCAATGGCGTCGTTTGTTTCTTAAACATGACCCGTAATAATGTATGTGTTTGTAATCCTGTCACTACAGATTACATTCAGATTTCCACTCGCAGTTTGAATGGGTGGAGGAATGGATGCAAGGATGGTGATCGTGGAATGGGATTTGGTTTTGATTGGAAGAACAAGAAATTTAAGTTGATTTGGGTTTTCATGGATAAAGAAATGAGAGACAAATTAAATGTATATACACAGATACTGGGTAGCTCTACGTGGACTTGTACAGAAAATTCAGGAAAGCAAATCCTGATTATACAAACACAAAAATCCGATGTGTTTGTTAAAGGAACACTACAAAATAAAGCATTAATAGCTACGGAAACTAGCAACAGTTTTTTTATACCGTCGCTAATTATAAGATTTGCGACGGCAAAAAACCGTCGCTAATGCTTTTGACACTATTCTATAGATCGAGATCTCTGAGATCTGAAATCTTAGATCTCGGAGATCAGATCCAGATATTCTAGAGATCGAATTTTTTTTTTTGTGGTTTTTTGTCATTTTTGTATGGATTCTTTGTAAAAAAAATTTGTGATTTTTGTATGATATTCTAGAGATTCTATGTAATTTTTGTTATAACTTTGATCAATTAAGTTTAGTTCGGGTAGTTGATATTAATTTTCACAATGGACAATCATTAATAGCTAATTTCATTATAAAAAATGAATTATCATTTGTAAATTTCATTTGTCAATATGATTTGCAACAAAGTTGTCCCTAAATAGCCACGCAAATACTGTGGCTGTTTTGTCAATTAGATTTGCAATTTAGCGACGGCAAAAAACCATCGCTAATTGATTTTTTGAAAAAAAAATTTAACATTATTTTTATATTAGTGACGGCAAAAAACTGTCGCTAATTGGTTTTTTATTTTAAAAATTATACACTAAAGAGTTTAGCTACGGTAAAAAACCGTGGCTAAGTTTTAGATTTTTTTTATTAGGGACAGCAAAAAACCGTCGCTAACTGATATTTTGAAAAAAAATTATGCACTAAAGAATTTAGCTACGGCAAAAAACCGTGGCTAAGTTTTAAATTATTTTTTTATTAGCAACGGCAAAAAAACCGTAACTAATTGGTTTTTTGAAAAAAAAATTACACTAAAGAATTTAGCTACGGCAATAAACTGTGGCTAAGTTTTAGATTATTTTTTTATTAGCGACGGCAAACAACCGTCGCTAATATTTAAAAATAAAAACACATCACCGATCCGCGTGAAACCTCATCTCAACCGTCAATAACACCAAAAAACTTCAGCTCAATCCAACGCACTAAATCAAACCATGTCACCGATCCGCGTGAAACTAACACAACCAATCCCCTTCAATTACCTCTCTCTATATAAATTTAATTTTTCTCTACAAACCAACTTATACAAAAAATTTCTCTCAACCTGCAGAGAAGAAACCCACAAAGGAGAAGTCCGCCGCCTCCCTCGACACCGATCCCGGCCGCCTCTCTCTCCACTCCCTTCCTCCGCCACCTCCCTAGCTGAAAGAGATCTCAGATCTCGGAGATCAGATCCAGATATTCTATAGATCGAGATCTCGGAGATCAGATCCAGATATTCTATAGATCAGAAAAAAAAAAAAAAAAAAAAAAAAAATTTGTGGTTTTTTGTCATTTTTGTATGGATTCTTTGTAATTTTTTTTGTAATTTTTGTATGATATTCTAGAGATTCTGTGTAATTTTTGTTATAATTTTGATCAATTTAGTTTTGGTAGTTGATATTATTTTCAGAATGGACAATCATTAATAGCTAATTTCATTATAAAAAATGAATTATCATATATAATTTGTAAATTTCGTTTGTCAATATGATTTGCAACAAAGCTGTCCCTAAATAGCCACGACAAATACTGTGGTTGTTTTGTCAATTAGATTTGCAATTTAGCGACGGCAAAAAGCCGTCGATAATTGATTTTTTTTAAAAAATTTAACATTATTTTTATATTAGCGACGGCAAAAAACCGTCGCTAATTGATTTTGAAAAAAAAAAAATTTAAGTCACTAATTGATTTAATTTTTTTTTTTTAAATTAGTGACGGTTTTTGGCCATTGCAAATTAGCGACGGGATAGTTTACCGTTGCTGATTGAAATAGCGACGATTCAAATAGCCACGGTATTGCGACGGTTGTTGTGCCGTTGCTAATTCATTTTAGCAACGGTTGTTGTGCCGTTGCAAATTCATTTTAGCAACGGGTTTTTGACAATTAGCAACGGTTTTTAGCCGTTGCTGAATCGTCTTTTTTTTGTAGTGGAAGTTTAAACTGGTCATGCATTATTTGGGATGAAGATGGTCAAACTAAGGTCGTCAATGTTATAGTGGTTACTTTAGCTTACAAAGGTAGTTTAACAGATGAATTTAATTTTGATGATGAAGAACAAGTACAATACTTTTCCGATCTCCTTTGCTGGGTGTGATGAGAAGGGTTTACTGTATCAGTCCCAGCTACATTTGGGAATGTTGGGAGGCAAGCTTATTATGGTTGATGAAAATCGTGATAATTATGTGGATGTGTGGGTTATGAAGGAATACGGCATAAACGAACCTTGGAGTAAAGATTTTGACATTTTGTCATTCGTAGGCTTTTTGTATGTGAAGTAGCTTGGACGCGGCAAGTTCGATGTTTTTGTCCACTCATTCTGCGAGATGATGGCCAGATTTTAGTAGAGTGGGATAATAAGACCGGATCAAGCAAGGATATTAGCATTCCTGGATTGGATAACCTCTGCAGTATCTTTCATCATTCATTCATAACAGTTCCTCACTAAGCAACTCTAATTGCGCCCTGTGCTAATGCAAAATCTACTAAAGATGAAGAAAAAGATTTGACACCAGAGCGTTGTTACGAGTGTAATAGTTATTGGCATTCGTTGATACAGTGTCCAGGGGCAAGGAAATCAAGTGAAGACAGTAGAAGGTATGTTCCAAAATTAGATGATCACGAAAAGCATACAGAAGATGGACGCTATAAACCCGCAAATGTCAGTAGAAATGGAACAAGGGCTACAAGTAAGAAACTATCAATAGGTGCCAAAAGTTCCGACTTTGAGTGGACTTCTGGAGATACTTCGGTTGTCGACTGTATCACTTCCCCTGATGCTAGATTTGCTGCTCTTGCTCTTGGTGCTAATAAATTTAACATTCTTGAAGACTCGCAAAAAGATGAGGAAGGTGAAACAAGGGAAGATCCCCTAGCCAACAACATAGCTAACAAGAACTCCATTTCAACTCTGCATGATTTCCAAACCAACGAGGCTAAGGAAGTTGCAACTAGTCCTCTCGAAGAGGAGGAGAGATGACAATGACACATTGGTAGTCGATGAGGATGAAATGTGAAGGAAAAAAGATGCAAGAGCAGGAGATTAATGAATCGGCCAAAACTGGATTATATGCCCATGACTGGATCCACTTCGCTCAATCACTCCACAGCTAGAACTGGCAGTACCAATTCAAGCTCAGGGTCGAATGCTCGCTCACCTCACCAAAACTGGGGAAACTCAAGTCAGAACCGAGGAAACTATAATTCCCGGCCGTCCAACCAGAATTGGAGTTCCAACAAAAATTGGAATGTCAGCTCTAGCAACTCAAATTACAACAACAAAGGAGGGCAAAACTATTCTGGGCAGTGGAGACCATCTGCCCCTGCCCCATGCATTCTTTGCAATAGCAGGGATCACCCAACAGGCAAATGTCCATCCAAACCAGCTCTACACTCATTAATGTCCTTGCTTCAAGCAGAACCTTCTAACCCGACAGCATCGAGCTCGAACCCCACCAACAGTGAGACCTCCCAAATGGGAGCTCTACGCAAGCTCAATGCTGTCAAAGGAGAAATGTATGAGCACCCACACAAGAAGGCTTTACAATACATCGACATCACTATCAATGGGTTCCCTTCCCAAGCATTGTTGGACTCCGGAGCGACAGACAATTTTATTGCCCCAGATGAAGCTAGACGTGTGGGTCTGAACTTAGAAGGAGATGTGGGTAAGTTGAAAGCTGTCAACTCTGAGGCAATCTCTATTAATGGTATGGCTAGAGCTGTGCCACTACAGGTTGGTCCATGGGAAGGAAGATCAAACTTCTTGGCCGTTCCACTTGATGATTTTAAGGTGATTCTTGGCCAAGAATTCTTCCGAGGAGCTGCAGCAGGACCATTACCTTTCATGGACTCCTTGGGGTTTTTCGGACCCAGACTACGCATTGTACCAACCTCAATTCGACCAACAACTCATGATAGAATATTGTCGGCGCTCCAAGTCAAGAGGGGCTTGGCCAAAGGAGAAGATACATACTTAGCTGTGGCAAAGCTAGAGATGGAAGATGATACTAGCAAAATCCCTGAGGAAGTTGCCCAAGTTATTGCTGAATTCTGCGAAGTGATGCCGAATGAATTGCCAAAGAATCTACCTCCCAGAATGCTCATTGATCACGAAATTGAGTTAGTCCCTGGTGCCAAGCCACCCGCACGTAGTCCATATCGCATGAGCCCTCCAGAGCTGACCGAATTGAGAACACAACTAGATGGCTTGTTGGAGTCAGGATTCATTCGGCCCTCTAAATCACCTTATGGGGCACCTGTTCTTTTTCAGCGAAAACAGGATGGCAGTCTTCGCCTTTGTGTTGATTATAGAGCCTTGAACAAAGTCACTATAAAGAACAAATACCCGCTGCCGCTCATTGCAGACTTATTCGACCAACTTGGATCCGCCAGATACTTCACAAAACTCGACTTGAGATCAGGTTACCATCAGGTCCGCATTGCTGCTGGTGACGAACCCAAAACTGCTTGTTCTACTAGTTGACAAGATGAACAAACTGAATACTGAGATTTATTGAATGGAACATTACAAAGGTTCAATACATGCTGAACAACATTCATTGAAGGATGACCTAATCTATAATGCCATACTGTTCATTTGGAACAATACAAGAAGTAGAGGAAACAGTAGAAGTAGACAAAGCAGAGATGCCGGAACAGGCGACAAGAGCAGGCTGTGAAGCAGGAAGAACGGACAACTTGTAAAGGCCATTTTCAAGGCTGCCTTGAGCAAGAACCTTCCTCGAATGTGGTTCCTTCACAAAGAAACTATCAGACCAGAATTCAATGAATACATTGTTATCAGAACAAAGTTTAGCAACACTAATCAGGTTGGTTGACAGGGAAGGAATATGAAAAATTTGTTTAAGAAGAAAAGATGAAGATGGACCATGAGACGAAGAAGAAAAATTTAGAGAGCCAACACTCGAAAGGGGAAGAGACATACCATTACCAACAGTGACCTTGTCGGAGCCCATGTAGGGAGAGGAATGAGCAAGAACAGTTTGATCATTGGTTAAGTGATGACTGGCTCCTGAATCCAAGTACCAGCCTTCATTGTGGAAAGGATTTGAAGCTGCGGTTAAGGCAGGCATGCTTGGCTTGAAGTCTGTTGAAGTACCAAATTGCAAAGAACCAGAATGTTGAAAATTAACATCGAATCGATGATAGCAAGCAAGAGCTAGATGTCCATATTTGCCACATAACTGACATTGTGGCCTGTCATTGGACTGCTTATTACTGGGATTATTGGAATGACCACTTTTGTGGACTGTGATTAGAGCCATATTGCTGTCCATATTGGAGGCCAAATTGCTGACCATAGTGCTGTCCATTGAACTGTCTTGCACGACCTCGTCCTCTATTAGACTGGCCACCATAAGTTCTTCCTCTGCCTCGACTAAATGACTGACCATAATACTTACCAAATTGTTGTTTATAACTGGAATTGGCCAGATTTGCTGAAATGGGTGGAATACTATCCACAGAGCCTTGTTGCTCAAGCCTATTTTCAAAGGACAGTAACATACTATGTACAGACTCAAGTGAGATTTGATCATCTCTGACATTGATTGTTGTAACTACTGAGTTATATATATTCAGTGCCTAAACCATTTAGAAGATTCATGATATGATCTTGATCTGAGACTAACTCACCAATGGCTGCTAAATTGTCTGCTACACTCTTGATCTTCATGATATAATCAATCATGGACAGTGATCCTTTCTTAGTAGATTGTAAATCTAATCGTAGTTGCATGATCCTAGCTCTTGAAGAAGAAGAGAAGATTTGTTCTAAAGCCTTTCAGGCTGAAAAAGAAGTGGTGTGACCAATGATTTGAGCCATTATGGCCGGTGTAAGAGATGCATAAATCCAACTTAGGATTGTGCGATCTTGCCTTCTCCAAGCAACAAAAGCAGGATTGATAACTCCTGTACTTAGTTCTTTTGTTGGACAAACCGAAACTCCTTCAATGAAATCTTCAAAACCATTTGCGAAAATTACATTCTCAATTTGAGACTTCCAAAGGATATAATTGGATCTATCTAGCTTTACTGGTAGGGTGTGATTCAGAACTTGATAAGAAGGAGTAGAAGAGACAGTAGATGTCTGACCTGTATTTAGAGAACCAGAAGAAGATTGTGTTTCCATTGATAAGAGAAACTCAGAGCTCTGATACCAAGTTAGAAATGTATGAATCAAATGAAAAACTCTGCTATTGTTATTCAATCTTATTCATTGTAGAGAGCTTTACATGTATTTATATCTATTACAGATTTCATCTAGGAATCAAGAACATCTACTAACAAACTACAGCTCATACTAACAGGTTGTCATAATTCACTAACTGATTACCGGTCATTCTAACAAACTATCCTAGACTCTAACAAACTACTATCCTGAACTATCCTAGACTCTGTCCTGGACTCTGTCTATCAGTTGAAAATTGTGTGCATATATAGATTCACTTATTGAACCATGGATTCACTAATTGAAACATTGAGGAATTTTCCTTTGAATCGAATGGCAGTCTGCTGTGTTTCAGTGCTAGTGGGCACTTGTTCAACTGTGTTAATCAGATACATAGTCTTTTGAACTTCGATTCAATACTAAAATACCAATATAATGTTCAGACTGATAACTCCAATGAAACAAGTCCAACTACTACTTCTATATGGGACACCAAAAGTTGTCCACAGAGCAACCTTTTCGTTCTCGTGCTTTTGATTTTGTCTACTAGGCCTTTTCTGTAATACCTAGCAAGACTAGAAACTCTCTTGATTTGCAATTTTCGATAAATTTCTTCTTGATGGGTGTGGCCTTGACTGATTTTACTCGGTCACAAATACATGATAATCACAAATAAGTATGTTTTTGGAGGTGTGAACTGACTTTACTGGGAACTTAATTAGACCATCATCAAAACCTTGACAACTAGAGAGATAACCAAACAAGGATTCCATGTTTCCAAACAGGAAAATTTTCACAACAAAATGTAGGAGGAGATCACATGGCATTGTAACTTGCCAGCCAACCCAAGACCAAGAAAATCTCTCCATTTCAGTAACTGTCCCTTTTGAAACGACTCTTTTCTAGTGTTTGAATTTTAGTAAATAAATCTCAACTCAATAAACTTCAATCATGGTACATTTGTTATACAAATCTTCTGTTAAAAAAAAAGAAAAACAAAAAAAGTGAAGGACTCTACCTTGCTTTAGATTACAAGTAGCTAAAACAACAAGAGAAGGAAGGCAAATGTGATAAATTGTCAATTCTCTAATCTCATATTTGTAGGAAAAATCCTAGGAAACCATGTTTTTGTAATCAGGTTTTGTAACCATGGTGATGTGGCATGATCTTGAAAAAATGATGAAATCTCCAAAGTGTTTATGTGTATCTCGATGTTGTAAAAAAACCCTCCTCTAATGATGCCACATCATCCTGGTTATAAAACATGGTTACAGAATTTGGTGGTACCAATCTTATAACTACACCGTAAATTTACACGGTACTACCGTGGATAAACAAATGTCCAATTTAGACTCATGGATAATTGAAGTGAACTTACAATTCCAACAAAGCAAATGAGGAGAAAAACATAAAAAAGATAAGAGGATTTTCCAGAGAAGATAATCCAAATCATTATCTCAAAATTTGCATTTACTTCCCTCTATGATTTTAGGTCAGTATCTCGAGAAAGAGATGAATGTGTTGGTTAAAGGAAGTTTACATGTGGTTGTGTATTCTTTGGGATGAAGAGTCTCAGAATAAGGTGGTCAATGTTATAACAGTTAGTTTAGCTCATGAAATTAGTGATGAAGAAGACTGAGTTCAATACTTTCCAATTTCTTTTGCTGGGTGTGATGAGAAAAGTTTACGGGAGCAGTCCCAGCTTCATTTGGTAGTGTTGGTTGGTTGAATACCGAATGCCACATATGGATCATATCACGTTCTATTTATCTTCCAAGCTTTTTACGACAAGTCTATGATTAGATAATTGCCCAGACAACAAGGACTAGTATAAATCACAAAGAAATGGTTGAGGAAACTAGCAGTTATAAACTTGGGATGTGAGTTGGTAGCAGCCGGAAGCACCAATATATGAGGTGCATTTAATACACAATTTTTTTGTGTTTTTTGAAAGGTGGGTTTTTAAGGATCTCATAACTTATTAGAGGAATTCTAAATGTTGAGGAAGCCAGCGAGGAAATCAGCGAGGTTTGGAGAGAGAAGGTGGAGACCGTCCATCTCTCTCGAGATGTGCACATGAAAAATACCGACACGCATTCCAAGAGGGATGGGCAACCCACACTCTTTTCCTCGCCCATTTCCTCGCTGGCTAGAATCACTGTGCAATCTGTAAGTCAACACCCATTAAAAAGTAATCATGTCACATATGAGATTCGAAAGTAGGACGTGAGGGATAAACCCACGCATCCCTAACCACTAGGCCATAACACCATTGGCTAATACACAAATTTCACTTTCACTATTGTACATCATCTAATCCAAACGACCATTTTTTTTAAAATATGTCAAAATTTTATGAAATATTTCATATTGTAGGGTTACCGAATGAAATATTCTAGCCAGCGAGGAAATGGGCGAGGAAAGGAGAAAGGGAGAGCGGGAACCGCCCATCCCCCTTGGAATGCATGCCAACATTTTTTTACACGCATCCCGAGGAGGATTGACAGTCCCCTCCTTCACTCTCTCCCTCCCTCGCTGGCTTCCTCGCCATTTAGAATTCCTGTTATTTTTTATGAGGGGAATTTCGATAAAAGAAAGTTGTTTCAATCTCTATATATTTTTAATATTAAAATCTTGTTATGAGTGATTCTTACCAGACATGTGTGCAAGATGAGCTTTGCTACAGAGCGAGGGAGGGAGCGAGGGAGGGAGCGAGGGAAAGGGGCGAGGGATGGGTGTAACCACCCATCCTCCTCGGGATGAGTGCATCGTGTTGGAGATGCGTGCAGGTGCTCATCGCGAGGAAGATGGGTGGTTACACCCATCCCTCGCTCCCTTTCCCTCGACCCCTCCCTCGACCCCTAGAATTTTCCGTGCAAGATTTTTATATAGTATCTCATAGTTTTAAATGAATAACTTATTAAATTTAAAGTTACAACCAAGATTTTTGCATTTTTTTCACACAAAACAAAATATTTCATTAAAATTTTCTTTAAATGGACGGAAATTAACTCAAAAAACCGAAATCACAATCCTTAATCCTTATTAGCAGTAATACCATAGACCATGTGGCTCCTGGCTACAGTTGGTTGCCACCATCATCTTCGAACCATCCATCGACTTGACGCTTCGTCTCTTTCTCTCGATTTCTCGCTCTTCTCCTCCTCCTCTCACTTCCTTGGCCCCAAAGGAGGAGAAGAGAAAATCGAATTCTACCACAACAACACACCGCCCAATTTCGCTCTCCTAATTTCTAGGGTTCGTTCTCTCTTCTCTCCCGCGCGTTCAATTTCGTCTCTCATTCAACTCCTCAATCGTCCACACGACGTCGTGAATCGCAAGGAAGTAGATCTGATTCTTGCTCTTGTTTGATTCCTTCTTCTAATTTTCAAGCTCGTTCGTCGGCATTGTTGCCTCGAATTTTAATTGATCCAGCCAGGTGAGTCTGTCATGGTTTTGATTTTTGTTTTTGCTTTGAATTTTTGCTTTTACGTGTTTGTTTTCTTGTTAGGGTTTTTGAATTGTAAGTTAGGTAACAATGTAGAGGTTCTTTTTGATATTTCAAGTTTTCTATTCACTTTTCTTGACGTGTTCGTTCGATGGTTCTTATTGCTTTTACCTGATAACTACGTTTAGAACAAATTGAGTGGTTTAGAGTGTAGAGAGATGTTTGCCGCATTGTTTCAGTAGATTTTCAGGTCAGCAGCTTGTTGTTGTTTTTCAAAATTCTGGTTTGGCTTTTTGATTACTTGAATTATTGCTAATCTGCAGATTATAGATTGAATTACAATTGTTGGTGAAGAAGAAGGCAGGGGTTAGTAGTGTCAGATGGTCTAAGAAGGTGAATACATTTGTAGAACGGTAGAAGTTATTTGTGATTTTTGTGTCTTAATTCATGAATTTGTATCATTTTGTTTCTCACAAAGAGCTATTGTCTGGTGGAATTCTACTTTTATGTTTGTGGCAGCAGCAGAATGATTACAATGGGATACCACCGTTGTTGTTGTTGTTGTTGTTGTTGTTGGCATGTTGGAATTTATGTTTAGAAATTAAGGAGGAGATCAAGGTACACATTGGGCATGCATACATTGCTTATTCACATAAGATTTAATTACTACTTATATTTTTTCTTCAACGCTGACTACCTGAATCTTATTTATTTATTTAATTACTACCTGAATCTTGTTGTGAGTCATGACCTGCGGTATGGGATATCCAACATGTTGATTTATGTGTCTTTTTATGTTCCAAGCTTGTTCATGCAGTTCTCATCTCGAGTTCTGATATTGAGCTAGTTTGAGATCAACAAGTGTTGCATTTTAATGCTGGTCGCTGTTGATGTTGATATCATTGTGAAAAGTTTTTTGGGGGATCGTTCAGGAGTTTGATCGAGTCTTGGTTTTATCTCTTTCACATTGACAATACAAGTTGGTGACCGGTATTGATGAATAGTCAAATAGGCACCTTATATGTTCCTTTTAATTGAAAGTAGAGGAAATCGTGAGTAATCTTTTGCTATTACAAATACTTTAGAGGTAAGATATAGTTATCTTGTTGAAGATCATTTCTTGAAATAACTTGTTATAACTACTGTTGCTATGTGCTTAGCTTTCATTTATTTACATGTTTATGATATGTTTTAGTTGGATAGTTGATGCATGTAAGGCTTATGCCTTGAGGCATGGGCCCCCAGTGCTTCAAGCGTTGACTAATCTTATGGATAATCACTGTGATGCTAATTTTTTGATGAAAGTCAATTTATTTATGCTCTACCAACGCCTCTTAAATTTTCTATTAAGGGAGTATCCTTCAAAATCCATTGGAACATCACTTATCTTAATTGAGATGCTAAAAATCTTAACCACAGTCTTATACACATCCTATAAAACTAATTGGCTGAGAATCAAATATTTTTAATCTAAGATACACTCCCTATAATGTAATTTCTAGTGATACATTCCAGATTGGCTGTTCAACCATTTTCCAGCTTGCTTCGTTTTATTCTAGTAAAATTCTAGGATGTCTTTGGCTGAAATGTTTTGCGACCCTATAAAATAAAAATGACTTGAACTGAGCCATGTGATCAATTGAAGCTCTGTAGTGTGCCTTTATCATTTAATCATGCTATCTTTACGGTGGCGATGTTTCAGTATTTAGGGGCTTGTTTAATTTGTGGTTGAAATTGGTTACCTGTTTTGAATATTTCATGATAACTGATGGTTGCATACAATATTTAGGTTTCTTTGGTCTCAATGGTATGCACATTTGAAAAGGGGCGGATGTCAGCCATGCTTAGGCTTTTGGGTAATGGACATTACCCTGAACCAACTACAGGTATGTTAGCTACAACATTAGAATGCTGGAAAACTTGATCTTTTGACATGGATGTGATATGAACCTAATATGATGTTGTTTGCTTAGATACTTATAAATTTCAATCTTTTCCTTTCCTATATTATTGGTTAGACTCACTACTGAGGGGCCCTTTTTTCCGTGTGCGCGCATGAATGTAAAAACCTTCGCAAATGTAGATTATGTTGGTTTAGACACATCTAGTATCATACAATTCACCTTGCAATGTCATTGCAAGCTCAATGTGCTTTGCTCTGCAGCAAAAGATTGTGTGAGAAAAAAAGTTGTGGGCAAAAAAGAAGCTTTATCTCATGAAGAACTAAGGGTGTCTTTGGTTGGTGGAATCTCATTCCAATGTAATGTAGGTGAATGGAGTGATAGGAAAAGAAAAAAGGTTCCCATGTACGTAGGAATCACTCCTCGCTCTTTCTAAATAATCCAGTTCCCATATTTTATGAGAAACATGGGAATGTGATTCGTATATTGTGTTGATAAACTTAGGCTTTTGTATGATACCACTCTTGAAAAAGGCTTTGAGATGGGTTGGGGAAATGAAATTCCATACAACTATATGTACCGTGAAATGTTGGTCTTAATGGACTCCTATTGTATTTTCCATGAATTCTGATCAATCTGGAGCACTAAGGGCCTTATTTAACCTCATACTTATGAGGTTTAAGTTGGGCAGTGGATGAATGCTACTTGGAGCTAATTCAACGGATTTTGAGCTCTTCCAGAATATATATGATCAGTCAAAAATGTATTCTGTTGAAGGCCTGAGGTCAAAAAACTGAATGAGGAAAACAAGGGATTTGTAGAGACTATTGTATTGAATAAAGCATGGTGAAAACAAAAAACTAAAATTGAGGTTTTAACAGAGAAATTGGGACATCTTATAGCAATACTTTGCAAAGCAAGACAAATGCTGAAAACCCATTAAAAGCTGGAAAGAGAAAGAGAACGAACAATTCTTCATTTTTTCCAAGCTGGTCCCGAATAATGAAAAACTCGCAAAAGTCGCACTGGGCAGATCTTGAATTGTGCTATCCACTGGTGAACCATTCTTCATTGTCAATGGGAATATCCGGTATGGAAATATGACAATTTTTTAAAGAAACTTGATGAATCCCTGGTTGGTAGAGTCGCTTTTGAGGGGCTGGAGAATGTCACACATCTCTCATCTAAAAGAAGTTATGCCATTTTTTATTTATTGAAGTATTTGAAGTAGCAAAGCTTAGGAATACTGAAAGAAAAGGGCATGAAATTTGGGTAAGTGATGATGGAAATTTTAGCATTGCTATGGCATTGGGTGCCACCACATCCATCATTCAAATTTGGTAGTAAAATGGGTGTCCATTTATACATGTTCCTAAGTGGGCATCAAACAATTCAGTTCAAGCTTTAATGTAGTCAAGTTTTCTCAAAACTGTGGGTAAAGTCACACTGGCGGAAACCATACTACCTGGTTTGCCATTATACTGCAGCTGTTCTCATAGAAGTTAGAGGATATACCATGTAGTCAAGATATCATTTGGTAAATTGTGTTTAAGTGGATAAGAGATGGGAAGTCTTATGGATCAAAGACCTAGATGTGAATCAGTGTTACTGGGGTAGTGCTTGTTGCATTTTGGAGAAACGTTAAATTATGGAGGAGGGTTGTCGTCTTGAAGTTTAGGGGAATCTGTCATCAAATATGGTTAAAATGAACTTGTTGGTGTGTTGTTTTCGAGATAGAATGAAGTATGATCAAGACGAATTTTCTCTTTGCTTCTGTTTTGGTTTTTTCTATCTTTTATGTATATTTGTATATTAAATAAACTACTGCACATTTTCTAACAAATTGAGGCTACATGTTTGACAGAGCATGCTCAATTTGGTTTGCAACTTCAAGAATGTGGCTAGTGATGCAAGGAAATTGGTGATGGAAGTTTTTGGCATTGGGACATGATCTTTCCTTTGCTTCACATGGTCCATTTTGTTAATTTGGTTTTGATGTTTTAAAAACATCATGTATAAACCCTAAACTCTCTTTGGGGTTGTGGTTTTATCTTTGTTTATCCTTTCTTTGTATCCTCTTCTCCAATTAATAGAATGTCACCTCTTATTCAGAAAAGAAAAAATTAGTAATAAATAAGAAACTATATTTATATATTTTTATTTCTGTAAACATGGATTTGTCTCATGTTTATAACTGAGATCACTTACTTATTTGCTGACCTGGCAGTATTTCTGTGTGATGCAAGTATCATATCTTTCCTAGTTACCTGATGTTGTCAATCTTTATGGCAGATGAAACTGGCCATGAGAGATTAGCTGCTAAATCCATCCATAGGGCGTTTACTGAGGCTGATGAAGCAAATTTACTGGCAGAAGAAGGTAGATTTCCCCTGTTAGTTAAATGTTTGTTTTTAGGTACAGAAATATCTTAGTGATTTGTCTTGAAATAATTTTTTTTTCTTTTTCTTTTAGTGTTCCATGGTAACCGCCATGGTTTATGTTACTTGTTTGCCTACAAGCTATTCAACAGTGCCTCATATTAGAAGAAACACAATCCTGATTTCATGGTTCTTAAGCTTGCTTTTTATTTTATTTTAAAAAGACACCTTTTTTTTTATTGAAAAGGCAAATGAGTACAAACTTAAGCTTGCTCGTTAGACGCTACGCTACCTTAATTTTTCATGAGTAGGCTTTACTTGTTGCTCTGTTTGATGTCAAGATTTTCCTAATTGCCTTTTCTTCCTCCACAGATATGCATGTCTTTGATTGCAAGCCGATGGTGGATCCCTTGCACTTGGTACTGTTCACTAAATTGGTATTTTTGAGTTTGCGTCAACTCATTTAGCCACATTATTGTGGAAAATTTTTTAACTTTGCATCACTATGTTATAGAATACCTTTTTTAAGGTTTATTTAGAAAATTTGAATACTTCAACACCACTTTTCTATTTTTGGACCTTTCCTTCATCAGGACCATTTTTTTTCTATGTAACAATGACACTCTACTTCTACCGAAAAAAACGTGTGTCGACATGTATATTATCGGATACTCGTATCGACACTCACGGATACCCTTTTCGATACTCCATGCCTAGATCATCAACTTATTCACTCATATTTTTCAACTGTATACTGATGTTACAAGCATATTATGGCAAATTAGTAGTACATGAGTAGCAATATTGACCTACAAGTGAATGAATATGAGTAATAGTTTAAAACTTATTTCTAAAAAGTAAATTATAATAAAATGTACAAGCGTTTTCATTAGCATTGTGTTTTTTCTGGCCATCGTGTATCACTTCATATCCGTGTTGGATACCGATACTCGTATCCATGTCGTTGTTATAGGTTTTTATACATCTTTCATAAATTACCTTGGGATGCAATCGCAAATGGCTACTAACACTATTCTAGATTTGCATTGAAGTATTCGTGCATTCACTCTGAATATTTAATTAAAGAATTTTGTTCTTTGGAGCATCACTCTAGGACATACCTACCACTGGCTTATAAGGTTGAAATGTTTAGAAATAATATTTCGTAGACTAGGAAGTTGACATATGGGCTGGTGCTCAACGTGATGTCCTTAAGAATCTTATAAATGCTAATATATGACAATTACATGGGTACGAGTATCAATATCTGACGTGGATACAAGGTGTCGGACATGTCATCGAAAATATACAATACGGGGTATGTTAAGGACACATTTGTACAGTTTAGTATTATTACTAATTCATCATAATATGCTTTAAACATTTGTAAAGAATCAAAACATTTTAAAGATATATGAAAAAATTGATGATTTAAGCATAGTGTATCTTACCGGAGTATCCGTAAGTGCCGACACGAATATTGGTAAATAGATTGTCGTTGTTACATAGGTAAAGGGTGGAAGTCTAACAAATCGAAACTAAAGTACAAGGTGTATTGTCAAAGCAAGATGCACTGCAATGCAAACCAGGTGCACATAACCCATCAAGTTTGCATAAGCGCATATCAAGCTTCACTAGAGCCTTTACACAACAACACAATAAGTATTAAGATTGAAGAGAGAAGATGAAATGTCACTGAAACAAGATACAGATGTCATCTTAGGACTCTATGGCCCTATCAAACAAAATATAGAAGGGATACATTCATAATCTTTTGCAGTGAATCGTCCCATTTCCACATTTTTTCACTGAGAGAGACACTTGTATTTCAGATCTGCATTTGTCATTGAAAATACACAATTCTCTCTTCCCAAATCAACCACATAACTGTGTGGAATTATATACCATAACCACTCCCCCAGTAGAGTCCGATTATACTTCCAAGTGGACAACCGATCTTGGAATAAAAAATGAATCCCTTGTTGTACCTGAATTCATCCAAAACCTCCGTCAAATGGACTGCGCAAACCCAGAGCTAAGGAACAAATTATGGTTAGACTCAAGAACCTTGTCTGCCTAAATAAAGTGGGGGATCAAAATGATGTTTTTACCTTCTTTGTAATTATTTATTGTTGAATTCAACTGATCTGATGTTTATGTACTATCTTCAAAATACTGATTGGCTAAATTTTCAAAATGACATTTTTTTGGGTATGTTTATGAGAAAGAAGCAACTTTGAGAACATCTCTTATGATTTATGCATGAGTCCTATCTAGTATTTCCAATCTATATTCATTTTTACATTGGTGATGTGGTGTCATTGGTTTACACCATTTGACTTTTCAAAAAGTTATGTATTGAAAAGACCCTTGACTCAATGAAAACATGCCATGTCAGCGATTGTCAAAATGAATGAATGTAGATTTTGGATGATAGAGTTTTCCTTTTTGCATGGATAGACATACATATTCCCCCCTTTATCTTTTAATTTATATGTAAGCCTTTTTATCTTTTAATTTATATATAAGCCTCTGATAGTTCATATTCTTTCTAAAGGTTTGTTGCAAAAACTGTAAAAAACCGGTCAAAGCTAGTCAATATGCAACTCATGCAGGTGTGTACCTCTCCCTTTTATCATGTGTTATTTGAATATGCTGTTTACAACTGTCATTCTTCTTTATGCGATATATTGGTTCTACATCATAGGTAATGATGGAAATTGTTTCTTCTAATTGGACTTTACATTTAAAATTCTTCAATCATCCTGTGAAAAATGTAGAGGTCCATGGACTTTACACCTTTTGTAGTGCATTTCCTTCTTTCATTTTGACGGTCTCTTATCTTATCCCGTGGTCCGTTCAAAAAAAAAATTTATATATTCTGCAGTTCATGTGTGCATCATGGGGATGGTAATTGTATAGTATCCATTCCATTGGAAAATGACACATTTTCTTCATCAAGAGAGGAATGTAAGGTGCAGAAGTGTAAAATAACAACATGGACATCCTGGTAGCCAGCATGCTTGTTTTAAGAAAGACGTGTTGATATGCACACTCCAATTAAAACGGGCATTCAGATTTAATCAAAATTAGATTACTTTTGATATTTAAGAACTACAATTTCTTTGTGGTGTCCTGACAATGATTTGTTGGGATAGTCTGAGAATTTTAGTTGTTTCACGGAAATGAAGTTTCCTAATTTCTGCAGAGCGTTGTAGAACATTAAATTCTACCGAAGAAACTTTTTTTGAGCTCAATGGTGGTACAGGACATAAGAAGCGTCCACGAAAGGGGAGGAAAAAGTTGCAAACAGCTCATGAGAGTATCCTATTATTTTCTATCTATCACTTCTTTTTCCAACGTTGAAACGTGAGTGTAATGATATTGGAGACTATTCATCATTTCTATACTGAGATTAGAGCATTTTTTTTTACGTCCGTGTAGTGTTTTTGTCTTTCTTACCATGGTACCCTTTTATTCAAATGATTGTTTTTGTAAAATCACTTGGAGAATGCAATATTTAAAAGGGCTAACTCAGGAACCGAGGCGATTGGGGCTTTCAAAATGTCAGGGTAGCCTCAAAACGTAAGCCTTTGTTATGCCTTAATTAAAAAAAAAAAAAATTATATATATATATATATATATATATATATATATATATATGAACATCTGTGCATAAGAAGACATCTAATTAATCACCAAAGGGAAGAATTGCTTTTATCTCTATCACCAACACTGCTAAGCTAAATTCTCCAGGTCTTAAGTTGCAGATATTCAGAGTAATCTCATGATTTACTTTTTTTGTTCATATGGTCTCCTTGTATCTATATACATTATTTCTTCTCCTTAAGATTTCATAGAGCAAGGTACAACAGTCAGGGAGCAAGAAAGATTTGGGACCATTGGTGGGGAGAATACTGCTGCTTCAGAACCAAATGCGGGTGATCTACCTGGGACGACTTCTTTTTCTAAAGAAACAAAAAGTATTTTTTTTCCCCTGTATCATGCATTTTTCGGAATGCTGATGCTATCTACTTATATTGTATCACCTTTTTATTTCCACATGGATATAGTAGATAGAAGTTAATTGTATCACACTTTGGCACACTAAGAGCTTATGGTCTGATGTGCTATTCCGTGATATTCTAATTCACATAACTGTACCTTTGGTTTAATTTCTTAGGCTAAAAAACAAACTACGATATTTATGACGTACAAAGGGTATGCCATATTCTCCTTTGTGATATTGGTACGACAAAATCGTGATACCTACTACAATTTATAAGTGGTTCACATCAAGGTTCAACAAATGAAATTACATCAGTAATCCATTAGAATAAACTACTATAAGTTGGGTACAATGGGATAGTATGGAATTGGCCATATAGAAAACCCAACCCAAGTTGTGTTTTAATGGCAACAAATGTGGCTTTTTAAGCCATGAGTTGCATGGCCTGTATAAATCTTTAATTATGTCCTGAGAAGCACCTTTTTTAGGATCTGGATAGCACTTACACTCCTATATACATATAATACAGAGTACTTGGTCCTCTATCTCTCAAATTATATTGTATCATTTATATGTGATCTAATTAATAAAAGTGTTTTCATCAGTAAGAAATTTCTCTGTAATAACCTTTATGTTTAACTTCATTCTTTGGGAGGTTCATTTATGTTGTGAATGCTTTTTGTGTGTGTGTGTGTGTGTATTGTTTGTTCATCAGGGTAAAATGGAAATGCTTATCAGAGTTGTTACCAATTTGAAACTCATTTAACCTTTATGTTCGTCTTCAGGAAATGCACCTTCTTTAGGTGGGCTTTCCGTAATAGATGGTTCGGCCATAAGTCCTGGAAGTAAGAATTGGCCAACGGTTGTGAGTCCTTCAGGAAAGCGCACCAAGTTGTATGCTCACATTATCTACTTGACTATAAATTAATTATCTGCTGCATAGCTTTCAGCTCTCCAACAATTTCTTATGTTTAACCATTTCATCTTATAGGATTGTTACTTGTTATGGTAACATGACATGGGCAGAGCTATGCAGCTGTACTTTATTCTGTATTATCTTTTCTAGTTGGAGCTCAGAAGCTCCCAGGAGATAGATTATTAGAGTTGATGTGATTTTCTTCGTCTGTTCTTGTAGGATAGCAGCCGAGGATCTATTAACATCAGACGGTCTAAAAACTGCAAGTGGCACAAACTCTCAGGAGGCTTTTATTTGTAAGGAAACTTCACATTTTTTGAAGTTATTATCAGCAACTAAATTTTGATAGTTTGAACCATTTATATGAACTTCCTTAAGACAAATTTTGTAGTTCAAATGAACCTGGAATAGCACAAACAAACTACAAGTTATTAATTCCTTTTCGAAATAAAAAGAAAAATTGATTTTTCCGTCAAAACCAGAATATCGATAAAGCATTCCCTGGACCATTTTCATGAAAAATTAAGATGCATTCGCGCGCGTGGGGGTGTCTTGAAAGAGAAGTAAATGAAACATCTGCATAACTTTCTAGATAGAGGATGCGAGTTTCATCCTCTATGTTCCATGTCATGAATTAGTAATGGCATGCTATCTTGACAAGTATCTCATGGTTTCATGAATCTGATTCAAGATTGAATCTAGGGGCCCCAAGCCTTTGTTACAAGAAATATTGATTGAAACTGTAGTTAGACATTGGCCAAACATACTATGGCATAGGGGTCTTTGAGAGATTTTTTTTTTCTGTTTTTTATTTGTTGGAAAAAGCTTCACAAGCAACTTAAAACTAAAAGGTTAATTAAAGTTATAATAGTCACTTGCATCGATCTTAGAGCATCTTCAAGGTGAAAGGTTAACAAATTAATATAATCAAATGAAAGAACAAACCTAGTTGTGGTAACATGATAGAAGATGTTAACATTTTGAGAAATGATTCATATCTGATATTATATGTTTCAACTTCAAGTTATTATTGTTTTGTACTGTGCGGTTTATGAATTAACTTTCACAGATGAATGACTCAGGTCCTCCGTTACCTCTTGCAAGTAAAATGTATACCTCACATAGAAATCTTCGTCTGCGATCTGCACTCAATCATCTTTATCATGAAGCATCACTGAGAACACAATCTGGTGATTCCCCAAGTCCACTACTAGCACAGGAAAATGTGATGCTACCACCACAGGTTTCTTCACCGAAGAATTTGTCACATGATTCAGAATCAGACGTCCTGCCTCAAAAGGTCTGCAGTTTAGTTTATTTGTGTCATCTGCACATGTTTGATTTGATTGAACCTTCATGATAAGTGATTGCGTTGCAATGGGTTTATCTGGAAAGAGTAACCTATTTGATGTACAAACATGATTATGTCATATATACTAGTGTAATGCCCGAGCCGTTGCATGATAGATTTGAATGTCAACTTTCACAAAAAATTTCGGAAAAAAAAAGTTTACAAATTTTTTACATTAATACCCCCACATAACTCATCAAATTCATTAAGCAGCTAAATATACCCTATTGATAGCCATGTTATTCATACAAGTATCTATAGTCATCGTATTCTTGACCACCCTTAGATTTTCATCATTCCATTAAAATTTGGAAGAAAAAAAAATCCAAATATTGAGTATGAAAGCTTTCACTTTATCCATCCAACTAATATTTGATGTATGCTACGATGTTTAGAAAAGTCAGAAAACTTGTTTGGAGATTGCTCCCTTATGCTATTTTTTTTGGACCTCATGGAATGAATGAATAGAAGCAATGATTTAGGAACTGCGCATGTAGCTCTTGTCTTTCTGTTCAGATTGGCATACGCAGGAAAAAAGTTTAATGGAGGGGGGCTCTTTTGTTTTTGGTTTTGTTTTTTCCCGCCGGGAGAGGGTGGGGGGGTGTCCTTGCACATTTAGCTATTCTTTCCTGTTGTGACTTGTGAGATGCTTTTTCATTAACGAATAAATTCTCTGCATTGAGGTGCAGCTAACTTATGTTCTTTTTATAACAAACAGAGAGATACATATGTCCCATCTGCTGTTCGAAAACCTGATCAGGTTCTGGCACAAACTTCGGAGTTGTGCTTAGAAAATTCTCCTGGGTACTCATCAACTGTGAATTCATCTAATCAACTCCGAGATAAAAACTTCTCAAGACCAGCAGTCCCTGTTGATACCGCTGCTAGGGGAACGATAAGAAGTAGATATCTTCCAACAGCTTATTCTTATCCTAGCAACTCTGGTATTCTCTCGACCATTTTGAGTATGATTTCATCTTGTGGTATCTTCATTTCCAGAAATGTAATATTGTATATTTGTAGAATAAAATACCCTTCATATATGAGTTTAAAGGGATTATTTGCTCACTTAACTATTTCTCATTCACAGATTGGCATTATTGAAATTCCTTCTCTCTCCTTTAGTGATACCTGGATTTCTTATTTTCAAATAGCATGTATATGATTTCAATATGTACTGTATATGTATCAGCATCTCTTGTCTTTTAGTATATATTTATGTAAGCAGGCAGTGGGTTTGCACGTGGGTATCTATTTATTTATATACAACACACGTTTATAGGCTCAACTTGAGAATCATCACTAACAGTGTTATTTAGAACACGATTTTGTTTCTAATCTCAGTTCTTTTGGAATTCTGCCAAAACTCACTGGTTTAGTCCGGTTAACGATTTTTGCCCAAATCCAAACCATGAACAACCCTACTATTTTTATTTATTTTGTGGGTAATAAATGCTTTTAGCATATGGAGTTTCGTATATGTTCAAGTTCTATTTTTCAAAAAATTAGCATATCGGTACTCCTGACAAGATAGTTTATTAATGTTATTATTATTTCACTATTGAAGTTATTTTAGTTATTATTTTTATTTATTTCAGTTATGGATACCTGGTAGGTTGCGAGAACATTGTTTGATGGAGGAGGATTGAGGACAAGAATAACTCTCTTGTTTCCCTCTTTGCGAAGAGAAAATTAAAAAAAAACATACAGAAAAACAGTCGGTAGTCTCTTAGAAGAAGAAGAAGAAGAAGAGGAAGAGGAAGAGGAAGAGGAAGGAGAGGAGTGCAGTGGAGGAGACAAACGGGAAACTACAGCGGTGATGGAAGAAGAACTCCCAGTGATGGAGGAGGAATTGGTGATGGCAGAAGAGGAGGAACTGGTGATGGAGGAGCTGGTGCGGAGAGGAGAAGACGAAGGCGAGTTGCACAGCGAAGGAGACGAAAGCGGAGGAGGAAGTGCTCTAAAATTGGAGAAGAAGACCAAATTTAGATGCTATTTGCACTGAAGCCAAAAAAAAAAAAAAATTGTCTGTGTCCAGACTGAGTCTTGACTGTGTCAGGCACATGTTTGACTGGGTCAGCTGCCCTGACACGTTGCGAATACATGTCAGGTGCATGTCCATGCCCAACACATGTCCAACTCGAATACAAGGTTTTTTTTTTTTTTGTTTTTTCAGAGAGTCTGTGCATCCTTGCATTTCATAATTCTAGCTTTCTCCTAGATGAGAAATTACCTGTTTATATTTTGTGCAAAACTTCAAGACCACAGATATTGTGTTCTACTACCTGCATCCAAGTCATTCCAACATACTATCTTGTTTGTATAGATTCTGAATATTTGGGAAAGTGACATTTCCTACATAATTTAAGTGGTTGATGGTTTTACAGGGACTTCTATGACAAGCATACAACAGTCAAATGGAAGCGTACCTGTCATATAATAGAATGATTGAGTAAGAAGTGACCAAAAGACGCTACAACTGCTCCAATTCTTGATTTCTGAAGTCCGTCATTCACAGTTGGTAACAGCCATTCGGATTAATTTTGTTTTCATAGTTAAAACTGAACATATACCCTGTTGATAAATTTTGCATTTAAGGGGGCTGAATAGACTTTCATTGTATAGAAATCTTATCAAGTTATATAAATGACAATTTCATGCCCTCTGAACAATGAAGGCAGAAAACTTTGAAGTGGCTGATGCTCTTCTTGTTTATGCTCATTATCTGTGATTATTAATCCTAGATGACACATGCATCATGGTAGTAACTTATATATCTGTCACCTAAATCCTGTGTACTCTTTGAGCTTGGGTATAGCATGCAATTCCAGAAGCGATTGAGTTTCTGGATGATCTCATCCTATGCAGAACCAGTGGACTCCGCAAGTCTGTATCAGAATACGGCAATCTGTAAGTATAACTTGGTAAGATTAGATGACAATGATGATGATATAGTTGCATTATTTGTTGTAGTTTCTTGACCAAGTGAGCTGCTGACTTGAGCTATCTAAATCTCTGCTTCTTACTGATTTATGAAACTCACATCTTACCCACGCCACGTACTGGGATCTCCTAACCTAATCAAAGAAACACAATGTGGATGAGGAAATACTTTTGACATGTAAGTCTAGAACTTTTGTAACTAACCAAAATGATAGATTACATCATCCCAGGAGGGATAAGGGTTATGTCTAACAGAAATATTTGTTCCATTTTGATTAGTTTGTAGTGGAAAAGTTGGTGGATGCTAAGTCATAGTCCATCCATCCATTAAGAACTTGGTTGTGTCCATGACTTCTTGGTTCCATTAACAGAAGTATCTGAAGACCATGAGTTCATGTATTCACCTAACTTTGCTATACGTGGGAAAGAGTTGCTTGATCTATTAGGTTATAGAACTCATTAGTATATGCAATAATTGAACAAATAAATAGATTATTCTAAACATATTACCTATACAAACACTACATATAAATACTTGAATTCGTTATCTTGATGTAGCATTCAACACGACTATAAAAGATAAGCTGTGTGTAAAGGTTGAATTTGATTTTAGAGTAAGATTAAGTGATGAAAAAAGAAAAAACTGCCACAGGTGTATCACTTGAGTTGATAGAGGTGTAGCGGATGAAATCACACGTCATGGTTAAAAAAAAAAAACACTTAACATACCCCTTATTGGAAAAAGTTTTCAAATGACTAAAATAGCTTTTATAAAGGTCAAATTGAATTCAAAAAGTGTTTTATAAGCCATCAACAAGGAATGTGATTTCTCAAAATATGTTAAAATTTTACGAAATTATTCCTAGTTACCAAAATATCTTTGGAAATTTTCATGAAAAAAATATATTTTTTATTCTCCACGTAATTATGAAATATGTAGTTTGTATGACAATATGAATCGTACGAGACTTTTTATGTAGTATTTAATAATTTAAAATGCATAATGTATATTGTTAAATTTGAAATTACAATTTACATTTTTTTTTTATACAAAACAAAATATTTCTTAAATTCAGGGATGAAAAACGAAATCACAATCCTTGGCCATAAGTTGTTGCGAACACAGCCATAAATAGTGACATCGTAGATAGTATTTTTTGTGGTGTATAATATGCTCAAAGTAGGTATTCCCAGCGAACATGTTTTCGTTGAATTTAAGTACTCCTAGTGAGATGGTTGGGATGTCTAATCTCTCCCCCACTTATTGACTTGCCAATGAGTTCACTAAGTAGCAGGAGACAGTGGGGCTCCATCAAATCTCAATCTCTCTCACTTTTTGAAGAAGTCAATTTATATAAATAATTGTCAGCTTGAAATGAAATAGACTATCCGCTTCAATTATGAACTTTTATGATATAATTGGAATGAAATAGGTAATGAAATAGGTACTTTTCTTAGAAACGAAGCAAGAATTATTAGTAATAGTGTTGGTTAGTACATGTTTCTTTCTTGATGTTTTGAGGCCTTGTTTATGGAAGAATAAAGTGTGGCTAAATAAAGCGAAAAAAGAAGGTACGAGGAAGGAACAAGGAGTAGTTGGGTGCCGGAACCCTGTAAGGATCAAGAGTGTAACACTAAGGTGGTGTTTTTTTTTTTTTTTTTGTTTTTTTCAAGTGTTCAGAAGCTAGTTATAAGCTGTAAAATAATGTATTTTGTTTTTAAGTGTTGATTTGAAGTTTTTTATATTTTGGTCCACCACCATAACTCTTACCGTCATCACAAATCACTAATATAAATTCATTTTCTTCATTTGTTTTCTTTCCTTCAAACATCATAGAGATTTCCCTTCCACTACCACTAAAAACAATCTTATATCCATTTTCATTTCTCATAAAATATCGAGATAAAGAAGGAAATGAAGAAGATGAGGAAGGGAAGAGAGGGTGGTGGCAACACTTCTCGCATGATAGTGAAGAGGTAGATAAGAGGGCATAGTTGGTGGAGAATACAAATAACACAGTAATCATTAGAAATTTGTTGTGAAGTTATTATTGGAATAAATTTTTATTAAGAATTCATTGATAAGTGATCAACACCTCGTGGCTTACTCCAATCAGAAGTTCAATTTTTAATCAGAACTAAAAAAACAAATACACTAAACAGAGTGTCACATTTCTTATTAAAACTTATGACTATTAGAACCAAAAGCAAACACCCTCCAAAACTAGAAAAGTTGGGTGCCGCATCCAATAGGTTGAGAAATGATCCAACTTGAATGTATCAAATAAGCGACCAATAAATATCACTGTGATGCCGAAAATATTTGGAAATCAGGGTTTTGTAACTAGGTTGATGTGATGATGCTGATGCAATTCCTTAAAGGGTACAATGTCTGAATCTTAATCGGATAGTGCTCTCTAGGGTTGCTCTAATAAAAATTTCTCGCAACAAATGGTCGTCTAATCCATTTTGTTAATTATTGTTTTGTTCCCTGGCCATCCAGGCACGCCATTCTCACTTTCACTTATTTGACCAACAGTTTGAAGCATGTTTTTTATTTTTTTTGATAAAACATACTTGCTATTAATTAAAAGTTATAATTACAAACGGATGATCATGAATTCTTCGCTAGGATGGAGCATGTTATAATAAGTGATTTCTTTGCTTGGTTTTCCTGTATTTTGATTACAGTGGCGAAGAAAGCTTAGTTCATCTCGCGATGATAACAACGCAAAAGCATGTTTTGATTTTGACACAATTGGAATTTCTTCTGTCTCAAAATTTTTCTTTTTCTTTTTGTTCAAAATTTTCGATTATTTAGATGTTTTCTCTAATTGACTTATCTTCCAAATATTCTCTCCTATTTAGAGAAAGCTTAGCTTATCTCGCGAAGATGAACATGAAAACACTCACTCACTTGTTTTGATTACCTTAAAAAAAAATCGAAAAAGTGCGTAACCAACATACAAAACTTGGGATATATATTCTCATTGAAGACTATACAACATCAAAAAATTGACAAATAAAAGATAAACATTTCCTCACGGCCTATCCATTTGGAATTTATTGCTCCATAATTAAAAATACATTCCCCTAAACTTCACCATCAAAGTATTATTAATCGCTCTCAAATCTCAATCCAACATCTCATCGAGATTCTCACTTTTTAAATCTCACAACACCCCAAGTGATCATAAGGAGAGAGATTCGGACACAGAAATCGAAAACCCGAAAATTTCTCAGTAGATAGAGATTCCGAAAACTAAACTCTGGGTTCTTTCCCTTTCAAGCTGAGCTTCCAATCGACCTGAATTTTTGTAGCGTTTAGTGTTTAGTGGAGACATCTGTTCTTGCTTTGTGGCGATTTCGAGTTAACAGCGTTGGGGTTTGATGGATTGATTGATTTTCACTTTTTCTAAAGGAGTGTTTGATGCGTTGAAGTAAACCAACCCATCGTGAAAGTTTCGTTTTTTTCCTTCTGTAACGGGTCAATTCAGTATTGTTAAAAAAAAAAATAAAAAAAAACGAGCTTTATGTGATTGAGTTTGTATTACTCTTCAGACTCTCTGTTATTTGAGATTTTGAGGTCTGGGGTTTTGTTACAAATAGAAAAGGAGGGATTTTGTGGGGATGTAGTGATTGGGGTTTGGAGGAATTTGATGTCTATGAGGAGCATTGTTGAGGAAATGAGGGGAGAAATGGGGAGTGTGTCGTCAAGGAAGGGTTTGGAAATGAAGCTTAGTTATGGGTTGAGATCAAAATCATCGAGTAGGTTGGTGAGAGATGTGGGGGTTGTGCCAGTTGATGCTTTGAAGCAGAGCTGTTGGGGTAACATGCCACTTGAGCTGATGAGGGATGTGTTAATGAGGATAGAGGAGTCGGAGGAGGCGTGGCCGCCACGAAAGTATTTGACTGCTTGTGCTGGGGTTTGCAGGGGTTGGAGGGAGATCATGAAGGAGATTGTTAAGACCCCTGAGTTTTCTGGCCGGTTGACCTTTCCGATTTCATTGAAGCAGGTTCGAACTTTTTGTTATGTACTTGTTAATTTTTTTTTTTATGTTGATATTATAAGCTCATTTATTTTCTTAGCTAATGTTATTCCAATTTATGTGCATTGTTGATTTACTAGATTTTGTGGTAGTTCGGTTACATGTATCATTATTGTGCATTGAAATTCATCTACATTCGATATCTTTATGCAAGTTTCATAGGTGTTAATCTTTAATTGAAAGTGAAGTTTTTTGCTGGCTTAGAAGAATGTAAAGCAAAACAAAGCTAGGATTAATTTTACAGTATCTTGTACGAATGGGTTCATCTCTGACAAAGCTTTTATTCATCCTAAAGCTCATCTTGGTCTTTGTTCTTTGAATGTATGTACATTTTGTTTAATATGGTTGAATTTTGTTTCAATTGAAAAACTATCATGGGAACATCCTTCCGCATTCAGTAAGTTGCACATATAGAAGGTATTGACATTTGTCAAAATTGACTCGTGAACTCTCCATGAGAAATTCATTTATCAACCTCTTGCAAGACATTAATTTCTCATGGAGCTCAAGAAACAAGGTATGCTCATGAGTGATTGTGAAAAAAATTATAGATTTTGCATGTGCAATCAAGTGAACATTAAGGATTTTCCTATAAAGAAAATCTAATCCTAGAGGCTAGAGCACAACTGGTCTGAAGGAAACCATATAAAAATAGGTTTGGAACCTGATTAGCATGCATAGTTTACGCAACAATCCAAAACCTAGATTTTAGCCTTTCTTCATCAATTATATTTGCTACTTCAATACTGGAATATGGACATCCCATATAGCATGCCGTTGAGCTATAGATTTATATTGAACCATTTTATTAGATCAATTTGATTGTTGTTCACAGTTATGTTATCTCATGAAACTATTGCTTAATTTGGAAGTATATGCTCTTAACTTGATGAGATGGGTTATGGTATGCAGCCTGGACCACGGGATTCTTTAGTCCAGTGTTTCATAAAGCGGAATCGAGCCAGCCAAACATATTATTTGTATCTTGGTTTGACTCAAGGTTAGTGTTGGGGTTTAGCAGAATTGTGTTTCCTAATTTTATTTTATTTTTCCATTTCTGTTGAGGCGAAACATGTTATCCTTTTTCCCTTTATAAAAGTTTCTTTGCTTGTCTGTTGCCATTGCAGCACTGACTGATAATGGCAAGTTCCTTCTTGCTGCACGCAAATTTAGGCGTACCACCTGTACAGACTATGTTATCTCTTTAGATGCAGATGACATGTCTAAGGGAAGTGGAACCTACATTGGGAAGTTGAGGTGAGCAACTGAACCTCATTTGGCCAACTGTATATATGAAGTATGATATTCATGACCGCCACTTAAAATTTCTTACTTTTCTTAACAGATCAAACTTTCTGGGAACAAAGTTTACGATTTTTGATGGTCAGCCTCCTCATGCTGGAGCAATGATTGCTAAAAGCCGCTCCACTAGGCTGGTCGGTTTAAGACAAGTTTCTCCTAGAGTACCAGCTGGAAACTACCCAGTGGCACACATTTCCTATGAGTTGAATGTTTTGGGTTCCAGGTGAGAAATCTGTTTATGCAAGATTTTTCAAAATTAGAGGAGTTAGATTAGGCCTTAGTACCAATTGTAATTGAATTGTTGCTCTGTACTTTGTATGTTCTGATTTATGTAATTTTGTGTGAATGAAATTGTTGGAACTGATTTATGTACACTTTCTCTCTACCAGGGGTCCAAGAAGAATGCATTGTATTATGGATGCAATCCCTGCTTCTGCAGTTGAACCAGGGGGTGTGGCCCTGACACAGACTGAATTTCCCCTTAGCAACCCAGATTCTTTACCATCGATACCATTTTTCAGATCTAAATCTTCCCGCATGGGAAGTATCCGATCAGGAAGTTTGGCAGGCCAGCAAGAAGGAACATTGGTATTAAAGAACAAGTCTCCTAGGTGGCATGAGCAACTGCAATGCTGGTGCCTTAATTTTCGAGGTCGGGTGACAGTTGCTTCGGTGAAGAACTTTCAGCTTGTGGCTTCTTTAGAAAATGGACAAGCTAGTCAGGAATATGACAAAGTCATTCTCCAGTTTGGAAAAGTAGGGAAGGACTTGTTTACCATGGATTACCAATATCCAATTTCGGCATTCCAGGCATTTGCTATCTGCCTCAGCAGCTTTGACACTAAGATTGCTTGTGAATGACTGACAACAGGTACGAATCTACTCTGAATACTGAATCCCCATCTCAATATTGGAAAAAATTGGACAAATCTTTATGCACTAGCTAGTTTACATGAAACTTGAAACATTATTCCTTTTAGTCACTTTTTGAGTAGCAGAGTACATGCACATCCCTTATTGCAATGTCTATATTTTGGTCAAGTTTAGACTTGGGAAGTGTCTACTTCCCCTCTCTTGTGTAGACTACCAACTTTTTCAGATTTTCTCGTCCTTAATACATACATAAATGTTAATCAAAATAGCCATTCTTTAATGACTTCCGCTTTTAATGAATTAATGCTTGGTTTACAAAGTAAAACCTCTAGTTTGTTAGGAAAGTAAAACTTTGACTTTGCTTTTTCAATTAACAACTATCTAAATTTAACTTTAAGAGGGAAAGGGATCTACATGTCACATCAAGACCACCTTGTCTACGTAGATGTTTTGGGAGGGGGCCATATGCTTCTGAATTATCTATCAATGACTTGAGTTGAAACACTCGACCTTTCATCCCAAGTTGCAAAGAGTTTGGAAGCAAAATTGGAAGGGACCATTGGTAGGAATAAGCATGTTGCAGGCATAGTCACCCATCCGTATTGGTGATGGTGGAAATAGTAGTTGCAAAGGAGAATTCCAGAAGATGTGGACGGGCGCTTTCTTTTGCGAAATAAATCTGAAATTATGTACATCTTAAAAGAGAGGTAGAGAGGCCTTAGAGATTGTTGATCTTGGATCGACGAGAATAGAAGGGGGAGGACAATGGCATTAATCAATAGTTGCTCAAGAAAGAACTGCCCTTGAATCACAATTAATATGTAGGTTTTTTTAGTACTATTATGTTTTATCGCTATTACTTTCTTCTGTTTAGGGTGTATTCTTAGTGACTAAAGCCATGAAGCCTAAAACTAAAACTTGATTATGTCCCATGTACTCGGAATCACGAACTTGAAAGATATATGGTGGTAATGGAATACTCTTTAAACCTTAGTTGTTGATCTTCCCTAATTGGCAGGACATGTCCTTGCCTACCGGGAAAGATTACTACCCTTTAGTTATGATAGGGCGATATGCCACTTAATATGCCTTTGATGCTACATTTTACGTGTTCAATACCCCATTCGACCTACTAATTATGCATTTTGCCACTATCTATTTGCTTTTATACTTACTCTTCTTTTGAATCAATATCCATCTTTCCAGTCTCTTGTGTGGTTGTCAACTGCTTACATGGGTTGCATTATCCAACTCTTTCGTATTAGGATTTTCAGCTATTGCTCATGTGAGACACATCACTGTTTCAGTTATATATGTTTGAAAGTTGATGTTATCATATTTTCTCCTGTAAAATTCAGATAAACTAATTCCCATTCTTTTCTTTTAGCAACCAACTCTGCTCTTCATAGAGGATCCAATGATCATTATTTCTTTGGAAGGTGGAGTTACATGCTACTACTGATAACCGAGGGCTAAAAGCATAGAATCCGTTGGCTGTCAAATCTGTATGTGACGGCCATTTCCAGAGTGCATGTTTCTATTTCATTTTCCGTACATATAACTATTTGAAAATGAATCAGTTACACCTCTAGCCTATGGTTTGCACTTTCGGGAAATTCCTCGTTTTGCTGTTTATGTTGATTGTTTCATATGGCACACAAGTTGTTATTTAATGATTAGATCGTTTTAACTCTAATGTAGATCTTAAACAACATTTCATGTTAGTAGATAGCGCAAGCGTCATGTGGTTGGGAGGCAATTACAATCGCCACCCCAATACAAGTCTTTTGAATCCTTTATATGCACCAATGTCATGAGCATGCTTCTTATACTCTGTTTGTCACAACAACTTCATGATATTCGAGTTAACGACCGCCAAATAACATAGAACTGGGGAGATTTGAGTTATTTAATGACGAAAGGCGGGTTTTTCTTTTATGAAAGAAATAACTTAGTTGCGTTATTGATTAAACTTGATGAGAACAAAAGAGGTTGGGTGATTCATGGAAATTTTACAGACATTATATTGTTAAATTTCAAACATATGTTGTCATGGGAGCTTCCAAGGTGCCCCACCTTAAAATACTTTTTTAGCATTGTAGTATGTGTTTAGTTGCATGAAATTCTATGTAAGAATTCATTGAGGGATTTCTATATTTTAAGTTAATTTGAGGTATCATTTCACATCCACCATTTGATTTTGTGATCAATGGTAAAAATAGAAGTCTCATGAACATGAGAATCGCATGTTTTAGGGGATCAAAGAGTGCGATTCTCATGTTTATGAGACTTCATTTTCATAGTTACTTACAAATTAAATAGCAGATGTGGAGTAATAAATTAATTTAGCCTAAAATGTAGGGGTTCCCTCATAGATTCTCATGATATAGGATTTTATGCAACCAAACACACCGTCAAAGTCACGGTGCTATGCCTTAAGTGAGGGCGCTAGGTATTGGGGCGTAAATATCACTTTTTTTCTCAATAAAAATAAAATAAATAATAATAATTAAATTAATCTAGATTATTAATAAATTTATTTAATAGCTATATAAGTCACTAACTAAAGAGATTTAAGCAGGTGGAAATAAAGATAATGAAATTTACTCGCGGATAATTTTTTTTCTCCATCAGGATTTTGTAGACAGGCGCTAGAAAACCTCCTTAACGCCTTGCAACGCGATATGCATACCAAACAAACTCAAAAGCAAAATTATTTTTTAATAAATATGGAAGGGCTCTATAACTCAGCTCGCTTTGAAAAAAAAAAAATATATATATATTATATACTGTACTGACAAAAATAATAATAAAAATTTCATTTGGTGTTCTTTATAAGTTAATAAATGTCTCACTGTTACGTGCCTAACCAATTACTAAAAACGAATATAATTCAATCATATTAGGATGATTTTTAAACTTTTTTTTAAATGCAAACTAAGTTTTTATTTATCCCAGAACATCATAACCCATTAAACGCTTCTTCTGAGAGGGCTCGAATCTTGGACATGCTCTATCTTGGTCATGTTCTATTTGTTAAAAAAAATCTACCAACTAAGCTACTATCCTGACATAAGGAAAATAATTGAAGAATTGTATTATTATTTTTGTTGTTCCTTAACTGAATACGAACTTATATAAGCTAACTTCTAACTAACCTTCTGAAAATAAGGAAATTTAAAACTTGCTATACAAAATAGAGTTTTATTCCGGCTCGAGCAAAAATCAAATAGAGCCATAGAAAATCTATATGTAATCCAGATCAATATATACATAACTCTACCTAAGAAAAAATTTCAATTTACTTTACTTTTTTAACTATTCTAACCTTCCTATTCTACATTTATTACTTTTGTATTTTATTTATTGTAGAGGTGATTCAATCTTGGACTTGGGTTTGTTTATGTTTAGTGCAAACTTTATATATTCTAACACGTCATCGCAAGCTGGACATGTAGACACAGATGAAATGTGCAGCTTGGAGGAAACTTTGAAGTCCAATATGATGAAGAAATCATGACTGTCGAGTGAAACTGCTAATGGTTCGACTCGAGTAAGCATGATTGTTGAATTTTGGATAAAATTCTGGAAAATTTTCTAAATAATTCTTGTATGAAGAAATCAACGAGTGAACAACTAATGGTTCAACTCGAGGCAGCATGACTCTCCAATTTTGATAATGTGCAGCTTGGAGGAAACTTTGAAGTCCAATATGATGAAGAAATCATGACTGTCGAGTGAAACTGCTAATGGTTCGACTCGAGTAAGCATGATTGTTGAATTCTGGATAAAATTCTGGAAAATTTTCTAGATAATTCTTGTATGAAGAAATCAACGAGTGAACAACTAATGGTTCGACTCGAGGCAGCATGACTCTCCAATTTTGATAATTTTAGTATGAGAAAATCATGACAGTCGAATGAACTACTATTTGTTCGACTTGAATCAGCATGACTCCCCCTCAGCGCAAATGCTGAAAAAATTGTTGAGCACAAATGTTGGTATTACTCAACATCTATGTTTGTATTACTCAGCATTGGTGTTGGCAATTTTTTTTTTTAAAATTGCTCAGCAAAAATGTTGGTATTGTTCAGCAATGGTGTTGGATTGCTCAACATTAGTGTTGGTATTACTCAACATTGGCGCTGAAATTATTTTTTGTGGAGCTTGTGTAGTGGTACAGAGTAAAGCTCGGGGTGCAGATAGTGGAAAGAACTTTTGAATTCATGTTTCGTTCTTTCTTTTTCTCTTTCTTCTTCCTCACGACTTCTCTGTGTTTCTCTGCGAAGCTGTTGTGTGATCGAGCTCCTGTACTTGCGAGAGATAATGCAAAAAAATGGAGGCAAGTGGTGGCTATTGTGTGACCTCCTCTGTTACGTTGTTGGTTGTTTTGGCTGAGCAAGAGAGAAACAAAGACGATGGTTTCGGGTATGTGTGTGGTTGATGGAGTCTCTGATTGGCGTTGGTGGAGAATGGAAGTCGATACAGTGGTCGGTGGTCGCAATGGAAGAGTGGCGTTGCTGCGAGTTCTATGTTGCGACATGATTGGCTGTGAAGTTGCAAGGACGGCGACGGTAAACTTGCTACAACTGTATGTATGGGTTTTGTGAGGGATTTCACGATCGAAATAGGGAAGGCTTGGTTGTGAAAGCTTTGTGGACGGCGGCCAATGGTACTCTATTTTTTTTTTATGAGGGATGATGAAACTCTGAGGTTATGAACAAAAGAGATTGTGAAAGGTGTATTGAGGTGAATTGCAGGTTGTCTGCGTTTGAACGAGACAGAGTAAAGAAATCTCTCATTCTTGGATGTTTTGCTTTGAAGGTGACGGTTTTGTTGTTCCGTGAATTCTCTTAATTGCTAACTGAATCGCAAGTTGTTGATTGCGTGAAGAAGGTTAATCGATTGGGTAAAAGCTTACAGATTGTGTGACTATTGGTAAATTTTATTGTAGAGTGTGATTTCTATTCCTCGCCTCTTGCGTTTATGATCATCAAAGTGCATAGTTGTGGGAAAGAGTTTGATCCCCGGATTCTTAGGTCACCAAATAAAGTTACTCGATCTGAAGAAAATAATTGAAGAATTATATTATTATTTTTGTTGTATAAGCTAACTTTTACATAACTTTGTAGAAACAAAAAACTTAAAACTCACTATAAAAATAGAGTCTTATTCTGACTTTCTTATTTTAACATTAGGTGAATCAATGTGAATTGATCTTGGACTTGGGTATGGCTATTTCTCATATTCTAACACGGCTGTCGTGATTTTCACTTTTTTTTTATTTTTTTACTCATCTTTTTTTTATTCTTGAACCTCTCCAACCTTTTTTTCTATTTTTTTTACCCTTAACCTCCCCACCCCATGCCCCATGCCTCTGGCCAGGTTCGTATTTGTGACGTGTGATTTCATTCGCCATACCTCTACCAACTCAGCCAGTATACATTTTGCTCGTGATTTTCACTTTAAGTAAAGCATTCACCTGTTTTTACCACCCCATGCCTCTTGCCAGGTTCGTATTCGTGACGTGTGATTTCATTCGCATACCTCTACCAACTCAGCCAGTATACATTTTGCTCGTGATTTTCACTTTAAGTAAAACATTCACCTGTTTTTACTATAATTGAAGAATAATACATAAGTAAACTATATCATTCAATTTTAACATTATGTTTTTGAGTCCCTCCAACACCATGTTTACGAATCACTCCAACACTATGTTTTTAAATCCCAACTCAGCCATATACCTTTGGCTCGTGATTTTCACTTTAAGTAAAGCATTCACCTGTTTTTACTATAATTGAAGAATAATACATAAATAAACTATATCATTCTATTTTCACATTATGTTTCTGAATCCCTCCAACACCATGTTTACGAATCACTCCAACACTATGCCTTACGAATCACTCCAACACTATGCTTTTGAATCCTTCCAATACCATGTTTACAAATCCCTTCCAACACTTTGTAGGAATAAGCATGTTGCAGGCATAGTCAAAATTTCATGATACATAGGGTTGCGCTATTGAGAGATGTTACAAAACTGAAAACACAAACATTGTATCGTCACGCCAATTCTTGAATCTGAATAATGCTTCTTCGCCTGGTGTTATATTTAATGTCGTTTCTAATCTTGTATATCACCCATTCTTGAACCTGCACCCAAATAATAATATATAACAAAAAGAAAATGGAAGAAAAACCTCTAACAAGGATGAAAAGACTGCAATGGAGATTAGAAAACATGGCAAATAAATTACCTTATTTCCTTCATCATCAGTGTAAGAAGAAAGGATGTACTCATACATGATCCAAAAAGTTCTTAATTCTATCTTAGGTGATTTCTTCTTGTTTAAATTACGAATAAATGCACGAGTTTTCTTGAAACCAACTACATTGCCGCATGGATCAAAACACTTCTCTTCTTTGGACATGTCGACTTTCCACCAACCTTGTCCATCTGAAACCTCAATTTCCTCTTCGTGCCTTCTCAATGCGTAAAAGTACTTCTCATCAATGAATTGGCTCTTATCTACACAACAAAATTATATCAGTTAAATTTGATGACTGTATAGCAATCAATCCAGTGAAACCCTTTAGCAATTTTAGCACAGAAGAACAACCAACCTATCATGTAAACAAGTTCTTTTCAGGATAATAAAGCAAAGAGCACAGAGCAATCCATTTATCACAAGTTCTTATGTTAAAAAAAAAAAACAAATAAATAAATACTTACTAGGCAAATTGACAATACGGAATTTTCATCCAACAGACAATGGAGTACTTACTAGGCAAACTCCATGGTACATCATTGAAGACAATATTATCTCCGTCCATAATCGCATCGTGACAGAAGCTTGGTGATTGCACCTTAGCCATTAGTAATAGAATCAATTCATGGTCGTGAGGAACGAATCGGATACCAACAGGTAACAATCCTTCTTTCTCCATTGTTTGCTTGATCTCTTCAACAATTACTGTTTGTAATGTGTCTTCCCTCTCCATATTTATTGTTGTTTGCTTTTCCTCTATGGTTGATGTATGTTCCAAGCTTACAGTTGTTTGTGATGTGTCTCAATTTTCAGTGTTGGTCGATCTCTGCTTATTACTCTATTAATATACAGAATGGTTGAAAGTTGGCGGCTGATCATTTCCTTGTTGAATTAGGATACAAATTCAACCTTAATTTTCACAAATTTTATCTTATCAACTTCCTAATATATATAAAATATTATTTTCATCCATTTAGAGATTATTACATATAGTGATTATTGTCAAAATTTTTTAGTAAAAGTAATTTTCACGGCTGTTTCAAATTCCAAGTTTTTATATTATATATATGTTCAATTCGGTGTTCCTTGTTTGGATACATGGAAATTCAATGTTCCTATTGCATCATCCAAGAGTGCTAAGTTTTTATTTCTACGCTTTGGAGTTGAACTCTATAATCCTCGTGACCAATTATGCAGTACAGAATGTTGGGTTTAACTTCTAGTTTTTCTAAGATCGGCCTAGAACTATTTCAGTCCATCAGCCAGTGAAGAACAGACTTAGCTAAGAATTCTAAAGATAGAATAGGTTTAAAGAAGGTGGAGGAAAGATGGGAAGTAAATAAATTAACTGCTTCTACAAAATTCTAGGGTTGATTGTTGCTAGAGTGATTCTACTGAAATACTGACATTAAATTCTATCTAGAGCTGAAGTATTGGGGTAACAATTTGACGATCAAATGGATTAGGAGTTACGCGCGCATCCGCTTGCAGATACACTCGACAGCACTCATATGAGGTAAATGGGTCAATTTCTGAAAGATGGCATTGATTTGGTTATGTTGAAAGTTGAAACTTTTAAAGGGAGTTAGCAAATTTATATTCTACTAGAAATTTTTACTGAAACCCATATAATCTTTCTTTGCCATTGATAAGATCGTCTACAAGGCTAACACACAGGCTTTTGATGTAATTACAGAAACATTAACTAGGAACCATTGCTTGATTTGTATATCACGGATTAATTAGTTAGGACAAATTACTGGACAGCTAAGAAATGAGTCCCCAGCTAATACATTATAATGCGAGGTGATGGCCTTGAGAGCAAATTACTGAAAACGAACACTGTTTTGCTTTCGCGCGCCACTGCTTCTGCATATTTTTCTGGTAAGTATCTCCAACAAGAGAACCAAATAGTTATAGGTGATGATACATAAAAACGGTCACATCCTGTAGGTGATGATACATAAAAACGATCACATTCCTGAACCATACACGTGTTATGATGATCTCGATGAATTACGGGCCCCAACGTCAGCCCAACACTCTCAAGCGGTTCTATATAAGTCCGTCCAATTCAGTCCGCCAGACGGACCCAAACTTTTACAGTATGCTAGGCCCACACATCTCACAACTATCCTCAATACTCGTAAGTCCTATTAAGGCAAGTATCTCGAAGATTAATTACGAATATACAACTACAACAACCATCTGCTTCCAACTAAGAAGTAAATACCAGAGTGCATTCCACACAGGAAATCTTCCTTCTACGGATTGCTCTCGTATTGAGAACTATCTCTCGCGTATCTAAGAGCACGAGACTAACATGGAACTTCCTCCTACAACACGACTCTCAATTAAAGAAGGATCTCCACGAAGATATCCTTCATAAACTACGACTTCGATGGCCTGGTAGAACCAGAACTTTTTACACTATAAATAAGACGTGAGGTTGATAAGCTAAGGTACGCTACAAATTATCTGTTACAGCATTAGACTCACGTGTGTTACTTGTACAAGTCAGCAAGAACTAAGTTAAAGCAAGAAGCGGTGTAGGTCAAAAAGAACTAAGTTAAAGCAAAGAGCGGAATACGACAGTATCAGTAGACATCTCCATAGTATGGGAAACTAGACCTCCATATATACAGTCCATACCATATTGTATAACTTGAGTTTTTGTTAAGATGAAACTTGAGCAAAAATAGGTGATCAACTGAAATAATAGATTTACTCAGAAATGACTGATCTTTGTCAAGAGATCATAAAAAAAAAAAAAAAAAAAAGTAGATCGCACCGGTAAAAGCTATAAATGAATGTGTTTGGACATTTTATGTTCTTCCATTTGGAAATGGTTTACATTGTTATGTTGCCGTTGTTTAACTCTTAGGCATGGTGTCAATGTACATGTTTTCAATCGTTTCCATTGCGATTTTATGAGTGATAACAGCACCCGTGAACACCCAATTACTCTAAACTTATCGATGATTAATTAGGACTTGTGCAAAAAATGATTGAACTGAAAAAACCAATGAAAGTTACTAGTTTGGTTCAGTTTTATTCTTGTGTTTAGTTCAGTTTCTAGTTCTACCATCAGAACATCGATCAATTTGGCATTCGGTCTACAGTTCCACCAACTGCATATACGCTAGCATGTGAACCACCATTTTTGCATTTGAACATATTTATCTGCTAAATTAGGAAGAAAATGAAGATTTGCATACATAATTACCGATATTTCTGAAAAACATATTAATTTTAAACCATATGATAATTTTTCATCAATTTTTACTAAATCATTTGATAGTTTAGGCTAAGATAACAAAATATTAGAGATTGTTTTATAGAAATCTTATTAATGGCAAGATCATATGAATGATCAGTATAGCTTTTATATGAAATTAAAATACAACTCTTAATTTTCTTTACATTTGCTTATAGCTGAAATATTCATACATACACAAACTTTCACAATATGAGTGAATATTAAGTTTGGTATTTTTAGGTTTTTTTTTTGTATCAAAAAATAAGATTTTTATTGAAAGGAAAAAGATAACAACAAATAGAAAGGAACAGTCCTAAAGCAAGGAAAACCACGACAAAAAATCCAACTCTCTAAATAAATAAATAAATAAATAAAATCAATCTAGAACAAGCGTCACCCAACAACCCTAAAAGAAGAGCAGCGTAAACTAAAGTCTAAGAAGAAAAACATAAACACTCGAACAAGACAAACCTCCACCAAAAATAAGAATACACCACAAAGGCGAGAAAGAGACTCGAGCAAGAACACACCACAAAGGTATTTTTCTTTTTCTCATAATTGTTTTTTTTTATGTTGGGGCGCACAAGATAACAAATACTCCTCCTTTTTCAGTTTAATTGGCTTGCCAATAGATAACAAATATAAGAACAAATTTTCCGATTTGCGGAGGGGCACTTGCCGAGGAATTTTTTACACGTTGGGATTTTTTGCTCCTTTGTGTCATTATTCAATAGGATAAAGTTTTGAATATTTATATGAATGGGTGCTGATTATAAATAAATTCAAATAGTTAGGAGAAAAGACCTAAGGAGTAAAAATAAAAATAAAATTTCCGGCAGTTGCTCCACCCCACAACAATGTGGCTCCGCCCCCGAGAAAGTCTAGATAGTTACAATTAACTAGGGTGTTGACGAATTCTATGTATGCGATTTTCAGTATTTTTTTTATTTATTACACTTTTCAATAATAAACAAAAATTATTATTGAAATTTTAAATAAAATAATTATTTATAATTGCAAGAGCTTATGTATAGTTTAAAATAATTAAATGCTTTGAATAAATTATGTACGGACTTGGGTATAATTACAATATTTGAGATGGACGTAAGTAATCTGAATTTTGAATGCTAAAATTGTACAAATGTAAAATGACAAAAATACCTCTAAACACTATTCACCTAACTATTGATTTTTTTTGTAAATATAGTAGAGTTTAAAGGGCATTTGGAGCTTTTCAAAAATCAGAACGAAATCCACACATTCACTGTTTCTAAGCCGACCTCGAATTATATAGTTTAGATAACCAAATGACATAATTGTTTTGTACGGATTTACGTAACAAAAAATTACTGGACCCAGGGTAATTAATTTTATTATTATTATTATTATTATTATTATTATTTTACAAATGTGGTATCTGAATAAAATTATAGGAAATTTAACTTGCTCCATGGACTGACCGGTCATTCAATGTAAAGAGAAAGTTAGGTACAGTGACAAAGTTACGAGTGGTTGTCGGTGGTCACTAGAGGCATGTGAAGTCTCTTAGCCTTTTAACTTCTATATAAAGCATCTCAAAGCCTCTCTCTTTCAATTGTTTGGTTAGAAACTCATAATGTGTATTATTTTGGTTCGCTTGGTATACTTATTAAATTTTATGACTTGTTTGGAGAAAACAATATTAATAAGTGAAAGAGGGGAGGAAACCAAAAGAAGAAGTGTGACACAAAAAATGGACATGACTTTCCACCAACCTTGTCAATCCAACTTTCATCAATCTGAAACCTTAATTTCCTTTTCTTTTCCTTTCCTTCTCATGGATGAGTTGGTTCTTCTCTGCACAACAATATCTTATACGTGTAACCTTAGTATAACTAAGGTCTAAGTAATGTGAATTAGACATCGTTGTTAATTTCAACGAGTTAAGAATAAATCGGATTCTCATCATCGACTATATTATTGTAAGTGAATTAGAAATGTGATCGGCTGAGAATGCCCCTAACATTTTATTTTATTTTATTTTAAAGAATTATGAGAGGTTTTATTAAAATTTACATTTAGCTGACAATGCAAAAGCTGAGAATGAGAATGTCCCTAATTGTAACTTTTAATAAGAACCTGAGTAGCAGATGCATTCATGTGATCGGCTGAGAATGTCCCTCACATTTTGTTGAATACCACCAAGCCTTCACATGAGGGGAGAGTCGATGAGTTGAGCCTCGGGAGTCTTCATCAGATAGTAAAGGTACGGAAAATGGTGCAAATCAGCAAAGCGAGTAAAAAATCACTAGCAAGGTATTTGGTCTTACTCAACTGGCTCTCATACACATCAAGGACTTTCGCAAGTTTTTCAGCATTGGATTGGATGATAATCTCATCCGGGGAACACTTGTAGTACATCGGAATGACTGCTCTTTGATAAAAGATGGGCGCAATTAGCGGGTTGAATTGTTGAGCCTCCACTTCCAACCAAACGTTCACCATTGCCGATTCCTTCACATTGCCTGGTCTTAGCAAATCTGTTCCAACTTCGTTGTGCTTTGAGGCTACATACTTTGTTATGGCACGCGATTCTGTGTATGATTGGATAGAAATCATTTTTTTTATATCAAATCATTCATTAAAAAAAATTGCAGTTCATAAATTTCGATCATGAAATCATGGTTAAAAAATTAACTTATATAAGTTCTGGAGTTTTGAAAAAAGAATAAAATAAGGTTAATATCGTTAATTTCAAAGCGATTTTTTTTAACTAAACACGAAGATTTTTATTGAAGATAAGAAAATAAACAAGATACAAGAATTATCGAATCGAAAGAATTGAAAAATCATACTAACCAAAGAGAGTAAGATCTCCATAATGTGCAGACGAGGAAATCAGGCTGTCTTGGATACAAAGATAGCCAAGGGTGGATAAGTTTTTGTTTGTCTTAGATACAAAGATAGCCGAGGGTTGAGATTGAAAATTGAAAATTTATCAAAGGTCAAGATTTGTACTCGTACACTGGCATGGTAATAAATAAAGTATACATAAAAGGGTAAAAGAAAAGGTACAAAAAAAATTATGGATATGTTTGGTTAACCATTTTTCTTGAGAAATGGATTGTTATGCAAATCTTTGTTATTTGGTTGTTTATTTATATACTAAAAATCGATTTTTCATAAGACTATTTTCTTACTATTCATGAAAATCCAAGTTTTAGGGTAGGCCTTGTAATCGAACGGATGATATTGATTTTGAATTTTCTAAAACCAAACCGAACCTAAATCGAACCGATCAATTCGATTTTGATCGGTTTGATCGATTTAATCGATTTAGAAGTTACATAGCCAAGTAACCGATATATGTAACTTGTTTTTAGGAATGAATTGTCCTAATTTGAGATCCATAACCTGTTTCAAGCTAATTGTCCATTCACAGCATCGCAGTCCTAAAATATTACATTTATATTCTTGCATAAAAACTCAAACATTAAATAGAGCCAGCAGGCCAGGCATCTCTAGGATGATGGATGGTATTGGGCTGGCCTGGCACGGGTCTGACTCTCTAGATTTTTGGTTCTAGTAATAGTGTAATACAAAATTAAAATCATAGATTCTCTAAAGAAATAAACCAAACCAAACCAAACCAAACCATCTAATTATTGTAAAATTTTATTGTAACATAATTTGGAAAAGCGAAAATAGATCTAACTTCATCCGCAAATTCTAGGCAACCAGGGCTAACAGTCATTATTTTGTTAGGGTTTGGGCTCTTTACACTTTTATCCCTTCTATAAATGATGTTTGTGGTTGTGTTTTAAAAAAAAAGATAAAAAGTATAAAAGAGCCAAATTCTGACAAAAAAATGGCTGATAGCCTTGGCTACCTAGACTTACTAACTTCATCTCATACAAAAGGTCAAACCAAGCAAAGTCATTCCCCCCGCAACTTTCTTACTAGCCGGACTAGAAGAGATGTCATCCCACCAAGCCTTTACTTGAGGGCGAGTGTCAAGAGCCTCAGGAGTCTTCATCAGATACTAAAGGTACGAAAAGTGGTGCAAATCGGCAAGCGAGTAAAAATCACCAGCAAGGTATTTAGTCTTACTCAACTGGCTCTCATACACATCAAGGACCTTCCCGAGTTTTTCAGCATTGGATTGGATGATAATCTCATCCGGGGAACACTTGTAGTACATCGGAATGACTGCTCTTTTATAAAAGATGGGTGCAATTAGCTTGTTGAATTGTTGGGCCTCCACTTCCAACCAAACATTCACCATTGCCGATTCCTTCACATTGCCTAGCCTTAGCAAATCTGTTCCAATTACATTGTGTTTTGAGGCTACATACTTTGTTATGGCTCACGATTCGCGAATGATTGGATAGAAATCATTTGTTCGAGATCAAATCATTCATAAAAATAAAAAATAAAAATAAAAATCTAAAAGTGCAGTTCATAAATTTCTGTTATGAAATCATGGTTTAAAAATTAACCTATATAAGCTTTTTGGAGTTTTGAAAAAGAAAAATAAAATAAGGTTAATATTGACAATTTCAATTTTTTTTTTTTTTTGTTAAGCACGAAGATTTTTATTGAAAATAAGAAAGAAAACAAAATACTAGGGTTATCGAATCAGAATGAAAAATCATACTAACCAAAGAGAGTAAGATCTCCATCCTCAAAAGTAGGTACTTGTCCAAAGGGCTGCGATGCATATATCAAACAAATTCAAATGTTGGAAAAACAAAAAACCTTAAAAAACTATCATGTGAGAAAATCGATTATGTACATTTTTGTCGAGGAAATCAAGCTGTTTGTGTTCAAGAACAAACATATTAACAGGGACGAACTCAAAATCGATCTCCTTCTCATAGAGACATGCTAGCACACGCAACACTTGCCATTGCCTTCTCTATTTTCTCTACGAACTCTAAACTGTTAGAATCGACTTGTAATTGGAATTGTACGAAGGACATGGCAGTATATGCCTGTATTTATACTGGTTTCAATGACTACTTTTTAATACAAAGTGGTGATTTACCAAAAAAACAATGTAATTTATCTGTACTGCATTTTAACGCAAAGATTTGTAAAAGACTGAATTTATCCATCAGAGGTAATCCAAAAATGCCATTTGTATATCATAAATTGAAGTAAAAAAAAAATTACTTTTAAGGAATTTAATTAATGGTCTAAAGATTAGATTATATTCAATAATAGATATCTTCAATTTTTTACTAAATCATTTGATAATTTAGGCTAAGATAACCAAATATTAGAGATTATTTTTTAGAAATGTTGTTAATGGCAAGTTCATATGAATGATCAGTTTAGCTTTTATTTGAACTAAAAATACGACTCTTAATTTTCTTCACATTTGCTTATAGCAAAAGTATTCATACACAATTTTTTTACTGACGGCCATGTAAAGTATATGATTTTTATTTTATTTTTTACCAGAAGAACAATGGTGGGATCTGAATAAAATTATAGGAATTTTAACTTGCTCCATGGACTGACCGGTCATTCAATGCAAAGAGAAAGTCAGGTACAGTGATAAAGATATGAGAAGTAATGTGGCTGTGACACTGTCGGTCACTTGAGTGTTGGGCAATTTACCATCTTTAGCTGCGTTGAAAATTGAATTTATAGTTGTGTTGAAAATTGAATCGGTTTGATTTTTCTCTCGATGATGATCGAATCAATTTTGTCAGTTTCAAAATTTTTAGATCAAGTGAACATTAAGAAAATGAATTGAAACTGAATTGATCCACTAAAACCATAACAAAATTGAAATAAATTCAAATCAACATACTAAATTAAACATATTATTTTATATTTATATAAAATATATATCATTTATTATATATATTCGCTCGGTTTGATTTTGTTGATTAAAATTACATAAAAATTGAAAGTCAAACTGATCGTATTGGTTTTGAATTTTTTAAAACCAAACTGAATCTAAATTGAACTGATCAATTCGATTTTGATTGATTTGGTCAATTTAATCGGTTTAGAAGTTACATAGCCGAGTAACTTATATATGTAACCTGTTTTTAGGAATGAAATGTCCTAATTTGAGATCCATAATCCATTTAATGCTGGAGTTAATCCTTATCCATGAAGCATGATACCCTACCTGAAAGTATATAAAATGAAATGAAAATATATGTATTAAACCAACAATCCAAAATGAAACTGCTATCACGTTATGCTGATTGTAAAACCTGATTTCATAGCATTTTGAATTAAGATATGTTAAAAAAAAAAAAAAGTGGCCAGTTGGGACTATGGCAAGTTGTGGTCAAGTAGTCACTCACAGTTAAATGTCCCCTTTTTTTTTGTTTTCGACGTGGCACTCATGCACCACCTGAGCCAAAAAATTCCCTCCAGATTATTATTATTTTTTTTTTTGTTTTTTTGTTCACCTAAAAATAAGTAGTACACCAACTTGATATCACACCAACTTTGGATCTTTAAATGATAAAAATCTGCCACATTACTTCTATAAAGCCTCTCTCTCTTTCAATTGTTTGGTTAGAAACTCAGAATATATTAGTTTGGTTAGCTTGGTATACTTATTAAATTTTACAACTGATCAGTTTGGAGAAAAATGATTTTTAACTGAAAGATGGGAGAAAACCAAAAGAAGTGTGGCTCAAATAAATATGGTTTTCCACATCTTTGTAAATCTGAAACCTTTGCTAATTTTCTACACAACAATGATTGTTGGATTTCTTAAAATGCCTAATTTTTTTCTTTTTTTATTAGGCAAGTCCAGCCTAAAATTTAATTTAGCAGAGAATGCCTAAATCCTTTATTCGAATTTCCAAAAAAACCATCCACAGGTAAAGCTAAATGGGCCTAGCTCACCTATTTTGATGTTTGAATCTATGTTCATGGATTGGGCCTTTTTAAACTCTATTAAATATTATTATGAAAAAATCATACAATAGATACAGTACACAATTTTTTTTTAATATTGAATACTAGCAAAATTGGCGCATAATTTTTTAATTAATTTAGATAATATTTTGTTAGCCAACTTAAAATTGCAAGCTTAATAACTCAAAATACTGAATATATGGGTACATAAAATGCATCGATCCCTAGTGTTAGTTAAATTCAACTAATTGTATAGCCGTCTAGGCGCAAAAGAGTGGAAAAGTGTAATCAATCAACTGAAATATTGTGTATCAAGTTGACAATCTATGCGCAAAAGGTAACACATTTATTGTTCAAGTTCTTTTTCAAGATATACAAGCGAAAAAGGTGTATGCATTTTAACAGAAAAAATCCATTAATCCGGTAATCCCCTAAAGGTCTATTGCTCGTCAATGATCTCACCTTCAAAGGATGATAAACTAGTTGAATTGGTACAACTTATGTTGATTTATATTTGGTCATGTCCCTTTAAAATTTTCTTTGGGAAACCTGAGACATTTTTGGAAGCATGAAATCCAACGATTTTAAATTAGTGCCTCATAAGTTTTTATTTATTTTTAAATTTCTACATACTCCAACGATTAGATGATGAAAAATTAAAATTTTCGTGTCATTCTTGCTTAGGTGAAAAGTTTACGTGTTTGAGCTGTTTGATAATGGGATCCGCACTACATGTCGCCCCATAACCCCCTGAAAAAATAGTTGTAGTACACTTTTTCTCTTAAAATATATAAGCCAATTCAGCTTTATTTCCAATTAATATTTATATTACATTTTTTTCTCATATTACCCGTTAACGTGTTTTGATTGTCAAACACCTCACGTGCCACCATTCTTCCTATTTTGCATGACGAAAGTGTCTTTCACGTGTTTATCACGCATGAATGTAATAGCATGTTAATCCCAACCATCCATTACCTTAACTAGACATGTGGACCGCTAGGATTAACTCGTCGAAGAGACGGATAGTGGAGGGAAACTCTCCCAAATTCGTCATTAAAGCCGACCTCTAGCTCTTCTATCTCGCATTCGATGATTGTTCGAACTTATGGGCAGGGGAGCCGATGCATCGAGAAAAATTTCTCAGATTCAAGCTTCCAAGAAGGAATCGAAGCAGAAAACACCACCTTTCGTGAGTCTCTGTTACAAGATCCGATTTCACCTTCTGGTGGCAAGATTCGTCCCCCCGGACCTTCGTGTTTTCTTTATGTACAAAAATGGAAATTGCAAAACTAGTCCACGAACAAACTTGAACCCTAATTTGGTTAATTAAGTTATTGATCTTCGCTCTGCTCTGTGTTGGTGTGATGGTATGGGAAGAGACTTGAAGCCACTCAACAAGTCCAAGGTTGGCACGCCACCCATGCGGCCATATCCACGCACTATCGCATGTTTCCTTGATAACATATCTACATTACCATTGGAGTGGTGTTTTATTGGGACAAAGTCAACTCAAAATAATTAGAGATAAAAGATTGTTAAGAACTTAAGATTGAAAGTTGGAAAATGTATTAAATTTTGAGGGTTGAGATTCATTTCCTATGATTGACATATTTGTAAATTTAAAATATGTAGAAGGACAAAAATAATGAAAAACTTTTCAAAAAAGTTGATGGAATGTACATGTGGCGAAGAGAGAAAATATTGTGTTTTTCTTTTAGCAAAAAGAAAATTTATCATAACTATCTACATTATTGTCGAATTTTTGTAAACTTAGTATCGTTGAAATGCATTTTTAAAGATCTTTTCAGCAAAATCATTAATCAATACAAATGTTGAAATTTTAAATATATATATATTTTATAATTAAAAAACATATAACATACTTCACGTCTTTAATATTTTTCAAAACAATGAGACGGGTCGATCATATCAGAAAAATGAGTTGGGCATCATAATGCACATTTAAACAAAAACGCTAAACTTCATATTTTGGCGAATTCAAAAATTGGGGGAGAATTATTCTCGACGTCTAAATTTTTGCCCCAACTTATTCAATTTTGACTGAGTATGACCTTAAAATTTATAATATATATTTTTACCTTAGAATAAACTTACACTTCAATACTTACTCAGAGCGAAAACGGGATAGTGGTGGTGTTCAGTACAAAATATTTAGCAAAAATAAAATTATGTGGAGTGCCAACAGCACGGGACATACTCTAGTATAAATACAAGTCTCTCCTAAGTTGAAAAATGCACCCAGACACATCCATGGCTTGTTCTTCTTTTGGACTTTGTTGTATCTTCTTTACACTTGTGATTGTCTCTTCTTTTAGTTTGGAAACCCTTGTTGAAGGGTATTATCCACACCAAAGAGAGTTCGATTATTTTGCATTAGCTCTTCAATGGCCGTACTTTCTCCAAGCCCACAACCCTCGGCAGGAACTTGACACACAACCCGATTCTTTCTGGAAAAAAAAATGAAAGAACGGCGTTGAGCCTGATTAATGTGAGTTGCCCCAAGGAGACACGGGGGATAGGTTGCATGAGAGAATTGAGGATGGGAGGAAGACATTACCTATATTTGCTTATACGGAAAACTTGTTTCAGGTTGGTATGGTATGGTATGGTATTCAATGTTTGTTAGTATGGTACACTTCAGGTTGTTAGGTACTAAATGGTATTGAATGCTTGTAAATTCAAGTTGATGCTTGAAAGTGTTATGTCAGGTTGTTTAGTGATCGTTGTTAAACCATCATTTTTAGTGTTCAAACCAAGTTAAAGATAACTACACAGGTAGTTACATGTTCCACTATATATTGTTGTAAGAAGTATGAGATTTCACAGTATTCTCTCAATAAAAGTTATTGTATTTGGAGGGTGATTCCTCGAAGAAGTCAGTTCCAGTATAGTTTCAACAGTACTTAGGGTGTGTTTGGTTGCATGGAATCCTATTTCATGGAAATCCATGAGGAGACCATATATTTTAGGCTAAATTGATGTATCACTCCACATTCACCACTTGATTTTGTAATCAATGGTGGGAATAAAAGTACCAAGGAGTGTGATTCTCATATTCATGAGACTTTTGTTCCCACCGTAGATTACAAAATTAAGTGGTGGATGTGGAGTGATACCTCAAATTAACCTAAAATGTAGGATCTCCTTATGAATTCTCATGACATATGATTCCATGCAACCAAACACACCCTCAGTAGTGTAACATTGATGTAGAATCATTAAATCACAAACTTGGCAATTCTAAAACATACATGAAAGATAAGATTTTACTTGGATATTATGGGTTGCGGTAATGAGCTCACTGAGGTATTTTCCATTAATTGCTGCCAACGGTGGATTTTCCTCGCCATCCTTTGGACCAGGCTCAATGGAAGCATGAAAGCAAAGAGAAAAGAAGGCAAAGATGTCGTCCATTTGGTCCTCCTTGAGCTGAAACAGAAGGCACAACAGTTTTGAACATTACCTACAGTTTTAGGAAGTCAATTCATTAAGAATAGTAAGTTGCTACAAGCATATGGAAAATCAACTCTATAATTAGTAAATTATTCTGTGGTCTTGGCAGCTTAAGGCAAAGTATTAGTAAACTAGGAGTTGCAAAAATCTATCATTTTCCTACCTGCGCAAATGAAACGAACTCTATTAGATTGTTTAAACAAGCATGATAGAGCATTTTATGTTTCTACAATCTAGAGAAAAGGAAACATTGGTATTAATTGATCGTTTTCTTTTTTTAAAACGGTCTTTATGAGCATGTGAACCTGCATTCAACATATTTATCTGCTAAACTTAGGAAGAAAATGAAGATACATAATTGCCGTTATTTCTGAAAAAACGTATTAAAATTTAGACAGTATGATAATTTTTCATCAATTTTTACTAAATCATTTGATAATTTAGGCTAAGATAACCAAATATTAGAGATTATTTTTTAGAGATCTTGTTATGGCAAGATCATATGAATGATCAGTATAGCTTTTATTTGAACTAAAATACAACTCTTAATTTTCTTCACATTTGCTAATAGCTAAAGTATTCATACACAAACTTTCACCATATGAGTTAATATTTTTGGTTTTATAAGTTTGGTATTTTCTTTTTCACATAATTGTTCTTTTATCTTGGGGCGCATAAGATAACAAATATTCCTTGTTTTTCGTAGCTCAAGTATATATATATATTTTTAATTGGCTTGCCAATATATAACAAATATAAGAACAAATTTTCCGATTTGGGGTAGAGGAATTTTTTGCACGTTGAGATTTTTGCTCTTTTGTTTCATTATTCAATGGGATAAAGTTTTGAAGATTCATATGAGCGGGTGCTAGTTATAAATCATCATCATCAACGCTCATTCTCGATACTTTTGTGATTGGTTACACGGATTTTGGTTATTCATATAACGCGGTTTTTTCATATATCTTCGTCTAATTCGACCTCAAGAATGTTTTCTTTTACCACCTTCATCCGACCTCTATTAACTTGCCAATCTAGACATTTTCTAATTGGCAACGTGTTTGGTTTCCTCCGCACAAGACTAAATCACGTTAAACGCATTTATCTAATTTTGTCCTCTATGGGCGCTACACCTAAGTATCTCCTAATTCTTTCATTTCTAATTTTATCCTTACAGATTTTACCACACATCCATCTTAACATACGCATTTCTGCTACCCTCATCTTATGTGTGTGTTGTCCCATAGTAGCCCAACATTTTGAGCAATATAGCATGACTGGTCGAACAATTGTTATACTTATTAGAGTTTGATACTCGTTTTAAAAACTAATTGAGTCTAACACTAATTTTCTGACAGAACCGTTAAGTCCACGTCTTTGATTGGTCATTTCTAATTTTTGGATCTTACCTTGGATTAAACTATAGTGAATTTTTTTTTTTTTTTTTTTTTTTTTTTAAGAACATCCAATTTATTCAAATAAAAAAAAAAACCACGCCCGAAGGCTACATGACTGACCCAATAGGGATAACTAAAAAGCCGAAACAAAGCCTTACAAAAGCTAGGATGCACCAATACAAACCTAGGCAAGATCAGTATTTGTACCTTTTGGTTACTGTCCTAGCCCTATTGGATTTTCGGAGACAAATGCTGATATCTTTGGTGTGGCGCCTCTTATTCATCTTTCCGTCTGACATAGCCCCTAAAGCCAAGTCACTGATCGCTACCTGTGGATCAAGCTCAGGTTCTGAGTTGACGTCATCACTATCCTCACTAGAACTTTCGAGTGTACTGAGGTCAAAAGTCGGCGGTCGAAGTAACCTATTTTCTCTGAACAAAGATATAGCCTGATTCAAATTGTCTCCGACTCTTTTATAATCCGGGGAAGTTTTGATAGCATATTTGTCAAAATGTCCCTTTAACCTGAGCAGAGACTGCAAATCATCATCCGAGAATTCCTGCACTTGCTGACTCTGTATAGCATCCCCTAGCTCTGTGCTAGTAGCACCGATAAATGGGTTGCAGGGCGCTGGCTGAGGCGAAAGCCCTGTCTTGGAACAGGGCGTATGCTGGGGCGAGGCCACTTCCACTGCCTTGTTGTGGGGCGCTGGCTGAGGCGAGACTCTGTTCTCTGGTGTGGTGCATGGCGCGGCAATGGCGCAGGCCACGTCCACAGCCTTGGTGCATGGCGCTGGCTTGGGCGAGACCATGGCCTCTGGCTTAAGGCAGATCGGTGGCTGAGGAGAAATCATGACCCCTCTTGAAGGGTAGAGCACTGGCTTCTGCGACTCTGAAACAGTCTGCCCAATCTGAGTTTCACATGTGAAATCATTCGTCACAGTTGGCGACGCTGCACTTTGAATAGAAGGATTGTCCTTTGTTTCCGGATTTATCTCATCTTCGTATAGGGGTAACTTTTGTTGTTGTCCAAGAACATTATCAATTTCTGAAGTTGTATACCCCGCCTCCAGTAGGCATTCCTCCGTAGACTCATGCTGGACCCCGGGTTTAGCATGCTCTAATTTGTGACCCGCTATTTGTAATTCCGCTGTAGGACCTTCATCTTGCTCAATATTCTCCATCAATGCTTCAAAAGTGTTGGACAAACCCACCTTAACCGGGTCAATGGCCACCTGCTTTCTATCCCCGACTCCGTCCGAAATCTCCTCGCCTTTGCTATTTTTTGTTCCACTCACACCAACTTCCGAGTTCGAAGAATTTCCTTTTCTGATCACTGGAACATATTGTTGCCTGGTATTGTTACTTTCGGTCTTTGATTTGGCTACCTTCTCAACATTACCTAGTTCTGAAACCCGGCCACCGCCCTTAATGCCTAGCTTCTTGCGACAAACACTTTCCTGATGCCCGAGCAAGGAACAAAAGTCACAATATTTGAATCCTGGGTACTCAATCTTCTGCCAGAAACCTCTATTATTGGCCCTATCAATCCATACTTTGTTTGGTAATTTGTCCGCCAAAGTCATCTCAACACACACGCGGGCAAAGCCCGGGCGCGATAAACATCTAGTATGATCATCCATTCTAAAAAAAACACCAAAAGAATTGACTATAGCTTTTAAAATAGGGGGATGAAAAAGATGTAAAGGTAAGTTAGGCAACTCTACCCACAGTGGCACCGATATCGGATCCTCCTTCAGACTAAAGCCATCATGCCAACGAAATGCTTTGAAACGAACACCACGAATAAAAAAGGAATCCCGCGACAAAACTTTCTTTGCTTCCTCCTCAGATTGAAGACGAACTAACACATGCCGTTGATTGAGTAAGCCGAGTGAAAAATCTCCCAGAATTCCCCAAGTTCTATGAATCGAATCTCGGATGTCTTCCAATGTTGGGTGGTAACTAGAGAATTTTAAAACGATCACATGTTTTTCCATAAACGCCTCCCCACGGAACTCATCTGTTGCCGTAATGCCAATTGCGGGAGCTCCCTCTTTACGGAATTTAGTGCCTTCAATCGGAGTCTCCACAACGTCAGCCACCAAAAATTTTCCCAAAATCTGGGCGAAAGAGGGCCTAGAATCCCCATGACCCGGTCCCGTGGGGGGAGGGGTGGAGACTGGGCCCGTGCACATCACATCCAGATGTCAATCCGGCTAGCGGATGGCTGCTGTCCTATCGGATCACCCCGTACCCGTCTCCCGTCGCCAAAGCCGGCGGCCAGGCAGAGAGAAAGGTGAAAGAAGGTGATAGCCGGTCTGTCGCGCGACCGTGAGCGGCGGTCGGTCGATCTCCAGGAAGAGGCAAAACAGGCGGCCGGTCTCGCGGCCTTGAAATGCCTGAATGGCGACGGTTGTTTCCCCTCGCGGCTGCGGTTCAGGTTCTTGCCGGCCTTGAAGCCGATCGATCTCGCGTCCGTGAAGAAACGCGGTCGGTCGATCTCGCAGCCTGGAGTGGTGGCGGCGGCTGCTCCTCAGATCTCGTTCGCAAATCGCGAGCGTCTTAAAGCCGTCACAGGCCGGTCGGTCTCGCGAAGGTGAAGGAGGGTTTCCAACCCTAGCAAGCCCTCGCGGCGGCGGTTGGTTCCCAACCCTAGCAGAGCCCCTCGCGGCGGCGGTGTGCTCCTCCGGTTTTGTCTCTCTTCAATGTAATGATCACACTACCTTCCTATCATCGAGAGAGTTACCTTCCTATCATCGAGAGAGTCAGGAAGAGAATCTAACTATAGTGAATTGAGTCTAACACTGGTTTTCAAACCCTAAACTTTCTACCGATGCTGTGACAAAAAATGGGTATGTTGCTGCTATAGGAAGATGAAATATGTCTTCGATTGAAGATGAACCCTAAATCTGAATGTATTTCGTCTCGATCAAAGGGTTTCTACAAAAAGAGAGGTTGAAAAGGAGGCTCTTTAAATTCCCTCCAGATTATTATTATTTTTTTTTTGTTTTTTTGTTCACCTAAAAATAAGTAGTACACCAACTTGATATCACACCAACTTTGGATCTTTAAATGATAAAAATCTGCCACATTACTTCTATAAAGCCTTTCTCTCTTTCAATTGTTTGGTTAGAAACTCAGAATGTATTAGTTTGGTTCGCTTGGTTTACTTATTAAATTTTAGAACTGATCAGTTTGGAGAAAAATGATTTTTAACTGAAAGATGGGAGAAAACCAGAAAAAGTGTGGCTCAAATAAATATGGTTTTCCACACCTTTGTAAATCTGAAACCTTTGCTAATTTTCTACACAACAATGATTGTTGGATTTCTTAAAATGCCTAATTTTTTTGTTCAATCCAGACTAAAATTTAATTTAGTAGAATGAGTTAGGAACGTGATGTGCGAGAATGCCCTAACACTTTATTCGAATTTCCAAAAAACCATCCACATGTAAAGCTAAGTGGGCCTAGCTCACCTATTTTGATGTTTGAATCTATGTTCATGGATTGGGCCATTTTAAACTATATTAAATATCTTTATGATAAAATCATACAATAGATACAGTACACGAAATTTTTTTTAATATAATTTCTTGAATACTAGTAAAATCGGTGCATAATTTTTGTAACTAATTTAGATAATATTTTGTTAGCCAATTTAAAATTGTAAGCTTAATAACTCAAAATACTGAATATACGGGTACATAAAATGCATCCATCCCTAGTGTTTGTTAAATTCAACTAATTGTATAGCTGTCTAGGCGCAAAAGAATGGAAAAGTGCAATCAATCTACTCAAATATTGTGTATCAAGTTGACAATCTATGCGCAAAAGGTAACAAATTTATTGTTCAAGTTCTTTTTCAAGATATACAAGCGAAAAAGGTGTATGCATTTTAACAGAAAAAATCCATTAATCCGGTAATCCCCTAAAGGTCTATTGCTCGTCAATGATCTCACCTTCAAAGGATGATAAACTAGTTGAATTGGTACAACTTATGTTGATTTATATTTGGTCATGTCCCTTTAAAATTTTCTTTGGGAAACCTGAGACATTTTTGGAAGCATGAAATCCAACGATTTTAAATTAGTGCCTCATAAGTTTTTATTTATTTTTAAATTTCTACATACTCCAACGATTAGATGATGAAAAATTAAAATCTTCGTGTCATTCTTGCTTAGGTGAAAAGTTTACGTGTTTAAGCTGTTTGATAATGGGATCCGCACTACATGTCGCCCCATAACCCCCTAAAAAAATAGTTGTAGTCTAGGGGTCAAGTTTTATCAGGCAGATGCATTCTACATTTTATATAGGGTTAATTACACTTTTCCTCTTAAAATATATAAGCCAATTCAGCTTTATCCTCAATTAATATTCATATTACATTTTTTTCTCATACTACCCGTTAACGTGTCTTGATTGTCAAACACCTCACGTGCCACCATTCTTCCTATTTTGTATGACGAAAGTGTCTTTCACGTGCTTATCACGCATGAATGTAATAGCATGTTAATCCCAACCATCCATTACCTTAACTAAACATGTGGACGGCTAGGATTTACTCGTCGAAGAGACGGATAGTGGAGGGAAACTCTCCCAAATCCGTCATTAAAGCCGACCTCTAGCTCTTCTATCTCGCATTCGATGATTGTTCGAACTTATGGGCAGGGGAGCCGATGCATCGAGAAAAGTTTCTTAGATTCAAGCTTCCAAGAAGGAATCGAAGCAGAAAACACCACCTTTCGTGAGTCTCTGTCGCAAGATCCGATTTCACCTTCTGGTGGCAAGATTCGCCCCCCCCCCCCCCCCCCCCCCCCCCCCCGGACCTTCGTGTTTTCTTTATGTACAAAAATGGAAATTGCAAAACTAGTCCATGAACAAACTTGAACCCTAATTTGGTTAATTAAGGTATTGATCTTCGCTCTGCTCTGTGTTGGTGTGATGGTATGGGAAGAGACTTGAAGCCACTCAACAAGTCCAAGGTTGGCACGCCACCCATGCGGCCATACCCACGCGCTGTCGCATGTTTCCTTGATAACATATCTACATTACCATTGGAGTGGTGTTTTATCGGGACAAAGTCAACTCAAAAGAATTAGAGATAAAAGATTGTTAAGAACTTAAGATTGAAAGTTGGAAAATGTATTGAATTTTGAGGGTTGAGATTCATTTCCTATGATTGACATATTTATAAATTTAAAATATGTAGAAGGGCAAAAATAATGAAAAACTTTTCAAAAAAGTTGATGGAATGTACATGTCGCGAAGAGAGAAAATATTGTGTTTTTCTTTTAGCAAAAAGAAAATTTATCATAACTATCTACATTATTGTCGGATTTTTGTAAACTTAGTATCGTTGAAATGCATTTTTAAAGATCTTTTCAGCAAAATCATTAATCAATACAAATGCTGAAATTTTAAAAATATATATATTTTATAATTAAAAAAACATATAACATACTTCACGTCTTTAATATTTTTCAAAACAATGAGACGGGTCGATCATATCAGAAAAATGAGTCGGGCATCATAATGCACATTTAAACAAAAACGCTAAACTTCATATTTTGGCGAATTCAAAAATTGGGGGAGAATTATTCTCGACGTTTAAATTTTTGCCCCAACTTATTCAATTTTGACTGAGTATGACCTTAAAATTTGTAATATATATTTTTACCTTAGAATACACTTACACTTCAATACTTACTCAGAGCAAAACGAGATAGTGATGGTGTTCAGTAAAAAATATTTAGCAAAAATAAAATTATGTGGAGTGCCAACAGCACGGGACATACTCTAGTATAAATACAAGTCTCTCCTAAGTTGAAAAATGCACCCAGACACATCCATGGCTTATTCTTCTTTTGGACTTTGTTGTATCTTCTTTACACTTCTGATTGTCTCTTCTTTTAGTTTGGAAACCCTTGTTGAAAGGTATTATCCATACCAAAGAGAGTTCGATTATTTTGCAATAGCTCTTCAATGGCCATACTTTCTCCAAGCCCACAACCCTCGGCAGGAACTTGACACACAACCCTCTTTTGTTGATTCTTTCTGGAAAAAAGAAATGAAAGAACGGCGTTGAGCCTGATTAATGCGAGTTGCCCCGGGGAGACATGGGGGATAAGTTGCATGAGAGAATTGAGGATGGGAGGAAGACATTACCTATATTTGCTTATACGAAAAACTTGTTTCAGGTTGGTATGGTATGGTATGGTATTCAATGTTTGTTAGTATGGTACACTTCAGGTTGTTAGGTATTAAATGGTATTGAATGCTTGTAAATTCAATTTGATGCTTGAAAGTGTTATGTCAGGTTGTTTAGTGATCGTTGTTAAACCATCATTTTTAGTGTTCAAACCAAGTTAAAGATAACTACACAGGTAGTTACATGTTCCACTATATATTGTTGTAAGAAGTATGAGATTTTACAGTATTCTCTCAATAAAAGTTATTGTATTTGAAGGGTGATTCCTCGAAGAAGTCAATTCCAGTATAGTTTCAACAGTACTTAGGGCGTGTGTGGTTGCATGGAATCCTATGTCATGGAAATTCATGAGGAGACCATATATTTTAGGCTAAATTGATGTATCACTCCACATTGATTTTGTAATCAATGGTGGGAATGAAAGTACCAAGGAGTGTGATTCTCATGTTCATGAGACTTTTGTTCGCGCCATAAATTACAAAATTAAGTGGTGGATGTGGAGTGATACCTCAAATTAACCTAAAATGTAGGATCTCCTTATGAATTCTCATGACATATGATTCCATACAACCAAACACACCCTTAATAGTGTAACATTGATGTAGAATCATTAAATCACAGACTTCGCAATTCTAAAACATACATGAAAGATAAGATTTTACTTGGATATTATGGGTTGCGGTAATGAGCTCACTGAGGTATTTTCCATTAATTGCTGCCAACGGTGGATTTTCCTCACCATCCTTTGGACCAGGCTCAATGGAAGCATGAAAGCAAAGAGAAAAGAAGTCAAAGATGTCGTCCATTTGGTCCTCCTTGAGCTGAAACAGAAGGCACAACAGTTTTGAACATTACCTACAGTTTTAGGAAGTCAATTCATAAAGAATAGTAAGTTGCTACAAGCATATGGAAAATCAACTCTATACGTTCAGTTTAGTAAATTATTCTTTGGTCTTGGCAGCTTAAGGCATGGTATTAGTAAACTAGGACTCGCAAAAATCTATCATTTTCCTACCTGCGCAAATGAAATGAACTCTATTAGATTGTTTAAACAAGCATGATAGAGCATTTTATGTTTCTACAATCTAGAGAAAAGGAAACATTGGTATTAATTGATCGTTTTCTTTTTTTAAAACGGTCCTTATGAGCATGTGAACCTGCATTCAACATATTTATATCTCCTAAACTTAGGAAGAAAATGAAGATACATAATTGCCGTTATTTCTGAAAAAACGTATTAAAATTTAGACAGTATGATAATTTTTCATCAATTTTTACTAAATCATTTGATAATTTAGGCTAAGATAACCAAATATTAGAGATTATTTTTTAGAGATCTTGTTATGGCAAGATCATATGAATGATCAGTATAGCTTTTATTTGAACTAAAATACAACTCTTAATTTTCTTCACATTTGCTAATAGCTAAAGTATTCATACACAAACTTTCACCATATGAGTTAATATTTTTGGTTTTATAAGTTTGGTATTTTCTTTTTCACATAATTGTTCTTTTATCTTGGGGCGCATAAGATAACAAATATTCCTTGTTTTTCGTAGCTCAAGTATATATATATATTTTTAATTGGCTTGCCAATATATAACAAATATAAGAACAAATTTTCCGATTTGGGGTAGAGGAATTTTTTGCACGTTGAGATTTTTGCTCTTTTGTTTCATTATTCAATGGGATAAAGTTTTGAAGATTCATATGAGCGGGTGCTAGTTATAAATCATCATCATCAACGCTCATTTTCGATACTTTTGTGATCGGTTACACGGATTTTGGTTATTCATATAACGCGGTTTTTCATATGTCTTCGTCTAATTCGACCTCAAGAATGTCTTCTTTTACCACCTTCATCCGACCTCTATCAACTTGTCAATTTAGACATTTTCTAATTGGCAATGTATTTGGTCTCCTTCGCACAAGACTAAATCACGTTAAACGCATTTATCTAATTTTGTCCTCTATAGGCGCTATACCTAAGTATCTCCTAATTCTTTCATTTCTAATTTTATTCTTACAGATTTTACCACACATCCATCTTAACATACGCATTTCTACTACCATCATTCTATGTGTGTGTTGTCCCGTAGTAGCTCAACATTTTGAGCAATATAGTATGACTGGTCGAACAATTGTTATACTTATTAAAGTTTGATACTCGTTTTAAAAACTAATTAAGTCTAACACTAATTTTCTGACAGAACCGTTAAGTCTACGTCTTTGATAAGTCATTTCTAATTTTTGGATCTTACCTTGGATTAAACTATAGTTAATTGAGTCTAACCTTGGTTTTCAAACCCTAAACTTTCTACCGATGCCGTGACAAAAAATGGGTATGTTGCTGCTATAGAAAGATGAAATATGTCTTCGATTGAAGATGAACCCTAAATCTGAATGTATTTCGTCTCGATCAAAGGGTTTCTACAAAAAGAGAGGTTGAAAAGGAGGCTCTTTAAAGTGAAGGTATGTAAGATTCAGAGTTCTAATTTGTCTATTAGCCTCTCTGATTTGTCCATCAGATGATAACATATATTTGAGTGGAGACTGGATTGGTGGAGACAAAGTGAGTGATTGAGGCCAAAGTGGCGATATATGGAGTATTTTATAGTGAGATAGAGAGAGTTATCAGAGATGCATCAAACAATAGTAGTTGCAGTTAAAAGGGGGCTGTGGTTTAGTTTTTCTGTGTGTCATGTATTTAGTTCCTTGGGTTTGTTCTGTCCAATTGTGAAGAAGGGGGAGTTTAAGTTGGGTTGAGTTTGAGTTAATTCGATGATGGCAAAAACATTTTTTTATGTCATAGTCACTATGACTAATGAGTAATGACTCTGTGTGTGGATTTCTGGATTACCTTAAAAGAGAGGAATAGTCAATAAATATACAGGGCTGTACATGAGTTTTGTCCCTAGGGAGTTTACTACAGCTTTTATTAATATATATTGGAGTTTCAAGAGTATCTAAACTCTTTGACTTAATTTATAAGATCAAACAATGATTTTTCTTCATTGCGAACAACATTGGATGTTTTTTGTGTTATTATTCCACATTTTAGACATGTATGATAAATTGGTCAATGTCCATACACTATGGGTATGTTGGATTTTAGGTATATTTAATTTTTGTATACAATACTTGTAACACAAGCAAGAAAAAACAAAAAAAACTTAAGCTAATTATTATTTGACCCTCATAGTTTCTCAAATAATTATTATTTAGTACCTATTTTCTCCAACAAATTTTTTGGGCATAAATATGGTTATCGCAACAAGATATTTGGGGAGATTCCACCATATCTAGTGACTTTCACTTCTCTCATTCAATTGAATTAGCCTTTCAATGACTTAGAGGGTTCGGTTTCAAAGGTTGGTGTCTTTGTCAATGTTACTGCGGTTTCACTTATGGAAATAGTAAGCTTTGCGGAGGTGTTGTTGAACTCAAGTTGGCTCCATGCCAAAATCACAAGAAGGCAGGAAAGTCACAATATGATTGTTGTAAGTCTGTGCTTGGTTGTACTATTATGCTTAATTTTCATGTACTACCGAAAAAAGAGTATTGAAAGCAAAGTCTACTTAGATTCATTATTTATTAATCAAGAAATTATAAACTGATTGATTAAACAAGAAATTAACCACAATTTGAAAACCTTTTACCAAGGATGTACGGATACGGACACGCGCATCGTGTCGGACACTGACACGACATGACGACTAGGCAATTTTTCAAAAACTAGGACTCGGAGATACGTCGACATATTATATTTTTTTAATAAGTCATATAAATATAAATAATAATCTAATAAAGTGCCTTCCTAGAGTGTCTTGAAGAAGATGACACTGTTGAAAGAAAAAATTAAAGTAGAGAAAAAGTATAGTAGAGAAGAAGTAGATGAGATAAGAAACAAATATTAAAAAAAAACATAGACTACCTCTATGCTTTAGTGACTTTTTGCCCTATTTGTCTTAAATCGCAATTGAAATAGTCACTCACTTCAGATGGATCAACAACCATTATATTACTTGGTTATTTGCAAACATCTAAAAGTAAAAAAAAAAAACTTTTCGAGTCTTGACTGTGTCCTGACCAATTTCGGGTGTATCGAAGGCATGTTCGACACATTGACCATATTTCTAATACTTGCTGACAAGTTGACCAAGTGTCCAACGCATGTTAGATGCGTGTCGAGTAAGTGTCATGTGTCGGATACATGTCAAACACAGATACGACAAGTTTTTGAAGAGTCTATGCTTCCTTGCCTCTACTCCCCGTCTCATCACTTTTGAACACATGATTCTTAGTGATCTTTGGAGGATTCGAGCCCCACAGAGCGCTCTCTTTCTGATTTCCCAGAATATTTTGCCTACAAGAGCCAACCAGGTTAGACTTAATACCCCAATTGTTGATCAATGCCCCTTTTGTAGCAATCATTCTGAGGATGTTGTCCATCTTTTCTTCCTTTGCCCGATCATTCTTCATCTCTAGCGTATTTCGCCGACTTCCATTGATTGACAAGCCGATTATTTCACCTTGCCCAGTATCCCTCGCTTTTTCAACTTTATGTGGCAATCAGTTAAAGCTCACCTGGTAGCGAAAGATGAAATGCTTGTACAATTCGTTGTCTTTCTTAGCACTATCTCGTACACTAAGAATAACTGTGTGTTTAACAATTACAATTTCAGCCCGACCAACTTTGTTGCTGATTTTCAGCATACTTGGAATTCTTGGCACCACGCCTGGTTCTCTTGTCCACATTTTCTTTCCTCGGACCCCACTCCATCAGGTGATTGAAAAATGCTATTACGAAACCTCATCCTTGCCACCTGTAACATCTGTTATTTTTCTTTGTAAAACCTTGTGGTAGTGTTTAAAAAATCTGGTGGTGGCATATAATCATTGTCCTTCTACAAGATTCTACAGAATTCTCCACATTTCTTTACTTATCTCATTAGATTTTGGTGGTTTTATCTTAGTCAAACCAGCTCAAGAGGAGAGAGCTTGAGAGTGAGAGTTCCTTAAGGAAATGCAAGAAGATCTTGGTGCATGTTGGGAAGGAGAAGTTTTTATGCTTTGAGGATTGCAATAGTTGTAGCTGGTGAATAAATCTTCCCTTTCTTGAAGGATTTAATGTACTAGATTCTATGTTTACTCTTTCTTTGTGTAGATTTTGGGGTTTGCTATTTTGGGTTAAGATGGGTAACCGGGTGTCTTTTCATAATGATATTTTTCAATTCTGTCAATATTTTCGTGTTTGATTGCTTTCATTTGGAAGATGAATGTGAGAGATTTCTATAGGTAGCTTATATGCAGAATTTGGCTAAGTATTGAAGAAGTTATAGGTGTTTGAAGTTGGTGTGTTGAACTGTAACTTGCTGAAATTGTAAGTTTGAATTTAAAACGTGATGAACAGGGGGCAAAGAATTGGTTTTATTTTATGTTACTGAAAGAACTTAAGGATAAATCTTGAATGTTTAAAAAGTAGAAGGTAAGAGTTTTCCAATGGTATAAAGTTTCCAGGTTTTGGTTGAAAAATGTGACTTGTGTGTATGATTGAAGTTGCTATGTTTCACTGAAATGTTCTAGAAAATCTGCTCCAAGGAAGAAGACGATGCCATCTGTTTGACCCAATTTTGACTAATCGTAGAATTTGATCCATAACTCTGTTTTTACTACCGTTTTCACCGCTGTGATCACTGTGATAAAATTAAATTTTAGAATAAATTTATTCGTATTTTATAATATTTTAATTCTGGCAATAATATGCCTCGAGATGCATGTTTCAAGTAAATGTTTATTATTGAATATTGTGCATCGTATGTGATTGTGATATTTAGAACTTAGTTCATCTAATGGAATTATGAATATGATGCTACTTGATAAGTGTTGAAATTTTTTGAGTTTGACATGAATACCATACTCCGGTGTTTGAAATATACAGAGTGGTACAATATGGCCATAGATGTCTTAGTTTCTGACATTTGTGTAATTTGTGCATAGTGAGTTGTACGGTGCTTGTCTCCAACAGGGAAAAACTAAGTTACTATACGAGTTATGACTCACGTGATATAGTGAAGTGTTCCTGAGGAGCAGAACCTGATTTCCAAAAGGGGAAAACTAAGCCACAGTGCGAGTCATGACTCGCGTGATACAGTGGAGTGTTCCTGAGGGGTCAGTGGAAGAGTGTGAACTTAGTCATTTTCCAGCGCGCAATTTTAAATTGTGATTTGGCCCATGTGTCTAGTATTTTGAGATGAAGTATGCATTTTATAGACGGCACCCCGTTTGAAATGCATACATACTCAAAGTGGGTATTGGTACACGTATGGAGGTGTGTCGGGGTGAGACACATTCGGCACATGGATAGGTGCGATAGCTAGGGTATTCATAGTCTAAAATTTTATGTAGCATGTCCTCCGGAAGGGAAACTAAGTCATTGTATGAGTTTTGACTTGCGAGAATTTGATAAGATGAGATGTGCAAAAGATTATGAAAATTTTCATCCATTTGAAAGGAATGATATATTAATAAGTTATGTTTTTGTTGATCATATGATTTGTGCATATGACTAGTTAATCATATGCATGGTTGGTGCATTATGAATAAGTTATAGAGTGTGATGTAAGGTAAATGTGGATGTATCTTGAAATGTGGATTATTATTTGTGTTATTTGTAGTTAATTTTTAATATGCTCATACCAGCTTTAGGCTGATCCATTTTGCTTTGTTTTGTGGCAAATGGGTGTACTCTTATTGGAGTGCAGGCGTTGGAAGCGACTTTGTTGATTAAGCCAAGTGGAAGTAGATCCTAGTCTTTTTCAGGGTTTGTAAGATGTTTTGTGTTTTGCTATTTGGTGTTTAATATTCAAGATATGTTTGTGTGAATGCTTTGATGTGTGGAATTGGGGGCGAAAGTTGCCTTTGGAATGGTTGTAATATTTTGGAGTTTTGTGTAATAGTTTGGAAATTTGTTTTTCCGAAAAACATTTATGTGAGAATGTGGTTAAGTTGTATGTCATGTGCCGTTTGTAGGAAATCTCCCAGTCTGTTGGGATTTTCCTTATGAGCGGGGCGTGACAAAATTTGGTATCAGAGCCACATTCTTCACGTTAGGCAGTAATGCTTAGCAATTCCTCGGATGTGGTGTGGGTAGAGAAGTAAGATCTTTTGTTTGATTTGTGATTGATTAGAGTGTGTTTGTTTGTTTTTTTTAGAGATGATGCCGCGTCGGACAAATAATATAGATGATATATCTGGTACATCTCGAGGTGAAGTTCCAAGGAGCTATAATCTGGGCCACGATGCGATTACCACATTGATATAAGGTTTAAGGCATGGTAGTTCTGAAGATGATCCGTTTGCTCGTCGAAATAAGGCCTTCTCTAGACTTGGAGTGAGAGGTTTACTGGGAATGGGGGAGCCATAGTAGCAGATCGTTGGCTCCATAAAATAGAGGTGATATTGGAATGGATGAGTATTACGTCAGAGCAGCGCAGTGAATTGGCAACTCACCAGTTTGATGGAGATGCACTAAATTGGTGGGATTCTGTGCGTCAGACTCGTGATGTAGTTGGTATGACTTGGGAAACTTTTGTTGTGTTGTTTGAACGTCAGTTCATTTTTTCTGCGGCAAAAACACAGTTAGTTGATCGATTCATTAAGTTGCAGCAAGGTCAACGAACTATAGCTGAGTATGTGACTGAGTTTAATCAGCTTAGTCGATATGCGCCGTATCTGGTAGATACTCTAGAGAAGAAAAATATGAAGTTCTTGCATAGATTAAATCCTTTCTTGAAGAGACAATTAATATTAATGATTGATAAACCTTTTGAAGAACTGTATAATGCGACCTTGAGACAAGAAGAGGTGGAGATAGAGTGTAAAAGGGTAATAGACGATAATCGCAAGATATTTCGGGTTGTAGTGGACAAAGGTTTGATAGGGACAAGAAAGGTCGCCAATGAGAGGTTCAAGGCCAGCAAAGGTAGCCAGGCAGGGGAGGACCAGTGAAAAGAGGTAATCAGATAAGAGATGGACATAGAGAACAGGGGCTATCTACTCGAGAAGATCAGATCGCAGTAAAGCGGATTTGTTATATTTGTGATTAGGAAGGACACATAGCTAGAAATTGTCTTAGGAGCAACGATCAGCCACAGAACCAACAAGAGCAAAATGGTCAGAGAAATCAGGGCCCCGTGTGTTATGAGTGTGGTCACCAGGGACACATTTCTCGATTTTGTACGCGTCTGCAGCGGGTTGCTCCTCGCAGTAGTGGTAGTGGGAGAGGTCAGCATGCTACCGCCTCAGTGCCGTCGGTTTGTTTAGCTTCTATTCCCCGTCAGGGAAATGTAGAGGGTATGTATTTATTATTATTATTATTCTTATAAAGTTATCATTGTTTACGCATGTTTTACAGTTTATGATATTCAGATATAGGAAATCCATGATAGTTTGAACATGATTGGCTTAATTTTGAATTTTGTGCATATTAGGGTATGTGATGTCTTCTCGATTGTGGTTGCGGGTTCTTTTCGATACTGGTGCTTCTAGATCCTTTATTTCTAGGCAACTGGTAGAGAGAGATCATTTACTAGTTGTGCCATTACAACAGTCTTTAAGAGTTCAGTCTCTTTTGGGTGGATCATTTATACTTAGTGAATGTCGCCCTCAGTTCGAGTTTTCTATCTGTGATCGTGTATTTCAGTTTGATTTTATTGTGTTGGGTTTTGAAGGTTTTCACTTGATTTTAGGGATGGATTGGTTGTCCAGTTATCCGGTGACCTTAGAATGTGTAAGTAGGACGGTGACCCTTACGTTTCCTGGTGTATCTCCTTGTGTTTTGAGATGTGAGTCGAGCTCTGATTCAGTGATGTTGAGTTTCCTTGGTTATGTTGAGATTCCTAACCTTGACATTAGTGATGTTGAGGTGTTCGGGATTTTTCCGATTTTTGTCAGGAGATTTCTAGTCTTCCTCCGCGTCGAGAGGTAGAGTTTAGGATAGACCTTATCCCGGGTATAACACCGATATCGAAACTCGCTTATCGTCTTGCCCCTAAACAATTGGAAGAAATGAAGGTGCAACTTGAGGATTTACTACGTAAGGGGTAAGTTACTGTGAATTTAAATGGATGTAATTGTATATTTGAGGTTATCATCTATATTGGAGGAATATCATTAATTTTTTTGAGGTGTGTATGATTCTTAGGTTTATTCGACCGAGTACTTCTTGTTGGGGTGCACCTGCAATATTTGTGTCAAAAAGGGATGGATCATTGAGGATATGCATTGACTATCGGGAATTAAATAAGGTCACCATCAAGAATAAGTATCCACTTCCATGCATTGATGATTTGTTGGATCACTTGAGAGGTGCTGTAGTATTTTCAAAACTTGATTTTCAGTCTGGGTACCATCAGATGAGGGTTGAAGAGCAGAGTATTCCGTTGACTGCTTTCAAAACCCGGTATGGATTGTATGAGTATCCAGTGATGCCTTTTAGTTTGAAAAATGCTCCAACTTTCTTTATGGACTTAATGAATCAGGTCTTCCACTCGTACTTGGATCAGTGTTCATTGATGATATTTTAGTATCTTCGAAGAGTCATGAGGAGCATAAGGAACACCTTCGCATTGTATTGCAGACATTGAGAGACCACCAGTAATATGCAAAGTTTAGCAAATGTCATTTTTGGGAATCAAATGTTCGATTTCTAGGGCATGTGATTTCTAGTAATGGTATTGCTGTGGATCCTGAGAAAGTTGAGGCAGTTAAGTCTTGGAAGAGACCAACTACTATGTCAGAGATTCGTAGTTTTCTTGGTTTAGCTGGGTACTATCGTCAATTTATTGAGAAAATTTTGATTATTACCGCACCTATGACAACTTTGACCAGTAAGAATATTCCTTTTCTGTGGACGGATGAATGTGAGCAGGCTTTTGAAACATTGAAGTTGAAGTTGACATTAGCGCCGATGTTGACGATTCATGTTTCTGGTGTGAAGTTAGTAGTTTATACAGATGCTTGTGGTACTGGTTTAGGGTGTGTTTTGATGCAAGAAGGTAAAGTGGTTTTGTATGCTTCTCGCCAATTGAAACCCCATGAGAGGAGATATCCCACCCATGACTTAGAGTTGGCTGCAGTGGTTTTTGCATTGAAGATTTGGAGGCATTATCTATATGGTGAGAAATTTGAGGTGTATACGGATCACAAAAGTTTAAAATATTTTTTCTCCCAGAAGGAGTTAAACATGAGGCAACAGAGATGGGTTGAATTTTTAAGTAGTTATGATTTTGAGATTCATTATAGGCCCGGGAAGGCGAATGTGGTTGCTGATGCTTTGAGTCGACGTCATGTGGAAATAGCTTATTTGATGATTCAGGAGTATCGAGTGTTAGAAGTGTTCGCTTCTTATGATGTTCAGCCTATTTCTGCGTCAAAATGTGTAATTATGGCTAATTTGTTGATTCAACCATCTTTGATTAGTAGAGTGTTGCAGGGTCAAGTTTCTGATCCAACCTTACGTAAAAGAATAGAGGATTTGGTGATAGACTCAGTTGATGATTGTTCTACAGATTGGTCTGTTGGTTCCGATGGTGGATTGAGGTTTAAGGGTAGATTGTGTGTACCAGCTGATGATGATTTGCGAAATGAGATACTAGTAGAGGCACATCATTCTCGTTTCACCATTCATCCTGGTGGAACAAAGATGTATCGTGATCTTCAGTGTATGTTTTGGTTGCCTGGGATGAAACGAGATGTAGGAGTCTTTGTATCTCGCTGTTTGACTTGTCAACAAGTCAAAGATGAACATCAGAAACTTTCTGGTTTGTTACAACCTTTAGAGATTCCAACGTGTAAATGGGAGAATATTACGATGGATTTTATAGATGGACTTCCATGGTCGAGACGAGGGAACGAGTCGATTTGGGTTATTGTTGATCAGTTGACAAAGAGTGCTCATTTCATTCCAGTTAGTATTCATCGGATTGCAGATAGTTTGGCCCGTTTATTTATTCGAGAGGTAGTTAGATTGCATGGAGCCCCTGTATCGATTGTCTCAGATAGAGATTCTTTGTTCACTGCACAGGTTTGGCAAAGTCTTCAGCAAGCTTTGGGTACTCGTTTAGACATGAACACCTTTTACCATCCGCAGACAAATGGCCAGTTAGAGAGAATTAATCAAATAATCGAGGACATGCTTAGGGCGTGTATTTTGGATTTTGGTGGCAGTTGGGAAGATCATTTATCGTTATGTGAGTTTTCCTATAGTAATAGTTATCAATTGAGTATTGGTATGGCACCATATGAAGCGTTGTACTGTAGACCTTGTAGATCTTCTATGTGTTGGGCTGAAGTTGGTGATTCTGCAGTAATAGGTCCCGATATCATCAGAGACACTACTGAAAAGATAGATTTGATACGACGACGATTCAAGACAGCTTAAAGTCGTCAGAAAAGTTACGCAGATCGTAGGCGCACAAATCTGGAGTTTGCAGTAGTTGATAGAATTTTCTTGAGAGTTTCCCCATGTGAGGTGTTATCGGGTTTAGAGGAAGAGGAAAACTAGCTCCGAGTTGTATTGGGCCTTATGAGGTTGTTGAGAGAGTCGGTTCAGTGGCGTACCGACTTGTTTTGCCACCAGCTATGTCTGGGATTCATGATGTCTTCCATGTATCAATGCTTCGAAAATGTTCAATAGATCCGACACAGATTATAGAGCCAGTTGATGTTGAGATGTCAGAGGATTTGTCTTATCCCGTGCCACCAATAGCTATTGTCGATAGAGATGAAAAACGATTGCGACGGAAGACTATAAGACTGGTAAAGGTACAGTGGAGTGACCAGGAGGGCGATGTGACATGGGAATTGGAGGATCGTATTCGGCAGTTACATCCGTATCTATTCTCGTAGCTTTCTGTCTTTTTTTCAGTTTAATCTCGAGGACGAGATTCTTTTGAGGTGTGTATTATGTAACATCTATTTTTTTCTTTGTACCACCTTGCGGTTGTATTTAGAAAATCTGGTGGTGGCATATAACCATTGTCATTCTACAAGATTCTATAGAATTTTCCACCTTTCTTTACTTATCTCATTAGATTTTGGTGGTTTTATCTTAGTTAAACCAGCTCAAGAGGAGAGAGTTTGAGAGTGAGAGTTCCTTAAGGAAATGCTAGAAGATCTTGGTACATGTTGGGAATGAGAAATTTTTATGCTTTGAGGATTGCAATAGCTGTAGCTGGTGAGTAGATCTACCATTTCTTGAAGGATTTAACCTACTAGATTCTATGTTTACTCTTTCTTTGTGTAGATTTTGAAGTTTGCTATTTTGGGTTAAGATGAGTAATCGGGTGTCTTTCCATAATGATTTTTTTTATTATGTCAATATTTTCATGTTTGATTGCTTTCATTTGGAAGATGAATGTGAGAGATTTTTATAGGTAGCTTATATGCAGAATTTGGCTAAGTATTGAAGAAGTTATAGGTGTTTGAAGTTGGTGTGTTGAATTGTAATTTGCTGGAATTGTAAGTTTGAATTTAAAACTTGATGAATAGGGGGCAAAGATTTGGTTTTATTTTCTGTTATTGAAAGTACTTAAGGATAAATCTTGCATGTTTAAAAAGTAGAAGGTAAGAGCTTTCCAATGTTATAAAGTTTTCAGGTTTTGGTTGAAAAATGTGACTTGTGTGTATGATTGAAGTTGCTATGTTACACTGAAATGTTCTGGAAAATCTGCTCTTGAGGAAAAGGACGATGACGTCATATGTTTGACCCAATGTTGACTGATCATAAAATTTGATCCATAAGTTTGTTTTTACTACCGTTTTCACCGTTGTGATCACTTTGATAAAATTAAATTTTAGAATAAATTTATTTTGTATTTTATAATATTTTAATTCTAGCAATAATATGCCTCGAGATGCATGTTTCAAGTAGATGCATATTATTGAATATTGTGCATCATATGTGATCGTGATATTTAGAACTTAGTTCATCTAATGGAATTATGAATATGATGATACTTGATAAGTATTGAGAAATTTTGAGTTTGACATGAATACCCTACTCCGGCGTTTGAAATGTACAGAGTGGTACAATATGGCCATAGATGCCTTGGTTTCTGACATTTGTGTAATTTGTACATAGTGAGTTGTACGGTGTCTGTCTCCAAAAGGGAAAAACTAAGCCACTGTACGAGTCATGACTCATGACTCGCGTGATACAATGGAGTGTTCCTGAGGAGTCAGAGAAAGAGTGTGAACTTAGTCCTCTTCCATCGCGCAATTTTAAATTGTGATTTGGCCCATGTGTCTAGTATTTTGAGATGAAGTATGCATTTTAGAGACGACACCCCGTTTGAAATGCATACATACTCAAAGTGGGTATTGGTACACGTATATAGGTGTCGGGGTGAGACACATGGATATGTGCAATAGGGTATTCATGGTCTAAAATTTTATATAGCTTGTCCTCCGGAACGGAAACTAAGCCATTGTACGAGTTTTGACTTGCAAGAATTTGATAAGATCAGATGTGCAAAAGATTATGGAAATTTTCATCCATTTGAAAGGAATGGTATATTAAAAAGTTATGTTTTTGTTGATCATATGATTTGTGCGTATGACTAGTTAACCATATGGTTGGTGCATTATGAATAAGTTATAAAGTGTGATGTAAGGTGAATGTGGATGTATCTTAAAATATGGATTATTATTTGAGTTATTTGTAGTTGATTTTTAATCTGCTCATACCAGTTTTAGGCAGATCCATTTTGTTTTGTTTTGTTTTGTTTTGTGGCAAATGGGTGTAATCTTATTGGAGTGCAGGCGTTGGAAGCGACTTTGTTGATCAAGCCGAGCGAAAGTAGATCCTAGTATTTTCCAGGATTTGGAAGATGTTTTGTGTTTTGCTATTTAGTGTTTAATATGCAAGATATGTTTGTGTGAATGCTTTGATCTGTGGAGTTGGGGGCGAAGGTTGCATTTGGAACGGTTGTTATATTTTGGAGTTTTGTGTAATATTTTGGAAGTTCTTTTTTTCAAGAAATTTTTATGTGAGAATGTGGTTAAATTGTATGTCACGTGCCGTTTATAGGAAATCTCTCGGTCTGTTTGGATTTTTCTTATACGCAGGGCGTGACACCACCCTTTGGTGACCTCAGATAATCCTGCCTTTACCCGATTTGTCCCACTCACATAATCTGCTCATTCTCCCAAATCCTTTTTGCCATAAATCATTCACTCAATACCAGCCCAAGCTTTTCTCAATCTCTCTCTCTCCCTCTTCAACGAGACACTACTATTGTTATTTACGATGTTAGCTTCTTGACTAATTCCAAACAGGAAGCAATTTTATATTAATGTAAAGGATAACCTTCATTAGTAAGTCTGTTAATTTGCCTGGTCCGATTTTGTTTGACCCTATGGTAACTCACATGGTCTAGTAATTTACACCGTTGAATTCTTTGATGAATCCATTTTCTCTTACTTGAGTTGCCTAAAAATATATATAATTTTATGGATGGATTTCTTGACAGTTCATTAAAAGCTCTGTCAATTATTATTATTATTATTATTATTATTATTATTACCATTTCAAATTTTAATGTTGTTATTGATTATCATAACTAATTAATTGGGTTTGGTCGGCATCCCAAAAGTGCTAACCTGTTTGAATGTCTAGCACTGACCATCCATGTTATAAGATCTCTTCAAACTCCATTGTAACTATTGTTATTTCAATATCCCACGGTAATTAATATGAAAAATGTGATCGAATTAGTTAAATGTATTAGCGCATATTAAACATGGATTCAACAATAACTACTTAGACTACTGCCAACAATATGAAAATCGTTGGTAGCCTTGCGAGTTTTTAGCCATATTTGAATTCTTAAAAGAACCCTTTTAATTGGAGGGTTGCACCCCCTCCCTCGCCCGTTTCCTCGCCAGTTAGAATTTCCGTTCTTAAAAATTACAGATATTACAGTATTTCAGCCCAAGCACAAAAAGCTATTACGTGATCTGCACACTCCATCTGGTATCACAAACACTCTAATGCTCAGTTAAACGAATGAAAACAGAGCATTCGTTATATGCATTTCAAAGAAAACATTTAGTGATTAATCATAAAAGCAAGAAGAAATTGCACACTTATCTCCGTCAAACTTAATTATCACATATTACTTGGTCTGAAATGAACAAGGTACAATACAAAAATTTAACTTTATAATTTACATAGATGTCTAAATACATCCATGCATCTTGACTTGGAAGACTTTAGCTAACTAGAATATAAAATGTATATGTGTGGTTCTTCCGATCAATTGATCATCAAATATTGTTGCTTAACATGTCCTGAAGTCTACCAAGTCAAGTCGTTCCAACACTACTTGCCAACGCGCATTGCTGATTGATTAAGCTTTTGCATTGAGGATCCACATATTTCAGAAAAGAAAATATTAGGAAATACATCCTATTGTTAGGAAAATATCTTCCAGTATTAGGAAATACATCCTATTGTTAGGAAAATATATTTTAGCATATTGTGTTGCAAGTTTTATGGGGTTAGAAGTTTTATGGGGTTAGGAAACTTTCCGATGGCTAGTGATTTGTTTCCTTGGTTTGGGAGGTTTCCTAGTATATGGTGGTTTCCTATTGTATTTTGACTACAGTATTTATATTGCTGATGAATGAATGAAAAAGCACAATTTGGCCTTAAACTTTATCATGGTATCAGAGCAAGGTTAAAACCAAGCAATAAGCTAGGAGCTATCATGGAATTCCATCAAACGCCCATGTTACCAACAATAGGTACCAACAATGGCAGGCTCTCAATCTTCACATCGGATCAGGTACTAATCGGTTGAATGGTAAGTGGATTATTGACACTGGGTGCTCCAATCATGTTACGGGAGATTTGTCGTATTTGTCGGATCTAAGAATTGTGACTCCCTGTTCTGTTGGCCTCCCAGATGGTCAAAACGTTGTTGCCTTGAAGGAAGGAATTGTCAAGCTTACTGACAAAATTATTCTTAATCATGTTCTTTATGTTCCAAAATTAAATTGTAATTTAATTTCGGCTTCACAATTGAGTGATGATATAAATTGTGAATTCATAACTAACTCTGACTTGTGTGCTATCCAGGACCGACACACGAGGGAGGTGATTGGAACGGGTGACAGAAGGGATGGACTATACTACTTACGGGAGGAGACAAAGGTGAAAGCAGTTTCAGTTGCTCCTTCAACTTCTTTGGAGCTATGGCATCGCAGATTGGGGCATCCTTCTGAGAAAGTGGTGAAGTTGCTTCCTTTTTTTAGCAATTCTAGTGGTAACTTGAATAAAGCATGTGAAGTTTGTCATCGTGCTAAACATTCTAGGGATAGTTTTCCGTTAAGTGACAATCACTCTACTCGCATTTTCGAGTTAGTTCATTGTGATTTATGGGGGCCATATGATACACCATCGTCTTGTGGGGCTCGCTATTTTTTGACACTAGTGGATGACTTCTCCCGCGCTGTGTGGATCTATCTGTTAGTTGATAAAACGGAAGTTTTTAAAATGTTTCTGTCCTTTATAGCTATGATTGATAGACAATTTTCTCAGAAATTGAAGATTGTTCGTAGTGATAATGGTACTGAATTTAATTGCCTAAAGGATTATTTTTTGGTCAATGGCATTCTGTTTCAAACTTCTTGTGTGGGGACTCCTCAACAAAATGGTCGGGCAGAAAGAAAACATAAACACATTTTGAATGTTGCTCGTGCCCTACGATTTCAGGGTGGTCTACCGCTTTATTTTTGGGGGGAATGTGCCCTTGCCGCTGCTCATATAATCAATCGGACACCTTCTAGTATTCTTGGCAATAAAACTTCATATGAAGTCTTGTTTGGTAGTCCGCCTTCCTTTGGTGAATTGCGTGTTTTCGGTTCTCTGTGCTTTGCTCATAATCAGAAGGCAAAGGGTGATAAGTTTGCCAGTAGGAGTCGTAAATGTGTCTTTGTGGGATATCCGTTTTGCTGATGAATGAATGAAAAAGCACAATTTGGCCTTAAACTTTATCAGAAAAGGGTGCCAATTTGTGGCTGATTTTAGGTTATGGCTCTGCTATCTGAAACTTTGTTGAGTTGTTCCGAAACTACTCTTGGTTGTTGTCCCCACAAGTTTCTTTGGGCGGGGTGGGGGGACTTCAATTATTCCTCATGACTTGCAACTTGGGTTGAATTGAAATGAGCAACATTACCTTTTCAAACTAATATGTGAGCAGTTAATTATAAGGACAGGTTTCTGCATAAATTCAATCTTGAAACAAAAGTCTATGAAATGTGTGGTTGTGCTGATCATCGAATGTAGCGTGACCGACACTCAGATCACTACAAAGTCAAGTCATTGAGCTAAGAGAAACTGATCAACTATTGTTGTTATATCACCATCGTCATTGAGAGCCATATATTATTCAGCTAGAGACTTTCCAATTAGACTTGCTTTTCCAGTCGATACCACTTCCGAGTTATTTCGTAGAAAATCTTGTACACCACGGCATGCATGACCAGCAAAGAGTCAAGTAAATACCACTGGCCAAGTGGATCACAAATCAATCCCTTCCGAGTTATTTTGTAGAAAATCTTGTAAACCTCGGCATGCATGACCAGCAAGGAATTTAACAACTTTGTTTATAATTGTCATCTAAATGTTCAGTGATGGACCAGGAATGTAGTTTAGAGGGGTGGAATTGGCATAAGGTTATTTATCAGTAATAGTAATTATTATCCAATGCAAAGCCAATTTTTTTTCCGGCTCTAGATAGATAATTTAATAATAAACTTCAAATAACATCTTCAAGTAGGCATAAAAATCAGAAAATTGTAAGGTGACATGCATCGAATTGTAAATTCATGGGTGGAGATTCTAGCTCATTAAAACCTCCAACAAGAGATCCCAAAGTCCAAGCTTAACAATTTGAGTTGTTTAAGTAGAGCATTACATTGCTACGTACGGTTAAATTATTTAACCGTACGTAGCAATTCCGAACCCTTTATTTATAACTTAAATATAAAGGGTTCGGAAAAAAATTCTCTATTTTTACTCATTTTGTTTTATAAACTTGATTTGTTTAGTCTCAATGCTCTCGAAATTTCTTTATGGCAAGCTCTATCATAGGTGATATCTTTAATTATGGTGTGTTCGATTTCAAGGAAATTTTTCCTAAAAATAATATTTCAAAAGTAGAGGATGGAAATAGTTTATTCCCTCAGCCTGACTTGCAAGTCAAGAGACATAAATAAATAAAAAATAATGACTCAAAAGCATTTAAAATTAATTTATTTTAATGGATTTTTTTTAGTTTGATACTCATTAGTTTATATCTAATAGTGTTTTACTCTCGTTTTGAAAATTAATTAAGTTTAACACTCGTTTTCTAATAAAACCATTAAGTCCACGTCATTGACTGGTCAAAACTATTTTTTGGACCATTTTGCTCTTGTCTTGGGTTAATTGGTATAATTTTTGGAAAATTGACTTTAATTCACGATGTGTTTGATTTTAAGGAAAATTTTCCTAAACTTTTTTTGCCAAAAGTTATGGATGTAGAAAAATGAGAGAGGAAGTTGAATGAAGAACATGAATTTTGTGATGAATCACTATTCTATCGGTTCAAGATACATCCAACTGAAGTAGAGAAATTCAAGAAAAAAATGTTGCATTGTCATGTTAGAAATTGAAATTTTTATTAAATTTTTTTTTTTTTGGGGTGGGGGGAATTACCTTTCTTGAACTTGTTAATAGGTCTAGTGCGAGTAAGAGATTTACTTTTCATTTATTTTTGAAAGATCTTGATTTGTCTACTAGATCAAAAGATCGTTGAGTAATGAAAAAGAAAAATTAGCAACTAGGGAGCATCGTTGATTTTTCCACCAATTGTAGCTCAGTTGATCGGACATCTATTCTCATTGTGAGAGGTCGCGGGTTCAAGACTTACCTCCAAGGTGGAGGCGATGGACTGGAGGGAAAACAAGTCTCATGCGAGATGTGAGATGGATGCAATGGGGATATTAAGTTGCAACAATATATTGTAGCTTTCGGGTTTGGTTTGGTTAACCCTATAGGGTCTGTAGCCTTCGGGCATGAATTAATAAATAAATAAATAAAGGTCAACGACCCAATTTAAAAAATAATAATAAAAAAATAAAAAATAAGAACTAGGGAGCATCATGGCGATGGGGATATTAAGTTGCAACAATATTGTAGCATTCGGGACTGGTTTGGTTAATCCTATAGGGTCAGTCATGTAACCTTCGGACATGTATTAATAAATAAATAAATAAGGTCAACGACCCAATTTTTTTTGTAAAAAAAAAAGGAACTAGGGAGCATCGTGATCATAACAAATAGAAAAATGCCAAGAAAGTGAGTGATCTTTGAACATTGAAAAATAATAGAAAACTAGGTTTTTGGCAATAACCAGCTTAGTGATTGACAGGATTGAAAATCACTGAGCTACTATTGGTTGATCGACTATTTTCCTAAGTTGAACTTGTCACTTAGGTTGGAATCACTACACCAAATTGGCATTTTTGTAACAACCCCAAAAACAGTATCACTTTTGAAGTGTAACAATCCACCTAACAATTTTACACACTTTCACAAACAAAATGATACAATAATTGTATCACCATGAAGAGTATGGTTATAAAAGTGATACTATTCATAATGATCCAACTTATTATATCATTTTTTTTTGTGTTACTGTTTTTCATTTTTTTGACTAAATTTAATTTTGACTTGAAATTGTTTGGTGAATTGTAACATCTCAAAAGTGATACTTTTTTTAGAGTTGTTACAAAAGTGCCAATTTGGTGTAGTGAATGTCACATAATCTAAATTATTTTTCATATTTTTTTAATTAACTAATTCCATCAAAACAGTTTACTTTAATTGTTTTTAGATTTAAACTTAAATTAATTCAAATAAATAACTATTCAAGTTTCATATTAAGAAGCAAATGCCCATAGTTGTGGTTACCACTAAACTACCTTATTCTCGATCTATACAGATTATTTTTCATATCATCGTCATCCAAGCTCATTCCTGATATTTTTGGGAATTATTTTTCATATAAATCAGGAAATTTTTGTCGAAAGCTTTAGGATGAATTGGTTTTGAGAGGTGATCAGAGAGCCAGAGAGAATAAACTTGTTAATGGCTCCATCTCTAAATGAGATCTTTTACTACTACACTGTCACCGTCCTAGGCCTTCTATTTCCCCTCTCATATTCTATACTAGCTAGGGTTTCAAATGCAGATTATCTTCTAACCTTTACCAGTGATCCTTCACCACCAAATTCTTCCTCACTTGCTCTCTTCCTCCATAGCAAGCCACCTTTTCTCCACTCTATTGTCTTCGTAGTCACCGTAGCTGTTCTTATTCAATGCTTAACAGGTCATGATACCGGCCTTCAGGATGGAACAAGAGAGTCTGAAATCTTCAAACCTCGAATAAGCACTGTATGGGTTTTACTAGGCACCTTCCAAATATGTGTAGCACTGGGATGTGTAGGTATAATTGCTTCTGGTATTGGGCCAGTTGACTATCCAGTGCTGGAGAATGGGATGTTTACAGTGTTAATTCGAACGGTCTTCTTCATAGGCTTGCATGAGGCAATGATTCATTGGTCGAAAGCCATAGTGAGGCCAGTGGTGGATGACACAATTTTTGGAGCACCTAGGAAGGAAGGATGGACCGAGAGAGTGACCATGGGAGCGTGTTTTGGAGTATTATGGTGGAGAAACTTACGAGATGACATTGGATCCTTGGTTCTTCTACTCGAACTCAAGAGAGAAGCAACGGTGAGATTGGGATTGATTGACATACTAGGTTGGTTATTGTATTACCTTATTGTTGCAATTGGTCTGGTGAGACTTATCAACTGGCTTATTTGGTTTGGCGATGTTTTGCTTTGTAAAGTTTCAGAAAAGAATGTAAGTTATCACATGAACGATGACAAAGTCTAGATTCGATATTTTTCATAAGAATGTAGCAATGTAATGTTCTACTTAAACAACTCAAATTGTTAAACTTGGACTTTGGGATCTCTTGTTGGAGGTTTTAATGAGCTAGAACCTCCACTCATGAATTTACAATTCGATGCATGTCACCTTACAATTTTCTGATTTTTATGCCTACTTGAAGATGTTATTTGAAGTTTATTATTAAATTATCTATCTAGAGCCGGAAAAAAAAATTGGCTCCGCATTGGATAATAATTACTATTACCGATAAATAACCTTATGCCAATATTCCACCCCTCTAAACTACATTCCTGGATCCACCACTGAACATTTAGAAGACAATTATAAACAAAGTCGTTAAATTCCTTGCTGGTCATGCATGCCGTGGTTTACAAGATTTTCTACGAAATAACTCGGAAGGGATTGATTTGTGATCCACTTGGCCAGTGGTATTTACTTGACTCTTTGCTGGTCATGCATGCCGTGGTGTACAAGATTTTCTACGAAATAACTCGAAAGTGGTATTGACTGGAAAAGCAAGTCTAATTGGAAAGTCTCTAGCTGAATAATATATGGCTCTCAATGACGATGGTGATATAACAACAATAGTTGATCAGTTTCTCCTAGCTCAATGACTTGACTTTGTAGAGTCTGAGTGCCGGTCACCCTACATTCGATGATCAGTGCTGGTCATGCTAAGCAACATTTAACTTGATTAACAGTATAACCACACATTTCATGGATTTCATAGACTTTTGTTTCAAGATTGAATTAATGCAGAAACCTGTCCTTATAAACTGCTCACATATTATTTTGAAAAGGTTATGTTGCTCATTTCAATTCAACCCAAGTTGCAAGTCATGAGGAATAATTGAAGTCCCCCCACCCCGCCCAAAGAGACTTGTGGGTTTCAGACAGCAGAGCCATAACCTAAAATCAGCCACAAATTGACACCCTTTTCTTTTCTGAAATATGTGGAAACTCAATGCAAAAGCTTAATCAATCAGCAATGCGTTGGCAAGTAGTGTTGGAACGACTTGACTTAGTAGACTTCGGGACATGTTAAGCAACAATATTTGATGATCAATTGATCGGAAGAACCACACATATACATTTCATATTCTAGTTAGCTAAAGTCTTCTAAGTCAAGATGCATGGATGTATTTAGACATCTATGTAAATTATAAAGTTAAATTTTTGTATTGTACCTTGTTCATTTCAGACCAAGTAATATGTGATAATTAAGTTTGACGGAGATAAGTGTGCAATTTCTTCTTGCTTTTATGATTAATCACTAAATGTTTTCTTTGAAATGCATATAACGAATGCTCTGTTTTCATTCGTTTAACTGAGCATTAGAGTGTTTGTGATACCAGATGGAGTGTGCAGATCACGTAATAGCTTTTTGTGCTTGGGCTGAAATACTGTAATATCTGTAATTTTTAAGAACGGAAATTCTAACTGGCGAGGAAACGGGCGAGGGAGGGGGTGCAACCCTCCAATTAAAAGGGTTCTTTTAAGAATTCAAATATGGCTAAAAACTCGCAAGGCTACCAACGATTTTCATATTGTTGGCAGTAGTCTAAGTAGTTATTGTTGAATCCATGTTTAATATGCGCTAATACATTTAACTAATTCTATCACATTTTTCATATTAATTACCGTGTGATATTGAAATAACAATAGTTACAATGAAGTTTGAAGAGATCTTATAACATGGATGGTCAGTGCTAGACATTGCAAACAGGTTAGCACTTTTGGGATGCCGACTAAACCCAATTAATTAGTTATGATAATCAATAACAACATTAAAATTTTAAATGGTAATAATAATAATAATAATTATTATTATTATTATTATTATTGACGAAGCTTTCAATGAACTGTCAAGAAATCCATCCATAAAATTATATATATTCTTAGGCAAACTCAAGTATGAGAAAATGGATTCATCAAAGAATTCAACAATGTAAATTACTATACCATGTGAGTTACCATAGGGCCAAACAAAATCGGACCAGGCAAATTAACATACTAGCTAATGAAGGTTATCCTTTATTCTTTCCCGCTTGTTTTTTTTGATGGCAAAAAAACTAAAAATAAAAATAAAAATAAAAATAAAAACAATAAAACCAAGCCATCTCCATCGTCCCCTGACGACGGCGCCGGCGCGGTTAATTTTTCTCCGAACTTATATGAAAGATTCAAAACACCCTTTGCCTTACCATTCGGATTTCTGACCTGGTAACTAACAAATTTCTCACCGTCGTCGTTACCACGATTGTCTAAAAGCTCTTTTATTGGCACATGAACTTCACCAATAACCCGATCACCGAGCACGCGATCGGAAAGCAGTTGCACCACGAGAATCGATCTATTCTGATTGGCCTGAGCTTCATCTATGTTGAACTTCATCGAAAAACTCCAGGCTGGCGAAGTCCCGCCTTCTTTGTCAACTGGGGTCCTCTGCTTCGTCCGGGGGTCCCCTGAGATGGAGGCGACCGCGTAGACGTCCATCTTCGTGAAGGCGTTCACGTTTTTGATGTCTTTGGCGGAGATCAGCGTCACATCCAACGGCCTGTATTCCATCATATATGCTTAGATGATTGATTCAACGGTTGTGATTGAGAGAAGAGTTTGCTTTGTTGAACTGAAAGAGAGAGGTTTGGACTTTGGAACAAGAGGTAGGAGGAGAAGTGTCAGGTGGGTGTATTTATATAAAAAATGGGGACGGTTAGTAAAGAAGGAACGAGGAAGTGAGGATCCCCCCCCCCCCACCCGGTTCGAGACGGTCCTGTTCTTATCTTCGCAAAATTGGAATCAAGGGTTCGAGAAGGGGCGTGAGTTTCTGGGACATTACGAGGACTGCCACTCGGTTTGTGGGTTGCGGGAGGGGGGCTCCTGCGCACAGTGGGCAGGAGCAGCTCCTGCGTGGGCCTCCCATCCGTTGGATCAGAATCCAACGGTTCAGATCATATGAATTTAAAATTCAAATTTTTTTAAAAACATTTTTCCGCCAAAAATCTCTCTCCTCCCATTTGATCTGAACCGTTGGATTCTGATCCAACGGCTGAGAGGCTCGCACAGGAGCTGCTCCTGCCCACTGTGCGCAGGAGCCCCCCTCAATCCGTGGGTTGCTTAGCCGTGTTGGAATACTAGAAGAGTAATTTAGGGGTGAGTGGGAAATAGATTTTTTAAGTGGGCCTGGGAAATGTGAGACGTTCAATGTGATGATTTGGACACGTGGCAGGTGGAGAAAAGGGAGGGGATGTAACGTGGCAAGCGCGTATGAAGCGTGGGTTAAGCTGGGAATATTTTGAAAATAGTAAGGCTAGCTGTCGAGGAAGCCAGCGAGGAAATCAGTAAGGGGGGACCGTCCATCCTTCGGGATGCGCGCATGAAATCAGACGGCATTTAGAATTGTTGTTTTGAAAATTAAACCATTGACTTATTTATAGTCTAATAATAATTTCAAAAAAAAAAAAAAGGAAGGTGTAATTGGTAGTTGGTGGATTAAGGACTTGGATTATGAATAGTGAATTCTTATAACGAAATTGTGTGGATTGAGTATTGAGCAAAAAAAAAAAAAAAAATTATTGAGCCAAGAGCATCTTCTGATGAATGCCACGACGAGCACCCGAAATGTGGTTTCGCAAATGGGTCGATTAAGTGGCATCTAGGGTGTGCGAATGGTGTCAAAGCCAACGATGCAAGAGCTTTATGAATTCTTCAAAATTGTACTCTATTTCTTCATCGTCTTACAATTTTGTACAATTGAGAAGGTAGACGAGTTTGCCTTAGCGCTTTACTATTGTGATACGATACATTGTGTGATTTAAGGAGCAACATAGCTCTTCTGGTTGAATAAAGATTTTTGTAAAAAAAACTCGATGACAATCAAATATATTAGTAATTTAATGATGTGTTTGGTTGCATGGAATTCTATAACATGAGAATTCATGAGAGATCTCTATAGTTTAGGTTAAATTAATGTATCATTTCACATTCATCATTTGATTTTGTGATCAATGGTTGGAGTGTGATCATGGGAATCTCACTCCTTGTTCTCCCAAGACATGTGATTCTCATATTCATGAAATTTATATTCTCACCATTAATCAAAAAATCAAATCAAATGGTGAATATAAAATGATATCTCAAATTATTCTAAAATATAAGAGACCCCTTATAACTCCTTATGATATAGAATTTCATGCAACCAAACACCCTCTAAATTCTAAATAAAGCAGTGGTGATATTAAATATAGAGTAGGTAATGATGAGTCGTGTGACCATAGAAATGCTATTATGCCTTTGGAAAGATCATTTACTTTTTCATTGAAAAAATATTACTTTCATAATGACGGGGACTTTTTGACACGGCTAAATTTAATCTTAACATCATTACCCTTTTTTTAGACTCCCTAACGACATTACAAATAAAAGGCTCATCTCTTCTCTTCTATTCTATTATCAATAACAACAATCAGCCGCCCCGTCGCCTTCTTACTATTTTTCCTTCTATTTTTTCTCTTTTACCCTCACATAGGCTTATGCGAGGGCGAATGAGAAAAATAAAAGAGAAGCCCTGATGGCCGTTGTTCCGAAGAAGAGAGGAGAAGAAGATGGGAGTAAGCTGAAAAGAGATGAGAATGAAAAGATACACACTAGCGGTCATGTCATCATCGAGGAGAATATTGCTCGGCTTTAGATCACAATGGACAATTGCGGGCTGGCAGTAGTTGTGAAGATAATCCAACGCAAAGGCAACATCAACAAAAATGCTCAGTCTTTGTAGGAAGTTCAAGTACTTCAACTCATCTTGTCTATATCTCTTTGGATGTAACCATTCATCTAAACTTCCATTGGGCATAAAGTCAAAAACCAGTGCTTTGAAATCATTCCCTTGAAAGTCAATTCCTGAACAAGCTGTGATGATTTTTAGGAGATTGCGGTGTCGAAAATTTTTCAATGCATTGCATTCAGACAAGAAACTCTTAAAAGCTCCACGTTGTTGAATATTTATTACCTTAACCGCAACAATTGTGTTAATTTGGGAAAGAATTGCTTTATACACTGACCCAAAGCTTCCGATACCAATTAAATTTTCAATTGAAAATCTGTTTGTTGCCTCGAGAAGCTCGGCATAAGTAACCCTTGCGAATTGATTAATAAATAATGACTCTGAAGTAGGCTTTGTTTTCGATACTCTTTTTCGGTAACACACGAAAATTAAGAGTAATAGTACAACCAAGCAGATGCTTATTACAACAATTACAGGCAAAACCACTTTGAGAAATTGTGACTTTCCTGCATTTTTGTGACTCTGGCATGGAGGCAACTTGAGTTCAACAACACCTCCGCAAAGCTTACTATTTCCCATAAGTGAAACCACACTAGCATCAAGAAAGACACCAAGCTTTGGAACTGAGCCTTCCAAATCATTATAAGAAAGATCCAACTGAATAAGAGAAGTTAAATTCTCCAGATAACGTGGAATCTCCCCTGATAACTTATTGCGAGAAAGATCGAGCTCCTGTAAACCTTTTAAAGCACTTAATGACTGTGGAATACTTCCTGTAAACATGTTTTGGCTTATGAAAATGTTCTCCAAAGTCAAACAATTGCCAAGCGTGGTTGGTACACTTTCAAAAAATTTGTTGTCGGAAAGGTCGAACTCCACAAGATTGGTCAAGTTACCGACTTCGGATGGTAAGGGACCACTCAGAGCATTGTAAGATAAGTCAAGCACGGTAAGGGAAGAAAGATGAAGAAGTTGTTTGGGAATGGAACCTCTGAGCCTATTGCTAGAAAGATCAATTTCTAATAAACTTTGACACTTACCAAGACTGCGAGGTATTTTTCCATGCAGCTTGTTTCCGTACAAGTATAGAATGGTTAATTGAGTTGAATTATGATAGAAGGAATCTGGAATTTGTCCCGATAATTCATTGTTGTTCAACTGGAGTTTAACCATTTGAGGAAATACTCCAATGAGTTTGGAGATATCACCTGTAATAGAGTTTTTTGAAATATCAAGGAGGCTTAAATTCACAAGGTTCCCAATTGAAGCTGGAATGCTTCCATATATTTGATTAGTTCCTAAAAACATAATTGTAAGTTTGGTGGAGAAATTTCCTATTGAGTTGGGAATTGACCCATTGAGAGAATTATTGCCAACAAATAACACTTCTAAGTTGGTGCAATTGGTTAATGGAGTGATAAAGTGAAAGTCACCTACTAGTTGATTTGAATGAAGGTTTAGTCGACTTAAACCTTGAAGCATACCTAGGTTTGTTGGAACATGTCCTGTGAATTGGTTACTTTCAAGTCCTAACCGCTCAAGTTTTGAAGCATTGGGAAATGATAATGGGATGCGACCTTTGAGTTTATTCTGTCCCACAAAAAGAATTTTCAGATTAGGAAGTGTAAGGCCAATGTCTGAAGGAAGGCTTCCATCTAGTTGGTTAACAGATATTGAGAAGCGTATGATATGCGACAGATTGTAAAGACAAGAAGGAACTTTGCCAGATAAATTGTTTTCATAAACATTAAATTGTTCTATGTTTTTAATGTGGCAAAGATCATCTGGAATGTTTCCCGTCAAACTGTTCGATCCAATATTTAGAGCAGTAAGAGAGGAGAGATTTCCTAGCAAAGATAGAATATTTCCTTTGAGCTTGTTAGCTTGAAGTTGCAACGATTTAAGCTTCGATAGAGATGCAAGCTCGATTGGAATCCCCCCTGAGAGATGATTGTATTCTAAATCAATTACGTGAAGTTTATGGCAATACGTAAGATTGGTAGGGATTTCATCACTGAACGAATTGTTGGCTAGAGAAAGGACCTTTAATCGGGACAATCGACCTATTTCTTGGGGTATTGGACCATGGAAATAGTTTGTGCCAAGCCTGATTTCTAGAAGAAAGGAGAGGTTCTCAATGTGGGGGGAGAGCATACCTTCTATCCTATTTAATTGCAAGTCTAGGACTGTGACCCTGTCACGATGGCGACGACTGCATGTGACCCCATACCAGTCACAGAAGTGGATGGAGTTGTTCCACGAACTCAATGCTTTGAGTGGATCACCATTTATCTTTTCTTTGAAGGCGAGTAGCGCCAGACAATCTGGTGCGGAGTTTGTGGAGAAGGCGATTGTAGTGAATGTGTTGATGCTGCTCCATATTAGTACTGTGAGAATGATTGGGAAGCAAGAGAAATACATCTTTCTTTAGGAAAAGCAATATAAATGAAGGGGGAAATTAGAGGACATTGTGTTAAGTTGATATCTTAATTTGATATATATAGATATTGGATTAGAAACAAAATGCACTGGAAAATCGTGTGGTAACGACTTCACGATAATTGCGGAGTTTCATTCTTCTTACTTATCTAGCTAGCTAAAGTCTTCCAAGTGATAGATGCATATTCAGACCTGTCCATTATAAACGTAAATTATCTGTATTCATTTCATGTAATAATTAAGTTTGACCACGATAAGTGCAGAATTTCTTCTTGTATGATTAGTGTGGTGTACTCTGTTTTCTTGTAACATGCAGTAAGGAATACGTTGAGTAGAAATTTATGGGAGGAAAAAAACATATCGTTCTTAGAAATCACCGCTTTTCTCATGAGGAATCTATAACAAAATTTGAATAACATGAGGCCAAAGGAATTGACTAAGGTACATCACACTTTGGACTAAAATCTTCTTATTTTCCATCGCGCAATTTTAAATTGTGATTTGGCCCCTGTGTCTAGGCTTTTGAAATGAAGTATGCATTTTAAAAACGGCACCCCGTTTGAAATGCATACATACTCAAAGTGGGTATTGGTACACGTATATATGTGTCGGGGTGAGACACATGGATATGTGCGATAGGGTATTCATGGTCTAAAATTTTATGTAGCTTGTCCTCCGGAAGGGAAACTAAGCCATTGTACGAGTTTTTACTTGCAAGAATTTGATAAGATGAGATGTGCAAAAGATTATGGAAATTATCATCAATTTGAAAGGAATGGTATATTAAAAAGTTGTGTTTTTGTTGATCATATGATTTGTGCGTATGATTAGTTAACCATATGGTTGGTGCATTATGAATAAGTTATAAAGTGTGATGTAAGGTAAATGTGGATGTATCTTAAAATATGGGTTATTATTTGTGTTATTTGTAGTTGATTTTTAATATGCTCATACCAGTTTTAGGCAGATCCATTTTGTTTTGTTTTGTGAAAAATGGGTGTAATCTTATTGGAGTGCAAGCGTTGGAAGCGACTTTGTTGATCAAGCAGAGCGAAAGTAGATCCTAGTATTTTCCAGGATTTGGAAGATGTTTTGTGTTTTGCTATTTTGTGTTTAATATGCAAGATATGTTTGTGTGAATGCTTTGATGTGTGGAGTTGGGGGTGAAGGTTGCCTTTGGAATGGTTGTAATATTTTGGAGTTTTGTGTAATATTTTGGAAGTTCGTTTTTTTGAGAAATTTTTATGTGAGAATGTGGTTAAATTGTATGTTACGTGCCGTTTGTAGAAAATCTCTCGGTCTGTTTGGATTTTCCTTATAAGCAGGGCGTGACACCACCCTTTGGTGACCTCAGATAATCCTTTCTTTACCCGATTTGTCCCACTCACATAATCTGCTCGTCCTCCCAAATCCTTTTTGCCATAAATCATTCACTCAATACCAGCCCAAGCTTTTCTCAATCTCTCTCTCTCCCTCTTCAACAAGACACTACTATTGTTATTTACGATGTTAGCTTCTTGACTAATTTCAAACAGGAAGCAATTTTATAATAATGTAAAGGATAACCTTCATTAGTAAGTCTGTTAATTTGCCTGGTCCGATTTTGTTTGACCCTATGGTAACTCACATGGTCTAGTAATTTACACCGTTGAATTCTTTGTTGAATCCATTTTCTCTTACTTGAGTTGCCTAAGAATATATATAATTTTATGGATGGATTTCTTGACAGTTCATTAAAAGCTTTGTCAATAATTATTATTATTATTATTATTATTTCAAATTTAATGTTGTTATTGATTATCATAACTAATTAATTGGGTTTAGTCGGCATCCCAAAAGTGCTAACCTGTTTGCAATGTCTAGCACTGACCATCCATGTATAAGATCTCTTCAAACTTCATTGTAACTATTGTTATTTCAATATCACACGGTAATTAATATGAAAAATGTGATCGAATTAGTTAAATGTATTTAGCGCATATTAAACATGGATTCAACAATAACTACTAGACTACTGCCAACAATATGAAAATCGTTGGTAGCCTTGCGAGTTTTTAGCCATATTTGAATTCTTAAAAGAACCCTTCTAATTGGCGAGAAAACGGGTGAGGGAAGGGGGTGCAACCCTCCATCCCCTCGAGATGTGCCCTCCCTCGCCAGTTAGAATTTCCGTTCTTAAAAATTACAGATATTACAGTATTTCAGCCCAAGCACAAAAAGCTATTACGTGATCTGCTCACTCCATCTGGTATACAAACACTATAATGCTCAGTCAAACGAATGAAAACAGAGCATTCGTTATATGCATTTCAAAGAAAACATTTAGTGATTAATCATAAAAGCAAGAAGAAATTGCACACTTATCTTCGTCAAACTTAATTATCACATATTACTTGGTCTGAAATGAACAAGGTACAATACAAAAATTTAACTTCATAATTTACATAGATGTCTAAATACATTCATGCATCTTGACTTGGAAGACTTTAGCTAACTAGAATATGAAATGTAAATGTGTGGTTCTTCCGATCAATTGATCATCAAATATTGTTGCTTAACATGTCCCAAAGTCTATCAAGTCAAGTCGTTCCAACACTACTTGCCAACACGCATTGCTGATTGATTAAGCTTTTGCATTGAGGTTCCACATATTTCAGAAAAGAAAAGGGTGTCAATTTGTGGCTGATTTTAGGTTATGGCTCTGCTGTCTGAAACTTTGTTGAGTTGTTCCGACACTACTCTTGGTTGTTGTCCCCACAAGTCTCTTTGGGCGGGGTGGGGGGACTTCAATTATTCCTCATGACTTGCAACTTGGGTTGAATTGAAATGAGCAACATTACCTTTTCAAACTAATATGTGAGCAGTTTATAAGGACAGGTTTCTGCATAAATTCAATCTTGAAACAAAAGTCTATGAAATCCATGAAATGTGTGGTGGTACTGTTAATCAAATTAAATGTTGCTTAGCATGACCAGCACTGATCATCGAATGTAGCGTGACCGGCACTCAGATCACTACAAAGTCAAGTCATTGAGCTAAGAGAAACTGATCAACTATTGTTGTTATATCACCATCGTCATTGAGAGCCATATATTATTCAGCTAGAGACTTTCCAATTAGACTTGCTTTTCCAGTCGATACCACTTCCGAGTTATTTCGTAGAAAATCTTGTACACCACGGCATGCATGACCAGCAAAGAGTCAAGTAAATACCACTGGCCAAGTGGATCACAAATCAATCCCTTCCGAGTTATTTCATAGAAAATCTTGTAAACCACGGCATGCATGACCAGCAAGGAATTTAACAACTTTGTTTATAATTGTCTTCTAAATGTTCAGTGGTGGACTCAGGAATGTAGTTTAGAGGGGTGGAATGGCATAAGGTTATTTATCGGTAATAGTAATTATTATCCAATGCGGAGCCAATTTTTTTTCCGGCTCTAGATAGATAATTTAATAATAAACTTCAAATAACATCTTCAAGTAGGCATAAAAATCAGAAAATTGTAAGGTGACATGCATCGAATTGTAAATTCATGGATGGAGGTTCTAGCTCATTAAAACCTCCAACAAGAGATCCCAAAGTCCAAGCTTAACAATTTGAGTTGTTTAAGTAGAGCATTACATTGCTACGTACGTACGGTTAAATATAAAGGGTTCGGAAAAAAATTCTCTATTTTTACTCATTTTGTTTTATAAACTTGATTTGTTTAGTCTCAATGCTCTCGAAATTTCTTTATGGCAAGCTCTATCATAGGTGATATCTTTAATTATGGTGTGTTCGATTTCAAGGAAATTTTTCCTAAAAATAATATGCCAAAAGTAGAGGATGGAAATAGTTTATTCCCTCAGCCTGACTTGCAAGTCAAGAAACATAAATAAATAAAAAATAATGACTCAAAAGCATTTAAAATTAATTTATTTTAATGGATTTTTTTTAGTTTGATACTCATTAGTTTATATCTAATAGAGTTTGACTCTCGTTTTGAAAATTAATTGAGTTTAACACTCGTTTTCTAATAGAACCATTAAGTCCACGTCATTGACTGGTCAAAACTATTTTTTGGACCATTTTGCTCTTGTCTTGGGTTAATTGGTATAATTTTTGGAAAATTGACTTTAATTCACGATGTGTTTGATTTTAAGGAAAATTTTCCTAAACTTTTTTTGCCAAAAGTTATGGATGTAGAAAAATGAGAGAGGAAGGTGAATGAAGAACATGAATTTTGTGATGAATCACTATTCTATCGGTTCAAGATACATCCAACTGAAGTAGAGAAATTCAAGAAAAAAATGTTGCATTGTCATGTTAGAAATTGAAATTTTTATTAAATTTTTTTTTTTTTGGGGTGGGGGGAATTACCTTTCTTGAACTTGTTAATAGGTCTAGTGCGAGTAAGAGATTTACTTTTCATTTATTTTTGAAAGATCTTGATTTGTCTACTTGATCAAAAGATCGTTGAGTAATGAAAAAGAAAAAGTAGCAACTAGGGAGCATCGTTGATTTGTCCACCAATTGTAGCTCAGTTGGTCGGACATCCATTCTCATTGTGAGAGGTCGCGGGTTCAAGACTTACCTCCAAGGTGGAGGCGATGGACTGGAGGGAAAACAAATCTCATGCGAGATGTGAGATGGATGCGATGGGGATATTAAGTTGCAACAATATATTGTAGCTTTCGGGCCTGGTTTGGTTAACCCTATAGGGTCTGTAGCCTTCGGGCATGAATTAATAAATAAATAAATAAAGGTCAACGACCCAATTTAAAAAATAATAATAATAAAATAAAAACTAAGAACTAGGGAGCATCATGGCGATGGGGATATTAAGTTGCAACAATATTGTAGCATTCGGGCCTGGTTTGGTTAATCCTATAGGGTCAGTTATGTAACCTTCGGGCATGAATTAATAAATAAATAAATAAGGTCAACGACCCAATTTTTTTTTGTAAAAAAAAAAAGGAACTAGGGAGCATCGTGATCATAACAAATAGAAAAATGCCAAGAAAGTGAGTGATCTTTGAACATTGAAAAATAATAGAAAACTAGGTTTTTGGCAATAACCAGCTTAGTGATTGACAGGATTGAAAATCACTGAGCTACTATTGATTGATCGACTATTTTCCTAAGTTGAACTTGTCACTTAGGTTGGAATGTCACATAATCTAAATTATTTTTCATATTTTTTTAATTAACTAATTCCATCAAAACAGTTTACTTTAATTGTTTTTACATTTAAACTTAAATTAATTCAAATAAATAACTATTCAAGTTTCATATTAAGAAGCAAATGCCCATAGTTGTGGTTACCACTAAACTACCTTATTCTCGATCTATACAGATTATTTTTCATATCATCGTCATCCAAGCTCATTCCTGATATTTTTGGGAATTATTTTTCATATAAATCAGGAAATTTTTGTCGAAAGCTTTAGGATGAATTGGTTTTGAGAGGTGATCAGAGAGCCAGAGAGAATAAACTTGTTAATGGCTCCATCTCTAAATGAGATCTTTTACTACTACACTGTCACCTTCCTAGGCCTTCTATTTCCCCTCTCATATTCTATACTAGCTAGGCTTTCAAATGCAGATTATCTTCTAACCTTTACCAGTGATCCTTCACCACCAAATTCTTCCTTACTTGCTCTCTTCCTCCATAGCAAGCCACCTTTTCTCCACTCTATTGTCTTCGTAGTCACCGTAGCTCTTCTTATTCAATGCTTAACAGGTCATGATACCGGCCTTCAGGATGGAACAAGAGAGTCTGAAATCTTCAAACCTCGAATAAGCACTGCATGGGTTTTACTAGGCACCTTCCAAATATGTGTAGCACTGGGATGTGTAGGTATAATTGCTTCTGGTATTGGGCCAGTTGACTATCCAGTGCTGGGGAATGGGATGTTTACAGTGTTAAGTCGAACGGTCTTCTTCATAGGCTTGCATGAGGCAATGATTCATTGGTCGAAAGCCATAGTGAGGCCAGTGGTGGATGACACAATTTTTGGAGCACCTAGGAAGGAAGGATGGACCGAGAGAGTGACCATGGGAGCGTGTTTTGGAGTATTATGGTGGAGAAACTTACGAGATGACATTGGATCCTTGGTTCTTCTACTCGAACTCAAGAGAGAAGCAACGGTGAGATTGGGATTGATTGACATACTAGGTTGGTTATTGTATTACCTTATTGTTGCAATTGGTCTGGTGAGACTTATCAACTGGCTTATTTGGTTTGGCGATGTTTTGCTTTGTAAAGTTTCAGAAAAGAATGTAAGTTATCACATGAACGATGACAAAGTCTAGATTCGATAGTTTGTACATACGAATTACGAATCCCAGCTTTGAATTTATGTTATAAGTTCCAGTTTTAAAATCAGCAAATTTAATTCCATTGAGGGTGTCAGTGGTCGATTTCATTTCGGTAACTTCTTGAGCGTTACGAGCATTCTTAAACTTTTTATGATATAATCTTCTGTATGTTTTTCTTTTTCTTTCAATGACAGGGCTTCCATGCTATGTGCTTGTTTGGTTCATTCCTAACAGTCTGATCGATCCTAGCCCGCCTCCCTTGTTGTATAGATCTGAAACTCAATTTCCTAAACAGAATTCTAAGAAAGTTGAATACTAAGTTGATTTAATCAAAATAGTTGAATATGTATTCTGCAAAAGGATCATTATCTAGTCATCATTTGGTTACCATATAATATACAAGTACATCCTGTTCAACAATTCAATTGATTCAAAAAATAGATTAAATTCAATCATACATTGCTATTATATATACGCAATATGCACTATCTTAAAGTAACCATCATTCGATGACCATAAAAACTATTAAGGATTTGACTTAATCGCGTTTATATTCCATCCGTAAGATAATACAACCAATGATATAAATATAATCACCAGCAACCATTAACATCCTGCACCTATCTTTTACCAACAATGATAGAAATAATGCGAATATTGTTTACATATATCCATGACATCCTTGTAAATGCCCTTATCAAAATTCCTTCGATCAACTGTCTGATGCCCAAGCTAAACCCCCTGTTACTTTAGGCCCTCTCCTGGAAGTAGAAGCCATCAGATTAGAACCTAGATATCCAGAAGCAACTACAGGCAGCTAAAACACATAGACTCAGCTTGCGATCTGTTCAAAACCGACCCTTCCCTACCACGTTGGACTCGAACATGATAGTGATCACTTATGATGCCAATTTCTTTGCCTCTTCAAAATAAAGGGCAATCGGCATTTTGGCAGTGGATGCAGTCGGGAAGGTTCTTGCTTGGGTAGTTGGTCCCATATATGGGAAGGGTTTTTACAGCACTGTAGCTCACAACCTTGCCACTACGGCTGGACAATGTTTTTGTAACCGTACTTTCTAAGATTAATGTAGTATGCTTTAAAAAAAAAAAAAAAAAAATAGCAACCATTAATATTTAAAACTTAGACTTCAAATGCTCAATCATATTATAAGAAGCAAATGCCCATAGTTGTGTTGTGGTTACCACTAGACTACCTCATTCTCTATACAGATTATTTTTCATATCATCATCATTAAAACCCATTCCTGATACTTTTGAAGATTATTTTTCATATAAATCAGGAAATTTTTGTTGAAAGTTTTAGGATGAATTGGTTTTCAGAGGTGATCAGAGAGCAGAGAGAATAAACTTGTTAATGGCTCCATCTCTTAAAGAGATCTTTTATTACTACTCTATCACCCTCCTAGGCCATCTATTTCCTCTCTCATATACCATACTAGCTAGGCTTTCAAATACAGAATATCTTCTAATACCTTTACCAGTGATCCATCACCACCAAATTCTTCCCTACTTGCTCTCTTCCTCCATAGCAAGCCACCTCTTCTCCACTCTCTTGTCTTCTTAGTCCCCGTAGCGGTACTTCTTCAATGCTTAACGCGTCATGATACGCTTCAGAATGGAACGAAAGAGTCTGAAGTCTTCAAACCGCGGATAAGCACTGCATGGGTTTTACTAGGCACCTTCCAAATATTTGTAGCACTGGGAAGTATTGGTATTATTGCTTCTGGTATTGGGCCAGTTGATTATCCAGTGCTGGAGAATGGGAAGTTTACAGTGTTAAGTCGAATGGTCTTTTTCATAGGCTTGCATGAGGCAATGATTCATTGGTCGAAAGCCATAGTGAGGCCAGTGGTGGATGACACAATTTTTGGAGCACCTAGGAAGGAAGGATGGACCGAGAGAGTGGCCATGGGAGCGTGTTTTGGAGTATTATGGTGGAGAAACTTACGATGACATTGGATCCTTGGTTCTTCTGCTGGAACTCAAGAGAGAAGCAATGGTGAGATTAGGATTGATTGACATACAAGGTTGGTTATTGTATTACCTTATTGTTGCAATTGGTCTGGTGAGACTTATCAACTGGCTTATCTGGTTTGGCAATGTTTTGCTTTGTAAAGTTTCAGAAAGGAATGTAAATTATCACATGAACGATGACAAAGTCCATATTTGATATTATGTATATACCAATTACGAATCCCAGCTTTGAATTTATGTTATTAGTTCCATGGAATCCATAAAAGTCATTTCTTATATATGAATTCGGAAATCATTGCCGGGTCTCACAACCTTGAATGAATTCCATGTGTTTCTCGACTAGTAATCAATGTAAGATCCATTATATTATAAGGATGACTGCATTTTTCAAAAACATAACTTATCAAACAAGGCTCCAAAGCTACTATGTTTTTCTGATAACTTGAATGATGTTCCCTCCATATAAGCAACTTGAAAGTCGTTTCCATGACATATCCTTTATTCCCATTTATCCAACGATAAGTTTCACAGCTGTTGTATCCATAAGGCCAAATTTTCATTATCCTTATTTCAATCTTCTTGAAATCGATTAATCAAAAGAAATATTTATATTGTGAATATAACAATAAGGATTTGCAAACTGCATCACGAGCTGTGGTTGATTTTTTCGAATTCTACAGTCTGAAAGTGTGTCACCATCTCATTGATTCAAAAAAGATTAATCATTAGTTAATTAACACGCGCTATGTGCTTTCTCTATTTTCAAAAGAACACCATTGACAACCATTTGAGAAAACAAATGAAGGACCAGTTCATCAATTTGCTATCCGACGTCCTGATGATTATGCATTTTAGGCATGATAAACATGTACAGTCATGTTGCACCCCACATTTCCACATTCAGATTTCCCAGCATATTAAAGTTGCTGAGATATTAAACCAATTAATTACTCTCAAAGAGCTCGATCAATTATATTGCCAAGCAAGCAAACCTATAAACAACATATATATATATATATATATATATATATATAAGCTTTTTTTTATATATAAAATAGTTGATGGGTGTAGAAGCACTACACCAAAACAGTGTTTTTGTAACTGTTTTGAAGTGTAGCTGAAAATATTAGAATCACCTATCAAATGATACTATTCTTGGTGATCCTAAATTTAGAATCATGTTGAAAGTGATACTACTTAAAATTAGTATCATTTGGCTAATGATACTAATTTTTACTAAATGATTCAACTTTACAAATTTGCATCTCAACAAAGATGATACTAATTGTAAAAGAGAATCACATATTGCATGATGCTGATTTTTGTTAGATGAAGCAATTGTATAAATTAGCATCACACAATAAATTATACTATTGAAAATACTGTCACTACATGATTCTTGCAAAATCTTTGAACAACACAGAAGGGTGAAGCTGATACTTTGACAAAATGGAAATTTTATTCAGTTTAATCTCTTACAGCTTACAAAAAAAATACCCAACTTACAAAAAAAACATGCTTTTACCCTTCAAGGTGTTATTCAGCTGATGACTTAACAGATATCTTACTGAAAATATTAGAATCAACTTAGTCATTACAATAACAAGACCAACATCAACAAAATTTACAGGTTCTTTCATATGAAAACAGTAAAATAGTCATTACAATAACAAAATCAAAAGTACAATCAGGTCTGGTCACCAACATCCAGACAATCCAAAGCTGTTCATGCCAATAACACCACCCGCTTCTCTAACTTAAATGGCTTTTTCGCTTCTAAGGTCTGGGAGTTCAAAAGCACAGACAACAATCTTCCCCTTTATCAAGCTACGATCAAGAGTGTTGTTCTTGCATAAGCTGAAAAAACAAATCAAGAAATAATAATTAGCACTATATATATGAAGATGAGTGTTCATCAAGCACATTGGACAAGCATATCATCCCTAAAATGTGCAAATGCATGAGGATCAAAACCAAGAACGTGAATCACCTGAATGGTACCAAAACTGCCATACATCTCGACGCCCCAGCTGCGCCGAAAAAAACAAAGTTTATAAAGCTTTGTTTCTGAGACAGAGCCAAATACACTGTGCATAAAAAACAGCTGCAGTGCAGTCCAGAATATGAACCTTGCTGAGGAAAACAGCACCAGCAGAGCAGCACACACTGCTGAAAATTGCCATCAGAAACTAGACCAATGGGTTAAAGACAACTACATGCTTTGACTAATATACGATGACACTGATACCTCTTATCCAGATATCATTAGCAGACACGGGGACAAATAACGGTCAATTTATATCAAAGTTAAATGTCTCAATAATTGGAAGGATCAGATGCCACTTGGGAATAATTGGACAAAGTTTACTGCATTTGGCAAACAGAGAAAGCAAAGCCTTAATATAGAAAGAAGTCCAACAGCATTACCTGGAGATCTTCAGTAGGTTGGTCACTTTGAGGTTGTTTGTTCTGATCATCAGGTAATTCTTGTATCTGTTCAAGGAATGAAGAAAGGTAGTTCGTCAGACAGGAACACAAGCAACCTGTAGTAAAATTGCAAAATCTATCTATAAAGAAGAAATATACCGTGCAATTGAGATCTGCATAATGAGACTCATCCACATTAGTAGCGGCCTCAGTACTCTCCCGAATTGGTTGTATGAAAAGTAAACAAAGTGGATGTGTTACACAATGATGTCTAAAATACTCTATATAGTTCAGCTCAGAAAAAACAAAAGACATGTTTGGAAAGTGAGACTCAAGTGTTATTTATGATGGCACTTATGTAAACAAGCCAGATTTTTCATCTAGTTGACAGGTAAAGAACTAACCAGCTGAGGACACGGTATAAATTTTTCGTACTGTAGTCTTTACTTCAACCTTAGGTTGCTCTGACTGTTTATGTGCTTCAGTGTTAACTTCAACCTGAGTTTTCTCCGACTGTTTTCGTGCTGCAGTGATAACTTCAACCTGAGGTTTCTCCAACTGTTTTCGTGTAGCAGTGTTTACTTCAACCTGAGGTTTCTCCGACTGTTTCCATGCTGCAGTGCTTACTTCAACATGAGGTTTCTCCGACTGTTTCTGAATTTGATCTACCTGTAACTATTTATAGAATTAAGTAGGATTTTATAACTAAAATTTTTCAAACATTGTTCATATATAGGGCCTAAAGTTAAAAAAAAAAACTTAAGTAACAATAATCCACTTGGTGATTTCATGGTACAGACAAGGTAAACCAAAGGTCAACAAATAGGTTTTCTTGTAGAAAAAAACGACACTATGAACCCCACAGAAACTTGCATCCATTTTAGAGTGGTTTCACTCCCTTTGTAAGGTCCAGTTGTCTAGCCTTTTAATCACAAAGGAGTGGGGGGATAATCAAAAAGTCATCAACTTGTAGAAATTGGAAACTGTCACAAAGAGGTCAGTGATCGATGAACACTCTGGGAAATAAAAAAGTCCACGTCATTGACTGGCCAAAACTGTTTTTTGAACCATTTTGCTCGTCTTGGGTTAATTGGTATAATTTTTGGAAAATTGACTTTAATTCACGATGTGTTTGATTCTAAGGAAAATTTTCCTAAACTTTTTTTGCCAAAAGTTATGAATGGAGAAGAATGAGATAGGAAGGTGAATGAAGAACATGAATTTTGTGATGATCACTATTCTATCGGTTCAAGATACATCCAACTGAAGTAGAGAAATTCAAGAAAAAAAATGTTGCATTGTCATGTTAGAAATTGAAATTTTATTTATTTAAATTTTTTTTTTTGGGGGTGGGGGAATTACCTTTCTTGAACTTGTTAATAGGTCTAGTGTGAGTAAGAGATTTACTTTTCATTTATTTTTGAAAGATCTTGATTTGTCTACTTGATCAAAAGATCGTTGAGTAATGAAAAAGAAAAAGTAGCAACTAGGGAGCATCGTTGATTTGTCCACCAATTGTAGCTCAGTTGGTCGGACATTCATTCTCATTGTGAGAGGTCGCGGGTTTGAGACTCACCTCCAAGGTGGAGGCGAGGGACTGGAGGGAAAGCAAATCTCATGCGAGATGCAAGATGGATGCGATGGGGATATTAAGTTGCAACAATATTGTAGCTTTCGGGCCTGGTTTGGTTAACCCTATAAGGTCAGTCATGTAGCCTTCGGGCATGGATTAATAAATAAATAAAGGTCAATGACCCAATTTAAAAAAAAAAAAAAAACTAGGGGGCATCGTGATCATAACAAATAGAAAAATGCCAAGAAAGTGAGTGATCTTTGAACATTGAAAAATAATAGAAAACTAGGTTTTTGGCAATAACCAGCTTAGTGATCAGAGTGACATGCTTATCTTTGAGAGGAGGCCGTCATCTTCCCCAATGAACACCACATCTCCCTGGTTGCTAGAACCTGCTTCCTTAGCATGCTTGTTAAAGGTTCTCATTCTTATGCAGTGTAATGTCATCCCTTATCGTTCCACAATCACTTTTGTGAAGGACGCTTAAGCATTACTTTTTTGTCCAACTTATTTTCCGCTATGGGCTTATTTTCTGCTATGGGAATAAGTTTTTTTATTTTATTTTATTTTATATTAAATCAACTTGAGTTTAACTTCTACTTTATCATGATGAAGGTCTTAAAAGCTACAAAAAGACCATTTCTACCTAAATTAGTTCAATTCACTTATTTAAATGGAAGGTTAAGATTCCATAACCATAAGCCATCATCACATGACAAATTTTGGGGTCAAAATTAGGTGATCTGAAGATATTTTGAACTTTGGAGCCAAATTGGGTGAAACAAAATACGTTAGAAAAATGATTTTCTAATGTTTGATTGCACCCAAAAAATAATCTTGAAAAAACTAAGAAAAATCAAGTGGACTTGAAAGGATGTTATCCTACTTATGTGGCTAATCAAATACTAGAAAATAAGATTTTATACCTTGGAAATAATTTCCTACCAAAATTTGCAGGCTATAAAAGAAACCTTGTAAGAGTCCGGCAACAATCTCTAAAAGTGTTTTGGGGGTTCTCCGGCGAGAACCCTCAAAAGTTTGCCTAAAATACGTTTATTTTTATAGTATGTGATTGCCCTAATGAAAGTTCAAGAGCATTGAGACAACAAAACAAGTTTATGAAAAATAGATAAAAATAAATAAATTAGGGAAAATGTTTCTCTAAAACCTTATATATTTAACCGTATGTGTCTAGCAATGTAATGCTCTAATTAAACAATGCCACGTGTCCCCCAATTTTTTTTATTAGAAAATATCCAAAGATGCGGTCGAAATCTTTCTCAATTCACAACATCTATATTGTTTCAGCTAGCCAGATTTTGACTGAATTGGTGACCATCATAGAACAATCGAACGCTCAACTGCCTCAGCTAGCCAACTCTTGACATCCACACTATTATGAGCTCTCATTGAATAAACGTGTGGTTTGTGCTTGAAACATTTTGATGTGCCAATGCTAAATTTGTGGGAGATGTGGGACATGTCTTGGATACCCTTCACTACAATATAGAAATATTGAATGTTTCGACAAAACAATCGTAAGAAATTTGAACATTTACAAGCTAGATTCTAAGCCATGGATCTAGAACAACATGTCCTTTGTAAGACTTTAATCTTCCTTATTTCATGTATACACTTGATAAATTTAACAAACAACAAGAACATAATAAAGCTATGAAAATTCTGGAAACACAAACAAAATCCACAACAAAATAAGTGAGTATGCTTCTTTTAGCTAGCGAAACAAACAAATTTTACCACTTGTACAAACTACTGAGCAAAACACCGTCCCGATGATATGTTTCTCACTCTAGATTGATTCTAACACCTTCCAAATGCTCTCTTATATGATGCAATTCAGTGACGACTTCTCCAATGTTCTTACGCTCAGTAGGGGATCCCGAAGAGCATTCCACTCCTAGTCTTATTGCTGAAATCAAACACTTTTGCACTCTAGTCCCTTGACTGCTCTGGTTTGCAATGTTGATGGCTTCGTCAGTGATTTCTAACAACATTTTTGGATCCACAATGCTCGCAACTCGTTCAGGTAAAGCATCATTTACGAAATCATGAAGATTTTGTCCATTTTCAAACATGTCATCTGTTGGTTTCTTCCCAGTAAACAACTCTAGTAACAATATCCCATAACTATAAATGTCACCTTGCATGGAAACCTCACCTCCCATTCCATATTCTGCAAATAACAAAATTTTTACATATATAAGCATGTGATTTAAGCTCATTAGATGTGATGAAATCAAATAGAAATTTGACATGAGCTCAATTTTTAAGATCGTACTGCACGTGCCTTAGATTGTTAGATAAATAAAATGGTAAGAATGATATTTAATTATTTATAGAAAACCTTAAATTGGCTAGGCAAAATAAGTTGCATGTTGCCGCATATTTTATAAGTTAAAATTTGACTAATTGAGAGTGAAATATGTTACATACAATTGTTAATATGAGTTAAGTATGCCACAACATTGATAAAAATAATGTTGGATGAGATGTAATAAATTATGGATGTTAACCTACTACAAAAGAAAAAATATTTTCAAATATAATATAAAAAATCTAATGACCAAGGCCTAAAGAAACACATTTATATATGTATAAAATTCTTACCTGGAGCGATATAACCGATTGATCCCTTTATTGCAAGAGAACTACCTTGACTTTGTGAGGAGTTGCAACTATTGGTGGAGAAAATCTTTGCTAAGCCAAAATCAGCCACATGAGCGGTCATGTCATCATCGAGGAGAATATTGCTCGGCTTTAGATCACAATGGACAATTGCGGGCTGGCAGTAGTTGTGAAGATAATCCAACGCAAAAGCAACATCAACAGAAATGTTCAGTCTTTGTAGGAAGTTCAAGTACTTCAACTCATCTTGTCTATATCTCTTTGGATGTAGCCATTCATCTAAACTTCCATTGGGCATAAATTCAAAAACCAGTGCTTTGAAATCATTCCCTTGAAAGTCAATTCCTGAACAAGCTGTGATGATTTTTAGGAGATTGCGGTGTCGAAGATTTTTCAAGGCATTGCATTCAGACAAGAAACTCTTAAAAGCTCCACGTTGTTGAATATTTATTACCTTAACCGCAACAATTGTGTCAATTTGGGAAAGAATTGCTTTATACACTGACCCAAAGCTTCCGATACCAATTAAATTTTTAATTGAAAATCTGTTTGTTGCCTCGAGAAGCTCCGCATAAGTAACCCTTGCGAATTGATTAATAAATAACGACTCTGAAGTAGGCTTTGCTTTCGATACTCTTTTTCGGTAACACACGAAAATTAAGAGTAATAGTACAACCAAGCAGATGCTTATTACAACAATTACAGGCAAAACCACTTTGAGAAATTGTGACTTTCCTGCATTTTTGTGACTCTGGCATGGAGGCAACTTGAGTTCAACAACACCTCCGCAAAGCTTACTATTTCCCATAAGTGAAACCACACTAGCATCAAGAAAGACACCAAGCTTTGGAACTGAGCCTTCCAAATCATTATAAGAAAGATCCAACTGAATTAGAGAAGTTAAATTCTCCAGATAACGTGGAATCTCCCCTGATAACTTATTGCGAGAAAGATCAAGCTCCTGTAAACCTTTTAAAGCACTTAATGATTGTGGAATACTTCCTGTAAACATGTTTTGGTTTATGAAAATTTTCTCCAAAGTCAAACAATTGCCAAGCGTGATTGGTACACTTTCAGAAAATTTGTTGTCGGAAAGGTCGAACTCCACAAGATTGGTCAAGTTACCGACTTCGGATGGTAAGGGACCACTCAGAGCATTGTAAGATAAGTCAAGCACGGTAAGGGAAGAAAGATGAAGAAGTTGTTTGGGAATGGAACCTCTGAGCCTATTGCTAGAAAGATCAATTTCTAATAAACTTTGACACTTACCAAGACTGCGAGGTATTTTTCCATGCAGCTTGTTTCCGTACAAGTATAGAATGGTTAATTGTGTTGAATTATGATAGAAGGAATCTGGAATTTGTCCCGATAATTCATTGTCGTTCAACTTGAGTTCAACCATTTGAGGAAATACTCCAATGAGTTTGGAGATATCACCTGTAATAGAGTTTTTTGAAATATCAAGGAGGCTTAAATTCACAAGGTTCCCAATTGAAGCTGGAATGCTTCCATATATTTGATTAGTTCCTAAAAACATAATTGTAAGTTTGGTGGAGAAATTTCCTATTGAGTTGGGAATTGACCCATTGAGAGAAGTATTGCCAACAAATAACACTTCTAAGTTGGTGCAATTGGTTAATGAAGTGATAAAGTGAAAGTCACCTACTAGTTGATTTGAATGAAGGTTTAGTCGACTTAAACCTTGAAGCATACCTAGGTTTGTTGGAACATGTCCTGTGAATTGGTTACTTTCAAGTCCTAACCGCTCAAGTTTAGAAGCATTGGGAAATGATAATGGGATGAGACCTTTGAGTTTATTCTTTCCCACAAAAAGAATTTTCAGATTAGGAAGTGTAAGGCCAATGTCTGAAGGAAGGCTTCCATCTAGCTGGTTAACAGATATTGAGAAGCGTATGATATGCGACAGATTGTAAAGACAAGAAGGAACTTTGCCAGATAAATTGTTTTCATAAACATTAAATTGTTCTATGTTTCTAATGTGGCAAAGATCATCTGGAATGTTTCCCGTCAAACTGTTCGATCCAATAGTTAGATCAGTAAGAGAGGAGAGATTTCCTAGCAAAGATGGAATATTTCCTTTGAGCCTGTTAGCTTGAAGTTGCAACAATTTAAGCTTCGATATAGATGCAAGCTCGATTGGAATCCCCCCTGAGAGATGATTGTATTCTAAATCAATTACGTGAAGTTTATGGCAATACGTAAGATTGGTAGGAATTTCATCACTGAACGAATTGTTGGCTAGAGAAAGGACCTTTAATCGGGACAATCGACCTATTTCTTGGGGTATTGGACCATGGAAATAGTTTGTGCCAAGCCTAATTTCTAGAAGAAAAGAGAGGTTCCCAATGTGGGGGGAGAGCGTACCTTCTATCCTGTTTGATTGCAAGTCTAGGACCGTGACCCTGTCACGATGGCGACGATTGCATGTGACCCCTTTCCAGTCACAGAAGTGGATGGAGTTGTTCCACGAACTCAATGCTTTGAGTGGATCACCATTTATCTTTTCTTTGAAGGCGAGTAGCGCCAGACAATCTGGTGCGGAGTTTGTGGAGAAGGCAATTGTAGTGAATGTGTTGATGCTGCTCCATATTAGTACTGTGAGAATGATTGGGAAGCAAGAGAAATACATCTTTCTTTAGGAAAAGCAATATAAATGAAGGGGGGAATTAGAGGACATGGTCTTAAGTTGATATCTTAATTTGATATATATAGATATTGGATTAGAAACAAAATGCACTGAAAAATCGTGTGGTAACGACTTCACGATAATTGCGGAGTTTCATTCTTCTTACTTATCTAGCTAGCTAAAGTCTTCCAAGTGATAGATGCATATTCAGACCTGTCCATTATAAAAGTAAGGAATACGTTGATTAGTGTGACCTGTCCATTAAGTTTGACCACGATAAGTGCAGAATTTCTTCTTGTATGATTAGTGTGGTTTACTCTGTTTTCTTGTAACATGCAGTAAGGAATACGTTGAGTAGAAATTTATGGGAGGAAAAAAACATATCGTTCTTAGAAATCCCTGCTTTTCTCATGAGGAATCTATAACAAAATTTGAATAACATGAGGCCAAAGGAATTGACTAAGGTACATCACACTTTGGACTAAAATCTTCTTGAAGATTATCAACAATAGGAAGTGGGTTTGGTAAATGAGTCTGAAATAGTTCTTTGGAGTGAAATCTACTGCAAAGTGGGTTGGTTTTTTGAGAAAAATGTTTTCAAATTGTGGGTAACTTCTTGTATAATCATTCAGTTTATAATATCTACATTTTTAAGGACTTGACTTGGTAGACTCTGGGGTTTACGAGGTTTTTCTTTGCAAATAACTCAGAATGTAGTATACGGTTATTGGAATTCTCTACCAACTGGTAATGACATAGTATTGACTGGAAATTAGTGTTGTGCTTCAAAAATAAAGAAAATAATCTATTGTGCTCAAAACTTGCAGTCGGCTATAAGGAATGGAACCGTGGAATACATTAAAAGTGTCATTATCTTTGTGTGGAAATGATTTTCTTCATTAAGGATGGCACAATGTCCACAATCGTTATAATGTTTGCTAGCTACCCATTATTTCCCTACTAAAATATATCTTGTTATCACCTCCATAGTCTTCAAAGTTTTGATTCAATCTCTATGTGTATTTCGTTTATGTTTTAGCACGCTTTAACCCTTGTGTTGTAGTTATGTTTGGTATAATCTTGAGTTGGTTTCTGTGACTCACTAAAATGATTAGGAAAGGAAATTCATTCATAAATTTATCCAAAATTCACAAAAGACAGAATTTTAAAAAAGCTTTGAAGCTGAGATGAGTTCAAATGAGAATGACGTTCAGGTACCTCAGAATACATTGAGAAGCAATATTTTGTTTGACCAAGATAAGTGCAGAACATTTTCTTGTATGATTAGTGAACTCCACTGGTTTACTCTGTTTTCTTGTAACATGCAGTAATGAATACGTTGTGGAGTAGAAATTTATGGGAGGAAAAAAAATCATTCTTAGCAATCCTCGATGTATGTATTTCGTCCTATTGAGAAGACTATCCAATTCAAACCCCAATAACGTTCAAGGTTTTTAAATCTCCACTGCCCTTCTTCTCTGTTTTCATAAGCCACAACTTCCACAATTGTTTCATCTTTCTAAAACCAGTTGTTGATCATTCGCAGTCAAATTCCAAACACGGTTGTTAGCAGACTATAAAGTGGGTTGGAAAAAAGGGTCAAAAGTTATTTTGAGTAAAAGGTAAGGAAGCACAGACTCTTTGAAAACTTGTTGTATTTGTGTTTGACACATATTCGACACATGACATTCACTCGACACGCATCCAACACACGTCGGGCACTTGGTCAACGTGTCGGCAGGTATTAGACACATGGTCAATGTAGTCAACGTGTTGGACATGCCTCCGATACATCGGAAACTTGGTCAGGACACAGTCAAGACTCGAAAACCAACTTTTTTTTTTTTTTTAACTTTTAGATGTTTGCAAATAACCACGTAATATAATGGTTATTGATCCATCTGAAGTGAATGACTATCTCAATTGCGATTTAAAACAAATAGGGCAAAAAGTCACTAAAACATAGAGGTAGTCTATGCTTCTTTTTAATTTGTGCTTCTTATTTTTCTTTCATTTGCTTCTTATCTCATCTACTTCTTATCTACTATACTTTTTTTCTACTTTAATTTTTTCTTACAATAGTGTCATCTTCTTCAAGACACTCTAGGAAGGCACTTTATTAGATTATTTTTTTATATTTATATGACTTATTAAAAAAATAATATAACGTATCGACGTGTCCTCGAGTCCTAGTTTTTGAAAAATTGCCAAGTTGGCATGTCGTGTCAGTGTCCGACACGATGCCCGTGTCCGTATCCATGCATCATTGGTAAAAGTTTTCAAATAGTGTTATTTCTTGTTTAATCAATTAGTTTATAATTTCTTGATTAATAAATAATGAATCTAAGTAGACTTTGCTTTCAATACTCTTTTTTCGGTAGTACATGAAAATTAAGCATAATAGTACAACCAAGGCCTAAAGAAACACATTTATATATGTATAAGATTCTTACCTGGAGTGATATAACCGATTGATCCCTTTATTGCAAGGGAACTACATTGAGTTTGTGAAGAACTGCAACTGTTGGTGGAAAAAATCTTTGCTAAGCCAAAATCAGCCACATGAGCGGTCATGTCATCATCGAGGAGAACATTGCTCGGCTTTAGATCACAGTGGACAATTATCGGCTGGCAATGGTGGTGAAGATAATCTAACGCAGAAGCAACATCAATAGAAATGTTCAGTCTTTGTAGGAAGTTCAAGTACTTCCATTGGGCATGAATTCAAAAACCAATGCTTTAAAATCATTTCCTTGATGAAAGTCGATTCCTGAACAAGCTGTGATGATTTTTAGGAGATTGCGGTGTCGAAGATTTTTCAAGGCATTGCATTCAGACAAGAAACTCTTAAAAGCTCCACGTTGTTGAAGATTTATTACTTTAACCGCAACAATTGTGTCTATTTGGGAAAGAAGCACACAAAAATTAAGCACAATAGTACAACCAAGCAAATGCTTACAACAATCACAGGCAAAACCACTTTGAGAAATTGTGACTTTCTGGCCTTGTTGTGACTCTGGCATGGAGGCAACTTGAGTTCAACAACACCTCTGCAAAGCTTACTATTTCCCATAAGTGAAACCACACTAGCATTGAGAAAGACACCAACCTTTGGAACTGAGCCCTCTAAATCATTATATGACAGATCCAACTGAATTAGAGAAGTGAAATTCTCCAGATATGGCAGAATCTCCCCTGATAATTTATTGCGAGAAAGATTGAGTTCCTCTAAACCTTTTAAAGTACTTAATGACTGTGGAATACCTCCCATAAACAAGTTTTGGCTGATGGAAAGGTTCACCAAATTCAAACAGTTGCCAAGCGTGGTTGGTATACTTCCAGAAAATTTGTTACCCGACAGGTCCAAGTACATAAGATTGGTCAAGTTACCTACTTCGGATGGTAAGGGGCCACTTAAAGCATTGTTAGACTATTATCATACAGGGAATGTTTTGGAATGATGAAGAAGTTGTTTGGGAATGATACCATTGAGTCTATTATCATACAGGGAAAGTTTTGATAAACTTTGACAGTTTGCAAGACTAGGAGGTATTTTTCCATGGAACTTGTTTCCGTTCAAGTATAGAATGATTAATTGAGTTGAATTATGATAGGAGTCTGGAATTTGTCCAGAGAATTCATTGTCGATCAACGCCATTGCACCCATTTGAGGAAATACTCCAATGAGTTTGGAGATATCACCTCTAATAGAGCTGTTAGAAATAGAAAGCAAGCTAAAATTCACAAAATTCCCAATTGAAGCCGGGACGCTTCCATATATTTGTTTACTTCCTACATATAGATGTGTAAGTTTGTTGGAGAGATTTCCTATTGAGTTAGGAATTGGCTCTTTGAGAAAATTATTGTCAACATTTAACAACTCTAAATTGGTGCAATTGGTTAAAGAAGTGATAAAGTGTAAGTCATCTACTAGTTGATTTGAAGTAAGAGATAGAACGCTAAGACCCTGAAGCACTCCTAGGTTCCTTGGAACATGTTCTGTGAATTGGTTTAAACCAATGTCTAACCAGTGAATTTTTGAAGCATTGGGAAATGATAGTGGGATGAGACCTGTGAGCTTATTGTCTGCCACTAAATTTTTTTTGAGATTTGGAAGTGTAAGGCCAATGTCTGAAGGAAGGATTCCATCTAGCAAGTTACTAGCTATTGAGAAATGTATGATATGTGACAGATTGTAAAGACAATAAGGAACTTTGCCAGATAAATTGTTACCAAAAACACCAAACTTTTCTATGTTTCTAATGTAGCAAAGATCATCCGGAATGTTTCCTGTCAAACCATTGTCTCTGATAAGCAATAAGAGAGGAGAGATTTCCTAGCAAAGAGGGAATGTTTCCTTTGAGTTCATTAGCTCGAAGTCGCAATGAATTAAGCTTTGATAGAGAGGCAAGCTTTGATAGAGAGCAAAGAGGGAATGTTTCCTTTGAGTTCATTAGCTCGAAGTCATTGTTGGAGAAGGCAATCGTGGTAAATGAGTTGGTGAGTACTGTGAGTATGATTGTAAAGCAAGACCAATACATTTTTCTTAAGGAAAAGCAATATAAAACGAAGGGGAAGCTTAAATCACACATACTTCAGTTGATATATTAATTTGATATATATAGAGTGAGATAGTATAGACTTGTGTATGAAGACTCAAAGACTCGTGCATATACAACCAAGACTCAAAGAAAGTGAATGCAAAAGAGCAATCAATCAGCAATGCATTGATAAGTAGTGTCAGAACGACTTGACTTGGTAGACTTCATGCTAAGCAACAACATTTGATGATCTATTGATCAGTAAAACCACACAAATGCATTTCATGTGTTTCATACTTTAGCTAGACATGTCCACAGTAAACAACTTACTTATTGGTTTGAAAAGCGAAGTATTTGTATTGAAGTTCGTTCACTTCAGACATAATTAAACAATAAGTTTGGAATTTCTTCTTGCCTTCTTTTCTACAATTAAATCTGGAAAATCAATAGTTTCTTTGTGATTTTTATAGTGTGCAAGACTGACTTCTGGACGTAGGACCAAGAGTAGAAAGTATTTGTATCGGAAAAACTGAACGATATTTTAGACAGTGCCACAAATTTACACCCTTAACTTTTTTGATAGAGATTGAAGTGAAACCTCAATGCGGAATCTTAATCAATCACCAATGCGCTAGCATGTAGTATTAGAACGACTTGACTTGGCGGTAGACTTCGGGACATGCTAAGCATGAATATTTGATGATCAATACCACACATACATTTCATATTCTAGTTAGCTAAAGTCTTCCAAGTCAAGATGCATCAATGTATTTAGTATTGAGAAAGACACCAACCTTTGGAACTGAACCCTCCAAGTCATTATAAGACAGATTTAATTGAATTAGAGAAGTGAAATTCTCCAGATATGGCGGAGTCTCCCCTTAATTTAGTGCGAGAAAGCTTGAGTTGTTTTTTACCTTTCAAAGTACTCAATGACTTTATAGCACCCCGTATTTTTAATAATTATTAAATTCTATAATATATCTTTGTGTGATTGTCTTTATGAAGTTATTGACATATGTTTGAGCTATTTATTTGTCCATGTGATGTGTGGTTTGTTTCTTAAGGAGGATTAACAGAAAATATATTATTGAATGATTTATTATTTGGACTCTAGTGTCGTTTTATTCGGTAAGTTGTTGGCTTATTATAGAATTATTTTCCTATTTACCCTCTCTGTTGAATCTCGAGATGATATTCTTTTCAGGTGTATATATTGTAACACCCGTACTTTTCATTGACCTTAATAATATTTTTGTACATATTGTTCCAATTTATTATTTTTAATTTCTTGTTAAAATAATATAGGTATATGCATGTAGTAGCCTTGTGTGTATGCATGTCTGGAATTTTGCTTTGTTTGATGTGAAATTTTTATATGAGTATAAAATTCAAGAAATTTTTCATCTGAAAATATATTTTAAAATCTCATTTCGTTTGCCATGTCATTTTTAATATTCGCATGACTCTCTTACCTTTCGAATCTGGGGACGAGATTCTTTTAAGGTGTGTATATTGTAATACCCGCCAAATCACTTGCCAATATAATATTACTATTTTAATCATTAATAATATTTATTTATTGGTAATATTTATTAATTGGTAGTATTTACAAATATGTAAGTACTTTATGATATGAATTTTGTGACCTAAGTTTAGATTGGGGGTGGGTAAAAGAGGAGTGGTGGGTGTGTTTAGCTAAAGGTAGTAAATCCCTAATTGAAAACATTTTAAAAGAAAACCATAGCCACCTCTTCCTTTTGGATACACACAAAAGAAAACAAAAACCTACGTTGAAGAAAAAGGAGACGAAAAAAAAAAATTTGCTTCAACTTTGTGATTTTCGACAAAATAGTGAGTTAAACTCTATCGAATTATTCAATCTTTGATATTGATTATTATTTGATTTTTTATTATTATTATGTATGTTGTTAGTATTTTGGATATATAAAGGTGAGTCTTCTTCGTTCTCTTTTATTTTATTTTTTATTAATCAATTGATTAAGATTAGGGTTTAATACAAATATAAATCCTAAATATGAAAGTTATATTATATTTTCGTAAGAATTAGATGAGTTGAAAGAGAAAACCTAAAACTAGGTTTTTACTTGAATCCCATAATAAAGACAGCTTTGCGTAGTCTTAGTATTTTTAGTGGATCGAAACCTTCTAGGGTTCAAAATACTTTCAAATTAAATCCTTAGATTCATAACACACGTATGAAAAACATACCGTTGGTTTGGAGTTCATCCAACAGTTAGATCTCACTCGAGACAGAGAAAAATGTCATTGGTCCAAATTTAGAAACCCTTGTACGTATAACAAAATTTCAGTAGTAGAAGTTAGTGAGTGATTCTCCCATCTCTTATATTAATTATGTGAATTTAATAATGTTTGGTTTATGGGTTACATCTAAAATTTGTGAGTTCTACTCGACAATACTTTGCATGATAAATTCCCATGGTAGGTCTGACATTAGATTTTCTTAGCAGATCATGTCTATGGAAGTGTAACAACTACCTTTCCAATGAATATCTTTTAAACAATCATACAGTCATTTGTTTATGTTTGTGGGTTGTTTTTGATTGATGTAATTGGTACTTGATGGAAGCACTACAATATCTTTGCCTAAATAAATATTGCCTTGAACAAAAAAAATGCATTTAGGGATTATATGGTTCGTCATGTCAGCATTAGGGTCCTGGTTATAACTACCCATTGCATTACCTGTTTTTTACTTGAAGGGAACTTGCTATAAAAAAAGCTTAAACTTAGCCCAGGGTATCTCTCCATCTAGTTCATATACGAGCAACATTGATTGCACACTTCTCACCTTACAACAATTCATACATGAGCTTGTTAGCTATATGAAAGTGTTGGAAGGTGTAGTGTATTCTAATAAGGCAACGATGTATTATCAGTAAGACATCAATGTATTACCTTTTAGGTCTGAGCACATCTTATATAGAAGTTGATTGACTACTTATCATTTTGATAATGTTTTCATGTACATTGTTCTTATATGACCTTATATGGGTGGTGATTTTTTAATACAGTACGAGCGTATTTTATATAGAAGTTGATCAAGTACTTGTCATTTTGATAATGCTTTCATGTACATTGTTATGCTCATGGTGACAGGGTACGTCATAACTAGGGATATTGTTTTGACCTAATGGAGCTAATTAGCATGCTAGGTGGTTTTAGCTACTAGGTTTATTTTGGGTGTGTTAGAGTTTCACCATGTAAATAAACTTGGGTATTAGTAGTGTTATGTAAGTTAGTATTTGTAAATTTTACGTTATGACTTGAAATATGTGGTTAGTATGTGATCATATGATAAACTTGCATTTGATTGATATGCAAATTGTTTTGCTAAGGAGTATCATTAAATGGAATGGGTCTGATCCCTGTTTTCTGTTATGAAAAAAAAAACTTATTTATAAAAATGTTATTTGCTTCCCCAAAAGAAAGGGTGAATATTGGTGGTCGATGTGTTTATGGCTGACAAAGTTTCAGCGTAAAAGAGTCTTGAGAATTATTTAATTTTTATGCACTTTTCCACAACTCCGGAAAAAAAAATGAGAAATGATTTTTGTATACAGATTTGCTTTTATACGTGCGATATAATTTTGGGTATGCAGACTTGTTTGCATATCGGTACGCCGTTCCATGTGAGTTCGGTAGTACGTGTAGTATTTAGGAAATGTTTGCCATGGATCAAACTTTGGGTGAAATGACATGTTCCTCGATGTGGCACCCCATTTGGAACATGTACGCTCCGAGTGGTTTTGAAGGCAAGGGAGACACATTTGGGTGAGGTGTGTACGGCACAAGGAGGGTAGTTCGATTGTGGAAAAGAAACGAGATTTTTGTGTATGTGCATGATTGTCTTAATTGAAGAAACTAAATGCTCATTCGACCTTAGAATGAGAATTACATGTCTTCCTTAAGGTAAAATGTATTTGGTTGACATTTAAATAATGGTGATTATGAGTATGATATGTATTTATTTGAAAATAATTGTATTTATGATGACTGATAAATTTGGAATTTTATTCATTTATTTCTAAACGTTCTGTGCAGGATGGTAAGTCTACTAACATTTTTTTATCAGACTTACCACGTCTGACCTTCACTTTGTAAGTGTTGGTAAAATAAATATATATTTTAAGCATAATAGAATTTTGTGGTATGACATGTTTGCCTCATGGAGGAACTACCAGTTAGTGATGTGTTATTTATTGTGTTGGAACATTTCATGTTAAAGCATGTAACTTATTTTATTTATAAGAAAATTGAGATTACTCACACCACCTACCTCGCTGATCCAGGTAAGTTTATGCTTCTTGGGTACGTTATTATTGGAACGTAGTCATTTAGCCTTTCACAGGTTTAGAGATTTATGAGTAGCGTTATTAGAGTTTCGTTAGTGAGGATAGCGATGTCAGAGTTTCATGGTTAGATTATTTTTGTTTGTTTTAATTTTCTAAATTTTCTTTTAGTTGTTGTTGCTAATTGTTTATGTTGTTATTGAATTTTCACGTCCCGAGTTTTGGGGAATTCCAAATTGAGGCGTGACAGACTTAGGACACTTTCTGTATACAAATTTTGGATTGTGGAAAGATACTCCAAAATCAAAAAGTTGTCAAGCGTGGTTACTTCTAGAAATTTTGTTACTAGAGAGGTCGAAGTACACAAGATTGTTCAAGTTACCTACTTCGGATGGTAAGGGACCACTCGGAACATTGTTAGATAACACGAGCACAATAAGAGATGGAAGATGAAAACGTTGTTTAGGAATGGTACCGTTGTGTCTATTACTAAAAGATCAACTTTTGATAAACTTTATCACTTTCCAAGACTTAGAGGTATTTTTCCTTGTAGTTTGTTTTCGTGCAAGGCTAGAATGATTAATTGAGTTGAATTATGAACGAATCAAGTTGATGATCAAATGGATCAGGATTCACATATATCCGCTTGAGCAAATGCATTCCACATACCTGAATATGTGAAATATATGTTTTTGTTTGTCTCGGAGACAGATAGTCAAGGGTAGAGATTGAAGATTGAAATTTTATCAAAGGTCAAGATTTGTACTAATGGCTTGGTTATAAATAAAGTATACCTAAAAGGGTAAAACAAAAGGTACAAAGAAAAAATAAAATTTATATGAAAGAATATGAGATATTCAACATGGCAAAGAGAGAAAATGTGTTTATTTTAGATTCTCAAACTTAAAATTACTATAATATTTTATTTAATTGTTTGATTTTGATTAACTTGATGTCGATGAAATGCATTTTTGAAGACCTTTCAAATAAATCCAATGATTAATGTGAAATGTTGAAATTTTAAGATGACATTTCTTTCCAATCTATTTAATTTAGCTGAGTTTGACTATAAATTTTTTGACCGAATAGAAAATGTTCAACTTTTAAAATTATGTTTAAGCGGTTAAATTTGACCGAGTTTGATTAAAATGTTTATAAAGTTTGATCAAGTTTCGCATGCTCTGAAATATTTTAGCTTACATGCTAAAATACGATTTTTCATTGAAGATGTACTTAAAATTTAATTGATCTAAATAAAATTGATAATTTGGAGACATAAATAATTATATAAAAAATAATATGGAGTGTTGTAGGCACAGGAAATATGCTAGTTCATTAATATATTAGCAAATTTATTCTACCGAAAATCTCATCGCAATCGAGAACCTCTAGATCAATGGACAACAACATTGATGTCCATGTATTTATCTGTTTCAACCTAATTGTCAATTTAGAGCGCTGCAATTCTAAAATATTACATTTACATTCTTGCATAAAAACTCAAACATCAAACTTGGTTTCTAGTAATATAAAATTGAAAGCATAGATTCTCTAAAGAATTAACCCAAACCAAAACCTCCAAATATTGTAACATAACTAGGAAAAGCGAAATAGATCAAACTTCATCTCATACAAAAGGTCTAACCAAGCAAAGTCATTCCCTCCGCAACTTTCTTACTAGCTGGACGAGAAGAGATGTCGTCCCACCAAGCCTTCACATGAGGGCGAGAGTCGATGAGTTGAGCCTCGGGAGTCTTCATCAAATAGTAAAGGTTCGGAAAGTGGTGCAAATCAGAGAGCGAGTAAAGATCACCAGCAAGGTATTTGGTCTTACTCAACTGGCTCTCATACACATCAAGGACTTTCGCGAGTTTTTTAGCATTAGATTGGATGATAATCTCATCCGGGGAACACTTGTAGTATATCGGAAGGACTGCTCTTTGATAAAAGATGGGCGCAATTAGCGGGTTGAATTGTTGGGCCTCTACTTCCAACCAAACATTCACCATTGCCGATTCCTTCACATTGCCTAACCTTAGCAAATCTGTTCCAACTTCGTTGTGCTTTGAAGCTACATAATTTGTTATAGCGCGCGATTCTGTGTATAATAGGATAGAAATCATTTGTTCGAGTCAAATCATTCATAAAAAATAAAAATAAAAATTTAAAAATGCAGTTCATAAATTTCTGTTATGAAATCATGGTTAAAAAATTAACCTATATAAGTTTTTGAGTTTTGAAAAAGAAAAAAAATAGGTTAATACTGCCAATTTCAAAGGTTTTTTTTCTTTCTTTCTTTTCGGCTAAACATGAAGATTTTTATTGAAGGTAAGAAAGAATATTCTCTCATTCATTTTCTTTCACAAGAATCTGATTTGGGTGAAAAATATTCTTTTTCGGATTGATTTCTTTTGTTGGTCAGTATTGCATGAGAGGATCCTGACTAAAGACGGGTTGAAGAAGAAAGGAATCCTCACAAGAGCATTTGTGTGTTTTGTAATGAGAATGCCGAGACTCTGGATCACTTGACGCTTCATTCTCCAAATTCATTTGGGACAATTTTTTATCATAATTTGGTATGAGTTTGATGTTTCAAGGTATTCTTTTGGATTGGTTAAGTTGGTGGTCTCAAGCTATAATTCATCCCGGCATGCGAAGTAGTGTAGGGTTCCTCATGTGCTCATATGGTGTGTGTGGAAAGAAAGAAATATGAGGTTTTTGAAGGGCTTAACAGATCGGAACACTTTATCTTTATCGAGATTAGAGAATTGTTGTAGAAGATGGGTTCAGCTTGTAGTCTCTTTAGAGACTAGTTTTTTTACAACTTTTTGGTATCTAAGCATTCCTTGATATAAGGATAGTTGTATTTTGTATCTCCTATTTTTTTGAATAAAAATCTTTGTGTTTGGCTTTTAAAAAAATAAAAAATAAAAAATAAAAAATAAAAAATAAAAAATAAAAAATAAAAAATAAAAAATAAAAATAAAAATAAAAAATAAAAAATAAAAAATAAAAAATAAAAAATAAAAAATAAAAAATAAAAAATAAAAAATAAAAAATAAAAAATAAAAAATAAAAAATAAAAAATAAAAAATAAAAAATAAAAATACAAGGGTCATCGAATCAAAATGAAAAATCATACTAACCAAAGAGAGTAAGATCTCCATCTTCAAAAGCTGGTACTTGTCCAAATGGCTGCAATGCAAATATCAAACAAATTCAAATATTGGAAAAACAAAAAACCAAATAAAAAAAAAAAACTATCATATGAGAAAGTCGATAATGTACATTTTTGGTGAGGAAATCAGGCTGTTTGTGTTCAAGAACAGACATATTAACAGGAACGAACTCAAAATCGATATCCTTCTCATAGAGACATGCTAGCACTCGTGATGTGCAGGTGGACATTGCCATTCCATATACCTTAGCACTTGCCATCGCCTTCTCTATTTTCTCTACGAACTCTACCACTGTTAGAATCGACTTGTAATTAAAATTGTATGAAGAACATGGTAGTGTGCCTGTATTTATACTGGTTTCCACGAATACATTTTAATACAAGGTGGTGATATGTCAAAAAAAAATGTAATTTATCTGTACTGCATTTTAATGCAAAGATTTGTAAAAGATTGAACTTATCCATCAGATGTAATCCAAAAATGCCATTTGTATATCACAAAATGAAGTGAAAATTTACTTTTAAGAATTTAATTAATGGGATAAAGATTAGATTATATTCAATAATAGATATCTTCAATTTTTTTAAAACTTTTTCTTATGTTGTCTCACATAGAATATGTATATTTTTCGAATATCTGATTTAATATCTAGCATATTATACAATTAAATTATAGATATTATCAAATATTTAATTCATTTCTAACTATGAAATAGTTTTATATTTTGATAAGATAATACAAATACATGTTTTGAGGATTCGCTGCCAAATGGTACAATATCTTAGGAACTCTATCTACATGAAAAATCTTGTTACATAAAATCTTCTCAATTATATGGATTTTTAAGAGATTGGATAAGATCTTAGAGATTCTTAGAGTTTGTATGTTAAAGTTAAACCTCCATCCTTTTTTAATCTTTAAATATGCAATTGTCTTGGGCATTTGAGGGGATTTTAATATTTTCTTTCTGCATAATTCTTTATACAATTCAGTATTTTTTATCTTCCTGAACTTTTTTAGAAACATATTCGATTTTCAATACTCTCCTATTTACTACGGCGATGGAGAATCAAACTATCACTATATTTTTCCTTTTCGCAGTAAGATTGAGGCTCTGCGCCATTGGATCGACATCGATCTTATCCTTTTCTTTCCCTCATCATAAAAATGAGAAAAATTTTAAATAAAAATATTTGGTTAACTTAATGAAATATCAATTCTATGTTAATTGGTCTTTGATTTTTAATAATCTTAGGATGTGTTTCGCTCAAAAGAAGATTTTCTAAAAAATATGTCAAAAGTTTGAAATGGAAGAAAATAAAGATGCAGAAATAGCAAGATAGAGAACATGAATTTTGGGATGACCTCTATCCTCTTGGGTTTTTTTTTTTTTTTTTTTTGTAATTGTGAAAATTGTGTCGTTTTGATGAAGCAAATATAGTTATTTGAGATTTGTCCTAGGTTTTGATATTTTTTAAGGGTTTTTTGAAGGAAAAAAAAAATTTGTTTCCTTGCCTAAAAGTAAAAAATATCCTCTTTTTTTTTGTTTTTTTGGCCAAACATAAAGTATTTTATTAAAGATAAGAAAAGAAACAAAGTATAAGAGGAAACATTCCTATATAAAAGAATGTCAAGACACCATGAAGGTGTCAAAACATAAGTCTTTAAAAATATTACTAATCGAACTCATCATCCACAACAATTTCCTAATCTAGATTGTTCTGATCTGTTGAGCCCTCTAAAATCCTCTTATTTCTCTCTTTTCACACACACCATATGAGCACGTAAGGAAACATACGCCGTAACCACTTTGCACGTCGGGAATGATTAGCTTTGGACCACCAACTTAGCCAATTAAAAATGGAACCTTGAAACATTAAACTTATATAGATCAAATTCTGACAAAAATTTATTTCAAATAGATTTGGAGAATCTACAGTAAAACATCAAGTGATCCAAAGTCTCGTCAATCTCATTACAAAGTATATAAAGACTTCCTATGAGGGTTCCCCTTTTCTTTAACCTATCTTTTGTCAAGATCGTCTCATGCAACACTTACCAACTAAAGACATTAATCCAAGGAAGAAGATTTTTCACCCAGACCAAATTCTTGTGAGAGGAAATAAAGGGGTTGGAGTGAGTCTCGTATTGAGAGGCATCAAATATATCAGAAAATTCTTTCATCGAAAAACCCACACCTTTACCCCTTCAACACCAAACTATCCATATAAAAATTGTATTGTTCATGCCAAGTACGGGCAAATGCAGATTTATATGTATAACGTATTTATTGGCTAATGCATATTACAAAGGTAACGACGACCTTGCACCACCAATTCATCTCTCTCACACCATTCTATCCTCCCACACCACCTACTTACTTTCTCACACCACCATACTCTCTCACGCCACCTATATAAACCAAAACCTCTCAATGCACTCTGGGAACATAAATTTTTTTTTCTATTCTGCGTAACTTTACTAAAACGACCATAATTTGCTCATATCAGTAACCCTTCCTCTTCATCTGAAAGTTCCCCACTAGTGTTTCCTACTTCTCACGTTCATGTCTCTCCACCAACCGCACCACCTCTTCGCCGGTCAGACCGTACCAGAAATTTGCCTAGCCACCTCCAGGATTATGTCATCATGTTGCCACCATCCATCCAATCAGAGTCTTTGTCTCCAGTTCCCTTATCAGGTACTCGCTATCCCTTGTCCAATTTTATTTCTTACCATCGATACTCACCATCCCATCTAGCATTCATTTATAACATCAGCCGTCATGCGGAGCCCCGAACTTATGAGGATGTTGCCTCAGATCCAAATTGGCAACAAAGCTATGTTCTCCGAACTTCAAGCGTTGAAACTAAATCACACTTGGACTTTTTCTTCTCTTCATCCCTGTAAGGAACCAATTGGTTGTCAGTGGGTTTACAAGATTAAACATCGCTCTGATAGTTCAATCGAGCGGTATAAGGCTCGCTTGGTTGCTAAAGGGTACACTCAGACTGAGGGCATTGATTACCATGACACCTTCTCTCCCACTACCAAGCTTATCACAGTTCGTTGTCTCCTTGCCATTGCTGCAGCTCAATCTTGGTCTCTTCATCAACTCGACGATCATAATGTCTTTCTTCATGGTGATCTTCATGAAGAAATTTATATGCTCCCACCTCCCGGTCTACGATGCCAGGGGGAATCTGGTATGTCGCCTCAACAAGTCCCTATATGCCCTAAAACAAGTTTATCATCAATAGTTTGCTAAGTTCTATGATGCCATACAAGTTGTTGGTTTCGTTCAATCTAAAACTTATTACTCCCTCTTCACACGTAATAGAGGGAAATCATTCACTGCCCTTTTGATTTATGTTGATGACATATTGATTACAAGAAATGATTTGGGTGCCATCAATACCCTCAAACAATTTCTTCATAATCGTTTCTGTATCAAAGATCTTAGCGGGATTTAAAATTATTTTTGGGTATTGAGGTATCTCGTTCCAAGAAAGGTATTGCAATTTCTCAGAGAAAGTATGCTCTTGATATTATTAAAGATGGAGGTTTATTAAGAACACGACCAATTTGCTTTCTTATGGAACAAAATCTCAAATTGTCAGACACATGTGAATTACTTGTAGATTCACAAAAATATAAAAGGTTGGTATGCCGCCTTATCTATTTGACCATCACCAGGCCCGATATTACTTATGCAGTTCATGTCCTCAGCAGGTTCATGCATGAACCAAGGAAACCACATTGGGATGCAACACTCCATATTTTGAAGTATCTTAAAAGTTCTCCAATAAGAGGTCTTTTTTTCCAGCTCATAATTCTTTGCATTTAATAGCTTATTATGATTCGGATTGGGTTGGTTATCCCACTACTAGAAGGTCAACAACAGGTTATTGTGTCTTTTTGAGAAATTCACTGGTATCTTGGAGGACAAAGAGACAAAAAATTGTCTCCCTCTCTTCAGCATAAGCCGAGTATCGAGCCATGACGAGTGCTTGTTGTGAAATAACCTGGTTGCGCTACTTATTGCGAGATCTACAAGTGTCACATTCGGAGACAACGATGTTTTACTGTGATAATCAAGCTACTTTGCACATTGCGGATAATCCGGTCTTCCATGAGAGAACAAAGCATATTGAAATAGATTGTCACTTCATTAGAGAAAAAATTCAAAATGGTTCAGTTGAAACTAAGTATGTAACTTCATCTCAGCAAGTACCGGACGTGCTCACAAAGTCGTTAGGAAAAGACGTTTTCAATGACATGTTGCACAAGTTGGGAGTTCTTGACATTCACTCTCCAACTGAGGGGGAGTGTTGAGAATCAATGATTCTCTTATGATATAGGGATATGATTAGGATACTATAAGGATATGATTAGGATATTATAGTTGTGAAAACTAAATTGTATTCTTATTAGAAGTTACCTAAAGCTACTAGGATACTTCTTGTATAAATACCCTTGCTTGTATAATGAAAAATTTATCCTGGCATATTATTTTCTCTATACCATTATTTTACACTTTGTTCACTGATATTTGAAAAACAGAGAAAACCTCATATAGTGATCATTGTTAAACCATCATTTTTAGTGTTCAAACCAAGTTAAAGATAACTACATAGGCAATTACATGTTCCTCTCACTACACCAAATTGATACTTTTGTAACAACTCTCAAAACAGTATCACTTTTGAGATTTTACAATCCACCCAACAATTTAAAATCAAAACTAAATTTAGTAAAAAAAATGAAAAACAGTAACACAAAAAAAATGATGCAATAAGTTGGATCACCATGAATAGTATCACTGTTATAACCATACTCTTCATGGTGATACTATTATTGTATCATTTTGTTTGTGAAAATGTGAAAATTTGTTAGGTAAATAGTTACACTTTAAAAGTGATATTATTTTGGGGGATGTTATAAAAATGCCAATTTAGTATAGTGTCTATATATTGTCGTAAGAAGTATGAGATTTCACAGTATTCTCTCAATAAAAGTTATTGTATTTGGAGGGTGATTCCTCGAAGAAGTCAATTCCAGTATAGTTTCCAACAGTACTTAAAATGTTTTGAACATATACCTACAGTTTTAGGAAGTCAATTCATAAAGAATAGTAAGTTGCTACAAGCATATGGAAAATCAACTTTATATAAGTTCAGTTTAGTAAATTATTCTTTGGTCTCGGCAGTGCAAGGCATAGTATTAGTAAAATGAGTAAGTCTAACAGTCTTGTTTGTTGGCTTTTTTTTGAGTTTTTGTTTTTTAACACTTTTACCTCCCTCTTTAAAACACAATCACAAACACCACTTATAGAATGGGTAGAATTGTAAAAAAAAGCCAAAAAAAAAGTCCAAAAGATGCCAGCAAACAAGGCTGGCTAAATTTGTTGTAGTAAAATAGGATTTGCAAAAATCTATCATTTTTCTATCTGCGCAAATGAAACGAACTCTATTAGATTGTTTAAACAAGCATGATAGAGCATTTTATGTTTCTACAATCTAGAGAAAAGGAAATATTGGTATTAATTGATCTTTTATACAAAGTCTTCTTTTTTTTTAAATGGTCGTTACGAGCATGTGAACTTGCATTATAATCTGCTAAACTTAGGAAGAAAATGAATATTTGCATACATGATTGCCGTTATTTCTGAAAAAACTTATTAATTTTAGACTATGATAATTTTCATCAATTTTTACTAAATCATTTGATAATTTAGGCTAAGATAGCCAAATATTAGAGATTATTTTTTAGAGATCTTGTTAATGGCAAGATCATATGAATGATCAGTATAGATTTTATTTGAACTAAAAATACAACTCTTAATTTTCTTCACATTTGCTAATAGCTAAAGTAATGTATTCATACACAAATTTTCACCATATGAGTTAATATTTTTCGTTTTATAAGTTTGGTATAAGTTTGCACGTTGGGATTTTTCTCTTTTGTGTCATTATTCAATGGGATAAAGTATTGAAGATTCATATGAGCGGGTGTTGGTTATAAATCATCATCGTCATCAAAGCCCATTCTCGATACTTTTGGGGTTGGTTACACGGATTTTGGTTGTCCAAGCAACGCAGTTTTCCCACATATCTTCACCTAATTCGAGTTTAAGGATGTCTTCTTTTACCACCTTCATTCAAGTTTACAACTATCATCTCCTCCGTCTACACCTTCCATTAACTTGTCAATTTAGACATTTTCTAATTGGCGACGTGTTTGGTCTCCTCTGCATGTGACCAAACCACGTTAAACACATTTATCTAATTTTGCTCTCTATGGGTGCTACACTTAAGTATCTCCCAAATTCATTCATTTCTAATTTTATCCTTACGGATTTACCACATATCCATCTTAACATACACATTTCTGCTACCGCCATCCTATGTGTCACGCCCCGATTTTCGAAGAAAACAAAAATCCTAAAATCCACATAGGATTACCCATTTTCCCAAAACTCGGGACGTGAAAATTCAATAACAACATAAACAAATAGCAGCAACAAATAAAACTCTAACCCGAAAAAGACTTTGACGTTGCTATCCCAACTAGCGAAACTCCAGTAACGCTGCTCAAAAATCTCTAAACCTAAAAGGCTAATCGGCTACATTCCCAAAGGAATGTACCCTATAAGCAAAAGCTCACTTGGGTCAGCAATAAAGCTGGTGTGAGTAATCTTCATCCCAAAATCAATAAATTCGCACGTGATAACATCAAACTAAGCACAAACAATAACCAACCACACCAACGAGTAGTTCCTCAATGAGGCGAATGTGTCATCATCCTAATAAATAAATATGCATTTACTAGTACTTACGCTATAGAAGTTGACTATGGCAAGTCTGACCTGCAGAAATTGTTAGTAGACTTACCATCCTGCACGAAACGGTTAGACACAAACGGATAAAATTTATGAGTTAACAATCCTCATGAATGCAATAACGATACAAATCATAGTCATATTAGACTATTATTGAAATATTAACAAAACTCATTTTCTACCTTTAGGAAGACATATAGTTCTCATTCAATAGTCAAATGAGCATTTAGTTTCTTCCTTTAAGGTAATCATGCACCTACAAAAAAATAATCTCGTTTTTTTTCCACAATCGCACTATTTTTCTTGTGCCAAACACACATCACCCAAGTGTGTCTCCCTTGCCTTCGAAACCACTTGGAGCGAACATGTTCCAAGTGGGGTGCCACATCGAGAAACATGTCATCTCACCTGAAGTTCGATCCATGGCAAACATTTCCTAAATCTACACGTACAACCGAACTCACATGGAACGGTGCACCGATATGCAAACAAGTCTGCATACCCATAATTTTATCACACGTATACAAGCAAGTCTGTAAACAAATCACATTTTTCATTTTTTTTTCGGAGTTGTGGAAAAGAGCATAAAAAAAAATCAACTAAAAATCAAAACTCTTTTATGGTGACACTTTGTCAACCATAAATAAATCAACCAAAGTATCCTCCATTCTTTTGGGAAACAAATAATATTTTCATAAATAAATTTTCTATAACCCAAAAGGGATCAAACTCATTCAATATAAGGACACTCCTTAACAAGTTAATTTGGCATAACGATCGATTTCAATGCATCATTATTCAAGGAAACAACAAGAAAGTCTTATGTCAAAATAATACTATCAACAAAACTGTAACTTCAAACTTGACTAATTTGGGCAAACCAAAAAACATAAAAATAATTTACACCAGAAACGCACCACCTGCTCTATATGAACCCCAATGTAGGTCCATCTACCTTCACTGTTCCAACACATACGCTTCATCCATTCCAACCTATACCCATGCTTGACAACACCATATGAGCTAGGAACTGATTCCGACAATACGAAATTTTCAGGGATAACCAAACAATATTAACACCTACAACAAAAGCGCCTTTCCAAACTTAACATGAAATTTCCCAATTCATATTGCTTCACTTTTTGGGGCAAGGACCACAAACGCCCACTATTGTAGAGAAATGACAATCATCTAAGATGGCCCATTCTTTTCACAATGGTGAAATAGACAGAGATGTAAAAGCTAAATCAGCCACAACTAATCTCAGCATCACCACATATAAAACCAGTCAATATAATCCACTATTGGTGCCAAGGCCAGAATTCTTGTTCACCTTCTCCACATCCAAAATATGTCTGGAGGATGGGTACATTAGGCACATGCATACAAGACCTTCTTCAGGCATATAGCAACCTAACAGATAACATAAACACTAAGACATGTATCTTAACTTACTAGAGGAACAAGACAATGTCAAACTCAAGACTCATGTTCAGGTAACACTACTACAAATATAGGCTTGCATAGCGCTTAAAAATAGGCTTAGATAGCGCTCAAAAAAGCGCTATGCAAGGCGCGTACTTGAATAGCGCTTCGCTTAGATAGCGCTTTAAAAAGCGCTATCTAAGCGTTTCTTTTTTTTTTAATTAACTTCAATAGCGCCTTCTAAAGCGCTATGTAAGCGCTAATTTTTTTTTAAATTAGCTTGGATAGCGCTTAAAAAAGCGCTATTTAATTTAAATGAATTTTTTAAATTAGATTTGTTTATCTGCTAAGATAGCGCGTAAATAAGCGCTATGGAAGTAATTAGATTGTTCTTAGATAGCGCTAAAAGAAGCGCTATTGTAGTATATATGTTAAACTTAGATAGCGCTTATTTGAGCGCTATCTAAGTTATTTGATTTGTTTTTTCTATTTTTCCGATACCGATTTTCTGGGCTAAATATAATATTTAATATAATAATGACAACGTTCAATCAATCAATAAAGACACAACATGATAACTAACTGTTTCTCATTCATTAAAAATATAATTTAAGCATTCATACAAAATTCAATAAAGATACAAAATTGTTCTCAATCACGGTATCCCAAGCTTTGCCACTCAAACTGTAACGGATCAAGAACTTGAGGACATCAAGAGGGAAGTAGAAGATGATGCTGTATAACCAAATCACTCCTGCCCATCCCCACCCTATGCCTTGGATCCTTGCAAAGTCCCAGTTTGCATAAACAGCTATCAATGTAGCCACCTTAACACAATGGATGGATAAATTGTCAGTTTTAATGGAGAATACAGATATATTCAATGGCATGAAACATCATTTATACTCACCAATTGAGCGGCAAGGAAGGCACTAACAAGCAACACGCCTGGTCGTTCAACAAAGGACCAACTCTGAGATCGGGTCACAAAGATGAGAGCCTCGCTCACTATGCTCACTTGGAGATAGAGAGCTGCAGTGAGTTCTTCGTTGTTGTGCCTGATTGATCTCACGCCAAATGTTTTCTGCACATTATATCATTTGGTAGACAATGAGTAGGATCAGTATGATTAATATATACTAATTGATATATAAGATGTTGCACGTGTTCTTTGGACAGGAGACTACTTACTGAGAAGAAATCTGTCTCACAGGAAGCCCAAAAGAAAATCACAGTCATGATAGCAAGATATGTGCCAAGTAGCTTGCATTAATAAACATAAGGTCATAAATATAACAAAGCATTTAGGATGTGGAGCTCATCAGGATCTTCTACGTTTTTCAACATCGCATTACTCATATCCCAACCATATAATTACTTCATCCATGACAACTCAACAACTAAAAAATGATTTTACCATGTGAACGATAGAGATGAGCCCTGCACGACATCCAATTAATTGCAAACTCTGGTTTTCACAGGGGAAATAATGAAGGCTTTGCGAGTAATGTTGCAGGAAAGACAGGAAAGATATTAAGTATACCAAAATAAGCGTTGGTACAGTGGACGGATAAGGACCAGTTTTGAAGCTAACTTGGAAGGCTGAAAGCTGCCAGATTGCTATTGATAGGCCAAGGAGCAGAACTAAACAAACATTCAGTAGTTGAATGACTGCTCAGATGCAGCTGAAGCAGTTAATGGAAGACAGAGACTTGCTTGGACTGAGACTTCAAAGTTACTGAAACCAAAAGATTTCTAGAACCTTGATAATAGATTCCCATAATTTAGCAGCATCGATATATGACAGTAATCTAACTTCTATTCTAATATCAATCAATTTCCTGATTTAAGCTGTATTTTGAACCTCGGCTTCTATCTTTTTCAGCTCTATAAAATATTTTCCTTTTACCCAGCTAATGTTAATGTCAGTTTTCCGTTGAAACAGGTTCAATAGCATTTTAGTCCAACGTATGTTATTCATTCAGTGTTAGCTGCATATACTCCACGTTGAAAATGTTGAACAAAGAGAAAATACACGCTAGAGTTAACAAAACAGTCTGCAAGAATCTGCAAAAATTTGCAAGCTTTTACCTGATACTAAGTTATATAAATACGTGTCCTACATGGCCCTCCTGCGCTTTCCTTGGTCTTCTCAGGGACTTCTCAGGGACTTCCTAAGTTATAGACTTTCGCCAGTACTGATTGAAAGGTGTGTTGAGACAACGAACGTCTGCTCTCCATGACGCCTGTCCATATAAATCAGTTCTGTCAGTCTCATATTCATTGTAATGGAGGAGTTGCTGTTTGTAGTAGTCATTGGCATAAGCTTCCTCCGTAGCTATAAATCTATAACACGCACCAAAATTTTTTACTTGATAACATACAAAAATTAAGAGATGAAGATAAAATTTTCAGATGAGTATTAGTTGTAGATTTGATAAAGAGTTAGGTTTGCCTATTTTCAGGCTTGAATTCCAAGTTATTATACACCTTCAGCATCATCAATGTGTTTGGTTTTTGGGGTAACTGAAGCTCTAATTAATAGCAAAGCATTCTTAACATGCTGATCGTACCGATGCATTGTATATTAGGTTTTTACTGTGACTTGGAAGGTATGTTCAGGAAACCAAATTTTGATTTCATCTTGGGCTTTTATTTGTTTGTCATTGAAAGCTTATTCACGACCATCATCATAAATGAACCGATCTAAAGTTAGTTCGATAAGCTGGAATCAATTGCAAGGAAATGGTAACCAGTATGTTCATTGGTATATCACATACCTTGTTCCCACACAAATACCCTTGGCACCTAGGGAAAGTGCAGCAACATAGCCACGACCATCACTGATGGATCCGGCGGCAACTACTGGAATGTTTCTATCTCCAACCAAATCAACTATTCTGGGTACTAGGCCCGTCAAAGCAACCTACACAAAATGTTAAGCACACCCTTTGTTTGAATGTGAGCTGTGGACAGCAGAGGGAAGGAGACTTACCTTTCCAGCTACATGACCCCCAGCCTCTTGACCTTGGGCCACAATGCAATCAACTCCTGCAGCAATCGCTCTCTCGGCAGCTTTCACTGATCCCACCTACAAAAATGGTCCAAACACAACAAAGGTTTAGCTAGAACTCTAATACCAATTGCACACTCTGCATACTATCATTCTCTTTCTTGACTCTATCCACTTCAGTGTTTAGATGCTGCCAGTTTTTCTGTGTTAGTTTACTTCATATCTTGAGATCCAACAACAATGAAGAAGCTAGAAGAAAATGCATACACAAGAAACTCAATATGACATGCACTCTAGGAAGGCAAGAACCATATTAGAGAAAGAAGAGGTACAAAAGAAGAGATCCTAAAAGAGAGAAAGACCAATTAAACTAGATCTGTTCATAAATATTCACTACAATTTTTTTCAATATGTATATCCAAAAATCTATGTATTTGAAGCCATGGTACTGAATGTTACCCATTTAATTGTCTTTGATCATATGAATTATGACATGCTACTTTCAAAAGAAACATATATGATGTAGAGAGATGCTGGGTCTCTTAATGTTTTATTTATAGTTATCACTATGTTGCAGGCAGCAACTCCCTTGAGCATAGCGACACCTGCTAAGTCATCCAGCAATAAAGATCAAGGTTTTATGAAGAAGCTGAAAGGGTTAAATGGGCTTCCAGTGTCAAATGACAATGGAACCTCAGGGAGTTCAGCAGCATCACAGAGGTATATGCTCTGCTACCATTTCATTGTATTCCGATATTTCCTCGAGGAAATTGCGATGTTGTTGAGTAGGCAGAAGCACCAATTTTCTCTGCTTCTGGACCAGACATGTGTTACACATGCTTTTAGAGGTTGCTTTGGTTAACATTTGGACTGCTGTTATACTTTTTAGTTTTCAGATTTTTTCAGTTAGTAATTTCTGCTTGCCTTACTCCTCTTTTTATTTTATGGGGTGTGTTCAGTGACATTGCAAAGTAATATGACATTGCAAAGTAATATGACATGTACATAAACATAGATACCAAGGGAGAGAAAAAAAGAGGAAGTAACTAATCTACATTAATGCCGTACCAGAACATAAAAGAAGAGAACACCACTGCAGCATTGATCATCCAATGTTTTAGTCTCTCAGAGTGACCCTGGAATTGAGCAAAAACAATAATCAAAAGACACCTATCAGCTTTTCTACCACATCTTGTTCATGTGTATACTCGATAAAAATAAGAACGTAAAAGTTAGGAATATAATATCTTACCATTGTTGTGTCGTCGCTGTCAGTTGACCTAGACTTGAGACTTTTAGACAAAGTGTTTGACATAATTTCAAATATTACTCGATTTAGTCACAAATGAACAGAATATAACTTATACCATTATCTGAGTTCCCTTTACAGCAGCACAAGCCTTAGGTTCATGCTCCATCACACCATCTCTATAAGAAACCCTGAACAGAACATATAAAAAAAAAATACTCTTAGTAAATGAACATAACTGTACAAGAATATGCAGGGTTATGATCTATGTAACCTGTAAATCTACTGGCCATGTGATCAGTACTGATATTCATGTTGTATGAAGGATGAGACCTGTTCATCTGCTCGATAAAACCGTAGCAGCTTTGAAAGTGACACTTTCTCCTGCAATATGAAAGTTGAAATCAGAACCTGAGAACTGATAGTTTTAAGAAACATACAGTGGAACAAAAATGCTTCTGACCACCATCCAACCTGGATTGGTTCTCTCGGTTCAGAATTGAAACGCAAGCCTATTGAACGGTTCTGTAAGATCTCAGGGTTTCGCATCCATTCTTTAGTTGTGCCAGAAAATGTAATCTTATGTTCAAAAACCTGACACATTAAAGTAAACCTTTAAACAATTGAAAGGGAGAGTCAGGAAATAAACATTAGATGCAATGGATTAAAAAAGTGTTTGAACTTGGCTCCTTAATGTACAAACCTCAGACTAAGGTAAGAATCTTGGTATTTCCAATTGATCTTCTTCAGTGACCGAACCAGTCCCCTGGCATTGTGGGCAGAATGCAGATGATACTTTTGTTTTTGGTTTCATAATCTCCCCATCCATGTCTATTGAGAGTGGCTGATTCTTCCAAATTTCAGACTCACAGAGAAGAATCCAGTGTACAAGGCAGGAAGTATGAAATATGTGAAATGCCTAAACAATTAAAAAACATTATTTGTCATGTAAATGCCTTCACATATTAGGCAATCATAATAAGTCATCCAAAAGATTTAAAATAAAATGAATTTTGAAAGACTACAAAGAAATGAAAGGTTGAAAGAAAGTTACCCCACTTTTATTCCTAAAAGTACAAACAAGTCGTCTAGTCTTCATATTTAATAAGCATGCCACATCCTTGCTTGGGAGAAGTTTATGTTGACATATCTCACAGACTCTCTTCTCAACAATATGCTCTAGCTGCTTTTGCCTCTTCATCCTCTTTTTTGTATCCTTCCTAGACTTTGTCCTTTTACGTGGAATCTGAACATCATCACATCGATCTTGCACTGAAGGAGCTCCATATTGTAAGCATCTTCTGGACCCCTTTTCCCCAACCACTCGCACCATATTGTAATCATTTCATCGTCAATACCGTATATATCATCAATCATAGCTCCTTCTTCCCATTTGCTTGGCTTCATGCACAAATTATTGTTTTGCAGTCATTTGTTCGTGTCAGAGGACTATCCAATGCCCCAAGAAGCATACCCATGAAGAACCTCCTCCTACAAATTATACAAAGACACAAATTATACAAAGACAGTGAGCAATCAATTGAAAAGCTACATAACACCTAAATATTCAGCTACCAATAAAACCCATAACCCCATAGTTCACAAATTCATATAAACAAAAAAAGGTAACTTTTTTACATAATCAAAAGGGGATAACATTGAAACCCATAACTCCAAATCCTTTTAATACACCAAAAAAATTGAAAATCAATAAAAACCCAGACATAAAATGCAAAAAGATCAAATTTTTACAGACCATGAACGACCCTAGAGAAGAAGGGACAGTTTACCCATAATTCCACTAACACCACTTCGAACAGCACAGTTGTTCCAGATGTCTTGGCCGTGGATTTCCTCCATTGTGGGGAGCCTCAATGGTTCTGCCCCAGGCTTCTCTACTGCTGGCTCATTTTATATCTGTACTACAACATACATTTTATATCTACTTACATCTTTTGAGAGCAAGCTTTCCATGTTGAATATTGTTCGTCTTCCATATAGGATAACATTTCTGAAATGAAAAGAATGGTGATTCATATGAGGTGCAAACACTCTCAGCACATAAAGCATTTAGAAAAAGCAAGTTAACTGAGCATAGTTGCAAAGAGATATCCATAATTAGCAAGATACATGTTTTCCATTTCCAATACATACCATCCAATTGCCTGGATTGGAATGATTGACATGTTCAAGACATAAATCTGGACCAATCTGCAATTCCCTAGCTGCTTCAGGAGCATGCTTGAAAATAAAATGTAAGGAATTGGAATCAACTACAGAAACATCATAGCTTGATTCCTTAATCTGAAATGCATCTGCAATTCCAAAAGATAAACTTTCAGAACATGACCAAATGGAGACTTAATGCAATAAAAATGCAGCCTACAACACATGCAAAGAGTTACCCTGATAATTATATGCATCTATTCACAAGAGTATTACAGATGGTTATTTCTGAAAACCCTAAATAACATACCATGATCCATAGTGGTGGTCCATTTTTTACTTAGATATTAAATGACACATCTATGAAGCATTACAAACGATTTTAGTTTAGCATTGCCACATAACAGGCATAACAGCAAACGGTGACTGACTAATTCAGAGTTTTCAACTGTTTGTATTCTCAAGCAACAAGTACCTGATATCACAAAAGTGTGCTGAAAGAAAAAACTTTTGGGAGCACCAGTGCTATAAGGGAAAAATTGGGATGACAATGCCAAAGCCACTACAGTTAGGTGCAACAAGAGTTGTATGATGGATGATCTGTCGAGCCAATGACCCAGAACAGGAAGCAATGGACCAACACAAAATCAGTCTAGATCAGGTTAGTATAATCAATATTCAAAGTGACTCTGCATCAGACTTCAGCTATTTATGCATAATGAATCAGTCTAGATCGCTACTCACTAGCCTAGCCTGGTGACCTTTTCATGAAGAAAATTGCAAATTGTGCTACATAACGGGTCACAAAGTAAATAATATATCAGTTAAGAACCAACTAAGCAACTTAATGGAAATGATGATGAATCACAGTTAGAACAAAGTTGAAAAGGGAAACAAAATTGAGCTGCTCACTGTGTTTGACAAAATTGTAAAAGTATCCTTGGTGCACTTAGGTGCTTGCATGCCAAAAGGGAGCTTAGATGAGTAGCCTAGGGTCCTAGGTTGCAGTAGTCACTAATTACTTGAAGAAAACCCAATATTTAAAAAAAATGAAATATTTACTAACCATTCAAAAAGAATTGGCAAACCCTTTTTAGAAATATAAAACAAGATTTAACGGAAGGGGAGCATTTATAACCTACATCTCGATTAGAAAAAAAGGAGGAATGGAAGACAACTTTCTGTCATTGTTGCAAAGCTATGGGAATAGTCTCACAGGGGATCGCAAGTGGATGAGATTTTCACTGTGTGAAATCAAGCGGGGCAATCTAGTGTCACATTCTTGTTGGGTGTGACTCAGTCGAAGAGGTGTGGACTTAGTTCCCTTCTTCCTTTTGGATGTGCTTATATGGGGAAATAGGGGGTGAGGAAGTTACTTTGGTCAGTTGGTGGCTCATTCACTATACAATCTATTGTTACCTTTGGCTTGAAGGAAACAATAGAACTTCCAAGAACAAGGCATTAAAAGCTTTTTTGGAAGTGTTGGAAAATCATGGATACGACAACTTCTCTTCTTGTGGCATGAAATTCAAACATCTGCTTGTAAACCTATACTGTTGCCTTATGGTCTCTTTCTACTACGAGTAGAAAAATCATAAAAAGAACCTTTTCAAACAGGTTCAATTGTTTTCAGTTCTAATTCTACATACAAAAGCTGAAATTTTCACAACATAATACTTTTTTCTTAAGAAGAAAAAGGCACATTCCAACATGGTAAAAGCTCCACCCTAACAGTTTAATTTAAACACTTTAACATACATGTGAATGGGAAATCACTCAATATAAACCTTAAGCTTCATCTAAAGAACGACAATAATTACGCTTAACTAGTTAAACTTTTCTACAAAGTACATGCTGCAGATGACTGAAAAATCGCTAACAAGATTAAACGCGCAGAGCTATACAAATTCCCCAAACTAGTTACTAACATTGAAACCTAATAGAGTATTATTGGGTCACCTACATGTAGTATTATTCGCAGTCATTGAGATTTTTTTTTTCCAACAAAACACAAAACACAAAACACCAACAGTGACTGAGTGAGAGTCGAGCGAGAGAGACGAACCTGGTCCTTTCCCTGCGACTCCTCGGTTCCTCGCCTCCTCGCCTCCTCTGGTTCCTCGCCTGAGTCGCCTCCTTCCTCGGTTCCTCGCCTGAGTCGCGTCCTTCCTCGCGTCCTTCCTCGGTTCCTCGCCTCCTCGATCTGGTTCCTCGCCTCCTCGCCTCTGTTCCGTCCCTCCTCTCTCTGTTTGAAAAAATGGCAAAAGCAAAACCAAAATACATGCGGTCGAGATTTAGGTTTTTATTAGGGCTTTTGATATTAACCGTCCGATCATATCAAGATCTTAAAAAACGAGATTTAATTTGATATTTGAAGCGCTATACAAGAGGAAAGTAGCATAGCGCTTTAAAAGCGCTATGCAAGCACTTTAAAAGCGCTATGGTAGTTTTGGTAACGTTTTTTCACATAGCGTTTTTTAAAGCGCTATCTAAGACATAATTAAGATAGCGCTTAACTGAAAAAAAAATTTAAAAGCGCTATTGTAGCGTTTTTTTTTATTATTTTTTTTTTAAAGACAAATAAGCGCTATCCTAGCGCCCACTTGGATAGCTCTTTAAAAAAGCGCTATCTAAGTGGCGTTACCTAAGCTAATATTTGTAGTAGTGTAATAACCTAACCAACACAATTTAAAACCTACTAGTTCTCAATAATCCAGAAAAAGTCTCGCCCAAACACAACATCAAACCCCTAAACACACTAAATCGCCAGTAAAATCATCAAACACACCAAAATCAACAAACAAAGATATGGGTATTTCAAAAAGAGGAACTCATATAGAGAATGAAAGAAGACTCGCCGATTCAGCTTCTTCTGGCATACACTATCACACATCCTTCTAACCAGACACAAGCCGCAACACCCATAGCCCAAAATCGGTCATCGATCACTTACTCACCTCAGCCTCGTTGTTACTTCCCTGCTCAATCACACCATTGCCTCCTAGCATATTGACAACAACCAGCCAGCCACACAATTTCTCTCTCCCTTCTCCATCACGATCTCTCTTACACTGACCGTCCTCCCTTTCACCCTATTTCACACAATCGTCGCACCTCCCCTAATCCATCACATTCTCTTCTCTCCATCAGTTTCTTCTTCTCCACCCTCTCTTCATTGTTAGTCCACGGACGATCTCGCATCTCTGTTTCTTCCGTTTGCAGCCCCATCTCAGCCACCCTACCATCATCTCACCATCGAACCCTCTCTCGATTCCACTCTTCTTTTTCATTCTCTTTTTTTTTCTTGTTGATTGTATGAATCGAAGATTCAGAAGAAAAAAAAATTCCTCCTCTCATTCTTTTAACCTTTATTTCCCCCTAACCATTACTTTCATGAAAGCCCAAGAAAATTGATTAAAACCCATCAAGATTAGGGTTTAACTAAAGTATATGAGTATGGCTAACTAGTTTACTTAAGGCAAAAGTCTTATTTTAGGGTTTCCAAATTTTTGGCTAAATACACACACACACCTTATTCTATTTAGCAATGGCAAAAAAAATATTTTTCCCCAACAAATGAGATTACAATATATGTCACAATTAATAAATAAGAAAAAAAATTATATTTATTTAATTAAGCGGGTATTATACTATGTGTGTGTTGTCCCGTAGTAGCCCAACATTTTGAAAAATATAGCATAATTTGTCGAACAATTGTCTTAGGATGTTGATTATAAATAAAAAGAAAATTCCATAAAACATTTGTCATGATTTTATTGGATAATGGATGTTAGGAGAAAAGGCCTAAGGAATTTAAAATATATATATCAGTGTTCTAAAAAACGCTAGGCGCTGGGCAGACGGCGAGCATGTGCCTAGCGCCCAGGGGCCTAGGCGGTCTTAGGTTTTGTATTATAACTTTAATAATTTACAAAACTTAAGTATAATACCTTATCAATTACATCCAATTTAATGTCATGATACATATGCAAAATTTAAAAACATGAAAAATTAACAATCATGAACAAAATTTATTAAAACTCAAATGACTGAAGTTGGTCATGATGGGTACTTTATATAAAATTGAATTTGTTTACAAATATCCAAACCTAATCTTTTATTTTTCTTCAAATTGCATGAATAACCTCAGTCAGGTTTGATAAAATCTACATTAGTAAAATAGGTACTGGTAGATCCTTTGAGAATTCCATTAAGTAATCATCATTTGCTACATTTAGACATATACTGAATAAAAATTAATTAAATAGTTTATTTCTAAAAAAGAGGAAAGAAAAATAAAATAAGAACACAATCAGCCTTATTTAAAAATAAAAATAAAAATCACCCAGACATCCTAAGCCGCCCAGAACCCGCTCAGTCATTAATCTGGACGATTTTCTACCTTCTAACGCTTAGACCGATTTTTAGAACACTGAAATATATATATATATATATATATATTCCGGCAATTGCTCTAGTCCACAACAATGTGGGTCCGCCCCTGAGAAGGTCTAACTATTTACAATTAATAACCAAATGACATAATATTTTGTATGGGTTTGCGGAAATTTTTTTTTTACTGGACCCATATAAGGTAATTGCCTTTTTTCTTTTTTCTTACCAGAATAACAAATGTGGGATCTGAATAAAATTATAGGAATTATAACTTGCTCCATGGACTGGCAGGTCATTCAATATAAAGAGAAAGTTAAGGTACACTGAGTCACTGATAAAGTTATCAGTGGTTGTCGGTGGTCACAAGAGACGTGAAGTCTTTTTAGCCTTTTAACTTCTATATATAAACAGCCTCTCACTTTCAATTATTTGGTCGGAAACTTAGAATATGTATTATTTTGGTTCGCTTGGTATACTTCTTAAATTTGTTAAGTGATTTGCTTGGAGAAAAAAATATTCTTAATGAAAGATGGGAGTAAACCAAAAGAAGTGCTCAAAAAGTGGAAATGGTTTACATGATCACAAAACCAAAAGCCTGCCCAATTTTTAATTTAGATTTGGAATATTATTAGAGAAATGAAAAGGTGATGCAGTAGACAATAATAAACTAAATTATTTAGTAAAACTTAAATTATATTTTTGAAATACTAGCAAAATCTTCGCATAATTTTTCTAACTAATTTAGATAATATTTTGTTAATCAACTTAAAATTGTAAGTCAAATTTCTAAAAATATTGAATATACACACACGTAGAATACATCAACCCTAGTGTTAGTTAAATTAGACTGATTATATAGTCGTCTAAGCGCAAAAGAGTGGAAAAGAGCAATCAATCTAATGAAATCGTGTGGATCAAGTTGACAATCTAATAAAATCTTGTGTCAAGTTGATGATCAAATGGATCATGATTCACAGATATCCGTTTGAGCAAATGCACTCCACATACATGAATATGTGGCATATATGTTTTTGTTTGTCTCGGAGACAAATAGCCAAGGGTAGAGATTGAAAATTGAATTTTTATCGAAGGTCAAAATTTGTACTCACACAATGGCTTGATTATAAATAAAGTATACCTAAAAGGGTAAAACAAAAGTTACAAAGAAAAACTAAAATCTATATGAAAGAATATGAGATATTCACCATGGAAGAGAGAGAAAATGTGTTTATTTTAGATTCTCAAACTTAAAATTATCATAACATTTTATTTAATTGTTTGATTTGTTTAACTTAATATCGATGAAATGTATTTTTGAAGATCTTTCAAATAAATTCAATGATTAATATGAAATGTTGAAATTTTAAGATGACATTTCTTTCCAAGCGATTAAATTTAACTGAGTTTGATTATAAATTTGACCGAATACAAAATGTTCAACTTTTAAAATTATGTTTAAGCAGATAAATTTGACCAAGTTTGAATAAAATGTTTATAAAGTTTGACCAAGTTTGGCGTGCTCTGAAATTAGCTTACATGCTAAAATACGATTTTTCATTGAAGATGTACTTAGAATTTAATTGATCTAAATAAAATGGATGATTTGGAGACATAAATAATTACATAAAAAATAATATGGATTCCCGTAGGCACAAGAAATATGCTAATTCATTAATATATTAGCAAATTTATTCTACCAAAAATATCATCGCAATTGAGAACCTCTAGATTTTTTATTTTATTTTTTTTGGTCAAACACGAAGATGTTTATTAATGAAAGAAAATGAAACAAAAAACAAATAGAAACATTCTTATATCAAGGAATGCCAAGACACCATGAAAGTGTCAAAACCCAAATCCCTAAACAAATTACAAGTCGAACCCATCCTCCACAGCAATTCTCTGATCTCGATAAAGATAGAGTGCTCTGATTTGTTGAGTCCTTCAAAGACCCTTTTATTTCTTTCTTTCCACACACACCACATGAAAACGTGAGGGACCCTACGCCATAACCACTCCCCCCGACGGGAAGGATTAGCTTGAGACCACCAACTTAGCCAATCTAAAATGGAGCCTTGAAACATCAAACTCAAACCAAATTCTGCCAGGAAACTGCTCCAAATGGATTTGGAGAAACTGCAGTGAAGCATCAAATGGTCCAGCGTCTCGTCAATTTCATTGCAGAATACACAAAGACTCCCTGTGTGGATTCCTCTTTTCCTTAACCTATCTTTAGTCAAGATCTTCTCATGCAATACTGACGAACTAAAGAAATTAATCTGAGGAAAAAGGTTTTTCACCCATACCAGATTTTTGTGAGAGGAAATGAAGGGGTTAGAGTGGGTCTCATAATGAGATGCAGCCAACATATCCGAAAATTCTTTCACCGAGAAGCCCACACCTTTACCCTTCCACACCAAACTATCAGATCCCTCTGAGAGCATTTGACTATCCAACAGATGCATTAGATTAGCAAACTCTTCTAGCTCCCCAGTATTTAGGGGTCTTCGAAAGGAAAGATCCTAAGAATTGTCGTTAGATCAAAAATCGCTCACACTCCCAAATTGATTGTTGTTAATGATAAACAACATTGGGAACAAATCCTTCAGAGATTGGTTACTACACCAAACATCATGCCGGAAAGAGATGAGATCACCATTTCCACATTGGAGAGAGGTGTGAGGGTAGAAACCGCTTGCGCACCGGGAGATGGACTTCCACAAAGAGCATCCGTAGGAAGTGTACTTAGTTCTCTTTTCCCAAACCCATCTATTGCGCCCATTTTTGTCCATAATGAGAGATCTCCATAAATTGTCATTTTCTTCTGCAAATTGCCAAAGCCACTTAGAAAGTAATGCAGTATTGAAAGTGAGCACCTGACGAATGCCTAACCCACCTCGAGATTTAGGGCAACAAATTTTCTCTCAGCCCACCAAATGCATCTTTCTAGAGTTATGAGTAGAACCCCAAAGGAAATCGCGCATGATCTATTCCATCTTGGCTGCTATTGAACATGGAACCTTGATAAGAGACAGAATGAACACCGGGATAGATGCTAATGTGGATTGTACAAGAGCCAGTCTGCTTGCTTTAGAGAGAAATTTGCGTTTCCAAGACGCTAGTTTCAATTCCATCCTTTCGATCGTCTCATCCCACATAGCTTTACTTTTGAAACTAGCCCCCAAAGGCATGCCTAAGTACTTAACTGGAAGATGACCCGCTGAACAACCCAATAAGCCCGCCAACTGGTGCAGATGAGGGACATCTCCAATAGGCAACACCCTTGATTTGTGAAAGTTGATTTTCAGACCTAAAATAACTTCAAACCAAAGTATAATTCTTTTAAGAACAAGAACCTGAGAAGCGAAAACATCACAAAAGATGATAGTATCATCCGCATACTGGAGAATAGAAACAGGCGGACAACCCTCTGCGACAGAAAACCCTCTGACTAGGCCAGCATCAACCGCTTTAAGAATCATTTGTGTTAAACCTTCTGCCGCTATAGTAAAAAAAAGAGGAGACAGGGGATCGACTTGGCGCAAGCCTTTCGAGCTATTGAAAAACCTGTGCAGCTGACCATTAATTTTCAGAGAGAAATTAGCTGTAGATCTGCAAGTGTGAAGCCAATGAATCCATTTGGAGTCAAACCCTATGCGAGCCATTACCAAATCCAAGTATCTCCAAGAGACGTTGTCAAAGGATTTGGAGAAATCTAATTTGATAACGAGCCCTGGAACACCTTATTTTTTCCTAGAATCAATAATTTCATTGGCAATCAAAGGGCTATCAACCACCTGTCTTCCACTGACTGCTGCACTTTGAAAGGGAGAAATGACTAAATGAAGAACACTTTTCAATCTGTTAGCCAACACCTTAGCAATGATCTTATAGGCCCCATTCAAAATACTGATAGGTCTAAAATCTTTTACTGTCCGCATTCCCGCACATTTAGGAATAAGCGAGATGATAGTGGTGTTCAACCGCCAATCAAGAAAATTTCTCGAGTTAAAATCTTCAACAACTTTCAGAAAATCAATTTTGATTACCTCCCACATTTTCAAATAGAACACCATTGAGAAACCATCAAGACCTGGAGAAACTTCAGATTTTAGTTCTTCCATTGCCGCTCTGATTTCCATCTCCGAAAAATTATCTACCAAGGCGGTAGCCGTAGACTGGGAGATAGACTTGAAGGTAATCCCCGAGAAGAAAGGTCGACACTCCTCCTTTTCATGGAACAACTCCTTGAAGTGAGAAATCAATAGTTTTCTAATACTGACTTCATCCACTACCAACTCCTGACCAATGCTAAGAGCTTCAATTAAGTTAAACAGTCTGCGTTTGTTAGCTAAGGTATGAAAAAATTTGGACCCCTGATCCATATAACGAACCCAGTTGACTCCTGATCTGATCCTCCAAAACTCCTCATCTCTTTTGGTTAATGTTGCCCACTCTTGATGTAGCTGCACTCTACAAGACTTCTCTTCAGCAGTCAGGTCTCTGATCTCTTCATCAGCATCAATGTTAGCAATTAAAGCAGAAATATTTTGAATACATAAATTTGTCTTACCCCAAACTTTAGTCCTCCAACTTTGATAACTCAATTCCAAATGATTTCTGATAAATTTTCTGATAAATTCTCTAGAGCATCTCTCCAATTTCGTTTCCTGAACAAAAACAAGGTCTGGACGATTCTCTGCAATTAATCTACGACAAACCCTTTGCCGCTCAGTATTTCCGAGCCCCCTACAGTTCCACGAAAGAATTTTGAGGTTCATGAAAGACCTTCAACCCCGGGGTTGTTGCACTTGTCCATTGCTTTGTCAGATACTATACCCTGCGTTGCAGCTTGAACCACATCTAAAGCCCTGTTTTCATCCTGACTGGGGTCCACTCCCACTGTAAAGCCAATTTCTTTGAAAGCCGAGCGATCTGATGCGTCTTCCTGAGTCGAATGACAGTCAGAGACAGAAGGCTCCACGTTGTCATTGACCCTAGAAACAAAACCTGGAGATTTGGCAGAAGTCTGTTCGCTAGGGAGTAGAAACCCAAGATTTTCTGTCTGTGGGACCTCGAAGCTTGGGGGAGCGCCTACGTGGTCTGGTGTAGATGAGAAACTCTCTGCATTAGAAACACATAGTTTTGTAGACAAACCATGGACTTCAACACATTGTTCTGCTAGTGGCTCGAAACCCGGGGGGTAAGGGAGAGATACCGAATAATCCTGGGTCTGGTTGGAAGACTTTCCCCTTGTCAGCCCAGCAGGGGCACTACATCCTTTAAGTTCTACCTACCCTGCTTTGTTGGTTGAGCTTGATTTGTTGGATCTCTTTTGAAGCATGAACCTAAATCTAGTGGGAAAGACTGAAAAATTGGTCCATTCAGCGGCTCTGTCACGTTGTGCTTTTCTAGCCAGTTTTCGATCCCTGCGAGCCTGCATAGACATCTTGGTCAAAAGGGGGTCCAAGTTGAAGACATCTTTTTCCACCGCTTCTAAAACCCTCCAATAATTGTCAGATGTCTGTTGATCATTAGACTTGGCCGAATTATGTTCCCAAAAAGACTTGGGCTTTTTGCCAGGTAAAGGCCCAACAATACCTTTTCCTTTATCCTGCTGAGATGGACGAGCTGACTCAGACATCGAGTTACCAACTTTACCCACTGAGACAGCAAGAGAAGCAGGGGAATGGGGAAGCGTTGGGTATTGTTGGGGAGACTGATCACCCAGTGGCGGCAACCTAGGAGGCGGGTCGTATGCTTCGCATGAGGTCACGTGTGGAGAGTTAGCGAAGACCAAGAAAGCTGAGTGTCCAAATGGAAGAGCAACCGGTGTCCACTGAATCACTGACTCAGGCAACTCTATCAACGACCTTGCAAGATTCTTTCTTGCAACGGGATCTGGAGGAAGATGATTGCCCCATACTTGAGACAAGAAATCAATGGAAGAATCCCGATGAATAGAGGTTGCTGCAATGGGGCCCTGACTGGCAAAAGAGGTAGGACTCCCACTGAAGGGATTAGTGGCCACTACCTCCACAAAGGTTTTGTTGCGCAAGGGTGGGACAACACTAATACCTGGCAGAGTTGAGACCCCATCTCTTCTAAATTGTTGTTTAGGATAAGGCTAAGGCACCTTAGTTAAAACCATCTCCTTCATAGCTTGGGCAAGTTGTTTCCAGCCTGTCCCTTCCACGCCAGCTGGCACCCTGAGAGTTTTGGACCCTGAACCCCAACCCACCAAAATAGAAAGGAAGATTCCTCCATTATTGGCCTCTTTCACCATCATAACCCATCTATTGTTGATTTTCCAACTGGCTGAGAAGGCATTAGAGCCTGATTCCACAGCTTTCTTCAGCTGAAACTCAATCCATTCTCCCATCTGCAATTCAACAAAAACTTTGATTCTAACTCTCGAGCTAGATTCAAGTAACAACAAACCTCCTCTTGACTTTCGAATCTCAAATTATTTCCCATCAATTTTCAACAAACGAAGATTTCCTTCTTTGAACTCCATCTCTCCCAAGATTTAGCACAAAATTACAAACATACAAGCACAATTTCACTAGCATACAAGCATCATAGCAATACGAAGATTAGAAATAACTGAAAAGCCTTACTTTTTGCCGAAAAAATTGCCAAATTTGTTCCAAAGTCTGAGAAAGAGCTCACTGCCGTCACAAGCCCTCGGTCACCACCGTCAAGCCCCGGCGATGGCAGATCGAGACGAAGGAAGAGGCTCACCAGCCTATCGAAAACCATTGCGAGATCTCCCTCTCCTTCGAAAACCACTGCGAAAACCCCCTGCGAGATCTCCCTCCCCACTGCGAGATCGCCCTCCCTACTGCGAGATCTCCCTCCCACTGCGAGATCCCACTGTCGAAAACCCCCACTGCGAGATCTCCCTCCCCACTGCGAGATCCCCCTCTCCTTCGAATACCACTGTCGAAAACCCCCTCACCCTCGAAAATTAAAAGCATAGATTCTCTAAAGAAATAACCCAAACCAAACCCTCCAATTATTGTAAAATTTTATTTTAACATAACTAGGAAAAGCGAAATAGATCAAACTTCAACTCATACAAAAGGTCTAACCAAGCAAAGTCATTCCCTCCGCAACTTTCTTACTAGTTGGATGAGAAGAGATGTCATCCCACCAAGCCTTCACATGAGGGCGACAGTCGATGAGTTGAGCCTCGGGAGTCTTCATCAAATAGTAAAGATACGGAAAGTGGTGCAAATCAGCGAGCGAGTAAAAATCACGTATTTGGTCTTACTCAATTGGCTCTCATACACATTAAGGATTTTCGCGAGTTTTTCAGCATTGGATTGGATGATGATCTCACAGGGAAACACTTGTAGTACATCGGAATTACTACTCTTTGATAAAAGATGGGCGCAATTAGAGGGTTGAATTGTTGGGCCTCCGCTTCCAACCAAACATTCACCATTGCCAATTCCTTCAGATTGCCTAGCCTTAGCAAATCTGTTCCAACTTCATTGAGCTTTGAGGCTACATACTTTGTTATGGCACGCGATTCTGTGTATGATTGGATAGAAATCATTTGTTCGAGATCAAATCATTCATAAAAATAAAAAATAAAAACAAAATTAAATAATAAAAATAAATAATAAAAAAAATAATAATAAAATCAAAAAAATGCAGTTCATAAATTTTTGTTATGAAATCATGGTTAAAAAATTAACCTATATAAGTTTTTAAGTTTTGAAAAAGATAAAAAAATAATAATAATAATAATAATAAATTAATACTACCAATTTCATTTTTTTCTTTCTTTTTGGCTAAACACGAAGATTTTTATGAAATCATTCTTTTTGAGTTTTGTTATGAAATTTTTTTTTTCTTTCTTTTCAGCTAAACACGAAGATTTTTATTGAAGACAAGAAAAAATATTCTCATTCATTTCCTCTCACAAGAATCTGGTTTAGGTGAAAAATATTCTTCTTTGTTGATCAGTATTGCATGAGAAGATCTTGAATAAAGACAGGTTGAAGAAGAAATGAATCCTCACAGTAAGCCTTTGTGTGCTTTATAATAAAAATGTTGAGACTGTGGATCATTTGATGCTTCATTGCAGATTCTCCAAATCCATTTGGAACAATTTCTTATCATAATTTGGTATGAGTTTGATGTTTCAAGGTTCTCTTTTGGATTGGATAAGTTGGTGGTCCCAAGCTAATCCATCCCGGTGCGCAGAGTGGCATATGGTTTCTCATGTGCTCATGTAGTGTGTGTGGAAAGAGAGAAATATGAAGGTTTTTGAAGGGCTTAACAAATCGGAACACCCTATCTTTATCGAGATTAGAGAATTGTTGTGAAAGATGGATTCGGTTTGTAATCTCTTTAGAGACTTGTTTTTTTGACAATTTCTTGATATCTAGGCATTCCTTGATATATGAATGGTTGTATTTTGCTTCTCATCTTTTCTTCAATAAAAATCTGGTGCTTGGCTTTTGAAAAAAAAAACCAAAACAAAATACAAGGGACATCGAATCAAAATGTAAAATCATACTAACCAAAGAGAGTAAGATCTCCATCTTCAAAAGCTGGTACTTGTCCAAATGGCTGCGATGCAAATATCAAACAAATTCAAATATTGGAAAAACAAAAAACCAAAAAATACTATCATATAAGAAAGTCGATATTGTACATTTTTGGTGAGAAAATCAGGCTGTTTGTGTTCAAGAACAGACATATTAACAGGAACGAACTCAAAATCGACATCCTTCTCATAGAGACATGCTAGCACTTGCGATGTGCAGATGGACATTGCCATTCCATATACCTTAGCACCTGCCATCGCCTTCTCTATTTTCTCTACGAAAATCTACCACTGTTAGAATCGACTTGTAATTGAAATTGTATGAAGAACATGGTGGTGTGCCTGAATTTATACTGGTTTCAACGAATACATTTTAATACAAGGTGGTGATATACCAAAAAAAATGTAATTTATCTGTACTGCATTTTAATGCAAAGATTTGTAAAAGATTGAACTTATCCATCAGATGTAATCCAAAAATGCCATTTGTATATCATAAAATGAAGTGAAAATTTACTTTTAAAGAATTTAATTAATGGTCTAAAGATTAGATTATATTCAATATTATAAATGAAGAGATTTTTATATTTTCTTTTTACATAATTCTTGATATAATTCAGTATTTTTTTACCTTTTTGAACTTTTTTAGAAACATATTTGATTTTCAATACTCTCCTATTTACTACGATGACGTAAAATTAAATTATCACTATATTTTTTCTTTTCGCAGTAAGGTTGAGGCTCTGCGCCATTGGATCGGCATCGATCTTATCCTTTTCTTTCCTTCATCATAAAATTTCGCAGTAAAAAGATTTGGTTAACTTAATGAATTATCACTTCTACGTTAATTGATCTTTGATTTTTAATAATTGTGTTTCGCTCATAGGAAGATTTTCTAAAAAATATGTCAAAATTTGAAAGGGAAGAAAATGAAGATGCGGAAATAGCTTGATAAAGAACATGAATTTTGCGATGACCTCTATCCTCTTGGGTTTTTTTTTTCGAAATCGTGTCGTTTCGATGAAGCAAATTAACTATAGTTATTTGAGATTTTTCGTAGGTTTTTGATATTTTTAAAGGGTTTCTTGGAAAAAAAAAATGTTTGTTTCCTTACCTAAAATAAAAACTTTTTTTTTTATTCCAAACATAAAGATTTTTATTAAAGATAAGAAATGAAACAAAGTACAAGAGGAAATATTCTTATGTCAAGACACCATGAATGTGTCAAAAAACAAGTCTTTAAAAAGATTACAAGCCGAATTCATCCTCCACAACAATTTCCTAATCTCGATAAAGATAGACTACTCTGATTTATTGAGTCATTTAAAATCCTCTTATTTATCTTTTTCCATACACACCATATGAACATGTGAGAAACCCTACGCCATAACCACTCCGCACGTCGGGAATGATTAGCTTTGGACCACCAACTTAGCCAATTAAAAAGGGAACCTTGAAACATCAAACTTATATAGACAGAATTCTGACAAGAAATTGTTTCAAATAGATTTGGAAAAACTGCAGTAAAGCAACAAGTGATCCAAAGTCTCATCAATCTCATTACAAAGTACACAAAGACTTCCTGTGAGGGTTTTTCTTTTCTTTAATTTATCTTTTGTCAAGATTCTCTCATGCAACACTTACCAACTAAAGAAATTAATCCAAGGAAGAAGGTTTTTCACCCAGACCAATTTCTTGTGAAAGGAAATGAAGGGGTTGAAAGTCTACAATGACACTGTAGGACAGTTGAAATGAAAGGGATGTAGATCAGCTTGGTAGCGCGTTTGTTTTGGGTACAAAATGTCACGGGTTCAAATTCAATCATCCTTACCTCTTTTTTATCCTGTGAGCATTAACGAAGGAAAAACAACACTAGTGATTCAAGAGAATTGGACATACACAATCATTGATTTTATGATACTATATGCATGCAAGATCCATTGGAGAAATCATTTTCATCAAAAAATCCACACATTTATCCTTCCACACCAAACTATTCAGATGAAAATTGTATTGTTCATGCCAAGTACAAGCAAATGCAGATTTATAAGTATAACGTATTTATTGGCTAATGTATATTACAAAATTTTATCTCAAAACGATATATATTAAATTGAGTCGAAAAAATAAAACATAACTATTTAATTTCCCAGAAGAAAAGGATTAATATAAGAAAATCCATTTATTTAATTTCATAATAATTCAAATCCATTGATCTCTCTTCTCAAAAAACTTAAATTACGCGTTCAATGTCATTCCCTCGGCAACTTTCTTGAAAGCGGGACGAGAAGAAATGTCGTCCCACCAAGCCTTGACATGAGGGCGAGCGTTGATGAGCTCGAACTCGGGAGTCTTCTTGAGGTAATAAGTATAGGAAAGGTGGTGGAGATCAGCCAGAGAGTAAAAATCACCCGCTAGGTACTTGGTCTTGGACAGCTTATCTTCATAGACATCGAGCACTTTCGCAAGTTTTTCAGCATTGGATTTGATAATTTCCTCGTCTGGGACGCCTCCGTAAAAGATTGGGATCACCACTCTTTGGTACACAATGGGTGAGATTGCTGGGCTGTATTGCTGGGACTCGACTTCTAACCATGCATTTACTAGGGCCGATTCCTTGAGATCTTCCAATTTCAGAAGATCGGTACCATTGTCCTTATATTTGGTTGCTATGTATCTGGAAATAGCACGCGATTCTGGCAGAAGATTTAGATTATGTTTAGTTACATTTACATTCAATTCATGAATAATACATCCTCTAAAATTGAACAAAATCATCAGTATTCACATGGAAAAAAAAATACAAATGGGGTTTAGCTCTCCAAATAGCAACTCTTCTCAAAATCTCAAAAGGTGCTGAGTTGGAATCAAGGATGTTTCAGAATCCTTTCGATTGGTCATTTGAGAACTTCGATCTTTAAATTTTTTTTTATTTACTTTAATTATTTGTTTGGTTTATTCTGGACATTTCCCTTTAAGTAATTTATTTGAATCACTAATGTTTCTTTCACGTAGTTTTTCCATTGCAGCAAGTATTGTCAGCAAAATTAGGGCTGAACAAAAAATCGATCAAACCGACCGACCCGATCTAAACTGAACCGATTGGTTCGGTTTAAATTCGGTTTGGATCGGTTTCGGTTTCAAAAAATTCAAAACCGAAGTGATCGGTTCGGTTTTCGTTTTCTATGTGATTTTAATCGACCAAACCGAACCGACCGAATATATATAATAAATAATATATATTTTATATATAAATAATACAGTAGGTTTAAAATAGTCGGTCGGTTCGGTTTTATTTCGGTTTTGGTTCGATTTTAGTCGATTCGATTCGGTTTCGGATCGGTTTTGTTAATGGTCGGTTCGATTTCAGTTTGAAAATTTTAAAACCGACCTAAGTCGGTTCGGTTCACGGTTTAGGTTCAGCCCTAAGCAAAATAGTATGTAAAGAAGATGAGTGTTTTGAAAAGTTTGAAATAACCATAATAGACGCGTCGGATTGTTAATCTCACACATAGTGGTAATGAAGCTTGACACCATTAAAACATAAATAAATAAATAAACATATAAACCACTTGGTCTAAAACTAATAAAATGGAAATTTAAATAATTCATTAAAAAGGTCTATTAACTCAATCCTTCAATAGACCATAAAATCAAGATCTGTGGTATGTACTATAAAGTTTTTATGGTCTCATAACCAATCCAAAATAACCACAAATATGTCGTATTAGGGTTTGAATCATATAATTGTAATATTATTTACCACAAGTCTTACTAACGAGTCTACAACCTAATAAAAGATTTAGACGAGGAAATGGTCTCACCAAAGATTGTAAGATCTCCATCTTCAATAGCTGGGATCTGTCCAAATGGCTGCAAGTAAAAAACAATAAGGTTTAGCACTCAAATTAAGAAACCAAACAAGAATAAGAGTTTGATCGATGTATATATATACATTTTTTGCGAGGAAAGTGGGCTGTTTGTGTTCACCAACAGTGAGATCAACAGGAACAAGTTCGAACTCAACCTCCTTCTCATGCAAAGCAGCTAGGACACGGGCAGTGCATGTTGACATAGCCACTCCATAAACTTTCAGAGCCATTTTTTGTCTCTGATAAAAGCTGGATGAAGTAATGAAGAAGGTGTAGTAATAAGAGCTGCAGAGAAAAGCATACAAGGTGTGATTGAATTTATAGAGGGAGGTTACAATATTCCCACTAACTTTACACAATTTTTTTTGTGATCACATTGATGGAGACTTTATTATAATATCTACAAAATAATTTACTTTACTTAAACATTGTGACATCTCAACATAATTTCCATAAACTATTTGATATGTAATAAAAACAGGATTTGTTTGCAATTTTAAACAATATTATGAGAAAGTAACAATAATATACTCTTGGCTACTTTTTTTTTTAATCGAAAATAAGAGGGGAAAGACATTATTACAAAAATAAATTTAAAAAAAAAAACACAAACAAACAAACAAACAGGAGTTGAACTTTATAGAGCCCAAATAGGAATTCCAGCAACAAAAAGCTCTGTTTCTTTCGCACTCATCCAAATCAAGACAATTAGAACAAGAGTTCACATTTTATCTTTTTTTTTTACTTTACAACAAAAGACACAAAATGATCCTATTGTAGGAACTAAATTAGTGAGATAACAATATAATTAGAGATTGCTTGTAGTTTAAGTTATTTGAAAAGTTACTTTTGATTGGATAAAGCCAAGGATGCACCGACTCTTCGAAAAACCTCCGAGTCACGAGTCAAATACGTGTCAAACACGGATTCGCGTTCGACATGCGCCCGACACGTATTGGACACGTGGTCAATGGTCAAAATTCATTGACCACGGTCCGGACACGGTCAAGACTCGGTCAGACACGGTCCGGACTCGGTCGGGTGCTATTAATCCCTCTTCTTCGATCATTCGGTTCCTCCCTCCCACAAACCCTAATCAGAGAGCAGAGAAAGCAGAGAGAACAGAGACAGAGAGGGAGTAGACTCGAGGGTTCGATCGATTTCGGTCGATTTCGACAGAGAGGGAGAGAGAGAGGGTTCGATAGAGAGAGAGAGGGTTCGATCGATTTCGGTCGATTTCGACAGAGAGGGTTCGATCGATTTCGACTTGAGTTTCATTTCATCCTCAAGGGTGGTCGATCGATTTCGACTTGAGTTTCATTTCGATCGATTTCGACATAGAGATAGATCGAGGGTGGTCGCTGGACGGAGCTAGAGAGAGAGAGGGAGCTCGCAGGAAGGAGACGATGTCTTCCTCAGCAGGTACCTATCTTCTTTCAATTTTTTTTCTGCGATTTTCTTCTATCAGTCTATGCATCATTCTCTTCTCGGATTTCTTCTCTGATTCATCTCTGATTTTCTTTTCTGCTTTGATTTTTTTTTTCTTTTTTGAATGAGTATTGTGCTGATATTGCAACACACATCCTGATTTTGTTCTGCTCTGATTCATGTCTGATTGAACACACATCCTCAAAAGTTTTTTCATATTCTTCTATATTCTGATTTCATGAATATGAGACTCTCTGTGTCTCTGATATTTGAGGATGTGTGTTCTTTCAACACTAGTAGAACTGTAGAATAAAACAATGAGTATTGCTTATTTTCTTTTATGCTAATTTTCTAATTTCTGCTGATTTTTGTACTTCAACTGCAAAGAATAAAAAAAAGTAGATTAGCATTAGCAAAGAATGAGTATTTCAATCAGTGAATCAATATTGCAAATAATGAGTTTTTACATTGTCAAATGCTTATGCTTTATGAGTATGACTTGAGCTTGACTTTATGATGCATTTGAAATTTTGAATGAATGAATGTTTTATTGATATGTATGGATTGTTCACTATTATTATTTATAATTTTATATTCATATGAGTTACAAAAAAATATATTAAAAAAATAAATTTGACCGTGTCGCCGAGTCCTATTTTTTTGAAAATTGCCGAGTCGCCGTGTTGTATCCGTGTCCGAGTCCGAGTCCGAGTCCATGCATCCTTGGATAAAGCAAATCATCTTCATCTTCTGAAAACCAGCTGTTTGGGTTATAGAGGTTTCTTATATATTGTCAAAATTTGTGATTTGTTTGCATTTTCTATACAACAAATCAGAATAGTATTTCAGGTTGAAGATAAGATGGTTGGGATTTATCTTTACATAAAACTGAAATATCTCTGGTCAAAGTTGAAAATTCTCCTTATATATGTATGAGAGCAATTTGTCCAATACATCAAACTTTGACTATTTCGTTTCTAGTTCAACAAAAAAAAAGACTTTTTTTTTTTTTCCAATGAGTGACAATTTAACAGGCATGTTATTCTGAATAATAATAATGATGATAATGAAAAATGGGGTAAACTCATTTTTTTTATGGGATTGGTAATTTGATGGGGAGAAGATTTGAACAAATATGTACTGTGATTTGGGTATCTTTCAGAGATGGTAATACAATAATAGGAAATCACATTGTAATCTGTGAAAACTCAAATCTTAAATCATGAATTGTTGAACAAATAAATACAAATATGTACTGTGATTTGGGTATCTTTCAGAGATGGTAATACAATAATAGGAAATCACATTGTAATCTGTGAAAACTCAAATCTTAAATCATGAATTGTTGAACAAATAATTAAAATTTTCATTTGTTTGGCTAGACCAGTCAACTGAGTTGATTTAAAATTCCAAACTGGGATTTCTCTGTTTCAACTAAACATTTGCTCATAGATTTTTTATCTCTCTGATCAAGAAATCATAATTTATGAACCAATGTAGATGCTGTAATTCTTTCTTTCTTGTATTGAACACACAGCATGTTTCATGGACATGCAGATTAATGGAGATTGGAGAATCAAAGACAACAATGAGATCTGGTCAAATAGAAAGTTCAAGAAACAAAGAGTGATTGGTTGATGAATTTGGTCAAGCTTTTGGGTTTCCATCCACTCTGCAAACCTTGTTGTCAGTGTTATTATGATTAAATATTGAACTTTGTATTGTAAACTTTGATTAGAGCATCAAAAATCATAAGCTAAAGTTTACATTTTCAGAAATGGTGGAGACTGAAAACTGTGAAAATATATATTAGCAAGATGTGAACATCACTCTTGCAGTGCTATAGAAAGTTGATATTACAAATGACCCTGTGACTGGTAACCACAAAAGCAATCCCGTATAAAGAGCTTTCAACATAGAAACGATGACTGTGAAATGGAAAGTTTAGGAATTGGATGGTATCACCAAAACTATAAATGTTTTTGCATATATGCACAGGCACGTCTAATTTACAATGTGGTAGGAAGTATGTATTGCAAACTCTAAACCTCATAAATCTAGTCACTTAATTTACAAGGTTCCCCCAAAGAATAAGAGATCTAAAGATGAGGATTAACAGAGACTGATTCTCAGCCAGCATTTAGAAAGATTCCTCCTGTTTGAGCAAGTTGTAGTATTCTAGCTGAGCCATCTCTCCTCCGGTTGCTGGGTCAAACTGACACCTATAAAAGCTGCAGAATCCAATTGCACGTTTACTAAAGCATGCCAATGAAATAAAATAATACCTTAATCCTAAGCTAGAAAAGCAAGTCGATCAAATTTTGGTATTTTGCTATACCTTCCATCCATGCCAAGAATCACAATTGTATTCTTCTGATGTCCAAAAGCAACAATGTACTGAGATCCTTCATGCAAACGAAACTGTGCAACTGACCATTCCGAATTGAAGTATTTTGGCAATACACCTACAAATAGACGAAACCCAGAACTTCAATCAAGACTAAAAACTTAAGCTCAGGTTCTTTAACAAGCACAACTAGTCTATAAGATCTCTTTAACAGCTTCCAACCTCTTTAACTCATTTCTACTCTACCAATCAAATACACCCAGGTAAGGAACTTCATAGGATGAACTTATCTCACCACAAGTTCACATTACCCAAATCAAGGAATATAAATTTTTCTCTCACAAAATTAAGTGAACACGGCAACCTACAATGCAGTAAAGTTACCATGGGCCGCTACTGCATGACTAAAGAATGCGCTAATATATGCCTTCGTATCATTTTTTTTTAATTTATAAAAAAAATTCCATGCAGCATCCCTAAGTGGTAACTTGCTGCAATCAGATGAGTGGACCCTACTCCTAAAAATCGAAGGACCCACCTCTAATAAAAGAGAGAGATGAACCAGTTGGTGAAGCAGGAAGGTTGGGATCAGATGAAGTGCGCGAGTGGTTATTCCCTGTCACTCCAGGATTAACCTTGAGGCTGAACACGTGGACTGTGCCTTTGTCACTTGATACTGCTAGCCATTGTGCAGTAGATGAGAATGCCAGACTGTAGATCTCTGCTCTGTCTGCACCCCTTCGTACCTATATTGAACATCAATCACCATATATGTTTAAATGGGTGACTGGATAGCTTTTGTCATAATAGAGATATAAACGCCTTATAAACGTATGGAATCACTTTAACCAGAAAACCATGTTAAATAGTTATGAGGAATCATTAGTCATAACTCATAACAAAAGTACAGGACAGTGGAAAAATAAAAGAAATTCCCTGGCTTAACGATAACATGGCGCTAGTTGTCAACAGTGCTCACGTAAAGCAACCACGTGTCATACGAGTTACAAGCTTAAATTTGTTCATAGAGCCCAATGGCAGATAAATAATTTAGAAGTTTAGTTCCTAGAATTGCTTGAACACAGACATCGGCTTGGTTCAAATCAACAAAATCAATATGTTGCTGTATTCCAGATAGACTGGAAGGATCAGGCTGGGGCCGTTCAAAAACTGAATATCCAACCAAACCAAACCCAGCTGAGCATTTTGGTTTGTTTTTTAAGTCAGTTATATGAAAACTAAAAACCAAGAATATCAGTTCACTTTCCGGATAGAAAACTTTTGAAGTGCATAATCTGACGGATGCAATACATATGTTTAGGAAAGTAAGTTTTAAATAGTATCAAATGGCCGGTTCTCTTCGGTTTATGAAGTGGTAGCACCCAGAACAGCACTAACTTAGGATTAGTGAAGTTTATATACCAATAAAAAAAAATACAAATAGTTTGGTAAAAAGAACAACTTTTATAACGACATTGACATGTAGCCAAGTATAACAGTAGTATATTAAAGGTTTGATAATGTTAAAAACTTCCCAAAAGCATAAATTTGTTATTAAAAAAAAATACAAATAAAACAGAGTTGTCATCAATCCAAGAAATTAAAGGGAACATCACTGTTGGTTTCATCGTCCTTGGAAAACATTCTACAAATGACATATAGACTTATCTTTGCCCAACAAGGATTGGGTCTCCTTTCTCCCATCAAAAGCATTTATGCTTGCTACTTGTAGGTTTCATTTATGCTATGCTACTTGTAGGTTTGCTATTGTACAATTATTTATTTTCCCATCAATTTGGTTTTTAGCTCATCCAAACAGAAGACATGTGGAAGTCATTGGTTTATGTGTATATGGTGACAAAGTGATGAGGAATCCTTATCTCATTTGCTCTTGAGAAGGAATCATTTCCTTGGCGGATTCAGGATTTCTTGGGTGTTGTCAGGTGACCTTGTAAGTGTTCACAAATTTTGTATGTATGTGGCTTTAAAAGAGTTGGGCAATCAGTGTGGAATTTGGTTCCTTATGCAATTTTGTTGGTCCTTTATGGCTTGGCTTGAGAGAGGGATGAAGTTTATTATTGTCAAAGTTTCCCCTGAGGTTTCTGGAGCTTGTATCAATGTATTCATTATTTTATGGCATTGGTCACCAACAACGCAGATGGTTAAGGCGCATCCTTTGAACGGTTCTTGGTAGATTTGTAGATTTGGAGGATGGATAGGGTTTATCCATATAGTTGGAGCACCCCAAATGGATAAACATAAAAATGGATAATTATAATCCCCGATGGTCTAAGCTCACTGAATTACTCATTAAAATGAACTTATACAATGTTGCGAAAAAGCTCCTTGAGAGGCCTATCCATGTGGCACATATCCTCCCAAAACTTAAACTTATTGCCTTTCCTCAACTTGAGGCAAATCCAGCGCCAAAACACTTAAAGAGACATTAGAAATATTTTCCACATTCTAGACCAATAAGAACTCCAAAAAGTTTCCAATATGATATCTCACTTTTTCTATAATCATGATTTCAGGTTACTGACTCTATGCAAGGGAGTGCACAAGACACAAATTGGGACCGTCAAACCAGCTAGTCATGACCAGTGAATATTTGCAAAGCCATATTGGAAACTTAGCTACACTCAGTCTACTAATGAAAAAGTTTCAGGAATTATTTGTTAAGAACCCCACAGATTGGTCATCCTAAGAGCATCTCCACCCATGTAATAGAAAACAAAAGTAATACAAGGGGTTTTCATTCCCAAAGTTTGCATATCCATCCGCCCCCTCACAACGGTTGGAAGGCAAAAACTGTACAGTGGCACTTTGATAGGTTTAACAGCGGATGCAATTAAAAACAAAACAAAACCAAAAAACCAAAAACTTGAATAGACAGTTTCTTCACTTGATAATAATTTTTTAAATTTTCAAAAAATAACCATAAACTTGATTTCTACCTATTTAAGCAAAACAAAGCAAAACCCTAAACTTGTTGGACTCCTACTTGGGCTTACATTGCATCAACCTAATTATTAAATTATTAAAATTAATAAATAATACTAATATACCATCATTCCCCCCTACTTCATAAAAGCTCGTCCTCGAGCTTAACCGTTGTTAGCCAGCCATCATCGATCAAGGAAATGTGCTTATGCACCTCATGACCTGTGGTATCATCCTGAGGAGGGGAAGCATCAATCAACAACTAACACATATCCATCATTTCCATATGCAATAAGGAGCAAATAGCTCTTTCTCCCCAAAATCATTCTGGTACAATCTATTACAATGTTCTCATTAAAGGAAGAAGATGAAGATGGTTGACGATGGCGAACAGGAGGGCAGCGTGAAATCAATTCATCCAGAAGTTTATTGCAGAGCAGCTCGTCATTCGGGCATCAACTTTGATTGAGCTGCAGCGTCACACACTGACGTGATGGTCCTAATCAGGTACACCCTGTCCCCTAATTCCTCATCTATCTTCTATTCTTCTGTTGGTTGGGTTAGGGTTTAGGTTGTCATAAATATTTTTTTTGAATTTTCTATTAAGAAGCAATCTGTTGGGGATTTTGTGCAAATTGCAACTAGCGATTCGCATAATTCATTTCTCTAGCAACCCTAAACATAGGGACTTCGAACAAATCAGGGAAACTAGGGTTCTTCTCCACAACCACCCTTTTCTCTTTTGATTCACTTCGGAAAGAGCGTTGTTGTGAACTACTGAATTTGGGTATTGTTCTTCAAAAACAGTAATGCAGGTTTTCATGGCGTCACGACGTGACAAATCGCAGATAGCCTGAATATCTGACTGTGAAATGTCAGATTCTTCTTCCTCCCCTTCGTAGTCATGAAAGAATGCGCATTTTCCCAATCAACAATAGTAGGGTTCACTTTCTCTTTTTCATACGAATCTGAAAAGATCTCATCTGATGTCCAGCCTCACAAGTCACGACGTGATTTTTCACGAATAGCTTCAAGTTTTTTTTGCAAATGAAGACAACAGTCAACTGCTCCGAGATGTCAGCTTTCTTCATAAGCTTCATCGTTGCAATGGTGACTCTAGTTCCCTTAGACGACATCTTTGTCCAAAAATTTAACCGTTCCATACCAAATGATAGGATTACAGCGGAAGCAATAAACAATAACCAAAAACTTGAATATACAGTTTCTTCATTCTAATAATAATTCTTTTAAACTGACTATTAACTTGATTTCTAACCTATATACGCAAAACAAAGCAAAATCCTAAAAAAAACCCTAAACTTGTTGGATTCCTGTTTGGGTTTACATTGGATCGGCCAAATTATTAAATAAGTGTGATAAATAAATAATATTAATATACCATCACGCTTGCACTCTTGGTCCCCACTCTTTATGTTGCCTATAAAATCTGAATCAAGGAAAAATTGGAATTGTAGCATTGGGAGGGGGCCACATTACCTACCTTCAAATGGGAAGTTGCATTCAGAGTGGGAGAAAATAAGGTTGTCCTCACTTTTCCAACAACTTCCTTTATTGTCTTGATCGACTCAAATTTATAATACGGCACAAGGAGTTTACTCCCCAACCGCTACGCAAGGGGATGAAGATGTAAATATGAGGATGAAAACGCATGTATTGGTTTTTGCTTTCCATGAACAAAATTATAGGGGAAAATCACCGGTGGCAAATGGCCAAAAATAGTGCGTTCCCATTGTGCCTCAATTTCGTTCGGACAAAAGATTACTACTACCCACTAGGAACAGGCTCCCAAGGCAAATGGTAGAAAATTAAAGCAGTAAAAAGCCCCAATAGCAACTCTTCATCTCTCACGAGTCATAACATTCAAGCTCTCATAAGTTCCATGTTCTTCTCGTTCCTCTCCCCTCTATTTTCCCTTCCTTCCCTATTCCTCTATCCTGCATAATATCACTGATTTGTTACACAAATCTGAACATCTGTGATCTCTCTTACTCTCACAACCTCTAGTTTAGATGCAACTCTAAATCAAATTTCCTAACTCACAATATATAAATAAATCCTTATCTAAGTTTTCAATCATTTGCTATAGGTTTTTTCCAAAGAGCACTTATTTCATGTGGTCAAATTCACACAGTTTGTTGTGATTATGTTAACTTTACTCTAGCTGCCTTTAGTTTGTCTAATTTTCCATGCATATGAGTACACTCAATTCGTTTTTGCTGTGCCATTACACTTGAATAACCTATTGATCATATTAATCTTGGTGGTGTCCTTTTGACATTTCTTCTAAAACTAATGACAGACAAAGTTAATGTAATAGGGTGCGAGTGCGGCTTATAAATGTGTTGAATCACAATAACATTACATTTCCTAGACAACATCGGTCTTCTTAATCAATTATACACTCCACTATAGGTCCCAAATTTTACCCTTGCATTACTCATTGTATATGAACTTAAGCTTGGTGGCAGGTCTTGCACATAGCTAGCATTCTAGCCTTAAAACTAAGGTTTAAATCCACAACACTACATAACCCTTTTCTATCTCTTCTATCATAACTAACAGTGCATCAATAACATATAAATGAATCAATTACAATATAATATCTCATAGCAAAAGAAATAATTTTTCTTCAATAAACCCATACCTCTTGAAGCAATGATCCATCCAAAGTATCAAAAATCCTAACCAAAGTCCCCTTACTACTAGCAGTAGCAAGCAAGTGCCCATCTTGGGTAAGTGCAAAACACGCAATTCTCGAATCATGAGCAGTAATGAACTTAGTCCTCTTTGACCCATAATGCTCAACCCTAACCTGCCCCTTCTGCAGCCCCGGACAGACCAGTACAAGCGGTCCGGAAACCTGCGAAACTTCACAAAGCCCTTTGGGGTTGGCAATGGTCTCAATTTGATGCAACAGCTTCAAATCAGTAAAATTGTACACAAATATCTTCTGCTCAAGCACAACAACTATCCTATCCCTCCGCAACCGCACCGCCCTTACTTCCGATCGAAACGAAAGCTCCCCAATGCACCTGCTCTGGTGATCATCCCAAATCATGACCTTATTCAATGGATACTGCGGCTCAGACCCACCACCAACTAATGCAAGAATATTGCACCTGAACAGCATCTCCACCACCCCAATTCCGCCCCCTTGATCGAAATCACGCCGGAAGATCTCGCGAAAGGGGTCGCAATTGTAGATACGGAACCCGTGGTCGGTCCCTGCTGCGAAGCAGCCGCGGTCTTGGTTGAATGAGAGGTGGAGCAATGAAAGAGAGGAATTTGGGGAATTAGGGTTTGAGTCGAAACCCGAAGAGGGTTCCATGGGTTCGGTGGTAGTCGTGGTTTGATCGTCTAGGGAAGGTGGTGAGGAGGGTTCGAATGGGGTTTGAGATTGATCGGTGAAGATTGAGGGGTCGAAGTAGGAATTTGGGGGTTCTGAGGAGGGAGGTGAGGAGCTTGAGAGGGTCTCCATTGGGGGAGGGGGTGTTTGCAATTGTGAACAATTAGAGGGGTGATTTTGAAAAGAAGTTGAGAGAGGTTTGAGACAGATGGTGTTACAGTGTGATGTTGAAGAAGATGGGTTCGAGCTGAGGTGTGGAATTACGCTTTTTGTCCTTGATGTGGGAGGACAAGATAACCCTGTGTTTAGGGGTATGATTGGAATTTGGATTGTGATCAAAGAGAATAGTTTTGCACTGGGAATGTAATTTCTTGAAAAATATTGAAATTTCAAGAATTTTTTTTTTCAAGTTATCAGAATTTTTTTTTTAATTTTGAAATATTTATTTATTTCAGTAAATCAATCTTAATTTTTGTACATTTTAATCCGTTACAACTTAAGTTAGTATTAATATTTTGTTATATGAGTGATTCTTATGTAATGTAGTTTGCATCAAGTTACGAGTCTTTACATAGAATGTAAGAATTTAAAATGTTTATATTACATTGATAACCTTAAAATTATAATTTAAATTTTTACCCCTTTTTTATACACATCAAAATATTTCTTAAAATTAACTTACTGAAATTATCAAAAAAGAACAATATCACCATCCGTGATTTCGCTATCAGGCGAGTCACAAGTCACGAGGGTTTGGTGTTTTCATGACAGTTGGATTGGAGCGATATGCATCGGGTGACATTTGATAGATACCAAGCAAGTAAATGAGATTCTAGAGGGATAACTTGCATGATGTGGTGTGCTAGCTTTGGATATGGTTTAAGACCATCATAGTGAGTTAAAGAGTTGTTACATAATGGGGCTTTAATCTTGGCTTTGATTGGAGGTTAGGTTCACTTGCATATGACAAATCTTATTATTAAAAGTCATTTTCTTTGAACAATTCAAAACAATTTCGAAGAAAAAAAGCTCTGCTATTTTCATGATGTATTAAGTCCTGTTCCATCCAGTTTAACTATTCTCATGATGTACCAAGTTCGAGTGAATACTTGCAGGTATCTCCTTGCTCATCTTGCCACCTAAAATCTTACATTTCCACCCGGGCTTGTCTAATTGGTGAGGAAACGGGCGAGCGAGAAGGTGGAACCTGAGATGCGCGTCTCTGTCGCCCGTTTCCTCGCTAATTAGAATCCCGCTTTCCACCCTGATAAAGTTGAGAAACTTCATAATAGTGCAAAGTTCACTACTGTGGAGCAACTAGCCCATCAGAAATCCACTGAGAGTTATGGTTGAAGCATAAGAATCTCAAGGTTCCTGAATTGAACTTTTTTTTTTTTGGGTGGTTCTTTAATTTTAGTGCTTCAGATACAAGTTCATGAAAGCTACTGCCATAAGCCCATCATTCACAACCACACAAACTTTGCATCAAATCATTATCACACCATGGATACTTTTATGAGAGCCAAGGAACCAGGTTTGTCACAATTAGAGAAAAATGGACCTTGGGGAAGTGACTTGTAGTGAACTAGATGAATGATCATTCATCGTGATTATCAATTTGCTAAGGCTTAGAAAGATGAAAATATAACATTCTCTAATGGGAGACCCAAGTCACTTCCCATTCACTCCCAAATGATCATAACCATTCACTCCCAAATCTCTAATGGGAGGCCCAAACCAAAATAGGAAAAACATGTTCATAACCATTCACTCCCAAATGATCATCCCAAAACCTTCACAACCCATACAGCAGTGAAAATGCAAAATACAATCTTTTTCATAAAGGGTTATAGCCATTTTTCTTGAGAAAGGAATGATTTCATTTCCTTGTTATGCAAATTTTCGCTATCGGATTCACGAAAACCGTTCCAATTTCCATATCAATTTTCCTAAAAGATTGATAACAAGGCTACAAAGAACTACAAAAGCAAATCGAAAGAATCATATGCTTTGATATCCAAGGAATGGACTTTATAGAAATATATTGACCATGAACACAAAGGAAATTATGAACAAGGAGTTCTAAACCACCTCAGACAATACAAAAAAAAAGTACCAAAACACACATTTTTTTCCTCTTCAAAACCTAAAATCCCTCCGAAATCATTAAAAAAAAAAAATAAGAAACCCAACACCAATTACATATCGAAACCACCATCACCGAACCCTCCATCGTACCCACCATCATAATCAGCAGCATCAGAAACCATGTCTCCTATCAACAGTCCACCCAATGCACCTCCAAGCAAACCTGCTCCTAATCCCATACCAAACTTATTCTTCTTCTTTCCCGCTTGTTGCTGCTGCGGGTACCCGCCATATCCACCTTGTGGCGGGTACACGTAACCACCTTGCGGTGGATATCCATACCCACCTTGTGGTGGTGGTGGATAACCTTGTCCATATCCCGCATTCGGTGGTGGCTGCCCGTAACCTGCAGGTGGATATCCAGCGGGTGGATACCCTCCTGCGGGTGGTGGTGGATATCCACCACTCGATCCAGCCGGATAAGCCGTCACTGGCTCATCAGTTCTCTTTGTAGGTTTGTCATAACCCGACCCATAACCAGCTGCAGCCCCATAACCAGCTGCAGCTCCATAACCACCATTAACTGCACCATAACCACCACCACCAGCAGCAGCAACACCACCGTATGTGGCGGCGCCACCGTACCCTGAAGACGGCGCCGGCGCGGATAATTTTTCTCCGAACTTATATGAAAGATTCAAAACACCCTTTGCCTTACCATTCGGCTTTCTGACCTGGTAACTAACAAATTTCTCACCGTCGTCGTTACCACGATTGTCTAAAAGCTCTTTGATTGGCACATGAACTTCACCAATAACCCGATCACCGAGCACCCGATCGGAAAGCAGTTGCACCACGAGAATCGATCTATTCTGATTGGCCTGAGCTTCATCTATGTTAAACTTCATCGAAAAACTCCAGGTTGGCGAAGTCCCGCCTTCTTTGTCAACTGGGGTCCTCTGCTTCGTCCGGGGGTCCCCTGAGATGGAGGCGACCGCGTAGACGTCCATCTTCGTGAAGGCGTTCACGTTTTTGATGTCCTTGGCGGAGATCAGCGTCACATCCAACGGCCTGTATTCCATCATATATGCTTAGATGATTGATTCAACGGTTGTGATTGAGAGAAGAAGAGTTTGCTTTGTTGAACTGAAAGAGAGAGGTTTGGACTTTGGAACAAGAGGTAGGAGGAGAGGTGGGTGTATTTATATAAAAAATGGGGGTGGTTAATAAAGAAGGAACGAGGAAGTGAGGATCCCCCCCGTTCGAGACGGTCCAGTTCTTATCTTCGCAAAATTGGAATCGAGGGTTCGAGAAGGGGCGTGAGTTTCTAGGAAATTACGAGGACTGCCACTCGGTTTGTGGGTTGCTTAGCCGTGTTGGAATACTAGAAGAGTAATTTAGGGGTGAGTGGGAAATAGATTTTTTTAAGTGGGGGCCTGGGAAATGTGAGACGTTCAATGTGATGATTTGGACACGTGGCGGGTGGAGAAAAGGGAGGGGATGTAACGTGGCAAGCGCGTATGAAGCGTGGGTTAAGCTGGGAATATTTTGAAAATTAAACCATTGACTTATTTATATAGTCTAATAATAATTTCAAAAAAAATAAAAAATAAGGAAGGTGTAATTGGTAGTGTGTGGATTAAGGAGCTTTGCTAGGGGTCGAGGGAAATGAGCGAGGGATCCTCTTCGAGATGAGTGCATCGCCTTGGAGATGCGGGCTGGTGCTTATCTCGAGGAGGAGGGGTCGCTCCCTCCCTTTCCCTCGAACCCTAGAATTTTCGGTGGATTAAGGACTTGGATTATGAATAGTGAATTCTTATAACGAAATTGAGTGGATTGAGTATTGAGCAATAAAAAAAAAAGATTATTGAGCCAAGAACATCTTCTGATGAATGCCACGACGAGCGCCCGAAATGTGGTTTCGCAAATGGGTCAATTAAGTGGCATCTAGGGTGCGCGAATGGTGTTAAAGCCAACGATGCAAGAGCTTTATGAATCTTCAAAATTTACCCTATTTCGTCATCGTCTTATAATTTATTTTGTAGGATTGAGAAGGTAGACGAATTCGCCTTAATGCTTTACTATTGTGATACGATGCATTGTGTGATTTAAGAAGCAACATAGCTCTTCTGGTTGAATAAAGATTTTTGTAAAAAAAACTCGATGACAATCAAATATATTAGTAATTTAATGGTGTGTTTGGTTGCATGGAATTCTATACCATGAGAATTCACGAGGGATTCCTATATTTTAGAATAAATTGATTTATCATTTCACATTCATCATTTGATTTTGTGATCAATGGTTGGAGTGAGATTCCCATGTTCATGGAAATTTCACTCCTTGTTCTCCCAAGACATGTGATTCTCATGTTCATGGGATTTATATTATCACCATTGATCACAAAATCAAATCAAATTGTGAATGTGAAATGATATCTCAAATTAGCCCAAAATATAAGAGACCCCTTATAAATTCTCATGATATAGAATTTCATGCAACCAAACACACCCTAAATTCTAAATAAAGCGGCGGTGGTATTAAACATACAGTAGGTAATGATGAGTGGTGTGACCATAGAAATGCCTTTGGAAAGATCATTTACTTTTTCATTGAAAAAATATTACTTTCATAATGACAGTGACTTTTTGACACGGCTAAATTTACTCTTTAACATCATTACCCTTTTTTTAGACCTCCTAAAGAACATTACAAATTAGGGGTGGGGCACGAGACGGGATGGGACGAGATAGACTCATCCCTATCCCATCCCGTTCATACGGGATCGAGACGGAATGGGAAAAATCTCATCCCATCCCAAACGGGTTTGGTACGGGACGAGACGGGATCAACCACTCTCATACTGCAATATCATATATTTGAGCATATACTGCTCTTATACTGCTCTGCAGTATCATATATCTGAGCAGTTAGAACTATCATATATCAGATTGTAGCATAATCAACTACAAGTCTAAAATACATTCTGAACATAATCAACTAGAAGTCTGAACATAATCAATTAGAATAAAAAAGTAAGGAGAATTTGCTTACCTGTCTCAATAAATCGGCAAGGGTCCCAGGAAGAGCTTCAATGTTCTTCAATATGATGTAGTATGGAAGGGGAAATGAGTCCAGATACTTTGATAATGTAACATTGTTGTCCTCAAACGATGTTTCCTGGACAAAATAATATGCGATGGCTCAAAAGGGAGACTAATTATTTGCCTTTCTGATATATAGCCAGCATGAAAAGGAGCTGTAAAATTACCATAAACTCCATGATAGATTCTTGCTGGCTATTTACTAGCAGGAATGCAACCATTCTCTTTTTATTCAAGACATCTCTGACGCAGCGCTTCAATTTCTCCTGTGCAAACAGATGTACTCTCTCAGAAATGATGTAAAAAGTTGATAAACCTAAGGATAGGGAGATCAAAAGACACCTTCTCGTGGAATCGACCATCAGCGATAATCAAGATTAACTGCTGCAGTGGGTTCTGACCAGAAGGAAGACGCGATTTTTCTTGGGAGTTGGATCCGGTCCGACGAGGCTGAAGGAGATCAGGAGGGCTGTTTGAGAGTTGGATCGAAGAGAAGTTGGACTTGCCGACTTAGATCTGAGCGAAAACAAGCTGGATCGAAGATGTCTAAAAGTTGGATCGAACAAGGCGTCTTCGTGGTGTGCCGTGTGCGTCTTCTGCTCTTGGACCGAACAAGGTTTTTTTTTGTTTCTCTTTTTCGGCTTCTCCTCTTGAATCTCTCTTCTTCGGCTTCCTTTTGTTTTGTTTCTTTGTTGGCTTCAGTAACCCTAAACGGCTAAACCTAAAGGAATGAGAGAACTCAGAGAAGTGAATCAAGTGATTACAAATTTACAATCAATAGATAATTAATCTAGAGATGTGTGTGAGAGACATTGAGAATTTGAGATGCTAAAATGTTATATGCATCACGGAATTTGTATGGGCATCCAAATATTGCAATCCTATAATAAATAAATAAATAAAAATATTAATAATAAATATTGAAAAATTAGCTCGGGATGGGACGGGATTGGCGGGATTGAAAATCTTCATCCCATCTCATCCCATTCTAGATCGGGACGGAATGGATCATAATGAAATTATTCAATCCCATTAAAACTCAGAAAAATCGAGACGGTACTGAACAGGAACGGAATCAGAATGGAATGCCCACCCTTATTACAAATAAAAGGCTCATATATTCTCTTCTATTCTCAATAACAACAACCATCCGCCCTGTCGCCTTCTTACTATTTTCCCTTCTATTTTTTCTCTTTTGCCATCACATAGGCCTGTGCGAGGGCGAATGAGAAAAATAAAATAAGAGAATCCCAGATGGTTGTTGCTCCGAAGAAGATGGGAGTAAGCTGAAAAGAGATGAGAATGAAAAGATACACACTATTAAATATGTAATTACTTCATCACCAACTTGACCCAGGGAGAGTCTCCTACACAAAATCCTCCTTGTGGAAGAGAGGGTTCCCAATTGGAACACCACTAGGAATCATTCCCAGTTGGCTTAAAGTTCAAGAAAATAGCTGTCAAATATTTGATTCTTTACGCTTGGTTTGCCTTGCCTCAAGGTATCAGTTTAGACTTTAGATAGTGATGGTTGATTATAGTTTTCAAACAATTAATTGCTTTACCAATGATATCATATTGTGCCAATTACCTTTAGAACTGTGTGCTTGGTTTTTTCAAATGAGTCAATTACAATTTTTCATCACTATGAGAATAAAAAACAATGATAAACCAAAACTAATAGCATGTCCTTGGGACGATAGAAGGGAATTTAGAATGTTTCTTAAACTAATGATGCAAAGAGTATCGAACATACTTGGAAGGTTGAATTGATCGATTCGTCTTCAAAAATTCTAGAAAAAACATAGTGAATGTTGCTTATTCTTGTTCGCAGGCCTAACGAATTTCCTTTCGAGGACATTATACTTGATAAATTAGTAAAATAAAATATAAAATAAAATGTAAAATGAAAACACTTTACCTGAAGTATTCTCAAGTTTGGTTAGATATCTTATCATCTTGGATATTTTTTATTTGAAAATAGACTTGTTGGCTAATCAGATTTGAGGTAGAAGTACTTACTATAGCTCGATGATGGTAATTGCTAACTTTTGATTAACTATGGTTTTCAAAGTAGGATGGGATATAATAGACACAAAGAGACATGACCATAAACATATGGTATTGTCAACATTGAAAAATGAAAAGTCTCATTCTTCCTTTTGATCACTAATGGAATTTGGAGGGTAGTTCGGGACTTTAGGATGGCGATTGTTGGTTCCATTTTTGATAATATCATACCGAGTAATTCTTCCTGGCCTGGGAAACAAGTGAGGTTGCAGCCTGGGGAGGGGATATTTTACACTTTTGCCCCCCCCCCCCTTCCTTTTTAAACACCTTTTCCAAAAGGTTGTTAAAGAGGGGGGGGCAAAAGGGTAAATTCACCCCCCGGGCAGCAACCTCGCTGGTTTTTCCCAGGCCAGCTAGAATTTCGGTATCATACCATTAGTAGAATAGAAACATCCCCATTTGAAAGGTGGGAGGCTTGATTCTCGACCAGCACAATTGCTAAGGTATTTTTCAATCATTGAGCTGAGTGGGTATTGAGACTAGAAGTCCACTCCACCTATTCCATAGACTCCGACCTTTATACTAGATATGTATTGTCACGGACTAGCAATCCGTGCGGCACTAGCTATCCAATTCACTAGTAAGCCTATGAGTAGTTACTTTGACGGTCACAAATATTAACTTGAGAATGCACAATATCAATCTTTAGACAATATAACAATGCACAATAGTCAGCAAAAGCTTTCATTAACATTCAATAGATTACAATGGGGAGGAACGTTCGAAAAGACGTTGCTCAAGACTAGTTCGATGATATCGATCGATGGAAATACAAGTTTGAAGTTGAAAAGCAATGCAAAGAAAACAATAAAAATGCTAGCGGTACAGTCTGGCCCGACTATGCAATGGAGGCAACACGTCCTCACAGTCAAGATCTCAAACCTTCCCCCTATAATATAGATGTTAAGCATTTGGGCACTTTTCAAAAGGGAACATTGAGTTTTGAGACCATTAGGAAAGTCTTGAAAGGCCTCTGACGTTGATTTTCCTAACCAACGGTACTAGTCCTGACACTCTCCCACACTCAATTCGCTGACGCCCTCGCAGCGAACTTTTCCAAGTACTCTTCCAGCTTTGAGAGGTATGGCAGCAGATGCTCGACTGGCTCCCAACTGATCTCTGAAAGAGGCTCATCCTGCCACTTGACCAAATACTCTCTATCCGGGCCTGTGTTGGTGATGAGGCGGTCAGCTAAGATTTCTTCCACTTCTCGATCTGGCTTAGTAGGATGCTTAGGCAATGCTCGGGTAGATACATTTCTTGTGGGATCAGTGGCATCTGCATGGTAGGACTTCAAGTTACTTGCATGGAAGACAGGATGGGTGAAACGGAGCCAATGTGGTAACTTGACGCGATAGTAGATTTTGCCTACTTTCTCAATAATCTGTACCGGTCCCTCATACTTGCGAAACAGATTGTTGTGTACTCTAGCTGTCCGTTTATACTTGTTGAACATATCTAGCTTCACCAATACCAAGTCCCCGACTTCAAAAGGATCAATCCATCGTTTCTTGTCGGCTCATTTCTTCATGTGACGGGAGGCTTTCTCAAGATAGGCTCGAGCAACTTCAATGTTTTTCTGCCAGACTTTGACAAATTCAAGAGCTCTTGGGCTGGATCCTTGGTATCCGGTAAGCACTGTATGTGGTGTCAATGGTTGCTGACCAGTGACTAACTGAAAGGGGCTGGAGTGAGTAGCTGAGCTCTTTTGTAAGTTGAAACAGAATTGTGCACATCAAGTAGTCCCACCCAATTTTTCTGATTTGCACTTACAAAATGACGAAGGTATTCTTCGAGCATAGAGTTAAAGCGCTCAGTCTGTCCGTCAGATTGGGGATGTTAGCTTGTCGACATATTAAGTTTGGATCCCAAGAGCTTGAACAACTCCTTCCAGAACTTTCCTGTGAAGCGAGCATCACGGTCGCTAACAATATTTTCGGGCACTCCCCAATACTTCACTACATGCTTGAGGAACAATTGCGCCGTATCTTCGGCTGTGCAAGTCAGTCCGGTCGGCACAAAGGTCACATACTTTGATAATCGGTCAACAATTACAAGGATACACCTGAAATCCTCCACTTTCGGTAACCCAGTAATGAAGTCCATGAAAACACTTTCCCAAGGACGAGTTGGAACAAGCAAAGGCTCTAGTAAGCCTACTGGTCGATCTCTTTCAACCTTATCTTGCTTGCAAATGAGACATGTTCGAACATAGGCCATTACATCCTCCTGTATCTGCGGCCAATAGTACCCCCTCTCTAGCAATGCAAGTGTTCGTCTCCAACCTGAATGTCCCGCCCAATGGGTGTCATGGCATTCTCTCAAAAGTTCTTTCCTCAAACCAAAAGTTTTTGGAACATAGAGGCGATTACCAGTTGTGAGTATTGCTCCATATTTTATCCAGAATCGTCGAGTTTTGCCCTGCTTGATCAACTCTGTAATCACTTTTGCTTGTGGGTCTGTCTGTAGGCCTGCTTTGATCTTCTCCAAGATGGTGTGACTCGGACCGGTATGGTTAGCACTGCAAGGTCTGCCATTCTACTGAGTGCATCAGCTACATTGTTAGTGCGCCCTGGCTTGTATTCCAATACTAAGTCAAATTCTGCTAATTTTTCCTGCCATCGAGATTGCTTGGAGGTTAGCATCTTCTGAGTAAGGAAATGGCTTGCTGCAGCATTATCCGTTTTAACAAGGACTTGAGATCCCAAGAGGTAGTGTCTCCACACCCGTAAACAATGTACAATGGCTAGCAATTTCTTTTCCTGAGCTGAGTAACGGGACTCTTTATCATTCAACTTTCGACTCTCATATGCTACCGGGTGACCATCTTGAAGCAAAACTCCCCCTAAGGCATAATCAGATGCATCTGTTTGCACTTCAAAGGGCTTGGTGATGTCTGGCAAGGCCAATAGTGGATCTTTCATCATGGCCAGTTTTAAGTCTTGGAATGAAGCTTCACACTGCCTATCCCATTCCCATGTTCGGTCTTGTTTCAACAAATTTGTCAGTGCAACAGCTCTCTTAGAGTAGTCCCTTATGAAGCGATGATAATAGTTTGCGAGTCCAAGGAAAGAACGTAGTTGAGACTCGTTCTTAGGAGTGTTCCAATCATGGATTGCCTTGACTTTCTCCATGTCCATCCGAATCTTGCCATTGCCAATAACATGACCCAAGAAATTGATCTAGTTCTGGCCGAATGAGCACTTCTCCTTCTTGACAAAGAGATGATTATCCCTAAGGATTTGGAACACTTCTTGCAAATGATGTAGGTGTTCTTCTATAGTCCCACTATAAACCACAATATCGTCAAGATAGACAACCACGGACTTGTCCAGAAGGTGACGGAACAGGCCATTCATAAGGGTGCAAAACGTAGCTGGAGCATTGGTCAAGCCGAAGGGCATTACTAGGAACTCATATGACCCATATCTAGTAGAACAAGCAGTTTTGGGTTCGTCACCAGCAGCAATGCGGACCTGATGGTAACCTGATCTCAAGTCGAGTTTTGTGAAGTATCTGGCGGATCCAAGTTGGTCAAATAAGTCTGCGATGAGCGGTAGCGGGTATTTGTTCTTTATAGTGACTTTGTTCAAGGCTCTATAATCAACACAAAGGCGAAGACTGCCATCATGTTTCCGCTGAAAAAGAACAGGTGCCCCATAAGGTGCTTTAGAGGGTCGAATGAATTCCGACTCCAACAAGCCATCTAGTTGTTTTCTCAATTCGGTCAACTCTGGAGGGCTCATGCGATATGGACTACGTGCGGGTGGCTTGGCACCAGGCACTAACTCAATTTCGTGATCAATGAGCCTTCTGGGAGGTAGATTCTTTGGCAATTCATTCGGCATCACTTCGCTGAAGTCAGCAATAACTTGGGCAACTTCCTCAGGAATTTTGCTAGTATCATCATCCATATCTAGCTTTGCCACATCTAAGTATGTATCTTCTCCTTTGGCCAAGCCTCTCTTGACTTGGAGCGCCGATAATATTCTATCATGAGTTGTGGGTCGAATCGAGGTTGGTACAATGCGTAGTCTGGGTCTGAAAAAGCCCAAGGAGTCCATGAAAGGTAGTGGTCCTGCTGCAGCTCCTCGAAAGAATTCTTGGCCAAGAATCACCTTAAAATCATCAAGTGGGACGGCCAAGAAGTTTGATCTTCCTTCCCATGGACCAACCTGTAGTGGCACAACTCTAGCCATACCATTAATAGAGATTGCCTCAGAGTTGACAGCTTTCAACTTACCCACATCTCTTTCTAAGTTCAGACCCACACGTCTAGCTTCATCTGGGGCAATAAAATTGTTTGTCGCTCCTGAATCCAACAATGCTTGGGAAGGGAACCCATTGATAGTGATGTCGATGTATTGCAAAGCCTTCTTGTGTGGGTGCTCATACATTTCTCATTTGACAGCATTGAGCTTGCGTAGAGCTCCCATCTGGGAGGTCTCACTGTTGGTGGGGTTCGAGCTCGATGCGGTCGAGTTAGAAGGTTATGTTTGAAGCAAGGACATCAATGAGTGTAGGGCTGGTTTGGATGGACATTTGTCTGTTGGGTGATCCCTGCTATTGCAAAGAATGCATGGGGCAGGTGCAGATGGTCTCCACTGCCCAGAGTAGTTTTGTCCTCCTTTGTTGTTGTAATTTGAGTTGCTAGGGCTGGCATTCCAATTTCTGTTGGAACTCCAATTCTGGTTGGACGGCCGAGAATTGTAGTTTCCTCGGTTCTGACTTGAGTTTCCCCAGTTTTGGTGAGGTGATCGAGCATTCGACCCTGAGCTTGAATTGGTACTGTCAGTTCTAGCTGTGGAGTGATTGAGCGAAGTGGATCCAGCCATGGGCATATAATCACTAAACATTTCTGCTGCTGCAATAGCACTTGTAATATCTGTCACCTTCTGCCTTTGCAATTCTGCTTGCAGAAACGGCTGAGCTTGTTCCATGAAACAGAAAACTTTGTCCTTCTCAGACATGTCTCGAATATCTAGCAAGCAAGTTGAGAACTGCCTGACATAGTCTCGAATATTGCCTGTCTGTTTGATGGTGTGGAGCTTCCTCCTTGCTAAGAAATCGGTGTTCTCAGGCAAGAATTGATTTCTAAGTTCCTTTTTGAGGTCTGCCCAAGTTCTAATAAGGATGCGACCTTCTTCCATATCTGCATATTTGGTTATCCACCATAGTTTCGCATCACCTGCTAAGTACATGGTCGCCATGGTGACCTTGGCTTCTTCTGATTCAGGGTTCACCGCGCGAAAATACTGCTCCAGATCAAACAAGAAGTTCTCTAGCTCCTTCCCATCTTGTACCCCAGCGTATGACTTTGGCTCAGGCACTTTCATCATAGGGTGATCAGTCGTCCATGTGGCCTTGGTCAGCAAGCCAACCCTTTGCAAATAAGTCCTCCAACTGTAATTGGAAGTCACTCATCACCTGAGCTGTGGGGTGAGGCGACTCTTCCATAGCGACTGTCCGTCCCTCTAAATTGTCGACGTGCTCAGCCAGCGAATCCACTCTGTCTGCCAAGTGAAAGAGTCCATCAAGCCGACTGATCTGTTCTCCCAAACTGCTCAACTGGTCCATTCTGTTTTCTAGTCTCTGCATTCGACTAGCCTGTCGTTCCTCCATAGCGCTAAGGCGCTCACTTAGTTCCTGCATCCTGGTTTGCATTCAACAAGCTCTGGCTCTGATACCAACTGTCACGGACTAGCAATCCGTGCGGCACTAGCTATCCAATTCACTAGTAAGCCTATGAGTAGTTACTTTGACGAGCACAAATATTAACTTGAGAATGCACAATATCAATCTGTAGACAATATAACAATGCACAATAGTCAGCAAAAGCTTTCATTAACATTCAATATATTACAATGGGGAGGAACGTTCGAAAGGACGTTGCTCAAGACTAGTTCGATGCTATCGATCGATGGAAATACAAGTTTGAAGTTGAAAAGCAATGCAAAGAAAACAATAAAAATGCTAGCGGTACAGTCTGGCCCGACTATGCAATAGAGGCAACACGTCCTCACAGTCAAGAGCTCAAACTTTCCCCCTATAATATAGTTGTTAAGCATTTGGGCACTTTTCAAAAGGGAACATTGAGTTTTGAGACCATTAGGAAAGTCTTGAAAGGCCTCTGACGTTGATTTCTCTGACCAACGGTACTAGTCCTGACATGTATCAACTTAAGCTTTTAGAGAAGTTAGCAATTTAACGAAATATTAAAAAAAAAAATTGTGGAAAAAAATTTAAACCATTTTGTATCCAGTATAAAAGAGTAAGTTTAAATTACAAAAAGTTATAATAATAGTTACATTCTAATAAAAATCTTCTTTGTCGAATCAAAAAATCTCGAGAGTCGGGCCCCTAGCGCTAGATCAGCATCAGGGGGCTTTGTGTGTTTGTGTTCGATTGGTAGATTATGAGGATCTCTAGGATGATGAAGGGTATTGAAGCTCCCTAACGCAGGCCTGACGTGTCTGACCTGGCTCTCTAGACAAACTGTTGTCAAATACTTTATATTACACACAAATGAACCTGAATTCTTGATTAATATACAACGATAGATACCATATATAATCAACTTAAATACCTAATGCCACCTCCATTCCATCTCGTTCAGTAGAAAATCACTTCTAATTCATACATTTTTTTTTTTTACAGTTTCTTATGCATTTTCATAATGTAGTTCTTATAGTTAAAATCGCGGCGGTGAGGACAGATCTGAATGCATCTTGGCTTCATTAGACTCGATACTTACTACTCTCATTCCAGGCAAATTTCCTTTGGACATCCACCATAACCATATACAATAGTTTCATTGCCATTGTAAGCATCGCATCTTCAACCAACATTCCACCCAGCACCCTTCCAAGGAAACCTTGTTCCCAATCCCAACCCCTTCTTCTTTGGTTGTTGTTGTTGTTGCTGCTGCATTGGCGCGTAGCCATACCCAGGTCCAGCCGTGGCTGGGTACCCATATCCAGGTCCGGCAGGTGGCGATGGATACGGATACATAGTTCCAATAGGTGGTGGATACCCATACCCAGGTGGACCTGGCGGCGGAGGGTAGACATATCCGTATCCCACAACTACTGGTGTTTGTCCATACCCGGTTGGTGGATACCATGTTGGTGGTGTGCCCATGGTTGGTGGCGGACCATAAGTCCCCGTAGGAGGCAAATATGACACATTCGGCTCCTGGATAGGCGGGTATGGACTTACGGATTCTTCAGGCATGTACCCAACAATTGGTGAAGGAGTATATGCCCCATTTTGCCCATAGAAACCTGGGTATGGACTGCCAGATTCTTCTGGCATATATCGAACAATAGGTGGTGAACCATTCGTCGAATTTGGCAAAGCCGGGTATGAACTCACAGCTTCATCGAACAACCTATGTGTTAGACCATCCAGCCCATTTGGCCTAGGCAAAGCTCGGTACGGAGTTGCAATATCATTGGAGGTACGCCCGGTTGTTAGTGATGACCCGCCTGCCCCGGGCAATGCCAATGGAGTTACCGATTCATCACCCGACTCAGATCCATCATCTGATTCGCTATCCGACCCGCCAACTCTGCCTAATCTATAGGAAATATTCAAAACTCCTTTTGGTTTGCCACTTGGTCTGCTGACTTGGTAACTTAGAAATTTTGGTAGCATGCCATCTCTTGGGCTGTCTTCAAGAAATTGCCTGATGGGAACATGAACTTCGCCAATGCTACGGTATCCAAGGGTACGTCGAGTTCTGAATTTAAAGACGAGCATTGTCCGGTACTGATATTCTTGAGATTCTTGAACGTTGAATGTGATGGGGAAGTTCCAGGTCGGGGATGTCCCGCTTTCTTTATCCACCGGGGTCTTTTGTTTGCTTCGTGGATCCCCGGAGAGCGATACAACTGCATAGACACCCATCTTGGATAATATATTGACGCTTTTTAGATCTCTCGCCGAGATCACTGTGATATCCAGCGGTCGGTAATCCATTTCAAAAAAATGGCAATAACAATTAATCAATCCGTTGTGATAAAAGAGAAAGATTATAGGAAAAGGAAATGCAGAAAGTTGTGAATTGAAAAGGACGATGAGGGAATAAGGATTTATACGATAGAGTGACTCGTTTGCCACACGGATTATCTGTTACATTTTAGGTGAAGCGTTCGAAGAATAGTAATTTACAGGGTGCATTTGACCTGGTACTAATTAAATTTACTTGGATTAATTTTAAAATAGTAAAAACAAATATCCATTTCGGTAGTACTGAGCCTCGTTTTAGGCCTCCTAACCCATTTCTTACGAGTGTTCCATCTTATGAGCTCTGGAATTTGAAGTATCGTGGATTACCAATTTAACTATTATTTGATTAATGAAGAAGGTGTCAATTCATATTGTTTTGATCAGGTTTGGATGGAAAGTAACAATAGAGAAGAGTGTATGAAACTGGTTTTGAGCAATACTAGAGTTTGAAACATATTAGAAGATTGAACAATTCTTCCTCAAGTTTTCTGTATAACAAAAAGGAGGTCAAGACAGGATGAATTGTATAGTTAAAAGACTTCACAGTTCAAGAAGAGTGATTACAAAGTCCACCCTCATCTTAAGAGATCAACTAGTTCAACAACCCATCTTGCGATTATGCAAACAGAACAACTAGTTCCTCCTCCGCAACCAGCAGATGCAGAAATCAAGGCTCGGGAACATGCCATAGTCCACAAGACTACCGCCTTCCGGGCACTTTGAACAGAGCTCCTGAATAGGTCGTCTGCAATGACCCATGATTCTATCAGGCTAGAATCATTTCATTCATAATCAAGGTAAACAACTGCGCGATAACACTCATAAGATCATGTTTACAATGGGAACAATAAACATTTAGAATGAGTGACTTCTTTTGCTGCATAAGTCGTTGTGGTCTAGACGGCCAATACTACATTATGACAAAAACAGTCACAATACTTGACCAAATCTCAAGGCAAGCAATTATTTTTGATGTACCAAAAAAAAGAACATTTATCGTGTACCCAAATGACAAAGTCAACTGATTTAATAACTCGGGAAACCCATACTGTTTGCATTTGTGCGTAAATGCTGACTTCCAACCAAGTTTTAGCAGTAATATCGAGTTGACACAAATATTTTATCAACATACTACATGCCATTGTCTCTTGATTCACAAAACTATGTCAAAGAATTTCATCATATAGAGATTACTATCACAGCAATTTCAGTTTGACACCATATCAAACAGTTGCTGGTCCAAGTATCCGAACATAATGACCAAATGGAAGGACCACACAATTGTTTGTAGGATTATATTTCCATCGTATTAGCAGATTGATTATATTTGCAAAACTAATTGATAAAAAACCAGCCCCGAAATATGTCCAAATGCATATTAATGTAAGACTCATTACCACTATAAAGAGCGATTCTAGTCTCGGACTACCATGCTAGCATCTATTACAAAGCATTTTACAATAAACAGGCTCAAGGTGAAGAACCGAAAAGTAAAGGCAAAGTTTCAAACAATACTAAAACAAGAGATCGTTATCATGTGTGTGGGTGTGTGTATATTGCATAAAATTAAACTCCCACGATCAAGTAAAACAGAGTAAATGGCATCACAAACCGCGGTTACATGTGTCCATCCCCACTTTAATTCCTCTCCAAGTCTCCTACATTTACTTGATCCCATGCCCATTTGGTCCTTTTTCAATTTCGGCAACATGTTTCTCACGACTTTGAAGTCCACCAATTTATTTTTAGAAAGACCTGGGCTTCTTCTATCTTTGCACCTTTAATCAGCTGCTAATTTTGGCTAAATGCAGCTGAGATGGAATCGCACAGTATACAACCAAGTGAAGGCTTCTATCAAAGGGCATGGTATGGAACATAGCCTAGGGCCCGGGTGACATCGGAGACGATGTCATTGCATCTCACCAGAAGGCTCAGCATCTGGTGAGAGAATTCCTTGTTATTGTTGGTGTTGTAACTGTTTATGGAGGTGCTAGTAAACTTGGAGTTATTGAGGTCTGTTTGAGGCTCTGTGACCTCACTATAATACTGTGCTTGGGGTGGTTTAATGAAATGACCAATTCCATGATTCTCATGCAAATCCATGTTACGAGGAGGGGGGAAAGGAAGAATAACAGGAGGCAGTCGAGGAGGAATAACCTTCTGTATTGACTTATTATTAGAATCCATTCCAAGAGAAGCTGATGGTCCACCAATACTATCAACACCACCAATATCAGTGTTTCTAACACTACTCATCACCTGCTCGTCCCGACTACTTCCCTCCCCACCTAACATAAACTTTACCCGTGGGCTCTCCCTGGGGATGCCAACTGCTGGAGCAGCCTCATCACCGGACGGCTTCTTCAGGATGGACTTCAGCTGGGTATTTGACTGCTGTGGCCGTTGCACAACCTGCATGGGTTTCAGCTCGCTTTTAGATACTGGGGCATCAGAAACATCATCAAAACGCCGCTTCAGAGACTCTGGTACTTCTGTGGCTGGAGTTCCAAAAGGTTTCAATTGGTAATTGACAACCAATTGGCCAAAGGGCTTAGTCCGGATCGCATGTTTGAAAGCAGACTCTGCGTGAACCTTCTGCATGAAGACCACCCGGCAGGTTGAGGACTTCCAAAACACTCTCGTTGCAGAGTGGTCCAGCGGTCCGAACCTGGCAAACCTTGCCTTCAGTTCTGCAATGGATGGCAAAGCTGTCTCAGGAGGGAACTTCATCACTAGCATGGTGGGATCTGATACCCTAGCAGGTGGCTCTGGCTTTTTTACTGAAGCAGGTTTGACTGTAACTGAAGATGCAGGCACACGTAGCTCTTTCTGATCTCGTTGCACCTCCAGATTCTTCTGGTTACCGGCTTTCTTCTCTGCAGTCATTGACTTTAGCTCAGTCAACTTCTTTAGCCTCTTCGCAGACATTTCCTCCTGGCGACCAGAGAGGCTGCGCTTCCGACCTGCTCTAGTAGGATCTACAGGTCTGATCATTGGTTTGCGAGGTTTTAAAGCCAGCTCACGCCCATCCTCAGCAGTATGAATACCGACAGCACCAACCTCAGAATGAGATTTACTGAATAGCTCTTCAGAATTTTCAGCTTCAATTGAAGCCAGACTCAAGCTCTTCTGATAAACTATAGAACGGAACCGGAGGAAGACCTCTCGTACCAACTCCAGACTGTTGTTGTCAATACCATAAAAAGGACGGATAGCAAGAGACAGTAATTCACTCACCAGTTCGGGAAATTCAATTTTGACATTTCCCAGGTCAACTTTGGGCTGTTGGGCTACAGAATCAGAGAGAACTGTACTGCAGGCCTCTTTGTCTTTCCCCAGTAGGTCTAAGTCTGACTTCTCAGTGGGAGCAGAAGAAATACCAATAGATTTGCCATCAGATTTCCTTAGCATTTCTCCAACTGCTTTAAGACGCTTCTTTGAATGGCCTGAGCTGGTGTCCGATCGGGCTTCCTTCTTGAGTTTCTTCTTTTTCTCTACCATGAAAGATCTCTTAGAGTTGAGGTCTTCTGATTTTTTCTTAGTGGCCTTTTTCTTGACAGAATTCTCTACACCAATAGCAGGGACCTTACCAGAGAGCTGGGCATCACTAGATAAGGGGGGCGTAACCACAGACTCTGAAATGCCACTAATGCCAACTCCATTCCAAGCTTGGTCTGGGGCCTTGTGATCTTCAACCATCACTCCAAGTCCTCCTTTTTCTTGCTCAACACTTTCGGAATTGTTTGATTCTTTTGAATTAAGGCGCTGCGTATGAGATGGTGGATCTACCAGCAGTGCAGTGTCAGAACCCTCTACAACTGGGACTTCCCATTTCCCAATAGAACCATCGAGGCTAGTACTAGTAGTACCTAGATCCCCACCTAATGTCATTCTTCCATTCAACTTAAACATTTTCTCCTTATCCAAATGCAGTGTTTCATCTTCCAGGCTTCCAGAAGCAACCAAGTTCCTATCAGCAGAGTCGACTTCTTGCCCATGAGTCAAAATTGCAGCTCTGCTGACTGTTCCAGTTCCTTGCTTTGCCATATCTTGGGACTTTCTCGTGACATCTGTGGTTCTCTTGTGTAACACGTAGTCCCCAGGTGCCTTTGCTGACACTCTATCACTGTGAGCTGATGGAGCATCAAGTTCCGCACGGCCTTGAGTGACATGATGGGATCCATCACTCAGCTCGTCTCTCCGTTTGAACAGATACTTGTCCTTCTTGAATTTTTCTTTGACTTTCATTGGTTTTGTGATGCCTTTCCTACCACCAAATACTTCAGCTGTCACCATCGGACCACTTAAAGGAGCTGAAGAAAAACAAAGCAGATGAGACCGAGAGATGGTAGTAAAATGAAGCAGATGAGACCAAGAGAGAGTACTATTGCATTCTGACACAATTACACAAGTTTCAACTACTGATTTAAGATACAATTGAAGAGAAAATTATCAATAACAAAAAGCAGCCTGATAAATTGTCTGTACGCATAAGTAGCATTATATCCCTACTGTCATTCTAAGCAAAAACTATTAGCCACTGAAGATTTTCTTGAACTGAAAATGAAAGAAGAAAAAATGATGAATTCAGTTCAAGGCATTGTGCAGGCTCAAGCAAGACCGAGAAGATAAGACAAATTAATAGACTGGGAAAGAACAGTCACTACCAACTCATTGTTCAGTTGAACAACTTGAGAAAAAACACATGAAGCTATCAAGTTTAAAGTTTAAAACAGGCTAAAATGGAAGTGTGAAAACCCTGTCAGATGTTTGGCGCCACAATAGGACTAGCACTTAAAACAATCATTAGGTATCCAGACCCGACCCATCGCATGCCCTTGAAAACCCTAGCTGAAAGCAAGCTCGAAACATAGTAGAAACAAGAAGTAAATAGCATCCACCGCATCATTGCAATAACTAGTAGGAGGATAAATACATCGATTAAAGAGGGACTGTACAATGCACATGATACCATGGGCAGTTCTTGCGTTTACTGACTACATGCTAGGGATGGCAATTTACCCCGACACAGTGGGTACCCAACCCAACTCTATGGGAAGGGTATGGGGATCTTTAAACTGGCCACAGGTCAGATTGGAATAGGAAGTCAGACCAGAGTCGGGTCAGCCCTGGTCTGTACACCAACCCTTTCCCAAACTGATGTGTTAACAGGTCAGATTCAGATACAACCCAGCTAAAGCCATCCAGCCGGGCCCAAGTAGGATTTGAGGATAGGACTCAAGCTCTGAAAGAAGAATCTTGGCTGTTTATAAAGCGAAGGAGGCTTACAACTCAATGCTTGTTCCGATGCGAGGCTGACTAGCAACGTCCCAAAGGCTCACATCAAAGCTTAAACTCATCAAAGGCCTACACCTCAAGTTGATTCTGGTTTCCTTAGAATTTTGATACTTTCAGAAAAAATCAGAATCAATTCTTTCCACAAAAATCTCAAAGGTTTGAACTATTTATGTGCACTTTCCAATCCTCCACTATTTTTCCAAAAAATTTCTCATTTACTACTTTTCAAACACGACGAGGTTGAGTTCTTTCAAAAAGGAGGAGAATATGAGATGTAGCTCTGACTAATATGCAAGAAACTCTAAAAAGGTTGTGGTTCACAATGTTTCTTAAGTTGTTCGTAGGAAGTTATGAATTTTTTGTGGATTATCGGCACTTTCGCTCCCATTATTTATGTCGTAAATCCCTTTAGGTGCCGAAGTTTAGAGTATTGCAATCTACCCCCATCTTTTAAGGAAAATGTCAATTCAACCCCCCATTTTTAAGGAAAACATCAAGTTGACCGGTCAAAGGATCTTTAAGGACTAAAATACCCCTCACTTTAATGGGGTTAGACTGCAATTAATTTAAAGTTCTAAACTTTGGCACCAAAGTGATTTCTCATGTAATTAATGGAGGCTAAAGTGCAAATAACATTTTTCTGTTTGCAACTTTTGGAAATTTCAAATAAGGTCGAAGAAGAAGAATAAACATCGTTGAAAACATCAAAGTATTTTACCTCTCACGACTCGCCACTTTGATAATCCTATTGTTCGAGGGCAAGTTATTTAAAGAAAGATGAAAACATCAATTTGCTGTTTTGACTGACTTAGGTCGTTTGACTGAGTCAACAAAGTTGACCAGGTCAAAGCTACAATCAAGCTCGGATTTTATTTTAAACTTAGTTCTTAAGAGTTTAATTAATTCTATTTATTCTTGGTTTCATTTTTTTCTAATTTTGTGGCTGATTTTAGAAGTTGTCCCAATATTCTTAGGAAGTTGCTATATAGTATACATGACAACATAGTTCAATTTCATTGTTCTAGTGTGTTTTCATGGAGTTCACTTTATAAGGAGCTCCTAGTCAGAATTAATCCGAATTATGTAATCAATTGTTCAACAATTATGAATCAATACAATAATTTTCAAATTTTAATCTATAGTTTTATTTTTCTTTAATCTACAATTTCCAAAGTTGTGATTTAATTCATGCTTCCACCACATTACATCTTCAAGATGTAATAAATCCAAAGATATAAAGGTGGTGCAATAAAAGATACAAAACTTGGCGGGCCGACCCGAACCCAACCGGAAAATAGGGATTAAGGGTGCAACTTGGGTGGGCCAACCCGAACCCAAGTCACAACTTATGGCCCAAAGTTAGTAGAATTTGAAATGGGTAGGAATCTTTTCAACATCCAGAACGCGAACAGCTTTAAATGTTTGGAAACTTATTATAACAAGGTGAATGACATTTGAAAAAAAATATTATATTTTAGATAAAATAACACCTCAAATGAGCACCCAAGTTCAAGTTCAACACAACCTACAAATTTTTTGCCCGGGTTAAAATGATTGGGCTCAACTTCATGTTGACCCCTTAACAATTTGAATTGGACTTGTAAAGATGATTTCAACTATCCAAACATATTGAAATTTAAGATTGGGAGTACTCTTTTCATCAAATTTCCTAGTGGTCGTCTTGAGGAAATTCCAATGTTGTAACTACTTTTTACCATTTCAATAAAATTTTAAGTGAAATTGGTTGTATAAAAACACTACAGAGGGAATTCCTCTTTATGAGTGGTGCACTATTTTATAGGCATATAAATTGAATATAAATATGTACATAATTATGTTTGTTCTGAACTTGAAAAGGCTTTAGAGTTAAAGGTTACATTTCAAGTAATGGAATCATAAATATTATACGGGGCTTCACTTTGAGAGGTTTGCAAGGTTTGATGATTCTAATGGAATATGGTACTTCCAACAAAATAATTCTGCAAGGTGTCACCAAAATTTTGCAAGGTGTCACCATATACGAATACGCTCTTAGACAATAAGGAGCATGAATTTTCAAATGACCTCCAAGAGTCTCCTTAAAAACCCTCATTCATTAATATTTCATTATTATTTTTAAATATGTGAGCCCAAGAGATATACAAACTATAAAGCATTTATTATCGTGAGTAGATAGTGGAATCCACATAGGTTAAAAATTATTAAATCCACATAGGTTAAAAATTATTAAATTAGTGTTAAGGAGCTCCTTCACGCTCCTTAGTTTAGGAAGAGAGAATGCAAACTTGGAGTCTCCTTAATGCCATGTCATGCTTAAGGAGGTTGTTGGAGCAAAAAATAAGCAAATCCCCCAAAAAAAATTGTCATATATGCACTAAGAAGGCTTTAAGGTGCCTCTTGGAGATGCTCTTATACGCATAGGTGTGTTGTAAGTTCCTTCAACTCCCTTTAAGGACTCTAAAACTTTTATCAAGAGGTTGTTTCGAGCTCAATTATCAACCAAGATTGACGGATTAAATGTGTAGATAAGAAAACGTTTATAAAGGCATCTTGCAGACTTACATTTGCTAAGGCAACATATGTCCCAATCCCAAGGATTCTGAGATTATAAAATGAAGCATATTGGAATTCACCACCGGTGGATGGATACGGATTTCATTTTTATTTTTTTCTAGCATCACTTCAAAAAAATTTATATATATATAACAATTTCAGAAGACCTAACTTAAGTAACCAATTTAGATTTTAGGTGGAATACCCCCATATGTGACGCCAATAAACTTCTATTCTCCAATCTGACAACAATTTGACCTCCATTTCACTTCATTGAATCCATGTTATGAAATAAAATGCATTTGTTGGATCCGTCTAGCAAATTCTAGGAATGAAATGAACAAGCTTAAAATAGTTGAATCTATTAACAGGGAATGGTTCGAGCTGCTGAACAACCACACTCACAAAGCGCATCGCAGCATTATAATCACAAAGGCACTTCCAATGATTAGATTTTTGCGTGGTTATTCCACAGTAATCTTACTAAGAAATTGATGGTTACAACAACAAAGGCGCTTAATTCAATGATTGAATTTCCGTGTGGTTGATCTTATCAAGAAATTGATGGCTACCTACGACCCAAAGTCACTTTGAAATATCTTCTAACAATGGCACCAAAATTTAACATACCCACAAATGTCCCAATAAAAATTATATTTAAATATTTAAATATGTATACCGCATTTCTATTTAAGTAGTTGTAAAATGCGCTACCTACATCCAAAGGAAAAACTTTGACATCTCACACATTTGAAGCTTATGGGGCAAGCTGCAAGTGCATAACATTATTTTCGATATCAAGATTTTGAATTTTCTGTTGGTCGCAGGTATTTCTCAAGAATAAAGGTATGCATCAATCAAGTATTTCTCAAGTATAAAGGTCAAGTCAGGTTCTTTTTACCCAATTTATTAAGATTGTATCACCTCCCTAGTATTTTCCTTTTCGCGTTCTTGCTATTAATACGTTTATTTTACCCCAAAAAAACACAATAATATCTCATCGTATGAATACATGTGTAAAATGAATTTAAACAATCAACAACCTATTGACTGACCCATAGTAAATCAAATCACTTGGGCCTATTATCCTGAATGGGTTGACACCATGTGGGTCCATGCCCTACCACATAAAATATTGGATTGATTCATTACTAAGCTAGGTCCTAATTGGATCTCAAAAGCCTAGTCCAAATCTAATGAGAATCCTACAATTTTCAGGGTCGATACATTTAAATATATGAAACTTAATTGCCATGGACTGTATTGATAAAATATCAATGTACATCAAAAGCATCATTTATGTGTGTAAACAACTAGAATATGTATTGCTCATCTATTTTTGAAATTTTCATCATGAGCATGTCAAAAGGTGATTCCATAGTGTAAGCCATCTTGGTAAATAGAATTTATTCATGGATCCCTGAATGTGAAAGGGCCAAAAAGTATTTCCCATGCTCTTAGAGACCCATGATATATTATCACTTACATTAACAGTCTACACATTGCATTCCAGAAATGAAGTAACACTCACAAGGGATGAGAACAGGATAATGTATGCGGGAACAAAACTACGCAGTTCTTCCTTTCCCTTTTAGATGTTTTATGCATTTAACCATTCTCCGGAAGGAGAACAAGAGACCAACCATACTGACAGATTTTTCATGCAAAATACAGCTGACAAATCATCTCTGACTGATCCCATCTAGCAGTGTGCATATGGTGGCCCACAAACCATTTTCAAAGAAACAACACTACCATAAACCCAACAGTGGGAAATACTTCCATGACTATGTAGCATATCCAAGTGCAAAAACAATCACATTTTACAAAAAATGACAACTGACACATTGAAACTTATTTAAGATGCATATTCTCAATCCTAAAAGGTTGAACGTATTGCTAAAGGCAGTCGGAATCCTCATAACCCATCACGTTTCACCAAGGGTGATTTCATACATTTACTACATGTATCTCTAGTGAAGCACGTATTTAATCAAAATCTAAAAGCAATTATACACGATAGCTTATTTTGCACATGGATTATCCAAAGAATTGCTCATAAATAAATAACCCATGATAAAGAATTTTAACCAGTGATGCAACGATTGAAGTCCATGAGCAACACGCTACAAAAACAAATGCATCCTTCAATACAGGCTATCATTCTCAATGCCACATAGCTTTTAAATTGGAAATCAGTGTAGTAAGCACTATTTATAAAACTTAAATATTATACCTTTGGTGGGCATTTTGGTAGCCTGATCCGATGCTCCTGATGAATCTTGAGCTGGGCGTACAGGGGTCATGCCGAATGCTTGTGCATAAGTCTCATCAAACTCTTCATAAGAAGCCTTCCGGTATGCAAGAATTTTAGCCTTGTTCTGTATGGACTCAATACTCTGCCGCTCATAACTATGTGGATTCAATGCTAACTGCTGTACAAAACTAAGTGCATTTGCAGGCTGAAAATTTTCTCTTGCCTTCTTAATTTGCATGACCGAATACACACCCCCTGGCTCAAATCCAGGCACATCAACAGAGAAAAAACCACAAACAGCCGTAGGACGAAAATTAAATGGATTCCGACATCTACAGGTCAAACCAAGAGCAGCCCTCCTACTGGACTCATCGACACCCTCCTCCACAGCCTTCACAAAACTCCTAGAGCTAGTCTGCCGTGACTTCTCGGCATAATTCGGATCAAAAGGAATAAGCTCCGCTGTATCAAACCACCCATAACTACTATCACCGAAAAATGCCACCAATAAATGCCCCACCCGCTTCGTCCGCCTCACTGAAGGAGAAGCAAGTGCTTCACTAAAGATGTGCCCCGGCCACCATGGATGTGACTTCACCTTCCCCCACACCATGTCCCCTGGTTCAAACCCATAACTCAACGCCCTAGACGCCTCCGCCCCAAACGCCTCATTCCTCCTAGCATCAGCTCCTTCATCAACCATCGAATACGCCAAAGCAAATTCATTTTCCTCATCTACCCCTTTATCCCCTCTACTTGCAAAAACCCTAGCTTCCTTTTTCCAATCTAATTCTCCTTCTCCCACAATAAAATCACTCTTATTTACATCAGGAACCCTAATTTCACTTTCTACCCTAACATCCACATCAGAAACCCTAGCTTCCTCCGGCTCACCGACCGATTCATTCGAAACCCTAGCTTTATCCGGCGAATCGATCCGATACACGTCCGATTTCCTCTCGATCTCAGTGTCGTTGTTCATGACGGAAATCATCGCGACAACCCACTGTTCAGAAGAAGAATCAAAACCCTAAAAATCAACATTATGAAAACAAATTCGACGAAAATCTAATAACCCAGATTCCGTACCTCTTAAGCTGTTCTTCGATGAACGATTATCGATCTAAGGCTCCGCATTTGAGACTCGAAATCAATCAAAGAGAGAGCGAGAGACAGAGCAAAAGAGGGGTTTTTTGTTTTATCGGAAGAGGGAAGAGAGAAGAGAGAAGAGAGAAGACAACACAAACACACACTCGATGCGGCTTTTGGTTTTCGTCCTTTTGGGTTCAGATCTTTCAATCTAGGGTTTATGTGAATCCACAATCTTTTTAGGCGAGCCCTGTTTGACACCACCAAAAGTATTATCCCACACCACCATTTTTTTTTTTTTTTGATCTATTAATCCACACACCACCATTAAACAGGTCTTTTTTCCTCCTCTTTCTCATATTCACAGGAAGAACACGACCCGCCCCACTTGTCACCGATCGCACCGCCCTTTCTCCGCCTTCATTCTCTCTTCCCTTTTCATCTTTCCTCTTATTCTCCTCTCTTCTCTTGCATAGCCCCCTCAACAAACACTTAATTTTGTTGGAAACTACAAATGCCAATGTAAGAGTAAAGCAGCCAATTGCTAATTGCCAATAGAATATGAAACTCGTGAAAACTACATATGTGAAGAGAAAATCATATTAATGCAAGTATGTACTAAAAGGACATAAATCTCAACAAACACTTGATTTTCTAATTGAGATAACTAAAAGAAAATTAAAATTCATTTTATATATCTCATAGGTTCAAGTAAACAGATTGAGGAAGTTTGAACAGAATTTACCACTCAAAAAATAAGAAACAACAGTTCTATCGATGCCAGTGTCGTACTCATCCTCGAAATCTAAAGAAAAAAAACATGGACAGAATTTGCATTTCACCCATTCGCATTAAACAATGCGAGTGGGAGTCTCACATTCAAAAAATGAAAAATGTAGTACTCTAAGTTTTCTAATTAACACAATTTGAATGGGTGAAAACGTAGACTCTGTCCAATTTTTTTTCTTCAGATTTCGGGTTTTGAAGCTTGTTTAATTTTCACATTGAAGAATGTTGTAGTCATTGTTTAATGTTCCACATTTTGGAATTCGGTTTGGAATTCAATTTAGTGTTCGAAATCACATATTTGAGAGATCGCACACAATCGATATTTGGAGAGATCACACACAAACTCTTTGAGACAATGGTAACCTGTTGAGATAATGGTGGAGACAAGGACGAGTATGGGAGGGAAGACGAAGACTATGGGAGAGTGAGTGGAGTGAGAGGGAAGAAGATGTTCAAAATTTGGGGAAAACGGTTGAGAGAGTGGGGAAGAGATTGATAGGGGAAAAGATGAGTTAGGAGAGTATGGAGTATAGTAGAGAGTCGTGATGATGGGATGGAAGATCGTACAATCTTTGGGGAGAGAGTCACAGTGGCGGGAGGAAAGAGTGTGGAGTTGAAGAGAGATTCAGTCGATTGAGAGTGAAGAGAGAGTCAAATATGTGAAGGCACAAACAATTTATATAGGTGGTGTGGGAGATAAGTGGTGGTGTGGAAGATAAAGGGGTGGTGTGGGAGATAAAAAAAATTATATATATATAAAATAAAATAAAAACCTGAACGGTGGTGTGGGTCAATACTTTTTGTGGTGTCAAACAAGGCTTGCCATTTTTTTATCACCTCCACCGCAATCAATTTCGTTGGCTCTAATTTACTCATCGCATTTTCCTTGCAATGAAACAATGGGAGCTCATTAACTCTCGAGGTGGGGAAAATTAGGGGTGTTAATTAATGACCCGACACAATAATCAAACACGACACAACCTGCTATGTATTAGGTTTGGGTTTGGAATAATACAACACGACTAATAACAGTGTTGACACGACATAACCAATCAAATTTGTAGACACGATTGACATGAGATCAATTTGTTTGTTATTTCATAATTATTACTCAATTAATAAGCATATACATGTTTTTAGTAATTATACTGACACGGTTATGGACTGTCATAAAAATAAAATCATGCCAAACTTGCATTTATAATATTTACAAACTTTAGAAAATTGACTTTGGCACGTTAGAAACATTATCTCAAAGGTAATAACTATAATCAAATGTGTCAAAGCAGGTCAGTCCAACACAACATAGCTCAGAGTCGAATCGGGTTTAGGTAGGGATGGCAACGAGGTGGATTTGGAAAAATCCGTCCCCACCCCGCCAGGGATCACGGATCCACGAATCTGTCTCGAATAACCGATTATTTTTTAAATCATCCACGCTCCATCACGGATGACATATAACCACTCTGCCCCGATTAACTTTTATTATCTTCATGTGACTGTGAATAGAGCATTATTTTCTCCTTTGTAATTGAGCCAACACAACCACCATCATTACCAACCAGACCAACACCAAGTATCACTAAAGAAGCATTAACGGATAAAGGAAAGATTTTATAGGTAATGGTGAAGGTTGGACCACTCTTGCAAACACTCCTTTTGGTTGGACCACTCCCCCAATGGCGACACCTGCATCCCCTGCTTTCCTCCATTGAGATCCAACACAGTGACCATTCCCTCACCACTAATGCTACCCCATTTTGCACACCATGATCCCTACAGTATTAACATTAGTAACAACAACAACAACAACAACAACAGTGATATTAATTTTAATCAAAAGAAAATATCCCTGACAGACTATGAAGGTTCTCATTCCTCCAACAACATCAAGTACCAAAGGTATGTTCTTCATTGACTAGTAAAACATTTTCCTCACCACTATCTGATCTTTAGTATATCTAAAACATTATCCCAACCAATTGTCCACCCAAATCCGGCCCATTCAAGGCGAATATCATTGTAAATTCGTCTCATTGCCAACCCTAGGTTTAGTTATGATATATGGGTTGGGTTTGACAAGTTAATATGAGTTTTTACTTTTGACATGACACAACTCATTTAGGGATGGCAACGGGGTGGATTTGGGCAAATCCATCCCCGCCCCACTGGAGATAACGGATCCCCCGAATCCGCCCCATATATCCGTTTATACAAAATTATAAAAACCGTCCCCGACCCGGACGGATTGACAAATATCCGCCCCGCCTGAATATCCGTTTAAAAAAAAGTATTCTTCTCAACATCAAAACCAGTAAGAAAAACATACAAAAATTACACTACATCCGAGCAGAAACATAACTTAAATCACGCAGATTCAAATGCAACACCTAATAATACACATGTATATTCATTTGACTAAAGTCCAGAACTCCTCACATAAATTGTGAAAAAAAAAAAAAAAAAAAACCCATCACGGTCAACATTACAGATCTAATATGAGATAAATTGTTTTGCGACTTTTTGCAATTGATGAAGTTGTACAAAATATGAAAACAACATAGGCTAAATTATGAAGGTCACCGTCATGTTCACTCTCTCATTTTCAATGTAGCAACCACATGACAAACAAAGTATATATTTGAAAGAGATATAAATGTTTTTCACTATTGATGTCACGTGGAAGCCTTATCTTCCCACAGTAGTCCAGGGAGACAACTCACAAGGCTAACACTAATAATACACAACAAATCTCCTTTCAAACAACGTGAACAATATATAAACTTTGGCTGCAACGCTATTCTAGTGAAGAATCCCCACCGCGAAAAATCCCCAACAAAAGATATTGCATGTTACACATTGATGATGTTGTTGTGTTGAATATCAGATCTAAAGATCTACAAATCTTAGAATCTACAAATCCTCATCATATAACATGTCACGATCTAGATTACAGAGATGAATTATTGGCTGGAAGATTGAATTAGTTTAATTAAGGAATAAGGGTAGATTGGTAATTAAAGTCCAATTTGTTAGTTGGGACCACAATTTGTTACGACACATGTAAGAAGGCAATAGGATAGATTGAATTTATGTTAGCTTCATCCCTTTAAAAGGGGAAAGGAACCTAGAATCAGTAAAAAGATTGTAATAGAAGAATATGCTCAATTGCTTCAATTGAGAGGTGTGTTGTAATCTTTCCATCGAATTGAATACAATATCTTTCGAATTTCGATTTTTATCTTCCATTGTCTCCAGTTAGAGTTCTTTAGCTTGTCAAGTACGTGACAATTGGTATCAAGAGCCACAAATCCTCATACCTACAACATGGAAATGAGGGCTCGAAAAGTCGAGGCGTTTATGAAGGAAACAAAGAAGCAATTGATGGAATCATCCAGTCAAATGGATTGGGTGAAATCTGAACTCCAAAAGATCTCTGCAAGTCAGGTACACATTGAACAAAGATTAGATGCAAAAATGGACAAATTAATTTAGTTGTTTCAGAACACCATGGTGAACAATACAGGAGGAGAATCTAGCAACACGCATGCATCCACCAACGCTGGAAATCAGGCACGAGCACCCACCCTCCCTCCCGTTGAAATTGGAGGTAACATGTTTCGTTTTCCCAAAATCAATTTTCCTCGTTTTGATGGGTCTAACCCTAGGTCGTGGGTAAAGAAATGTGAGTGTTTCTTCCATTTGCATAGTATTCTTGATTATTGCAAGGTTTTCATAGCCTCTATACATCTAGATGACAAAACAAACAATTGGTTTCTCGATTATCAGATTTCTAAATCTAATGTCTCATGGCCTGAGCTTATTCATAATTTATGTCTTCATTTCGAGGACCCTATCACAGACAACTACGTCGATGCCTTTAACAAAATCTTTCAGGACCAATCAGTAGAGCTATACTATGATCGATTTGAGGAATTAAAATCGCTTATGTTATTGCACAACCCCTCATTGACAGAACCCTATTTTGTGCTCAGTTTTCTTAGTGGGTTGAGACCTGATATCAGTTGTGCAAATGTTCAGACCTATTACGGTATCTCAAGCTTTATCTTTAGCCAGAATGCAAAAATCTTGCACTCCCACACCATCTCAGGCCTCATCATCTTCTAGTGCTCATAGAAAACAATACAATAACACCTTACAGACCACAAATTGGACTAGGTATAACACAATGTCCAATCCACAAATACAATCCTCACAATCAGTTCCATTTTCAGGACAGAAACCACCTCTTCCCATTACAAATCAGTCCTTCACGCCCCTCAAATTTTCTTCTCCCAACCCACCAATCAAAAGGCTTACACCATTTCAAATGAAACTTCACCGCGATAAGGTTTTATGTTATAACTGCAACGAAATATACAAATCGGGCCATTTATGCAAAACCCAACACTTATACATGTTAATCCCTAACTCTTATCCACAAGATGAACCACCTCCCTAACTAGCTGATACTGAAAATTTAATAGAAGAAATCTCCTCTGATATGGAACTTTCTCTCCATGCCCTTCATAGGAACCCTTCCTCAAATACAATCCTACTCAAAGGCTTCATCAAGAAACATCCTATTTCCATTCTTACAGACAAAGGGAGTACCCATTCCTTTGTTGACCCAAAGGTGATTAAAACCACCAATTGGCCTACCATGATTACTCCACAAATGGTTGTCAAAGTGGCCAATGGCCAACACCTCATTAGCAATGCCATTTGCCAACCTTTGAAATGGTCTATGCAACACCACCAATTTGAAGGTTTGGTTAGAGTGTTACCTCTAGGGGGTTATGACATGATTTTGGGTGGAGATTGGCTTAAGCCTCTTGGAGACATCATATTCAACCTTCAATCTCTTCAACTAACCATATCCCACCAAGGCCAAACCATCACTCTCCAAGGTGTCCATGACACAACCTCTTTGTTCCTCATTGGCCCATTTAAAATCTCCAAATTTCTAAAAAAATTCCCTTTCATTCTTTGGCCATCTCTTTTCAATAACCCCATCTCATGCTCAACCTCCATATCCACTTCAAGTTGCTTCCCTATTACAAACTCACCAAGATGTTTTTCAATCCCCATCATCCATCCCCCCTCCAAGAAACTTAGACCATAAAATTCCTCTAAAACCAAACACCCTTCCTACTTCACAAGCTCCTTATAGATTACCTCACATTCACAAAGATGTAATTGAGAGTTTGGTCAAAGAGATGCTAGAAGCCGGCTTGATCCAACACTCCCATAGCCCCTTTGCGACTCCCATCTTGTTAGTGGAAAAAAAAGACAATACTTGGAGGTTTTGTGTTGACTATAGGAGGTTAAATGAACTCACCATCAAGGATAAAATTTCTATGCCTCTCATTGATTAATTGTTGGATGAATTACATGGTGCGCACGTCTTTTCAAAGCTTGACCTTAGATCCGGTTACCATCAAGTGTTAGTCCACCATGAGGATATCTACAAAACAACTTTTAAGACACACCATGATCATTTTGAATTTAGAGTCATGCCTTTTGGCCTCACCAATGCCCGGCCACATTTCAAGCCCTTATGAACCAAGTCTTTCAACCTTTTCTTAGAAAATTTATCTTGGTTTTCTTTGATGATATCCTAATTTACAGCAAGTCGTTAGCTCAACACTTACAACACTTGGAACTAACACTTGCCACATTGAGAGCACATTCCCTATTTGCCAAGCTATCAAAATGCTCTTTTGCTCAACATGAACTAGCATGTTATGACACATCATCAACTCAAAAAGAGTGGCATTAGATCCTTCAAAACTGGAAGCCATGGTTCATTGGCCAACACCCATAAATTTGAAGACACTAAGGGGGTTTCTTGGTTTAACAGGTTATTACAGGAAATTTGTTAGACATTATGGCTTGATAGCTAAACCTTTTACTGATCTTTTTATAAAATATGCATTTATTTGGTCCAATGAGGCACGACAAGCATTTGAGACTCTCAAACTTGCAATGACTTCCACTCCAGTTCTCCAATTGTCTGACTTCTCACCTCCCTTCTTTATTGAGACAGATGCAAGTTCAGCTGGTGTAGGCTTTGTGCTTTCACAGCAAGGTCACCCTATAGCCCATTTTAGCAAGGCACTTGGTCCAAAAAATTTGGGGTTGTCAACATACGAAAAGGAGCTGTTAGCTATTGTAATGGTTGTGCAAAAGTGGAAGGCCTACCTGCTTGGAGCCAAATCCTTCATCCTCACTGACCACCAGAGCATTAAGCACCTGTTAGACAAAAAATTAACCACACTATTGCAAATAGAAATGCTTGCAAAGCTCCTAGGTTTCGACTACACCATAAGCTATAAACGAGGAGTAGACAACACGACTGCTGATGCCCTGTCCAGAGTCCCAACAAGTGTTACTTGCTGCTTTGCAATATCACAGGTCATTCCCCAGTGGTTAAAAGACATTACGCTCAGCTACACTACTGATGCTCAGGTCCAGGACATGATAACTAAGCTACTGATACAGCCAAACGCAATCCCAAATTTCAGTCTGCAACAAGGTATTCTTAGATTCCAACAGTCAATCTATATTGGTTGCTAAGTTACTCTAAGAAGACAATTGATCCAATCACTGTATGTTTTACCACTAGGATAACACTCTGGAATTACAACAACTTACCAGAAGCTAAAACAACACTTCTACTGGCCTCATATGAAGTCTCAGCTCATAGACTTTATCAACTCCTGTGACATCTGCCATTGCAATAAGAATGACCAAGCAGGATATGGTGGCCTTTTGCAACCTTTACCTGTCCCTGAACATGCGTGGCAACACCTAAGTATGGACTTCATCGAAGGGTTACCACCATCACAAGGAAAGTCTATCATCTTGGTGGTGTTTGATCGATTGACTAAGTTCAACCATTTCATCGCTTTAGCACACCCCTTCACAGCTCATATGGTTGCAAAGATTTTCTTACAACAGCTCTACAAACTACACGGAATGCCATATTTAGTTGTATCTAATAAAGACAAAGTGTTTCTCGATCAACCAATTCTGGAAGCAACTATTTACTGCTTTAGGGACATCTTTAGCCCTTAGCACGGCATACCACCCACAGACGGATGGTCAAATTGAATGAACTAATTCATGCTTGGAAACCTACCTGCGTTGTCTTACTGGTCATGCTCTTTCCAAGTGGACAAGATGGTTGTATTTAGCTGAGTATTGGTTCAATACCAATTTCCATTCCAGTTTAAACACAACTCCATATCAAGCACTGTACGGGTATCGACCTCCTCTTTTGGCTCTTCCCCCCAACGACTCCTTATCAATCCCAGAAGTGCAACACTATCTGCAACAGAGAAATGAGATGCTCAACATCGTCAAGGAACGCTTATACAAGGCTCAATAACGCATGAAAACTTACGTGGATCGTCACCGCAAAGACACGTCATTCTCTCCTGGTGAGTATGTATATCTCAAATTGCAGCCATACTGCCAAATTTTCGTGCAGGTGCGAAAGAATCTCAAATTATCAGCACGATACTACGGCCCCTTCCAAATCTTCAAATGTGTTGGACCTGTTGCTTACCGCCTTGAGCTTCCTACAAATTCAAAAATACATCCGGTCTTCCACGTCTTTCTCAGCTCAAGAAGAAGGTGGGCTCTTCGCATTCCACCTCCCCTACTCTGCCGTTGGTCGACCACAATGGTGAGTTTGTTGCTGAACCTTTAGCCATTTTGGGAACGAGACTCATTCTGTGCAATAATAGGGTCGTGGCACACGTGTTGATCCACTGGTCAAATTCCTCTTCAGATGCTACCACATGGGAGGATTGAACTTCCCTTCGGGCTCGTTTTCCCTCATTCAATCCTTGAGGACAAGGATGATTTGAAGAGGTTGGTAATGTCAATATCTGGATTACATAGAGGAATTATTGGCGGGAAGATTGAATTGGTTTAAATAAGGGGGAAGGGTAGATTGGTAATTAAAGTCCAATTTGTTAGTTGGTGATGTTAACATAATTATTACATAATATACCTCATAATTTATATTTGTTAGTGTTTCGAATGACGTATTTTAGTTTAATTATTTTATTTTTGTATTTTGTAGAATTTGGAGTTTAAATGACAAAAGTGCATTAGCGTGACGAATTTGGAAATTCATAGACAATTTGACGAAGTGGAGCGGGAGACACTCAAGCCAAAGATTAAGAGAACCAATGATAAAAATAAAGGAATTTAGTTTTGAATTTTTGTGGAACAAATAAGTGATATGAATGAACATAGCCAAACCCACATTTCCTAGAAAAAGTATCTAAACAAAATGGGTGGTTTCCAATTATATTTGGTTTCCAATTGTATATGGACCCCTTTTGTTTCCTTTTGTATTGGGTTTCCAATTTGTAGTTAATTTCCATTTGTATTGAGTATTTGGTTTCCAATTGAGTTTCCAATAATGGTTATTCTCTTTACCATAAATATAGCAACAAAAAAGAGAATAGGTGACAACAAATAAGGTGTTTTTCTTGACCATAAATACAACAGCCAAAGATGGAAGAGAAGGCTATACGTTGTCCATGAACAACAAGTATAGTGTGCATGACAGCAGGGAATACAACAACAATAGCCGAAACGCAGCAGCATAACAGGAGGATACGCTGTCTAGAACAGCAGGAAACACTATCCAGAACAGCAGAAAACACTGTCCAGAACAACAGTGATTCAGTGAAGACACTGTCCAGCAGGGTGTGCATCGCTGATCCACTATGCGCTGCCATGCCGATGAAGCTCCACACCGCTATTGTTGTCATCACTTCCACCATGTGTCACTAAACTCACGCAAGGCGAAGAGGTGAACTCATAGATGTAATACACTTAATTAGTATTTGATTCGTTTTATGCTTTCACGATGAATAATGGTGTTTATGATTTTCACTTTTATTTAATATAGGAGTTTATGTTATTTTAGTGACAAGGATTTCATCAACTTCTTCGTAGATTATTATTCCGGTGGTTGTCTTTTTCTTCTCCATATAAGTTTAGTCGCAGTTTTCTTATGTGTGGAATTTTTAAGGATCAATTAATTTCGGTAGGTTAGTTATATGTGATTGTCTTTTATTACGTTATTGTCTCCGGATATATCGTAAATTTAGGATATCATATATGACCAACCTTTATACTTTCTAGAAAAAAGGAAATAAAAAATCCATTTACATTAGAATATATTGGTGCATTAAAGACTATTTTTCCGATTATGTTGTTTGGAATGTGAAACACGTAATCGAGTCATCATAGCGAATCAATACAAGTTGGCGCGTGAAATCTAGGAGGGATTCTTGGAACCTTTATGATTTTTCTAAACTTTATTTTTATTAAACTAAATTCAATTTCATATTTTAAAATTGCTGGAATTTCTTACATTTAGTTTCGCGTAGTTTTTCTTCCTTGACCTTGTTTTGTAGATCACTTTTCCTCGTGGGGTCGACACCCCAATATTTACTGCAATTGACCGCATGTACTGTTTGGGCGTAATCAGTTGGGACTACAATTTGTTACGACACGTGTAAGAAGGCAATAGGATAGATTGAATTTCTATTAGCCTCATCCCTTTAAAAGGGGAAAGGAACCCTAGAATCAGTAAGAAGATTGTAATAGAAAAATAGGCTCAATTGCTTCAATTGAGAGGTGTGTTGTAATCTTTCATTCGAATTGAATACAATATCTTTCAAATTTCGATTATTATCTTCCATTGTCTCCAATTAGAGTTCTTTAGCTTGTCAGGTACGTGACATATCACCGCATATCTCAGATCTACATTCGTCACCCTCCTCTCGATCCTTTTCATCTGTCATTTCACCACCACAGATAACAATAATTTTTTGGCATCAACGGTTGCGGGGAGAAGATTAGCAAAAAAGAAGGAGAATCAGAAGAGGAGGCGGGGAGAAGATTAGCAAAAGAGATGTTCTTTCAGAGATGGAGATGGATCTTTGGAAGCAGAGAGATGGAGAGGAAGCGGGGAGAAGATTTGCAAAAGAGAAGGAAAAATTAGGTTTATGGTCTTTTTATTCTTTTAAGTACTCAATGGTATTTTGGTAATAACATCGGATAAACGGATATCCGTGGGACGGATATGGCCAAATCCGTATCTGTCCCGAATCGACGAATACTGTTTGGATCCCCGAAACCATCCGAAAACCCATTTATCAATTTCCAAATCCGCCCCATTTGAATTAGGTGGGGCGAATATCTGTGAAAATCCGTCCCACTGCCAACCCTAAACTCATTGCTAAGGTGGGAAATAATGTTATAGATGAATTAATATTATATAGTTTTTTCTTGCACAAGAAATGAGTAAGGGACGAGTCAATTAACCGTTTAAAACTTATAGGAACGTTTGGCTTTCGGATTAATATCAATATTAAAATGTCCTAATAAGATAAGGGCCAAGGGATATTTTGGTGTTAAATTGCTCCAATAGCAATAGGCAATTACAGTTAAACGTGCATAACATTCACTCAGACAAACACTTGGCCATGTGTCTTGTTGCGTGCAATGTACACAATAAGTGGTTAAATGGATATATTTATCAAAAAAAAAAAAAAAAAAGAGGGGGTCCAAATTTTCAATCAAATGCCTCGAAAATAATTTTGGTGAAAAAAATTCATATATATAAGGATACACTCCAACTTTTTGTTGAATTTGCAAGAATTGCAAGTCATTTTTTATTTATATAGATAACTTCATTTACAAAAATTAAACTTCAAATTACAAATAAATAAATTACAATATTAGTAATAAATATATAAATTCAAATGTATAAATGAGTTATCTTAAGGCTTAAAATGATATAAAAATTAATAATAAAAGACTAAAATAAAATAGCATATAAAAATGACTTGAATTGAAATACAATAATGTCGGCCTTACTTTAAACACCCTTGTAAAACCCACAAATTATATAAAATGTCTTTATTATTCATTCGATTTACAGCCTTGAAGACGATCAAGTAATTTCATTGACCGATGGTCATTAACAACTTGGTGGCTTGACTCACACTAGACTCTTTATATTTTAGAAATAGAAATATACATGTAAATTTTTTTAGGATCATTTATAGAAGAAAATTCATTATAAGACATGACTTTGCAAGTTTTGGCAATCGATTGCAATGGTTTAACCCAATTAAAGAAAATTCAAAGAACAATAAAAGCTACCACTTTACATTTATGACTTCACCACATCATATGTGAGTATATAATTGGCTTGCATCTTTAACTTTTGCCTTCCCCTAGTGTTATGATCAATTTAACGTTTAGACCAAAATTTTGTTCAATATTGTTTATAGACCCTAATTTCAAATTGTGGATTAATCGTAACTTTGACTAACATGGTGGAATTTTTTATATTGCATACCGCATCGTTTTTCACGAAATCCTAAAGCATAACTTGAGGCGTAAATTAAAGTAAAATTATAAAAATAAATAAATTATTTGTGTTATATTTTAAAACATTCATCTCACGTAAAAGAAAATGAATCAAAATTAAAATAAGTATTTTTATAAAGAAAAATACTTTCTTTTAAAACTAACATCCTTTATTATGTTTTTAAAATAAGCAAAGAATGATCGACAAGATCTTGGAATCCAAATTCTACACTCCCAAAGACAAATATATGGGATCCCCACTTCTTTTTTCAAAAAATAAAATAAAAATACTTCCAATTTTTTATAGACAGAGTTAGCATAAAATTTTCAAGCTAAAAAATCAAAAGTCTTGTCTCAGGCTGGAAGAACGACCATGATCAAGGCGAGTTTTAACTCTATCCCAATCTACACTATACAAACTTTCATTTTTCCTTGCGCCATATCCACCAAGTTGGATCAGCTGACTCACATCTTCTCGTGGACACAACACATCAGACAATCACGCCAAGCATATGTGTACTTGGGATCGGATCTCGAACCCTAAAAACTTTGGTGGTCTCTATACTATTCTAAACATGAACAAAAACCTTGCCTTAATGGCAAAAAAATGTGGCAAACTCTATCTTTCCCTCTTAACACCCGTGTGCTTTAACTCCGTGCTCTATACTACAACAACAAAAACATATTCCAATTATCCAAATCCCTTTTTTTAGCCTAGTTCAGTTGGAGAGGAAATCTCAAAGCTCTGCCCATAATGAAACACTGTGTGCAGTGGTAAGTGAGATCTCGAAATGACATTGATATTTGGACGGACTGTTGAATTAAACCTGGTTTTTTTTTTTGCTGATTGTGACCACAATGCTGCAAATCCCAATAGGCCACTTACCATTCAAGATTTGTGGATCACTAATCTGAGACATCCCCCCACCCAATGGAACGATAATATTCTCAATTCTCTTTTCGCAACCCCTGTGGCCAGATACATACAAAATATTTTGATCCATTCTTCTGCTCGCCCGGATCAACTGATTTGGCTATTTGACAAAAAAATGGTATTTTTTCTGTCAAAAGTGCAACCAAAGCATTCACCAATGAAAATTTTGAATGCTCCACCTCTCATAATTCTTTTTTTTCGGCCTTAACGCTAAAATTCTTAAATAGATGTGGAGAATTAAGGCTCCTCCTTCTGCTTTGTTTATTATTTGGAAGATTGGCCAAAACAATCTTCCAACTATGACCAATCTTGCAAAACTTCGCACACCCTTAAAGGATCATTGTATTTTTTGTAAGGATCATCCAAAGGATGTCATTCATCTATTTTTTCGATGCCCGGTCACCAACCTGCTTTGGAGAGTTTCACCTATCCCTGTTGATTGGCTCAATGTTAACTTTTGAAGCCCCAATTTATCTACCTTATTCACCTTTATTTGGGACACTGCCAAAGCTCACTCCATGGTTAAAGAGGAAACGCTGTCTCAATTCACGACAATTCTCCATACCATTTGGCAGATTCACAATGATTGTATTTTCAATAAAGCCAAATTTGGTACCCAAATGTTTCTCAATGCTTTTTACCAATCCTAGAATGTCTGGAAACGCTAATGGTTTACTACACGCCACATCCACCCTGCTCATCCGAATCAGACTCAAACGGATCAATTCCTTTCCGTCCACAACATCATGGAGCAAGCAATCATTGACACAAGACACAATCAGTTGGGTACTAGGATTATTCCCTCTTCCTTACATAACCCTTGCATGGATACAGACACTAATAGACAAGATTTAATACAAGGTCAGCTCCTTTCAGCCATACATCACAGGATCAAATGCTAGATCCCTTATTTCCCACCCCATTCCTGATGTCCTTGACCCAAATATTATCACAATCACTTACAAGGATTGTGATTTCGCGAAATCATACGAAATTTCCTTGATTTTTTTTTTTTGGAAATTACGAAAAGAAAAACAAAGAGAAAAATGAGCGAAAGAAAAATTATATTTCGAGGATTTTTTCATAAATTTTGAGGTTTTTTTTTTCTTAAAAATACAAAATTAGGTACTAAAATTTACATTTTTTTGAAAAAATTTGGAATTTTTTCATGAGCTTCGAGTTTTTTTTTCCTTCAAGTTATTTATTGATTTTTGAAACCACCCCCTAATTTTCTAATTATCTTTTCTTCTACTTATATATTGATTTGTTAAACTATCCCTCGATTTTCTAATTATATGTATTTTAGTTTCATTTAATGTTTTTAATACATTTATTTACTTGCATAAATTTTTTTCACATATTTAATATACCTTATAAATTCATTATATATTTCATTTATCTTCGAATTTTTTACGTTTTTTTTTTCTTTACACACCAAAACATTTCTTAAAATCAGGAAACTGAAATTAACTCGAAAAACGAAATCACAATCCTTGGTCACTTATGATGACATTTTTTTGCCACCTCTCAGCAGGGAGCGATTGGGTTTTTGCAACAAATATCAAAGGCCAGGAGTTGGCTCGGGTGACAGATCCAATAGTAGGGAAAGTTTTAGACAATACATTGGTGGAATGCCATGCAACAGAGGCAGCCTTGCTTCTTATCCAAGCGTGGCAACGACGTATATGTTTGCTACTAGAAGACTCGAGGATTCTTCACTCTATTTTGCAATAAACTTTGGTACTGGAAGACTCGAGGATTCTTCACTCTATCAGATGATTGCTTAATTTACATAAACTTTGGTATTGTAATTTTATTAATAGAAAACTCAATTATGAGGCTCACACCGACACTGTATGAACAATTATTAATCTATGGCAGCGACTACTCCACACCACCATTTCCTTTATCTAACACCATTCTATTATCTCACACCACCTTTTCTTTTTCACATCACCATACTTTTTCACACCACCTATATAAATAAAAATCATCAATTTTTCCCCTTACCATTCAAATCGACAACGGTTTCTCCCTCCCCCATTCGAAATCTCTTCCAAATCTCCTCCCTCTTTCTAAAAAACTCTTAAAATCCTCTAAAAGTCAAGTCGAAACCCTTAAACCCAAACTCAATAAATATGCATAACTTAACATAACAGAGAAACTCAAACTCAAAACGAAAAAATGCAAAACAAGGTAACTTTCGACCAATTTAAACCCTCAATTGAGACCATTTTCAACCTCACCAAAATACGAAAGTTGTAGTACTATGAGTTATCTAATAAACACAACTTGAATAATTTGAAAATGTCTTGAAATGAGCAAGTTATGGTCATTAGTCGCGTAAATTTGTCTTGCAATGAAAATGAGATAATGTTTATGACTTTCGACCAACTTATGTAGTTGATTGAGACCGATTCTCAAGTTGATGAAACACAAAAAAGTTGTAGTACTATGAGTTATCCAATAAACAAAACTTGAATCATTTGAAAATGTTTTGAAATGAGCAAGTTATATTCAATTTACTAAAGTTGTAGTAATCTGTCCGAAAAATATTTTGTTTGCAGCTCACAGTGCACTCTGCAAATAGAAATTTTTTCGAACAGATTTGCGCGACTTTAGTAAAATGATCATAATTTGCTAATTTCAAAACATTTTAAGTGATTCAAGTTGTGTTTATTAGATAATTCAGAGTACTACAACTTTTTTGTTTGATCAACTTATGAATTGGTTTCGATCGAGCACATAAGTTGGCCGAAAGTCAGGAACACAATCTCGTTTTTATTTTCGGACAGATTTGTGTGACTTTAGTAAAATGACCATAACTTGCCAATTTCAAAACATTTTCAAGTGATTCAAGTTGTGTTTATTAGATAACTCAGAGTATTATAACTTTTGTTTTTGATCAACTTGATAATCGGTTTCAATCGAGCACATAAGTTGGCCGAAAGTTAGGAACACTATCCCGTTTTCATTGCGAGACAGATTTGTGCGACTTTAGTAAAATGACAATAACTTGCTAATTTCAAAACATTTTCAAGTGATTCAAGTTGTGTTTATTAGATAACTCACAATAGTACAACTTTCATGTTTTAATGATGTTGAAAATCAGTCTCAATTGAGGGTTTAAATTGATCGAAATTTACCCTATTTTGCATTTTTTTTCGTTTTGAATTTAGGTTTATCAGTTATGCATATTTATTGATGGTGTAAAAAAGTCAAATAAAAAAATGCATTGTTGGTGTGAATGAGAGGATACGGTGTTGCGGTGTACTGGCGGCCTTATCTATATATTATCCTCTATGCGCTCACAAAACAAAAAAAAAAAACCATTCTTTATTAGAATTTATTCTATACCTTTTCCTTCACCTCAAAGACCATGTCACCACCAAACCAAATCCCAGCAGAAGGAACAAAAAGAATCAATCAAACAGAGTTGATTAGTTGAAACAGAGAGTTAATTGCCAACCCATTTCTTTCTTTCCTTTCAAAGCGCCATAAAAACCCCATCTTTTTGCACCCCAAACCTTCTCCAATGGCGGCTCCCCTCTTCCTCTCACCTCCATTTCGCTTCAGGTACCTTCTTTTTCGTCTTTCAATAACCCCGATTTCTTTTTTTGCCGGATTTCGTGGGTTTTTATTGGGTTTGGAACACAAATCGAATCTTGATAACTTTGGTTCATAATTGAAGTTGTTACATTAAACCCCAATCTTGAGTTGGGTGGATATGAAGTTCTGTAGGGTTATAAGTTTTATGTGTTTACTTATTGTGGGTTTGATTTGGTTTGTGTTTTAGTGGTCACTGAGGTCGAATTGGCGGCAATGGAAGAGCCGGGGCAGCTAAAGCGAGCAATGATACACGCTACGGCAGGTTCAATTTCTGGCGGGATTTCTCGAACTGTTACGTCGCCTCTTGATGTTATCAAGATCAGATTTCAGGTGGGTTTTATTTCATTTTCCCTTTAATTATCTAATTGAAGTTTGTGAATTTCTATGAAAGTTGCATATTGAATTGCGGTGAAAATTTTCTCAGCTTCACATTACAATTATGTTTATGAATTCGCGAGTTTTCTTTACTAGAAGTATAGTGTTTTTTTTGAGTTGGAGTTGCTCTCATTGTTATTGTTATATCGTGGAACCCCATTGGTGACTGAGACTGAATTATTTATTGTCATTTTCAAAGGAACGTGATTGACCTCTAAATAGTTGATATGAAAAAGATAGATTATTATCGTTTTGTCTTCTTTGTTTGGAAACAATTTCACCATTAAGGGACGTTCTTTTTTTTAATAAGAAGAGAAAACATCAGTCATGATGTTGCAACTTTGAAACTGGCCACAACTACTAGTAACTATTAGGAGTTATTCTGGTGCTACACACCCTAAAGTAGAAAGAGTCTTCATCTTCTTGATCCATTTCATTCTCAGGCCATAGAATAGAAATTAGATGGGGAGGCTCCAACCAAGTTGTTTGGACTCTAGATGGTTGAAGGTGAATTGGTAAGACGTTATCGGTTACTCGTTAGCAACTGGGAAGTGCAAATATCTTTCAAAAGCTTAAAGGTTGGTATTAATGGGACCTACCCTCTCTTCCATCACCGCTTACATGATAAGTCTCAACACTATATCTATCTTTATAGATTTTGCGGAGGACTACTTCGGAATCTGAAAAATATGACATTGTAGCTTGGGAGAGAATTTTCAAACCTGTTCATGAGGCGAAACAGAGAGACACAACATGTCCATACTTGGGAAATCGGTTCCGGCAGTTCGGCACCCAACATCTGCTTTGTGGAGATAAGTGGTGGCAGGTGGCAGCCCGGTATTGGGAGGTTTGTTCTTAAAAGAAGTGAAATCTTCACATGGCTATGTATTGTGGAGAAGCATTTATGAAACATCCATGCACAATATCTCTTACGAGGTAGGAGTGGGCGGGTGAATCTTTGGGAGGCTAGATGGATCTTGGTAGGCCTTTAAAGCGGGACTTTCTCTTGTCTACAACATCTCAGCTGTTAAAACTGGGACTGTTCAGAAAAGGAATAAAAGTTTGGAAAGTCCCTCAGGTTTCCGTTAGACTCCTGCATTTGAAATAGCTTGATGGTGGTGACGAAGAATTGGTTTGGCAAAACAAGTCTGCACCATCCTCAAATGAACCTTTCTGCACTCAGCACCTTATCATCCATGGGCTTAACTTAACACCTTATCATATCATCCATGGGTTTAACACCTTATCATCCATCCAACAGTTCGGAATTTGGATGCTCTAGAGGTTGTGGGATCAGAAAGATCACTCCTCGTACCTGCTAATTCATGTGGACTGCCCTCCATGACAGACTTTAGCATACAACCAGTTTAGAACAGGATGTTTCTAGGTGGACAGCCCACAGAAATGATTGATCCCCTTTTATCGAACTGCTGTGTTGCAACAGCAAATTTGGGGTGGGATTATGGCGGAATTTCACATTCAAAATTGTATCCAATCCTCCAAGGTACTTTAGGTGGTGGGTTCATAATTGGATGGCAGGTGTTCTTAACTCAATGGGAGCTTGGTTGTGGAAAGGGCTTCTCATGCTATTCTCTGGGTGTGGTGCATCTTTTTCCTTCGAGGGGAAAGCCAGTTCCTGTGATTCTATCATTCTTCAAGTCAAATCTCTTTTGTGACGCTGGACTGACTTTGCAAAAATGATCCAAAACATTAAGTTTCAGAGTTACATGTTCTTCTGTAATCTCCAGTTGGTTGTATTTTCTAATCCATGGTTTTTAGAGAGCCTCTAGGTCACCCCTCCCGTTCCCCTTTTAAATCCATTTTTAATAAATCTCATCGACTCATTATTATTATTTAAAAAAAGGCTTGACGGACTCATAATAACTTTTAGCCCCGCACGCTTTCAGCAGTTGAAGCTCATAGAATGACACATTATTCTGCCTTGTGCTGTGTGAGTAACATTTTGTAGTTGAAGATGCTTGAGACAACATGTTATACTGCTTTTGTTGCCAAGAATGTGCAACAAGTTGCATCCAACATGTTGAAATGATGAGTTTCAAGCAAAATTGAAGGTTGATCAAATAGCACACAATTGGACTAGACTTGTAGAAAATACTAGAATATTGTACTCTTTTATTTATTTATTTTAATGAATAAAACCATAGGCTAGCATAAATTAAAAATCAGAGAAAGGATACAACTTCCAAGCCGGGACTGAGAGGGTGCCCAATTACAAAATAAAGATGCTAGCCCAATTAAAGATACACTCATGAAAAGGAACATCAGTGAGCAATCCTAAGTAATTACTCAATTTCACGCTACAGATATGATACTAAGCATCGGAATAGAGATCTCTCCTTAACCCCCTGAAAATCTGCATGTTTCTCTCCTTCCAAATACCCACACAGTTGCATAGAAACTCTCTACCAGAGCCAGGTGCCCTTGACTGAGAAACCACCTCTGTTCCATTCAGAAACCCAAGCAAAAAGTTTGGTAGCTGTGGGGGAGATGGTGTTGGTTTCATTACATATCGAATACCAAAGTTGAGTAGAGAAAGGTCAACAAAGTTGAGTAGAGAAAGGGCAAGAGAAGAAAATGTGCTCAATTGATTCTAGGTGTTGTTAAAAAAAGATGTATCTGTTAGTGATAACCATACCTCTCCTAGCCAAAAGAAATTTTTTTACTCTACGTGGATCCTCCTTATTCCAAAAAATCTTGTGCCCGAATGGAGAAGGAAGAGAGAAATATTGGCTATTGGAAAGAGCTAAGGATTGGAGCTTCAAATGAGAATCACAAACTGAAAAATATGCAGATTTGTCATCTCCCACACCCTTTCAGCTTACAAGCGGCAAGAAATCCATAAGCTTGAGGAGATGAGAAATACTAGCATATCGAACTTGACGGATATTGCTTTTTGTAGAACAAAATTGTTTCAAAAGGACTTCTTTAGTGCAGGTGGTTGAATTCTTCCTACCAAAACCGTAGAGGGGATCTACTTCTGTTAATCTACAAAAGACAATCAAATTATATTAATGACTAAGTAAAGAAAGAGAAGTATAGAGAGGGAGTGATTATAAGTTATACAGAATAAATTAGTGTAGTAAAGCAAAATATACAGTTACAATAGTTTCCTAATTGAACATAAGTTGCCCATATTCAAATTCCTCATCACGCTGACCAAGTCGCCCCCACATCCTTATAAGAATTTTAGTACCCAGATAAATCTGCTCCCATGATCTCTCTCTCACTTGAAAAATGATGTGCCCCACAGCCCCCCCTCCCCAATTCTCTTCTATATTATATACATGTGTCTTGTTGTCCATATTTAGCAATGATTACATTTTATTATTTCTTTTCTGCATGTATCCACAGGTTCAACTAGAGCCGACCACTTCATGTGCTTTACTTCGCAGAGCTTTGTATGAATCATCAAAATATACAGGGATGGCGCAAGCAACAAAAGATATATTTAGAGAGGAAGGTTTGCCTGTAAGGATTACTGCTTTACGCAAGACTCCACAGATTAGCTGCTTCTTATTTTGTAATCCATGTTAGGTATTGTTTTTTCTCACGGCTATGTTCTTGTTGAGTAGCTGTCTGGTTGTCTCTAAAGAGATCCATTCAATTAGATGTCAAATGCATTCGCTTCTCCATAAGTGATACTTGGGATTTTCATTAGACGTTGAAATGCAACTTTATCATTTCTAAACTTCACACCAGAGCACACCATTTATGTGCTTTATGCCTTCTAACTGGAGTTGTCTGTTTTCATATACCTCCCTCAAAATGAGTCATCCAACCTCAACTTTATTTTAGAACTTGTTTTCTGTTTCAAAACTCAAGGTTTGTTTCCTCAGGGTTTTTGGCGAGGCAACATTCCAGCACTACTCATGGTCATGCCTTACACTGCCATACAATTTACAGTGTTACACAAAATGAAGTCCTATGCATCAGGTTCATCCAAGTCAGGTACTCATTTGGATAACGTCATAATAGTTTTTGAGCATTGGACTCCGTACTAAGCTGTAATGGATATGAACATAGCGACCCCTTGGACATCAATACATATTTGGAAGTGAGTAGTCTTCCTCATCTAGGGATCACATTGTGATGGGTTTTTGTGGATACACGTTGCTCTTCGGGTTGTTCTTTGAAAGGGTGTCCACTTTCAAGATTTCGTTTTACTTTGGAACACTGTTATTGTAGCTGTGGTTGGGCCTTGGAGGACTTCGGGTTTTGTAAATAGTCCTTTTATTAAATAAATTAATGAATATTTCTCAAAATAAGATTAACAAATCAGGGTGCAGTTCCATGAAAAGGTAAAAGTAAAGGGGAAGTTCTTTTTCTGATCATCGTCTTTCATCATCATCATCAAAGCCCATTCCCGAGATTTTCGGGGTCGGCTACATGGATTTTGGTTCTCCAAGTAATGCAATCTTCCCACATCCTCGCCTAATCCAAGCTCAATGATATCTTCATTCACCGCCTTCATCCAAATTTTCAACGGTCGTCCCCTCCGCCTACACCTTCCATTAAATTGCCAATCTAGACATAATAAATTCTTTTTCTGATCATCGTCTTTACGATAATAAATTTTTGAAGGGGCACAAAGGGCTGGTTCAGTTTCACACCGTCTCTTTTCCTATAATGTCCTTATGTAATGCCGCTATTCAGTTTTATCTGTTATTGTAGATTACATTGCTACTAAGAAGAGTATGTTTGCAATTATTTTATTTTAAAAAAAAGAACGAAAAATGGTCTGTGTTTTATTAAATGTTTTCAACCAACTCCTCTCTTAGCCGTTTGCAACATTGTTCTTCAGTCGCCTATATATATCAATTTCTCAGTTGTTCCTTCACTTGGAATGTATTTGGATTTGCGAAGTTGGAGAGTTTGGAGAAATGGAGGATAATATTTCTCATATCATTCTTCTTCTACAATTAGATGATTGAGATTTTATGTTTTGTGTATCGTTCAAGTTGTAGTTATGTTAGGGTAATCCATAGTCACATCTCAAAATCCGTTAACTAGGGTTATACTACTATTAACTATTTACAACAAGAATGGGCTCAACTTGGTGCCATGAGTTCTAATATTTCACGAAATTTCATAGGTAGAAGGAGAAAGTTATACAGTGTCTAAAACTTGTATTTATTTTCTATAAGAATCTAATTATCATGTTGTTATGCAGAGGATCACATTCATATAAGTCCGTATTTGTCTTACGTAAGTGGAGCATTAGCGGGATGTGCTGCAACTGTTGGATCATATCCATTTGATCTCCTGCGAACCATATTAGCATCACAGGGTGAGCCAAAGGTATGCTTTTTCCAAATATGTAAATGACCTTATATTCCTTGGGCCGTTGCTCAGCCTAATGCGAACCCCCAAAACTATTCCTTCAATTTTAGTACACCCCTGTGTGTGTGCAAACGTGCATGCATGACTGCATAATCTCGTAAATGATTGGTTGTGTGGTCTGTGTTATAAAATTGGCGATTAATAATACTCGGTTATCGGCAGTGTAGTTAAGGCGTTGAGGCGGCGGGGAGGCGGGCGAGCTTGAAAACGCCTCAGAGGCGAGGCGGTAGGTGAGGCGGACGCCTCGCTTCACTGAGGCGGTCTTTAACATTTTTTATTATAATAAATTGAAACACATTTAGATAAGTAATATTCATCATCATTTTGATAACTTGCATATGCCAATATGTACAAAGAGTCAATACAACTATTTAGAATTGAAATTGAAACATAATAAAGTTGCATAGCATAGCGAAAAGATGCACTACATAAGTGTACTTAACTTGCCTATCCACTAAATCATTAAAAAGGAAACAAACAAGAAAAACATCTAAGCATAATGTAAACTAGTTCATCAACTTCTCATTGGTTTAACTTTGGAAATTTGAAACAGTGTTTGGAAAATTAATGGTTGAATTTGAAACAGTGTTTGGAAAATTGCAATTTGGTGAGGCATCGCCTAGCAGGTCTCATTGGTTTAACTTTGGAAATTTGCACCAAATTTCAATCCATATGCTAAAATATTACGATCCATACACTGAAATATTACTTATTATTGTTTATTGTGAAAAAAAAAACGCAGCAGAACAGATCATATAAAAAAAAAACAGATCATTAAAACAAGGAGTAGAACATATGATATAAAAAAGGAGTAGAACAAATCATATAAAAAAAGGCAATAGAACAGATCATATAAAAAAAACACAGGAAGGAGAGGGAAGAAGAAGAGGAAGGATGAGGAAAAATAAGAGAGGAAACATCCTGATATGAAAGAGGCAACACCTAATTTGAAGGAGAGGAACCTGATTAGAAGGAGAACACACACAGCAACAACTATAGCCCCCAAGGAGTCGTTCTCTTGTCTAAAACTCTAAATACCCCCCTTTTAACCTTAAAAGACATGTGGGCTGCAATAGACTTTTGGTTTTTAAGCTGTAAATGGGCTGAGGCGGCCCGAGGCGGACGCCTCACTTCACCGCTCCGCCTTGCATCATTTTGAGGTGTCTCTTTGCCAAAACGCCTCGAGGCACGCCTCAGGTGCGCCTAGGCGTCCGCCTTAACAACACTGGTTATCGGGTATGGGCCGATACGATTTCACTATTTTTCATTTGGGCTTATCGTTCTGGGAGAAATCTGTGATTCAGCGAAAAATCAGCCTGTCCAATTCATAAAAAAATCAGTTTATAAAGAAAAAATCGCTCTGCCTTCTTTCTATTGCGAACCCAGAACCCTTGCGCACCCATAACGAAGTGAGAAGAAGAGGAGAACAGAGAGGAGAGAGAAGAAGAGAGAATAAGGACGAAGAAAGAGAGATCGGATCAGATCTCTGACCTGCGTCTTGCTGCTGTTATTCTTGCTGCGTCTTTCTGTGCTGATGCTGCTTTAGCCTTCAGGTGAGATGCCTTCCGTTATTCCTCATTACTCTCTAACATATCTTCTAGTTACTTCATCAATGTCTTTTCTTCTTCCTCCTCCTGTTCAGCCGAAGCAAATCTCTTCTAGTTCATCCTTCCTGTTCAGTTAAAAGATGCTGTTCCCAATTCCCATTTGTTTCCTTTGTTTTGTGTTGTTTCTCCATCTCACATCGACTAAAATACAGTCATTTGACTTTGTTTTGACTCTTTCTTTTGTAACTGGTACAAAGTCCTATTCAGTAATGTAAAGTAAACACCATACAGATATAATTACAATGTCAATTTTTATTCAGTAAAATATATAGAACCATACAATTATAAAAATACTACTATCTTTTGCAAGCCCCAAGTGGATCTTGCGGATCTTATGAATTAATTATTTGGTGTGTGGTTGCAATCCTTTCATTTAATAAATTATATATACAAAGCTCTTTGATTTATTATTTATTTTTGTAATCTATTATAGATATGTCATGGCGAGGTTTCATTTAATGTATATTAGAAAAAATAGACTATTAAATCTGATTAATCCCGAATAATGCAATTGTCAAGAAACTTAAAAAAAAAAAAAATTGGATTGATCAAGCCACTGTCTTCTCATTACAGAAACTTAGAAACACACTAGTCTAAAGTCGTTTTCTCTTGTATTTAATTTATAGTTTTAGACATGGTTTTCTATCAATATGTGTTTTTAGGTAGTTTGGTTGAATTTAAAGTTTCTAAGTTTATTTTTGTGTTCTGATTAGGTCCTAATTGATTTTGAGAACTTGAATCACCAAATTATTATTATTATTATTATTATTATTATTATTATTAATAATAATTTATTATTATTATTGTTGTTGTTGTTGTTGTTATTATTATTATTATTTTTTTTTGTTATTTGCTTCTTTCTTATGGTCGAGGAATTAAGAGATTACTTCATCTTCCTCATGGAATTGAGGTTTTCTTTTACTACAGCTTGAATATTTATTTATTTTGGTTGGCTGTTCATGTGACCTCATTGCTAGTAAAAATACAGTTTTAAGAATTGTGATCGCAAAGCACTTTATTTATTTGGGGGTTACGGTGGAGATAGCATGCAGACTTTTTTTTCTCATTGGTTAGTTGGTTTTCAATTAAATGCTTCTTCCTTTGAGTAAAAGTACTTTAAATGGATCCCACTATAAAGTTCTCTCCTTCTCAGCAATGGATCAATAATTCAATACTAACTGCTGGATTTCAACCCGTAACAAGAATAGTAGCCTCCACAAACTATACAGGCGTATGTTGGTTTGTTATTCAACTGACATATATATATATATATATATACCATAGAGCACTTGTAATCAAGACTGAAGTAGATACATTCAAGTAAAACCAGTGGCATGAATTGACCACATGTATGGAGGCCACTTTTCTCCACAATCCCCCTTTCCCCGCTTTACATTTTACTAGTTCTTACAGCGAAGTATACACTGTTAAAAAGGTTTAATTGGGCAGTGAGGTGGTCCCCCTTATTGAGGCGCGAGGTGCAAGTTTTTTTTAAAACTACAGTTGATAAAATGCTAAAATTGTAAAAAAATAAAATCAGAGAATAACATAAATCTCTTGACTCTTCAATAAAGACACTCAAAGTTGTTCAACGACTGTTTTTATTAAATGTTAGTGACAAACATATGAAAGAACATATAAGTTCAAAACTTCAAATGTTGATAGACAGCCAATCAAAGTTTGTTTTCAATTTCTGGTACATTATTTATTTAACTTTAACACTTGATGAAATTGAGGCTCAAGCGTCACAGGGCCTCTGTGCTTATCCCTCAACTAAGCGAGGTGTAAACCTGATTGGCACTGCATGAGGCTTCATTTTTAAAAATCATGCAAGTATATTACTAGTTTACTACAAGCCTTTCTTTCAATTTTCTCTAGTTTTGTGCCAATGAGTTGCTTATTATGAACACTTACATGGCTGCTTGGCAGAATGTGAGAGGGGTCGGTACGGGGAGGGAGGTTAATGTTTAGATGGCTTGAAAACTTTAACGCATTATGCTAGGAAATCAAACTTCATCATACTTGCATGACATGGTTCTCCTGAAGTCCAAAGTGATACTGGAATCACCATGAGTGTGTTCGGGGCTATTGTGTCAAGTGTTCTACAATTGGGTTAAGTTTGTTAAGAGCTATTGATACTGGTAGGACTTTCACAAATCAACATCCTTGTTAGCTCATCAAAAGTGAATGCTTTTCCTTCATGAATGTGTACCGGTTCCGTTTGTATTGTATAAATATACTCTTGACCTGATATGTACAATTTGTTTCCACTGCTAGGTGAAATTATTAAACAAGGAATTCCTACCTGCACAGACAGCTTACATGGTTATGTTGATTAGGCACTCACTTAGTTTGTTTACTGTTTTCAGGTTTATTCCACCATGAGATCTGCATTCATTGATATAGTCAAAACACGTGGCGTTCCAGGATTATATGCTGGGTTGACGCCTACACTAGTTGAGATCATTCCTTATGCTGGATTGCAATTTGGGACCTATGACACATTTAAGCGTTGGGCCATGGTATTGCTCTATTCTCTCTCCTTTTTTTTTCCTGCTTGTTGAAGATTCTCAATTTATGAGATAACTATGCCTTATTACTAGTGCACATTCCACGCGAAGGAGAAGAAGCTCCATGGGTAGAGAAAGGCACTTCGTAGAAGTTAGAACCGTCTTGTCTTTTGAGGTTGAGATGGACTGTATATTCATCCTGTTTGACTGATGAGTTCTTACGGTGTTTTTAAAAAATATTTGTCTTTCTTGAAGTACCTCAACTCTATCCGATTGGAGGATGTCCAAAGTTCCAAAAGTTTGTGTATTACCTTTAAGGATGGGTTACCAACCTGACGGGTACATTTCTGTCTGGATCAAGGAATGAGATTTCACGAAATTTCGGCAAAAAATTCGTGTTTTACGAAAAGAAAAAGGGTAAAAGAAAAAAATTACATTTTAAGGGTTTTTTTAAAACAATTTTGAGGGTTTTTTTTTTTTTTTGTAAAAATTCAAACACCAGCTACCAAAAGTTACTTTTTTTTCGAAAATTGTGGTTTTTAAAAAAAAATTTAGTTTTTTTTTAAATTATCATTTCTTCTAATTATTTATTGATTTTTGAAACCACCCCCATGATTTTCTAATTATCATTTATTCTACTTATATATTGATTTTAAAACCACCTCTGATTTTCTAATTATGTATTAATATCATTTCTTGGTATTTAGGCTTCATTTAATGTGTTTAATAAATTTATTTACTTGCATTTTTTTTTACATATACCCTCGAAATTCATTATATATATTCATGTATCCTCGAAAAATGAAATCACAATCCTTGGTCTGGATCATCTTGGACCTTTGCACCATAGATGGCCTGAAAATTGTGATGTGTTGCTTATTGTCATAGTGATTTTCATTACCATACTACACTGTACACCATAAGAAAACTTTTTTAATTTCTTAAAGTGCAATTTATTCATCTTAGACAAGTCATTCGCATATGTGTATGTTGATTGTTACATATGTTGTGAAGTTTAAGGGAAAAGCAATAGAATCTTTAGATACATTTGCCGGTCTTATTTAGAACTTTAAAACGCCAAGACAGCTTGTGGCAACAGACTCCCTCCCATGATGTGAGATCATATTTATGAGATGGAAGTCCCTCATAGGCGCCTCTAATCGAGAGGCCACAATCGAGCACCAAAAGATGTACTTTAGAATATTAGCAAGTGTTCTAGACTTCTAGTATAATCCTAAAGCTAAAGCTAAGATAAGCCCTAAAATAAAATATAAATAAATAACTTAAATTTTTATTCAATCAAAAGCCAACTACAACTTTAATCTCATGCCATATTTATAAAGCTTTTAGCTTCTTTGTCAAACAATTTAACCCTAAACCTAATTATGGCCAATGGAACTAATCCTCTCTATCGACACTTGTACCCAACCCAATTATTAACAAATTACTAACATATTGATTATTATCCAATTACCCAATTACATCATTCTCTCGGGTTGAAGAAGCCTGTCCTCGAGTTTGAAGTCAAAGAAGTCAAACGAGCACAAACAATCAGTTACGGAACACAAGGCAAAGTGCACGAGAAGAAGTCGACCTCAAACTTTTCCTTAGTAGTTTGCTTGTAGTATGAATAATTTAAATTTGGCCACCAAAGATGAAGTCCAACTTGAATGATTGGTTCTTGGGATATCCACTTCATGATTTGAATATTGTGCATAAACTTTTTTCAAAATTAGCCATAACATTGTTCCAAATTGGATCATATACACTGTCCTGCGAAGGTATATAGCCTGTCCTGTGGTGGCGAATAGACCGAATATCAAAATCAGAATATTGAGAAGTCTCTGACAGTACATGGTAGTTCTTGTGGCTATGAATAACAACAGAATCACTTAAGTCAGAATGTGATGGTGGTGCTAACTGATTCTGAGGGGGCAAATAGCACCACGAAATTAAAGTTTCTTCCCTATATGACCCGATTTAGTAAGTCTAGGCAGCCAGGGCTACCAACCCTTTTTGGCCAGAGTTTGGCTCTTTAAAACACAACCACAAACATCATTTATAGAAGGGGTAGAAGAGCAAACCACAAACATCATTTATAGAAGAGCCTCAACCCTGGCCAAAAAATGGCTGGTAGCCCTAGCTGCCTAGAATTATTGGACCTGGTTTGATGAACTCTGCCATTGTTGGAGGATGACAAGCAACTATGCGACTTTGTGGGTATGCGGTACTGCATCGAACACACAAAGGCTTTTCTCGACCAGGACGAAGACGATAATCTGTTACGATCCTTGTTATGGACCTTCCCCTCCTGGACAGCTCGGGCTTTTGGGAGAGTTGGTTGGTTCATAACAATTGGTATCAAAGCCAAACCCCACATCCAAGGTTCGAATCCCGGCAGGGGCGACCTATAGGCTGGATTAAAATAATTTAGCATTATGTATGGGCATAGTGCTAAGTTGTTGAATACTGGTAGCTGAGAGAAGGCTCACTGGGCCAGTGTCCCTGGATAGCTCGGGCTTTTGGGAGAGTTGGTTGGTTCATAACATAATCATAGGTTGGTGGAGGTGTAGCTTGGTTGTTTTGTTGACTGCTCTGTTCAAGTGGCCAATTTGGAGAGGTCGATAGTCAGGTGGGCAGGGCTGTTGCGACGAAAGATGGCGATGATAGGTCGTAGCTTGACATTGACGTGGGTTCAAACTAGATAAGTCTTCTTCCTCACCTCTCTTCCCCTTCTACTTTGGGTTTGTGGGGATTTTGGTTTTTCAACAAATGCTTTTTATTGATTTTCTCATTTTCGAACAAAAACAAAGGTACAACTTCTGGGTTCGTTGAACCCAATCGTTGGGGCGGATTCTACCAACGGAATTGGTGCGTTTCATTAAACTAATGCATCATTGTTAGGTTGTGGGGATTGAATAAATTGTGGATGGAGTTGTGGAGGTTGTGGGTTTGTATAAAAAAAATTATGGACTGTGGTGAGGGTTGTAGGATTGAGATTGAGGGCAACAGTGGTATGGAATAACACCATTATGTGGAGAAACCCATGCATAGGGTCTTTATGACCCCAAAAGGGACACCAAAATTGGGAAAGAAAATCTACAAAACACCCAAAGGGCTGGTCGATCACCCCAAAGCCACCATGAGACAGTGCGAGTGGCAACTAGCTATGCACACCTTTTTCAACCTCTCTTTGCTCTTGCTGCCTCTTCAGTTTTTCTGCCTCAAGTACCTTCATGATCAAGAGCACCTCAATAAGATTTCCATTAAATCTCTTGAATCAAATCAAACTAGAATCGTTTAGGTTCATATACCAAATAGTGTAATCTAACAAAAAATTAAAGCTAAGATAAACCCTAAAATAAAAGATAAACAAATAACTTAAAATTTTCATTCAATCAAAAGCCAACTACAGCTTCAATCTCATACCTTATTTGTAGAGCTTTTAGCTTCTCTAGCAAGCAACCTAACCCTAAACCTCATATGGCTAATGCCTTAATCTTCCCGATGGGCTTTAGTGTGCCCAACCCAATCATTAACAAATAATTAACATATTTATTATTATCCAATTACATCACGTTCACTTAGTGAGTATTAGCCTAATAGCCTTGAAAGGCATTTCTTCTTCCACGTGGGTTTTCATATCTTTTAGTAATCCCATCCTATATTTAGATTTGGCCGACGCCCCAATGGGATCCTTAGATACACTTAGAAGGGAGAGGAGAGGTGCCACAACCGAGATGCAGTCTTGAACAACATTCAAACCTTAAAAGAATGGTCTTGAGGACATTGATTTCCCTAGATTTCCAATCACAGAAGAGAATGGTCTCGTCTGAGTACTGTAGGATGGGAATTGGAATACTGTTATGAGATGCTCTAAACCCCCTGATGAGATTATGTTTGCTCCAGATCCTTTAAAAACCTTGTTCACCTTTCACACATACCAAAAAAATAAAACAAAAAAGGACTTCATTATATCTGCAGGCATGGAATAGGTTCAGAACTTCAAGCACAAGCTGGTCAGACAATAAAGTCTCAAGCTTCCAGCTCTTTCTTTGTGGATTGGCAGCTGGTACGTGTGCTAAAGCTATCTGTCACCCACTCGATGTGGTCAAGAAGAGGTTCCAGGTAAAATCTCCATTTTTTTTCATAGTTTTCCAAGGGTTGTTTGGTCTCTCTGAAAGATGTTTCATTTCATGTTTGTTAAACACAATTTTCTGAAGCATGTAAAGAAAGCACAGAGCATTGAATACTAAATAGTAAATACTTCATCATTTTTTGTTCTTTAGCTGCCAGTTTTGTCAACTAATCACGGGCCTTTCCAAATATAACACAAGGGGGTAAAAATCCATTGTAGATGATTACAAATCATCAAATTTTGCATGACAGGTTTCTTGGGAAGGGATATCCACTGATTTCCTGCTGTTTTGACGTCAGTACGTCACTACTGCAGTGTTTCATCTTCATCACTTCTGTACCTTGCTGAATGGTTAGTCTTGTTTATTCATTGGGGATTTGATGCAGCATGCTAGTCTGTGAGAAGCTGCTGGGAGAGAGCGTGAGTTTAACATGTTGTCAATATTTGAAAATATATAGGGAATTAGGGATATAAAGATTAAATATCACTAACGTCTTGCTGTCATTAATAATTTCTCACCATAACATCAGTTACCGCTAGTGGTACTGTTCCCTTGATTTGTCAGCTCTTTCAGACTTTCTGAATGCAAAATAACTAATTGCTTTGTGAATTTCGTAACCAATATCTAATTCTTCTTATGTCTGTAGATTGAAGGATTACAAAGACATCCAAAGTATGGAGCTCGAGTTGAGCACCATGCTTATGCAGGCATGTATGATGCCTTAAGGAGGATTTTGAAGGCAGAAGGTTGGGCTGGTATATACAAGGGGATTGTCCCATCAGTAATCAAAGCTGCACCGGCTGGTGCCGTCACTTTTGTGACATATGAATACACTTCATATTGGTTGGAGTCGCTAATGTCTTAAAACTAACCTGGTTCCGTCTCCATCATCCCATTCTTTTTCTTGTAAGATTCAGAGTTATAAAATAACAAATATGTATAGGTTCACCATTCAGTATCTAGTATAGTTCATGTAACATAGTTTTTACAATTCTCATGAGGGAAAAGATTTCTGAGGAAGAACAAAGTCAGTTATTGATTCGTCTTGCTTGTGTTATTGCTTGTATTACTTGTTGTCAATAAAAGTCAGCAGAAGCTTACAAACCATTCATAACTGAAACTTCAGAGGCAAATTTTCTTCACTTTGATAATGACATGGTAGTGGGGTCGTCACTATTACCACCACCATAACACCACCACCACCACACTACGACCACTAGTACTACTAGCATAACACAACTACCACTGCCCACGATCACCACGGCCGCCGCTGCTTTTACTATAGCAAACCTACCACTAGTACCACCACTACCATCACCACCAATAACATCGTCACTATCACACTACCATAACACAATTATCACTACCACCATAACACAACTACCACCGCCACGTTGTCCCCCTCACGATCCTCCCCTTTGCGATCAAAGTCTACCCAATTGTTATCGCACAAAACAAATATTTGATCATTTTATTTCCATGACACAACCAAACAACACGAAAAGTTTTAGGAAAACTAAAAATCCTTGAATTTTTTTTTTCAATTTTTTTTTTTCCTTGAATATTTTTTTTTCGTGAAACAAACAAAGCCTTCGAGATGTGTTTCGGTCTCACAATGCAATGCCTCGCGGATAACTGTATGCCCTTCGTATGCAACAAACTTGAGTGATTTCTCTTAATTAATAGTGACTTTTTGTGACATCTTTCTTCAAGATCTTATTGCTCTAATACCAAAAATTGATAAATTCAATGGAAGCTGAAACTTGATAGATAAAGTTTTTCAGTGTGATGATAATTATCTTTTCTAACCTCTTTAAGAAAAACAAAGCAAAACCTGTTAAAACTCTATTGGTCTCCCACTCTTACTCTTACCTGGGCTTATAATTAGATTGGCTCATTATACAAATAAATAAAATAAAAGATAACAATCTAACATTCGGGTGGTCTCAAGAGAGTGTTTATTAAAAGATGAGAGCATCCAGAGTAAACTGTTACCAAAATTTGAGAATTATTGTTATAGAATCCTTGACTAGCAGCTGGCTCAAGGGCCAGGGTGCCATTGGAAAGAGAGAACACCTCTCCCACCTAATATGTATGTTCAAGCCTGCCCGTCTGAAATTTACCTGAATCTTCTGCTTGATTGATGAAAATGATTTTCATTTCCAGGTAAATCCATATACGGGATTGCAGCGATGAGTATCAGTGAAACATACCAACCCGTTACACGAACCCGAGAGTCAAATTGGGATTTGATAAGAATCCCATTGTCAAAACCATCATCTATATCATGCTGTAGGAAGTAAATGCCATTCTCTTAAAATATTGGTAAGCATAAAATAAAAGATCAGGTCATCGTTCTTGGATTGGATTGATGCCATATATCTCTTCCTCTACATTTACATCCACTGCAGTCACTGATATCAATATGATCATCAGCATGTAATGAAGTTAAAGGAGTCGAGTAATAATAAAAAGTATCTTTTAGACTTCAGGGTAGACAAAATGAAAGTCCCTCAACTAGCTCTACCCAAATAAGAGGGGCGCTATAATGCAAGAACCATAACGCACACACCAGATCGAAGAGAAACTAGTCACACAGGAATACAATATATCATGAACCATACATTCAATATATTCTACTCAGTCGCATCTTTTGCTCCAGAAAATTTTCTGATAACTCATAACGGCATGAATGCGTATAACTCACAAAAATAAACCTCATTTAATGACACTACGAAGCATCTGTATTTTTCATGGTAATCCCACAATTACATTGGAGCACACAAGATTCTTCGCACAAAATTTTCTAGCAACAAAATTTCTTCAAGCACCCTTGTTTGTTTTCTCCTCCATGAGGGCAGGAAGCTGGAAGCTTTAAGAGTCTTCATTTTTTCGGCTCAATGCTGTTACTACCTTCAGGTGGAAGTGACACAAATAGCAAGATCTTCTGTACTTGTGTTGCATCAATTCGGAATCTTTGAGAAATCTGCTGGGCATCCATAGAACCATTGTGGTCTTCAGACTTTCCTTGATGCAGAAGAAGGATCTGGCGTAGCTGAGACACATTCAGGGTTCCTGCAGGAACTGGCCTCTCCTCATTGTAACTGGTATCTGATTTTGTATTTCGCAGCTTTGGCATTGGTCGATTATATTTTTCCACGACAAAAGCCTGCATGATAAAAACCCAAATGAATGTCCTAGTCGTTTGAAATTTTGGATAAGACTGCCAAACTGTAATTTGATGTTTGTTTTCATGAAGCCATGGAAATATTAAGCGAAGCACATGCAGTAGAATTGGAACTCGTGATTACAGGAGTATGACACGTTCCTCTAAATCCTTTTCTACTACGAAATACTTATCATTATCATGAAAAAGTAAGTAAAAAGAAGACGAGAATAAGAAAGATATGTGGTGTTACTATTCGTCTTTGTGGGAACTCAAGGTTTGAATGGCAGCCCAATGAACCGATAACAAATGAACAACCATGAATGTGAGCCCAATGAACCGATAACAAATGAACAACCATGAATGTGATTGCATTCATTCATTCACAGAAATTTACCTGTTTGCATTTCTTTTCTAAACGTCACATGAGCCAATTATTTATTTACTTACTTATTATTACTTTCATATTTGCACAAATAATAAAACTACAACAATTATTGCAAAGTTGAAGCTTAAAAGTATGACGTATAGACTAGTAAGATAGGAAGAATCTGAATGCATGGCGTCGAGAACATCTTTCTTTTTTTCTTTTTCATTTTTTTAAGAATTACAGTATAATGTTGTCCATTTCTACAATTAGAAAGATAAGTAGCAGATATGAGACCCCAGATAAGAGTCAATGGCCTCCAAGTGAATCCCCTCATTGCAGTGATCAAGTGAAGGGAGGTCCATCAGCCGTTTCAGCTATGAGAGATGTGCTAGCAGCGTGAAGCTGGGATGTCGGTCTCACCATATTTGGGTGAAGCTAGGTGAATTGTTACTTCCTTACCCAAGGTGTGACCATGTGTGTTTTCGGGTTGGGGTTGGTTAGCTAGATTCATGAGGAGGTATCCTTACACCCTCAATAGAAGGGCAATCAGAGTCTTAAGCCTGGTCTCAAAGACTCAACCAGACCGTCTTCTCTCTGAGCCCCTCCTTCGCCTCTTTCTGAAACCAACTTTACTCAAAATAGCATTTTTCTCATATCCACAATTTTGTTTGGAAAATTCTCAGGACATAACCTAACTCTAATACAGGATGTGGAAGCATTTGACACACAATCACACTTCGCGTGGTATGGGATATTGTTTTATTTACAAACTCGTTAAAATACTCAATCAGAGTTCCCTAACATAATTAGTTTCAAAAAAAAATACAATGATCGTTTGGGGGTCAAATAAAAGATGGGCCTTTTCAGTATTGCAAGAAAGGATGTTGAATGCAATCGTTTGGGGGTCAAAATATAATAACTTTGAGATTGATTCACCCCCCTCCCTCTCTCTTTTCTTTTAAAGCACAATGGCATGTTTGTAAGAATTTTGTAAGTTCCCATATCGCCCTCATTATTTGTTGGTACTAGCTAGGGTTTTGTGGATACTTACCATGCTGAACTTGAACCTATAATTTTAATGCTAGAGGGATGCTTTTAGAACGAGGAAGGTCAACCATATATTAGTTAGTATCCCTTTGTTATAGGGTGCTTATTTATGCTATGCATTTATCCTTTTGTTTATCGTATTAGACTATTTATTCATCATCATCATCAAAGCCCATTCCCGATATTTTCGGGGTCGGCTACATGAATTTTGGTTCTCCAAGCAATGCGGTCTTCCCGCATATCCTCGCCTAATCCAAGCTCAATGATTTTTCATTCACCGCCTTCATCCAAGTTTTCAACAGTCGTCCCCTCCGTCTACACCCTCCATTAACTTGCCAATCTAGACTATTAATTATGGATTCCAAAAACTAATTATTTATTTATTTATGGTGAAAGGTCAAACATATATTAGTTATTGGCCCAAACTAGGTGAGTTGAAAGTACAAATATTTTACTTTCATCATAAATCAACAAAGAGATTTTAGGTTTGTGTGGTTAGTTCCTCCTGTCGACCCAATAACTTGATCAAAGCACCTAATATTATTCAAAAATAATGAAAATGGAAATTCAAATGATTGCATCATCTATCATGGAAAAGAAAAGATCCGATTACAAGTTGGAAAAACAACTATTCTTAGTAGACATTAGATGGAGAATCATAAGCTAGTATAAACTCACCTCACCCATTTCAAGTTTGCCTCCAGGTTTTGATTTAATTCTGCCTACCATCTGACTAAGCATGGCATCAAACCCTGGGTCTCGCTCTTCAAGAACATTTTCAGAGTTGCTCTGTGAAATTCCATCTGGAAAACAAAAAGAAAGAAACCACCCTTGATCACATCAATGGCTTTCTTTCTCCAAGGTTGATTCATTGACTCTTCAATATTTTTGAGCTTATCCTGTCTAAATCAGAAATTAAGAACAGATCTTTAATGTTGTACCCTCATAAGTAGTAGATCATCCCACAAGTCACCAAAAAACACAACACAATATTTAACGTCGAATTAGAGATTGGTTTAGTTGAAGAGATGGGAATGCTCATTGAAGATTCAAGCTTCACTGTGAAGATAAAAGGTTGGCAATCCACATTACTGTTGCGAAATAGTCATATCTTGCAAACCGTAACTCGGAACGACGTGCATAATATCAAAGCAGCGGCATACTGTTTACTATTGTCTTGTGGATTGGGTGATTAATTTATCGAAACACTGAATCAAAACTACAATCTATCAATCCAATTAGAGAACTCTCACAATACTCGTCCACACTTAATGAGCTCTTCAAGTCAATGCCTACACGATTATCCTTCCAACCATATATTCATCTCATCTACAAATGGTTGCACAACACTCACAACATCGATATCCTCTACTCGGTCAACTTAACCACAAGGTCCACAACTTCCTTTGAGGATTGTGAATGACGTGTATGTTCTTTCAGAAGAAAGTACAAGCCATCACACGACACTCGACTGAAGTTTCCATAAACATCCACGACAAGCAATTGACTTTACCATAAATTTCAAAGGGGTTCTACTTTTTGAGAGACACGAAAAGTTTATCCATAAGATGGAATAAAGAAAGAAAGGCTCCCAGGCCCCGACACAACAAGGTGGTATTGAATTTAACTCTTAGAAACAAACTCCCTTAAAGAAGAAATGCCTGAACAATGTAGGGGTGACAATAAATGACCTGTCACGGCCGGCTAGTTAGCGGGTTTGGGTTTGGGTTTGGGTTTGGGAAAATATGACACGATTGCTAATCGTGTTGTGTCAACCCGACCTATGAAATTAGTGGGCCATGTTTGGGTTTGGTAACAAAATACGAAACGCTACACAACTAATAGTCACGGTTGACCTGCCTAACCCACAAAGCCGTTGTTATAATCATTTATTATTATTTTTATCCTAAATTTCTCTATAAATTCAAAGTTATTTAATTAATTATTAATTAATGATCTATTAAATATGGTATATATAACCATTAGACATCTTATAACAAATTATGTATGTCAAAATTAACTAATACGGGTCAGATGGGTCAAATGAGTCAAAATGGGTTGATGACCCATTATGACACGATAAACTAACCATGTCATAATGGTCGTATCAGGTTGGCCGTCTAAGGGCGGGTTGTGTTTGGATTTTAGTTTTTTGATATGTTTAGTAAATTGGTCAGGTTTGGGTTTGACATGACACGACCCATTGCCACCCATAAAACATTGTCAAGAAGCTGATCCCAAGTTGAGGACGTGTCACGATTCATTCGTGACACAACATGACCCATTGTCACCCCTAAAACATTGTCAAGAAGCTAATCCCAAGTTGAGGACGTGTCCTCACAATATCTGTCAATTTCTTGTCAAATGACCCACATAATAAATATGAAAATACTAGGAAACTAGGTTTTTGCAACCAAGTTTTGCAACCAGGGTGACGTGGCGTGATCTTGATAAAATCTCCAAAGTGTTTATGTGTATCGAGGTTGTAAAAACCTATGCCACATCACTCAATAAAAGATAGATAAGAAACCAATGAACTTTTATTCTTCCTCTATGATGGGATTCTACTAATTGTTGATTCTCAATGAATACCCAAGGAATTAACAGGAGCTATTTATCTAAAAGACCAAATTTTACGATTGATATACCCTAACTTAGTTAAACAGAAAAAAAAAAAAAAAAAAGTTTTCATATTTTGTAGGCAACCAACCCTAGATCTCCAATCCAAACACAGAGAATTTGGCCAACAGCCAATAAATTCTTAAACTTTTTCCTCATTGATAGGAAACATTACCCTAAAACACCTAATATTTCCCCAACTAAACCGCAATTGGGCAATTGGCTTAGAACACAAACATGAGGAAAATCTTACAAAGCCCTTGGTATTAAAATGCAAAAATGACAAAACCTGGAAATCCCAAAATTCGCACCGCAACCAAACTCCAACTCAATATACGCTAGTGCATTCTTGAGGTTAGCCCATTTTGGAAATTTTCTAGCATTCTTCAGAGCTCAAATTTACTATACCCCTTTAGCCCACATCTCCGATAAACTAACTCAACAGTCAACACTACAAAAAATGTAAAACACTACCTTACAAAACCCCATTTCTTGAAATTGACTAATTAACAAAAATTTCATCCAACAAACAAAACAATCTTACAATGTCTATTGCAACATCACAATTCAAACCCATAGACCATATTTTCAATAAATTCGGATACATGGGTTAACTCACCTTGATCGGGAGGATCATTAAGTTGGGTCTTGGAGACTATCTTTGGTTCCATAATTGGAACCTCTGGGGGTGACGGTGGCTTGTTGAGCTGCGACGACGTCGAAGAAGAAGAGGGTTTTGTTGCTCGTGGTGGTGGTTCAAGATTGGAACTCCGAATCCGACTGGTGGCTCGCCTGAGTGCTTGCCCCATCTGCACAAACCGAGTCGGCTCAATGGTTAGTGAATGGAACTGAGATTTAAAGCCTTTAAAGGTGTGGTTTTTGGAACAAATGATGGTTCTGGAAAGGGGTGATTGGGGAGGAAGAATGGAAGATGGAGTAAGTGGGTTTTGGAGGAAATTTGCAATGGAGGTGTGTTTGGGGGAGTGGAGAGGTGGAGGAGAGTGAAGGGGACGAAGGATCTGATGCAGAGTGTTGAGGCCTTTGGAGACCACGTTCCTTTGTTGAGAAGTGAATAAATGCACACCTGAAAGTTGTACATACCACACCCACTGGATTTGGTTACAAGCACACCGACACTTTGGAAGGTTGATGGACAAGGGGACCAAAGCCATTTAGGCTCCGTTTGATACACTGTAAAATAATATACTTTGCAAATTAATGCAGATGCATTAGTTTGCATTGCAATGGTTTGCTTTACGGGCACTTGGTAGTAATTAAAGAAAATCGATACAAATCGAACAAGTGACTATGGGTGGTGGACTGGTGGTGATTATGGTAGTAGTTGTAATTGTGAAGGTGGTGATGCTTGGGGTGTTTATTAAGGAGTTGGAAGTAGAATTCGAGTAAGAGGAGATAATGAGAGTTTTGCAAAATAATGCAGGACATTTTGTCTCGCAAGGTTTTGTAAAATTTTATCTACAAGATGCGAAGGTCCTAAATTCAAATTTCAATAACCATTTTCATAAAGTCAACCAAGCACCAAACTTTATGTAACTATCGTAAACTTTTACATTATACATTCTTTTACCATTTACCAAGCGGAGCTTTAGCATATCAACAAGAGCAAACAAAGTCTAATTAACCTCTATGGAGAACTCAACCTCAAACTCAAAAGCTTGAACACAGATCAGGTTGAGGGTGGTGCACTCTGATGGGCTACTTAAATGAAAAAAATGTTTTTTTTTTAATTTTTATTTTTATTTTTATTTTTAAATTGGGTCGTTGACCCTTTTTATTTATTTATTAATCCATGCCCGAAGGCTACATGACTGACCCAATAGGGTTAACCAAACCAGACTCGAAGGCTACAATATTGTTGTCACTTAATGTCCTCGTCGCCTCCATCTCGCATAGAGACTTGCTTTCGCTCCGGTCCATCGCCTCCACCTTGCATGAAGACTCGCTTTCGCTTCTCTCCGATCTAGTCCATCTAAGCAGCTGCATTCAATACCCGAAGGCTTATCAACGGCGGAGCAAACGTGCTCCTAATAATCGGGCGAAAACTCACAAAATCCTAACTGGTGAGTCTCGAACCCGCGACCTCTCACAAGGAGAGTGGATGTCCGACCAACTGAGCTACAATTGGTGGACTAAATGAAAAAAATGTTGCACAAGACTATCTTGCACACTTTATAACGTTCACAATAAGCTTACAAGACACTAAAGTTTGTTTCGTTTAAGGGAAAATGTATCTTTTTTTCCAGGTGTTTGGTAGCAAAAATAGCCTTAAAAATTACACAACTATTTGACTCGATGCTCTCAACTTTATTTTTAGATTTAGCTTTTAAAATTTTCTTTGTATACCCAACCAAATTTTGTTAATGCTAAAATGTACAAAATACATTGCTCATATTGTTGATTGGAAACTTTGTATAAAATGATTCCTAATGTAAATGTTTAGATGTCGAATTTTTTTTATACTTTGAATGCAATTTTTTTTGAATTTGATATAATAATTGCAATAATTCCTAATGTAAAACCTTGATCAAACACTTAATCAAACGTAGAGATTTTTGGATCATGGGAGTGCCTAAGGAAGCCTCGTGGTGCTGGAGACGCATTCTGCAGTACAGAGAGAAGGCATCACACCTAGCTCTACACTCCATTGGCAATGGTGAAGGCACCTTATTTTGGAAGGAACCTTGGCATCCGAAAGGTATTTTGATTGACAAATTCCCACAGGAGCTCTTATTTGACTCTACATTGCACAAGAACGCCAAGGTGGCAGCTATTATTGGTGATAACCACTGGCACATCCCACAGAGGGCACAAAACTGTGTTACTGAGATCACTAGCATCCTAGGAGAAGTGGAGTTTGATGCAAGTAGGAATGACGAGGTTGTATGGACTGCTGGGAATGATGGAACATTTCAATTGAAAGCAACCTATGAAGCAATCAGGAATCGACGAGAAATAGTGGAATGGGCATCAGTGGTTTGGTTCACAGGCAATATTCCTAGACACAGCTTCATTACTTGGTTACTGATTCACGGTGTCTTGAAAACTTTGAGCAAATTGAAGAAATGGGGACTCACTAAAGTGGATACATGTTCACTGTGTCAGAGAGACACTGAGACGATGAAACACCTATTTTTCGAATGTAGGTATTCACAGTATGTCTGGAAGAGAATGCTGACTCAGTTAGGCTACACAAGACAGATTGAATGCTGGGATGAGGAACTTGCCTGGTGCTATCATCAATTTCAAGGGAAGAGCAAAGCTGCCCAACTCAAAAAATTGGTCCTAAATGCAGTGGTTTACTACCTATGGATGGAAAGGAACAATCGAATTTACCAGCAGAGATATTGCACAGGTCTTCAACTTGTCAATCAGCTCCACAATGACATCCGTCTCAAATTTAGTTCTGATGAACTTATTGTTGAAGGCAATGCGCATAATAAGGAGCTATTTGGGCGATGGAACCTGGATGTATTATATAAAACCAAGCACCCTACAATTTGTCAATGGACAAAGCCACCTATAGGCTGGTACAAGAGCAACTCTGATGGCTCGCTTCAAGGAGTCATCGGTGGGTATGGCGCTGTTATAAGGAATGATGTCGGGGATGTCATCGCAGCATGCACGGGGTCTGCAACAGGGCACTCAGTTATCAAACATGAGCTCCAAGGAGTCGAGGCCGAGATTAAACTTGCGCAGAGATACAATATCAAGAAACTAGAAGTTACAACTGACTCGACCACTGTTTTTGATTATCTGACGAAGGACAAAAGAGTAGCATGGGATCTTAGACACATATTGCGAAGAATTAAATACATGCTTAGCTCACTGGAAAACTATAAAGTCAGTCATGCTTATAGAGAAACTAACAGAGTTGCGGATCGGTTAGCTCACTTGCTTCCTTCTAATGTTTTTATGGAAGTTATACCAAGTTTCTTTGTCGAGGACTTGAAGAAGATTGTGTATGAAGATAGAATAGGCATGATGTACTTGAGAATGTAACAATCATTTTGTTTTCAGGTTCGGGGATCCTAAATAACCCCGCTCGCCTTCCAAAAAAAAAAAAAACCTTGATTGCCATGATGTGCAGGTCCAAGCCCAGAACAAGTCCACATATATGTAAACCCAAGGTCACAAGAGTACGAATGACCCAACTCTAGGCTGTAGCACAGCGAAAGCATTAGTCAAAATTTTATTTCACAATTGCTAAGTCTCTTCACTGCCTTGCTATAAACAGTCTAAACCCATAAAATAATAGTACAAGATACACTAATGGCTCTTTTTCTCAAGCATCCCATATGGGCTTCTCCATTACTTCTTGTCCATAGGAGAGATTTTGTTGAAATGGTTGTAAACCATGCAATCCCTGCTGGCTAATAGCTTCCAGCTCCAAACCCTGTTGCTGTTGTTTTCGTTGCCGTCGTTGATGTTCATGAAAGTTTGCTGATCTTGATCCACCAACGCCTAGGAAGTCCACGGTCATCATATCTTCGGCATTGGTTGGGATCCCCAGAGTCGAATTTGGTTTCCTTGTTTGTAATGTAGTAGTACCATTGTTGTCATCCTGATCTATGTGCTTCAAATACCCATTTTGGTCTTGACTACCACCACCACCCATGAATAGTCCAGACAACATTCCTACGTCGGTCATTGTGGAGGTCTCCCCTCCGCCTGCCATGTCAAAGTAACGCAATGACATCTCCCTTTGCAAGAACTGGTTACTTGGGAATCCTCCATGGTCCATCCCAACTAGTTGTGTTTGATGGTCAGCTTGTGCTTGAAGGTTATCGTATGAACTGTTGTGTTGTTGCTGCATTCCTCCTCCTCCTCCATATGATAGTGGTCTCACACCAGACATTTGCATCATTGGTGCAGTGTTCACATTAGTACTCACACTTGCACCCATTTGTGCAGCTTTCTGCAACAAGGCTGTAGCAGACATGTTGGCTGACCCTGTTAGTTGCCTCTCTTGGAGGCCATCAAAAGTGTTGGAACTCAGTTGGAGACATGAAGGCGATGAAGAGTTGGTTCTTGGAGGTCCACTGAAGAGAGTCTCGGAGCTGCTTGAGAACATACCACGACCCATGGTGGGCATGAGATGATCATGGTGCAGGGGCCTCAGTGGGTTCTTGAGGTCAAATTCCGGCATTGAAATCGATGTGTTGGTCATGTTGGGCATGGGCATTGTGGACATGATGTCAGAAACCTGTTCTTGTATGTTTACTCCCATGTTGTTGTTGGCAGCCATTAGTCCTTGATTTGCTGCTTTCTTGTTTTCTTCTGTTAATGCATCACAAAAGGCTCTGTGGGTGATGAAGCTGTCTCTCCTGCACAACAAAGATTGAGAATATTTCAGGTCAAGCAAATAAAAACCCACACAAATTCAAGGCCAGAAGATTGTATTTGTGGACCATACTAGCTTTTTTCTTATGTCAATTAACACAAAGTTTAGATATGGGGTAAATCTGGCTTTGGGTGTCGCAAAATTGTATATGTGTCAAAACAATTCATTGATTGTTACCCAATATTTAATTTTAAGGTAAGATATGAACATCTCATTCCTGGAAAAGGTGTGAGAAGTATTGCACAGCTACTATTAGTGTGCCAAAATTTTCAAAAGTGGGGTATGGTGTTGGAAGCAGGAGTGTTTGTAGGCTTTTGATAAAATGTTGATAGCTTTTGAAATCAGTGTATGTCATAATTGAAAGCTAGGACAAAGGAAGTAACAGGGAGATCCAAGAGACCCCATTGAATTGTTGGCCATCATTGATTATTGCACAATAAAACTCATTAAGAATTCTTGATCAAATAATCAACTTTCTCTGGATCACTAATCCATGGACCGGAAGAAGAAACAACCTGATGACTGAAAACCATTTTGTCATGATCAGATGAGTAGAAAATCAAAGGAATTAAGTTTATTAAAACCTGGAGAACATGGTACCACAGTCACATTTGTACTCTCTAGTACCGCAAGTCTTGGAATGAGCCTTCCAATCTGATTGAACAGCATATTTCTTCGAACATTTATCACATTTCCATTTCTTCTCACCATGTTTTCGGCTGAAATGCTTCTTGATGCCTGTAAGATCACCTAGTGCACGAGTGGGATTGTGGTGAACACAGGATGGCTCTGGACATATATAAACCCTCTTCTTGATCTCTGTAGTAGGCCTTTGCCTTAGCTTCCATGGAAGATTATGACCTCTTCTATGCAATTGAAGGTTTTGGTCTCTTTGGAAACCTTTGTTGCAAATCTCACAAACAAATCGGTTCGTGGCCATCAAGGTTGTAGGTGATAGAGCAATGACTTCTGCAGTTGGGTCTACATATATCAACCCAAGAACCATGGTTAGAATTTCAAACTTTTAATTCTATCATCTACACTTCATTAGTTGATTAAATGGATTGAATTACACTTCAAATTAGTAAAACATCAATGATACAATAATCAAGTACCAAGTGGTAGGTGTTCCACAAGAGAGTGAGAGACCAAAACAGTTCAGAAACTTAAAGAGAACAAAAAGAAAAAGGAAGTCATGCACACAGTTTTAAGCAATAATTGTGATCTCTCTAACCAATAATTGAACCTTTCATCAAACAAAAAAATAATTTTTCTTCTAGAAATCCAATTTTTATATCAATAAACTCTAAAGAAATCCATCCCTTAACAATACCCATAGAGCTCATGTTCTTCGATGATCTCAAATCTAAACACAAACATAAATCACAATACCCATAGTTTAAAAGCACTGTTAAGTTATCAAACACTCTGAAATAACATATCAACTTGGTTTGGATTCAACAATACTAAAACCAAATATAAGTAAACATGATAAAAAAACATGTCGAAAGGCTTAACAATCAATACTAATTAAATACAATATAAGCAAGGTTGATTGTAAATTAACCTGGAGTCCCTGGGAGGTTTCTTTTCTTTTTGACTGGTGGTTGTGGTGGTTGTTGGGAGGTAGAGCCATTGCTGTTTGAAGTAGTCGTCGTCGGTCCTGAATTTGTTCCACTAAAATGATTCTGAAGCTCTTGTTGTGGTTGTTGGACTTCTCCAGTATTACCAGAAGAGAAACTCCCACCATCATCACCACCACCATTGATATTTGACATTGAAGAGAACAAGATCAATTACTATTAAACTCTATATATATAAACCAAGAAATTCTTTTTCATTGGTGGTGAAGAAGAAGAAGTCAGTCTTGGTGATGTAGCTCTATGAAAAACACCACCACCAAGGATTGAGTCTTGTTTGGCTTTGTATCTCAATATATATTTATGTCAAAAAAATAAAAAAGCTATGGTTGTGTATGACCCTTGCTTCTTTGGTTATCATGGAGTTGCCACTGTTTTCCATTTTGTTTGATTAGCACAGACTCAGAGAGAGTAAAAGTATTTCAAGAGTTAAATTTCTTCTTTCTTACCATCTCTCTGTCTCTCTCAGTAAATTTAATCTATTTTTTTTTCTTATACAATGAGAAGGTTAATCACAGTTAGAGCTTAGCGAATGCTACCACTAGGTCATGAATTTAAACTCAACTTGCGGTATCTTTATCAATTTATGGTGTGTTGATCAATTATAGTCTTTAATAAGTTTTGGGATCCTATAAAATGTTGGCGCAAGGCCTTTTAGAAAAAACCTTACACTACTTAAGCCCAGATGGAAAACCAGATATAGTGATAGGATGGAAGCCCAAATGGTCCACTGGTAATTTCAAGAACAATTTTAAGCATGTGTGTCTTTTCTCCTTTTACCCAAAGGTGTCCAATAATACTTTTATCCCACTTTTTTTTTTTTTTGGGAAAAGGTAAAAGTTCATTAAGAAAAGGAGATCTTTGAGTGCAAAACTATATGACAATTGATATCATAAAAAAAATGTGCAAATTTGGTTTTTTTTATCAGATTACAAGGATGGAAAGCAAATTAACTACTTATTTCATTAATTTTCCTTAGATAATGAAATCGATTTGAGTTCAAATTTAGGTTGAAGAAAGCTCAAATATAGCAATGGATCTTCTTGGTGGGGGATTACTAGGACTGGTTACTTTTCTCTTTAAAAAGTTTATAAAATATTTTTTTGTAGTGCAAACATGAAAGCTTTTGGCATATATCTTTTCACCATGATATTTTTAAGAAAACAAATGAAATAATTTATAATTTTTTTTAATAATGTTCTTAAACATTTAAAATTTGTCAACAATCAAGAAAAAAAAAGGGTTTTTTTAAGAAAAGTTGCTTGGTTACTTTTAGCTATGTTTCAACCACTATTTAGCACTTTAAAGACTTAGGCTTATTTATTATTTTTATATATATATATTTTTTATTTTAAATTGGGTCATTCACCTTTTTATTTATTAATTAATCCATGTCCGAATGCTACACGACTGACCCTATAGGGTTAACCAAATCAGGCTCGAAGGCTACAATATTATTGCCACTTAATATTTTCGTCGCCTCCATCTCGCGTAGAGACTTGCTTTCGCTCCGGTCCATTGCCTCTACCTTGCATGAAGACTCGCTTTCACGTCGCTCTGCATTCAATACCTGAAGGCTTATCAATTAATCCATGCCCGAAGGCTACATGACTGACCCTATAGGGTTAACCAAACCAGGCCCGAAAACTACAATATTGTTGTCACTTAATATCCTTGTCGCCTCCATTTCGCATAGAGACTTGATTTCGCTCCGGTCCATCGCCTCCACCTTGCATGAAGACTCGCTTTCACTTCGCTCTGCATTCAATACTCGAAGACTTATCAACGGCGGAGCAAATGTACTCCTAATAATCGGGCAAAAATTCACAAAATTCTAACTGGTCTCGAATCCGCGACCTCTCACAAGGAGAGTGAATGTTCGACTAACTGAGCTACAATTGATGGATCTTAAAGACTTGGTTACTATTTACATTGTATTGCATGTGTTATATGGACATTTTGTATAACTTATATAGAAAATATTTATGTAAGCCAAGTATTTTTTTAACTTCTTTAATGAAAAATAAATATAAAACCATATGGTGCAAGTCCCTTTCAATCAATTCAATCCAAGACAATTTAAGAGATCAAGAGTCGAGAGTCTCATTGCTAGCTTCTTCTTTTTTTCTCTCTTTTTACCTATTTAAAAAAGTTTAAAGAATAAGAAAAGAAGATTCCCCTAGTTGTTTGTTCCCGTCCATTTCATTGATAGGAATGTTAATTACTAAAAATGAAATCATTTTCCCCTAATTTGTAAAATTTTAGAAAATATTAGTTTATGTCCGTTGAACTTTATCTGCGCCTTTTGAGATTTTGAGAAGAGTCATGATACGATAAAAATTGTAAAGTGTACTAGGACTAGAGAAGTTATTGTCTATCGTTAGCCTCTATGGTAGAATCAATCGAAACAAAAGTAAATTAGAAATTCTTAATGGCCTGGGAAAAACCGGCCTGATTGACTGCCTGGGGGGGCGAAATTGCATATTTGCCCTTCCTCCTTAAACACTTTCTCCAAAAAGGTGTTTAAAGAGGGGGGCAAAAATGTAATTTCGCCCCCAGACAGTCAACCATGCTGGTTACTCAGGCCAACTAGAATTACTCAAAGTAAATATATTGGAGACTCTGTTCACCTTGTGATCAGGGCACAATGAGAAGATTTATCAAGCAATGAGCAAAGCATACCATGATCATGCAATTAAGTACTAATAATTAAATAATACATTTTATAATTTATATAAAACATAATGAAATGATATTTTTATCCACACAAAATCACTTGGTTATTATCAATAATGATCGATGGATTTGAGGAAACAAACACCAAACACAACCAAATTATGACAAAAAAATTTACTATAATGAATTCTAAATCAAAAAAAAAAAAAAAAAACACTTAGAAGGGAGTTTTATAATAATCGTACACGCAATGCAACCTCATTGAAAAATCCATCACAAGAGACGGCCAACTCTATATTCAATTTTGTTAATTCAAGACAACGATGTTTAATAAAAAATAATGTTGAGAGTAAAGTATGGTAAATGAACTTGACATTTAGCGATTGGAAATAAAAATTATGTCGCGAACTTAGTTTGGCATCACAGTGTCCAAATTATGATAAAGACATTAATATAATACTCGCAGTTTGCACTTGCGTTACACATGATCCTTACGTATCATTATAATTTGTATATAGGGCTGAAAACCGAACCGTCGGTTCGGTTTTTCACCTAAACCGTGAACCGAACCGACTTAGGTCGGTTTTAAAATTTTCAAATCGAAACCGAACCGACCATTAACAAAACCGATCCGAAACCGAACCGATTCTAATTTATGCAAACCGTAACCGAACCGAACCGACTAAAATCGAACCAAAACCGAAATAAAACCGAACCGAACCGAATATTTAAATATATTATATTATTTATATATAAAAATAAAATATATTTTATATATAAATAATATAATATATTTAAATATTCGGTTTGGTCGGTTAAAATCACATAGAAACCGAAAACCGAACCGACCACTTCGGTTTTGCATTTTTTAAAACCGAAACCGATCCGAACCGAATTTAAACCGAACCAATCGGTTCGGTTTTGATCGGTTCGGTCGGTTTGATCGGTTTGATCGGTTTTTTGTTCAGCCCTATTTGTATATCAGATTAACAAGTATTGATGCTTATGAACTCGAAAATGTAGCTGAAATTGCGGTAATTTGCTTGAGCAATAACGAAACTTGAATCCACAAGCATGTTTTGAACTCTAAATTGACAACATGAAACGTTAAAGCTCCTCTAATCGTGTCCGGTAAATCCTTCACCTAAATTCTTGTTTTTAGGTTTGGCGATGGGGATCAAAGAGAGTGGCACGAGTCAACAAACGACCGATCCTTCCTTTTTAGCACAAGTCAAAACCAAAATTAGGAGATTACAAAAACTTAGATTATCACAAAACATGTCACTCAATTTTTGTTTAGGGGTTATACTTTAGGAACTTTTTTCCCCTTAGGGTGTGTTTGGTTGTATGGATTCGTATGCCATGGGAGGAGGGACCCCTATATTTTAGGCTAATTTGAATTTGTGAAACACTGAAACTTTGACAAATACAAGTTTCGATGTTTTGGTTTGTACGTTTTCGCTAAACCTATTACCATGTTTATACCAAAGTGTAATTTGGTAACAATTCCATAAGGATACCTCACACGAATGTTAAGGGCAAAGGCCTAATGGAATAATTTATTATTCGATCCATATCCTGACATGAGTAGTCCAATAGGGGCAATACTTGAAATTGCAATCCATAAAAAAACACCGATACTGAGATTGGCTAGAACAAGGTGATAGCCAAAAGGAATTACTTAATAACAAGATAAAATGGATATAACAGCTATAGAAGGTCTAATATTGAATAAACGAATATCCCCTCTAGAGGGAAGAAGATCTTCCTTGAAAAGTAGTTTAGTCCCATCCGCTAGAGCTTGAAAAATTCCCCTAGGCCCTACGTATTCGGGTCCAATACGTAGTTGTATCCCAGTAGATATTTGTCTATCTAACCACACAATAACAATTACCCCTATTAGGATTCCCAATAAAGGATTAAAATAAGAACAAGGAGCCTATGAGTCCATAAACCTCTTTTAATGATTTCGATCTGGAAAAAGAATTGAGAGCTTACTATACTTTTGTCGTATCAATTATCATTTCAACAATCAACTTCTCCGATAATGATATCTATACTACCTAGCAATTGTCAATTTCATTCTTAAATAGCGGTTTTATTTCAACAATCAACTTATCCGATAATGATATCTATACTATCTAGCATTGTCAATTTCATTCTTAAATGGCGGTTTTGAGATTTTATCCGCTTTGGGACCTAGGCCCAACTTCCAGCATCTATTGATCAGGCCCCATTGCACTATAACCCAAATAATGTCATTCTATCCACAATGAATTTGTAAATTTTCTGTGCGAAGGAGAATAAGGTATATTCACTGATAACAGTTTATCTGACGACTTAAAAAAAAAAAAAAAAAAAAAAAAAAAGGTGCACATACATGCATTTTAACATCTATAGAAACGGAAATGAGTGCACAATATGAAAAAAAACCCTGAAGTTCCTATCCTGAATCTTCATTTGTAGCTACGAAATGAAAGTTAACAGATTTCATACTATATGAGACCAACCTGCAGAAACTTGGTTCATTATTAGCGGAGGTGAGCTTGGATATCCAGGAGCTATACTCACTAACTGGACTGCACTGACGAACATTTATGGCCATCGATTGTACATGGACAAAGAGTTGTAAATATGCATGAGATTGGAATGATCACCGATTGACCCTTGGAATCGCTCTCATTTCATGCTGGACTACAGGTTTTCTGGTCAAGCCCCTACACCTAGATAAACCAATAGCAGTTCCAATGCAGTTTAATGGGGGCAATGTTATACCTGTCAAGAGTCTCCTGTCAATGAAACACGATCCACCTGAGATTCCAACTTTTTCTGGATTCAAATTATAGAATTTCCAGGGTTGCTTCTTCTGATGTACACTGTCGCGATTAAACTGTAAACTATATGTAAAGATGTGTTTCCTCAGCAGTTGCATACACAACATGACATTTGGGGAGTGAACAAGTTTGTTGTACCCCAAAGACGGGTATTTGTATTCAAACACTCATTTAGGTCTCACGAGAAAACTCATCAGTGAACCCAACAGGCGTAAACCTTACATTTCATGCATGTAAAATTTACCTCCACCCCGAGTCTACAATCAAGTATAAAATGGAGACATCAGGACCAAAATGGATCAATTGTTTCTATCTGCTAAAAGATGGTATTTAGTATCGGGGACCCCTAACAACTTATGAGCAACTTCACTTTCAGACTGAACTAGAGACTTGTTAACCATGTTAGTTTCAGTGTTGCTACAGATCTCTTCTTCAACTCCCTCATCTACTTTGGGGTCCACAACACCAGTGGCAACACTGTCAGTATGTTCCACAGCACCACTAGCAACAGTATCAGTATTTTCCACACAGCTAGCTTGGCGACGGACACGTCGTGGTGGTCTTGGAACTGTATCTTTTGTACCCTTCCGCTTTCGGGTTGTGCTCAGGAACCCACAGGCAAAAGCTTCCAATGCTTTCGTGGTCAATGGCCGGTTTCTTGTGCTCTGCCTTCGGGCATTACCAGCTGGTTGATGTTCCTCACCAATAGCAGCACTAGTGTTTTTCTCTGTCTGGGAATCCTCCAAGTGATTTGTTTCAACCAGAGAGGAAGGATCTTGAACCTTTTGATTGCCGTGGCTGTCTGCAGCCTCCGTAATGAAGGTTTCACCATTTTCAAAGTCTTCAACATGGGGTAGATTCAAGTCAATCAAAGCCCGAGTTCCAGTTTTCTCAACACAAGTCTCACTGAGAATGCCTTCACTATTGTCATCTGGACTATCTTTAGTCGAAGAACAAGAATAAACTTTCTCCTGAGATGGACCCACTTCAGAAACCATATTAGGGGGGTAAGAGGGTCCCTTCTGCTTCACATCAGAGCTGGTGGAGAAATCATTTGCATGGCGTTTTGTCTCTGCATGCCCACAAGCAGTTAGCCTTCTTCTTTTAGTGACGGGGGCCAAATATTTTGATTTGCCAGGTTTCATCTTCTGGCTGAATTGACGCTTTACAGTCTTTCTTGAATGCTTTTCATTACATGTATCAGCATACTGATCGTCGCGATTGTCTATTGGGATGTCGGTATTATCCAGAACATTGATTGGCGCTCTTTCCTTAGGAACACTAACCACACAATTTGACAGGTCTGTTATAGCTCCCTTAGCAAGCTTTTTTCTTCTGGGCTTGGAAGTAATAGAACCAACATGATTGTTTGACAATCTATTGGCAGACCCCGACTCATCTTCAGGCTCTTCAGAGCTACTCTTGTCTGTTTCTCTGGAAAGGCTTGTCGGAGTGGAAGCCATGGTATTGTCGACTGGTAAAGTTCTTAGTTCTCTCAACTTGAATGGTCCTTCTTCATGACACAAACTAGTATCAACAACAGTGAACATAACGTCAGAATTGCAATTTGAGATTTGTGGTCGAAGATAACAATGATGTTGGTGATCTGAAGAACCATCTCGGTCCAATTTCTTTTCTGTGTCGCATCCATTTTCTTCACTCCTGCCATTATCTCTTGGTGCTTCCGGCTCAACCGCAAGAAGTCCGGGCTCTGTTGCAACTTTGTTCAAGACATCAGCAACCGAATCAAAATAGTGGTTTCCCTTCACATGTCGTCTCCTCGAGAACTTTTTAACACCAGGTACAAGAAAAACCAAAGAATTCTTGGAAACAGTATAACCTTTATTCTTGGGCTGCTCAGAGTGCCAGCCTCTTGCAAGCAATCGGGGCCAAACAGCTTCCCAGAAAAGATCACTTGACTTGGCTTTGCTTAATCGGAAATCTCCAGTTAGAAACTTGATGATGTCTCCAGAAGAAAGAGAGTTGCACTCTTTGCCAGTGGGTATTTCTTGACGCATTGGGGCAACTTGTTTGGTGTTTATCGGATCCGTCATGCCAGTGAGATCTTGCTTCCCTTTGCCAATTCCAATAGCTTCTACAAGGTTATTCACGCCAACTGTCGCCTTTAAGGTGAAAACATAGTCTTCTAGTGAGATTATACCTTCTGAAAATGTCTTAGAGACCTGAAATAACAAAACATAACGACAGACATTTCATTCAACACAATGCACCACCATACAGGAAACTAAGTGTACATTAGCACTGGGCAGAATAGAGTATAACATCAAATTAACTTATCCAAGTTTCCAATCGAGATTTTAGCATCCGTTGTCAAGATATAACCTCGAGTTCAATTTAATTATGGATCTTTTTGTTTGAACTTGTAATTACTCGTGCTTATGCAATGTACGAGACTGGCACATGATACAATGGGGAAGAAGATCTAATAAGCATATGCGATTTTAAGGCATATGATATTTGCAATTGAATCTGGATGCTTTCAATAATTTCAGACTAGAGTATCAGTGGGTATTACAGTATAGTGCTCAAAGGGGTACATGGAAAGGTATAGTAGGGTACTTTTTTTTAAAATAAAAAGATATAGTAGGGTATCTGTAGATATTATAGTGTAATACCCGAGGTATGCCTTGAATATCCTGGGTAAGCTGCAAGATGTTGTTGGGGGCTTTGAAAGGGTCTAAAGACTCCATTTTTTTCTTCAACGCACCTCATTCAATGTTGAAGTGCCAGAGTGTCGCACCTTAGTCAAGATAAGGGCGAGCAAGGCTCCTTAGACATCCCTAGGTATTTTTTAGAAATTTAACTTAAAACAAAGAGAAAAATATAACTAAATAAACAAACACATAAATAAATAAAGTTCTCATGCAAACAACTAAAATCACAATCTTTTTTTTTTTTTCACAATCAAGAGTTTGAAAAAAAAAAATTAACCCTTAAAAAAATACTTTTTTTGAGTTTTTATGTGAATTAAAATGGGCCATTTTAGATTATCCACCCCAACAAAGATAGCATCAAAACCTTGAAAAGCCTTAAGGTTCCTGACTTGATATCCAACAAGAGAGAAAACATGGACACGGTGACCTAAAGGAGCATCAGTGCTTCCTAGCATACCACTATGTACTTTTGTCGTGGTCAATATTAAACTGGGTCTTTCTCTTCATCAACCAAAAATATATATGCCCTCAAGATTAGTGTCAACATAGTTTCAAAATTTTCAGACTGATGTTTCTTTTGTATACCATCTTGGTAAGTTTAGATCACAAGGAGATATAGCTATAAAAAACCAACCCAAGTGAAAACATAAGATGAAGCCACTACAGTGTGCTCATAAATTTTTAGCTTGTTTGATCCTAAAGCTTTGAACTCCATTTGTTCCATCTACTACAAAAAGAACATTCTTCCTGTTTTACTTATTTCCCTTTGTAAACTATTGCAATTTCAATAATTAATTTGTTGAAGGATCTGGAGCAGAACCAAAATCTTCTGTCAATATTCTATACACTTACTTTTCACTGCTATAGCAAAAGCTTATTCTACCATTTGCACAAACATTTTACAAATATGTTTTGCAAACTCAATACCTTGGGTCCTATGGCTGGTTAGGTCATGATACGACTTCTCTCAAACACCTTGGTGTATGACACATTAGGGTATATCTATATCCGTGTTACAGGTTCTAGCTTTCTTCACAATTGTGTCTTTCAAATGAAGTTTGACCTCACTAAATGAAGCTTGAAAATAAAATCTAATAAGCTCAATGTTTCGTGTCGATTCCCTTATTGTGCAAAACTATATAATGTATGAATCCTTAAACTAGGAGACCGAATGTAAAAAACCTATTTGTCACTTAAGACTTTTGGAAAGTTAAGTTTTATGGATCCTAGACCGAATATGTAATATGCACAGTTTCAGAAAGTGTTTTTCAATACCGATGCCTTCAGGCTTTAGTAAAACGAAGCGTAACCTCAAGGTGTATACAATGTGCAATCAATGTAGTTAAGGCATTGAGGCGAAGGCGAGGCGGACGGGCCTGAAAACGCCTCAGACGTGAGGCGGACGTCTCACTTTACTGAGGTGGTCTTACATTTTTAAAATATTTTTTTATACTAAATTGAAACATATCAACATAGTAATATACATCATCATTTTGATAAGTATCATAAGCAAATTATATACAAAAAGTGACACAACTACCTAGAATCGAAATGAAAATATAATAAAATTGCATAGTATAGTGAAAAACGCACTAAATAAGTGTCAAGTAACTTGCAAACATCCACTAAATCATTAAAAATCAATAATTTTGAAAGAACAAAAACTTGAGAATATTGAACAATTGTTAGAAGAAATTGTTGGAATGGTTGGTAAAAATCCACAAGTATGATCACTATTGGTATTCCAAAAGCATAAAAGTCATTGATGTGTTTTCTCCAAAAAATATTTTAAAAACAGTGACATTCATCAAAACTTTAAAACGTTTTATCTTGTTCGTTTGTTTTGTTTGTTTGTTATTTGGGCTAAAAATGGGCAGCTGCAAATGGGCTGCTGCAACCATTTTTTTCCGAGGCGGATGCCTCATTTCACCGCATTGTTTCACTTTGAGGCAGAACTCTGTAAAAACACCTTGAGGCGCGCCTTAGGCATGCCTAGGCGGTCGCCTTGACTACACTGTGCGCAATGGAGGCGTAAGCCTTGATTTTTCAAGATAAAACATAAGCAAATCAAGAAAAATATAAAACAATCATCCATGCAAAGATAAATTGTAATTATTATTTCTAAATAGTAAAATTTGCAAGTTTTATGAATATTCAATCTTAAGGTTATAATTCTCTTTTGAAGTCATATTGTGTTAAAAGGTTTATTTTTCTAGAATAACATGGAATATTTCCCTATTCCAGTTAATACTGTAAAAAATAAATTTTGGTATAAGAATAAAAGCAGCTCATCTTGTTCTTCGTCCATATCTCCATTACTGGATGTCATCAATGTTACAAAGAAAACGGGGTTTTGCACTTTGTCATTACATTTGTTTTGTTTATTGCATTAAAAACGAAACAAATATATGTGCAGCTCAAAGCATATGAATGGAGATGAAATACAAACAAAAAAACCCACTGATTCCTCCACCTTCGATTTCAGTGGGAGAAATTTTTTTTGGGGGTTGTTGGGGGTCTTTGTTTGGAGAGTCGCAGAGATTGAGGGGAGGGGTGGGATGATATGGATGGTTTAGTTGTAGAGAATTGTGTTAGGGGGAGGGGCTGGGGTTGGGGGGTTTGGAGAAGATAACACTGTGGGTATATGAGATTGGGACGGGGTGTTTGCCTGTTTGGAGGAGGAGAGGTGATGTGTGGTGAAAATGTAGAAAAATGGGGAGGTCGTTTTTTTAAGAAGATGGGTTATACACCCTTTGAATATTGTTGAGATGCATCTTAAAAAGATTAATGATAAGTTAGAGGTGGGATGGGTTGGGTCCATGTTTGATTTGGGTTGTGGGGGTGACATTGGTGGGGTAGGGGGGGGTGTTTGGAGAGGATGTGTTCCAAACCATGAGATTACATTGAGATACGATTTTGAATCTTGAGGTGTGTTTCACTTAATTAGTGGTCTTTTTTGTTTTATGTAATCTCCACATTCATATGCTTTAAGATGCACATTTTATTTTGTTTTTACTTCTGAAATAAACCATTGGATTACCTCGAGATCCGAACTTGATCTCGATTCCATTATCACATACAAACACTCCTACTTGTATCATGGGGCAATATTGTCTTTTCAAAATTTTCATTAACTTAAAGTGTTAGAAGTAGGGGAAATGGAGTACAGTTTGAAAAGTGGGGGGTAAATGCAATAAACAAAACAAAAGTAGGGACAAAGTGCAAAAACCCCAAAGAGAAAACAATGAAGTTATTCAGCATATTCCTAGAATGGTTGGAATTTCTAAGCATATTGTGACTACTTATATAAAAGTTAGTTAGGATGATATATAATTACTAGGGGTGGGCCGTCCGGTTAACAGGCCCGAATAGCCTAAAATGAAGACCATACCGAGCTCTTAAAATTTTGATTTTCAGTGACCGAGATCGAACTGGGTGAGGCCGGTTAAGCGGAGTCCCGATTAACCGAAATTTCGGGCCTAGCCGGTCTCGGTCCAATCCAAGTTTTTTTAAGCCTAGCAATTTTCAGCCCAGTTTATTCGACCATTTAAGCCCAACAATTTCATTCAGCCTAGTTCCACCTCCTCCTTTTACCGACGAGAAACTCAACAGTGATGAGCCGGCCTGATGTTGACAACCACCTTCGCGCAATCCTTTAAAGGCAAGCAGGGTTTTTATAGGATCCCAGAACCCATAAAGATGACGCAAGCTGGGTTTGAACCCATGACCTAGTGGTATCATCCACCAAACTCTAACCGTTGAGCTGTTATGCCATTGGCCGCGCAATCCTTGTTGTCTGGCTTCACTGCCTCTATTCCTCCTTCCATTTCTGGCAAAGAAAAACACCCTAACAAGAACTAGGATCTAAAATTGTAGCGAGAGATAGATTGAGATCTGAAAATTACCTTTGGAGAGTGAGAAGGAAATGAGGGTTGGGAGTGGAGACGAGGAGAAAAACCAAGAGATTTGGGAGAGAAGAGAAGAGTATGTCAAGAGGGAGGCGAAATTCAAAAACACACAGAGAGGGGAGATTGAGATCCATAGATCTCCCGGTTTGTTATGCTTAGAGTTGAGTTCTTCTTGCTTTCTCCTTCCATCATCATTACTTCACACAAGGCAAATGAAGAGGAGGAGATAAGAAAGCCAAGCACGGATTACAAATCTAAACCAAGCCCTTTCGAATCTTTGAATTAATTTGTCTTTTTAAATGCCCGGGTCGGGCCGAGTAACTGACGGGTTTCGAAAACTGGAACTGAATACCGGACCGAAATTTTTGGGCCGGACCTAAAACCGGACCGGAGATAAAAAAAAATATTTAAAAACTGGACCGATCGGTCCGGTTTGGGTCGATTCCCGATTCGGTTCGGTTTTTCGGTCTGAAATTCCAGCCCTAGTAATTACTTACCATCATACTCTATATTATTATCACTTGATATATATTTTTGCAAAGGCACTTAATGTATATTAAGGAAATTTCACAAAAGATATTTACAATTGCATGCTAGATATGCATAACTATAGTACCTCCAGTAAAGTACTTTTGCATTCTTCTGAAACTCTGGGAAGCAAACGTGATAACAGTTCCTGCTGCCTTGATCCTGTAAAGATCCGCTGTCCATGTATACACTTCCTGCTTCTCATCTTCTGACAGTCTGACCATCTACGATATTTGTCTGACCTATAAAACTTCCCATAATAGTATGACAGTAGATCTCCCATCTCTTTACTTTCAACAAATCTTTTCACTTGAACAAGGTTCTTCCCGAAAATGTAGAGACCAAGAAGAAAACTTTCCAGCTCTATATCACTCCAAGAGTTACTTGGGGATCCAGGAAGTGGAGAGTACCCTTTTCCGGAGAACTTCTGATCCCGATTAGATTCCCCATCTGTTATTATTCCAGATCCTTTCTCACGATCAAATGCAAAATCCAAATTTTCAGCTTTAAGGTTTGGATGTTCCTTTTTCAAATTTGTATGGCTCTCTTTGCTTCTATTACATTTTGCCAACCTATTTAGATCCTGAGAAACAGCTGGATCTCCAAAAAGTTCAACTTGCTCAAGCTTAACACTATTAACTTGTTTGTGGACCCACACAACTGAAATAGGCAACCCCATTGCAAATGAATGGTCAACAATGAATTCTGCATCAGCTGGGTTCTTCATAAGCTGGACACTCTCTGACTCTATCAATAACGAAGGTATTTCCACCTGGTACTGATGCCCGACCCGAGGAAGTACCTCTGACTCTCCAAAGATATCATTTGTATCTGGAGAATCAGCAGATGTCTCTTCCACAATGCACTCTCCATCATGACCAGGTTCAGCCGATTCCATCTGTTGATAATGATATTTTTAAACATTGAGTGCAATATACACAATAAAAGACTGCAAAATAGGGAATAGTCATTGTATAAATTGAAATTAGAAATTCAATATGTTACCAACAAAAATTAATTAGTAGTACCATACGCCAATGCATAAACAAAAAGATCACCTAAACAGAATGTGCAACTCATATATTCACATTTTTCCACTCATCTATGCATGCCAATTATTTAATAAAAAGATTGGTTAACATAAAAAAAAATATAGTGTCAAGAAAATGAAGACGGAAAGATACATAAAAATTTTATAAATAAAAACATATTGTAGTTAAGATCACTCTTAGAAATTATGGACCAGCCCATTACTTGAGCCAGCTGGACAAGCTTAAATCAGTTCAATTTATGGGAAGATTTCATTGACAACAAGAAAAAGAATTTTAAAAAAAAATCCAACATGCATGTAGTACAACTTGCTTAAAAATATGAGTAAATTTTACTTGAGAACTGATTTTTGTGATAACTCTGCAGTATCAAAGAGTTCTTATTTTTAGTCAAGGTGTGTCATTCTTTCCGAGGCTTGCAGGCAACCATAGTATGTCTTATCATTTGTTTCAACATAACATTAGTTCTTTTATTTTTATATGTATTTGTATTTTTATTATTTTTTAAAGTTTTTTAATTGTAAATATTTAGCAAAAGCTCAAGGATATCCCCATCGATCTTATAAGTGGGAAACCACAGTGTAGCTAGATAGATGATGGTTTTTCTCTTCTCCTTCTCTTTAGAGTTTATACTCCGCTCGAAAACATGACATCATATTGAAATGATCATATATTGATTTTTTTAAAGGAATATGAAATTATCATTCAATGTTGTTTGTATTTGTGATGATCATGGTGGTGGTTGGGCTGATTAGGTGGCGGTAAAGGTAGACGAAGTGGTAACCGCTACTGTGGTTGAGGTGTGTAATGACGACAATATTTTATTTTTATTTTTTTCCCACATGCATTGTACGTTGCTTTAACGAAGAGTATGAGATCCCAACTTTCGGATAAATGAAACACGAGAATGAAAAGCTTCTCATGATTTTGGATGCTGCTATGCAACTTCATATATTTGAGATACAATTTAGGCTCCGCTTGGTATTACCCAAAATTATATGTATTTGGATTTAGATCTAACTGCCGTAGTTTGCAATACATTTGTAAGCAATGTACTTTGTTGTTGCAATAGTTTGCAATATATTTGTACACAATCACGATTTCATGGTATTTTGTTGTTGCTTGGTAGGCTCCAGCTTTGTAATGTCGTGTTTTTGCATTCTAAAAATTAACTAGAGCACTTGTTGCATTAGAGTTCATCACTTCAAGGTAAAATAGTAAGCCTGCACTCTTTTCAGACCTATATGTTATAGTAGGTTAACCTAGCACAATTGTTACTCTTCTAATACTAATGCATTTAAATGTAACATGACATGCCAAGCAAAGACTTGATGCTACTATTGGCGAAAGGACCAATAAATGACCACCTAGTAAAGATGGAACAATTTTTTTTTTTTTTTTTTTTTTTTTTTTTTTTTACTGAAAACGGGATTTCATTGAGAAAACACGCGCGAGCGCGCGGAGGGGGGGGGGGGGTGTGTGTTGTTCACATCATTCTTTAAAAGAAAAACCTATGTAACAAAGACACTCTATTTTTACACAAAAAAAACGTCGACGCTCACGGATACTCCCATCGGACACTCCATGCTGAGATCATCAACTTTTTCACATATTTTTGAAAAGTTTCAATTTGATGCTAATGCTACAAGCATACTACGGCAAATTAGTAGCACACGAGTGGTAATATTGACCTACAAATGAATGAATATGAGTAATAGTTCAAAACTTATTGCTGAAAAGTAAATAATACTAAAATGTAGAAATATGTCCCTTAGCATATCTTATATTGTGTTTTTTTGGCCAATGTGTTTGACACTTCTTATCCTTGTCGGATACCGATGCATATATCTTGTCGTTGTTACACATTGTTACATAGAGAAAAACTAAGACAATCATCTACGGAGGTGTTATTTGCACTACTTACAAATGGTTATAGGTAATAACTTATCGGATCCAGGTACTTATAAATGCAACTTCATAGTTGATGCTTAAAAGGCGTTGGTGAGTGAAAAAGTTTAAGTAATTCAACCCTAAAATTGGATCCTCGCAATTTGGTGCCGAAGTTGAAGTAATTTAAAAAAATGGATCCTCGCGCTTGTGTGATCGATCGCATTCAACATGATCGATTATTCACAAGTTCAACTTCATCAATCATTGTCAACTTCTTTTAAGAGAACGTTTTTAATGGATCCCCAGGCCATGATAATTATATGGGTAGCCTCCTATGAAAAATTGTGACTAGTGAGATTCAAATCTACACCAGTTGAGTTAAGCGGTTGGTTATTAAAATATTGGGGTGAGCCTATTCAATGTTAGTAAGATTTGTCAAAGGTTCATAGTGCCATCACTCGAAAACGTTACCAACTAAGCTACGTGGCATTGCACTCATTTTCAATATTGAGATGGCCATTTACTACCTAAAAATCATGGTGGCTATGATCAACTCAACTAAAACTAAAGTAGATTTTTTGGTAATCATCAATAGCAATGAGAACCAGAGATAGACAAGAAACATCCATCAAGACACAACCAACGACCCAACACCTCACAGATGAAGTTTAGCTCCCATAGCATATCTACTCAATCCCAATCCTCATCCTCAATCCTCAACTTTCTTATCTCCATAGCCCCATCAACGGTTGAGCTTCCTACATTTTTTGCTCCAACTATGAATATCAGAGTACACTGGACCTCTACTTCCTCTAAATCTGAACGCTGAGCTAAACATCTTGATAATAGATTTGTTTGTGCTTTTAACGACATCTAAGAAGTATACCATGTCAGATACTGACAGTAATTTGACAAGCTAAATCCCAATTTTCAAAAAGTTTAAAAACTTAACCATAAAACACTCAAATTTAAACGACGACATTAGAAAGTAGAAACCCACACGAATTCAAGCAGAAAGTTTGTTTAAACAACTCCAATCAGGCAATTTGGGGGCTAAAAACGCACTTTTTTCTACCATAACCCGAAGTTGAGCTCTTAGAGCAATGAAAATTAAAACAAAATCTTGGGGAAGAGAAAATCCCAATGATGCTTTCAAGCTAAACACAAGCATTTCTGAACTCCACACAGACCCACGACCCAGATTCCTCCCCATTCCACACTGTCCACACTATATAACACCGCTGATTATTGACACATTCACAGGCTCGTTATATCCTAAACCCAGAGAAAATAAACAAACCCCACATCCAATTTTGAACCCAAACACACACACCCCCACAAGAAACCACATTTACGCATTCAAACAAAACATCAAAACAAGCAAAAGGATACAAAATTTTAAAACCCGACTACTGTATTGACTTCCAGACGACCAAACACCCCATGATCTCAACCAAGCAAGCAACACTAACCCTTCACACACAAACAATTCTCAAGTGATCCCATCAAATTTAACTTATTTCCAACACTAACCAAGTATTAAACTACTAAACCAATCACATTAAATCACAAGAACAAGAAGAAAGCACCGAAAACATGCATAAAACACAAGTAGGGGTTGGCTCACCTCCATTAGAAGAGCTCCGACGTCAAACACCACGTGAGCAAAGCAACCTGGACAAATGGGTATCCATGTTTAAGCGTTTATTGACCTTGATTGAAAACATGAACTCAAAAACAACAAAAAAAAAGACTAAAACAAGAAGAAAAAAACACTATGTTGAGGCACAAAAGGAGAGATGGGGTTACCTTAAGCTTCCATGGGGGGCCTTGCAGAGGTAAGAGAGGAGGAAAAGTGAAGCAAAGGCGTTGGTTTTCCGAGTCGCGAAGGCAAGAGAGAGCGAGAGACAGAGAAGAGAAAGTAAAAAACTATACGAGTATTTAGAGAGAAAAAAATAGATGGGTTGATTTAAAGGGGGAAGATGGGAGAGAGAAAATAGAAGATTTATTTACGCAATGGTTTTGTTTTATCTAATGACCAAAATGCCCTTTGGTTTTTTTTTTTTATAATTTTAAAAAATAATGAAAATAAATTAAATGTTCATATCATATCATGAAAATTATTTGATTGGTAGACCGTAAAAAATTTTAAATAAAAAATAGTACTAGTTTATGATATGTTTGTGTTTTGCAAAGACAAATTGCAACTCGTATATTCAAATACTCAGCTTGAAAACAACATAGTGATACCTTCTTATTGTTCATCTCTTTCCACATGGTATACTCGTCTTGGTAGACTCACATCGGGGTGGCACGGGACGGAATGGATCTCATTCCTATCCCATCCCATCTCGTTTGTTCAGGATTGAAACGGAATAGACCTCATCCCATTCCAAACAGACTCGAAATGGGACGGGATTAGCAAGCATTAAAATATTTACTGAATTTTTTTACTGCAATGTCTATGCTTAACTTGCATAATGTTAGCACTAATGTTTTTTTTTGTGAAGTGAGTGAAGATATTATATCAAATTCTCTTCAACATTGTTAGTTTGCTAAAATTGTATGGGCTACCTTAATAGTACAGGGTGTCATGATCAATAGAAAGGAACAAAACATGTACGACCTTTGGGATGGAATCTCAATATGAGTATTTATCTTGTGACATGATTGGAAAGGAAAGAAACATAAAGTTTTTTAAGGGTCAAGACTTGCGACTGAAGAGACATTTCTCTCAATCAAAAAATATATATGGCAATGGGGATTGATTCTTAACACTTTACAACATACCACTCTAGAGATCCATTTATGTTTAGCTAAAATAATCTACTCTCAGTGTATAAAGAAAGTACTTACTATTGAAACTTAGCTACCAACCCAGACACAATGAGTGGTGGCAATCACCAATAGTTTGAAAACTCCACATTTTATATTGTTTATTTGTTTATGATTTGAGCTTGTTTACTTGGTGACCATTTTTTACCAGTTGCTTGTGAAAGATGATGGAAGTGAAAATTATCTACTTAAAAGGACAGTGCCTCGTATTATATATAAAGTTGAGTGTTGTTTTTATAATGTAGTTCAGAATCAGTAGAAAAAGGGCCAAGCTAGCCGCAACAGAGCTAGCAAAATTATCGATGTGTGTGTGTGGTGAGTTAATCAACTTAAAGTTTGTTTTTTTCTAAATGTCGAAGAAGTGGGCGAGAGAGGGGGTGTGACCCTTCACCCCCTTGAGATGCACACCTTCACGAATCTCAAAGAGGATGAGTGGTAACACTTCCCCCTCGCCCCGCCTAGAAGGGCTCCTTAAAGTTTTTGATGTTTTAGTTGTTTAATTAAATATATTTGCTTTCATTGATCAACTTAAAGGACATTGAAGTGTTACATCACTCACAATATTATTCAATTTTTTATTTAGATAGTTATTAAAATTATAAATAATAAATATTAAAAAATAAGTTTCGGATGGGACGCGATGGAGTGGGATGGACGAAATTGAAAATCTCTATTTCGATCTCATCCCACTCTAGATCAAGACATGATGGAATTGAGACGAAATTAATCAATTCTAATAAAACTCAAGAAAAATTGGGACGGAATGAGTTCGAAATAGCGGGATGAGATGCCCACCCTTAGACTCACACTTCCTTTCCTCTTATCATTTGGGCCGTTCATGACACTTTTAGATCTCAACATAATGGTTTGCTTGGGCAGTTTTGTCATGAGCACGAATTTCTCTAAATTAACTAGAATAAAACTATTTTTTTAAGTTTTTTTATTGTATTTTATTTTTTCCTAATTACGTTTCAACATTTTAAGAGAATAAAGTTTTTTCTTCCGACCAATCACAAACTTAAGGAATCGTTTTATTACAAATGATGCATTTTAAGATATATTTCTTCTTTTTCTAAGTCGTTTTGTTTTGTATGATTGTGAAACGAGTCGGTTGAGTTTATGAACCATCGGAGAAATAAGAAAGAGTTTAGACCCATTCTAATCCTCCATTTAGACACCAAAAAAAAGGATTCTATAACCTTACTTAATTTCTTTTTCCTTAAGTTTAGTTTTAGAAAATTGCTTGATTTTTCAAAATGAGTGAGGCTAGAGAGCGAGGAAACGAGCGAGGACAGCGACGTGGCGGGGTGGACGCGTCCACCCCGCTTGGGATGCGTGCCACATTTTTTTGTGCGCGCATCCCGAGCGGGGTGGACGGCTCCCACCCCGCCACGTCGCTGTCCTCGCTGGTTTCCTCGACATTTAGAATTCCCCTTTCAAAATATATCAAATGTTAGCCTAGAAAATTGCATGGAAACCAATTTATCTAGGTGATATGGGCCTTAAAAAAAAGTCCATTGGATCCACTAAATTCTTCTGGGCTATTTCTTGTTGAGTTGAGCTCTTTGTTTTGTCCAAAGTTTCTCGTCTACTAAGCCCACTCCAATATGGTGAACCACCTACTATTCATGTTACAACTTTCTTGTTGACATGCAAAAAACGTACCGTATCTACCTGCATCACCATCAGTCCATCACCGTTGTTTTCACATACAAATCACATCGCCTCCGTTGATTTCTCCGGCATTTGTCTGTATAATGCCTCCAGGTTATGCTTTAGTTCTTACACTCCATTTTCAGTTTTTCAAATTTTATCAGTACGATTTATTTTTATTTATTTTTGTTTAATATACGCAACCATGGGCGGATCCATGTGTTAGGTAAGGGGGTCAATTGCCCCCCTTATCTTTTTAAAAAATTTCACTAAATTACTCATATTTTTTACATTGTCCCCTTTTATGAAATCTTGACTTCTAACTCCACTAAAAATTAAAACAACAATTTTTTTTAACTTCACCATCACCAATCCCAATCCCACTCAATCTCTCTATTTTTTTAATATCTCTTTATTTTAATTTTTTAATTCTCACTCTCTTTCTTTCTTTCTTTCTCTTTTTTAATCTCTCTCTCTTAATTCCTACCAACTCATTTTAATCCATTCACCCCATACTCACGCAGAGAGCAACAAATAAACCAGAAGAGAGGTACCATACATGGTGGGTTTGCTTCCCTTGTGATTATGTTTATATTAAAAATTTTAATTGGGTTGGGTTCTGGCCGATAAAATTTTTCATCGTCATCATCATTGGTTTTCTTTTCTTTTGATAAAAATAATAAAGAAAAAAAATAATTAGGATTATTTTACCCTCTGACTCAGCTAGCATATGGTGGTAAGAGTGATAAAAAATAAGTTAACACATTAGATTAATTGGGGGTTGGGATCTGATCTGCTTTGCTTTCTCTCTGATTTTTCAAAATTAAAAGTAATCATTTGGGTTTGGGGCGGTTGAAAAAACACGATGGTCGTAGGTCGATTCAGTTAAGTTGTTGTTTGTATACTTCACCTGAGCTAGCCAAAAAGAAGAAAGCTCTCTCTCTCTCTATACACACATATATTTCCCTTTTGAGAAGACAAACAAGAATAAGAAGACAAAAGAGAGTGAGTTGGTTGTGTAAGTGTTATCCTCGGAGGCTCTGACTCAGGAGTGAGTTTCAAAAAAGAGGAGACAGACGAATAGATAAAGCAGAAGGAGAAGAGGAAAGACGATTCCAAAAATAAAATTGTTGTTCGACAAATTCACTTGAATCCATCCAGTCCAATCAAGCTACTGCTGCTACTACTCCTTGGACTTGGACTATACCGTTCTGCTACCTCAAAGTCAGAAAGAAAGTCAGAGGTCTGCTCCTCGCCAACTCTCATCTTATACCACTATGCATGCTTCTGTTTTCTTCAAGTAAAAATGGAAGCTCTTAATTAACTAGCTACAATTGAATTAATCATGCCATGTATTTGTTTGTATGGTTGAATTAATCATCATTTTTCTACGATCACGCCATGTCACCCTGATTGTAAAATATGATTGTAAAAATCCAATTTTTTAATGTTTCGTAAATAGTTATGTACTGTTTGCCCCCCTTTATCTCCAATCCTGGCTCCGCCCCTGTACGCGACCAAGCAATTATTAACCCATAGTCCTATCATTCACTTATATAGATTAATAAGCGATGTTTAAAAGAGTTTCTCTACATATTTTACAATTTTACATAAATTTTCTTAATAATAATATAACATGTCATTTGGAGAAAACGGTAGTCACAACCATGAAGAGAAATTATGATCATCCAGATCAAGCCATACCGTACAATTGAAAATGCTTTGACAAAAAGGCCGTATAATACATTCTAGGATTAGTACAACTGCAAATCTTGCTCAAGGACGGTTTGATTCTTTTGGTTCAATTCACGGTGAAGAAGATACAATTATTAGTGAAAATCAAAACAAAGATGAAGATCATATGATAGCTTGTTACCGGTCTACTGCTGAGCTGGTACCCCATACACGAATTTCAGAGTCTTTGGAAATCCATTCAATTGTAACTTGTAAACCAACATGGCAACAATTTAATAACTAGCTTTAGAAGCAGGCTCAGCACTATTTTTTTTAATATAATTTAGGTTATTTCTTTTTTAGAATTATAGAGTAGAGAGACGAATTATTAATATTAATGTATACAACCCCATATTTCTAAATATTTTTGTCCCTATAGTATCCATCTTATCTTAATTATAATAGTTTCATTTGATGCAGATTATGATTGCAAATTTGCAACTAATCATCTGAAAATGACAGGCTCGGAGATAATGTAATTGGGCTTAGGCCCAACTCTGGGCCATAACGTTTTGCATTGTAGACCCAATCATTATCAGATCTAGCCCAATAGATTTAAATTGGGCCTTTAATAGTGGGTGGGCTGGGTGAGTTGAAGTGAAGCTGACCCAACCTGAAGCCCCAGTGCTAGTTTTTCTTTTCAAACATTGATCAAACAGTTGCTTTCCCTGTTGAAACTGTCTACTTCTTTGAAGTATCCGAAGATCAAGAACCATCATCAACACTTGACATTGCAGATAGAGTGAAGAGAAATCCGTTTCGAAGGTGCTTTTGGTGCCTTATTACTTCATGGCAGATTGACTCAAGTATAATTGTGAAACAAGTAGGTTGGAGCTTGTTCGCGACAATGCTGGGTTCCCCTTTTGTAGCTCGAAAATCACAACTTAGACTGAAGGATCTTCATGTTCCAAATTAGTCTTTTCAGCATCTTATAGGTAGAGTTGGTTGATTCAGAGACTATGCTGCCACCCCAATGTTCACCATTCAGGTGATCTTACCTAGTTTCATTGCTAATTCAACTTTAATAAGAATCTGTCCAACTTTTGATTAATCAAACGTGCTAAATATAATATGTACATATTCAAATGCGATATGAGTCTTATAGGTTTTCTTTATGGATGGTTTCACAGGTTGGAATATTAAGCTCACTCCAGTTATCCATGGACTTAAATTGTCCAAGTGCTTATGCATGGTAGTATAGTGTGAGTTTAAGGCAAGGAAGCATGGACTCTTCGAAAACTTGCCGTATTTGTGTCCGACACGTATCCGACATCAACACTCCCCCGACACGCGTCAAATACTTGGTCAACATGTCAACAGGTGTCAGACACATGGTCAATGTGGTAAACGTGTCGGACACACCTCCAATACACCGGGAACTGGTCAGTACACAGTCAAGACTCGGCAACCGATTTGGTTTTATTTTTTAATTTTAGATATGTACAAATAATCATCTTCTCCGCCTTTGCACCTCTTCTTCTTCTTCTTCTCTACGTTACTTTTTTTTTTTTTTTTTTTTTTTTTTTTCTATACGCAAGAGAAGACTTACTAAAAAAAATAGTATGACGTGTCAACGTGTCCTAGTTTTTTTAAAATTGTCGAGTCGTTGTGTCGTGTTCGTATCCGACACAACGCGCGTGTCCGTGTCCGTATCTGACACGACGCACGTGTCCGTGTCCAAGCATTCTTGGTTTACGGTGTGGTGTACGATTGATATCCACCAATATATGTTGTAGTCCCACAACCCCGCTATCGTTTTCCCTTGATATGTGATTAGATTTGCTCTCTTTACAAGTTCGAACTTTTGGAGAATTGAAAATTTATCGTTACAAGATTCGAGTCCGGAGGTTCTTCAATTGGGTTTGTGATAAACCACAGCTTACTAGATGGCAGAGCAGCAGCAGAGATGTTGAACAACCTTGCAGCCATTTGTCTAGGCGAAACCATGAAAACTAAAATGTTGATCAATGACAGATCATGCATCAAAGCAAGAACCCCACCTCAAATCAAGTATAAACAGAGAGTACCTCAAGCAATCAGAAATAGTATCCTTTTCCATCCTCAACGTTCATTTCATCCTCCATAACCTTCTTGGACGAACAAACCTATTCGTGCCGCCTTTTCTCCTTCACAACACAACACACTTAAACCCCAGCTCACTCTCCAAAAAAAAAAAAAAAAAACACTTATAAATACCAAGCAAACACCACCAAAGTATTCAACCTTTGAAGCCATTGTAGCTCACCTTTGGAGAGCAAGAACAAAGGCTGTGTTTGATGATCCAAATGAAGATTCATCAGTGTTATTCGCGGTGGATATTAGGTCCAGACTATGTCCACCTCTACTGAGCTCACTAGAAATGCTGTGGTGACTGCCTATGCTGCGCAGCCAAGGTAGTTTTATTTTTTCAATCCACTGATGAAATCAAAACCCATATTCTTCACAGCTCGTATTTAAATACAGTGATCTTTAGTGATACATCCCAGATATCACAACATCACCAGTGTTCTTTGATATTTCCGGATTATTTTCAACCATGGTTCAAAGGTTCCTTTTCTTTCCCACAAGAACTAGGAAATACTTTACATGAAGAAGAGAACAATATAGGTACAAGTTAGTTCTTAATCTCTAATTAGGCCCCTATAAACTAATCAAAATAAAGGGAATCCAATATGTTTTTATTAAAGTCGACCCCAAAGGAAAAGACAGTATTCCAAAGCAGGTAACCTACAACCTATTAGATAGACCTAATTAATCAAATGGCTTAAGATTGTTTAAAAAAATGGAATACTAAAAGAAACCAACCTATGCCCTTTTAAGCTAGACTTTATGTGTGTGCTCATACTTTATAGCTTTGGCCTCAAACCCTAATGAGCCCTTAATTCAAAATGCTAGATCAGATCAGATGCCCACTTAATTATACAAGTTAAATAAGGAATCTTAATAATGTGGGCTTGTCCTCTAAAGCAAGGTTATGGAGACATATAAAATTATCAAAATTTTTCTCAAGATCCTCAAAAGACTTATAGCTTCTAGGGTTTTCCATTTCCCTTTCATGATTTGAGTGCCTTCACCACTTATTTCATTTGTTTATTGTTTAATTCTCTCCATTAGAGTGCAAATCTAGATGGTATTATTTATAGTGTAACTAATTCAAACGAGGTACAAAGCCAAACTCACTTTACCAAAAATATACAAATAAAACAGAAATTAATGTTTGAAATAAGTGCATTCGAGCGACACGTATGTTATATATAATGTCTAATGTTTTGTTTGTTTATCACACTTTCCCTTTATAGATCAATATTTAAAATTAACGTTTTAGATGTTATTTCGTTGACACCTGTATCCGTGATGCCAATTATTGTGTAGGGTTATATCTTGACAAATGATCGAAAAAATGTTTCATTATGACCATTTCTTTCTGTCTATTAAATTCTCCATCTACTCCAAAAAGCTCAAGTTCTATGAAAGCTCAGATAAAATTTATATATTAGGTGGTTGGGGTCATGGATAACGTATAAACCATTAATTATATGATTTTTTTTGGTATTACTAGTGCTAAACGACGAGTTATTAACCGCTCTGGCGTCGCTACAAGTTCAAAGCAGGATTAGAGTTAAGTTTCTTGTCTAGAATTGACTACAGAAAGAACATACTTTACCAGTTTTGTTTATGCATGACAGGATAATGGTTTAGATTAATAGATCTAGTTAGAGCATAAACAAAGAGCAAGTCTGAAGGATTTCCTTGGCACATATTGTTTTTGTCTGAACTACCAATCAATTCAGTTTCAGAAAAAAAATTATCCTTTCAATGGTACGTAGGTTCCCTAGCTAGTCGTATAGATCCATGTGTCGAGTGATTCGTTGCTATAATCCACGTGTTGAGTGATTCGCTGCTATCCATTAGGTATATTGGTCATAAATTTAATTATGTTAAACACTGAGGTTGTCTTTGCTTTTGTAGCTAGCATGCTGATGAGTGGTCCTAACTCCTGAATGATCAGTTGCATTCAAACAATCATGACACAAGTCATGGAACATAATTTAGTCATATTATGGGAAATCTAACGACAGGTTGGTTCTTAGTATTTTGAGATAAACATTTCAAACTGTGAAATTCAGAATAGGAGCATTGATCCAGTGATGGAATGGGGTGAAATTCGCAAAAAAAATCAGTTCTTTGTGGAGAATTCATTCGCAGATAATGTTTCCTAGTTTTGAAGTCATATTTTTGCAGTGTAAATTGTATAGTAGTGGAATGGTAGAGAAAATGCATACTTGGTCTGAAGTTCTGAATGCGTAAAATGAAACAGTTATGAAAACAGGAGAAGCAGTACAATGAATTGGGCATGTACTATAATGTAGTCTCAAACAAGACTACATACACGCAGTTTCGCTAGTTATAGGGAATTGGGCATGTACTATGTGGGTGCCCTGCCCACTATGATTAACAGTTTAAGTCGAATCTTTGAAAACTTTTGAACTTACATGAATTTCCATTCACTCTTCTCGAATCGAATCTTTTCAACATTTTTTTTATGTCCTAATATCTGTAAGAGATCTAAGATCGTGACTTTGAATCGATATCTAGAAGCGCCCATTTCATAATATTTATAGAAAAAGTAAACAATTGAACAGATGATCCAAAATGAACGTCACCTGAAATCACTGTGCAAGTCATAAGCTGTGGGGGAGCTATTCTTACCAACATGACAGTGACCAGCACAAAGTACTGAAACATAAACATTCATCTTATACTAACTCAAAAATCAAAATTATATTAGACACTTACATGTGAAGACCTGATCTTGATTGGAGATCGAAAAGTTATACTGTAGTTGCCAACCTCATGCAATTCTCATCCTTAGCTTTTCCAGAGTTTGGGAGAGATGAGTGGGAAAACACTGCACAAAGGGGTTTCATAGAGTGAATCATTCCATTCTATCCATACCTAATGCTTCACCATATGGTGACACGCAATCTAGGCTAGAGAAACAAACTACGCATCCAAGCATCTCATTGTAATATCATGTTGTCCCGAGTTCCAGGACCTTGACAGCCACCTAACTAAATTTGAATTGTGAAATCAAAGATTTGCCGTCCTGATGTGTGACAAAAACCCCTCATAAAGTATGAGGTTTGATAAAAAGACACTCTTTAAGTGAAACCTGTGTAGTAGGAGGTTATTCAACACAAGGATGAATTCAGACAATAAACATATGGTTTTCTTAGGTATGGTTTGGTTGCATCAAAAGCATCACATGCACACGTATATTATGTTGGAAAAATATGCTGTAAATTCGAAAATAAAAGAAGGAATGATGGTACCAATTTTGCTTGGGTTGAGTCGCGGACTAGGTCGCTCTCTTTAAGACGTTTCGCGGCTCTGCCCAAAATTGTGCAAGCAGTTTTGTAGCCCCGCCGTCCCCAGGATAAAACAGCCCAGAATCTCTGTCTCGTTCAAAAATTGCACAATAGATGAACGGTTCACAAATCACCCTTAATGTCCTTATTTGCTCGGAATCACCAGGAAATAAACAGCAACAAACATGAAGCATAAACAGAGTTTCTGATTTCAAAAACTGTAAGTAAGAAGCATAATCTCGAAGACTCTTTGCAAAGAGCAGAAATTCGAAATTTGCTGGAAGCAGAAAAGCATAAACTGGAAGAAGAAAATCGTTTGCTTAAAACTCTGTTGTTTCTCTCTTGTTTTTGTATTTTAAAAAACTAAAAAACTGGATGGTATTTATAGGTATAAAACGTACAGTCGAAAAATGAGATAAAGACTAGATTCATTGGCAAGATCAAGTCGTGGACTCAGTCCTCTTCAGAAATTGATTTTTTCGTTTAAATAAAATTTCATCAAAAAATGTTTTGCTTTCTAAATGACCCGACCCGACAGTGGTACCCCCAAGGGGTCCAAATCCAAGTTCTAACTATCTTCTTATATACTCTACCTCAAAGAGATATATAGTAGATATGGGACTATAAAGTAGAGAGTGGGTCAAAGATCAAAATAGGAGAGGGAGGTCCAGGGTTCAAAACCAGGTAAACACACATTTGTTTTTATTTTTAAAAAGCCAAATTTGCAACATATTATTGCTAGGCCTACCATCGATTATTGAAAGTTTCTTAATGAAGAGTTATTGAGAGCATTAAAGCTTAAACAGAAGATTGGGGAGAGAAGTGGGGGGAGGGGACCATCTGTACTGCAGATTCAAAACCAGTTGTAATTGTATATAGGAGGAAAACCTAACTCGAACTCAGTCAATCTGTTTGCGTATTGAGTGTAGTGACCCACGAACAAATGCTGAGTATGCTGGCATCATAACATGTTAATTTAAACTAAAAAGATGTCGGGGTATGACTCATGTCTTCATGCATTCATATACTTGACATAACCTTGTACACATAACATGAACATACCCATACACCAGTCGAATCTATATAGAACTGGTTTTGGACTGACCAGCAACGTGTCTATGTCTGAGAGGACTAAACTTGTCCATTCTAAAGATAGTTGATAACATGGGCGATGCTGAAGCCCAGAAGGTTGGAGGTGGTGCTACTACAAGCACAAACTCTGGAGATGAAAACTGGATCAAGGAGCAAGATCGGTTGCTGCCAATAGCTAATGTAGGCCGGATAATGAAGCAAATCCTGCCATCCAATGCCAAGATCTCTAAAGAAGCAAAAGAAACCATGCAAGAATGTGTGTCCGAGTTCATTAGTTTTGTTACTGGTGAAGCATCTGACAAGTGTCACAAGGAGAAGCGGAAGACGGTTAATGGAGATGATGTTTGTTGGGCTATGGGTACACTAGGCTTTGACAACTATGTTGAGCCATTAAAAAGGTATTTGCGTAGACATAGGGAAATGGAAGGAGAGAAAGCTAACCAAAATAAGGCTGCCAATTCGAACGAGAAAAATCAACCATGGATCTTACAAACTGACCAAACAAAGAATCAACCTTTAACTCCCTCTCTCTTCAAGTTCAATTTAACTGAAAAGAATGCTGTTGATAGCTCTAAATCAAGGCCATTTTAGGAGCTTGAGAAGGAGTCATGTAAGAGTTTATGAGCAAGACGATAGCACATGTATGTGTGTTTTTATTTGTTTTTGTGGTCTTCAGTACAGTTTGAGCTACTAGTCACCAGTGTTACAATAATGTATAATCATGTTTGGAGCTAATGTCGTGTTTTGTTCTTCCCCTAATTATCTTGTCTTGTAGGAGTAACCTAAACAGTACTAATCTGGAAATCATGTAATAAACTTGGGTTTTATCAGTTTAGTGGATTTCATTTCAGTAATGAATCATACATACTGAACTTAATGTATAATCGTGTTTGGAGTTAATGTCTGTGTTTTGTTCTTCCCCTAATTATCTTGTCTTATAGGAGTAACCTAAAGTTTTTAGTACTAATTAATCTGGAATTCATGTAATAAACTTGGGTTTTATCAGTTTAGTGGATTTCATTTCAGTAACGAATCATACATCAAACTGAACTTACTAGTTTCAATATCTACACTAGATGTCGGGAACTCAGGTCCTTTGCTCATAAGTGGAGAAAGTAATATTTCAGTTTAGCATTCTCATGATCTCATCTTCTTCATTCTTACAATCAACGTTATGTTGTCTAAATCACATGTACATAAAAACTGGATATCTGTCTATAGTCTGTATATGACCTTATTGAAGATGTGCAGTTCTCTGCTTTTGAATCAAGAATTTAAGATTTCATGCTTCTACTGTCAGCCCTTGACCTAATCGTTTCTTCTCTTGAATTTCTGAAAGCTTGCATGTAAAGAAGAGGCGCGGCTGAAATTAGAAGAAGTAAGACTCTCATAGACGCTAACTCAAAATTAATCATCATTTGCACCAAGCATATTGAGGTATGTTTTGATCTCACTACTTAAGCTTTTATGTGAACCTGGCCTCCTCATTCCTCATAGTAAAACAGTCAAAGATTGTCTAATGTGAAATAGGGATCTAGAGTTAGGGTTTTCTTAAATCTAGAGTTGAAACTAGTTACGGAAAAATACATCAAACAGTTGCCTGTTTGAATTTTGCTTTATTGGAATGGACTAATTGTTTCATCCCCACTAATGAGAATAAGTGAAAGACTGAAACTAGGGTTTGTAGGGTTCCTCTTCAAATAAAAGATTGTACTAGTTCTCGGGGTCAGGGAGGGGGAGGGGGGACCATTTTGGAGACAACATTTAAGTTCAGTTCTTTTGTACTAAAAGGATTTACTATTTTGGTTCTTGTGAATAAGCAGGATTAATGTTTTACATGCTTTTTAGATCAACATGGTCACACCTGTAAGGATTTGTGTAAGACAGCATATGAGTCCCGACTAATAGGTGTGCGAAACTATTCAAAGTTCTCTAACTATCATATGGAAACCATATAATATTAGGTAGCAGGAGCAAGTACAGACAGAGGGATGGCCTTCCTTACGGAAGGATGATACAAAAGCGTGAGACAGGATGGGTGGAAAACCAAAAACCTAGAAGCCATTGGGCCAACTATATTCAAAGCCGTATATTAATGATTAAGGTTCCTCTTGGAAGAATATCTCTTGTTGTAAGGCACCACTGGTATGCTAGAATGGAAGTAGGCCTTCATGGAGACCATCTCCAGGGGGTTATTTCCTTAAGATATCGGTATTGACAGCCATAGCCCATTGGCATTTCATAATTTGTCTGCTGAGTGCTATTTTGGGAAATGTATAGTAAACTACGGGAGGCTCAGAGGATGGCATGTGCCTGACAGTTTCCCATAAGAAGCCAGTGGCTCAGTTGTCCTCCATGTTGACACATATCATCATGGCAACGTGTCAGACGCTCTAAGACACCTAATAAAAGGCGACAACCACCCGTGTTCTCGCATTTGCAATGTTCTTTGCCGGCCAAGCAAACTGATGCATTGTACTATATATGTTAATGCATCTTGATACATACATGACCATATCCTCGATCTATGGTATGCTTATCAGTGTATAAGGCATAGTGCATTGGTGTATATCGCACCATTGTATGAATAAACAGTGATAAGTTCAAAAAATGGCGAGTGGTGGCACATGCCCTGCGGTGCACCTGAGATACACAGAAATTTAGTTATCCATAAGGATTGGACTAGTTATTATGTCCAATCCTAACTTGCTTATATTCCTATGATAATAAGTTCTTTGCTTTCTTCTCGGCCATTTAGTCTTTACATTTTATTTTGGGATAGTAATAAAAAGCAATTTCAGGCTTCAGTCAAACACATATAACTAGGTTATATGGGTTTCAATTCCTAAATCAGTTCTTCAGATTTCCTATAGGTATTAGACCACCCTAGGGTTAGTTATACATGAGCTAGGATTGCTAGTCATCGTGTTTAATCATTGCTTATAGTCCTACAATCAAAGTTCTTTCCTTTCTTTTTTATCCATTTTTGCTTTAACTTTTTATTTTGTGGTAGTCATAGAAAACAACTTTGTTGGTCAATAATATATATAACTAGGCTATATGGTTTCCTATTCCTAAACCAGTTCTTCAGAGTTACTAAGTTTTTAAACCATCCTAGGGTTAGATCACACTGCTGCAGGTTGCTAGATCATCGTCTTTCCGCAAATCCAGCATACTAAAGTAGATATCCAGCATCTTCTTTGTTAATAACTGGGTAATTTAAAGAGGACAGACTTCAACCTTTGATATTTACACGATTTCTGTTTGAAGTGAAACCAGATCTGTCAAGAGTAACTACGGAATGTTGAGATGATCTATCAGACATTTTGCTTAACTGCATCCTCATTAATATGGTTGCAAATAATCAGTAGTCTATACTGTTAATCTTCATACAAAAACATGTTAACTTATGTCAAGCCTTGAAATGCTTCTCCTCAATTGGCGCCAACACTTGGTTCAAATAATTTACATGAGCTGATGCCAATGAACCACATTACTCATCTGCTATTACATATGTGATTGGGTTTCTTGGTAAATTAGGTCAGTTGAAATTTCAGCATGCTCTAGAATTGCTTCTAAATCTTGCCTATATGATGTCATTTACAGTTTTACATGGATAACATGGTATGCTTCGAACATTGATTATGTCAAAATAGGATATACATGTTTGCTAGGATACCTACAGGATCGTCAATCAACATCTCCATGTAGTCTTTCTGTTTAAAGTTGCTCAAGGTTAAACTATGAGAATTCTCACTGACAATGTTTTTGTTATACCACCAAATCTCAATCAGTATGATACATGTTTCATGGGATTTCTGCAGGTCATCAACTATCCTCAAGATTGTCCTAGTATGATTACAAGTCGCAGCCCAGCTGATTCCTCAGGGGACTAACGAAGGCAACCCAAATTGATTTTGTTTGAAAAGGTTGGTATTCGTCTCTTCAAAAGTAGGAAATCTTCCTAAAAGGCTTGCTGATAGTAGTTGTCACATGGAATACCTAATGGTAGGTTAAATAAATGGAAGTCAATAAACCTAATTAGCTCCATCTGTCCTGGCCATCTAGTAGGCCTTAAAACAATTTAAGATATATACAGACCATGATCATGAGTGCAATCCTTGGTTGTTCTCTTTGACACGATGGATCTCTAAACTTTATAAAAAAACCCTGCCCAATTAGTTATCTAAACCAGAGGATAATAACTTAATTTAGTAAAAGTCTTTGGGGTTTAAGCAATTACACTAATGTTTCAAACCATTACACAAGATGAAATTTGAATGGTTTCTAATATTTGATAGAGGAGCTACATAGCTTGTTTTCTAAGAGAATAAATTTATTCTAAAGTAAACAAAACACCAACATAGACCTAAGATAACTGAAAACAAAGAAATGTAAAGGTCTGACCTAAGAAGACCACATTTTCAATCTATAGCTCATAAGTCATTCCTACCTTCAGCATACGCCTACGAGGAATGGCAAACACCTCATCTTCCTGCCTCACGAACCTCTTGAGGATGCTATAGGCATAGTCAATCACCACTCTCTTCCTTAGGCAAGATCCGTTGACAGCTACCACCTCACTTTCGTAGATGAATCAATCCACCGTTTTTGCATTCACAGTCAATCATCTGGACTGCTGTTTCCACTTCCTCATTTGTTAACACTCCTGATTTGTTTTCATTTGATTCCTCACTTTCCACTGAATTGATCACGTCCTCTCTAATGAACTATTTCAATTTATTCACCAACATCTCCTCAAAGGAATCCAACTTCTTGTCGGTGTACCCATACCGTACCACACATCGAAAGATAGGTAACTCTTGAGGTCCAAGCCTTCGGAACAAAAATTGTTCCTCCTCCGGAACCTTGCTTATGGGAAGGTATCCACCATCAACAAACTTGTATAGAGCTGAGCTTAAGAGGAATAACTCAGCAAGGTAAATGGTTAAAGCGTATGCAATGATCAAGAAAATGTTAGTTTTCCATATCATGATCATCACCAGTAGTAAGAGCGCTGATGTGAATGTCATAACAAAAGCAACAGCAAGCCCTGCGACAATAGCACAAGAACAAAAAAATTAGATTATGATGTATTAAGTGAAGAAAGAAAGAAAACGAACGAAATTCTAGAACAAATAGGGCTGATCTAGCAATAGCTATTTTCATTAGTTTTTTGTTTGACCCATTCTTGAAGATGAGAAATGCAAACAAGGTTGCAGTTGATATGCATTGAAATCAAGGCAACTATAGATACTATACCATAAGCGTTGCTGAGCTTCAGCATAGTTTTAAACCCAAGTGTGAATCCAATACATGCAATCATAAGTATGTTGTTGCTTTCAGGTATATAGACTTGTCCTTTATACTTGGTGGATATATGTACGATTTTCACCCGTGGAAAGCATCCAAGAGTGAGAGATTGTTGGACAATGGAAAATGCTGCTGAAATTAGCGATTGACTGGCGATAACTGCAGACATTACAGCCACGACAAACATTGGCCAATAAACCGGCTCTGCATAATAACATGAAAGGAAAAGTCTAAGCAAAACATAGCAAATTTTAATTATTTTATTTTTATGTTAAGGCTAAGGTGGGAAGGTCATATTACCTGGAACAGATTTGTAGAAGGCGTTGATTGCATCATACTTGTGTTTTTGCAAATAAGCCGCTTGACCAATATAAGCCAAGACGATAGATGGGAAGACCAGGCAGCATGTGCTGATCTGGATCGAATGAACATAAAAGTGACCCAAGTTTGCAAATAATGCCTCTGAACCTGTTGTTTGTTGATCAAAGCAAAACGTTTTAGGAATAGAGTGAAGAAACATTGATCTAAATGATCTAGACATGATACTTTTTTTATATTAACAAACGATTTGGGTTTTTGATAAACAAATCACAATTAACTACGAAATGAATAAAAATCGATACCTGTCAGGCACAAGAGAATGCCTCTTAGAGAAATCCATGCATCTTTTTTTATTTCGAATGAAGTAATGCAGAATGTAGACTGGATTAATGGCCTTGATTACACCAGGATCATATTTGAAAAAGTTGTAGATACCAATTGAACCAATGAAGATGAACCAGATAGTGAAGATAGGGGAAAACATGTATCGTATTTTATCTGTGCCAAATCTCTGAAGTTGAAACAATATGATCAAGATAACAACTGATATCCACATGATTGTATCGTCAGTCAGGGTTTTTTATGCTTCTCTAATTCCACTTACCGCTGACAACACTGCATCAAAACAATAAATAGATTATAGCTAACTTACATATCTTTATGCAATTTCAATATAGTTGCTTGCATTGGCCTTCTTAGTCTACTTCAAGGATCATTAATTTGCAGAACATACAGCTAATAAACTTAAGCTGAATCATTTAAAGTGAATGATGATATAGTTACCTGATACACATGGGGTGATGACACCATCACCAACTATTGATGTACCAAGCATAGCTATGAACAAGAGAAAGTATTTCGCAAATGAGCAATTTTCCAGCATTGTTTTAACTGCAGAAGCACGATTTAATCGTCTATTTGGTACTTCAAGCCGGTAATTAGATACATGTTTGTCTTCGACTTGTTGGCTCAGTATTAAGTTGACCTTAGCATAGCGACATATAAGAGAATATAATGCAAATGTAACTCCTGCAAAATTGTTCAACTATAACCTAAATAGTACTCAATAATTAATATTGCTCTTCAGTAATCTAATTACAAATACCATTGAAGCTTATAATCAACTATTATCAATCTAACTATAGTACCAAATTGTAAATACAAGTATACAGGTATAAAAGGCTCATCATCACCATTGTCATTGGCGTATAGAACAACGAAGACATACTTGATCAATGTAATCAAGGTTAAAAGCCATAAGATCAAAGACAATACACCCAAGATATCGTAAACTAGGACTTATTAAAGATTGCATATTAAACTGTTGGTAATTGGCACGAACACGATCAGTCTCAAGATCGAATGACGAATCGAATCCAACGAGCTTTCCCCATGAGTACTTATTTTTTAGGGCTACTTGCACTTGTTGTTCTTGATGTTGTGAGGATTAATTGTTCAAGGGCTTCTTCTACAATCCCATCAGCAGCTTCCATTTTTTTTTATTGCTTTGTTTGATTGGTGATGGTTTGGTTTTATAAGGAAGAGCCTTATTTGGGAATGAAACTGTATGAAAAACGAGTGAGGATTTTGTGGGATTGAAGAAAGATTGTTAGTGTTAATGTTGCTGCAAAACACTGCATGTCCCCTCCCTTCTCCAAATTTGTTCTTTTTTTCTTTTGATATGTATGGATTTTACCAGAAATTTTAGGTATTCTGGGTTTTGCTGACTGGGTTGTTGTCTGAGCTCTTTAAAATCTTTTTTCAAAAAAGTGTTTAAAGAGAGGGAGGGGGCAAAAATATATTTTCGCCCCCACCAGCAACCCAAGCAGCAAAACCCAGACTGCCTAGAATTGTTCGGATTTTACAGATCGATAGGCAAAACACGTGATTCACTCGACTCTGTTGCTGCTGCAGCGCTGCTTCTATTTTTGTAAAACCCATTTATACCCCTCTACTCTACTGTACTCCACTTTCCTCAACGTACGTATCCTCCTATTTCTATATACCCTAAATTTAATTCACAATACAAAACCGAAACGGAAAAGCAGGCATATTTATTTTTTGACCCACACAGGACTGGGCTCCTACTGCCTTACCTCTTATTATTATTATTATTATTTTTCTTTTATTTAAATAAATAATAAAAAAAATTGAGGAATATTTGTTTTTGGTTGTAGGAGTGAAAGGCCCACAGTACTTTATTAAAAAAAAAAAAAAAAAAAAAGAGGTGTCTCTGTCTTTATAGTTTTCCTTAGTGGTGACCACAATCCGGGTGGGTTCAGGTTTGGGCTTATTCGATCCCAGTACAGTGAAATGGAAAAAAGGTTCAGATAAGAAAATCCAATTTTTTTGGGCTGACTCGGTTGATACCAGATTGTTTTGAATCGAGACAGTTCAGGTCGGGACCATTCTATCCCAAGAAAATGAGCATATATGAGGAGAATTTCCTGAGAAACTTATAATTCCGACAAGGGTCGAGGAGTCACAACCAGATCGCAGCGACGATGAGTGGATCCGTTTAAGGCCCCTACACTACCGTACCCATATGAGAAAGGAGGAAAGTGGTGGTGGATTCTTGACTGAAAAATTGAAGTGCAAGCGAGGGATTGAGGGTACTAATCTGCATTGAAGAATGTATTTTGATGCTTCCAAATCTCGTCCTCCTGTAAGTTTAATCTGCAAAACAAATGTTAGACTGTCAATGACCAACTTTTTTGTTGTTGAAGACACTCCGATGCTTAAGTCAGCAACTATGTTGAAAAATGAAATAAATCTCGACGGAACTCAATTAAAGTTGTATACCTTTGTCGATTGTTCCCTTTATGGTCGCGGTTAATTTTCTGCGTGACTTAAGCATGTGAGGCACAACGAATGAAGACGTTTTTCGTAACAGTCACCTCTTTTATGAAGATGCATCCGTGGAGGTGTAACTCCCTCAATGGCTTTTTTTCTTGTGCAACGTTTCTCTTCTTTATGAGAGAACTCACTCTCTTTGGACTTTATGAGTTGACCCGATTCTGGGATACTTGATCCTCGTGATTGATGATTTCTGCCACATATATGACTGTGATGACGGTCTATTTTAATGTATCATCATATTTCACGATCAACTTTGAGAGGATGTTGGTGATAATCTCGACTGAATAACGTTCAAGATTGTCCTAGTATGATTATAGGTCGCAGCCAATGTTTCTAACTATTACACAAGCTAATGTTTAAGCAATTTAAAGTAATTAAGCAATTAAGCTAATGTTTCTAACTATTACACAAGATGAAATTCGAATGGTTTCTAAAGTAAACAAAACCGCTTTTTCTAAATGTCGAGGGAACAAAGAAATGTCGAAGTCTGACCGTAAGACCTCAATTTCAATCTATAGCTCATAATTCATTCCTACTCTTGAGCATATGCCTACTAGGAATGGCAAACACTTCATCTTGCTGCCTCAGGAGCCTGTTGAGGATGCTATAGGCATAGTCAATCACCACTCTCTTCCTTAGGCAAGATCCGTCAGCTACCACCTCACTTTCGTGCTCAGGTACAAACATTCTTTTTCGTGCTTGGACACCATAGATGTACATGTGATCTCTCACTCTGTTGATTTCTAGCAAATCATCTCTCTTCATTTTATCTTTGTTTCCATGTTTTATATAACAATTTGGTTTGGAATTGAGTTTTTATCATGTACAAATGTCTTCTGGTTTTGATACGAATTTTGAGTACTAGATGTTTGATAAAATGTATAACTGAAGTAGTAATGGTCAGGTTTGTACAAAAGTTTTGGATGTTTGTCTATGGTTCAATTGCTTCGAGTTTGGATAAGTGTGTGCGCTACACGATTTGGAATAGATGCATTCAATTATATTACCACTGGCATAGTTTTAGAGAGTTCTAAGATGATTAAAATTTCCTGTGTTTGATTATTGTTTTTGATCAATTAAAATCCTCAGTCATGATAAACTTATTTGATATTTTCTATTAACTTTATCGTAGAACTATATCCATATGTAACTTGTACACTCTCTAGTTCTCTATGTTTGATTTCTAATTACAATTCCATAGGTTGTTCTTGTTTGTCATTCGCTTGCTCAATTATTAATATGCTATTATAATTGTGAGGGATGAAGCTCTGCAAAACCTATATAATACATTTGAACTAGTAAACCTATTATTAATATGCCAAAGTAGAGTCCTTCTAAGTGGAGTAAACAACCAATTTATTCATCAAGTTGATTATTGTGCCTTGACACACTGAATGCTCTTGTTGATTATTGTGCCTCGACATACCTACCGAACTTTATTTATCAAGTTGTTATATACTGGAACTCTTAAAATGTTCTTCATGTATTGGTTTTTTTTTTTAATAAGATTTTAGTTAGTTCGGGTTCTTTCAGAGTTTCCGCATGAGAAACATTCTTTGTTATGAGATCCCTTCAGTCTCTATGTTGATGTGCTAACTCACTGCACGCATGCACAAGTGAAATCACTTTTGAAAGATCGTCTACGTGGGAAGACAGCATGAGGATCCTCTGAGAAAAAAGAACCAAGTTCATCTGTCGAGCTGATTCTCGTAATTTTGATGAACAGTTCATTATAACTTTATAAGTAAAGATCTTTGGATTGTAGAGTTTTTTGCACCCTGGCAAGTATTTCCAATTGCTAAAAAAATAGTAATATGCATTGGTAGGCAATTTTGTGTAGAGACGATAGAAACCAAGAGAGAAACCGAGTTCAGCACCGACTTCGTTTAACGCACCCGGCACCACAAATCTGCATTCTTTGAAAGTGATTGTTTCAGATCTATTACATTTTACCGTTTAGTGTTTATTGTTGAATACAATATGAAATTGAAAGTGCACTGTTTAGATGGTTCTTGTCATTGAGTTCTATTTTACAGAGACTTATTTATGCTTTGTAGCTAAATGTTGTTCATTTCTCTTTTCAGGTGTGGACATTGTAAGAAGTTGGCTCCTGAGTGGAAGAGAGCCGCGAATAACTTGAAGGGGAAGGTGAAGCTAGGACATGTAGATTGTGATGCTAAAAAGGTATTACTTCGGAAGACACTTTTTATAGTCTTCCAGAAGCATTATGCATTCTAGCATCTCTGACCTTGCTTCTGGTAGTTAAATTGTAACGTGAGAGCATATAAACTTGGAAGCATTGGTGCCGTGGTCTTTTGTAGGTCTCTTCCTATCTATGTGGCTTATACATTCAATTGCACCTCTAGTAATTTATGAGCTTAGTTGTCAAGGGACAGATTTCTCAGTTTACTGTCAAATATTGTTCTCTAAAGATGAGCTGCAAGCCTGCAACTCTGGCTTCATATTAAAGTTGCTAAAGCTTCTATCTTATTAAAGTTGTTAAAGCTTCTATCTTATTAAAGTTTCTTATGGAATCTGAGCCTAAATTGTGCTTTTAATGACTGGTGTGGACATATTAAAAATCTCGCACCAGAGTATGAGAAGCATGGTGCTAGCTTTAAGAAGGCTAAGTCTGTTTTGATTGGAAATTTATCTCCAATTCACAGTTTACTGCTTCACATGGAATGGTGTTGAATCTCCTTGTTGCATGTGCTTTCAGTCACCGATTGTAAGTTTATTTTGACATGGTAATGATGCATTGTAAATGGTGTAGTTTATGTTGTACAGGGTGCAAAAGTCACTTGCAGACTGAAGGAATCAGATAATGTGGCAGAAGTTTCTCAGGCAGGACGAACACTCGAAGAAGCTAAAAAGTTGGTTGATCAAAGCTTTGGGAACTAAGTTGGAAGCAATGTAATGGTGGCAGCAAATGAGGAGCTGAGTAAAATACAGGAGGAGATTGAAATCCTGACTTTAAAAGTTAGCGATGACGTTGTTGAGAGGAAAGCCAGGAAACAATTATCTGCAGTAGCATACAGATCTCTCTGACTTGCCGGAAGAATTACGGGTATGCTGTATTGCATCTTCACAACAACTTTTATGTTTAAGCTACCCGAAGAAAGAAACAAAATGGTGTTGATTCTCTAAGTATGAAAATGCAGTTAGAGCATAAACAAAGAGCAAGTCTGATGGATTTCCTAAGATTGGTTAATCTACCTTGGCATATTGTTTTTGTCTGAACTACTAAGCAATTCAGTTTCAGAAAAAAACATCCTTTCAATGGTACATAGGTTCACTAGCTATTGTATGGATCCATGTGTCGAGTGATTCGCTGCTATCTATTATGTATATTGTTCAGAAATTTAATTATGTTGACCACTGATGTTGTCTTTGCTTTTGAAGCAAGCATGCTGATTAGTGGTCGTAACTCCTGAATGATCAGTTGCATACAAACATACATGACAAAAATCCTGGAACATAATTTCGTCATATTTTGGGAAATATAACCACTGGTAGGTTCCTAGTATTTTGACATAAACATTTCAAACTGTGAAATTCAGAATAGGAGCATTGATCCAGTGATGGAATGGGGTGAAATTCGCAAAAATTCAGTTCTTTGTGGAGAATTTGTTCGCAGATGATGTTTCCTAGTTTTGAGGTTATATTTTTGCAGTGTAAATTGTATGGTAGTGGAATGGTAGAGAAAATGCATACTTGGTCAGAAGTTCTGAATGCGTAAAATGAAACAGTTATGAAAACAGGGGAAGCCGTACAATGTATACAAAGAGTCGCTCTGAATATTGTCTGCAGAACAGTGTGGTCCTATTTATCAAGTGCTGAGATAATCTATTAACTGTTTTTTAGAGCAGTTCCGACAACTATTGGGAGGTTCTAAGCTCTGTAGGAACAAGTCTGAATACAAAGAAATGTAAAGGTCTGACCTAAGAAGATCACAATTTCAACCTATAGCTGATAAGTCATTCCTACCTTCAGCATCCGCCTATGAGGAATGGCAAACACCTCATCTTGTTGCCTCAGGAACCTCTTGAGGATGTTGTAGGCATAAGTCAATCACCAATCTCTTCCTTAGGCAAGATCCGTTGACAGCTACAACCTGACTTTCGCCAATTAGACGAGTTAGTCCACCGTTTTTGCATTCAGTGTACTCCTCTTTCCACTTCCTCCTTTTTTAACACTCCTGATTTGTTTTCATTTGATTTCTCGCTTCCCCCTGAATTGATTAGATCCTCTCTAATGAACTTTTTCAATTTATCCACCAACATCTCCGCAAAGGAATCCAACTTCTTGTTGGTGTACCCGTACCGCGCCACACATTGAAAAATAGGAAACTAACAAGGACCGAATGCAACGCATGCACATTGGCTACATAGTAAAAGATTATTGGGGAAATTCCATCATCCAATTTAGAGTAGAACAAGGCAATTCCAGGGATACGTCGTATATTTGGATCGTTGGCAATCTCTTTGAGTTTTTCCATTGACACCTTGTTTTCGAGTTCATATTTATATTTCTTTCGATAAACGTAATTCCAAGTGTACATGACACCAACAAGAATTGCAGAAAATACTATGGGAATGTATCCACCATCAACAAACTTGTATAGAGCTGAGCTCGAGAGGAGTAACTCAGCAAGGTAAATGGTTAAACTGTATGCAATGATCAAGAAAATATTAGTTTTCCGTATCATGATTATCACCAGTACTAGGAGCCATGATGTCAATGTCATAACAAAAGCGACAGCAAGCTCTGCGACAATGGCACGAGAATAACAAGTTAGATTACGACGAATTAAGTGAAGAAAGAAAAAAACGGAATTCTTAGCAATAAAATAGAAGACTGTTACAAAAAACATCTCATTTCGTTGCGCCTCACATGACTTATAGAGTTAAACACAACCATTATAAATGGTAAAGGGAATATTCGACAAATGTATGCAACTTTAACTGAGTTTTATCCAGATTTACATCATTCTTCCAACATAGTTATTGACTTATGCATCGAAGTGCCTTCGGCCACCAAAAAGGTGGTACTTGAGAGTCTAACAATTGTTTTGCAAGTCAAACTCACTGGAAGACGATTTTTGGACGTATAAATTTCAATTAAAATATATACTATTAACCAACTAATACAAAATTCGAGGCTTATAAAAACCATTTGTTCTCTGAAATTGTATTAGGATCTTATTATGTTCGCAAATTTCATATTTTTTAAACTTCAATTTAGATTTTGGGATTTTAATTATATATTCTAGTTATTATGCTCATTGGTCTTTCCTAAGGTTATCGATGTTGTGACCTTATTATGACTTAAAATTAGATTACACTGGATTCACTTTGATATATATGCAATGTACTTTTGATAGATGTATTTTTTATTATTAATTATTAACTCGTGTAGGAAAAAATTCTTTGCTCAGGATCCACCTCTAATAGCTATATTATCAATTAATAATTATTTGCAATTTCCCTTTCCCAGACTAAAATCTTGGGTCCGCCACTACCTGCATCTGCTATTTCAGTTGGAGGTTAATGTTGCTATGTTTTACTGCACTTTGTTTATGAGAACGTCGATAATTCTCACCCAAGAGAAGAATGTTGTTGAAATGATCAGTAGTCGATGTTATCGTTTCACTTTTAGTAGACTAACTACTAATTTTCTTCATTACCAGCGTAAACAATTCTCTAAGACTTGGTAACTAATTAGGGCTTCTTTGATTGTATGGAAAAGGCACTTTCCTTCCTTTTCTGTATCAGTTCATCTACGGACTGAAAATAGTGTAACTTGATGTTTTATTTTTAGCACGGTTTTAATTCACACGTTGAGCTTCCTGAACCCCAGCAAGCCTGGTTTTTGCTTCAGTGGCCGTTGCCTTATTAAGCTAGGCTTAGTAGAGTCAGTCTCGTAATATTAAAATGAAATTATTGATATAGGCTCCGTACCATAAATCATTCATATCAGAAAATATGAGCCAATGCGTGATGACTATATATCGGGTTTGATCGTCCAGTGACCCCTTAAATTGAAGGTTGTCATTTGATGTATATCCAATGTTGCCTGTTTTTGAGGTGGTGTTGTCTGTCAATTGTCCTATGTCCTTTATTTTTTAAAGATAATATACATTTGTTATCACTCATTGATGCATCCGCTCATTTAGTTTATGGACGATTGCATAAGACAATATGGTACACCTATTACAATTCCAGAAAATTTTATAGTTTGTTCTAATGAAATTGAGTTATCACTGATTCTCATCTGCAGTATTCTCTACACATGTTTCCAGTTCAAAGTGAACAAGAAAAGCAAATATAATTTATCTGATGGAGAAGAGGAGGATGATCCAATTCATGGGTGGATCCCTTTTCAGAAAGAGATGAAGGTTGAGAGGAGATCATGAAAGAACTAGAAACTGGTGAATGTGAGGGAAATGGTAGGGTTCTCAAAGGACCTGCTATCGTGGCTGGAAGATAAGACCTCCGCTTTAGATTTACAGGAGTCGATTGATATTATGGGTGCATTGTCTGATGTATTGACTGGGTACTCCCATTGTGATCGAAGACTTTGTTTCCAGGCTGCAATTAATGCTGGAAAAAACTAAAAGAACCGATGCAGAAATGTGGCAGACTATAAGTTTTTGTGAATCTGAGATATATCAAAGGAATGGAATGAAATTTTCTGCTGTATCTTGCCTGGCTAATTTGCACTTGCTTTCTTTCATTTATACTGCCAAAGCAATTATAATGTATCTAAACTTGCTTAAACATCATCAATATGGACATGACAATTAATACGCCAAGGATAAAACTACATTTTAATGGATCAAACTTTCGCAGAGGCCACAAAATTAGCCACTTCACCTAGATGATCCAGATTATCTCGAAGTCAGATGATCCAGCTTATCTCAAAGATGAACTCCAACGTAAGCACATCTCCGGCAAAGTCTTAATTCTTTCCTCAAGATCCTATTTATTTTCTGACGTAAATTCCTTATAGTGCAGGTCATACATCACTATCAGAACAGATTAAAGGAAGGAAGCAATAAGCAAGCGAGAAGCATCAATGAAGGAAGGTGTAAAGCTTGGAAACTAGAAATGGCCAAAGCACATATCGTGCCCATACAAGTCGATTCTATAAAATCCTAATGACCTCTTCGTAAAAAAAAAATGTCATCAATAAGCATTTTGTGCAAGCATGAAATTTGGAGTTACATTATTGTGGTACAAGTCAATTCTATAAAATCCTGGTGACCTCCTCATAATCATAAAACATTTTGTGCAAACATGAAATTTGGAGTTGCATTATGTACTTAACACAATAAAATCCAAGTAAAGACAAGTACACAACCCATTCAAGTCGATTCTATAAAATCCTGATGACCTCTTCGTAATAAAAGAAAATGTCATCCATAAGCATTTTGTGCAAGCTTGAAATTTGGAGTTACATTATTGTGGTTAAAGTCAAATCTATAAAATCTTGATGACCTCCTCATAATCATAAAACATTTTGTGCGAACATGAAATTTGGAGTTGCATTATATATTTAACACAATAAAATCCAAGTAAAGACAAGTAGACAACCCATACAAGTCGATTCTATAAAATCCTGATGACCGCTTCGTAATAAAAAAAAAATGTCATCAATAAGCATTTTGTGCAAGCATGAAATTTGGAGTTACATTATTGTGGTTAAAGTCAAATCTATAAAATCCTGGTGAACTCCTCATAATCATAAAGCATTTTGTGCGAACATTAAATTTGGAGTTGCATTATGTACTTAACAAAATAAAATCCAAGTAAAGACAAGTAGACAACTCATACAAGTCGATTCTATAAAATCCTATTGACCTCTTCGTAATAAAAAAAAAAGACATCAATAAAGATTTTGTGCAAGCATGAAATTTGGAGTTACATTATTGTGGTACAAGTCAATTCTATAAAATCCTGGTGACCTCCTCATAATTATAAAGCGTTTTGTGCGAACATGAAATTTGGAGTTGCATTATGTACTTAACACAATAAAATCCAAGTAAAGACAAGTAGACAACCCATACAAGTCGATTCTATAAAATCCTGATGACCTCTCCGTAATAAAAAAAAATGTCATCAATAAGCATTTTGTGCAAGGATGAAATTTGGAGTTCATTATTGTGGTATAAGTCAATTCTATAAAATCTTGGTTACCTCCTTATAATCATAAAGCATTTTGTAAGAACATGAAATTTGGAGTTGCATTATGTACTTAACACAATAAAATCAAAATAAAGACAAGTAGACAACCCATACAAGTCGATTCTTTAAAAATTCTGATGACCTCTTCGTAATAAAAAAAAAATGTCATCAATAAGCATTTTGTGCAAGCATGAAATTTTGATTTACATTATTGTGGTAAAAGTCAATTCTATAAAATCCTGGTGACCTCTTCATAATCATAAAACATTTTGTGAAAACATGAAATTTGGAGTAGCATTATGTACTTAACACAATAAAATCCAAGTAAGACAAGTAGACAACCCATACAAGTCGATTTTATAAATTCCTGATGACCTATTCGTAATAAAAAAAAATGTCATCAATAAGCATTTTGTGCAAGCATTAAATTTGAAGTTACATTATTGTGGTACAAGTCAATTCTATAAAATCCTGGTGACCTCCTCATAATCATAAAGCATTTTGTGCGAAAATGAAATTTGGAGTTGCATTATGTACTTAACACAATAAAATCCAAGTAAAGACAAGTAGACAACCCATACAAGTCGATTCTATAAAATGCTGATGACCTCTACGTAAAAAAAACGTCATCAATAAGCATTTTGTGCAAGCATGAAATTTGGAGTTACATTATTGTGGTACAATTAAATTTTATAAAATTCTGGTGACCTCCTCATAATCATAAAGCATTTTGTGAGAACATGAAATTTGGTGTTGCATTATGTACTTAACACAATAAAATCCAAGTAAAGACAAGTAGACAACCCATACAAGTCGATTATATAAAATCCTGATGACCTCTTCGTAATAAAAAAATGTCATCAATAAGCATTTTGTACAAGCATGAAATTTGGAGTTACATTATGGTGGTACAAGTCAATTCTATAAAATCCTGGTGATCTCCTCATAATCATAAAACATTTTCAACGAACATGAAATTTGGAGTTGCATTATGTGCTTAACACAATAAAATCCAAGTAAAGACAAGTAGATAACCCATACAAGTCGATTCTATAAAATTATGATGACCTCTTCGTAATAAAAAAAAATGTCATCAATAAGCATTTTGTGCAAGCATGAAATTTGGAGTTACATTATTGTGGTAAATGTCAAATCTATAAAATCCTGGTGACCTCCTCATAATCATAAAGCATTTCGTGCGAACATGAAATTTGAAGTTGCATTATATACTTAACACAAAAAAATCAAAGTAAAGACATGTAGACAAACCATACAAGTCGATTCTATAAAATCCTGATGACCTCTTCGTAACAAAAAAAAATGTCATCAATAAGCATTTTGTGCAAGCATGAAATTCGGATTTACATTATTGTGGTACAAGTGAATTCGATAAAATCTTGGTGACCTCCTCATAATCATAAAGTATTTTGTGCGAACATGAAATTTTGAGTTACATTATTTACATGACACAATAAAATCCAAGTAAAGACAAGTATACAACCCATTCAAGTTGATTTTATAAAATCCTGATAATCTCTTCGTAATAAAAAAAATGTCATCAATAAACATTTTGTGCAAGCATGAAATTTGGAGTTACATTATTGTGGTACAAGTCAAATTTATAAAATCTGGGTGACCTCCTCATAATCATAAAGCATTTTGTTCGAACATGAAATTTGGAGTTGCATTATATACTTAACACAAAAAAATTAAAGTAAAGACATGTAGACAAACCATACAAGTCGATTCTATAAAATCCTGATGACCTTTTCGTAACAAAAAAAAATGTCATCAATAAGCATTTTGTGCAAGCACGAAATTTGGATTTACATTATTGTAGTACAAGTCAATTCTATAAAATTCTGGTGACCTCCTCATAATAATAAAACATTTTTTGCGAACATGAAATTTTGAGTTACATTATGTACTTAACATAATAAAATCCAAGTAGACAACTCATACAAGTCGATTCTATAAAATCCTGATGACCTCTTCGTAATAAGAAAAATGTCATCAATACGCATTTTGTGCAAGCATTAAAATTTTGAATTACATTATTGTGGTACAAGTCAATTCTATAAAATCCTGGTGAACTCCTCATAATTATAAAGCATTTTGTGCGAACATGAAATTTGGAGTTGCATTATGTACTTAACACAATAAAATCCAAGTAAAGACAAGTAGACAACCCATACAAGTCGATTCTATAAAATCCTGATGACCTTTTCGTAATAAAAAAAAATGTCATCAATAAGCATTTTGTGAAAGGATGAAATTTGGAGTTCATTATTGTGGTATAAGTCAATTCTATAAAATCTTGGTTACCTCCTCATAATCATAAAGCATTTTGTGCGAACATTAAATTTGGATTTGCATTATTTACTTAACACAATAAAATCCAAGTAAAGATAAGTAGACAATCCATACAAGTCGATTCTATAAAATCCTGATGACCTCTTCGTAATAAAAAAAAATGTCATTAATAAGCATTTTGTCCAAGCATGAAATTTGGAGTTACATTATTGTGGTACAAGTCAATTCTATAAAATCCTGATGACCTCCACATAATCAAGAATATGTCATCATTAAGCATTTTGCATCTTCCTTCAACCCTACAATAGTCTCCTCGATCACTATAAAATCCTCACTCATGTTTCTATAAAATCCCCACATTTCTACAAAATCCTCACTCGTTTTTCTTGATTCCGAACTCCTTAGTTTTCAAAGTTTTTGTCATTGTTATTGTTTTAAAGAAGAATGGAAGTTGGTCATGGGATGGTAGAAGAACCACGTGAACAATCATCTGATCTTGAGGCCGGCCATGTTAATGGGGTATAAGTTGGTCATGGGATAGTAGAAGAACCACGTGAACAATCTTCACGACATCAAGAACAACAAGTGGAAGTAGCCCTAACAAACAAGTTCTTATCGTCATCAGATCTTGAGACCAGCCGTGTTCCTGCCCATCAACAGGTTATTATGCCCTCACTAAGTCTTAGTTTCTACCTTATAGTATATAGTTCTCCAATCAAGTCCCTACATAAATTTAATTTCATCAAGAACCAAAAAAATTGTCATTTGATATGGGTGTCTTCAAATTTTTTTTTCAGTAATCAAAATATACTATACGGTAGAAACTAAGACTTAGAGAGGGCATAATAACCTGTTGATTGGCAGGAACACGGCTGGTCTCAAGATCAGATGACGATCAGAACTTGTTTGTTAGGATAAATCTTTTATTTATAGTGCCAAAGCAATTATAATGTATCTAAACTTGCTTAAACATCATCAATATGGACATGACAATTAATACGCCAAGGATAAAATTACATTTTAATGGATCAAACTTTTGCAGAGGCCACAAAATTAGCCACTTCACCTAGATGATCCAGATTATCTCGAAGTCAGATGATCTAGCTTATCTCAAAGATGAACTCCAACGTAAGCACATCTCCGGCAAAGTCTTAATTCTTTCCTCAAAATCCTATTTATTTTCTGACGTAAATTCCTTATAGTGCAGGTTATACATCACTATCAGAACAGATTAAAGGAAGGAAACAATAAGCAAGCGAGAAGCATCAAAGAAGGAAGGTGTAAAGCTTGGAAACTAGAAATGGCCAAAGCATATATCGTGCCCATACAAGTCGATTCTATAAAATCCTGATGACATTTTCGTAATAAAAAAATGTCATCAATAAGCATTTTGTGAAAGCATGAAATTTGGAGTTACATTATTGTGGTACAAGTCAATTCTATAAAATCTTGGTAACCTCCTCATAATCATAAAGCATTTTGTGCGAAAATGAAATTTGGAGTTGCATTATGTACTTAACAGAATAAAATCAAAGTAAAGACAAGTAGACAACCCATTCAAGTCGATTATATAATTTTCTGATAACCTCTTCGTAATAAAAGAAATGTCATCAATAAGCATTTTGTGCAAGCATGAAATTTGGCGTTACATTATTGTAGTACAAGTCAATTCTATAAAATCCTGGTGACCTCCTCATAATCATAAAGCATTTTTTGCGAAAATGAAATTTGGAGTTGCATTATGTATTTAACATAATAAAATCCAAGTAAAGACAAGTAGACAACCCATACAAGTCGATTCTATAAAATCCTGATGACATCTTCGTAATAAAAAAAAATGTCATCAATAAGCATTTTGTGCAAACATTAAATTTTGAATTACATTATTGTGGTACAAGTCAATTCTATAAAATCCTGGTGACATCCTCATAATGATAAAGCATTTTGTGCGAACATGAAATTTGGAGTTGCATTATATACTTAACACAATAAAATCAAAGTAAAGACAAATAGACAACCCATACAAGTCGATTCTATAAAATGCTGAGGACCTCTACGTAAAAAAAACGTCATCAATAAGCATTTTGTGCAAGCATGAAATTTGGAGTTACATTATTGTGGTACAAGTAAATTTTATAAAATTCTAGTGACCTCCTCATAATCATAAAGCATTTTTTGAGAATATGAAATTTGGTGTTGCATTATGTACTTAACACAATAAAATCCAAGTAAAGACAAGTAGACAACCCATACAAGTCGATTATATAAAATCCTGATTACCTCTTCGTAATAAAAAAATGTCATCAATAAGCATTTTGTACAAGCATGAAATTTGGAGTTACATTATGGTGGTACAAGTCAATTCTATAAAATCCTGGTGATCTCCTCATAATCATAAAACATTTTCAACGAACATGAAATTTGGAGTTGCATTATTTGCTTAACACAATAAAATCCAAGTAAAGACAAGTCGATTCTATAAAATTATGATGACCTCTTCGTAATAAAAAAAAAATGTCATCAATAAGCATTTTGTGCAAGAATGAAATTTGGAGTTACATTATTGTGGTAAATGTCAAATCTATAAAATCCTGGTGACCTCCTCATAATCATAAAGCATTTCGTGCGAACATGAAATTTAGAGTTGCATTATATACTTAACACAAAAAAATTAAAGTAAAGACATGTAGACAAACCATACAAGTCGATTCTATAAAATCCTGATGACCTTTTCGTAACAAAAAAAAATGTCATCAATAAGCATTTTGTGCAAGCACGAAATTTGGATTTACATTATTGTAGTACAAGTCAATTCTATAAAATTCTGGTGACCTCCTCATAATAATAAAGCATTTTTTGCGAACATGAAATTTTGAGTTACATTATGTACTTAACATAATAAAATCCAAGTAGACAACTCATACAAGTCGATTCTATAAAATCCTGATGACCTCTTCGTAATAAAAAAAATGTCATCAATACGCATTTTGTGCAAGCATTAAAATTTTGAATTACATTATTGTGGTACAAGTCAATTCTATAAAATCCTGGTGAACTCCTTATAATTATAAAGCATTTTGTGCGAACATGAAATTTGGAGTTGCATTATGTACTTAACACAATAAAATCCAAGTAAAGACAAGTAGACAACCCATACAAGTCGATTCTATAAAATCCTGATGACCTTTTCGTACTAAAAAAAAATGTCATCAATAAGCATTTTGTGAAAGGATGAAATTTGGAGTTCATTATTGTGGTATAAGTCAATTCTATAAAATCTTGGTTACCTCCTCATAATCATAAAGCATTTTGTGCGAACATTAAATTTGGATTTGCATTATTTACTTAACACAATAAAATCCAAGTAAAGATAAGTAGACAATCCATACAAGTCGATTCTATAAAATCCTGATGACATCTTCGTAATAAAAAAATGTCATTAATAAGCATTTTGTCCAAGCATGAAATTTGGAGTTACATTATTGTGGTACAAGTCAATTCTATAAAATCCTGATGACTTCCACATAATCAAGAATATGTCATCATTAAGCATTTTGCATCTTCCTTCAACCCTACAATAGTCTCCTCGATCACTATAAAATCCTCACTCATGTTTCTATAAAATCCCCACATTTCTACAAAATCCTCACTCGTTTTTCTTGATTCCGAACTCCTTAGTTTTCAAAGTTTTTGTCATTGTTATTGTTTCAAAGAAGAATGGAAGTTGGTCATGGGATGGTAGAAGAACCACGTGAACAATCATCTGATCTTGAGGCCGGCCATGTTAATGGGGTATAAGTTGGTCATGGGATAGTAGAAGAACCACGTGAACAATCTTCACGACATCAAGAACAACAAGTGGAAGTAGCCCTAACAAACAAGTTCTTATCGTCATCAGATCTTGAGACCAGCCGTGTTCCTGCCCATCAACAGGTTATTATGCCCTCACTAAGTCTTAGTTTCTACCTTATAGTATATAGTTCTCCAATCAAGTCCCTACATAAATTTAATTTCATCAAGAACCAAAAAAATTGTCATTTGATATGGGTGCCTTCAAATTTTTTTTTCAGTAATCAAAATATACTATACGGTAGAAACTAAGACTTAGAGAGGGCATAATAACCTGTTGATTGGCAGGAACACGGCTGGTCTCAAGATCAGATGACGATCAGAACTTGTTTGTTAGGATAAATCTTTTATTTATAGTGCCAAAGCAATTATAATGTATCTAAACTTGCTTAAACATCATAAATATGGACATGACAATTAATACGCCAAGGATAAAATTACATTTTAATGGATCAAACTTTTGCAGAGGCCACAAAATTAGCCACTTCACCTAGATGATCCAGATTATCTCGAAGTCAGATGATCTAGCTTATCTCAAAGATGAACTCCAACGTAAGCACATCTCCGGCAAAGTCTTAATTCTTTCCTCAAAATCCTATTTATTTTCTGACGTAAATTCCTTATAGTGCAGGTTATACATCACTATCAGAACAGATTAAAGGAAGGAAGCAATAAGCAAGCGAGAAGCATCAAAGAAGGAAGGTGTAAAGCTTGGAAACTAGAAATGGCCAAAGCATATATCGTGCCCATACAAGTCGATTCTACAAAATCCTGATGACATTTTCGTAATAAAAAAAATGTCATCAATAAGCATTTTGTGAAAGCATGAAATTTGGAGTTACATTATTGTGGTACAAGTCAATTCTATAAAATCTTGGTGACCTCCTCATAATCATAAAGCATTTTGTGCGAACATGAAATTTGGAGTTGCATTATGTACTTAACAGAATAAAATCAAAGTAAAGGCAAGTAGACAACCCATTCAAGTCGATTCTATAAAATTCTGATAACCTCTTCGTAATAAAAAAATGTCATCAATAAGCATTTTGTGCAAGCATGAAATTTGGCGTTACATTATTGTAGTACAAGTCAATTCTATAAAATCCTGGTGACCTCCTCATAATCATAAAGCATTTTTTGCGAACATGAAATTTGGAGTTGCATTATGTATTTAACATAATAAAATCCAAGTAAAGACAAGTAGACAACCCATACAAGTCGATTCTATAAAATCCTGATGACCTCTTCGTAATAAAAAAAAATGTCATCAATAAGCATTTTGTGCAAACATTAAATTTTGAATTACATTATTGTGGTACAAGTCAATTCTATAAAATCCTGGTGACCTCCTCATAATAATAAAGCATTTTGTGCTAACATGAAATTTGGAGTTGCATTATATACTTAACACAATAAAATCAAAGTAAAGACAAATAGACAACCCATACAAGTCGATTCTATAAAATTCTGATGACCTTTTGGTAATAAAAAAAAAAGTCATCAATAAGCATTTTTCTGAAAGGATGAAATTTGGAGTTCATTCAATTCTATAAAATCTTGCTGACCTCCTCATAATCTTAAAGCATTTTTTGCGAACATGAAATTTAGAGTTGCATTATTTACTTAACACAATAAAATCTAAATAAAGACAAGTAGACAACTCATACAAGTCGATTCTATAAAATTCTGATGACCTCTTCGTAATAAAAAAAAATGTCATTAATAAGCATTTTGTGCAAGCATGAAATTTGGAGTTACATTATTGTGGTAAATGTCAAATCTATAAAATCCTGGTGACCTCCTCATAATCATAAAGCATTTCGTACGAACATGAAATTTGGAGTTGCATTATATACTTAACACAAAAAAATACAAGTAAAGACATGTAGACAAACCATGCAAGTCGATTCTATAAAATCCTGATGACCTCTTCGTAATAAAAAAAAATGTCATCAATAAGCATTTTATGCAAACATGAAATTTGGATTTACATTATTGTGGTACAAGTTAATTCGATAAAATCTTGGTGACCTCCTCATAATCATAAAGTATTTTGTGCGAAAATGAAATTTTGAGTTACATTATTTACATGACACAATAAAATCCAAGTAAAGACAAGTAGACAACCCATTCAAGTTGATTTTATAAAATCCTGATAATCTCTTCGTAATAAAAAAAAAAATGTCATCAATAAGCATTTTGTGCAAGAATGAAATTTGGAGTTACATTATTGTGGTACAAGTCAAATTTATAAAATCTGGGTAACCTCCTCATAATCATAAAGCATTTTGTGCGAACATGAAATTTGGAGTTGCATTATATACTTAACGCAAAAAAATCCAAATAAAGACAAGTAGACAACCCATACAAGTCGATTCTATAAAATCCTGATGACCTCTTCGTAATAAAAAAAAATGTCATCAATAAGCATTTTGTGCAAGTATGAAATTTGGAGTTACATTATTGTAGTACAAGTCAATTCTATAAAATCCTGGTGACCTCCTCATAATTATAAAGCATTTATTGCGAACATGAAATTTTGAGTTGCATTATGTACTTAACATAATAAAATCCAAGTAGACAACTCATACAAGTCGATTCTATAAAATCATGATGACATTTTCGTAATAAAAAAAATGTTATCAATAAGCATTTTGTGCAAGCATAAAATTTTGAATTACATTATTGTGGTACAAGTCAATTCTATTAAATCCTGGTAACCTCCTCATAATTATAAAGCATTTTGTGCGAACTTGAAATTTGGAGTTGCATTATGTACTTAACACAATTAAATCCAAGTAAAGACAAGTAGACAACCCATACAAGTCGATTCTATAAAATTCTGATGATCTCTTCGTAATAAAAAAAAATGTCAACAATAAGCATTTTGTGAAAGGATGAAATTTGGAGTTCATTATTGTGGTATAAGTCAATTCTATAAAATCTTGGTTACCTCCTCATAATCATAAAGCATTTTGTGCGAACATTAAATTTGGATTTGTATTATTTACTTAACAAAATAAAATCCAAGTAAAGATAAGTGGACAATCCATAAAAGTCGATTCTATAAAATCCTGATGACCTCTTCGTAATAAAAAAAAATGTTATTAATAAGCATTTTGTCCAAGCATGAAATTTGGAGTTACATTATTGTGGTACAAGTCAATTCTATAAAATCCTGATGACCTCCACATAATCAAGAAGATGTCATCATTAAGCATTTTGCATCTTCCTTCTACCCTACAATAGTCTCCTCGATCACTATAAAATCCTCACTCATGTTTCTATAAAATCCCCACATTTCTACAAAATCCTCACTCGTTTTTCTTGATTCCGAACTCCTTAGTTTTCAAAGTTTTTGTCATTGTTATTGTTTCAAAGAAGAATGGAAGTTGGTCATGGGATGGTAGAAGAACCACGTGAACAATCATCTGATCTTGAGGCCGGCCATGTTAATGGGGTATAAGTTGGTCATGCGATAGTAGAAGAACCACGTGAACAATCTTCACGACATCAAGAACAACAAGTGGAAGTAGCCCTAACAAACAAGTTCTTATCGTCATCAGATCTTGAGACCAGCCGTGTTCCTGCCCATCAACAGGTTATTATGCCCTCACTAAGTCTTAGTTTCTACCTTATAGTATATAGTTCTCCAATCAAGTCCCTACATACATTTAATTTCATCAAGAACCAAAAAATTTGTCATTTGATATGGGTGCCTTCAAATTTTTTTTTCAGTAATCAAAATATACTATACGGTAGAAACTAAGATTTAGAGAGGGCATAATAACATGTTGATTGGCAGGAACACAGCTGGTCTCAAGATCAGATGACGATCAGAACTTGTTTGTTAGGATAAATCTTTCATTTATACTGCCAAAGCAATTATAATGTATCTAAACTTGCTTAAACATCATCAATATGGACATGACAATTAATACGCCAAGGATAAAATTACATTTTAATGGATCAAACTTTTGCAGAGGCCACAAAATTAGCCACTTCACCTAGATGATCCAGATTATCTCGAAGTCAGATGATCCAGCTTATCTCAAAGATGAACTCCAACGTAAGCACATCTCCGGCAAAGTCTTAATTCTTTCCTCAAGATCCTATTTATTTTCTGACGTAAATTCCTTATAGTGCAGGTTATACATCACTATTAGAACTGATTAAAGGAAGGAAGCAATAAGCAAGCGAGAAGCATCAAAGAAGGAAGGTGTAAATCTTGGAAACTAGAAATGGCCAAAACACATATCGTGCCCATACAAGTCGATTCTATAAAATTCTGATGACATTTTCGTAATAAAAAAAATGTTATCAATAAGCATTTTGTGCAAGCATGAAATTTGGAGTTACATTATTGTGGTACAAGTCAATTCTATAAAATCTTGGTGACCTCCTCAAAATCATAAAGCATTTTGTGCGAACCTGAAATTTGGAGTTGCATTATTTACTTAACAGAATAAAATCAAAGTAAAGACAAGTAGACAACCCATTCAAGTCGATTCTATAAAATTCTGATAACCTCTTCGTAATAAAAGAAAATGTCATCTATAAGCATTTTGTGCAAGTTTGAAATTTGGAGTTACATTATTGTGGTTAAAGTCAAATCTTAATCATAAAGCATTTTGTGCGAACATGAAATTTGGAGTTGCATTATATACTTAACACAATAAAATCAAAGTAAAGACAAGTAGACAACCCATAGAAGTCGATTCTATAAAATCCTAATGACCGCTTCGTAATAAAAAAAAATGTCATCAATAAGCATTTTGTGCAAGCATGAAATTTGGAGTTACATTATTGTGGTTAAAGTCAAATCTATAAAATCCTGGTGACCTCCTCATAATCTTAAAGCATTTTGTGCGAACATGAAATTTAGATTTGCATTATGTACTTAACAAAAGAAAATCCAAGTAAAGACAAGTAGACAACCCATACAAGTCGATTCTATATAAATCCTGATTACCTCTTCTTAATAATAAAAAAATGTCATCAAAAAACATTTTGTGCACGCATGAAATTTGGAGTTACATTATTATGGTACAAGTCAAATCTATAAAATCCAGGTGACCTCCTCATAATTATAAAGCATTTTGTGCGAACATGAAATTTGGAGTTGCATTATGTACTTAACACAATAAAATCCAAGTAAAGACAAGTAGACAACCCATACAAGTCGATTCTATAAAATCCTGAAGACCTTTTCGTAATAAAAAAAAAAGTCATCAATAAGCATTTTGTGGAAGAATGAAATTTGGAGTTCATTATTGTGGTATAAGTCAATTCTATAAAATTCTGGTTACCTCCTCATAATCATAAAGCATTTTGTGCAAACATGAAATTTGGAGTTGCATTATTTACTTAACACAATAAAATCCAAATAAAGACAAGTAGACAACCCATACAAGTCGATTCTTTAAAAATCCTGATGACCTCTTCGTAATAAAAAAAAATGTCAACAATAAGCATTTTGTGCAAGCATGAAATTTGGAGTTACATTATTGTGGTACAAGTCACTTCGATAAAATCTTAGTGACCTCCACATAATCATAAAGCATTTTGTGCGAACATGAAATTTGGAGTTACATTATTTACATGACATAATAAAATTCAAGTAAAGACAAGTAGACAATCCATACAAGTTGATTTTATAAAATCCTGATAATCTCTTCGTAATAAAAAAAAATGTCATCAATAAGCATTTTGTGCAAGCATTAAATTTGGAGTTACATTATTGTGGTACAAGTCAAATTTATAAAATTTGGGTGACCTCCTTATAATTATAAAGCATTTTGTGCGAACATGAAATTTGGAGTTGCATTATATACTTATCGCAAAAAAATCCAAGTAAAGACAAGTAGACAACCCATACAAGTCGATTCTATAAAATCCTGATCACCTCTTCGTAATAAAAAGAAATGTCATCAATAAGCATTTTGTGCAAGCATGAAATTTGGCGTTACATTATTGTAGTACAAGTCAATTCTATAAAATCCTTGTGACCTCCTCATAATCATAAAGCATTTTTTGCGAACATGAAATTTGGAGTTGTATTATGTATTTAACATAATAAAATCCAAGTAAAGACAAGTAGACAACCCATACAAGTCGATTCTATAAAATCCTGATGACCTCTTCGTAATAAAAAAAAATGTCATCAATAAGCATTTTGTGCAAACATGAAATTTTCAATTATATTATTGTGGTACAAGTCAATTCTATAAAATCCTGGTGACCTCCTCATAATTATAAAGCATTTTGTGCGAACATGAAATTTGGAGTTGCATTATGTACTTAACACAATAAAATCCAAGTAAAGACAAGTAGACAACCCATACAAGTCGATTATATAAAATCCTGATGACCTTTTCGTAATAAAAAAAATGTCATCAATAAGCATTTTGTGAAAGGATGAAATTTGGAGTTCATTCAATTCTATAAAATCTTGGTGACCTCCTCATAATCTTAAAGCATTTTGTGCGAAAATGAAATTTGGAGTTGCATTATTTACTTAACACAATAAAATCTAAATAAAGACAAGTAGACAACTCATACAAGTCGATTCTTTAAAAATCCTGATGACATCTTCGTAATAAAAAAAATGTCATCAATAAGCATTTTGTGCAAGCATGAAATTTGGATTTACATTATTGTGGTACAAGTCAATTCGATAAAATCTTGGTGACCTCCTCATAATCATAAAGCATTTTGTGCGAAAATGAAATTTGGAGTTACATTATGTACCTGACACAATAAAATCCAAGTAAAGACAAGTAGACAACCCATACATGTTGATTCTATAAAATCCTGATGACCTATTCGTAATAAAAAAAAATGTCATAAATAAGCATTTTGTGCAAGCATGAAATTTGGAGTTACATTATTGTGGTTAAAGTCAAATCTATAAAGTCCTGGTGACCTCCTCATAATCATAAAGCATTTTGTGCGAACATGAAATTTGGAGTTGCATTATATACTTAACACAATAAAATCAAAGTAAAGACAAGTAGACAACCCATACAAGTCGATTCTATAAAATCCTGATGACCTCTTCGTAATAAAAAAAAATGTCATCAATAAGCATTTTGTGCAAGCATGAAATTTGGAGTTACATTATTGTGGTACAAGTCAATTCTATAAAATCCTGGTGACCTCCTCATAATCATAAAGCATTTTGTGCGAACATGAAATTTGGAGTTGCATTATGTACTTAACACAATAAAATCCAAGTAAAGACAAGTAGACAACCCATACAAGTCGATTCTATAAAATCCTGATGACCTCTTCGTAATAAAAAAAATGTCATCAATAAGCATTTTGTGCAAGCATGAAATTTGAAGTTACATTATTGTGGTACAAGTCAATTATATATAATCCTGGTGACCTCCTCATAATCATAAAGCATTTTGTGCGAACATGAAATTTGGAGTTGCATTATGTACTTAACACAATAAAATCCAAGTAAAGACAAGTAGACAACCCATACAAGTCGATTCTATAAAATCCTTATGACCTCTTCGTAATAAAAAAAAATGTCATCAATAAGCATTTTGTCCAAGCATGAAATTTGGAGTTACATTATTGTGGTACAAGTCAATTCTATAAAATCCTGATGACCTCTACATAATCAAGAATATGTCATCATTAAGCATTTTGCATCTTCCTTCAACCCTACAATAGTCTCCTCGATCACTATAAAATCGTCACTCATGTTTTTTATAAAATCCCCAAATTTCTACAAAATTCTCACTCGTTTTTCTTGATTCCGAACTCCTTAGTTTTCAAAGTTTTTGTTATTGTTATTGTTTCAAAGAAGAATGGAAGTTGGTCACGGGATGGTAGAAGAACCACGTGAACAATCATCTGATCTTGAGGCCGGCCATGTTAATGGGATATAAGTTGGTCATGGTTTAGTAGAAGAACCACGTGAACAATCTTCACGACATCAAGAACAACAAGTGGAAGTAGCCCTTACAAACAAGTTCTTATCGTCATCAGATCTTGAGACCAGCCGTGTTCCTGCCAATCAACAGGTTATTATGCCCTCTCTAAGTCTTAGTTTCTACCTTATAGTATATAATTCTCTAATCAAGTCCCTACATACATTTAATATCATCAAGAACCACAAAAATTGTCATTTGATATGGGTGCCTTCAAAATTAATTCACCTTCTTAAAACCAATCATAAGTTTACTTCAAGATTTTTTTATTTTTTTTTATTTTTTTATTTTTACTTCCAGATTATCCGACAAGAATCAATTAGTTGTGTTTTAGTGACATGAAACAACTTTGAAAAAATATCAAATTTCGTTAAAATTGCATATTTTACTTGTTTCAATATAACTAAAATTTGTATACATAAATAACAACACCATGTAAATGAAAAAAAAAAAAAAAAAAAACACCATGTCAATGTATTTAGGAATTAATATGAGTATATTTATCTTTTTACACATCTTTTAGCCATGGTTTAGGTTCGTGGCCTTTAATAGTCTCGAATTACAAAAAGTAAGTCTTTTGAAGCATTTTCAATTGTTAGGGTTTTATATGCCTTATGTCATTTTTTCTAAATAAAAAAAAGCTAATTATAAATAGATATATGTGACCGCCAATCTCAATTTAAGCAATTTTTGAAATATAAACATGAAGATGAAGAAGAATTTAAGTAATTTTTAAAATAAAGATTACCATTTGTACCTTTGATGGGTCAAGTCGAACAATCAAAGAGACTTAAGAATCACCTGCCAAACCTTAGCTCTTGAAATTGAGACCTAAGATTAACAATATGTACATTAGGATTAACATAAATTTATTGCTAACTTACCAAACTTAAATCTTACTGACTTACGACTGACAATACGTTTATTAGGGTTACCATTTGTACATTTTTTTTTACTATACAAGAAATTTATATCTATAATTTATATATGTTGCATATTTTGTGTTTATTATATTATAATTGTAAATAATGTTAATACTTAACATTCAAAACTGAACAGGTAAATTGTTGGAGGCAATGTGCTGCACGTTGCATTGATCTAATGCTAGAAGATATTGGAATGTACAAGTTGATAGGGCAGTTTCATTGTACACTCCTCTCCCTTTTCCTCACTGCTCCTCTCTTCCTTCTTAAAACAAGCCCACACCGCTTCTACCCATTCTCCTATCTGTTTCACACACACACTTTGTCTTCCCCATAATTTATTCTCTCCCCTCAATCACTTAAATCCAACAAACCAACAGATCCCCAACCACTTTTCTTCTTCTCTCCATTAAATTCAATTCAGATCCCATAATAAAGTTCCATCCAGTCTTTCTCTTTTCCATCCATTTGGGTTTCTCAATTCCAGTTCAACAACAACAACACTTAGTCATTAGAAAAAAGAAGAGAAGAGAAATAGTGTCTGGGGTGTTCAGATGGAGAAGAAAATAGAGAGAAACAGTGATCCGATTCACTTCTGAGAAAACCCCGTCCACTCCCTTTTCCTCACCTGAAGTCACCCTTTGGAGATCAGCTCAGTTCATCAGATTTGCTGATCCGCGACGACGAGGGCGAGAGGGAGAGAGGGAACTCGACTAGAGAATCGTACTTGTAAGTCAAATCTCTCATCCTAATTTCAGAACCCCATTGTAAGTCAAATCGCTTGCTAGCGCACTCATCCGTTGCTTGATTAGTAAATAATCACTCTTCTTCTTTGCTTTGCCGGGAACTCAGCCCGTTCTGATCAAGCAAGCTAGCGAGCCAGGATACAAGCTCTGGAGCAAGGAGGAAATCCGATGAGTGCGCGAGAGGAATCTATAATGGAAATCTATAAATCTTATTTGTATAGATGAAATTTCCAAAGTATTCATAGATTTTTAACAATCTATAAAGTATTTATAGGTACAAGCTCTGGAGCCAGGATACAAGCTCTTCTTCTTTGCTTTCCATATTCTGTCAATGAGGAAATCCGATGACGGACTCCATGGATCGAGTGTTTCCAGCGGCGAAGGAGACAAGGGCTCTAGTGGTATGGACTCCACAATCACGTCACCCCTCTCCCACAAGATTAGAAAATATTGTATTGGAAAATGATCATAAAGCTTTGAAAAACCAGTCACCCTTCCAAACAAATAAAGAAAACTTTTCATTATATTTCTTTCCTTCCACAAGATGTGAGTGCGGTTGGGGAATGTGAAAATCACAAAGTTTGCTTCTTCTGCTCGTCATCTCTTCTATTCTCTCTCTTTTTTTCTTCCACACAAAGAAAAAAATCTTGAATCAGATTGGAAAATTTACCTTTTTCTCATCCTTTCCCACACGCATATCGATTCTCTTTCTCACTCATATCTAGATCGATGAAGGAGGAGGTGGAAGAAGATTGTTTTTTCGTGAACTTATCGAAATTATTGGCAATATTTCTCGAATTATCGAATAAGTTTGTTCTCTTAGAAAGCAAGCTATGTAGCTCCTCTATCAAAATCATTTGTTAAATGAGCTTCTAAAACATGTAAGTCGCCTATGATGCCCTAAATTGTAAAATTAGCGAACTCTAGCCGCCCCAAGTTGCATCCTTAAGATAACCTAATCCATAATTAACAAGTAAATAATATTTGTAAAAAAATCGTCTAATTGGAAATTAGAAGGAATGAAAGACCTGACACTTTGTGGGTCTAAAGGGGAACAACATATGATGTTAAAAATCAATGGGGTCTCATTTCATAATTCCAATCTGTGGGCAAGGAAGGCATTGTGGATAAGAATAAAACACAAGAAAAAAAGAAAGACAACAATCCAATCTAAGTTGGGGTGGAGCTTCAAGTGCTCATCACTGCCATGACTTGTACCCTTGTCAACTCTGCCTCGTCGCTTCTATCTCTTCTTCTTATCTTTATCTTCTCTCCTTTCATGATGTTTGATCCCTCCAACACCTTGTTTTCTCTCTCTAGGGTTAGGTGTTATGACTTGGGTAGGTTTCTTGCCATTGAAATTGCCACTAGTGAGATAACATATATTACTTTACAGGAATTCTAAATGTCGAGGAAACCAGCGAGGGGAGTGAGGTGGAGGGAGGGGAACCATTCACCTCCCTCGGGATGCGCTCAAGAAAATTCAACGCGCGCATTCCGAGGGGGTGAATGGTTCCCCTCCCTCCACCTCACTCCCCTCGCTGGTTTCCTCGCTCATTTCCTCGCCATGTAGCAAAGCTCATTACTTTAACAAAAAAATGGATGTTTTCCTCATCATTATTTGTTTATGATCAATATTATAAGAGAGAGAAAAAAAGAAAGAAAACGAACAAAATTCTTGAACAAATATGGTTGATCTAGCAATAGCTATTTTCATTAGTTTTTTGTTCGACGCATTCTTCAATATAAAATCCCTTTTTTGTTTGTTGAGGCCTTGTATCCTTAAAAAATCACGCTAGTTAGATTATCTAGCAAGCTCAGCAACGCTTATGGTATGGTATCTATATATAAAAAAACCCAAATTGTTTGTCAATATATAAAAAGTATCATGTCTAGATCATTGAGATCAATGTTTCTTCACTCTATTCCTTAAAACGTTTTGCTTTCATCAGTGCACTTGAAGAAAATTCTCCACTTTAGACAAATTCGGTCAGTTTTATTATCTTTCGCGTAAGACATTTGCTATGTTGAAATCTCTCAAGAAACTAAATTTCTTTGTTTCGAGTTGCTCTATGCAATGAAGTTTTGTTTTCCCTTCTTATATGTTGTTTAACATGAGGACATGAGGCTCTATTGTACGTTTTTAAAATCATTACCAGAAAAATTATATAAATCTGCAACCAGTCTTTGTATTCTTCAGACTCTTTATATTCTTCAGACATATGATAGGGAGATCGGAAAGCATACAGAAAGATCACCAATCTATTCTTTTTAGATTAGATGACTTACTGAAGTATGGAGCTATAGCCCAAGAGGGTGCAAAAATCTTCTTTCATATGTATATTTAATAAATGTGCATTTACCTTTTGATTAAACTGATATTAATTGTTGCTTTCAGGAAAAAGCAAAAGTTACCGCGCTGTTTTTTAACTCAACATGTATGTCCTGGGAAATTGTTGAAGCATAACTTGATAATGTAGCTATCCATGCTGCAATGGGTGGAGGAACAGATTTGAATCTCTTTCTCCACTTTGCCACACGAATACGTATAGTCGAACAACACGCTGTAACATTTACGACAGGTATAAGCTTTGTGATGGATTAAAACCTTTTGGTGCAATCTACTCATTATACTTGCCGAGACGTTATGTTGAGGCAAGTCCCAATTCACTACAAAATGACAATTTTGCAGCACCAACCAAAATTTATTTGAATCATTTTTCACATGTAACACTACTTGGTAGAAAGCTTTTACTTATTTATTTGTTTATTTTTATGAGTGGTAGGCTCTTGCTTGTTTATCTAATGATGAGTTTGTGTTTGTAATTGCCATTCTATACAACTGAAATGGTATTCTAATTTGTATTGGCATTGAAAAGAGAGCATTTTATCCGTAGTGAAGTAAGATGCTTTGCTAGTAATAAAGATGCCATTTATGCGATCACTTTATCATGATTTACAGATTTAGGATTCCTTGTGTTTGCACCTCAAGACTTGTAGGGTCTTACACGCCCTCGATTTTGGGAAAGTTTCATCTGTAAGTCCGTTTTGGCCATATGCTTGTACTGTTGTACATTCAACTACACTGTATAATATCTTATTGCAGGATTATGTTAGCGTTCTCATAATAATACCCTTATTATGGGAGTTATATTTGGTTGTCTATTATCTAAACATAGTTTTGAAAATGAGTTTAGATCAATCTATGACAAGGTTTTTATTTTGGCAAAAATCCAACTCTTAATATCCTCGTTTTGATTGGCACAATCCAATTAGAGGAGTTTATTTTGGGTTTCATGGCTATAGCTAAATGTGATAGTATGGATTTAACAGATCTAAGTCTGGCTGATCTAACCTGAGGTTTTTATTTTGGGTGAAATCTAAAGTTCATGATTCTCATATGCAACAATATCAAAATTCAGATCCAAATATCTTTAAATATACTCTCCGTTTTTATCAGGACCTGAACCAATGAGAAACTCCGAATTTGTTTGTTTGTTCACTTTGTAGATTCATAAACATGGTATGTGTTTGTCATTCATTCTGCAACTGATTATTTTGTTTTTTTTAGTTGAGACAATCTATCTATGTTTTAGTAGAACTTAATAAATATTTGATATTCTTCCTATTGCAAATGATGACATCCATTTGGCGGAGTCTTCAAATTATAGGTAAGTTGTGGTGTTAAGAGGAAACCTGGATCCAATGTTTTAAAAAGCGTTTTTAAGACTCGAGGCAATCAAGCTTTTTCCGAGGCGAAGCGTAGCCTCGAGGCGTTTTTTTGTAAAAAATAGTGAAAAATATATATAAAAAATTCAAACAAATAAAGAGCAAGTTTTACAATGATATGGAGGCCACCAACAAGGAGGACTCTCCACCTTTGACGTTCAACGCAGATTAAACTACTGAGAATCAGTTCAGATTCCAGCATGAAGACTATAGGTTGGAACAAAGCGGCAAGAATGATGAGTTCAGCTTAAATTTGTCTATCTTAAGCTCTGCGGGGGTAGTATCCAATGGTGGGACAGAGATATCATCAAGAAGATATGGGTCAGTAACATTGCCCCCAAAGCATGTGTTTTCGTTTGGATTGCCTTAATTGGGAATACCCTCAAAAGGGACAATCTCCTTAGAAGAGGTAGGCATGCGAACAACAAATGCGTCCTGCATGTCAAGCAATGAATCAATCAACCATTTGCTTGTCAACTGCAGTGTTTCTAGGTGCATTTGGGGAGCCATTTACCAAATAACGACAACTGATCAGGAAGTAAAAAAGCGTACGCCTCAAAACGCCTCCAATTGGCACCTCAACTCGTACGCGCAGAGGCGATTTATGTGCGCCCCGCCTCGACTCGCGCCTCAAGGCGTACGCCTCAATCGCCTTTTAAAACATTGCCTGAATCCTCCCTGTAATGCTGTTGCATATGTTGACAGAGAAGTGTTAGGAATCAGTCACATGTATGAACATCCTGCTTGGAGGAGATCTAAGGTGTGTATTTGACACAATATTAGAGCCTGATCTGTTTTACCTTTTGTATGGCCGCCCATCTATGATTTACTTCGTTGTTAATGGAATAGTTTGAGTCTTACCCTTTTTAAAGTTACGCAGGCTTGCACTGAGAGTTCCCCTTATGCAGAGCCGTTGCATAAGGACGCTCCATCTTGGTGCCAGGCACCATTTGAACCTGAAGGCATTCTTAGGTCTGCTCTGCCTCTATGATTAATTACGTTTTTTTTTAACTATTATTATTTTCTGGATCATGTATTTCCTGAAAAAAAAATGCAAAATGGTATTTTTGAATCACTTACAGCTGATATTTTATATATATAACATTTAGTAAAAGCTTAAAGAATAGTGATATGTTTATTGCAAACAAGTCAAGGTGGCCTCTTTTCCTGAGTTCATGAACTTCAGCATTGGAGGTGTACACCTACTTAAAAATACGGCTTTATGGGAACTTTTTAAATCTGTTTTGTCTATGCCTTGATTAGTCCTTTCAAACATTATTTTGATGCAATCATTTTCTCATAGACTTCTCTGCAGAGTTAATCTCTTAAAGACTTCAACTAGTTGGTACTTTCTGGTTGTGGATAGGGACAAGCTTACTTCAGTTTTTGTTTCTCGTTTCACCTCTCAAATTTGTATATGATGTTATCTTGATGCACTAATTCTAAATGTCGAGGGAAAGGGCGAGGAAACCAGCGAGGAAACGGAGGTGGCGGGGGGTGAACCGTTCACCCCCCTCGAGATGTGTGCCCATTTTTTTGGCGCGCGCATCTCGAGGGGGGTGAACGGTTCACCCCCCGCCACCTCCTTTTCCTCGCCCTTTCCCTCGACACATAGAATCACTCATCTTGATGTGAGGATGACACCTCTTAAATTTTTATATGATGTTATCTGGATGTGAGGATAACCCCCTCGCTTTGCACATCAACCACCCCCAAAATTGCTATTTTGATATTTGTGGCTCCATAATTAAGTTGAAGCACTCATTTTTAGTGTTAACTTTAAAATCAATTTGATGACCACAGAAATTTCAAAATTGGTTGGTCTATTCAGGAACTGGTTCAAAGATTGGGCCATTTTGAAATTTCTAACCATTATAAGCAATTTGGGTGGTAAGAGAAATGTGCTGCTCCATCTCCCTGTGTGTAAATGATCTGTATGGTAACACCAACACTAAGACCATATGAAAGTGCAGGGAAATTCTTTTTGCTTCCTAGACTATCAATTTTTTTTTTATCCTAGAATGGAGCTGTCCCACATCCGATCCCACCCTTGATATACATGGCTGTGTCTTTATGCAGTTCACTATCAGCTATTTTGCGACAATTATCGGAGTGCATTGTGGCCATGTTATGGTACATTTGGAGGTTTGTTGCTTCACACCGTGGTTTTGTGTTTCGTTTCCATGATTTATTGATGATTATTAATTTTGCTCAATTCCAAGACACTAAAACATTGGATGATTATTGGGCCTTTTTCTCCTCAGTTTAGGAATTGTTCTCCATTTCACAAATGGTCAGAAAAGAGAATTGGATGACACTTGTTTGTTTTCTATGACTTTATTGTCTAATACTCTTGTTTTCTGACTTTTCTCCATTTATTGTTATTTTAGGTCTTGCTCGTTCCTTCTCTTATGATTCATAATTAAAAATAAATTTTGAAAGAACTATTATGACCCTCCCTAAAACGAACAGTGAGTGGACAAAATTTCTTAAGTACGACGTGGTTTCTCTGATAGCATGCCACTTTTATCATATTATCAAGCAGGGTGTGGTCTATCGCCCCAGTTTAATTGCTGCCGCAGATAGCATACTAATCCTCATCCTTTTTTTTTTTTTTTTTTAAATACTTTTAAAGCAACTTTGTTTTAGTTGTTTCCCAATGAATTTTATGTAACTCCTTTTTTTTTTTTTTTGCCATTGAAGTGGATCGGCATGAATGCAATGTTTGTTTATGTCATGGCAGCAGAAGGCATCTTTGCAGGATTTATTAATGGGTGGTATTATGATGATCCCCATAATACCCTGGTATGCTCTCCATATATTTTTTTAGGCTGGAATTTTTGTGTTCTTTGTTCTGTAAATATAGATGATCCAAATCGCATATTAGGTGTTGGAAAGTTAAATCTGAAACAATTATCCCAATGGCCTTATCCAACATTATCATAGCTCGTCAGGTCAAAGTATTGAGTAGAAATTGCTGCATATCAGCCTTCCATACTTTCATCAAACTAACCTAGCACTCAGATAGCTGGATTTGCATGGATTTTATGCTTGTCTGTCTTTGATTGGATCCTCCCATGAGATTTCTAAGCTTTTCTGCTTGTCTGAAGCCCAATGGGCGGGAAGTTAGCATCAGCAGACCTTGTGAGGACCTTGTTGTGGTCAGGCTCCTCCACTGGGAAAGGCCCAAGGGAAATAAAGTGGGGGAACAGAAGCTATTAACAGGTTTTGCTCCATTCAGTATGGTGAGGGAGGGTAAATCTTTGGGATTAAAGGCGATTGCCAGCTATGATGGGCATGGGCAGTGCAAAATCTTTGAGAGTTATGGGCGTTTGTTCGAGTTAGAGGTCTTACCTCTTATTAAGAGGTAAATCTCTAACCTCTCTAACTAGAGATGTTGGAAAAGTTAGAGCCTCTAACTCATAAAGTAATAGAGTTAGATGCAATTTAGAGTTTTGATTATGTCTGATGAAAGTTAGACCCATTGTTCATCCAATCAAACATTAACAACTATATTTTTGAAAATTTAGACATTATGTCTTGTTAAGAGGTTAGGGGATGTTTGTTTGTTTAAGTTAGACGTCTAACCTCTTATCAAGAGGGAACCTCTAGTTAGTGGTGAATGTCTTATTCAAACTTTTTGCTAGCCTCTGATGGTATCCATCAGTCAACCTCTAACTAGAGAATGTAACCAAACATATCCTCTAACTACCTCGAACTAGTGATAGTAACCAAACATATCAGTTAGACAATAACTGCCATATTTTTTTGAATAACTAGTTATGTTTGTATTTTCAAAAATATAGTTGTTAATGTCTGGGGTTGTTTGTTTACGCATATGGTTCAAACATTTGGTCTAAATATTTGAAAAAATGTCTGTTATGGTTGTTTGATGAGATCTCTGGTTCATACATCAGCTCTAACTTCATTTATTTACAGCGTGCTGCTGGTGTGGCGGCTGTGGACTTGCGAGGAGATTTACTGGCTACTCTTGCTTGCCCAATCTCGGGTACGGTGACGGATAGCACAATGGCAGAAGCTTATGTGGCGAAAGCAGCTCTAGAGTTGGGACTGGACTTGGAGACCTATTATCACTAATATTCAAAGACTTCTTCTTTTGCTCCTAAATGGGGATGTAATTATATTAATAGGGAACTCAATGTAGAGGCCCATAATTTGGCTCCCGAAGCAGGACTCTCTATTTGTAATTTTGCTAATGTTTAATATATATATTGCATGTTCAAAAAAAAAAAAAAAAAAAAAAAAAACCTCGACTATATTCTTTCACAATGTTACCCTCATATAATTTGCATCCCATTCATCAATCAATCACCACAGCACGCATGTCTTCTTCCTTCCTCCTTGAAAAAATTTAATCTTCTAGCTCCTCCTATGCATCTCCTCTATTATACTTCAAAACCTTCCCAGGTGAGCTTGTTTTTATTGGCATCCATGTTGTGGGACTATCCAAAAATGTTTTAGAATATTTTTTGTTGATGTGTTGATTAGGTGTTAAAATGTATAATCTATTAATTTTATGAGGAATGTGATATCTATGAAATATACTACATAGTATACTAAAGTGTTAATAAGAAAATATGAATTTCATCAATTTAAATTTAAATATTTTACAATGAAAGAACTTTAAAAACTAATTTACAGTGTTATTTGAGTTACAAATTAAAAAGTTAATAGAGCACGATGAGTCAAATATGTTTCAAATAAGATCCTTTGGCTTTTGAAAATATTTTTTAAGGAAAAAAATCAACTCATAGAGTCCGAAATTGGCCATTGAATTAAAAATGGTAAATTGCATGTAAAAAAAAAAAAAAAAAAACTTTGTACCAAAAATTTGGTTCATAAGGGTAACAAAGTCATTTACATATGAGATAAAGGCCTCTAACTATAGGTATTGACCTATAGGCCACTGCGAGTGCTTGTTGGAACCATCTGTGGTGGGGTCGGTGCTTGCAATTAAAATTAGGGACCCACACATCGGATTTGGTATAATAGTGCACATCTCGAGATGCAGCATTTTGCAACAACACTAACACTAAAAAGAATCCCACAAAATCCTCACTCCACACAATTCTCACTTGTTTTGCACACGGTTTATTCCAAAATATGCTCTCCTTATCAATAAATAAATACTTCCTTAAACAAAACCATCATCCATCAAACATCAAACATCAAACAAATCAAAATGGAAGTTGGTGATGGGATTGTAGAAGAAACCCCTGAACAACATCAAGAACAACAAGTTCAAATAGCCCTAAAAAACAAGTTCTCATGGGGAAAGCTAGTTGGATTCGATTCGTCATTTGATCTTGAGACCGGTCATGGCCGTGCCAATTATCAACAGGTTATTTTGATTACTTTCTAAGTCCTACTTTCTACCCTTTAGTATATTTTGATGTTGAATCAAATCCAAAATTTTGATTTAGTGTACTTACCTACTTCGAAAAGCTCTCAATCCCTTGATTTTTTTTTTTTTTTTTGCAAAGCATCATTGATGATGTTGATGGTTTCAAATTAATTCGTGTGTATAACCATCGTGTTGTGTCCTCGGTGTGCCTGACCTTAATGCACATGATTGTGCAAGGGGTCCTCAACATACATATCACCAAGGAATGTGATTTCATAAAATTTTAAGGAAATATTTCATGTTTTGAGATCTTGAAATTTAAAGTATCGAAATAGAAAAGAACTTCCAGTATTCCATCTTTCATGCCATGAAGTGGGCCTCATCTAGATAACAAATATAGAAAGAGGACAAATTGTTAACAAGAATTAGTGTCCTCAAACTAATATTTTTTTAATTTGGCTTATTTTAGCATTCGACAACATTCTAATATAAATGTAGCCATAACATCCATTCTATTTTAGGTAACATACAGCTAAATAAAGTGATTATATGAAGCAAATTGAACATGTATTTTTAGCAATCTAGGAAATATTAGGAAAACAGTATACCTGGATTGAACATGTATACGTACCAATCTAGGAAATTGACTAGTTATTTCGAAATATTTTGTTATTTCATAAATTTCGGTATTTTCGTGTAAAACACAAAAAGTTATGAAGCAAATTACATTTTTTTGATCGAAATATTTTTTCAATTTTTTAGATTTCGATATTTTCACGAGAAAAACCCAAAAATTATGAAGAAAATTATATCTATAGGATACTTGTGTACTTACGATGATTACGATGAATATGTATTTGATGAAATGTATGTAGGGACTTGATTGGAGAACTACATTGACATTGGCATTCCAATGCATAGGAGTGGTGTATGGCGATTTGGGAACTTCGCCACTGTACGTGTTTCCTGGGATATTTCCCAATGGTGTGAAACACAACGACGATATCTTGGGTGTATTGTCTTTGATCTTATGGCTGTTAACCTTGATTACATTGATCAAGTATGTCTTCGTTGTTCTATCTGCCAATGACAATGGTGATGGTGAGCCTTTTATACCTGAATACTTGTATTTACAATTCGGTACTATAGTTAGATTGATAATCGTTGATTATAAGCTTCAATGGTATTTGTAATTAGATTACTGAAGAGCAATATTAATTATTGAGTACTATTTAGGTTATAGTTGAACAATTTTGCAGGAGGCACATTTGCATTATATTCTCTTATATGTCGCTATGCTAAGGTCAACTTAATACCGAGCCAACAAGTCGAAGACAAAGATGTATCTAATTACCGGCTTGAAGTACCAAATAGACGATTAAATCGTGCTTCTGCAGTTAAAACAATGCTGGAAAATAGCTCATTTGCGAAATACTTTCTCTTGTTCATAGCTATGCTTGGTACATCAATGGTCATTGGTGATGGTGTCATCACCCCATGTGTATCAGGTAACTATATCATCATTCGCTTTAAATAATTCAGGCCTAATTTTATTAGTTGTATGAATGGAAGCAACTATATTGAAATTGCGTAAAGATATGTTAGTTATCTAAATCTATTTATAAATGATTGTTTTGATGCAGTGTTGTCAGCGGTAAGTGGAATTAGAGAAACATCAAAAACCATGACTGACGATACAATCATGTGGATATCAGTTGTTATCTTGATCATATTGTTCCAATTTCAGAGATTTGGCACAGATAAGATAGGATACATGTTTTCTCCTATCCTTACTGTGTGGTTCATCTTCATTGGTTCAATTGGTTTCTACAACTTTATCAAATATGATCCCGGTGTAATCAAGGCCATTAATCCCGTTTACATTCTGCATTACTTCATTCGAAATAAAAAAGATGCATGGATCTCTCTAGGAGGCATTCTCTTGTGCCTAACAGGTATCGATCTTCATTCATTTTGTAGTTAATTGTGATTTGTTTATTAAAAATCCAAGTCGTTTGTTAATATATTAAAAATATCATGTCTAGATCATTGATATCAATGCTTCTTCACTCAATTCCTAAAATGTTTTGCTTTGATCAACAAACAACAGGTTCAGAGGCATTATTTGCAGACTTGGGTCACTTTTATGTTCGTTCGATTCAGATTAGTACATGCTGCCTGGTCTTCCCATCTATCGTCTTGGCTTATATTGGTCAAGCTGCTTATTTGCAAAAACACAACTATGATGCAATCAACGCTTTCTACAAATCTGTTCCAAGTAATATGACCTTGACACCTTAGCCTTAACATAAAAATAAAATAATCAAAATTTTTATTTTTATTTTTAATGTTTTGCTTAGACTTTTTTTTTCATATTATTGTGCAGAGCCGGTTTATTGGCCAATGTTTGTGGTGGCAGTAATGTCTGCAGTTATCGCCAGTCAGTCTCTAATTTCAGCAGCATTTTCCATTGTCCAACAGTCTCTCGCTCTTGGATGCTTTCCACGGGTGAAAATCGTACATACATCCACAAAATATAAAGGACAAGTATATATACCTGAAATCAACAACATACTTATGATTGCATGTATTGGACTCACACTTGGGTTTAAAACTACTCTGAAGCTCAGCAACGCTTATGGTATAGTATCTATAGCTACCTCGTTTTCATTGCATATCAACTGCAACCTCGTTTGTGTTTCTCATCTTCAATATTGCGCCAAACCAAAAACTAGTGAAAATAGCTATTGCTAGATCAGCCCTGCTTGTTCAAAAATTTCGTTCTTTTAGCTTTCTTTTTTTCTTCACTTAATGCGTCATAATTTAACTTTTTATTCTTGTGCTATTGTCGCAGGGCTTGCTGTCGCTTTTGTTATGACATTGACATCAGGGCTCCTAGTACTGGTGATGATCATGATATGGAAAACTAACATTTTCTTGATCATTGCATATGCTTTAACCATTTACCTTGCTGAGTTATTCCTCTTAAGCTCAGCTCTATATAAGTTTGTTGATGGTGGATACCTTCCCATAGCTTTTTCTGCAATTCTTGTTTTTGTCATGTACACTTGGAATTGCGTTTACCGCAAGAAATATAAATATGAACTCGAAAACAAGGTGCCAATGGAAAAACTCAAAGAGATTGCCAATGATCCAAATATACGACGTGTCCCTGGAATCGCCTTGTTCTACTCTGAATTGGTTCATGGAATTTCCCCAATATTCTCTCACTATGTTGCCAATGTGCCTGCGTTGCATTCAGTCATTGTATTCCTATCTATCAAGTCATTACATATAAGCAAGGTTCCCGAGGAGGAGCAGTTTTTGTTCCGAAGGCTTGGACCTCAAGAGTTGCCTATCTTCCGATGTGTGGTGCGGTATGGGTACACCGACAAGAGGTTGGATTCCTTTGAGGATATGTTGGTGGATAAATTGAAAGAGTTCATTAGGGAGGATCTGATCAATTCAGTGGGAAGCGAGGAATCAAATGAAAACAAATCCGGAGTGTTAACAAACGAGGAAGTGGAACGAGCAGTCCAGGAGATTGACAGTGAATGCAAAAATGGTGGACTGATTCATCTAATTGGCGAAAGTGAGGTGGTAGCTGCCAACGGATCTTGCCTAAGGAAGAGAGTGGTGATTGACTATGCCTATAGCATCCTCAACAGGTTCCTGAGGCAGCAAGATGAGGTGTTTGCCATTCCTCGTAGGCGTATGCTGAAGGTAGGAATGACATATGAGCTATAGATTGAAATTGTGGTCTTTAGGTCAGACTTTTACATTTCTTTGTTTTCAGTTATCTTAGGTCGATGTATGGTTTGTTGTTTACTTTATAATGGGTTTGTTCTCTTATTAACTCAGGCTTATGCCACAACATTTCCTTGTCGATCAAAGTATGGCCTTGTTTTAAAAACATAAATGGATTTAAGAACTAAAGCTCATTGCTTTTTGCTTCCCTATAAATCAGATACACACAACATTATATTAATTCTTTGTTCTAGTGCACTTTGGAAAGAATGCTTCATGTCCGGCTTTATTCTACTTAATTGTTGACTTCCATTTCAAGGTTCTTTGCTAGTTTATTCCAGGCAAAACTGCAGTTAGTATAGTTGATAATGTACTTCTAGTTCATCAAGTGGATGCACAAGTTGTCATACTACACGGCATATTTGGATTGCCGAGCACCGATATCTGCACGCCTTCCTTTTTTGTTGAGAGGTATGTCCAGGGTTGTTTCCTTCCGATCTAGTATAATCCCTTATTGAGACAGATGAAATGAACAATCAGGATGGAATTATCTTTTCAGATGGTTGGACTTTTCTTGTTCCCGATCGACCTTATTTGTGATTCTATTCATGGAAACATATGGCGGATCCATTTGGGCCTGGAAGTAAGTGTATTGTTTTCACTTGTGTCATTTTTCAAAATTTCTCAAGGAAGCATTAGAAGTTGTTGTATACAGTTGTAGGAGGAAACACTTTTACGATTGATTGTTTAATTTTGTAGTTATGTCCATATAATGGTTTAAGAAACGGGATGCTTTTCAATGATCCTTTAATTATAGGTATTAACTCGACAAAATAATCTCTACATTCCTAAGTTATAAACCTCATAAACAAGTTAACCGTGGACTGGTGTTTTTCTTAATCTTGATGTGAATCGAATGTGCAAAGGTGCTTGATTCTTTTGTGGGGATGATCAAATTTTTGAGGTCACAAACAAGGATCAGTTCACCTCACAATATATAAGCTCTTGTTGATGGTATGTACTTCCATTTTCAAGTGAGATCATCCTTAATGGAAAACACTCCTTCGTAGAATTGTTTACATCAATGCAGTTGGTAAATGAAGTCTCTAAATTATTGATTTTTTGCAATTATGTTCTGGTAAGGTTAGATTTTGACGCATGAACTCGTTTTTTGAAAATGGTCTTCATTTTTATCTTCAACTAACACCATCATTTAGCTCATTTTCCACTGGCGTCCCTTCATGAAGCAGAAACTGCAACTTTTTTTAACCATGAATGGTCTTCCTTTTTTCCTGAAATCAGTTTGTTGTTTTGTCAGAAAAATTTTCGTATCAATGGTATCCCTTATCATGTTTGTAGCTTGAGTACTGGGCAAGCATTTTCAATTGTGGTCTTCTTGTGACCTACTAAGTAACTTGGTCTCTCTCTCTCTTTTTTTTTTTTTGTGTGTGTTTTAGTTATCAATATATTGTCTTCTTTTGTTGATAAAATTAATAATAAAAAAATGATCGCGAGCCCTTTTTTTTTTTTTTAAATCAAACAGAAACCAAGTTTCATTGCACATACAAGGTATCACAAAGGAAAAGAGCATCATAGTAGAAATTACAGATTAACAGTTCTATGCCAATCAAACATAAAAGAGTTAAGACATTGTCTTTAACAATATTCAATTTCCATGTCTTCCATGATGGAGAGGAACACGTCTTCAACCATGATTTTCTTCCCATAAAACTCTTCCATTTATTTTCCCCTGTCCAAATGGCCGAACTAACGAATTGAAGGCCTTTTTACCAGATGCAATACCCCAAGCTCGACAGGTTCTCCTGCTTCCACTCCGCCAGCCAAGATTGATCTCTCCCCCCAAAGGGATTGCATCTCCGCATTAGATAACATGTTATAGTTAGAAGTGCTTAATGTCTGTGCACAACAACCAGTATACATGTAGGAATCTGAAAAATGGAAAACTCCAATTTACAAATATTTTACCACTTTATTGCAATCTTTATTTTCTGGAATTCGATACCTGACTAGTGATGGTTCTTGGACTTTATTGGATTGTTTTTGTAGCCAGCTTATTCATTTTTGTTAATTCAGATATAGGAACCCTTTGCATTTCAACTGCTGGAGTCATGTCGGCAGAATGTAGACAATGAAGCTGTTGGGTATGGATACGCTTAGGCAACTTTCATTGCATCATGACTATGTTCCGCTACTACTTGGTATTTCCTTATCTGGTGAACAAAATGCTCACGTTCATTAAGTAGCATGTCTTACACCTGCTGTATTTTTAGCAAATGATTTTGCCTTATTCTCAAGTAGCGTGTATAACTTTAGTAATTCAAGTCAGTAACTGGACAGTAATTTGACATTTACTTGAATCAGATGCAGTACTCCATATGTGGAAGGGAAAAAATGAAAAGCTAAGGGAAACTTGGATGATTTTGCAGGTTAATACCATTCGGCCATCTCTATTTCTTGAAGCAGCAGTGGCATCCAATGACTCGCAACATTTTTAGCATCAGTTTGGAGATTTTTCTTGGATTTCATCCTTGGCGGCTTCATGAACACATCAGATAATGATGATACATGCAGCCGCGCTTTGAATGAGATGAACACTACTACATGTACTTAGAAAGTTCAATGAAAGTACCGATGGAATGTTAAGCCTATTAAAAAAGTCGGTGCATGCTTACATAAATAATCATATATAATATGTATCATATATAATACATTTTTTTTTCATTGACATGGTGTTGTTATTTATGTATACAAATTCTAGTTACATTGAAACAAGTAAAATATGCAATTTTAACGAAATTTGATATTTTTTCAAAATTGTTTCATGTCACTAAAACACAACTAATTGATTCTTGTCGGGTAATCTGGAAGTAAAAAAATAAAAAATAAAAAAGAATCTTGAAGTAAACTTATGATTGGTTTTAAGAATGTGAATTAATTTTGAAAATTGATCACTTAAGTTAAAGGGTAAAAATGTCATTATAATTATTTTTAAACCATGGCTTAGTTTGTGGCTTTTAAGAGTCTTTAATTATTAAAAATAGGTATTCTGAGACATTTTCAATTGTTAGAGTATGATGTAGTCTATAATTATAAAAATTAGGCCTTATAAGTTATTTTTTCTGTTTTATTTATTAAAAGAATGGTTACCTAGCAGAGGTTTTGGGCATCCATGTCGATGTCCATCAACATTGTATCACATGATGTTATTAATAGAGGCTTTGGGAATAAATAGTGGGAAAGAAGAGCGGTGGAAATAAAGGAAGGGGAATTCATATTCATATGGAGGAAGTTTAGGTATTAATAATTCATATTGTTGTTGATTTCATTTCTTCTTCTTCTTCAACTTTGTCCATCCTCTAAAGAGTTGAAGGAAAAAGTGTTGATAAAGGGATTGGGGATCCGAAACAATTTGAATATCTAATGGAAATCAAATGCTGAGCTGCCTCTTCTAATTTACCGTTGGTTTGATATGCAAATAAAAAAGAAGGTGCAAATGAACCACAACAACATAACATAATCATCCATCCACCATCCCTCTGCCTGCCTTTACTGTTGCATTTACAATTGATAGAGAAATTAAAAGTTACATTTTTTCGAGGGTTTTTTTTGAAAAATTTCGAGATTTTTTCTTTAATTTCGGAAATATTTAATTCTTTTCGTAAATTTCGTTTTTCCGTAAACATACAAAACCCAACTACCAAAAATTACATTTTTTCGAGGGTTATTTTAAAAAAAATTCAGGGTTTTTTTTCTCATTATCAATTCTTCAAATTATTTATTGATTTTTAAAACCATCCTCCTGATTTTCTAATTATCATTTCTTCAACTTATTATATATTAATTTTGAAACCACCCTCTAATTTTCTAATTATATATATTGATTCCATGTTTATTTCATTTCTTGGTATTTAGGCTTCATTTAATATGTTTAATAGATTTATTTACTTGCATATATTATTTTCACATTTTCGTATACCCTCGAAATTCATTATATATTTTTTATGTATTCTCAAAATTTTTACATTTTTTCTTTACACATCGAAATATTTCTTAAAAATCAGAATATCGAAATGAACTCAAAAAACGAAATCACAATCCTTGAATACACCTATGTAGGCGCAAGGCATGGAGAAACAATTACTAAAATTGACGATTTGATCCCTAGAGAATAGCTATTTGTAGGGAAAAGGAAAGGATCGTTGGTCTCCATGCTCGTACTGAGTATAGTTGGTATCACTTAAAGACTTAGTGGATGTTTGTTTACCTCTTCTAATTAGATATTATATTTTAATTTTTTCAAATTATATTGTACTATTATAGCTACACGAACCCTTCTAGACGGCCTGGGAAACCGGCCTAGTTTGCCCTCCTGAGGGGGCAAAATTACATTTTTGCCCATCCTCTTTAAACACACAACTCCAAAAGGTGTTTTTGAAGAGGGAATTTTTGCCCCCAGGCGGGGAAACTAGGCCGGCTAGAATTTCTCTAACTACACTTTTCAAAATCAACAGTTTGGTGTCTTCAACCTCATCAGGTTTCAAAAATGCCCTCCAAACTCTTTGGTATTTACGAGAAAATTTTAAAAGAGAATAGAACTTAAAAAAACTGTTTAAGTAATTCAGTGTAAAACATTATTAAATGTTTTTACTATTTTAGCCTCACATATGTAAACTATTACAATAAAATTCAGTCCTTGTAAATTTTCATTAAATACCTAAGCCCCTAATATAATTTATTGAAAAACTTCTAATTATTTACAAATTATATAAAAGCCCTTACTTCTAACTTCTGTACTTTCCATTTTGCCTTCCACATTTCATACTTTTACAATCAAAATCAGTCCCTCTCAAACATTGACTAATTATACCTATGCCTCTAACATAATTTATTTGAAGCCCCTGATTTATTTATAAACTATACATAGGCCTTTTAAAATTATATATATAAATAATATATATTTTTCTTAATATTGATTACTATAATAAAATAAAATAAATATTGAATATCCATGCACGTAGAGCGTGTCGACACCCTAGTAATTGTTAATGTCAGAATGTGTGTTTTTTTTGTATGGTCATGCTCCGTTTAAGCTAAGCTTTTGACGCAAAAGTCACGAAGCCGCAACAAAATCGAAAAAAAAAAAAAACAACAACAAAAGTGAATTTTTATTGACAACACTACTTTGTTACATCCAAAGAAGGTTATAAAGAAGTGGGAGAAGAAACAAAAGCAATGACAAGATCAATACTCACTGGAACATGAAAAAAACTTTTTTCAGGGGAGGGGAGTGTTAACGGCTCTGGGCGCTTAATGGTAGAAGAAGCAATGGCTCCTTCGCTGCTGAAGCAGACTCATTGACATCCTCATCCTCAAAAGCTTCACCGACAAGGTGACTTACTCAGACAAATCTTCTCCGAGCCCTTCAATATAATCTAGAAGCTCAACCCGTCCGTCAACAACTCGCTTCCAATCTTCGGCTTCGACTATACGGAGCCTATCCTTAGCAACAACGAGTTCATGTTTGGTCGCGGCAAGCTTCCCTTCAGCGGTAGAAAGCATACGAAAGCATTTGCCTTGACATCATTAAACGCAACAGTTATCTGTTCCACCCGCCTCTCAGCGGTATCACAGATAACGGTATACTCCAATTCAGCACGAGAAGCTTCATCGAAAGCTGCTTTCTCAGCAGGTAACTCTTTTTCCACATCACATAGACGGGTACAAACCCCATCTAACTTGGTTTTCAAAGAGTTAAGCTCAGCAGCGAACCTATCCCGCATATCCTTTGCCTCCGTCAAAGACTTTTGAGTTGTCCTTGTAGTTTTCTCCGAGTTTGCGCATTGCATTTTTAACACATCAAATTGAGAAAGCAGATGAGAAAACACCAGCAATAACGCCACCAATATCCTCTCCATCAGAGCCACTTGATCACAACCAACTCGATAAACCAAGGCCATCACCCCTGTATAGGTGAGATGATTCATCCCGTCCATTATCTGCTCAAGACCGTTGCCAAGGTCATCAAACGAATCAAGTACGGGCATCGAAGGCCTTTCCACCAATCGCCGGTGCCACTCATTTACCAACCTACGTGCATCGTCCTGCACGTCAACCTGAGTGAACCGGCAGAACTTGCTGTTAGACTTGATACGAATATCTTTCAGGCGAGGTTCAATCCAACTAATCAGTTGATGAAGGACACGAGGATTCGGGAGCATTGAAGAACCACCTTCGTCAGCAAGGAAAACAAAAGAAATAGGAGTAACAACGAAAACACCACGTTTACCCTCCCATAGAGAAGTATCTGTGGCAAGGGCAGGACTGACGATAACAACAGAAGCAGTAGAAACCTTACGAACGGGAGAGGAAACTAGGAACTCGACTGCTTCGTTGACATCAATAGAAGGAGAAGGATACTGATCCCTGAAACTCTGACCACCACCAATGTCTTTAGACTGCTCCACCGCTAGCTAAATCATTTTTTCATTAATGACCCAGGGATAATTGTTAGACAACCCAACAGCGTTCAAAACACCGTAAGCAGAAAAAAAAAATTCTCTCGTTGTCATCCAGCAAACGAGTAGTCTCCTTTTCCCTCCTTTCCAACGCGAGCCTCAGTTCCTCAGCCTCCGCGAAAGAATCATGATCTCCTTTTGCAACATCGTCAAGAGACACACTCAGGCGAGACACAACCCCTATAACATCTTGAACAGGACTCGGACGTGACACAATCCGAGCAGAACCACAATTATAAAGTATTTTCTTCCTTGGAACCCGACCAAGGTCTACTGGCAATCGCCTTGACGAACTTGTAGACCTCACAAGCTTTTTTTTTTTCTTGAAGTAGAAATCGCGATATCAACAGGAGCATTGATATCCGTAACGCGCCGATCCGAGTTCACTTTCCAATCAATGCTAGCATCACTAACGCCAACACGAGCATCGCGAGTAGCTAAGGCTTTCGCATGGGAATCGATATGTAAAGCTCATTCCACTTTGCTCATAGTGTACAAACCACTACGCTCGAGGATACTCTCGGAAAGAAATGCCACCACAGAAAAGTGATGAAGCTTCAAGAATTGATCACTGATCTTCTGCTTCTCAGCAGTCAAGTACAAATTCTTTCGTTTATTGGAAAAACAGAATGATCGAAAAACGAATACAGTACGTTGTACCCGACCTTCGGATTACAAATGACTTATCATCCTGTCCAGGCAGAACTATCTCAAGGTCATGCGGAAGATTATAATTGGAACGGAGACTGTCAAGCGTCGACTGAGAAGCTTTATTGGGAGAATAATGAGCCTCACACAGAGTTAGCGACTTACCACTTAGCTTATCACCAACAGACATCGTGAGAAGAAATGAAAATGAAGAAGACGAGGGGATGGGTAAACCCTAAATTCAAAGATAGCGTGAATAGGAAAAATGAAGTCGTCACATCTCTTTTTATAGAGCAAAGGAATGAAGGGACAACTCGTGGGATAGCGTGCGAGACATGATCATTACGCAAAATCCTAAAAATGTGCAAAAAACGAATGGGCAAGTAAAGAATCAAACACCAACTTGCGAAAAGTTACCGAACAACATTAAATACAAGGTAATGATGAAAGTGAAAGGCGAACCGTCACGGAGTTAGTGGCCACGTCAGCATGCCCACAAACAAAAGGGTGGAGTAGCTGATGATACATCAAAATAGACCGATCATCGCGGCCGTACATATGGCATAAATATATATCATGAGAATACAACGCCAAATCTATTGAGCTAACTCATAAAGCCCAGGAAAGAATAAAGCCAACAGCAAAGGCCCAGACAAGGGCCGCCAATGAGAAAACGTAAACAGAGCCTAAATCCAGACCCAAACAAATCAGAGCCATGATCTAGGCCCGACACGAATTCTCTTATAAAGACGATGAACATTGCACCGAAAAGAGTCGTGGAGGGAGTTACGCCTCCCCGAGCGCATCTCCATAAAGGAGAAGACTGTTACAAGAAACATCTCATTTCATTGCGCCTCACATGACTTATAGAGTTAAACACAACCATTATAAACGTTAAAGGGAATATTCGACAAATGTATGCAACTTTAACTGAGTTTTATCCAGATTTACATCATTCTTCCAACATAGTTATTGACTTATGCATCGAAGTGCCTTCGGCCACCAAAAAGTGGTACTTGAGAGTCTAACAATTGTTTTGCAAGTCAAACTCACAGGAAGACGATTTTTGGACGCATAAATTTCAATTAAAATATATACTATTAACCAACTAATACAAAATTCGAGGCTTATAAAAACCATTTATTCTTTGAAATTGTATTAGGATCTTATTATGTTCGCAAATTTCATATTTCTTAAACTTCAATTTAGATTTTGGGATTTTAATTATATATTCTAGTTATTATGCTCATTGGCCTTTCCTAAGGTTATCGATGTTGTGACCTTATTATGGCTTAAAATTAAATTACACTGATTCACTTTGATATATGCAATGTACTTTTGATAGATGTATTTTTTATTAATAATTATTATCTCGTGTAGGAAAAAATTCCTTGCTCCGGATCCACCTCTAATAGCTATATTATCAACTAATAATTATTTGTCATTTCCCTTTCCCCGACTAAAATCTTAGGTCCGCCACTACCTGCATTTGCTATTTGAGTTGGAGGTTTTTGCTATGCATTACTCCACTTTGTTTACGATAACGCGATAATTCCCACCAAAGAGAAGAATGTCGTTGAAATGATCAGTAGTCTAGTCGATGCTATCATTTCACTTTTAGTAGACTAACTACTAATTTTCTTCATTACCAGCGTAAACGATTCTCTAAGACTTGGTAACTAATTAGGGCAACTAGTTAGGGCTTGTTTGATTGTATGGAAAAGGCACTTTCCTTCCTTTTCTGTATCAGTTCATCTAGGACTGAAAATAGTGTAACTTGATGTTTTATTTTTAGCACGGTTTTAATTCAAAGGTTGAGCTTCCAGAACCCCAGCAAGCTTGGTTTTTGCTTCAGTGGTCGTTGCCTTATTAAGCTAGGCTTAGTAGAGTCAGTTTCGTAATATTAAAACGAAATTATTGATATAGGCTCCGTACCATAAATCATTCATATCAGAAAATATGAGCCAATGCGTGATGACTATATATCAGGTTTGATCGTCCATTGACCCCTTAAATTGAAGGTTGTCATTTGATGTATATCCAATGTTGCCTGTTTCTGAGGTGGTGTTGTGTGTCAATTGTCCTTTGTCCTTTATTTTGGAAAGATAATATACATTTGTTATCACTCATTGATGCATCCGCTCATTTAGTTTATGGACGATTGCATAAGACAATATGGTACACCTATTACAATTCCCGAAAATTTTATAGTTTGTTCTAATGAAATTTGAGTTATCACTGATTCTCATCTGCAGTATTCTCTACACATGTTTCCAGTTCAAAGTGAACAAGAAAAGCAAATATAATTTATCTAGTAGAGAAGAGGAGGATGATCTAATTTTCAGAAAGAGGTGAAGGTTGAGAGGTGATCATGAAAGAGAAACTGGTGAATGTGAGGGAAATGGTAGGGTTCTCAAAGGACCTGCTATCGTGGCTGGAAGATATATATGACCTCTGCTTCAGATTTACAGGAGTTGTTTGATATTATGGGTGCATTGTCTGATGTATTGACTGGGTACTCCCATTGTGATCGAAGACTTTGTTTCCAGGCTGCAATTAATGCTGGAAAAAGCTAAAAGAACCGATGCAGAAATGTGGCAGACTATAAGTTGTTGTGAATCTAAGATATATCAAAGGAATGGAATGAAATTTTCTGCTGTTTCTTGCCTGGCTAATTTGCACTCGCTTTCTTTCATTTATACTGCCAAAGCAATTATAATGTATCTAAACTTGCTTAAACATCATCAATATGGACATGACAATTAATATGCCAAGGATAAAACTACATTTTAATGGATCAAACTTTCGCAGAAGCCACAAAGTTAGCCACTTCACCTAGATGATCCAGATTATCTCGAAGTCAGATGATCCAGCTTATCTCAAAGATGAACTCCAACGTAAGCACATCTCCAGCAAAGTCTTAATTCTTTCCTCAAGATCCTATTTATTTTCTGACGTAAATTCCTTATAGTGCAGGTTATACATCACTATCAGAACAGATTAAAGGAAGGAAGCAATAAGCAAGCGAGAAGCATCAATGTAGGAAGGTGTCAAGCTTGGAAACTAGAAATGGCCAAAGCACATGTCGTGCATCATCATCAACATCAGCTGTAGCAACACTTATTGTCACAGTGAGTTATGAACCAGGACAAACCAACCCTATCTAACATCATCAAGTCCCTATTATTAGTCCTTAGTCCATACCACACATACACACAAAGTCCCTACCACACATACAACACAAAGTCCCTACCACACATACACACACAGTCCCTCAGGTTAGTTCATGCTTTTGGTGATTCTATCTTTGTCGCATAGCTTGAAAAATTAAAGAAATATTTCCTTACCATTGCAAGAAGCATAGTCATTAATTCAAGTGAAGAGTAAAGACAACCCACCGATGCAAGTCAAATCTATAAAATCCTGGTGACCTCCTCATAATCATAAAGCATTTTGTGCGAACATGAAATTTGGAGTTGCATTATGTACTTAACACAATAAAATCCAAGTAAAGACAAGTAGACAACCCATACAAGTCGATTCTATAAAATCCTGATGACCTATTCATAATAAAAAAAAATGTCATCAATAAGCATTTTGTGCAAGCATGAAATTTGGAGTTACATTATTGTGGTACAAGTCAATTCTATAAAATCCTGATTACCTCCACATAATCAAGAAGATGTCATCATTAAGCATTTTGCATCTTCCTTCAACCCTACAATAGTCTCCTCGATCACTATAAAATCCTCACTCATGTTTCTATAAAATCCCCACATTTCTATAAAATCCTCACTCGTTTTTCTTGATTCCGAACTCCTCCTTAGTTTTCAAAGTTTTTGTTATTGTTATTGTTTCAAAGAAGAATGGAAGTTGGTCATGGGATGGTAGAAAAACCACGTGAACAATCATCTGATCTTGAGACCGGCCATTTTCATGGGATGGAAGTTGGTCATGGGATGGTAGAAGAACCATGTGAACAATCATCTGATCTTGAGACCGGCCATGTTAATGGGATGGAAGTTGGTCATGGGATAGTCGAAGAACCACGTGAACAATCTTCACGACATCAAAAACAACAAGAAGGACAACAATAACAACAAGTGGAAGTAGCCCTAACAAACAAGTTCTTATCGTCATCTGATCTTGAGACCAGCCGTGTTCCTGCCAATCAACCGGTTATTATGCCCTCTCTAAGTCTTAGTTTCTACCGTATAGTATATTTTGATTACTGAAAAAAAAATTACCTACATACAAAATATCCTCCTCGTGTTTCACACCGTTTGGAAATATCCCCGGAAACACGTATAGTGGTGATGTCCCCAAATCACCGTACACAATTCCAATGCATTGGAACGCCAATGCCCATATAGTTCTCCAATCAAGTCCCTACATACATTTCATTTCATCAAGAACCACAAAAATTGTCATTTGATATGGGTGCCTTCAAATTTATTTATTTTTTTGAAGAACAAAAATATAATGAAAGAACAAAAATGCTTACCATTTCCCAAACCATACGTGTTGATTAAAAAGTGTGTAGTAACTTCCAATTTCTTCCTATAAAGACGAATATTAGTTTAGAAATTGGAAAAAGTTAAAGAGGTTAGAATTTCATAAGAAAACAGATACGAAAAATTTTAGGAGGGAGCGATAAGAAGAAAGAACTTACTTTCTTTTGGACGCACGAAACCTACGGAATTCACACATAGCTTGCTTGACACCTCGCATTCTATACTTTCAACCAAGACTTATTGTTTGAATGCTTTTTATAGAAATGGGGGATTGAATGAGATGAAAAGTTGAATCAAACATTCATCATATCAACCAAAAGGGGCAAACCCACCGATCCAGAACATACATTCATCATATCGATCAACCCAACCCATCTCTTAATTCATGATTTCGAATCAACACCAAAACTATCGGAGAGAAACCACAAAACGAGATCTCAACAAAATTTCAACAGAAATGAAATCAAACCGAATAAAGTCTCACCCTTTCTTCTTCTGACGCACCAACTCTATACGAATCCAAGTCCAAGATCTGAAGCGAACGAATAGACTAAAACGGAGAAACTTAGAGAGAATAAACCAACTTTTGTGTTGTTGCAATGTCTCCGTATTTATAGAACATCAGCACGTGCGATGGATTAGAGTTCCCACGTGTGAAAGATAGCCCTTTCTGCTGTCGTGCCCACGTGTTGTTGTTGAAATTTGTGTATTTTTTATGGATATGGTTTGTATTTCAATTTTTAGTACTGTGATGTATTTAATTTACTTGTATAGATATTTTTATGACATTTTTACTGGTAGGAGCTGATGTTTACATGTTTGGATGGATTAACTCGCACACGTAATTTGAGGTACTAGAAGTCAGGTCACGCGTTGTGTTTGTTTTTCTTTCATTCTACATGGGATCCTTTCGTTTTCATTTGATTATTGTCTACTACTTTTGCATTGCATGTGTGAAGTCTCTTGTTTGCTGGGATATTAAATTCACTCTAGTTATTTATTAACCTAAATTTTATATTTGCATATTCACGAAATTATAATATAAATTTACAGTGTAGTTGTATGATTGGTATTCCCTAGTGTATGTTGTAATTCCACGAGATTTCGTTTTGTGGTTTCTCCCTCTCCCTTAATCGAGCTCCCTTTCTACCTTAGTCGATCTCCCTCTCGCCCTCGTAGTAGATTGGAACAGATCACACACACACACATTCTCCACTTATTCACAGCTATGGTTTTAATCAAGTATCACTATCTTGATGCATTGATGAATGTTGATTTCACCAATGTGATCATTTAGACAGTGAATCTTCATTCATTTCAGATCCAATGCAGTTTTTGTTACATCAGATGATGTATACTCTTTAGATGGTTGATAATATGAGTGAAAAATCAAGCCACGGAGCATTTAGTTTTCCCCATGATTCTTGCTCAATGCTCCTCTAGCTTGCGTGTTTCCCTCTTGTTTGGAACTTGCCCATGGAGACAAAACATTAAACATTCTCTCCCAAAAGGCAAAGATAATATTAGGAGGAATCCAATTTTCAATCGAATTTTAAACAGCACCAAATCAGCATAAAAAAATCTCATGAATCCAATTCATGAAGTAACTAATTCTCTCCCACCCCATACCTAAACACCTAGATCTAAACCAACAACAAACATGTGTAAAACTGAAACAATACATTCTCGTCTCTCAGTTCTCTAATACTAACAATAGAAATCATACATACATACATACATACATACATTCAAGCAATCAAAATCAATCAAAAGGGGTAAGAACAAAATGTGAACTTGCGATGAAACAACAATTCAATAAAGAGGGAGATTCTAAAAAACTTACTGAACTCGTCCTCGATGAGGTAATTGAATGTATGGCCATCGCAATTGTAGGTGAAGCGATTGTTGGTGGTGGGAAGCTTTTGAAGGCAACCATCCCTCGCGCAACGAAGCTGTAGATTAAAGAATTGTCTTTCCCCATTTTGAGAACCCTGCTCTAACCCTAACCCTAGAAGAAAAAATCAACCCAAAAATGGACTTGCGTTACTTGTATGAACAAATGTACAGAGAAATGGCGACCCTGTTTTGGAATTTTTGGTGTTTTAAATTGATTTTTTGCAAACATCATCCACTACTAAAAAATTATTGAAAAACCCCAGACACAAAGTAAAACCACAAATTAAGTGTTGTAAGCTTAAGAAACAGCTAGAAAAGATTTACTAATCTCAATGTAAGAAATTGACTCTTTGGGGGTTTTGATTTTTCAATCTTAATTTCACAAAATCTTTGAAATATCTCAAGAGGGATTTCCCTAATTTATCTCTTCTATCTCTGACCAAAAGTTTATCCAAAATTAGAAAATCAAAGATGCAGAAGAGAAGTAATTGATTTCCACAAAGGGAAATGATCAAATCAAACCTTGGAAATGATATCTTCACAAAGGGAAAGATGGGTGTGGCAGTGCTTGCAACTATAGATTTTGCCCTCCAAAATTGACCAAATAAAGCATCCCCATTTCTTCTCTCCTACTCCATCTTCACCCAATTAGCCTACTTTCCAAAATTTCACCAGTTTTTTTTCCCTGAAAAAATCAAAATTCAATGTTTTACAGAAAACCCAGAAAGAAAAACTCACCCTGAAGAATAAGAAGAAGAAGTAAAAGAAGAGATCTAAAGAAGAAGAAGGATCTTACCTGGAAGGAGATCTGAACCAATTTCCTGTTCTTCTTCAGTTCGGTTCTCTCAATCAGTGTGTTCTTCAGATCTGAAGAAGAAGAAAAGTTTGAGAAGGTAAGATCATTCTTCTTCTTTAGATCTCCTCTTCTTCTTCTTTTTCGTCCTCTCCTATGGAGTAAAATGCCTCTTCACACCTTTACAAACCTGAAAAAAAAAAGATAATCAGAAAGTAACCCATCAAAACAAAAGACCCCAAATCACAAAGAACAATCATAAAAAAACCCTTACTTGAGAGAGAGAAAACTCACCAACTGTTCGAGATTTGATCGAAAACATCTCTCTTTTGCCCTAAATTTCACTTTGGGATCTCTTTCACCTTTTGTGTGGAGCGATTTGGTCTAAAAAGGTTTCAAATGAGTGAGTGAGGGAGTGAGGCGTTGAAGTCAAGAAATATAAAGTGAGATGAAGAAAGATGGAAGCAAGAAGATGAAGAAGATGGAGAAGCAGGAAGCAAGAAGATGACGCCCTGTGGAGAAGAAAAAGATGGAGAAGAGGGAGAGAAAAGGAAAATATCGGGGGTTTATTCTGTTACTTAAGTATTGCCAAAGTTATAAGTTTGCCACCAAGCTGAATTGTAAGGTAGACTAGGGTATCGACGCGCGTGAATATTTAGTGTTTTTTAATTTTATTACAACATTTCAATAATAATAATAAATTATAATTGAAATTATAGATAAAATAATTATTTATAATTTTAAGAGTCTATGTATAGTTTACAAATAATTAAGAGCTTAGGTATAATTAACAATATTTAAGATAAACGGGTTTTGATCGTAAATAATATGAATTTGATAGGGTAAATTGTTTTGATCGTAAATATGTTTAATAGTTTTCATTCAAATTACAAAATTACCCCTAATTAACTATTCACCCAGCTATTGATTTTTTTCATTTAAATATGATAGAATTGGAAAAGTATTTTTAACAACCCAAAAATCAGAACAAAGACACTTCTCACCGTTCTTAGTAAGGGGCCACACCTGCATGGGCTAACAACCTCATTATGCTCTTCCTAGAACCACCCACATTCATGCTCAATACAATATCACCAAGCATCTCCAAAACCAACTATTTTAATTGGAGTATTGGTTGGATCTCCAAAACCAACTATTCATCGGTAGGTCTAGGCTATGAGGAAATGCAGAACTCTTGACGACATTTTCTTGATTTATGAGGAGTTCATCAGATTATTTTAGGACAATTCGTGACCTCAATGACTTCACTATACAGGTTGTTTTTACTGTTAGGTGAATCAATAGAGCAATCATGCATCTTGCAAAGCTAAGGCCAGGCAGTTGAGAAATAAAAATGTGGTGTGCCACCCACCCTCCCATACATATATGACTAAGTTGTACTACTTATTCTTTTCACCCTCTCTCATCTCTCAAACCGAGCCCTTCTAGCCGTCGAGGAAAGGGGCGAGGGGGTGGGTATTAGTGTATTACCATTCATTTCCCTTGAGATTCGCGAAGATGTGCATCTCGAGGGGATGAGCAGTCACACTCACCCCCTCGCCCGTTTCCTCACCATTTAGAATTTTTTTCCTCAAAACCAATTGATGATAATGTTACTATTAAACATAATGATGAAATATGAACGTTGAGATATAATATAAATGTATCATCTAAAATTTGAGGCACCACATCCAAGATGTCATTTTTTCCTCAAATACGGTGTGACAAGCAGCTAGCTTGTGGTCATGATACTGTAACGGCCTGTTTGGTTGTTCAATGGAATGAGTTTGACCATTATAATACCATTACAATAATTTAAGCCATTCAGGTGTTTGGTTTGACATAAAAATGGTCTAATAAGAAATGTTCAACTTTATGGCAAGTAGAAGAGGTTGATAAGACTTTGGCTCCATTATATCCAAATAATATCTTGTGATATTCAAGTGATTTAGCTCTAGCATACAATTCATTAATGTGTACAGGTGTCTAAGGATATTTTAGATTGGCAGGAGCAAGCATCAATTTTTTTCAGAAAATACAAATTGACACCTTAGTTTGTATATCGAAATCATGCAGAGGTAATGAACGTCGTAGTTGTCCTTGTATTGATAACAAATCACCAACATATTACCTAGTTCCATGTCTGTTCTAGTTTAATGAAGTCAGATATTAAGAAGGAAAAAAAAAAAAAAAAACATTTTATAGCTAGTACAAGTTGCTAAAATTAGTTTCCATACTAAATGAGGTGATTCTAATATTTGTATCATCAACCAACCCATATCAATGGCATAATTGCATCATTTTACAGCTCAAACTAAATTTTATATAGTTACATTCAATATGATATTCAATTTTGCCTTGTATCAAATAGAAACTATAGTTAATTTTAAACATTTTCCAAAATAAATGAAAAACGATGCCTCAAATCATAATACTCACCATGTTTAGGTCAACAAACTACACCGATGTATTGGTAAAAAATCAGACCTCTGATGAATGTGGGCTTTTCTATTAACATCCTAATAATCTCACTAATCAGTCATTAACTTGAAACCAAACAAAATTCTATCCAATATAGTCTTGAAGAGTAAATAAGAGACAAGTTCCTTGGATCAACAAAACGCTTGCAGAATTACAGAGAATACTAAATCTGAGCCTTGTTGGCCTTGGAAGCAGAATCTGAAGAATCATTTTCCCAAAAAGATAATACTTTCTGGCCAACTGATTGTGCCGTCACCCTTGCATACTGAGTTGTATCAGATGCCTTTTGCTTGGCAACATCCATGTATCCTCCGGTGCTCTCCTTTGAACCATGTGCGTTTGAAGCAGTCTTGTCCTTGGCAGACTGAGTTGAGTCATCATCCCTCCAGCCTTCTCTTGAGTGCGGCATTTGGCTTCACCAACTTGGTAACTCCTATCATGAGTTGTGCCTTGCCCTATTTGCCTTGTCCTTCACAGTGTCTATCATCCCTCCAGTCTTCTCCTCAGTGCAGCCTTTGGCTTCACAGGCTCGGTAACTCGTGTCATGAGATGTGCCGGAGATGCTATCCTTCGCCCTCTGCCCCTTCGCTGTGTCCATCATCTACTCAATTTTCTCCTGCACAAGATATTGAAAATGTAGTTAGAAACCAATGCATAAGAGCTAAAACCCATACAAGAAATTACTGTAAGTTAAAAGAAAAACCCAATTCAAGTTGTCCAACTCAGATAAACAGACCCAAAGCCATTTTGTGCAAATTGGACAGAGTATTACGGTCTTGAATCTTAACTGACAAATTCTTTAACTTATAATTATTTTTTTACAATTTTGGGGGTACATTACTAGAAATGAATGTATGTTGTAAATGAATGGGTAACAAGGACCTTCTTTAACAAAATCATAAACTTACATGGATTCTCTAAATAATACACGCTTGCTCACCGTGAAGGCATCCAATGCAGCATTATCATCCTCTACTTTCAAAGTCAGAATCCCAGCAATTCTACCCAAACCTGCACTCATAACATAAGGTAGGCATTACAGTCCATTTGGCTATCAGCATTCGTATTGTAATGTTAAACATAGCATTATGATGCAACTTATTAAATATGGTTGCCCTTTCTGTTTTGGTTTTAATTTTATATTCTTGTATGTTCTCATACTAATTCATGTTTGAGCACATAAATGAAGTGAAGATCCTATCATAGGGAAGTAGTGCAGACTTTGGAATAGCAATTCAGTACCTGACACCATGAGAAGATTTTCATATAGTATAACCCCTTGAGAGCTTAACATTCTACCCCATGATTGCTGAAAATTGTGGGAATAAAAATCCTGCCCATCCCGTTCCCTTAGGCTGTTAGGCTAATCTCAAAGGAATAAAAATTCATGCTTTCAAGGGGTCCAATAAATGTCAAGGTTGGTATATATAAAAGGCTTTACACCCTTTACCAGAGTACAAAATTTTCATTAACAGTAAAAGCAAGTGTATAGAAGGGTTCTGAACATACTAACTAGCTCATGATAAAGATGTTATGCATGATGTGCATACACAGTGCAAAACCACACTGTAGCCAAAGTGCATCCCATGTACCCAGTAACCTGCTCTAGCTAAGCAGCAATAATTGTGTGTTTGTTTCTCTCTCTATGGATTGCTTAGTAATTAGTTTAAATAAAAATAAAGCATGAGATTTATATCCCTTGCATATCACACTATTATTTGAAAAAATTTCTAGCCAAGTTAGTGTGATATCTCTTCATTTTTGCATTCAACTAATATAATAATACTAGATGATAGAGTGACAGATAATTAATAAGGGAGTAACATAATAAGTTCTAATACTTATAAATTAATAAGTGAAATAAGAAAACTCAAGAGCTATATACAAATTTCAAGGAATAAGAATACGAAGCTACTAGGAAAACACTCACCTAGTGCAGGAACATATTTGTCATTTAAGTATTCTCTAGAAAAAGACCTCTGATGTAAACTAATGTTGAATACGAAGCAGGTTCCTCGTCTATTCATAACAAAAACAAAAGAGAAAACGAGATTGATTACACCGAGCAACCCTATTCACAATTCAAACAACAAACAACAGTATTTTACTGCAAAACGAACATGAATTCGCCTCTGTTTCTTAAAAATAATTAAATGCTCTTAAATTGGAGCAAATTTCAATAGAATTTCAACAAAGAGACAGAAATACCCTAGATCAAGTGAAACTTGTGATACTCATCAATGAACAGCCTTTCAGTGAGAAATTTCATCAAATTACAACAAATATGCAATGTGTTTTAGATAAATCAATCAGCTCAAATACAAACTCACCAAGAGAAATCAAATTTATCAGTTTACGAACAAAAGAGATTGAGACACGATACACGAACATATATTGTTTCATTTCACTAAAATTGAACAAACATCCGGTATTTCACTACATTTAAACAAATAATCTACAAAACTAAGCACTCTGATCTTGAAATCCGGTAAAAACACAAAAATCGACCATAAGCAATGAGAGATCTCATCAAAATATACAATAGTTCATCGCTAAATTTCAATGAAGTACTTCAAAAACAACTCAAAACGAATTTAACCTAGAGAAAACGTTCGAATAGATGGAAATGTAGAAATTTCGATTCAATTCTCTGAAATTTGATCAAACATCTTTTGTTTCTCTAAATCTAACCAAACAAACGTAGACGATCTGATATCGAAATCCTATGACGAACACAAAAATCAACCGAACGAATGAAACTTTAACGCTCTCTCATAAGTCGAGCAAAAACAACGAAATTGAAAACAATCTGACAAGATTTCAACAAAATGGGACGAGATTACTATTGAACCAGAAGCAAGGAATCGTGTTCGGTGATCATGGATTGAAAGAGCTTGATCGGGGGATTAAGAAAGAGAGAGAGAGTTGGGTCATTTAAGAGATGCACTAAAGCAACCCACGACGACAAAAGTGGGAAGGAAAGCAAACTAAACCCTAGAGCAAAACGAGATAGAGAGAGCGTGTGTCTACCTTGCATTGACTGGAAGAAACCTCAAGGTATGAGGGAGAGTTGGATCGAGGGAGAGATGGTTGTCTCATGTCTGAGACTTCGATGAATAGTGAGTGAGGAACAAAGAGAGATGGAGAGACTCTAAAGGAAAGGGTTTATGTAGTGACCATTAGATTAGAAGATGAATTGCTTCAAAATCTTGGTATTATATATTGTGCGGAAAAAAGAAAGGGTTTATGTCTGACCACATTGGTAATCAGGGTTTAGGATTGTATCATACAAAAGCAGTAACTACTTTAATAAACTAATACAAGTATTGCTACATGCGAACAATGATACAAATAAATTTTGGTTGGTGTTGCAAAATTGTCATTTTGTAGTGAATTGGGACTTGCCTGATCATAACATCTCAGCAAGAATGATGAGTAAATTGCACTAAAATGTTTTAATCTGTCACAAAGATATACCTGTTGTAAATGTTACCGCGTGATGTTCAACTATAACCACATCAACGTATTCATGTGGCAAAGTGGAGAAAGAGATTCAAATTTGTTCGTCCACCCATTGCAGCATGGATAGCTACATTACCAAGTTAAACTTCAACAATTTCCCAGGCCATACATGTTGAGTTAAAAAACAGCGCAGTAACCTTCAGCTTTTTCCTGGAAGCAACAATTAATATCAGTTTAATCTAAAGGTAAATGCACATTTATTAGATATACATATGAAAGAAGATTTTTGCACTCTCTTGGGCTATAGCTCCATATTTGAGTAAGTCAAAGATTGAACTAAATTTTTTTCTGGAGAGACGAATAAGATATCCTGGCACAGCGACATCTTGATACCACCCGGAACAGGAAATATTTCTTCTAAGGAATCAAAAAAATTGAAAAATTGGATCTATGTCCAACGGATCACCCCTACCGAGAAAAAGTACTTTGTTTTGGTTAAGCGAGTTGTTTTATTCAGACAGAAAAGCGGACATAGATGTTATGAGTCAAAAAAATTTCTTTCGTTTTTGGCTTAGATTTGGGAATCCACCCATCTTTCCATATCATCTTCCATAAAGGAGTCGAATGATTTTATGTCTGAAGAAAATAAAGAATGGTTACTATCTGCAGATTTATATAATGTTTTTGGTAATGATTTTAAAAATGTTTGATAGAGCCTCATGCCCTCATGTTTACACAACATATAAGAAGGGAAAACAAAACTTTACTTCATAGAGCAACTCGAAACAAAGAAGAAATTTAGTTTCTTGAGAGATTTCAACATAGCAAATGTCACGCGAAAGCGCATAAAACTAACCGAATTTGTCTAAAGGGGGGGGGATTTTCTTCAAGTGCACTGATGAAAGCAAAATGTTTAAGTAATAGAGTGAAGAAACATTGATCTCAGTGATCTAAACATGATACTTTTTATATATTGACAAACAATTTGGGTTTTTTATATATAGATACCATACCATAAGCCTTGCTGAGCTTTAGCGTGGTTTTAAACTCAAGTGAGTCCAATACATGCAATCATAAGTATGTTGTTGATTTCAGGTATATAGACTTGTCCTTTATACTTGGTGGACGTATGTACTTGGACGAGCACAGGGCTTAGTTAAGTAGAATCGGGTTTTCACCAGTGAAAAACATCCAAGAGCGAGAGACTGTTGGACAATGGAAATTGCATTACCGCCACCACAAACATTGGCCAATAAACCAGCTCTGCACAATAACATGAAAAGAAAAGTCTGAGCAAAACATAGCAAAATGTGATTGTTTTCTTTTTATGTTAAATGCAAAGGTGGGAAAGTCATATTACTTGGAACAGATTTGTAGAAGGCGTTGATTGCATCGTAGTTGTGTTTTTGCAAATATGCAGCTTGACCAATATAAGCCAACATGATAGATGGGAAGACTGCTGATCCAGAACACAAAATGACCCAAGTCTGCAAATAATGCCTCTGAACCTATTGTTTGTTGATCAAAGCAAAACATTTAAGGAATAAAGTGAAGAAATATTGATCTCAATGATATAGACATGATACTTTTTATATATTAAAAACGATTTGGGTTTTTGATAAACAAATCACAATTAACCACGAAATGAATAAGGATCGATACCTGTTAGGCACAAGAGAATGCCTCCTAGAGAAATCCATGCATCTTTTTTAGTTCGAATGAAGTAATACAGAATGTAGACGGGATTAATGACCTTGATTACACCAGGATCATATTTGAAAAAGTTGTAGAAGCACGATTTAATCATTTATTTGGTACTTCAAGCCGGTAATTAGATACATGTTTGTCTTCGACTTGTTGGCTCGGTATTAAGTTGACCTTAGCATAGCGACATATAAGAGAATATAATGCAAATGTACCTCCTGCAAAATTGTTCAACTATAACCTAAATAATACTCGATAATTAATATTGCTCTTCAGTAATCTAATTACAAATACCATTGAAGCTTATAACCAACGATCATCAATCTAACTATAGTACCAAATTGTAAATACAAGTATACAGGTATAAAGGGCTCACCATCACCATTGTCATTGGCGGATAGAACAACGAAGACATACTTGATCAATGTAATCAAGGTCAAGAGCTATAAGATCAAAGACAATACACCCACGATATCATCTTCATGTTTCACACTATTGGGAAATATCCTAGGAAACACGTACAATGGCGATGTTCCCAAATCACCATAGACCAATCCTATGCATTGGAATGCCAATGTCAATGTAGTTCTCCAATCAAGTCCCTATATATATTTCATTTCATCAAATACATATTCATCAGAATCACGCAACAACTCACGCAACAACTCACGCAACAACTGTCACTTGTTGGGGGTGCCTTCATAAATTTGGATTGGTTCATTCCAATGTTTTTAACCCTTATTTTGAATCCATACCCAAAAAAAAACTCAATTTCCTACTAATGATTGATTGATCATATTAAACGTTTGTTTCAATAATCAAAATATGCTAGATGGTAGAAACTAGGACTCAGACAGTGCATGATAAGTTGTTGATAATTGGCACGAGCTTGACCGTTTTAAGATTAAATGACGAATCGAATCCAACAAGTTTTCCCCATGAGAAAAGTTGTTTTTGAGGGTTACTTGCACTTGTCGTTCTTGATGCTGTGACGATCATTCAGGTGGCTCTTCTACAATCCCATCACCAACTTACATTCTTCTTAGAAACAATAAAAATAACAAAAATTTTACTTTGTTTAATGGATGATGGTTTGGTTTATGGCATTATTTATTTAGCATTCTGATTAAGTACAAATTCTTTTAATGAAGACATGGAGGAGCCTATTTTGAAATGATTAAGTACAAATTCTTTTAATGAAGACATGGAGGAGTCTATTTTGGAATCAAACACAGTGAGGAAAACGAGTGAGGATTTTTGTAGGGTTGAAAGAAGATTCTTAGTGTTGTTGCAAAACGCTGCATCACGGGATGTACATTCTGATGCCATGTAATTAATTTTCAAAGGCTGATTTACGGATGTCCACCTCATTTAATTTAATTACCCGTTATGGTGTATTAATTCAAAATCCTACTTAAGGCCTCAACACACACAAAAAGGGATTTTGATCACAAAATTGTAAAGAAACCATTTGGTCTCAACACCAAGGAGATTCCAATATATCCTTAAAAAATGTAAAGTTTACAAACATATCAAGGGTATTTCTTAAATAGCATGAGAGTTACCACTACCATGGATTTGCTTTCGCTAAATCTTGGGAAATTTACCTTTTTTTAACTTTAGGAAAAGAAAAATTGCAAAACTGAAATATCCATTTTTCGTCAACAATTTTGATAAATTCGCAAAATATCGCCAATAATTTTGATAAGCTTGCAAAAAAACAATCTTCTTCCTCCTCCATCGATTTGGATCTGAGTGAAAGAGAGCGAACCAAACGATCTCTCAATATGCGTGTGAGAAAGGAAGAGAGTGGTAAATTTTTGAATCTGGTTCGAGATTCTTTTCTTTGCGTGGAAGAAAAGAAAATAGATAAGAGATGACGAGCAAAAGAAGTAAACGTTGTGATTTTCACATTCCCCAACTGCACTCACTTCTTGTGGACGGAAATAAATAGTAGGAAATAATGAAAAGTCTTATTTATTTGTTTGGAAGGGTAACTGGTTTTTCAAGGCTTTATGATCATTTTCCAATACAATATTTTCTAATCTTGTGGGAGAGGGGTGACGTGATTGTGGAGTAATGTGGTTTTAATAATTTATTACCTTTTTTAATTTATGTTTCAAGAATGCATTATATATTATACCTTTTTTTTTATAAACCATTATATATTTTACCTAATTTGATATTGAATATATATCTGGTCCCAACTACTATACCACTAGAGCCCTTCTCTCCTTCACCGCTAGAAACGCTCGATCCATGGAATCCGTCATCGGATCTCCTCGTTGACAGAATATGGAGGTTAGTTGATTTAGATAATATGGATGGACAAGCAGGGAATAATTGAGTGATTTTCTTTCTTTGCTGCTTTTGAGTTGTCTGCGTTTGCTCTGGAGCTTGCATCCTGGCTCGCTAGCTTGCTTGATCAGAACGAGTTGAATTCCCAACAAATCAAATGAGAAGAGTGATTATTTACTAATCAAGCAACGGATGAGCGTGCTAGCAAGCGACATTCTAGCCACACGGTAATCTTTATTGGTGGGAATGATTGCGCCTTTGGAACTTCTCTTTTGAGTGAGGGGAGTTAGAAATTAGAATAAAAAAGGAAATAGAAAAAATAAAGTCGGACAACATATCAAAGAAACTTAAGGAGTCAGTTGGGCAGGCCCATTACCAAAAGGCCCGAAACTTTGTTTTGAAACTCATCTTTTTTTAACAAGTTATTTTATACAATCTAGCTAAATTTTTTTTGGAGTTGTTACATGTACCCGACCGTTTGGCTCGATTGCACCAACTTTAGTTTACATATTTAATTTATAAAAATTACTTAGTGTACCAAACCATTATTTCTCAACTCTAAAACAAGTAACAACAATACTTAATTACAAGGATTAAGAAAAATGACTCCTAGTCCTAACCTCCTCCCTCTATCTTCTATGTTCATCGGCTTGGTAGTTATTCTTTCGAGCAAACAAACGATGGATTCACAACTCCAATTATTGAAATAAAAAAAGTCATTGAAATAAAATAAATAAATAAAATTAGATGTATTTCTAACTTCTACGAGCTTTGCAATAGTTGTGAATAAAAAATCTCCAAATCTAGCACATATTCAATGTACATGTATGAACCCAATTTCAAATGTCAATGATTTTTATTTTTTATTTTTATTTTTTATATTTTATTTTGCATAAATAAATAAAGGCACTCAACAAAATCGTTTTCATAAATAAAAAAGTAAGTTGGTGTTACACATTTTAAGTTAGTGCAACAAAACGAAACATCCCAAAAGGCCGATACAACAAGGAGTTTGTGTAGCCGAGCTAAATGGTCGGGTACACGTAGCAACTCTTTTTTTTTATTTTTTTTAACAAAGGTTACCATTTGTAACTTTTGATGGGAAGTTGAACTATCAAACAGACTTAAGAACCACCTGCCATTCTCGATTCATTTTTGCAAAACCTTAGCTCTTGAAAATAAGACCTAAGATTGACAATACATACATTAGGATTAACATAAGTTCATTGATAACCTACAAAACTTAAATCTCACAGACCTACGACTGACAACTGCATTTGCGATTAGCAATGTAAACATTAATACACGTGATAACATTTATCTGAATCTTCAATCGTGAAAATATTAGCAATGAAGATGTTGCTTATCTGTTGAATCTTATGTGCTTAAAATAACACTAGACAAAAACATGAATTTATTCTTAAAAAAAAAAAATTGCATTAAAAATATAATGAAGAAAAAAATGCTTACCGTTTTTCCCAAACCATACGTGTTGAGTAAAAAAAAAGCGCAGTAACTTCCAATTTCTTCCTATAAGAACAAATGTTAGTTTAGAAATTGGAAAAAGTTAAGAGGTTAGAATTTCATAAGAAAACGGATATGAAAAATTTTAGGAGGGAGCGATAAGAAGAAAGAAGTTACTTTCTTTTGGACGCACGAAACCTACGCAATTCACACATAGCTTGCTTGACGCCTCGCATTCTATACTTTCAATCAAGACTTACTGTTTGAATGCATGCATAAGAGGGAAAAGTTAGAGGAGTGAAGAAGGGGGTTTGGGAGTGTATTTATAGAGGTAGGGAAAAATTAGGTTTTTTTGTTATCAATGGGGTTCTGAAATTAGGATGAGAGATTTGACTTACAAGTAAGATTCTCTAGTCGAGTTCCCTCTCGCCCTCGTCGTCGCGGATCAGCAAATCTGATGAACTGAGCTGATCTTCAAAGGGTGACTTCAGGTGAGGAATTCTCAGAAGTGAATCGGATCACTGTTTCTCTCAATTTTCTTCTCCATCTGAACACCCCAGACAATATTTCTCTTCTCTTCTTTTTTCTAATGACAAGTATTGTTGTTGAACTGGAATTGAGAAACCCAAATGGATGGAAAAGAGAAAGACTGGAACTTTATTATGGGATCTGAATTGAATTTAATGGAGAGAAGAAGAAAAGTGGTTGGGGATCTGTTGGTTTGTTGGATTTAAGTGATTGAGGGGAGAGAATAAATTATGGGGAAGACAAAGTGTGTGTGTGAAACAGATAGGAGAATGGGTAGAAGCGGTGTGGGTGTGGGCTTGTTTTAAGAAGGAAGAGAGGAGCAGTGAGGAAAAGGGAGAGGAGTGTTTAGATCTGATTTTGGTGGAGAGATAGAAGGAGAAGGTAGGGGGTAAGGAGATTTTTGGGCTTGAGTTTTGGAGATTAAAAAATAACAAATTAAAACATTAATGCTCGGGCCGGGCCGGGCCGGTTAATCGACGGGTTCTAAGAATTGGAATTGAGGGCCAGTCCGAGTATTTCGGTATGAAATGCCCAGCCTAGCTGGAGGTAGGGTCCAACGGTTGAAAGAGCACCGCACGTTGTGTTGTGTCTGGTGCGCTCCCAACGGCCCTTGAAAATCTGGAGGACCAAGTGTCGGTCGTACTCATAACCGCATGAGGTCTCTAATGTGAACAGTCTCTGATCGATGAAACAGTGTAGGCAAGGGAAGTTGGCAAAATGGATCCATAACCTCGAGAAAAAAATTGGCTTGAGGACTAGGCTTGGGGGTCCCTGTCTCAAACCCACCGACTGTCAGTGGACTGCTCGAGTTGCTTCTGCGACAAGAGTGGGTCACTGCATGTCGGCTGGGGGATGGACTGGGAATGATCCCTTTGGGGGCCTTCTCCAGGCGTTGAACAATCGACTCATAACTGGTGCAGACAAGACCCACTGACTATTTTATTAAACCAAAACATTGCGATGGTCTTTTCAGATGCTAACTCAACATGATTTCTACCCAGTGCTTTAAATGTCGAAGTGAAGAAATTCAACCAAGCGCGGGTAAATGGCAGGAGTAACTATGACTCTTTTAAGGTAATCAAATGCCAAGTCATCTAATTAGTGACGCACAAGAATGAATTAACGAGATTCCCATTGTCCGTGTCTACTATCCAGCGAAACCACAACCAAGAAAATGGGCTTAGCAGACCCAGCGGGGAAAGAAGACCTTGTTAAACTTGACTCTAGTCCGACTTTGAGAGGTGTAGAATAAGTGGAAGGCGTTTGCGTCGAAAGTAAAATACCAGTACTTTTAACTTTATTTTACTTATTTTTCTGAGTCGAAAACAAGGCACTGCCCCCCGTTTTTGGATCCAAGGGTCGTCTCAACACTTCGATTTGGGTGGAAGACATTGTCAGGTGAGAAGTATCAATAATTTATTGAAAGAAATAACCCAAATCCAATATAAAAATAGCTCGAAACCATATTATAACCCAACAAAGCTCAAAGTCACATTCATATAAAACAAGGTCTAAAATCATGTAATAATCAAGGATTGTGATTTCGTTTTTTGAGTTAATTTCAATCTCCTGATTTTAAAAAATATTTTAGTGTGTAAAGAAAAAACGTAAAAATTTTGATAATGAATATCAAGAGTATTTAAAATACGTGAAAAAATAAGATACAATTAAATAAATTTATTAAACACAATAAATAAAGCATAAATAGGGAAAAATATTATAAAATTAGGAAAAAATCCATATTATCTCCCATAACGAAAATTGAGAGCAGGTTTGTCATGTCCAAATTATACATTTCCCAAACAGCCCCTATACAACCAGTCAATTAATTGCTGTCACCTATTGATCGCACGATTTGCACTTACTTGGCCAATAGTGCGTGAAAGGGACCCACCTGAACATGATTCAAGGACAAAGATAGGTTGCTAAGTGCCACGTATGGGCCCACAACTAAACATATTTGGCCGTACGTGGTGGTAGGTAGTCATTAGGATAGGAGCGATTCTATATGTCGAGGCTTTGGGCGAGGTTTTTGGCGAGGAAGGTGCGTCGCACGCGAGCAGGTGACGTGGTGCAGCTGACGTGGTGAAAAAAAAAAAAAAAAAAATTTTTGCGAGGGAAACGAAAATTTTGGGCGAAGAAGAAGAGGGAATGGAAGCCTCTTCATTTCCCTCTCTCGCTCCCTGTGTCTCTCGCTCTTTCCCTCTCTCGCTCCCTCTGTCTCTCGCTCCCTCTCCTCTCCCTCTGTCTGTCGCTCCCTCTCCTCTCCCTCTCCCCATTATCGACCCCATTTTCGGCAGATTCGACACTGAAACGAACGAAAATTTAGGAAGAAGAAGGAAATAAGGAGAAGAGAAGAAAGTCTCCTTCGTCCCTTCCCTCTCTCAAAAGGTATATTTTCCCTCTCATTTTAGGTTTTAGGTTTTTGGTTTTTGGTTTGTAGTTTTTGATTTTCCCTTTACTTGGGTGTTTTAGGTTATTGGTTTTGGACAAGAAGTTGGTTTTCATCGCTCGGACGCAGAGGTAAGCCCATTCTTCTTCTCTTCGTTTCGTCTTCAGATCTAGGGTTCATCTAGGGTGGATTTTTTTTTTATTTCAGTGTTCTTCAGCCGAAGAGCTTCATGTAGGGTTCATTTTTTTTTTTTCAGTGTTCTTCAACCGAAGAGCTTGTAATAATTTCAGTGTTCATGTGGATTTTTTTTTTTTTTTTTTTTTTTATGAATTGTGGGTTTTTTTTTTTTATTTTATAATTTCAGTGTTCATATCTGTAGAATTTTTCTTTTTTCTTTAAGATTTGTTTTCATCAAAACTATTTTTAGATCTATATTCGTAATCGTGTTAAAAGGCACCACATGCGAGGTAATACTCGGCGAGCCCACGATTATTAAGATTAGATTAAAGAAGAATCTTCAAAATCATGACTATATTCATGATATTTATATCAGATCTAGGGTTCATCTAGGGTTCATTTTTTTTTTTAATTTCAGTGTTCTTCAGCCGAAGAGCTTCATCTAGGGTTCATTTTTTTATTTATTTCAGTGTTCTTCAACCGAAGAGCTTCATCTAGAGTTCATTTTAATTGTAATAATTTCAGTGTTCATGTGGGTTTTTTTTTTATGAATTGTGGGTTTTTTTTTTTTTTTTTTTTTAATTTCAGTGTTCATATCTGTAGAATTTTTCTTTTTCTTTAAGATTTTATATATATAAGCATCTTTTTATCTCTGTGTTTTCATCAAAACTCTTCTTAGATCTATATTCTTAATCGTGTTAAGGCACCACATGCGAGGTAATACTCGGCGAGCCCACGATTATTAAGATTAGATTAAAGAAGAATCTTCAAAATCATGACTATATTCATGATATTTATTCTATGTTGTGTATTTCATTTCTGTTTTGATTTCTGCTTATCATCTCTTTATGATTTATAAACAAACATTACAGGAATGGATAGTGTAGAAGATAATGATTGTATGTTGGTGGAAGAAAATGTAGAAGAGGTGAGGGAACCTAAATATGGGATGGAATTCGTCAACCTTGACGAGTTTCAACGATATTATCGTGAATATGGTAATGCAAAGGGATTTTCAGTTAAAATAATGACTACTGAAAAAGATGATGATGGAAAACCTTCGTTCATTCAACTTTCATGTGGTCGGGCTGGGAAGCAAAGAGGTGATGGAAAAAATGTTGTTGGATTGCGTCCGTCGACCAAATGTGGTTGTCAGGCTAAGATTAGAGGTCAAATAGGGGTTGATGGAACAGTTTTAGTGAAAAGAGTTACACTTGATCACAATCACGTGTTAAGCCCTAGTAAATCGAAATTTTATCGAAAGAACAGATATATGAGCTCGTATGTGAAGAAGAGGCTTGAATATAATGATAGGGCAGGTATTAGACCAAATAAGAGTTATTCGTCATGTGTGGTTGAAGTTGGTGGCCATGAAATGTTGCCTTTTTCCCAAAAAGACTGTTACAATTATTTGGACAGAGTGAGGAAGTTGAGACTTGGTGAGGGGGATGCGATGGCTCTTAATAACTACTTCCAAAGAATGCAAGCTAATAATGCTGATTTCTTTTATACGATGGATTTGGATGATGAAGGTAGGGTGAGAAATGTATTTTGGGCTGACGCATGGAGCAGGGCAGCTTACAAGGAGTTTGGGGATGTTGTTACATTTGACACTACGTACTTGACAAATAAGTATGAGATGCCATTTGCTCCTTTTGTTGGGGTGAATCATCACGGTCAGTCAATTCTTTTGGGATGTGGATTGATATGTGGTGAAACGATTGAAGAATTTGTATGGCTTTTTCAAACATGGCTCGTGTGTATGAATGACAATGCTCCGTCTGCTATAATCACTGATCAAGATAGGGCAATGAAGAGGGCCATTGAAATTGTATTTCCTAGCACACGACACAGATGGTGCTTATGGCATATCATGAAGAAGTTGCCTGAAAAACTGTCTGGTTGCAATCAATATGAGGCGATCAAGTTTGCAATGCAAAGAGCAGTTTATGATTCCCTGTCTTATGATGAGTTTGAAGAAAATTGGCATGGTTTTATTGATAAATATAGTCTGCATGAAAATGACTGGTTGGGTGGATTATACTCTGAAAGGATGCGATGGGTGCCAATATTTCAAAGAAATGGTTTTTGGGCGGGGATGTCTTCAACTCAAAGGAGTGAAAGCATGAATGCTTTTTTTGATGGTTATGTTAATTCAAAAACCACATTGAAGCAATTTGTAGAACAGTATAAGAATGCACAACGAAGTAAAGTACAAAAGGAAGTTGAACAAGACTTTAAATGTTTTAGCCGAAGCCTTCCATGCATTACTCCTTATGCAATAGAGAAAAAATTTCAAAATGCTTACACTACAAAAATATTTAAAGAGATCCAACAAGAGATCCAAGGGAATCTATGTTGTAGAATTGTGGGTGAAGATATGGATGGGGGTGGCTGTGAGTTGTACACTATTAAACAAGACTTGCTGATAAATGATAGGCAACGATCGGGATGCGTGTCGTCATATATGGTCTGCGCATCCCGCGCGGGGTGGACGGTCCGAGCATTTAAGAACTCCACTTCTGAATTCGGTTTGCTCCGCATCTAGGCCCCATTTGTTAGAACCCTGGGTAGGAAAAAAAAGGGTGCTATGATTGTTCCTCCTTTTCTTTTGTAGGCTATGACTGATTCAAAACTGGATAACAGTGACATACCATTAGGTACCCTTTTTTATTACCATAATTGGAGGTGGTAAGGTAGTTATACCAATGGTTTCATCAAATGTATGTTTATGCACCCTCTGCAAAGTAATTCTATCAACTATGTATTATTCTCGGTTTATCTCCTTTTACAGCAGGGAACACCATGTAAAACCCAACCTTTAATTGCTCCTTCTCTTTACAACAACTTTTATTAAAGATTTAAAAAAATGTCTTATCCATACAATTCTACCAACATTGGAACTTACATTTCAGTTTACTATGATCCTCCCTACAATTACAATAGAAATCATAGCATATAGTAGAGGGCATGTGATATTAGCATAAATGTAATTGCAATCGAAAGATTCGAAACATAAGGCTTAAAACCCTTCTCAGCCACACTTGCAATAGTTCAATGGAAAGGAACTTGGTTTCTCTTATTGAAGTTTTAATTAATTGTTGAATTCATATTTATACAAAGATAAACTGAATGTAGTCTCTTGGTTTCTATCAGTGCATGGGTCAGAGCAGGAAGAAGGATGGGAGCAATGCTGGGAGGTTTGCATATTTTGCAGTTACATGCGGGACGATTGCTTGATGAATATATAGCAGTCTCAGTTAGCAATCTTCAGAATGTATAGCAGTGTCAGGCGTAAATTCAGTAAATGTTCAGATATGTTTGAATGTATTTTGGCAGGCTATGATGTAAATTCAGTTGATATGTTCAGATATTCAAGCTTAAACATATGTTGGCAGGCTATGACATCAATTCAGTTTGCAATGTCAGTCGTTTTTATCTTTGAATGTGTATTTGTCGCATTGTTTGATAATGTATAAATTCAGTTTAAATGTTCAGATATTGACACTAGGAGGAAACATGTGCAAAGCAATTAATATAAATGCTGATATTGACAGGGAATGTTATTAAGAAGTGTTGAAGATGCTGAAATTTTGTTGGCAGTGCTGAAATATGGTTGGCAGGGTGTGTATTCAGAAATATGCAGATGCGCAGACTGTGAGGTGCTATGGGGAGAGGCTATGTCAGTGACAAAGTGCTAGTGAGGTGCTATTGGGAGGTGCTATGTCTGTTAGATGGTGTGGCATTCTGTCTGTTACAAAGCTACATTGAGCAAAGGATTCATTCATTTTCTGTCTGTTAGATGCTATAAAATGGCAGCAATAATGCATATCTTATGAGATTGCATACAACATTGCATCTCATAAGAAAATTCATTTTCTGTCTGTCAGATGAGCTAGTGTAATGCCTTACTTTTGATACTTGGGAAGGAACCTATCCCAGTTCTTATTTGCAAGTTCTGGATTTTTTTCAAGCTCTCTCTTGATCATCGGGGTCTAAATCATAGAAGACAAGGGATCATCAGGGTTCGAATAGCAGAAACGACGGATTCACCATTGTAGTTCAATTGGGAGGTGATATGTCTGTTAGATGGTGTGGCATTCTGTCTGTTACAAAGCTACATTAGCATTGTATTAGAGAGCATTGTATATAAATAGGAGAGAATATAGAACAAAGGATTCATTCATTTTCTGTAAGAAATAATTGTACATTGAGCAACTTATTTCTCAACAGAACATATAACAAAATTGCATAGCTTCTTATTTCTCAACAGAGCATTTGTACTTCAGAGCATTTGCAGTCCACAGAGCATTCTCAGTCCTCTTCAGAGCATTTGCAGTCCACAGAGCCAGATGGGGCTGATAACAGCATACATCATTTGCATTGTCTGACTCTGCAAGGTATATCAAGACACAAGTAAGTTAGATATTGCATTGTAAGGTCTTCATTACACATTTTAGAGCTGTAGTAATATCTAGTGATAAAAAATCCAAATTATAATAAGTAAACACGTTACCTGCCAGAAGAGAATTTCTTGTACAGAGTTAGAATTTGGAACACCCTCAGGCCACATCGGTATGACAATTTTGAGAGGGTCTATTCCCATCTTCCTCAGCTTTTTCTTGATGTGGGTGTTCCAATGATTCTTGATTTCATTATCTGTTCTACCAGGGAGTTGTGCAGCAATTTTTGACCATCTTCAAAATCAATCAAAACAAATTAATACTAAAGTTAGACTTTGAGATTGAAATTAATGAATTGTTTTGTTATTGTCTTTTAATCAGAATTCTACCAAAATCATTGAAAAATAAAACAATGATAAACCTGTTGCCAAGGCGAGCATGAAGATCGATGACCATTTGTTCTTCAATTTCTGATAACAATCCCCTCTTCAAGTCTGGCCTCAGATAATTAGTCCACCTCAGTCTGCAACTTTTTCCACACCTTAACAATCCTGTTACCATGTAATACAAAATAAGTTCAACTAAATGTACTAGATAGATCCTTATGAACCAAAATGCATTAGAGACAGAAAAAAGGTGAATGAACCCATTTGAATTTTCTCAACCTTCTAACCCCATTGGGAATTTTTCTTTCAAAATCAAGTATGCCAAAGTGATACAATTTCATGAAAAATTAGCTTTAAAATTAAATCCATTAAAAAAACAAGAAGCCCATTGGATTGTGCCAAAAAAAAAAAAAAGTTTGAGTTTGATCTTTATGGCATTAACCATTGTAAACACATAGTAAAGGAAAGGGCCAAAGAGAATAGACAAAAGAAAAAGTGTCTAACAAAGTAGTAATCCATTGAAAGTCATTTTGATGCATGAGGAGGAAGAGGAGATTGAATTAGACCTGCAAGCTTAGGGACAGCCCTCCAACATCAAATGAAATGGCATGTTCATCTTCACTTACCATCTTCAGGAAGTAACTATGCCTGCAGAAGAAATGCTCAAACATCAAATGAGACAACATTTCATAGTTATAAAACACCATAGGTAAAGTAGCTCAACAGATGTATACCACCGAGTGTCTCCAGTCAATTCAGGGTGGAAAGCAGTCCCAAGCAAGTTTCCTTGTTTTACAGCTACTATCACTCTCTCTTTGGAGCTGCTTTTAACCTGAAACCCAAATTTGATAAAGCATCCCATATCTTTTCTTTATTGTCTGCATCTCGAATTGGCGGAGCGCACTTGAAACGAGTATCCCCAACATGGAACTTCAAGCATATTCTTAGTGACCTGCAAGTCACACTCAACACATCCCATCATTCAAATAACTTGAATGTAATCTATAAAGCAATTAAAGATACGAGAGCGATTCATTTTAGATGTAATATATAAGCAAATCAGTGCACTTACAGAGAGTAGGAAGTCTGATGAAGAATCCTGGCAGAATTTGGAATGCAAACAGCAAGCTACACAATGAAATGACAAGCATACCATACGGAAGAAAAATATAACAATATGAAACACAAATTTCATTGGAATATGAAATATATTCACATCATACATATTTATGTACATATTACATTACATATAATTCCATCATTCGTCCAACTGCTTAAGAATATTTATTATACCTAAGATAATAAGTACAATTATCAAAGTATTGATTAAGTCCCTCGTGAAAGCCCAAGGATCATTGTTCCCTTGACTGACATTCGATGGACTGGTTTGATCGTTCGATGGACCGGCTTGATCGTTCGATGGACCGGCTTGATCCTCAACAACTACATTGTTAACTGTGACATCTTCATTGTTGTGGGATTCCTCCGAATCTCTCCTCGCCGCTTCTGAGCGAACCCACAACTTGTATGATTCCTCAGCTTCTTCAACTGACATAAACCCCTTGTAAGAAACATGACTATACCCTGATACCGACGAAAAACATGCGGGCCAGTTTAGGTATACTCCTGGCTGACGACCTCGATAGACAACATACGCTCTGAATGCCATTCCTGCAACAGGAGGGGATATAAGGAAGAGGGAAGTATAGTGTGAGAGGCTGTTGGAATTCAGGCGTGCGAACAAAGTCGAAACTCACACAAAGGTCTAAAAGTTCATTAACATCTTGAAACTCAAGTACATAAACCTAAGATGTATAAACTATTTCTGAACAAAAATCGTAAACCCTAGATCTAAAATAAGAGGAGAAAAAATAAATTGAAGCTTTGAAGGTTGAAGACGAAACAAAGAGAAGAACAAAGGGAGTTAGTGTTGCATATGATTAAACCTTATCGGTTGTTTCTGCCTTAATTTCATTAAACATTACAACAAGACTTTATTTAGTTAATATGTACAATAAATACAGAAAGATGAAAACTTAAGAACAGAAGGAAATACTTACAAATAAAAGGCTAAAGGTTTTTAAGCCATAATTTTATTTGCATTACCATATTCACGATAATATCGTTGGAACTCGTCAAGGTTGACGAATTCCATCCCATATTTAGGTTCCCTCACCTCTTGTACATTTTCTTCCACCAACATACAATCATTATCTTCTACACTATCCATTCCTGTAATGTTTGTTTATAAATCACAGGGCGATGATAAGCAGAAATCAAAACAGAAATGAAATGAAAAATACAAAAAAACAAAACCACATGAACACTGAAATTAAACAAAAAAAATCTAGGACCTTAGTGGCAGGTTCAACTAATTTACAGTTCAAGTAGGAAATAGAATACATGATATGAACACTGAAATTATAAAAATAAAAAAAAAACCCACATGAACACTGAAATTATTACAATTAAAATGAACTCTAGATGAAGCTCTTCGGTTGAAGAACACTGAAATAAATAAAAAAAATGAACCCTAGATGAAGCTCTTCGGCTGAAGAACACTGAAATAAAAAAAAAAAATGAACCCTAGATCTGATATAAATATCATGAATATAGTCATGATTTTGAAGATTCTTCTTTAATCTAATCTTAATAATCGTGGGCTCGCCGAGTATTACCTCGCATGTGGTGCCTTAACACGATTACGAATATAGATCTAAGAATAGTTTTGATGAAAACAAATCTTAAAGAAAAAGAAAAATTCTACAGATATGAACACTGAAATTATAAAAAAAAAAAAAAAAACCCACAATTCATAAAAAAAAAAAAAAAATCCACATGAACACTGAAATTATTACAAGCTCTTCGGTTGAAGAACACTGAAAAAAAAAAATGAACCCTACATGAAGCTCTTCGGCTGAAGAACACTGAAATAAAAAAAAAAATCCACCCTAGATGAACCCTAGATCTGAAGACGAAACAAAGAGAAGAAGAATGGGCTTACCTCTGCGTCCGAGCGATGAAAACCAACTTCTTGTCCAAAACCAATAACCTAAAACACCCAAGTAAAGGGAAAATCAAAAACTACAAACCAAAAACCAAAAACCTAAAACCTAAAATGAGAGGGAAAATATACCTTTTGAGAGAGGGAAGGGACGAAGGAGACCTTCTTCTCTTCTCCTTATTTCCTTCTTCTTCCTAAATTTTCGTTCGTTTTAGTGTCGAATCTGCCGAAAATGGGGTCGATAATGGGGAGAGGGAGAGGGAGAGGAGAGGGAGCGAGAGACAGAGGGAGCGAGAGACACAGAGCGAGAGAAACAGGGAGCGAGAGACAGAGGGAGCGAGAGACGCAGAGCGAGAGACGCAGAGCGAGAGAGGGAAATAAACTCATGAATGGTCTTCCATTCCCTCTTCTTCTCGCCCAAAATTTTCGTTTCCCTCGCAAATTTTTTTTTTTTTTTTCACCACGTCAGCTGCACCAGCGTGCGACGCACCTTCCTCGCCAAAAACCTCGCCCAAAGCCTCGACATATAGAATTGCTCTTAGGATAGCCCTCTCAATGTCTCATTTGAGCCTGTCTAACTATCGAGGAAACCAGCGAGGGAGGGGTGTGATCACTCATTTTTCTTGAGATTCGTGTTTTTGCGTATCTCAAAGATATAGACATGCATCTCGAGAGAGCTGAGCGGTCACACCCCCTCCCTCGCTGGTTTCCTCGCCATTTAGAATTTCTGGTCTCATTTTGGATCTCAGAAATAAAATATCATACAAATTTCAACACATAGTATCCGCTTACCCTTAAATTTGGCCCTTACACATATTTTGCGAGATTCGGAAGTTTTGGTAAATTTTGAAAAAATACAACTTGACAAATGAAATGAGATTTTAAAAATACATTTTCAGATGAGAAATTATTCGGATCTTATAAAAAATTTCTACGTCATATAAAGCAACACACCAAACATACATAGACACGAAGCTGCTACATGCGTATATCTATATTATTTTAGCAAAAAAACTAAAAATAATAAATTGAAACTTTAAATGTACAAAAATACTTTTATTTATTTACTAAAGTCATTGAAAAATGTACGGGTGTTACAGTAACCTCCAAACATGTATTGCTGCATGTCAAAATAGCTCTGATGGCATCACGGATTCACGGGGTTAGTCAGTTTATGAATTCCCTGAATGTTTTTCTTCTTCTTCAATGCACTTGCATTGCTTCTTTGTACATCATTGTCTTTATTGAGAAAAAATTTAACACCGTACCAGAATCTGTAATCGATATTCAGAAGAGCCTTCAAAAGCTAAAAAACTCGATCGACAATAGCCTCTATGTAACCACATCCATCCTCAATATCAGGTCCGAACCAATATCCTTGTATTACCGTACTGACAGTCGAAAATCCTCGTAGGTTTCCAGAAATGGGTTCACAGAACTGTTCCGTTGGTGTTGTGAGAAGGTCATGATGTTTTTGATATACTATGTATCTGCCTCTTTTTGAACCATTGTGTGTAAGAGATTTTGTTGCTGCAGAGCAGATCAGTAAATCGTCACAATTGTACGAAAATTATAATGAATTCTCTTTTCTCATCTCCAATTTCATACCTAGACGTCGAAGAATGTGCAGTCGCTCACCAAAATCGCCAAAACTATTCAGACCTGTTGTAATGGTAACTCATTAGCAATTAATTTATAACAATTTATTAAAGGGGGGACTAGCAAAGTAGAAAGAGGAATACCTATTCTAGCAGCACTTTTGCTCGATTTGCAGCTCAAAGCTAAAGTCTCTAAACTATGTTCCTGTTACAGAACCCAGCAAACTGATGGTTAACACTATATTCAAATATAAAAATGTAAAGAATTCAAGGTAAGCATAATATCAATACTAACACAAACGGGTCCATAGGTTCCACCAGAAATCTCCACACTGGAGCTGGAGGGGGGATGAATCATGAGCACAGTGTAGCATTAAGTGTTAAATTTCTCAGCCCAAGGAAATTATGTGATTGACAAACATAATTTACATTGAGTATGTGACTATAGACATGCAATTCGGACCGGGGGTTATTTACTCGAAACTCGAAAGTTAGATGACAGGTGAAATTTCATGCTCAGTTTTTTATACCTAACAACTCGGGGGCATGCCAGCATCAGAAACCAGAAATTCTAGAAACCTTTGTCTCACAATGTGGAAAATTTAAACAGAGTAGGACTTTATCAAACAGCAAATAAGCAAGTTTCCTTTGCATTTTTCCGACTTAAAACTATGAGCAATACCCTTTACAACATGGACACCCAACACTTCTCTGGTAACTGTGCCGGCTGCTAAATTGACATTATGGACACCCTACACGTACACCCATATAAATATATATTCCCATAGATTCATCTTCTCCAATCAAACGGCCTGATAACGTTATTGAATTCAATCTCACCCACCTTTTTCTCTCAAACAAAGCTGTTATTGAATTCAATCTCACCCATCTTTTCTCTCAAACAAAGCTGCAATACCCTGACCATTAAACTTCTCTGCCCCATTTCGAGTCCTTTAGTTGTTATCACTGCATGACCTATCTTGACTCATCTCCTTCCATCTCTTCTCTTTTCTCCTTTCTCATCGTTGCTTATCTTCTATCCTTGTTCTATATTTCCTTTATATTATCAAATTTTGCTCCGTGACATTCTATAATTCTCCCAAGTTTTCGAAATTGCAGCTTCGGGGTTTAGTCATTTTAAGTCACGAATCCAAAAAAACAGTTTGTAATCATGAAAGACACTCAAAACATAAAATGCCATCATCATTACTACAATCTATAAACAACAAATAAATAAGGATGCACATTTAGGCAAAGAAATTAAATTGACTAAATTTGCCTAAATTTGTCTCAGAGAGTCGACCCAAGAACGAACTGTGTTATAAGGTAAACATCATAGAATAATATGTATGCATAACCATTTCAGACTTCTCACAGGCTCATATCAAACACATAGAATAATATGTATGCATAAGCAGCATAACCATTTCAGACTTCTCACGGACTTCATATCAAACACATTGAGGACATATAAACACTTCGCCAAACATCCCAACCTTCGCAACATTGTTGTAATTCATACAATACAATGTTACATCAATTTGAAGGGAAAACATATCATAGTGGTCTGCCTTCTCTACGGGTTTCATTGAAGCGTCAAAGCGTAATAGAGAGAAACAGCGACAACTACAAATGCAAAGCAATAACGCTAGAAAATGGGAAATGAAGAGAAATGCTAACCTGGGTTCTTGTTCTTGGAGATGTGAATGAAGGTCTGCAAGGTTGTTGTAAGAAAACGCAGCAACACAAGGAGACTGTAGTAGAAGCCATTACAATGATCGATGCAAGTGTTTGAAGTTGCGTTTGGGTTGGCGTCACTGAGAGCATCCACTTCCGAGTATTATGGAACCTATTTTAGGACATGTTTAGGAGCCACTGAGTTATCATTGTTACAGTCAAGGACACTGTTAAAATAAAATAAATGTTTGTTAATTCATCATAATTTAAATGAAAATTACGAATTAACATTAGAAATAACGTATAAAGATTTAACCTGTCTTACATTATTTCTTAAGATATGTGTTTAAGTACGCACCATTAAATGTCTTGATAAACAATATTTGTCGGTATTTAACAATTGTCGCGCCATTAAATGTCATGATAAAGAGTATTTGTCAGTATTCAACACCGCCCTGAATGAATGCTTGGGACAATGGGAGTTGATTGGCCTTCGGACTGTGTCGTACCCAAGGTGGGAGCTCACTTGCTTCTCGAGATACAACTATTTAAAAAATGGGTAATTGGAGCACATCTACCCTCAGTCTCAAATAAGAGTTTCTAATTACACCAGCACTTTTTCCTTCTTGCCACCACTCTTTGGAAGGGATAAAAAAAATCACCTTGCCACCACGCGCTATAAAAGTCACTCCAACAGTTCTCTTGCCAGAAACCTTCACGAATTGCATTAGGTCTCACACACAAATTCTCATATTCTCCGTCTTCCATCAATTTTGAAGCTTATTTTGACCCTCACTGATATTTTTTAATCCATTCAAGGGTTTTTTTTATTGATTTCAAAGTTGGAATAAGCAATTTACATTTGATTTTGGCATGAGAAGAGTGATGGATGAAAAAAAAAGTTAATGAAGAGTGTGGAGACGTTTTTTGTTCTTCAAAGTGCTCCAACAACTTTGAAGAAGGTATTGAGTCTTCAAATCCCCTACAAAACTCTTTTGTTAATGGAGGAACTTCAAAATTTTGAAATGTGAGAGTTTGTTTCGACATGGTGAAAAATTGGACAACATTGGCGAGTTCTCAAAGGTTTACTCACACAATAAGTCACGAGTACAACTTGTGTTACTCGCAAGAACTTGAAAATTTTGAAATCTGAGAGTTTGTTTCGCACTATTTTGGGTGAAAATTGGACAAAATTGATTGTGTTACTCGAAGATAAGTTGGCGAGTACCCATTGTGTATCAGGTTTTTGAAAATTTTGAAGACTTGTGTGAGCTAGCTAGTAAACGTCATTGAACTCGTATGTGAAAGTGGAGAGGGCCCATTGTGTTACTCACATTTTTTGAAAAATTTGAAAACTGAGAACAATTTTGAGTGGATAGCAGGTGAAAAAACAAAAAATATGTGAGTAAACTTCATTGAACTCGTAGGGAAATTGGAAAGTATCATTGTGGTACTCGCAGGTTTTTGAAAACTGAAAGCAATTTTGAGTGGATAGCAGGTGAAAAAAATGAGTGAGTAAACTTCATTGAACTCATTGGGAAAGTGAAGAGTATGTACACATTGTGTCACTCTCAGGTTTTTGAAAATTTGAAAATTGAGAACAATTTTGAGTGGACAGCTGGTTAAAAAAAAGTTTGAGGAAACTTCATTGAACTAGTTGGGGAAGTGGAAAATACCATTGTGTTGGGTGGTTTGGGCCTTTATCAACCCCAAAAGCTAGTTCGTGAGATGAGACTTTTCCTCACACTTATAAACAGACCACTTGCCCCTTCCACAGCCGATGTGGGATAAACCCAACAATCTTCCTCTCACACATCGGACCTTTGGTCGGTAACCCTTCGACCAATCTCTCCCTTCGTGGCTATTGGGGCGAGATGTTGTAAACCAAACTCTGATACCAGTGCTTCATACTCAGGAGTATATCCCTCGTCTTTTCATCTAGACTCTTTGTTCAACATTTTGTCTTTTACCATATCCATAGTAAGCTTGCCATCAGGAGCGGAGTTACTGACTGATGCAACCAGCGTATCCCAACTCTCCGACATAGAACTCAACATCATCAATGCTTGCAACTCATCATCTACGGTCATCTTCATAGAATTTAGTTGATCTACAATGCCTTGGAACTCACTCATGTGTTTCGAGACACTGCTCGCGTCTTTGTACTTTAGATTTACAAGTCGTCGCATCAAATTTGCCTTATTTCGTGCTTGTACAATACCTGTGAATAGTACCATATGTATGAATAGTGCCATAGGAACAGTACCGTATACACGTAGATACCTGCCTACTGTACACGTAAGTATGTATGAAAAATGTCATTGTATACACGTGGATACCTGCTTAATATACTACTAGGTATATGATTTCCTCATTCCTGGCTCCCGAACCTTAGCTCTGATACCATTTTGTTTGGTGGTCTTGGGCCTCTCTCAACCCCAAAAGCTAACACATAAGGTGACACTTTCCCTCACACTTATAAACCGACCACCTGCCCTTTCCACAGCCGATGTGAGATAAACCCAACACATTGTGTTACTCGCAAGTTTTTTTTTTAAGTTTTGAAGACTTAAACAATTTTGAGTAGATAAGAGGTGAAAAAAGACATCGAGAAGGTTTGTACATCCAGACTTCATGTAATACCCACCAAATCACTTACCAATATAATGTTACCATCTTAGTAATTAATAATATTTATTTATTGGGTAATATTTATTAATTGGTAATAGTTACAAATAGTTATATATTTTATGATTTTAATTTATGACCTAGGTTTAGGTTGGTGGTGTGTACGAGATGAATGATGGTTGTGTTTAGCTAAATAAACCCTAATTAAAAATCACTTACAATAAACCCTAGCCTCACTTTCTCTTTGGATACACACAGAAGAATAGGAAAAACTTGCGTAAAAAAAGGGGGAGGCGATAAAATGAAGAATTTTTGCTCAAACTTTGAGACTTTCGCAAAAACGATGAGTAAAACTCTAATCTTCATTTTTATGTACGGTTTGTTGAGTTTAGTATAAAAATCTATTCATCAAATAAATATTGTTATCGTCTTACCTTTCATCACGTCATGGATCACCCCTTTAATGAAATTCGTTTTTACTGTTGATGGGACGGGGACATCTTTAATGAAAACTGGTTTATTGTTGATGGGGACATCTTAAATGAAAACTGATTTACTGTTGATGGAGACATCATTAATGAAAACTGATTTACGGCTAATAGAGACATCTTTAATGAAAACTGTTTTTACCATTGATGGGATGTGGACATCTTTAATAAAAACTGATTTATTGTTGATGGGACATCATTAATAAAACTGATTTACTGCTGATGGAGACATCTTTAATGAAAATTGTTTTTACTGTTGATGGGATGGGGACATCTTTAAAGAAAATTGATTTATTGTTGATGGGGACATCTTTAATAAAAACTGATTTACTGTTGATGGGATGGAGACATCTTTAATGAAAGCTGATTTACTGTTGATGGAGACATCTTTAATGAAAACTGTTATTATTGTTGATGAAGACATCACCTCCTTAATGAAATATTGTTTTCCGATTTTTATCCCATGTTCGTGATTTGATTTAGGGCTAGTTCAAATGCTAGGCCCAAAGAAGTTTAATTTGGGCTTTGCATTTATACACCAAAGTATTTTAATCATTCCTCTTGAATCCCTCAAATTAATGAATATAGTTAAAGTATTGCTATACTGTAGGTGTTCATATGTGGTGTGTTAGGTGTCACAACATTTGACCATTAAGGGTTTAGTTTATATTAGAGATATTACGGTTTGTCTTTTTATTTAGATAATTTAATAATGAAACTATAGATTAATAGTGAGAATTAGATGATTTTCTCTGTGCTATTTTCCACAATTCCAAAAAAAAAAAAAAAAAATAAAATTGTATACAGACTTACTTGTATACGTGCTATATAAATTTTTGGGTGTGCAGACTTGTTTGCATATCGGTACGTCGTTCCATGTGAATTCGGTAATACGTGTAGCATTTAGGAAATACTTGTCATGTATCGAACTTTGGGTGAGATGGCATGACACTCAATGTGGCACCCCACTTGGGTCATGTATGCTCCGAATGACTTTGATGGCAAGGAAGAATTAGGAGATAAATAAATTTTTTTTTTTTTTTTGAAAGGCAAGCGTGCCGCCGATGGGTATAGAAGTATAGAACTCAAGACATGGGGATTAAACCACCACAGCCTTAACCATCCAATCAGACTACCATTGGCGAAATAAATAAAACTTTGAATTTATCATAATCATGAAAATGTGCATGAATTTATTTTAGCACGTATTAGGTTAGCCTTGGAGGAAGAAACTAACCGCTCATTCAATTCTCGAATGGGAACTACATGTCTTCCTTAAGGTGAAATGCATATTTTTTTTAAGGATATTTAATTGTCTAGTTGTGACATAATTTGTAAGTTTGCTCACACCAGTATTAATATACTGACCAAAATTTTGTATTGTTTTACAAATTTGGGTGCGTTATTAATGAGCGTAGCCCCAGTGACTTATCAGGGTTAATTGGAGGGCAAAGGTGGTATTAGCTGCGTAGCGATAGTTGAGAATTTGACACGTTTTTTTTTTAGATCTTGAGTTTATTGTTTTTCCTAGGTAATAAGATTTAGGAATTAGTTATTAATGTTTGGATTTTTTTTAGTCAGAGATTTATTTGGGGATTGATTAATGTAATTTTTTATGATTTAAATTGTGGCTTGGGTTTATAATTGTGGACCTCATTTTAGAGGAAGAATTTTGAGGAATGTTATTATTTTATTTATTGTCTTATGACTGTACCATTTAATTTGTTTCAGTCGTGCATTGATTTTTGGATAATCTATTAATTTATGTTGTTTAAAAATCGGGGCGTGACACTTCAACACCATGCAAAACACCAACAACTAATTTCATCATATCATATGATGATAGAGTCATAAAATTTAATCAAAATCACAAACGACCTATTACTTCTACACTTAACATCTGCATTACTCGTATCTGTACCTTCAAATTTTATGCCACACTAAAAATGAAAGATTGTAACAGCTTAAAATACTTCAAGAAAAAATGGCATATTGCATATAAACATAATTCAAACACTTAAATCAACTGAGTTTTATGTGTTGAACACGACCCACGTCTAAGCAATTTTGATTCTAGTTTTGCAAATTACACACAACCCAATTAAAAGCGACAAGATACAATCGAATGACATCCGACCTTGAAATTTTTATATTCAAATTTTCTTAAAATTGTAGTATAAATCAAAGACCTTCCTTCAAAATTTCTCCCCTATTGAAATGACCTCAATTTACCAAAAATGTATAAAAGCCTTCACCTTATTAACAAATAAAGCCATCAACTAAACCAAAACATTTGTCCTGGACATGGATGATGTACTTCTATAAAAATATATAATGCACCGACACAATAGCTAAGTACCACCAACAAGGGTTTTGGTATCCTTTTTCCTCTCGCGCGTTTTCAGTATCGAAACTTGTGAAGTCGCGGGAGAGCAACACCACCAGCTGAGCTGAATAAGAACAACTTGTTTTTCAAAATGAAACAAATGTGGCGGCAAAACCCTTTCCCAGTAAATCGAAAACCTCTACAAACTTCAATTCAATCCAATCCAATCCAATCTTTCAAACCCCATATCTGATTCATCCCTAATTTTGCAGGAGGAAAATCAAGATTCCGATAAAAACATCTCAGGTATTCTTCAATCCCTATTTCGAGCTCTTTTAGTTCTACTGAATTCTATCGATTCATTCTCCTTTATTTCTATAGATTCAACCCCATTTACAGTTCAATTGGGTTTCTTTTCTTACAGATGACGAAGATGGGGGTCGCAATTTCTCAAGAAACCCTAGAAACCCATTTCAAGATGCAAGAACTAGTAAGGTAATGTTGTTCAGTAATTGGATTTTAAGGTGAAAATTAAGTTATCCGCGATTCATTGTAGTGGGGTGTTATCAATTGGAAACCCATTGATAAGCTAAGAAGAACCGAAAATATGATGAACCATTGAATGAAAATTTTTTGCTATCAAATAACCTTACAATCTCACGACACTGTATACTCTTATTTGAAATGGAACGGCTGCAGGAGAACAATCAGTTATCACACTTCTCCTTCATCTCTAAGGCAGCCTCATCGCAGAACCATCATGAATATGAGGTCAAGAACCAAGATGGAGCATCCACCTGGTATACAGTTCTTAAAGAAACCAAGGAGTTGATATGCTTTCATGAAAAGGAGTCTCATGCTTCAAATTCCGAAGCCAAGAAAATTTTGAAAGGTATTAGTACATAATACCCTCATGGACTTTGATGTGTTCATGATCATCATATCCAAGAGATTCTTTGTCATGGAGCTTTGGCTGAAAAAAATCCTTGGACTTCCTGGATTCTGGGGTGTAAAATTTTGGTTTCTAGCTCCATCACACCTTAATATATCTGAGAAGCAAAATTTGTATCAATTAAAGAAGTAGATATCTAGTATGCTACATAGATCATGAACCAACGTGTCCTCTGAGTTATCAAATTTAATAGATACATGACAAAGAAATTTTAATTTTGAGAGGGAAAAAAGGAGGGGAAACTGACGGGAAACATTGGAAATAGACCGGGGAGAGGAGAAAGGAGAATTTGAGGTTGCATATTTTGTCTCAAAATTGTGGAAATAAACTTTTTAGGGGCAACGAATTTCACAATGACATATTGAAACACTTACTTATCTTCAACCCCTCTATTTTTCCTCTCCTCCCCTATTTATTTTTTAAAGGCGAGCATGGTTTTTTATTGGATCCCATAATCATTAGATGCTTCCGACAGTGTGACGACTCCTAATCCACATGGTACATTATTGTCCAAGGGGATAATATTATGAACTCAAGGCCCACACGATTTTAAAACGCATGGTACCAAGAGGATAATATTTTTTATTTTTAAAGGCGAGCATGGTTTTTCATTAGATCCCAAAATCATTAGATGCCTTCGGCAGTGTGACGACTCCTGATCCACATGGTACAATATTGTGTTCAAAACGCATGGTACCAAGGGAATAATATATATTTTTTTAAACACCGCCTACTGAGAAGAACGACCAATTCCTGGAGGAAGTTCGGATAGAAGCATGCCCCGCAAAGAAGCCCTAGACAGGTTGTAGGAGGAAGTTCAGATGGAAGCATACCTTGTAAAGAAGCCCTAGACGCGTTGTACCAAGGGGATCTGATCTCGTACACAAAATAGGAGGTCCCCTTCCCTCACCCAGGCGATGTGAGACTATAACCTCCCTTGGTAGTTTGTCAGCTATAGCCCCTTGCTGCTCGCCCACACAAGGGTGTTATAGGCAGAGTTCGAACCCTGAACTTGTGATACCATTTGAGATAAGTCTACCAATTGAGCTAGTAGCCCGTTGGCAAAATTTTTTTTTTTTAAATCACCGCCTTAGTGCTAGTCACATTAAAAAAAAACCCAAAACTCAAAAGCAAAGATCATATTTGGAGTTCACTGTGATACATGTTTGTCGTGGATAATCCATCCTGTTGCAAGAGTCCATGTGATGTTGGGAGTTGAACACAGACGATTCCGAACATTGTATGCGTCAGACCCACTTTCTCCAGTTTTCCTCACTGACGTGGCAAGGTCGACATATTGGCTTGCGTAGATGTTAAATCAATCTCATGGGCATCACACCTTTCACTTAGGGATGACAGTGGGGCGGATTTTCACGGATATCCGCCCCACTCGCCTCGTTTGGGGCGGATTTGGTAAAGGGCGGATTCGTTTATTAATCGGGGCGGATACGAATTTAGCCATATCCGCCTCGCGGATATCCGTTTAGGTATTGATATTACAAAATTACCCTCGACTTAAAAGCAAAAAAAAAAAACACCCTATAGCCTCAGCCTCTCTCACTCACTTCTCTTCATTTTTTTCTCACAGAGATGAAATGAAGAAGTGAAGAGAGAAAACTCTCGGTCTCCTCTACACTCGGCCACATACCAACAACAAGTTTCTCTCGGCCGCCATCGTATCATTTTCTGCGCTGTCTCGGTCTCCTCTCCATCTCGGCCAAAGACCAACGGGCAACAGGCCTCTCTCCATCTCCGCCGCGTCGTTCTTCTTCAAAAAAAAAATTTGATCTCAGATCTGATAGCGAAATCAGATCACGATGGAGATGAAGAGGGAGGGTCTCCTCTTGATCTCCCCTCCCTCGAAGGTCGAACTCAGATCTGTCGGCCGCCTCCCTCTCCCCTCCCCTCCCTTCCCTAGCTTCAAGATACAGATCTCAGATCTAAAATCAGATCTGAAATCAGATCTGAAATCAGATCTGAGTTATATCAGATCTCAGATCTAAAATCTGATTTCAGAGATCGATTTTTTTTTTTTTTTGTATTTTTTTTGTACAAATTCTCTGTAATTCTTTGTAAGATACGAGTTATATCAGATAATGAAGTATATTTTCTGTAATTCTTTGTTATAATTTTGTGCGGATTGGCGGGGCTGGGCGGGGCGGATATCCGCCCATCCGCATGAGGCGGTTACGGATTTTGATTAAATTTGTAAACGGATTGGCGGGACGGATTGGAGGATCCGTTATTCCTGACGGATCGGGGATGGATTTGCTCAAATCCGCCCCGTTTCACTACCGCTGAACTCAGCTTTATTTGTTTAATTAATAGCTGATCTATTTATTTATTTGAAATCCATGCTGCAGGCAGTGGAGGTAAAGCCAAACCCAGGTTCTCGTTTCACTTTCATCTAGATAAGAAAGAAGTTTCTTTGCTGACGACTGCAGAGGGAAAAAATAAAGTTCCTCAAGTACTTGAAGGATTAGAAGATCTTGACCATGGGCCTGAACACTCGATCACTGACTTGGAAGGTCTTTACAAAGCAAAGAAAAAACAGTCTTGAGTATCATCATGTATCACCCTCAACCTCCTCAAGTATTGGACCTAGAAAGATGGTGTGTTGAGTCGAGGCACCATGCATACATGCCAATGCATGGTGTGTTGAGATCATGGCTCAACCAGGTTGGACCAAGGTGTTGGAGATGCTTAATTCTAAGGATAAGATATGAAATTCTAAGTGATGCAAACAATACAATAAGTTTTCGACCGACAGATTCAGCCTTCCATATTGAAGCAAAACCAGAGCTCTGTGTACCAAGCGCTAGTCCTTTCAACACAATTTTTTTCAAATGTGGTATATGTACCATTTAATAGTTTAGGTCCAATTTATGTAATTGTCCATAAACTAAATGAGCGGATGCATCAATGAGTGATATGACATGACAACAAATGTAGTCATTGGATATACATCAAATGACCACCTTCAATTTAAGGGGTCACTGTACGATCAAACCTGACATAGTCACACACATTGGCTCATATATTATGATATGAATGATTTATGGTGCGGATCCTATATCAATAATTTCGTTTTAATATAATGCGACTTGACTCTACTAAGCCTAGCTTAATAAGGCAACGGCCAGTGAGACAAGAGCCAGGCTTGCTGGGGTTCTTGAAGCTCAAATTGTGAATTAAAACCATGCCAAAAAACCCCTCAAGTTACAGTATTTTCAGTCCCTAGAAAAGGAAGGAAAGTGCTTTTTCCATACAATCAAATAGGCCCTAATTAGTTACCAAGTCTTAGACAGAGAACTTTTATGCCTGTAATCAAGAAAATTAGTAATTAGTATACTAAAAGTGAAACGTTAACATCGACTACTGATCATTTCAGCAGCATTCTTCTCTTGGGTGGGAACTGTCGCGTTCTCATAAACAAAGAGGAGAAATACATAAATGATAAGTCTGACAAAGCAACAACCTCCAACTGAAATAGAACAGCAGATGCACTGTGATGCAGGTCCAGGTGCTATTAGTACGATCGAGATATGCATGTGGTGTGTATCTGATTAAAACACAAGACCCCCTCATGTTTTCCATATGCATGCTCTATGATTTACTGGGTAATTATGACATTTTCACTCATGAAATGTGATACAAATGCTCGCATGCATGCCCATGCTTGTGAAGCCAATGTTGTTCAAGTTCAAAACAATGCAGACGAGTAAAATGCTATGAACAAGATGAAACAGATTTCATGTAGTTATACTCATCAAGGTGTACAAAAATCCAAAATTTTTCTTCAAATGCTGTAAAATTCAGATGTTAGTCACACTGGGAAAAAAGAAGATAATATTGTGAACACGTGAGCTCACATGAAACACTGTGTGCACCCACATCAGCCAATAACTAATGAGAACGGACCCTGAACTTGTGATGTCATCTGAGCTAGTACCCATTGGCACACTCACACAGGACCCTCTCCATAGTTATTACTTGATAATCTCATACTTCAGGTACATATCTTTCACCAAAAAAATATTAAAGCTCATCCACTTCATGAAATAACCACTCCATTTTTAAAAAGTCTGGGCAAAAAAAAAAAAAAAAAAAAAAATCGGTAAACAATACAATGCACGGGCAGGCAGCTAGTATACGACTTAAACAACAATGAAAGAATTCTTTGAGGAGTAAGTAGGGAGAGGGTCTGGCTTGTTTTCTTGCAACAGTTGTAGTTCTTGGTTCCGAATTTAATCAAACACATTAAAATAAAAGTGTTCCAAATTTTATCCACTTATATAGTTATATGAAAAGGTCAAATATCTTGCAAGTTAATGAATGAACAACAATAGCATACAAGCAATCAAAGAAAAATAAGGGAATAACACAAAATTTTAATTCGTTCACAAAAGAATATCAGATGGAGAACACCTGCATGGCTATGCTCAGGTCGTATTGTTGAAAACTTGAAATCTTTCAACAGCACTTTAGTTTGGATGGAGAACACTTACACGGCTATGCCTAAAGTTCATATTTTCAACTCGTAAACCAACACCCTTTAATTACACAACTGTCCATGTAGTTCAATGTTTTCCGATGCATGCTCTTTCCTTAGGTGCACGATGCAATATTAACCCATGGATGCACACATCGCACAGTACTTGTTGAAATAGGATGGTTGGCTAGAAAATGTCTCCAACATGTGCAAGGAGTGATCGAACTTGTGATGATATTAAGATGGATGTGTTGCTAAAGGTTTCTACTTCAGAGGATCATCTGTTAGAGTCTTCTTTGTGCTATGTAGTGTTGTAATTTAAGCATTTGTATGGTTTTTCTTCAATAATAACACTTTTTGTAAGGGTTTCATGATTAGTCCCCTAGGCATCTGAAATCTAGAAGTGTATGTAGAATGCACAATTCACACTAAGTCATGGACTTTAACAGCCAACGGGTCGGGTCTGCCATACCCAGAATCGAACCAAAACAATTTTCACAGAATTGTTTGGTTTTGGTGCCTCGAGTCAGGGTAAACCTGAACTACAGGTCTCGTGCGTCTGCCTTGAACCGCAAGATTTTTTTTTTAATATTAATCAAGATACATTAACCTGATTTATTTTCGAGTTAAGACCTTAAAATATAAAACTTGATTGATTTGTGAGAAAATTTGTATATAGTTGAATCATTAAATTATTTATTCGTATAATTAGTAATTAAAAGTAGGGCTTACTTGGGTTTTTTTTTCCTAAATAAAATTTGTTATTGGTAGTTATAATTTAAGTTACATATTTATCTATTATAAAGAAAACCAAGACGTATAGCAACTCACAAGTTGCAATAAACCCGAAAAGATAGGGGAAAAAAAAACAAAAAAACAAAAAAACAAAAACAGGAAAACAATGTTTCTCAATTTTCAAACAGAATTTTGAGGGAGCCTATGAACCAATCTACATCATGAAGCCCATTGGTGTTCCTTCACCCTTGTTTAATTTGTTGTCCATACTTCAATGATAATATTATACAAAGGAAATTCGTTATAAATAAATAATGTATTTGACTAGCTGCTAATGACTAATGAAGAACTAAAAGTCAGAAGACTCGGAACTAATGAACTGAGCCATGTATTACACTAACAAGAAGAGAATAGAAACTAACAAGAAAATGGCAGCTGCTACAGATTGCAAGGTTTTTTTTATTAAAATTTTTCTTTTATCGTAATTTTTTTATACATGGGTAGAATGGTCAATTTGGCTTGATGATCCCATCATCACAAAATTTTTCAGTAAACAATGCTGTAAAATCTTCACCTGCCACAACCAATACAGACCAGCATTGTTTACATTTCACAGCAGGAAATGCTATCATATCCTATAATCTGAAAAAACACAAGTAGCACATAAAGAGAAGAGAAAGCACCTGTCATTACATATCTGGGTATCCCTCCTCTGGCACCACTGTTAGAGTCACTACGGTATTATTTTCTCTTTTCACCACCACTTTCAATGGCTTCCCAATCTTGTCCCCCATGATCTCAATTATCTGCAAAAGATCATTGCATGATTTAAGGAATGTATATAGTACTGCTTTATGTATTCTACTTGCAATCATTTCATGAATGTCAAGTCTGAAACACCATTTCTAAAACTGAACACCTTGTTCATATGGGATCTTTTGCTCAGTAGAAAAAGACTCCAATGGAACAGATACACATAACCATTCATGTGTGAAATGCTGCCAAGATATTTTATTCCATTTGACATTAAGGAACTCCAAATTGTTGCTAATGGGGTAGGGGTAAGACCTCTTTGCATTAGGTGCAAAGTGGATTATGCAACTATCCTAAACCATAAGTTTATAGTTTTGTGGGTTACTACAACAATTAATTACTAAAAACAACAGCACAATGTGTCAATGTCAGATGGCCAGAAAACTAGCTGCTTGATGCATCAAATATCTGAAACACCTTTCAGATTCCTATAAAGAACGTAGCTAATAAAGTTCTTAGAATCTCATAATGAGGTTTATGGGTCCAGGTCCAGGTTTTAGATGAGAATGATAAGTAGATAGTACCACTATAACTAAGCTCACGTGAAGTATCCATGAGTTCTAGACCCAACATCGAAGCGAATAAATTTTTAATTGCTTAATAAGACCTTCCACTACATTTCCCTAGCCTTCGTAAATTCAACAAGCAATTTGTAATATGCGTCCAGTGTTTCCAAACAAGGACTATCAAATGAAAGGTCGTTAAGAGTACAGTTAGATTCTAGAAGATCCTCGAGAATTTAGACTTACAAACTTAGGCATCAAATAACTCCAACCAGAGCAACCGAGCACTTGCAATGAAGTGAGACATTAGTGCATGATGAAGGAACTACATGGAGTGTTAAATATACAAGTGCATTACCTCCTTAATGCTTTTGACAGGCTTCCCTTCAAATTCAATTACAACATCACCTGAGAGAAATCCAGCACGGCTAGCAGGTGATAGTGGAGTAACCTGAACATAAGTGTACAATAAATCAGTCTTATTGAGCTTGATGCTTATGTTTCATTACATGTATGAATACTACATCATCCTGATATTGTATATTTGTTGGATTTGGATTTAATCTTTCAGGCATTCAGCTCTCGTACAACAATGATGGGTACTATTTTAACACTTCAATTATTTTAACAATAAGATGTTCTCTCTTGCATGGATGACTGTTACATAATTTTCTTGATTTGTTTATGATTTTTTATATATTTTTTCTTTTTTACTTCTTAAAATTTGAGGCTTACTCCTCGTATACACATTGCTTCACATAGGCCTGAACGCCTCAGCCCTAAAAAAACTCTATTTAACATTGACTGGATGTAGAGGGAAATTTTGAATTAAATTTCCAAGTCCTCTTTCATCCAGTATGACTATTTGTGTTCAACATGAATGAGATAAATATCATAAAAACTTGATTTCCAAGGCTTAAATAGTGCACACCTTATCATTGTTAATTCTTAATATAGTTTACGTAAAATCAGGTTCATTGACATATGTAGAGTATGATATAGTAAAATCAAGTTCACTGTAAAGAATGAGAAAAAAGAAAGAGAGCTCACCATTGGGACAAGCACACCTCCATCGACATCAGGGAAGGTACTATTTCTTTCTTTAAGTTGAGCTATGATCATTTTGTTAAGGTCAAGCATCTTCAATCCAAGCCAAGGTCGAACAACTCTCCTGAATCATGATGGAATCTAACTCAAAATCAATTTAACTTAAATAAAATGGTAATAGTAACTACGATAGAACCTCCCAGATTTGGCATGCGGAAAATTCAAAAGTTACATAGCTATTACAATTTCCATGTAGATATACAATGAAACAATCCCTTCATTCTGGGGCCATTCAACAAGGAAGCTATACCTCAGGTGCTAAGGGCCTAAAATAAAAGTAGAGGTCAAACTGATACTTACAAGTTAAACACGTAGAACAGGAAAAGGCAATAAGTAAATAAATCTGCTATCTTGAATCAAGGTGTTTACACTGAGCACAACGACAAAAGGGGACGAGGCATAGATAAAGAGGTGAAAAAATATCCCAGATAATGCAACATTACTCCTATCAAGACAACCTATAAAAATAGGCAAACATCCACCTTTGGAGACATTGGCACACAAGAGGAGATCTCACAAATAATATGAAATTACATTTCCTTTTTTTTTTTTCCTGCGCATAGTTAAACCTTTATTAATGGAAAGGTGTTCCAAATTCATAAAAGGGCCACAGTTTACTGCCTACGAAACAATCAGAGAGCAACGTTACCATGAAACAACTATAAAATGACAACAATAGAAACATCGGATCCTCATGTATACAATACCATACTTTTGAAGAATGCCTTTTATCCTTCCATTTTTCATAAATTCAAGAAATCTAAGACTATCCAGTTTGAGCGTATAAAATAGTTACAAGTGGAGATGATGTAAAACTTATGTCATAAATTGACTAGTTAACAGAGAATATAACTAAAATGATTGCACATTCATGGCATAGATTCCATCATTTTTATGTATCAAAAAGAAGGAAAAAAGGGTACCCAAAAGTTAACCCCCCCCCCCCCCCCGCGCCACACACACACAACCACCACCACCTCTCTCCCTCTCACTCATCAGAGACTAGCTTGTTAATTTATTTCCAAATGATCCAAACAATCGCATAAGAGGGACTATTACCATATAATAGTAAGACACATGTCATGGTGAAATGCAGAAGTTATATTCAACCTCACTGATAAGTAATAACCATAGTTCTATCAAAAAATTGCCTGTTAGAAATAGAACGCACCCTTACCATATAATAGTAAGACACATGTCATGGTGAAATGCAGAAGTAATATTCAACCTCACTGATAAGTAATAACCATAGTTCTATCTAAAAACTGCCTGTTAGAAATAGAACGCACCCGTGTCTCTTGAATTGCTCTAAAATTTTAAAAATAGAGTCAATTGGGACTGCAAATCCCAAACCATTCGCAGCTAATATCTGCATGGTATTAATTCCCACAACTTCTCCATCAAGATTGACAAGAGGACCTCCTGAGTTTCCCTGCAAAATATAAAGGTATAAACAAAAAAGATATAGAGATATAAACACACAGTATTCTGAAATCAAATATATATTGTATATCGCAAAAAAGTTAACCTAACATTTGAAAATATTGAAGTTAACGAAATAAATTTCTCCACATTCACGGAAAGGTACAGAACCAAGGAAGTGTAGTAAAATGAAACCAAGGATAGAATGAGAGATATTCAAGGAAGCACAAATTCTTCGAAAACTTGTCGTCTCCGTGTCTGACATGTATCCGACACACGACACTCGCTTGACACACCTCCGACACGCGTCAGTCACTTGGTCAACTTGTCGGCAGGTGTTAGACACATGGTCAATGTGGTCAACAATTCGGACACGCTTCCGATACACCCAGAACTTGGTTAGGACACAGTCAAGACTCATAAACCAATTTTATTTTATTTTTTTTAAATTTTAGATGTTTACAAATAACTTCATAATATAACAGTTGCTGATCCATCTAAAGTGAATGGCTGTTTCAATTGCGATTTAAAACAAATAGGTAAAAAGCCACTTCCTAGAGGTAGTTTATGCTTCTTCTTAATCTTTGCTTCTTATTTTTCTCTCATTTGCTTCTTCTCTCCTTTACTTCTTCTTTACTATACTTTTTCTCTACTTTAATTTTTTCTTGCAACAATGTCATCTTTTTCAAGACACTCTACGAAGACACTTTATTAAATTATTATTTATATTTATATGACTTATGTAAAAAAAGTATGACAAGTCGACCTGTCCCCGAGTCCTAGTTTTTGGAAAATTGTCGAATCGGTGTGTCGCATCCGTGTATGACACGACGCACATGTCTGTATCCGTGCATCCTTGGAGATATTCAGTTATTAGTCGCAGAGGAAGCAAATTTTCAGTTAAAACTCAGTTGTATATTGACCGAATCTTGTATAATTCATGTTAACTATTAGGTGTATTCCAATAATTATTGAGTCCAAGTGATCAATTCTGTAATATGAGTCAACAGAGAAAATTTTGGAAAGTTCAAGAATAGAAGATCCATTTAATTTACCTACCCAACCAAGTTTTCTTGCCTCTATGCAATTCTTTATTTATACCTTCCCACTTTCGATTTTAAATGAAAGAAAAGACTTCACCTTAACTAAAACAACAATCAACTTAGCAGATAGAGAAGGTCACCTGAAACCAGTTGTTTAGAGATATTTCTAGTCATAAGTGAGATTACATCATCATAGGGCGCTCGATAAAAAAAAGTAGAAGTAGAAACAACCTTTTGAGTGGAAATAGATTTAACAGTTTTACAATTTAATAGCTTATATAGAGATCAAATGCTAGTATCTGCGTTTACCATGTAAATGTACTACTGTACTAGCATAGTATGATGGTGGATAATGATTGGGTGGATCTTATGGTAGGTGGGAATGGGTATAACATATCCACACATTTATCTGTGTGCATAAAACAAACAAGATGACTTACCTGATTGATTGCACAATCTGTTTGTAAATATTCTCTCCGCATTCCTCCAAGACCCAGATCACTACTTTTACGGTCAACACAACTATACCAACAAGAAAAAGAACGGAGAAACATAATTAGTATAAAGTATGGAGGTCAAACATGCGAATGAGATTGAAACTAAAAAAAAATTAGTGCATGGAAAGGAAGCAAAAATGACAGTTTAGAACATTGTAAAAGACAATTCTTTTTTCTGAGGTACTCTTGTTTTAGGGTTTTGCACAAAAAAAAAAAAAAAAAAAAAGAGTAATAAAGATGTGCATTAAAAAAAACTAGTGCACGGAAAGGAAGTAAAAATGACAGTTTGGAACATTGTAAAAGACAATTCTTTTTCTGATGTACTCTTGTTCGGGTTTTGCACCAAAAAAATAAAAATTGATGTAACGGGGTATTAATTTATGTTTACTAATTGGGCAAGACTTGCTAAGTCCCATACTAGCGTTAGGGTACTAGCCATTTTAGGGTTAGGTTAGGGAATGAAGTTAAGTTTGTAGTTGACTTTTTGATTGAATGGAAATTGAGTTATGTTATTTATGTTTCTTTTTGTAGGTTTACTCTTAGTTTTAGGTTAGATTTCATTATCAGGTAGCATAGTTGAAACAATTTTAGTTTGATTTGATTCAAGAGATTCGGTGGAATATCTTATTGAGGTGTTCTTGATCAAGAAGTTGCTTGAAAAGAAGAAGGTGCAACAAAAGTTGAAATAAAGTGCGCAAACCAGGTTGCCACTCAAGCCATCTCATGGTGGCTTTGGGGTGATCGACCAGCCCTATGGTTTATAGTGCTCCTTTTTCCACTCTGGTATCTCCTTTTTTGGGTTATCAGCCCTATACATGGGTTTTCTCCACACAATGGAGTGGCCCCATACCCCTGTTATCCTCAATCTCAATCTTACTACCCCCACCACTCTCCACAATCTTTTTATACAAACCCACAACCTCCACAACTCAATCCACAATTTATTGAATCCCCAAAACCTACAATGATACATTAGTTCAATGGAACGGATCAATTCCATTAGTAGAATCTGTCCCAACGATTGAGTTCAATGAACCCATGATGCACTAATCAGGTCCCTCAACAATCCCATTTTCTCTCCACCTTAACCCTAACCCTACCTAAACCCAAAGATGAAGAAGAAGAAATTGGCAAAAAGGAATGGACAAACAACATTTGAAAGTACCAGCATTAAATTTACATCAAACCAAAGCTATAAAATTAAAACGGATAAGGGTCCAGGAGCGTTATAGGTTATAACGTGATATAACGGAATATTTTTTAAATATAGTTTTTATACCCCACTAAGTATTAATGTATTATAGAATCAAAAAAAGTAAATCATGTTCATAATATTAAATTCAAAAACATCAAAACATTAATAAAAAACATCAACCCTTCATATCAGACAAAGAGTGTGATTGACTCTGTCTTCTTCTTCTTTTCTCATTCTCTGTTGACTGGAGAGGTCTTATTCTCTGTTGATCGGCGACGGCGAGCTCTGGTCCTTCTTATTCTTTTCTCTGATTCTAGAGTTATGATTCAATCGAGAATGAAATGGGTGAATATATATATATATTTGATGTATTAGAACAAAACGTTAAAACGGCGTTATTGAAAAAACGTTATCTCAATAACGGTCGTATAACGGCGTTATATCGGAGGCATGATACCAAAACGTGATAATATCAAAACGTAACGGCTCAACCCCGTTAAGTGTTATATTGACATTATAACGCCGTTCTAATTGCATAGAACCAGAGCCACACCTGTCAACAAGTGCAACAACTATCGATGAAGAATTATTTCCAGAAACAGGTCCCGCCAACTCCATCACTTCAACCAAACCTATTGCTAGAACCTCTTCCTCACCTTCATGAGTAATCCATCCATGGTTAGAGAAGCCCCAACCATTCCCTGGTTCAGGCGCAAGTTCATTGACATGTGCGCTTGAGTATGCATAAAGAAGATGAGCACTCTGTGTGTGAGTGGAGTTATTGAGTGGAGTTATTCTCGGGAATGGGCTTTGATGATGATGATATCAGTCAGTGCCACCACGTAGTTATGAATTCAGAGACTTATTAAGTTATTCTGATAGCTACATGAAATATCATGTACCACCACTGCCTTCAAAATTTTTTGATTGTGACCACCACAAGATAGATTTTAATTTGGGATGGTTTTGAAGCTCAATTCAAGAAATTTGCACACACAACATTTAAATTTTGCAATGGATATCTTTTGCGACAGGGACTCATCTTAGACTTTATATATTTGTGACACAATTTGGATTTACTTATTTGTGATAAGAGCAACTACAAAGAAAAAGTAAGAGGTTGACTTCTGCTCGCGCAATCTACCTTGTGCCTGTAACCGGTTGCTTATGCTCGATTGACTTCTTTGATTTCAAGCTCGAGGACGAACTTCTTCAAGCCGAGGAGGGTGGTGTAACGGGGTATTAAATAGTAATTAAATTATGTTTACTAATTGGGTTGGACTTGCTAAGGTTAAGTTTGTACTTGTATTAGGGTTACTCTTAGGGCGTGTTAGATTGCATGAAATCCTATGCCATGAGAATCCATGAGGGGATCCCTACATTTTAGGTTAAATTGATGTATCACTCCACATCCACCATTTGATTTTGTGATCAATGAATGAAATTTCCATGAACATGAGAATCACACTCCTTAGTCCTCCAAAAACATGGAAGTCTCATGTTCACTTCCAATCCCACTATCGATTACAAAATCAAATGGTGGATATGGAATGACACCTCAAATTAACCTAAAATATAGGAGTCCCCTCATGGATTCCCATGACATAGGATTCCATGCAACCAAACACAAATTTTAAGCTAAATTGATATATCACTCCACATCCACCATTTGATTTTGTGATCAATGGTGGGAATGGAAGTCCCATGAATATGGGAATCCCACTCCTTGGTCCCTCAAGGCATGTGATTCCTATGTTCATGGAACTTCCATTCCCACCATTGATCACAAGATCAAATGGTGGATGTGGAGTGATATATCAATTTAGCCTAAAATCGAGGGGTCCCCTGCAACCAAACACACCATTAGTTTTAGGTTAGAATCCATTAAAAGTATCAATGGATTATTCATCAAAGGCATAGATAGCGCATAGGAAATAATTAATTTTATGAAAAAACTTTTGATAAATACCTGACACAACCAGTTGTAACCGTATTTTGCAAGGAAAGAGGGCAACCCATAGACAACACCCAATCTCCCGGACGAAGCCTACTAGATGAACCAAGTTTTGCCGTTGGCAAGGGAGTCTCAGATTTGATCTTCACAACAGCGACGTCAGAATGAAAATCAACATGTAGTACAGTACCCTCAAAAGTTCGACCATCTTGCAAGGTCACATTAACCTATCAATAATCATTTTCAACGCAGGAAATAAGTAGGAAATATATGGCGAATAATCCCTGATTAGTATTTCATCACATTTCAATAATATGTCATATCTGTCAAAACCCCAAGCTGAAGTTAAAGTTCTAAATCAACACAAAAATGTAACCTTTATTTTAAACTTACGATTTCATTGATAATCTTTTACAGTGAACAATGAAGACCTATAAGCCAAAACAAAAAAATGACAACAGAGACGAATTTATGTAAAAAAAAAAAGTTTCCATTAGCTCGTTTCCTTTGTTAAACGCTTTTAAGGTTATTTAATATATTTATCTTCCTACATTCCAAAAGTATCCTGATATAAATATCTAATAGAGAAGGAATCAACAAGGTAAGGATAGAATCCTTGTTAGATCATTTTAGCAGAAAAAAAAATAATTAAAATTCATAATTAAAAAATGCTATAAAATTCATCTATGGATGAGATGATTCATCCATAGATAATTAGCTCTTACACTATATCATGCAAAACAACACCAACCTTAGCGTCTCTGACTGCCCTCCTACCATGAATATCTGCTACACAATGTGCACAAGTCAAAATCGTACCATCGGAATCTATGATAGTTCCCGACCCAATACCCTCACGCCATCCTGCATTACAAGACAATGTATAAAACTATCAATCAAACCGCATCAAACTCCTCATGAATAAAAAATATATATAATAAGTTAGTAGGTATAAAAATCATCAATTTACCTAGCTTAACGGATAGATGGACAACAGCAGGAGCAGCCAATGCGGCGGCATTTGCAAGTGTATCTCTACGCATACATTCACAAGAATGTTTTTCGCTTTCTCCAGAATCATCCTTCGAGGCGGAAGAAACAGAACTAACACTAGAAGAAATTAATGGGATTTGCCCTAAATTCGAACAAGAGACACAACAAATGTGATAATTTATTCAAATTTAGGCGAAAACACGTGCAAGAAAATCAAGAATTGCAAACCTGTAAACGTAGGATAATTATTTGGTCTAACTAGATCAATAAATGATAAATTCCTGCATCCAGACCACCAGAGATGTTTTTCTTCTTGGAGTAGTGTTTGCGGAATCGATAACGAGATTGTTGTTTCTGCATTTCAAGACAGTGAAAGTTGCCTGTTAAATGTTTGATGAAATTCAATAAAGAGAAAATATAATGTGATCTTACTTGTATCTTTGTTGTTGTTAATGAAGAGAAGTCCGGTTCCAGTAGCGGTAGCTGCGAGAGCTAGTAATCGAGCGATCGAGTTGCTATTGGAGAGTCTTCGATTCTGCCGAAGCAAAATGAATGTGAAATTAATTCAAGAAATGGTGAAAGAATTGGAAGAATTGGAGTTTCAGATGAGAAAGAACTTACGAAGAAATGCCTCATTTTGAAATGCAAAGAGAGGAGAGTCTTTCGTGGAGCTTCGAGAGAGAGAGGGAAATTGAGGGTTTAGAGTGGGTTAGGTTTAGAGTGGGTTTTTAGTATGGCGGTGAAAATTGAATATTTGGGTGGGTCACCGTGGGTGTGTGTTTGGTTGCACGGAGAAGGAAACTCTTCTCTCAGCTGCGACTGTGTTACAGATCCACAACTTCTTTCACCACCACATTTATTTTCAACTTTGTACCACCCAAAATTTTTTGAAGTAAGTTTTTTTTTTTGGTAGGGTTTTGCCCTGGTTAATGGGACCCTTCCATAAATTCTCAATGGCCAAGGTCAAGTCAAGGCCAAAGAAGGGTTTGGAAATAGTTTTCAACCAGCAATTGACGCGCCTTGGTTAGACTGCATCATTGCCCCAAGCGCAAAGATTTTTTAACTAAGTTTAGGGTTGAAAACCGAACCGACTTTCATCGGTTTCAAAACTGAATGGACGAAAATCAAAATTGAACTGACCGACTATTAACAAAATCAAACAGAAATCAAACCGATTCTAATTTATGCAAACCGTAAACGAACCGAACTTACTACTACTAAAATAAAACCGAACCGACCGATTATTTTAAACATATTATGTTATTTTATATTATTTATTACATATATTTGGTCAGTTCAGTTTTGTTAGTTAAAATCACATAGAAACCGAAAACCGAACCGACCACTTCGGTTTTGAATTTTTTGAAATCGAAATCGAACCAAACCAAATTTAAACCGAATCGATCGGTTCGATTTTGATCAGTTCAGTCGATTTAATCGGTTTGATCGATTTTTTGTTCAACCCTAACTGTAAGCTATCACAAAAGAAATATTGGTTTTTAGACTTATTTTCTTCTCTTCTATCTGACAAATCAGAGTGATATTTTAAGAAATTGGGGATAAAAGATGGTTAAGATTGAAAGTTGGGAAATATGTGAAGGGTTGAGATTCATTTCATATAATGACATGTGGAGGGGAAAGAAAATTTTGTGTGTTTTTTCTTAAAATTAAAATTGTCATAACTATTTACTTGGTTGTCGAATTTTGGTAAACTTTGTATCATTGGAGTGTATTTTTGAAGATATTTCTAATGAAATCAGTGATCAATACAAATGTAAAACTTTTAAATATATATATTTTATTGCTAAATAAGGTATAATGCATTTCATATCGTTAATATTTTTTCAAATAAATGAGACGGGTCGATCATCCCGTGAAAAAAGAAGAATAAGAGATGAGACAAACATCTTAATGCACATTTAAACAAAAATCTTGAACTTCATATTTTGGTAAATTCAAGGTTTAGGAGAGGGCGAAATTGAGGATGATGACGAGGGTGTTAAGTACATGATATTTAGCAAAAAAAAAAAACAAAAAAACGACGTGAGTGCCAACAACACGGGGAATTCCCTATTTTATAATACAAATCATAATAGTGTTTGGGGTTGGAGATAAAAGACGATAAAAATTAAAAGTTGGGGGAAGATGTTGATGGTGGAGATTCATTATCAACAATGACATGTTTGTAAATAAGTTGCAAGTAGAAGAGTAAAGAAAATGAACAAAAATGTGAAAATGTTGGTGGAGTGCATATGTGGCGGAGCGATAAATTTTTGGTGTTTTCTTAATGCAAATCGTCATACCTATCTACTTAGTTGTCAGATTTTAATAAACTTAATATGATTAAAATGCATTTTTGAAATTTTTTTTCAATCAAACCAATCATTAATACAAACGTTTAAAATTTTAAATATGCATTTCACATCGTATGCCTTTTAAAAAAAAACTATTGTTATCTAATGCACTTCACATCGTAAGCATTTTCAATATTACAACATATTCAAGTAAAGACCATGAACTCCATATTTTGGAAAATCAAAGTTTTGGGGGATTAAATGTGACTGTTTTAAAATGTGTTTTTTTTGTTCTTCCTTTTCTAATTGCTTAAAATTTTAACCGAGTTTGCCCTATTGCGACGACCCATTAGAACGACATGGACAATACATTAGTCTATATTACAAATCAGAATGGTGTTTGGGGTTGGAGATAAAAGACGGCTGAGATTTACCGAAATATAAGAATTTAATGGATAACATAAAATTTAAAGCACCAAGAGATAAGTTTGTAGATAAACATAATTCATAGTTGAGATTCGTTTCATCTAATGGTTGAGACTTAAAGTTAGTCTTTATGTTATTCCTTCAATCAATCCCCAATAAAAGTGCATGAGTTTGATTCTCATACACAACATTTTGATATTTATTTATCTTGATATTTAAAGTATAATAAACTCTATTTATTATGGTAAAACTTTTACAGGAGTAAATGCCAAATCAAATGAAAATGAAGCGCAATAGGAGTTTATGGAGAAGGGGAGTAAAGCTAATTGCTGGGAGAATGGAAAATTAAGAGAGTTGTTGAATGGGGGAATCAATTCAAAGCGGAGCATCTCTGGTACAGCTCAATGGGTTGTCTATGCTTGCAAACTTGTGCAAAATCTCTACTTGTTCAAAAAAATCTTAATTACACTGTATTGAATCATGAATTAAATTCATGTATTTGATTTGATGTTTAAAATTCTTGTAATATATGTATAGTTTTGTTATCTCGGGAATGGGCTTTGATGATGATGATGATATGTATAGTCTTGCTAACAGGGTGTGTTTTGATTTTTGTTTTTCATGGAAAATCATAAATACGTTGAGGCACAGTGGAAGAGAGGAAAAAATGAGGGAGGGGGAGCATGGAAATCTCAAGAACCACAACTATTTTCAAATATCATGATGGGATAAAAACTTTTCCCAATTGCTATCTCCTTCATTATTTTTTGGTTTTCCATGGAAAAGAAAATCAAACACACCTGAGGGTGTAAAATTTCCAGCATAAACCTACTTTGTCTTGTTTATCATCGATCACATTCATTCGATTGGGTTAAGAACAGGGAATTTCTAAAGACTTTTAGTTTGAATGCACCAAAACATTACACACCAAGCTTGTTGGTAATTCAATTTTGACATTTCTTAGTCTTTGTAGAATGCAGTGTTGAACAAGCAAACTGAGATCATATTACATTGCTACAATAGCCTGATGAGATATAATATGATTTATGTAGGTCCACCTTAAGGGAATTTTCCGACACTTGCAACATTGGATAGGTTGAGCGAGTGAATTATTTTTTCTATGAAACTTATATATCTGAAGTCCAGGGAAACCTTTATACAAATGCAATAATCACTGTGAAAAACAAGATAATTTACGAAGACTTTGACTCTTGTCTGAAATCTTCATTGCTAAAGTTTTCTTCTTGAGGAAATTAGAGTACCAATGAGCTGATGACTTGAGATGTCTTTTCAACTCCTTGCCCTCAAAGTCTACATGTATGAGCCCATAGCGAGATCCGTAACCATTTATAAACTCGAAAACATCTAAGAACGACCACACAAAATATCCTTTGGCGTTTGCACCATTGCTGCAGAATACCAACATAATTAAATCCACATTAGACTAAAAACCGGATACATTCAATACAATATTGAACAATAGGACAATATAACACCTGATCGCACTGTGTATGACTTCTAGGTAACCACTTAGGTAGTCTATTCTGGCAGTATCGTTAAGCGTCTCATTTTGTGGTCCTCCATAACCTGAAACATACGTTGTTTCTCATCATGAAAGATGAACTTGCATAACATTTGCTCATGTTGTTTTCTTGAAATATAGGCGTTTAGAAGGACTATATTACCATTTTCTTGGACGTAAACTGGCGGATTGCCATAATGGTCCTTGAAGTACTCTAGTAAGCCTTCCATACCAGATGGATTGTAGGGCAATGCACTTGGGTCAAATGGATCAGAAGGCGTCTCTTCTTTAAAAACTACAATGCAGATTCAAATGACAGTTAGGAATCAGATTGCCTATTCTCCAGTATTTCAAATTCTTCAAAGATTTGGATTCAAGGGAAGAATATACCTGATAACTTAACATCCATATCAGTAAGAAACTCTCCTGGGCCAGTGCTCGGGCTATGGGGACCATCTCCTGCGTATATGCTGAGATAGTGATTCAACCCAATGAAATCAAATGATCCCTTCAGTAATTCAGATTCCTGTTTTGTGAAAGATGGCATCCGTGAGCCTACATTCTTCTTCATGATCTCCGGGTAGTCTCCATAAATGATGGGATCGATAACCCTGAAGTATTGTCAAAAAAAAATTGGCTAAATCTGGCCAGTCCATTTGAATTACACTGATTCAGATTTGAAATCAAAGAACAGACGTTGTAACATCCTTTTAATAAGAAAACTCTAATTGCACACAAAATATTACCTCCATATGCACACTATACAGATTTTTATAAAAATATATATGCATGTACTTACCAACCAATGAAGAAATCGTTAGCTCTTTGAGTTGCCTGAACATCTACTGTTGAGTTTGTCATAGGAGCACTGAACATCCCATAAGCGTTTATGCCTATTAAACCATTTTGCTTAGCCTGCGGGAGGAATATTTGCCAAATGCACTTGTCAAAAAACCCGTTGTCTTGAGAACCTTCTTAATGCCATTTTCTTACTTCTTCAATTTAGTAAGGGACAAAGTATGACTCACTTGGTATTTGTCTTTGTACATCGTTACAACAGATGAATGTGCGAGTAAAATATGGTGCAGTGCTTTGTATGGTTCAACAGATGAGTTCCCTGCACTGCAGATTGGAGGCGAACATCGCTGAGGTGGTGTATTTCCAATACCATAAGCTGATATGGCCAGTATATTTGGTTCATTGACGGTGGTCCAATGGGAGATTCGGTCACCAAACTCTCTGAAACACACATTTGCAAAGGCTGTAAAGTCCTCACTACATGGAAAAAAAAATTCAACATAAAATGGTTAGAATTATATTGTATAGTTCATATATAGATATAGTAGAAAACAAAAGGGGTAGGGAAAGCATTGTAAGAAGCAGAGGTGAAATTACACAATCTGTGGGCTCAGCCATCCCTCATATTCATCTTGAAGTATTTGAGGAAGATCTAAATGACAAAGGGTAGCATGCAGTTCAATTCCTGCAGTTTATAGAGAAAATCATGAGTAAGATCATCACTGTATGCGTCAGCTTGTTGGGGTTTTAGTCTCCACATTGCATCTATACTGTTTCCAACTAAACCGCCCAATTATGAAAACTGATGAAAGACTTCAACCATTAATCAGACTGTTTGATCCGCTCGTTTCATTAGGCTCAAATGGCTGAAGAATTACCATGATAAACAAGTTCGTTGATGAGATTATTGTAATACTCCACAGCTTTTGGATTGACAGCTCCTCTTCCATCTACATGGATCAGATAATGGTAACATTATACTAACAAAAAAGATATCGCTATGGCTGAGTAAGATGAGGTTAAGTGATCGTACTAGGAAGGAGCCTTGACCAAGATATGGAGAATCTGTATGCTTCAAGTCCCACTTCACTTATTAGTTTTACATCCTCCTATAACATTAATGAATCATCAAGAAAAAGGTCTGTGTATGAGATTCTAACTCTAAAATAAAAGCTAAGTAGCTAATATCATTCTTAGTCTATTTCATTTTCATTGTAATTTGCATGTTTCAAGTACCACCCAAAATCAGATTAGGCAGAGCACACATGAGTTAACCCAGTCCAAGTTGCAACTTTGACACAATTTCACTAGTTTGTGATCGAGTCTACAACTTGACGTATGTGCTTACCATAATAAGCCTGGAAATGGTCATTGTTAACGATTAAGAAATATGCCCTTTTGTGCTGTTATGTATAGTTTTGTTGCACAGAGAATACTTTTTTATTTTCCTTCTTTGTTTGAACCTAATTAGTGACTGACTTGAAAAAGACATGAAATTAGCAGGTTTCAGGCTTCAGCTGTACACCTCAAGAACCTAGAATGGACCGGCACAATAAAATAAAAAATAAATAAATAGTGAGCCTCACCTTGTACTTGTGGTATCCATCGGAAGCTACGTCTGCATTGCTCTGGTCGGGCATGTTACCTGACCAAATTAGTAAGATTTCATTCAGCAATTTCTATTATGCGCTACTAAGTAAAACTAGTATTCATGTATTTATTCCTTCTTACAACGGAAAAGAAAAAGAAAATCTGGAATAAACAAAAAAAAATTAGTAGAGAAGAATTATAAGACAAAAATGAAATTTAACATATATAAGGGCTGGGTTTACCATCATGAGCAAAAATGTCCCATATACTGGGTGTTCTTCCCTCCTCTGCTGCTGCTCCTTCATACTGCAAACATGCATAAATTGTTATAAGTCAGGTTTTATTCTTGCAGGGGAGTACTGTTACAGATGATCGAAATACTGTTGAAGATATATGGGCCACTAGTACAGAAACAAACCTGATAAGCCGACGTTCCAGCACCAAAAACAAAGTCTGATGGAAAGTCATCTCTACTGAGTTTCAGGGTGTTTTCACCCAAAACCAATACTATTGAGGAACATAGCAGGATAAATAGAGAATGAAAACAGACCATCTCTTCCAAAGCAGAACACAAGTGAGGAGACACCCAAATTGTTTAAACTCCTCTTAAAGTTAGTTTATATTCTTCTTGTTTCTTCTTATTTGTTTATTCTGATTGAAACCTATAATATATAGTTGTTTTCAGTGGCGGAGCTAGGATTTTTACCAAGAGAGGGCAAAGTGAAGGGGCAAGAAAATAATAACAAAATTTTAGGGGGCCATTAACTAAATATAGAACTGTTATTTTAGGGGGGGGGGGGGGGGGGGGGCAACTTCCCCATGTGTTGTATGTGGCTCCGCCACTGGTTGTTTTAGAGTCTCACCCATATAGAGACACAAAGTGCTGACAGTCGCCATTGAAGCCAATGGGAGATAGGATTGTTATGGAAGAAGCTGTAGCAGAGACGGGAATAAGAGGATACAAAAATAGCTGTAACATGGAGGTAGGCTGCGAAGTGGAGGTGCATATTGAGCTAGATACGCAGGATAACCCACCAGTTAATGAGAACATTATTGGTATTGACAGTGAGGTATGCACTCACGCTAAACCTAAATCGCAAAGCTGGGTCGATATTATGTCAAAAAAGGAAAGAGGCAGGCACCATAAAGCTTGTGTGTAAAAGTCCTGCCCAAATTGAAGATAGAACAATGGTACAGTTGTAGTCCTCTGACTTTGTAGAAGAAAGGAAGGAATGTGAAGCTTTGCTGATTGGTAACTTTGTGGGAAAACGATTGGCTTTTGGATATGTGAGAGAGGTACTTACCAAGACATGGAAACTTAATGCCGGGTTTGATATGAAAATTTATTGGGATAACACTTTTGTGTTCAAGTTCAAGTAACAGAAAGAGAGTATTGGAAGTGGTGCCGCTTCACATTGCTAGCAGTCCCTTCATCATAAGGCCATGGAGACCATTTCTAAAAGATGACTCGGACTCTTTCAATACTATTCCTATTTGAATTAGTTTGAGAAAAGTACCCTTAATGTTCTGGAACCCTAAGGGTTTGGAGGCTATTGCTATTGCTGTTGGTACATCTCTTTTGCTAGACAAGGCAACTGAGGATAGAGTGCAAATGAACTTTGCAACAACGTGTGTGGATCAATGCAGCCAACCCATTCCCCAATCACATTCCTGTGATAGTAAACGGCGTAAAGACATACAAGGTTGTTGGATTAGTTATGGGTTGGAAATCAGTTTAGTTATGCAGTTACCAAGTAGTTATGTGTTTCTATTTAGTTATTAAGAAGTCCATGTTCTTAGGGAAACTATGGAACTGTTATTAGTATGTTAAAGGCTTATAAATAGCCATTGCTGTCTATTGAATAAAACAGAGAAGTATTCTTCTTTACATTCTCCTGTGTCATTTACATATCTTCTTACCAAGTCTTTATATTTGGTATCAGAGCCAGGTTAAGGCAACCATGTCCACAGAAGGCAGTAGTTTTGTCCAACCAGCCATTCCCAGATTTGATGGTCACTACGATCATTGGGCAATGCTAATGGAGAATTTTCTACGTGCAAAAGAGTATTGGGGGACAGTGGAGAATGGGGTGCCTGCCGCAGCAGACGATGCACCACAGACTGAGGAACATATACAACATTTGGCAGATGACAGACTAAAGGACCTTCGCGCAAAGAACTATCTGTTTCAAGCTATAGATCGTTCTATTCTTGAGACTATCCTGAATAAGGAAACTGCCAAAGGAATATGGGATTCCATGAAACTGAAGTATCAAGGTTCAGCAAGAGTCAAAAGGGCACAACTGCAGGCTTTGCGTCGAGAATTTGAGGTCCTGCAGATGAAGGGAGGAGAAAACGTGAATGAATATTTTGGCAGAACTCTCACAGTGGCTAACAAAATGAGAATACATGGAGAAAGCATGAGTGATACAGTGGTGATTGAGAAGATTTTGAGGTCAGTGACACCTAGATTCGACTACGTTGTTTGCTCAATAGAAGAGTCGAATGATCTCGATGAGATGACAATAGATGAACTACAAAGTAGCTTGCTCGTACATGAGCAGAGGATGTCTAGTCACGGAATGGAAGAGCAGGCACTCAAGGTGAGTTATGATGATGGGTTTGCTCAAAGAGGAAGAGGACGTGGAAGTTATAGAGGAAGAAGCCGAGGTCGAGGTAGGCTACAATCTTATGATAAATCAAATATGGAGTGTTACCTATGTCACGAATTGGGACACCTTCAATATGAATGTCCCAATCGAGGGAAGGAGCCTAGAGCCAACTATGTCCAAGCCACAGAGGATATGTTATTGATGGCTCATGTGAATATTGCAAAGGGAGATGATGAAAGTGCATGGTTCCTAGACTCTGGGTGTAGTAACCATATGAGTGGAAATGTTGGTGTCTTTGACACACTTGACACAAAGTTTAGGCATCTTGTGAAGCTTGGAAATAATAGCAGCCTGGAAGTTATGGGAAAAGGAAGTGTGCAAATGCAAATTAATGGTTATACCCAAGTAGTTGCTGAAGTGTACTTTGTTCCTGAGTTGAAGAACAACTTGTTGAGTGTGGGACAATTACAGGAGAAGGGTCTGGCCATACTAATCCAGAATAACAAATGCAAGGTGTTTCATCCTAGTAGAGGGTTGATCATGGAAACATCAATGACAATGAACCGAATGTTTATACTAGTCACTAAGGTGTTTGTGACTCAGGAACATTGTCATAACATAGTATCTCAAAACTTGGAGCATCTTTGGCACTGTAGGTATGGCCATTTGAGTCATAAGGGACTTAATGTGTTGCAGCAGAAGCAACTAGTGAGTGGATTGCCCAAACTGAAGACAATATCCAGTGTGTGTGAAACTTGTTTAGCAGGGAAGCAACACAGACAACCTTTTCCTAGAGAAACCACGTGGAGAGCTTCATTGAAATTAGAACTTATTCATGCAGATCTATGTGGCCCAATTACTCCAATCTCTAACAGCGGCAAAAGGTATGTCATTACCTTCATTGATGATCTTAGTCGCAAAACTTGGGCTTTCTTCTTGTTCGATAAATCAGAAACCTTTGTTGTATTTAAGATGTTCAAAAACATGGTTGAGAAGGAGAGTGGACTGAGCATTAAATGTTTAAGAACAGATAGAGGAGGTGAGTTTAACTCACATGAATTTGCAAGTTATTGTGTTGATCATGGCATTAAAAGACAACTAACAACATCATATACACCACAACAAAACGGTGTGGCGGAGAGAAAGAACTGAACCATGATGAATATGGTACGATGTATGCTAACAGGAAAAGGAGTTCCAAGAACTTTTTGGCCAGAAGCTGTTAACTGGACGATGCATATTCTCAATCGAAGCCCCACAATATCCGTAAAAGAACTTGACACCTGAAGAGGCATGGAGTGGAGTCAGGCCATCTGTGGATCATTTCAGGATATTCGGGAGTATTTCCTATGCACATGTGCCTAATCAGAAGAGAACCAAGCTAGACAACAAGAGCATCAAGTGTGTCTTTCTTGGCATAAGTAAGGAATCAAAAGCTTACAGATTATATGACCCAATTTGCAGGAAAATAATTATTAGTAGAGATGTGGTTTTCAATGAAGATGAAGAGTGGGATTGGGATGTCAGTTATAAGAAGGACTTGGATGCGATATTGGATTGGGGTGAAAGTAATGACAACTTGGAAGAAATTGAAAGGAATGCTGAAGTATTTGCGAATGAACAAGAAGACTTAGTTGTTGAAGGGAATGTACATCAAAACAGTGAAAGAGTAGCAGCAGGGAGTTCACAAATAGCAGCAGGGAGTTCACAAATACCAGCAGGGAGTTCACAAATAGCAGCAGGGAGTTCACAAATACCAGCAGGGAGTTCACAAACACCTATTGAATCTGAAGGACGAATGAGAAGAATGCCACAATGGATGAGAAATTATGAAACTGGAGAAGGTTTATCAGATGATGAGAACTCAGTCAGCTTTGTGATGTTTGCAGACTGTGATCCTATATCATATCAAAATGCAGTTAAGAGCAAAAAATGGCGTGACGCAATGGATGTAGAAATGCAGGTCATAGAAAGAAATGACACCTGGGAACTGACTGAAATACCAAAAGAAAAAAAAATAATTGGTTTGAAATGGATTTACAAAACCAAATTCAATGAGGAGGGTAATGTGGACAAATTTAAAGCTCGGATAGTAGCCAAAGGCTACTGCCAACAACAGGGTGTGGATTTTGATGAAGTGTTTGCCCCGGTAGCACGAATGGATACCATTAGAGTTGTTTTAGCTATTGCTGCACAATGTCGATGGTCAGTATATCAACTTGATGTGAAGTCAGCCTTTCTGCATGGTAACCTTGAAGAAGAAGTCTTTGTGGAACAACCACTTGGATATGAGATCAAAGGAGAAGAACATAAGGTGTATCGACTCAAGAAAGCACTGTACGGGCTTAAACAAGCACCACGTGCTTGGTACAACAGAATTGATTCATACTTCATCAAGGAGGGATTTCAGAAATGCCCCTACGAGCACACACTGTTCATTAAAACTGGTAATGGAGGTGAATTATTGATTGTTTGCTTATATGTCGATGACTTGATCTTTACTGGGAATTGCATTGAGCTACTCTCACAATTTAAGCAGTCAATGATGACTGAATTTGAGATGACCGACTTGGGTAAAATGAAGTTCTTCTTAGGAATTGAAGTGAATCAAGGTGATGAAGGAATCTTTATATGTCAAAAGAAGTATGGAATGAAGGTACTAGAAAGGTTTGGTTTGGAAGATTCAAAACCTGTGCTCAATCCAGTGGTTCCAGGTACTAAACTAAATAAAGATGAAGGTGGCACAAAGGTGGATTCCACCATTTACAAACAAATGGTGGGAAGTTTGATGTATTTAACCCACACCCGACCTGATATGATGTATGTTGTTAGTCTAATAAGCAGGTACATGGAGAATCCGACACAATTACACTTGCAAGCAGTGAAAAGAATAATGAGATATCTCAGAGGTACACTTGAATTAGGAGTGTTTTACAAGAAAGGAGGACCTTCCAGATTAATTGGTTATTCTGACAGTGATTATGCTGGAGATATAGATGATAGAAAGAGTACGACGGGTTATGTTTTCATGTTAAGTAATGGAGCTGTATCTTGGTCATCACGGAAGCAATCTGTGGTAACTTTATCCAGCACAGAAGCAGAGTTTGTGGCTGCAGCATCCACCTCTTGTCAAGCTGTGTGGTTAAGAAGACTCTTAGGAGAACTGGAGCATGTTCAGAAGGGTGCAACAACCATCTGGTGTGATAACAGCTCAACTATCAAACTTTCAAAGAATCCTGTGATGCATGGACGAAGTAAGCATATTGATGTGCGATATCACTTTCTTAGAGACCTCACTAAGGATGAGATTGTAGAGTTGGTCCATTGCAGAACTGAAGAACAGATTGCAGATATCCTCACCAAGCCATTGAAATTGGATACCTTTATGAAGTTACGTGTGCTGCTTGGAGTCTGTTCTGATGTGTAAACTGATGTTAAATATGGAAATCAGTTTAAGGGAGGATTATGTTGGATTAGTTATGGGCTGGAAATCAGTTTAGTTATGCAGTTACCAAGTAGTTATGTGTTTCTATTTAGTTATTAAGAAGTCCATGTTCTTAGGGAAACTATGGAACTGTTATTAGTATGTTAAAGGCTTATAAATAGCCATTGCTGTCTATTGAATAAAACAGAGAAGTATTCTTCTTTACATTCTCCTGTGTCATTTACATATCTTCTTACCAAGTCTTTATAAAGGTTGGGGTGGAATATGCATGGAAACCAATAAAATATAACACTACAATGTGTTCGGTCACAGCATCAAAGGATGCGTAAGGAATAACTCAAAGAAGGTTGTGATCAAGGTGTATAAACCAGCAGAGAAAGCTAAGACATGCAGTGAGCCAAGAAGAAGGCTGGGGAATTCCAAAGAAGCAACACACCTTCAGGAGAAAGCAAAGTGAACAATACATATGTGTTCAATCTCGAAGCTCAAAACAAGGATAGAGAGGAAGAGCTGGAACCTAAACCTAACTCTAGGCAAAATAATACTCCTAGAGTTGAAAATGAGACGAGACAGGTTGAATTGAGTGAAGATAAAGATGAGATGGAGATATCACATGTTGACTGGAGTGAAGATAAAAAAGAGATGGAAATGCAGGCAGATGATAGCGATACAGACAAACAACCGCTAAGAAACTCATCATCACCAAAGATACTCAGAGCTGAGATGGGCATGGTAAGTCAAACATTCGTAGATCAAACAGATCGAGAAAGGCCAATCCCAAGTACATGGAACATGGATCACTCATATCTAAACCTAATTAAAAGAAAAATTTTAAGCTTGATGAAGACAATTAAAATTAGGATGGCTTTTGGATTATTGTATGAATGCTAGATTAGAGCTAGTTTTTTACATTTCAGCTATTTTCAAGGATCAAGAAAGTGATGATTTTATAAGAACGCCATTAAGGATGTGTGGTAGAGTCCATTTCCTCGGGTATTGGCGAAAGATCATTTCTTCGGGAGAGCCCATTTCCTTGGAGGCTAATTGTAGAGTTTTAACTTGTAACTCATCAAGAACATCATCAGCCTCATTTGAAACAGTGCATACTGGTCTCTCTCTCGAGCAATGAGAGCAGGCGAGGCTAGGCGATCTCTCGAGCAGCGAGAGCAAGCGAGGCGAGCTCTCTCTCTCTCTCTCTCTCTCTCTCGAGCAGGCGAGATCTCTACCTCAAACCGTAGGTGAGAGATCAGATATGGTAGCGAGATCAGATATGGTTCCGAGGAGGTGAGGGTTTCTTCGTCTCCGGCTAAGGTAGGCGAGAGGGATCAGATCTGCAACTCCGACTCAGTGAGGGCTTCTTCGATTCCGACTCTGATTTGCACAGATCCAGCACGTCCAGCCACGATCTGCTGCTGATCGAGTAGATATGTTGTTTGGGTGAATCGATTTGATGACAACTCGATAGACTTGAACATGAATACCACGGACAGGCCACTGGTAGGGATGGCAGTGGGGCGGATTTTCACGGATATCCGCCCCACCCAATCCGTTTGGGGCGGTTTTGGATATGGCTGAATGGGTTTTCGGGTGGTTTCGGGTATCCAAAAAATATCTGTTCACTATTCGGGGCGGATACGGATTTGGCCATATCCGCCCCGCGGATATCCGTTTATTAGGTAAAATTACAACAATGCCCTTCACCTATATAAAGGGATTAAACCCTTAATCCCTCTCCCTCATTCCCTCCCTCACACCCGCCTCTCCCTCTCTGCGGCTCTGCCTCTCACACTCACAGGGGGAGGGGCTGAGGAATGATTTGAGCGAAGGGTCGAAGGCCTCTCCCTTTCTACCTCTCACACACAGAGAACACAGCGACGAAGCCAAGGCGGAGGTCGAAGGGAAGGGCCGTCGTCCGCCTCTTCTTCTCTCTCGACTCTCACAGCGAAAACGAAGCTCGTCCGCCTCTTCTTCTCTGATCTCTCTCACAGCGAAGGCGAAGCTCGAGCTCGGCCGCCTCTTCTCTCTCATAGCGAAGGCATCGTCGTCGCCCCTTTTCCTTCTCCTTCTCTGATCTTAACAATAAGATCTGATCTTAGATCTTAGATCCTAGATCGAGATCTTTGATCAGATCTTTGATCGAGATCTTTGATCAGATCGAGATCTTTGATCGAGATCTTGGATCAGATCCAGATCTTTGATCAGATCAAATGTGATCTAAAATCAGAACTATGTTTAGATCAGATCTGATCTATCTGATCTCAGATCTCATAAGATCAGATCTGATCTGATCTCAGATATCAGATCGTTTTTTTTTTTGTAATATATCAGAGATCGAATTTTTTTGTAATATGTTGTAATTTTTTTTTGAATTTGTTGTAATTTTTTTTATATCAGAAAATCAGATCTGATCTTTAGAAATATTTATTTTTTTTGTAATTTGTTGTATTTTTTTAATTTGATGTATGTATAAATGATATGTAGTGTATAATTATTTTTACTGTTATGTAAAAATTGTATCAAAACCCACCTTTAAAAATATTGTTGTTTTGTAAAAATATTGCGGGGCGGATCGGTTGGGGCGGGGATTTAAAATCCACTTTTAAATCTAATTTATGCGGATATCCGGGGCGGGTGGATATCCGTAAATCCGTTTGCAGCGGGGGCGGTTTTGAACATTACTGATAAACGGATATGCGGGGCGGATTTTTATCCCCTCAATCTTCAGCGGGGCGGGGATGGATTTGCTTAAATCCGCCCCAAACCGCTCCATTGCCATCCCTAGCCACTGGGGAGCGAGGGAGCCACGGTTGGCAAGACGACTGACACTCCTTCGTTTGCGCAGATTGTGGGAAGGTTCAGACCTAATGAAGTTGATGAGTCATCCACAGACCATGTGTATTCGACTTTTGATGGTAAGTCATCTATTTCTCTATCAAATCTGGATCTTGAAAGAGGCAAGATGTATATGAAATATGCTTTGTTGATGAGGTTAATTTGCTCAAGAAAGACCTTACCTAAGTGACATTAGGGATGCAGTGACTAAGTATTGGGGCATTCTCGGTGAATTTACAATTGGTGCCTTAGACTATCGACATGTTCTAATCAAGTTTGAATATGAAGAAGCAATGATCAAAGCTATGGCAAGAGAGAAATGCAATATCAAAGGGTACCCTTACAGGCTTTCAAAATGAGATTCTTCTTTTGATAGCAAGAGAGACTCCTGCAACAAACCAGTATGGATCGAACTCCCTCGTTTACCATTGATTCTTTTTTAGCCTAAACTTCTCAAAGTAGTTGTAGAATCGATTGGTAAATTTCTAGCCATGGACAACCTTACAAGGCACCTCTTAAGACCATCTGTAGCTAAGGTTTGTGTTTGGATGAATATTTCAAAATCGCTTCCAGACAAAATAAGGATACAAGCTCCAGATCTACCAGGCTTCTGGCAACATATTAGGTATCCTTTTCCACCATTGTATTGCAACCAATGTGGACTTCAAAGCCATATCGATCAAACATCCTGGGTGAAACACCCTGAGTTGAAGAAGTCAGTACCAACCCAACAACAATCGGAGAAGGAAAAAAGTAAGGAGAGGTCAGAAAATGCTGATCAGGAAGACTTCAAAAGAGCAGAAAACAAGAAGCAATACTATCAACAAAAGAGTACAAATCTTCCAGTGATTTCGGATTCGGCTAATGAACACAATGATGGAGCTAGTACTAATGGGGCTAAGAACAAAGTTGAAGTTGAAATCAGTTCAGAAAAATTGAACTCAGCCAAGAAGATGAACTCAAATTGTGGATATATTCCTGAAGAAATAACACATTTGACGGATGCAGACAAAGTTATGCTTAACAGCTTTGCTCATAATGTAAATGACATCAATGTTGCAATGACAGAAGAAAATCAGGCAGCAGTTGTAGAAGACCAGGCAATAGAAAAAAAATGACAAAGAATTGGTGGAAGAACATGAAAGTAAGTACCCAAATGAAATTGTGTCCAGCTCAAACGAGGATGATAAAGCAGGAGAAGTCAACAATATGTCGGCAGCCAATAGTTCAGGTGTAAAAAAAGAAAACAGCTTTCAGGATGATGGTGAGAAATTCGGGCACCGCAGTGTGATACAGCTCACCGAAGCAGAACTGAATAAAGCGAAAGGTTTCCTTCCTCTTCCTGAGATTAAATATGCGTTAACGATGATAAATGAATACGAAAATGGGAACGTAGTTCCTTCTACATTGCAAGAAGCTATTGCAAGTCATGACAAAGATGCAGTGAAGACAAACTACATTTGGTTAAAAGATGTATGGGAAGAGGATAAGAACCGCACATGCAATAGATTGAGACAGGAAATTTGTCAGGTTCCTGAAGAAGAGCATGAGCCATGCCTCTCTAGTGATGATGATGTGTTTACAGAATCGACTGCAAAGACGTTTTCTAATACCCACACCAAAGATTTTAGACTCTGTCCTCGAAAATCCAATAGAACTAAGAAAACAAACAAAAAGTACAAAGGCTGAGTTGGTTTATAGCCTAGGTTTGTTTTGGTAAATCCTCTATTGTGAGAGTTTGTTTCAGTATTTGCTTTTACTTTTGTTTAATTTGTATAAAGGTTTTGGGGTCCTTAAAACCCACTTCAATTTCCTAAAAAAAAAAAAAAGACCAAAAACTCTTCCTTGTGCACACCCTGTTTAGCCAACCAATCTGCTGTAACTTAGCCTCTCTATATATTTTTTTGGAGCTTGAGACTGGAGAAACTTACCACAACTTGATGGAGTTTCGATAAATCACGGAGAGTCAGTGGTGATGGTATTTTTTTGACAGCGTATTGCCCAGAGTTTGAGCATCCGACGTCACCCTGTGAATCATATTGAAGAATCAATTTATAACCTTTTGAAAGAGCAAATTGAACTCCATGAAGCATTGCCAAGCCCTCAGCTTGGTCCCAGTTGTTCATAAAGTAGAAAGTTTGCCTATTTATTTGGCAATGAAACAATGATTTTTTTTTACGATTATTATTGATTTCAGCTACTTGTTTTGCATATTCATTTTATACGAACTTGAGTTGTTTGATTAGTGGATAGCTGATTTGTTCGAAATATGGCTTTTTAAACAAAAGAAAATGGGTTTTTAACAGGTTTCGATCTCTGGATCTCTCTCTCTAATATTAGTCCAATATCTACTATATAACTCTTTTGTGTTAGAGTTTATAAGGAGATTGTTAGGACTTGGGCTTGGACCCCTTGGGGCTACCACACTTTTGTGAGGAGGGGAGAGATAGACTCTGCCGCCACCGTCCGTCCGGGTCGGGTTGGGTCATTAAGAGAGCAACCCATTCTTTTTGCTACAAATTTATTTTCATTAAAAATAAATTTTGAATCTCTAAAGAGGGAATGAATCTAGACAGAATTTTGTACATGAATCTAGACGTCTTCCTATTTCCACGTTTTCTTAAATGCGATTACGTTTAGATTTTCCATGCATTGCGCCATGATTTTTGCCCCACGTTTTTAATGCAAATATGTATCTAGACGTTTTCTCATTCTCCACGTTTTTCATGCAAATGCATCTAGACAGGACTTCGTCCATGTATCTAGACGCCTTTCTAAATCCCACATGTTTATCATGTTTTTATTTAATTAAATCATCCACGCGATGTATCTAGTCGTGTTTCTGTATTTCAATGAATATATTTTCTCCTATAAATATAACACAAATTAGAGTTAAGAATAAAGAAGAAAGAAAAACAAAACAAGAGTTCTTCTTTTGCAATAAGAGAGATTTCGTTTTGCAATTAGTTTTTGTTTAACATTTAAATCAAAGAAGAATTTTTCGTGTTGTTGATTTATATACAATGTAATTTTGATTTCGAGCAAACAATAGATTAATGGTGAATAATATTCCGTTCAAATTACTGTGCAATTGTTTGAACGAGACAGAAAAGATTCTGGGCTGTTTTATCCTGGGGACGGCGAGGCTATTAGACTGCTTGCACAATTTTGGGCAGAGCCGCGAAACGTCTTAAAGAGAGTGACCTAGTCCGCGACTCAACCCAAGAACAAATTGGTACCTTCGTTCATAACTTTTTATTTGAATCTTTTACAGCTGTTACAACATGATATGGCGAATTTGAAATTTTGAATAGTTACTTCATCTCAATATTTTTCTACATGTTTTTGAGTAACCATCAACATATCTCACATAATCGAGAAGGCAAATCCAATAATACAGTAACATTTACAAGAGGTAAGTATACACAAACATTATCGTGGATAAATAAATAAAATAAATAATTGAAGCGGGCTTTAATATTCCAACGGTAACATCATTCTAGTTTTCCAAATATAGAACTTAGGACACTTTCAAACAGTCCCATACGAGAAAAGATCAAATGAGCAATAACAACAAGAAGTTATACTTAAAAGAGTTATGATCTCATCATCTACCCCATATTAAGCCATTAAGAATATATTTGTTGGGATGAAGTTTGCTTGGATAGTCTCACATCAAGTAAGGTAGAGTTGTCACTAAGATTTATAAAGATATTATCCACTCCCTAATAGTAACGAGACATTTCAAGATAAAAAAATCTCATACCCGTGGCCCGGATGGTAGGCTCAAGTTGCGGTGGGAACAATATCGTTACTATGTATAGTGGACCTAGGTGCGCGCATGCGCTCAGCGCGTGCCAACAAGTGGTGCAAGGCGGCACATTATTCAAGGGATCAGGCGCCAACAAGTGGTGCAAGGCGGCACATTGTTCAAGAAATCAGGCGCGAGGTAGCGAGCCAGGTAGTACATCATATATGCGCGGTCCGAAGTGGAGGTGCAGGCGACGCGCCAACAATATTATTGATCAAAAATAAAAATCTTCCTGATTAATCGACAAACTGTTCAATAACTTAAATGTCAATGCAGAAGGTTCTTAGAAGAAAATCCATAATATCTACGTAACGTTTTCCATGACAGCAACACGCGCAAAAGTCCAGTGATCTGCATTTTCTAATCAAACTGTTGACGTTGAATTCAATGTTTCCATCCATCGATCTTAGCACCTTCCCATAACATTATAGTAACACAATACAAAGAAAATTATTGTTAAAACTTTTCTAACCTTTCTGGCTCTATAAAATCCTTCAAGATTAACTTCAACTTTCAACATTTCATCTCAACCCACATAAAAGCTTTTGAACTTGGCCTCCTCTTGCTGCAGTTCTTGATCATAGTTACAATCATGGGTGCCATCAAGGTTCATGGACACTTAGCTTCAATGCCAGTGATGCGAGTTCTCGCTTGTCTTCATGAGAAAGGGCTCGATTATGAGTTTGTTCAAGTCAACATGATGGCTGGAGAGCATAAAAATGAACCATTTCTTAAACTCAATGTAAGGTATCCCCCAATCCATTATGAATCCATTACAGAGCTCCAATTTTTCAATTCTTTCTAAAGTTCTTTATACTCTCTTTCCCAGCCATTTGGTAAGATCCCAGTGTTTCAAGATGGAGATCTGACACTCTTTGGTAAGCACTTTTACACTCAAATTTGTAGATTTTGTTCCTCTGATTGAGTGATTCCATATGAATAGTATTAAGGCAAGTGTTAGGACTTATCCTGTTAGTCTGAGGAATAACTTGAACACGATCCATCGTCATCCTTGCGTACCATCAGTTAAATTTTGGGTTATTTACATTTTGGGTACGCATAATTTAGGTGCAATTCACATTAAGTATAATTTTTTTGCATAATTATATATTAGGTATGAAATTGGGTTTGGACCGTTTGTTCAATAACGTTGACCAGGGTTAGACTTGTCACATTCAGTAAATATTCAAATATCCTCAGTAAACGTATCCAAAATGCAATTACAAAAAATATAGTACACACAAAAATGCAAAAACTGAAGGGTATTTAGGTCTTTATAAAATGTGGGACGTCTAACCTGGTCAACGTCTTTAAACAAATAGTTAAGATCCAATTATACGTACCTAAAATGTAAATAACCCTTAAATTTACATAGCATTTATATTTTGATGTTACAGAATCAAGGGCAATCACAAGGTACATAGCTGCGGAATACGCAGAAAATGGAACCCAATTGATCCAAGAAAGCCCGAAGGCCATGGCTATATTGAACGTAGGACTGGAAGTCGAGGCTCATCAGTTTGATCCACCAGCTTCGAAGCTAGTGAGGGAGCTAAAATTCAAGAAATTTTTTGGTAACAATGTTCCTACTGATCTAACCGCAGTTGAAGAGTACAAAGACCAGCTAAGCAAGGTTCTCGACATCTACGAGGCTCGATTATCTGAGACAAAATATTTAGCTGGTAATGAGTTCAGCTTGGTGGATATCCATCACCTTCCGGCAATGCACTATCACATGAGCACGAAAGTGAATGAATTGTTCGAGTCGCACCCCCGTGTTAGCGCTTGGCGCTCTAGCATCATGGCTCGACCTAGCTGGGTTAAGGTTATTGAAATGCTGAACCAAGCCTAGAAGCCTGGTTTACATTAATATGTTTTACATTAATATAATATCTTGTATTATTTTGCTCAATTTAGTTCCCAATAAAGCTTTTCCTTATGTTTACAAATTCAAAATAAACAAAATAAACAAATACAATGTTTCAAAATAAACAAATACATTGAACCGCAATTTCCTGACTCATTCTGAGTAAATTACTTCGATGACTATCTCAAAAATAACATTTGCCTTTGGCAGAGTTTTTTAATTTTGGACTTGTAGTTCTATCTGCCATAACTCTACCAACTAACTGGTATCCCGTTAATCTCAAATAAATACATTACTAAATGACGCATTTGAAATTCTTATAGCATTTTATCTCTAGAAACGATTATAGCTATTAATTACAATCTTCTCTGGCAAATTGCATGAACTCATGTTTAATATCTACCAAAAACCGAAAACCTGCTTGTTGGAATGCACCAAACTCGGCATGTTTATCAGTGGCACCAGCACACGCGATCATCATGCAAAATGCATCACCCTCAAATCCGAATAAAGCTTCCTTAATAATGTGAAAATTAGCATCTTTAAAATGAAAGGTAATCGATGGCCATGACAGTTCTATTTGGTAATCTATAGCACAAATCACAATCTTTTATAGTTATTTGTGTCAAATTCTGAGCTCTAAAGAACAATTTTAACTCTCTTTTCAAGCGTTCATAGGGAGTTTTATACAATCTAGTCACAGTTGTTCCCATGTCTGATAATAATCCACCAGTCCCGTCTCGTCGCATTTTGAAAGTTTCTGGAGGAAGTCCCAACATATTCCCGTTCGCACTGATATCCATCAAATGTAGAAAATAACCTGGATGGGTTTTGGACTTGAGCAACGGAGTGGTTTGCACAGTTAATTGTGTACTGTTGAGTGCAGCATCAGTGCCAAATCGTAGAGTAGTTTCGATTCTTTCAAGCGGTTTTAAAGGTTGTACACGATAAGAGAAGCGCCCGTTCGCAATTGTACCAAGTTGTGAAATAAATGAACTATAAATCCCCTGCCCATACCGAGAATCCCACTGAGAACATTTTCATATTTATCGCTATTCTTGAAACTGCTAACATCATTTTTAAGCCCACACCCGAAAAGTACATTTACTAACAGTCTCAAGTCTTCCTTGAGATCCATCAAACATGAAATTATCAATTGAAACTACACCTTCGCTGCTAGCATGATTGGTATATTCAGCCTTATATCCACACTTATTCCCAGGCCAGAACAATTTAGTAATGCAGTGACGATCATTATAAGCTATCTCTTTATATGTACTTGATCTACCTGGTGTAAAATTACCATCCTTTATATGGAAGCATGGGTGGCATCCTTCACATTGAATCCAAGTAAACTCCGAACCTGTGTCATATAGCAAGTAATTCCCTTGGAGGTGTGCCAATGAAAGCCTTCACCTCGTACATCGAGTTGCTTAAAGTAACACTCATCTTGGGGTGTAAGTAATTCAGGCCGCTACTGTCAGTGGTTCTGCATGTTGATGAAAGCCATGTCCTGCGTTTTTTATACAAGATTGTGCAATTTATTTTTGATCCATCAAATTTGTCAGAGAATTAGACACAAGGAAAATACCTAAAGAAAGAAAACCTTTATTACATATGAAAACATCTAATACACAAGACATTATCGACACTCAAGATTGATATTAAGAACTAAACAGTTTCTAAGGTTTCGCATCCTTCAACAGCTCCGCAACTTTTAACCAGCTAGGTCGAGCCATGATGTCCGCACGCCAAGCACTAACATGGGGACGCGAATCAAACAACTCCTTTATATGTGTGTTCATAAGGTAATGCATATTAGGAATGTGGTTAAGATCAGCCAAACTGTATTCATCTCCGGCTATGTACTTCGATTGAGTTAACCTTGCCTCGTAGACGTCTAGGACCTTGGCCAGCTTCGCTTCGTGTTCCTTAACTGCGTCGGGATCTGTGGTCAAACCAAATACCATCTTGATGATCAACTCCCATGCCAATTGTGATGCTGGTGGATCAAACTGATGTGCCTCCACTTCTAGTCCAACATTCAGGAGGGCCATTGCTTTTGAGTCCTCATAGAACAGTTCAGTGCCACTCTTTAAATACTCAGTTGCTATGTACCTTGTGATTGCCCTTGATTCTATTAATAAAATTTAATTACATGTTAACAAAAATTTTTACAAAAAATATTTAACTCGAATGGATGATTAATTTTGAATAAATAGATTTGCAGTGATGTAAAAGGAAAATACTAGAAAAATATTAGGAAATCAAGTTTTTGCAACCGGGGTGACGTGGTGTGATCTTGAAAGAATGATGAAATCCCTAAAATATTTATCTCAAAGTTGTAAAAAATCTCCTCTGATGATGCCACATCATTCTAATTGCATAACTTGATTCCCTAGCCTCACTCGATGTAAAATGTTTGATTTTCAAGTTAGCTGAAAAATTGGATATATTATACGAAATGGTAAAAATCGTTACAGTATACATTTTTACCCCAAATCTTGAGATCTCCATCTTCGAAAGCCGGGACTTGACCGAAAGGCTGGAAAATAAAACCAAGGAGATTAAAAGAAAGCATTGCAAAATTAAGGAGTTTTGGGAACTAGTTTTAGCAGAAAAAACCTCTAAACAGGATATTTGAATGGGGTCTAGGATTACTAACATTGATTGCAAGAAATGCTTCTTTTTTGTGCTCTCCAGCCATCATATCGATCTGAACATGTTCATAGTCGAGTCCTTTCTCGTGAAGGCATGCAAGAACTCGCATCACACCCGGCGACAACACTGTCCCGTGAATTTTGAGAGCACCCATTGTGATGAAAATGGACTAATTAAAAATGAAAAATGTAGATCGCTGTGATGAAACTAGACGCTGAAACTGAGTTTATAAGCTAGCTAGAAGGGTTAGTGAAGTTAACAGCGATGTGAAACATTATTTATTGTAAGCAGGTAGACAGAAAGATTTTTAATTTGTAGATTATGAACTAAATTAAACATGATTTGCCGTGTTATCATGGCCGGCATCATGAATTTTTTTTTTTTTCTTGTCGTTAACGATATAAAACAACCAAAAAGGGATCAAACATTGACTTCTGTTTTAGGTTGCAGGGCATCTTAACATTTGAAAACAAGATTAATACTCTGTAATATAAGAAAGACCGATGGATAGGTAGATAAGATTTGTAGCAAATGGTATTATAAGGTTGAAGTTGAACCTGCCACGACAAATCTATAGTAGGATTCTAAGTGAAGAATTTCAACTATACACTTTCATTCAGGTGTTTTTGCAACCAGGATGATGTGACACGATCAGAGGAGGTTTTATAACCTTGAGATACGCATAAACACTTTGGAGATTTTTAACATTCTTCTAAGATTATGCCACGTCATCCTGATTGCATAACCTAATTGCAAAAACCTGATTCTCTAGTATTATTTATCCACATAAATATTTTTAGTTTCATTGTACATTCTACATTAGGGTAAATGGAGTTTAGTCCTACAAATCTTACAAACTAATAAGTTAGTTGTCATTCTCCCTTCTCCCAAAATTCGATATCGACAATGTGGATCTCGATTTTGATTTCCCTTTTCCATTTTTGAACTCGATTTGCACAATTTATTTTTCGAAAATACTAGAAAACCAGTTTTTTCAATCCTCAAAGTTGAGGTGAAAATGTTATATGAAAAATCAGTAACACACCGAATACATATCAAAATAGCAACCAAATACACACAACTTTTTGACAGCACAACTGATCAAGACTTTATTATATCACAAATTAAGCACTCGATAGAGCCAACTAGTGAGCACTCTTCACCATCTGCTCAACCTTGGTCCAGCTTGGTCGAGCCATGAGGCTGTCGCGCCAAGCCTTGACATGGGGGCGCAACTCAAACAGCTCGTTAATTTTTGTATTCTTCAAATAATGCAGGGTAGGGAAGTGATGGAGATCGACCAAAGTGAACTCATTGCCAACCAAGTACTTTGTCTCAGTGAGTCGAGTCTCGTAAATGTCCAAGACATTGCTCAGCTTGCCTTCGTACTCCTCAACTGTGGCTTGGTCGGTAATCATGCCGAACATCGGCTTGATAGCTAGCTCAAATGTCAGCTTTGAAGCTGGTAGATCAAATTGATGGGCTTCGACTTCTAATCCAACATTCAAGATGGCCATGGCCTTTGAGCCCTCTAGGAGCAATTGGGTTCCACTCCCAGCATACTCTGTAGCTATGTACCTTGTGATCGCCCTTGATTCTATAAAACAAAAGTGTAGATGTGAGAGCAAGTATTGCTTACAAAATTTGTCCGAATAATAATACAGGGCGTGTGGGGGTATATATTCATTTTTTTGTTTTTCAAACACAAAGATTTTTTTTATTGAAGATAAGAACATAAACAAAATATAACTATTCTTATATCAAGGAATGCTAAGACATCATAAATGTGTAAAAAATAAGTGTTTAAAGAGATTATAAGCCGAACTAATTTTTCACAACAATTCTCTAAATTTCAATAAAGATAAAGAGTTTTGATATGTTAAACCCTTTAAAAACCTTTTTATTTCTCTCTTTTCACCCACACCACATGAGAAATTCTACGCCGCCATATCGACAGTTACATGGCAAAATGACTTAATATTTATCGTCATGTATTTCAGACAAGACAATTCAATAATTAAAAAATTATTTCATCACGCGAATTCTTACCAAAGAGCATGAGATCTCCATCTTCGAACGCAGGAATCTTACCAAATGGCTGCAAGGAAAGAATTGAAAAAAAATTAAACCCAATTTGGTTCATTAGTTTTAGCATTTAGCATAATCAAGTCCAATCCAAACAACATCACATTCAAATGAGGTTTGGGGATTCTCAAAACTCTGCTCGCTTTAAAAAAAAAAAAAGGCATTCAAATGAGGTTGATAAATTTTGGGAGACCATTACATTGAGTTTAAGAAATGGTTCCTTCTTATGCTCACCACCTCTCATATCAACCTTAACAAATTCATACTCGAGATCTTTCTCATGAACACAAGCGAGAACTCGCATCACCGCGGTCGAGAAAACACTTCCATGAACTTTAATGGAACCCATAATGTATGTCAATAATCAAAACTTAACACAACAATAACTAGGGATATAAGTGATGAATGAGATGATCTGAAAGCTGATTTTCTAAAGGTAATTTATAACCCAAAAGGCTTAGAAAGAGTCAACAATATGGGTTCTTTTCTTTGGATAAAAAATGCAGGTACGTGAATGGGAACAAGGAATTGAATTCAATGGGAATTATTTTTTCTTAAAGAAATGGGAACTTGTTTCAAGGAGAGAAGACTTGGTTTTGAATTGAATGTGCTCTTCTCATGGCCTGCGTCAGAGATAAGGATAAGGAGAGATTCTGTTCTTGCAAAGAAAGTTCAAAAATTGTAAACAAAACTCCAAAAATTATTGCAAGATTTGGGGCCTATTGTCTTAGTTTTATATTTGTGAATAAGTTTGAACAAGTTTGTTCCCGGAGTAAATATGAGATCAGATCTTATACAAAGATGCAGTCATTATGATTTTAAAATGCAAGTGTTTGGTATTTGGAATTACGAGGGTGTGGCCGAGGCGCATATTGTTTTTTCTGGTTTGTGCGTTTTAGCAACAAAGAGTAAACAGTAAAAGTATACATTGTGTAAGATTCCCCAATAAAAAAAAAATGCAAGTGAACATGTTACGTGCAACTAATAAAAGCTTATTGAAAGTTTAATGTGATTCAGGACCAAATTCTATATGAAAATTTTATATGTATTTCCATTTATTAGCACGACGCTCTAACCAACTGACCTAATAGGCCATTTATATAGTAGTATCACTACACTAAATTGCCATTTATGGTGGGTTTGACAAGATATGGACATACACATTATTGCACCAAAATAAATGACAAACAATTACATGTTGGTCACAATCTACAGATTAGCTTATTATAAAAAGTTTTGTTTCAAAATTATCAAATGATCAGCAGACTAGGTTAATCGTGAGCGGTGACGTATCTGTTCTTCGATCTAAATTTATATATGTAATTAGGGCAGGGGTGATGTAATGTGGTCCATTTGGCATTCCAAATGTGAACGATATGTCTCCATCTGCAATATTAGTCAAATCTCAAATGTAACTTGAGATGCAAACCTTCTATCTTAAATGTGTGGACATCATCTTTGCTTCCTTCTTCTCATTGACTAAGAAATTTACACCATTAGAACATTTTTTTATATGACCAAAGACTTCTTCTTCTCTGTTTCCATTTCCATTGTTTATACAATATCCATACATGTGAACATGAAATCACAACGATCGAGTATCTGGTCAATGGTTGAATGAACTAATTTTAGCCCTACTAGTTGTAGAAAATGCTATACGGCCATTGAGAATTGGTCCTCTATTCAATGCCTTTTGGCTTATAAATACTGAAGAAACTCAGCCAGGAATACCATCTCAATCTCTCTTTCATTCTGCCTATCAATACCAAAACCAAGTGAAATCAGAGTTTTATTAGAAAAGTGCTATAACAATGGCTGTTCTCAAAGTTTATGGACCTGCTATGTCTACCAATGTCATGAGAGTTATAGCTTGCCTTTATGAGAAAGAACTTGACTTCGAGCTTGTTCCCGTCGACATGGCCAAGCATGAACACAAGAAGGAGCCCTTCCTTGCTATCAGTGTAAGTATACACTAAAGTTGAAGTACCATCTTTCCATCAGTAAGTGTTCACTAACTTTTGTCATTTTCTTTTTATGTAGCCCTTTGGCCAGGTTCCAGCCTTCGAAGATGGAGATCTGAAGCTATTTGGTAAGTCCTCAACATTGCCATAGTCTATTTTGGTAACGAAGTTTGCAACTCAATGAGCTGAATCGAACTTCAGGTTTAGTTTCATTTGCAATATGTATATATACATATATATTGAAGATGACTGATATAGTCTCTATTTATTTTGTAGAATCAAGAGCAATAACTAGGTACATAGCAACTGAATACGCCAGCAAGGGAACCCAGCTACTACATGATGGAAACAAGGCCAATGCGGTCTTGGATGTTGGACTAGAAGTCGAGGCTCACCAGTTCAACATGCCAAGTGCCAAATTGGCATTCGAGATAGTCTTCAAGCCCTTTTTTGGGATGACTGCAGATGAAGCTGCGATCAAGGAATACGAAGCCTCTCTGAGTAAGGTTCTGGATGTGTACGAGTTTAGGCTAAGTGAGTCAAAGTACTTGGCTGGAGACAAGTTCACATTGGTGGATCTCCATCATGCCCCCAACATTCACTACCTCCTGAACACACCGGTCAAGAAGCTGTTTGAATCACGCCCACATGTCATTGCTTGGTGCAATGATATACTGTCTAGGCCAGCTTGGCTTAAGGTGGTCGAGCTCCTAAAGAACTAAAAAGGATGAAACTAGCTAGTACAGAGTTTCAATGAGGAAAAATAAAGTTGATGTATTTGTGTTTGCTTGATATGTGGATGGTTCTGTTGCCTTTCTGTTTTGCAGTTTTGTCATTGGAAAATGAATAAAATGATTCTTCATTAGGAGCTTTCTATGCAAGTGTTTTTTGTACCAAACATCCATTCATACCAATGACACAGTTGAACTGAATGATGAAATTGAACAAATTCCTAAATCCAGCTTAGCTGAAACAAGATCTTATTGTAATCCAGATCTTGATGACTCAAAGACATGAAAATGGTCAACAAGAGCTTTGAAAAGAGCTTTCCGAATTGGGGTCGTTTGCGCGATTATGATACTCGTAGCCAAAGTTATGGCCAAAATACTAAAACGCACCCAAAATCGCCAAATTTGAAATAGAATTATGTTTTCCTGTTATTCTTGCGCTGATCTGCTAATTCGAGATATCTTAGTGCTAATAACGTGCTATCTGACAGCTCAGCATCATCTGACTCGGATCCTCCTGCATCACATCTCTAGGTAAATCTATGGTCCAAATTCAAATATGTACGCATCTCGAGAAGATCTGACGATCCATCATGCATCCCGTGGAAATCTGACGGTCCATCATGCATCTCGAGGAAAATCTAACGGCTCGGATTTATTTGTGCACACATTTTGATGAAAATTTACGATTCGAATCTATACATGCATGCATCTCGAGTAAAATCTAACGGTTCAACACACATCTCGAGAAAATCTAATGGCTCGTATTTATTTGTGTATGCATCTTAAGGAAATATGATGTCTGAATAAATTTTAATTTACTTTTGCCCCCTGAAATAAATTTGAATTTAACTTTATTATAGGAATGAGGAAGGAGGAGAAAGGAGGAATGAGGCTTTAACTTTATTATAGGAGTTGTGAAACGGAAAAGGAATGAAGAAGTGGAGGAAGGAGCATAAAGGAGGAAATGGAGAAATGAGGAAGATGAGGGATGATGAAAGGGGAGGTGGTGGCGAGGTTGCGAGATAGAGGAGAAAGAAGGGGAAAAATATGAGGGAGGAGGAAGATAATCAAAATTTTATTGATCATCTCTCAGGTATGTTCTGTTTCAGGGGGCAAAATTAAGTTAAAATTTATTTTATGGGGTTAAGGGCAAAATTGTATTAAATTTTATTCAGACGTCAGATTTCCTCGAAATGCGTGCATGAATAAATCTAAGTTGTTGATTTTCTCGAGACACGTGTTGGGTGGCTAGATTTTCCTCGTGATGCGTATCGCAACACCACATTTTCTCGAGATGCATGTCAGAACGCCAGATTTTCTTGAGATACGTGCACAAATAAATCTAAGACGTCAGATTTCCTCGAGATGCACGAATAAATTTGAGATGTTAGATTTGTCTCAAGATACATGTTGGATCGTTTGATTTTTCTCAAGATGCATGCTGGACAGTCAAATTTTCTCGAAATGCGTGCAAAATAAATTTGGGCTCATATATTTATCTAGAGATGTGTGTACTATTAAATTTGGACCGTTGAATTTTTTCCGAGATGAGTTGTTTAAGATTAAATATTTTTTTTAAAAATTAACTGTTGGATTTTCTTCGAGATACGATTACTTAGTTGGGCCTTAGTATTTTCTTCGAGATGATATGTTCGAGATACAAAAGATTCAATCTCAGCCTTTATTTTCTGACGGGCATTTTGATAATTTGCTTTGAAAATTAAAGGTCAATAGACATTGACTAGCTTGTAATAATGTTAATGATAAATCTACTTATTAATTAGCTATATATAATAGGGAGCAAAACCCTTAATTAATTATTATCAAATGATACGCAGACCTTAAACCTTTAATGTAGACATCACCACCTTTTCTTCCTTCTTATTGATTAAGAAATTTCATCAGACCATTTCACGATTTGAACAACTTCTCTTGTGAGTTATGATCAAAGACTTTTTGTTCAACTTCTTCTCTGTTTTCAATTTAGTTTTTTATAACAAATCCTTACATACAGTCGACGTGAATATGGTCAATGGTTGAATGAACCAACTTAGCCTATGAATCACGCCAGCATGTGACTGCATGGTGCACGGACATACTGGCTAGGCCAGCTTCGCTTAATTATTTAAGGCAGTGACTACTCACACCATCTTTTTTCTCATACTACCATTGAATTATTTATTTATTTATATTTTTACTTTCTTACACCACAAATAAATACGCATAACTTAATGAGAAACTTAACTCAAAATGAAAAAAATGCAAAACAGGATAACTTTCGATCAATTTAAAATTTAAACCCTCAATTGAGACCGATTCTCAAGTTTATCAAAACACGAAAATTGTAGTACTATGAGTTATCTAATAAACACAATTTGAATCACTTGCAAATGTTTTGAAATGAACAAGTTATAATCATTTTACTAAAGTCGTGCAAATATGTCTTATAATGAAAACGGGATAGTGTTTCTGACTTTCGGCCAACATATGTGCTTGATCAAGACCGATTCTGAATTTCATCACGACACAAATATTGTAATACTCTTAGTTATCTAATAAACACAACTTGAATTCTTTGAAAATATTTTGAAATGAGCAAGTTATGGTTATTTTTACTAAAGTCACGCAAATATGTCTTGCAATAAAAACGGAATAGTGTTCCTGAATTTCGGCCAACTTATGTGTTTGATTGAGACCGATTCTAAAGTTGATCAAAATAAAAAAGTTGTAGTAGTTTGAGTTGTTTAATAAAAACAATTTGATTCACTTGAAAATGTTTTGAAATGAGCAAGTTATGGTAATTTTACTAAAGTCGCGCAATAAAAATGGGATAGTATTCCTGACTTTCGGCCAACATATGTGCTTGATAGATACCGATTCTCAAGTTGATCAAAACACAAAAGTTGTAGTACTCTGAGTTATCTAAGAAAAATAGTTTTCATCACTTGAAAATGTTTTGAAATGAGCAAGTTATGGTCATTTTACTAAAGTCGCGTAAATCTGTCTCACAATAAAAACGGGATAGTGTTCATGACTTTCGGCCAACTTATGTGGTTGATAGATACCGATTCTCAAGTTGATCAAACACAAAATCTTTAGTACTCTGAGTTATCTAATAAACACTACTTGAATCGCTTTAAAATGTTTTGAAATGAGCAAGTTATGGTCATTTTACTAAAGTCGCGCAAATCTGTCCAAAAAAATTTATGTTCGTGGAGTTCACTGCGGGGAGTTTGGGATAACCCGCATTGTGCTATGCGTTTCTCATGGAACACTGTAGGTTATCCCAAAATCCCCTCATTGTGCTCTGCGTTTCGCACGGGACATTGTAGGTTATCCCAAAATCCCCACAGTGAATTCTACGAACATAATTTTTTTTAGACAGATTTGTGCGACTTTAGTAAGATGACCATAACTTGCTCATTTAAAAACATTTTAAAGTGATTCAAATTGTGTTTATTAGATAACTCAGGGTACTACAGCTTTTATGTTTTGATCAACTTGATAATCAGTATCGATCAAGTACATAAGTTGGCCGAAATTCAGGAACATTATCCCATTTTTATTGCAAGACAGATTTGTGCGACTTTAAAAAAATGATCATAACTTGCTCATTTCAAAATAATTTCAAGTTATTCAAGTTGTGTTTATTAGATAACTCGTAGTACTACAACTTTCATTTTTGATGAGCTTGAGAATCGTTGTCAATTGAGGGTTTAAATTGGTCAAAATTTACCTTGTTTTGCATTTTTTTCGTTTTGAGTTTGGGTTTCTATGTTATGTTAAGTTATGCATATTTATTGAATTTGGGCTTAAGGATTTCGAATTTGAGGAGATTTTGAGAGTTTTCGAGGGAGAGGGAGAAGATTTCGAATGGAGGAGGGTGGAACCGTTGTCGATTTGAATGGTGAGGGGAAAACAAGATGGTTTTTGTTTATATAAGTGGTGTGAGAAAGTATGGTGGTGTGAGAAGAAAGTAGGTGGTGTAAAAAAAGGAAATGGTGGTGTGGAGTAGTCGCTTCCATCATCAAATGATATACAAACTAGCATAATCGTGAGTGGTGATCTATCTCTTCTTCGATCTAAATTAACATACGCAATTAGGGAAGGGGTGATGTGGTGTGGTCCATTTGGCATTCCAAATGTGAACGATATGTCTCCATCTGCAATATTAGTCAAATTTCAAAAATTTTTGAAAATTAAGCTTGTGAGAGAGAGAAAATTGAGAATAATTTTCTTGGGTGTAATTGGGTTATGAATTGTGAGTTGTGAGTGTTTGCAAACACTCATTTTTCTCCCTTTAGTAAAGAACTGCAGTAGTCCGTGGACGTAGCCCAAGTTGGGTGAAACACGTAAATTGTGTGTGTCATGATTTAATTATTATCACTCTCGTAATCTAGTTAACTGGGAAATTTTGTATTCTCACAACAACTGGTATCAGAGCCCTGGTCGTGAATTTTGACAATTTTTCTGTGTGAGGTACTATTCACGTGAATAATAAATTTTGTGAATAGTAACTTTCGTCGACGCTACCGGCCTGTCAACGAAGGTGTTCTAATACACAGAGGTTCACAAGAAAAGTCAGAAAGGATCCAAAGGTTACTTGATTCAAGTAAAAGCAATGGCAACGGACGAAGGGAAGGTGAAACTACAAAAGTTCGACAACGCAGATTTTGGATTCTAGAAGATGCAGATAGAGGATTATCTGTACCAAAGAAATTTGTATCTACCTCTAATAGGGAAGAAGCCAGAAACTATGGAGGATGATGAGTGGGCTCGTCTTGACAGACAAGCCCTTGGAGTTATCCGATTGACGTTATCACGAAATGTAGGTTTCAATATGGCTAAGGAGAAGACCACGGCGGGTCTTATGGAGGCTCTCTCCAACATGTATGAAAAACCATCTGCTTCAAACAAAGTCCACTTGATGAGGCATTTGTTTAATTTGCGGATGACGGAAGGAGCATCAGTAGCTCAACATCTCAACATCTTAATGAACTCAATACAGTCACAACCCAATTGAGTTCAGTTAAGATTGAATTCAACGATGAAGTACGAGCGTTGATACTTTTGTTTTCCCTACCAAAAAGCTGGAATGCTACAGTCACAGTAGTGAGTAGCTTGTCGGGAAGCAATAAGTTAAAATTCGATGATGTTCGTGATCTAGTTCTCAACGAAGAAATTGGACGGAAAGAGTCGGGTAAAGCGACAACCTCTTCTATTTTGCACATAGAGTCAAAAGGAAAAACCAAAGGAAATGGACACGACAAATCAAACAACCATGCCAGATCAAAGGAAAGAAGGTCTAAATCTAGAAATTCGGGCAATTCCCAAAACTTAAAGACTGTGAAGTGTTGGAATTGCGGGAAGATCGGGCATTATAGAAACCAGTGCTAGAATGCACCAAAGGATCAGGAGGCGAAGGCAGAAGCAAACGTTGCTTCCACCTCAGGGGGAGATTATGCATTGATATGCTCTTTAGAGAGCAAGGAGGAGTCTTTGGCGTTAGACTCTGGAACTTCATTCCACGCCACTTCGCAGAAAAAACTATTGAAAAGTATGTGCCAAGAAACCTTGGTAAAGTATACCTTGGTGATGACCAACCTTGTTTTATTGTTGATAAAGGTGTAGTGAAGATTAAGTTAAACGGGTCTGTATGGGAGCTGAAGGATGTCAGGCATATTCCCGACCTAAGAAAGAACTTAATCTCAGTAGGGCAATTGGCTAGTGAAGGCTACACCACGATCTTCCATGGCGATGATTGGAAGATTTCAAAGTTTGCAATGACCATTGCCTGAGGCAAGAAGAGTGGTGGGTACGCTGTTCGATTGCAGTTGCAGAAAGCAATGAAAATTTCAACCTGTGGCACCAGAGATTCGACCACATGAGTGAAAAGGGAATTGAAATTGACATGTGCAAAGATTGCATATTTAGAAAGCAGAAGAGGGCTAGCTTTCAGAATAGTAGCAGAACCATGAAGAAGGAAAGGTTGGAGCTTATTCATTCTGATGTTTGGGGCCCAACTACCGTTTCATCCATTGGTGGAAAACACTACTTGTGACGTTCATTGATGATCACTCTTGGAAGGTATGAGTTTACTTTCTAAGACACAAGTCATAAGTGTTTGATGCTTTCAAAAGATGGAAAGCTATGGTAAAAAATGAGACAGGTCTCAAAATCAAAAGACTCAGCACCAACAATGGTGGAGAATATGAAGACATTAGATTCAAGAAGTTCTACTACGAGCACGGGATTGGAAAGGAGAGAACCGTGCCAGGTACGCCGCAACACAATGGTGTAACTGAGTGTATGAACCGATTGTTGACTGAGAGAGCGAGAAACATGCATATGCATTAAAGCCAACCAAAGCAGTTCTGGACTGAAGCAATCAACATAGCAGCTTACTTGATCAATTAAGGACCATCGGTTCCACTAGAGCACAAAATAGCAGAGGAGGTATTGGGTGGAAAAGGGGGTCAAACTCTCACATCTTAAAATTTTCAGTTGTGTAGCGTATGTGCATATCAGTGATCAAGGCAGAAATAAGTTTGATCTCAAGTCCAAGAAATGCACCCTCGTTGGCTATGGTGAGGATGAGTTTGGCTACCACATCTGGGATGACGAAAACAAAAAGGTGCTCTGCAGCAGAGATGTGATCTTCAACGAAAATGTGATGTACAAGAACAGACATACAACAGATGTTGGCAACTCAGTAGAGAGTGGACCAATGTATGCAGATGTAGATGATGGCCCAGGCAGTCTTGTATAGAAGCAGATAGTAGCAAGCCCTCAACCAGAGGAACCTGTTGGACAGAGCAGTGCACAACAATCCGACATACTACATCCTCCCAGTCCAGCTCCTGTATTGAGAAGGTCTTTCGGCTTCATGTGCCTAACAGGAGATACATGAACTATCTGTTGTTAACTGATGGAGGGGAGCCTGAATGCTATGATGAAGCATGTCAGACCGAAAATGCTAGTAAGTAAGAGCTTGCCATGAAATATGAGATGAAGTCTCTAATCTCCAACCAGACATGGGAACTAGTTGATTTGCCTATGGGGAAAAAGGCTCTTCACAACAAATGGGTGTACCGGGTGAAAGAAGAGCATGATGGCTCCAAGAGATATAAAGCCCACTTAGTTGTCAAAGGATTCCAGCAGATGGAAGGAATTGACTACACCGACATTTTTTATCTCGTTGTGAAACTCAATGTATTTTTGCCAGTGAAGATCTTCTTCTTGAGCAATTGGCCATGAAGACTGCATTTCTTGACGGAGACCTAGAAGAGGAGATATACATGCACCAACTAGAAAGATTCTTAAAAAAGGGAAGGAGAATATGGTGTGAAAAGTCAAGAAGAGCTTGTATGGCCTGAAACAAGCCTCAAGATAGTGGTATAAAAAGTTTGATGGCTTCATGCACAAGGAAGGTTTCCAGAAGTGCAACGCCGACCACTATTGCTACTTCACGAGGTATCGGTCCATATATCATTCTACTACTTTATGTAGATGATATGTTAATAGCATGCCCAAACATGAACGATATCATAAGGTTGAAGATTCTTGGGATGCAAATCACTAGAGATAAGCAAAGAGGGACTTTGCAGTTATCTCAAGAGCAGTACGTCAAACGTGTTTGACAGATATTCAACATGAGCGACGCCAAGGCAGTCAACACACCCTTGGCAAGTCATTTTTGTTTATCCAAGGATCAGTCCCCTCGGACAGATAAAGAGAGAAACTTCATGGCTAAGATTCCTTACGCCTCAACCATTAGAAGTTTGATGTACGCAATGATCTGTACGAGACCAAACATTGGCCATGCCGTGGGAGCTGTTAGCAAATTTATGTAAAACCCAGGAAAGACTCATTGGAAAGCAGTAAAATGGATCTTGAGGTACCTACGAGGCACCACGGACAAATGTTTGTACTTTTGAAAAGGAGAGTTGAATGTACAAGGAAACGTCAATGCAGATTTTGCAGGGAAAATTGATCACCGAATGAGCACCACCGGTTATGTATTTACCGTGGGCTCTACAGCTGTTAGTTGGATGTCGCAGATACAAAATATTGTTGCATTATCCACTATAGAAGTTGAATATGTAGCAGCGACAGAAACCAATGAAGAAATGATTTGGCTTTAGGGATTGTTAACTAAGCTAGGATTCAAACATATGAAAAATATTTTGAATAGCGACAGCCAAAGTGCTATACATCTGGCAAAGAATTCAACATTTCATTCCAGAACCAAGCATATCGGACTTCGTTATTACTTCATCAGGTCTTTGTTAGAAGACGATGTGTTAACACTTGAGAAGATACATGGTAGTAAGAATCTTCCATACATGTTGACAAAGACAGTGAGGATCGACAAACTGAAGTTGTGTTCAACTTCAGTTGGCCTGCATGCGTGACAAGATTAAAAAGAGCTACTACCGACAGATTGAAATCACTTTTCAAGTGGGAGATTTTTGAGAAAGTCAAAAAGGTAGGCATGGTGATTGAATGGTGAAGTGTTTAGCAACCACCTACCCAAAAACTGATAGCAACAATCAATATGGTTTGGTTGAATGGTGAAATGTTTAGCAATCACCCACCTCATTAATTCATTCACCTATATATGAAGCCTATATAAAGGCCCCCTTCCTCCTTTGGTAAATCATTTCATCCCAAATCATTCCATTCCACCTCCTCCTCGGAGAGAAAGAGAGAGAAAAAGTTTGTGAGAGAAAAAAAAATTGAGAGTAATTTTCTTGGGTGTAATTGGGTTGTGAGTTGTGAGTTGTGAGTGTTTGCAAATACTAATTTTCTCCCTTTAGTAAAGATCTGCAACATCCCGTGGACATAGCCCAAGTTGGGTGAACCACGTAAATTGCGTGTCATGATTTTATTATTCTCATTCTCGTAATCTAGTTAACTGAGAAATTGCATATTCTCCCAACATCTCTGTCTAAGTTTTATACTTTAATTTGCGACTAAGAATGATAATAATTATACATAATGTGATCATATAGAACAGAAGTAACTATACTATCACATAGAAATATATGCATATATATAAACTAGAGAACTAAGTATCGTATCAAATAGACTTACTCTTACTTTGTTGGCAACTTTTGAGATTTGCCCCATCAGTGCAGAATCATGTGAACTGGTAATTCTCATAATCAAACCCGTAACGCCCACCATCACACACCACATGGACTTGCATTCCATTGTTAACGAAATCCTTTTCTCAAAGCCTGTATAGACATATTCCCATATGGGAGAGTGTCCAAGTTTTGATTTTCAGTCATATCTATTGGTATAAGGTATAATCACTGAAGCATTGCAAATTCCCGACACTCCAATCCACATAGGGTCATAGCGTAACACAACCAGTGATCGATGGATGCCATTGCTAGTGGTACATTTTCAGGAGGAGGGTGTTAGTCGTGTTTTTTATGCCGCGAATCTCCCTCTCAAGATTGTTGGTCTGGTCCGTTTGGACAAGGTTCATACCGCGTATATCTGTGTGCCAAAATGAGAGTGCTGGGCGTTGCGGCTGGTAACAAGTGTTGGTTTGGTGTATGGAAGCAAGTGCGAGACTGCAAGATTTCTGCTCATGGCGGACAATGGCAACCATGCAGTGTGCTTATTTCGTTCAGGAGCAGTTTCCCTGTCAAGCAGAGCACAAAACAGAGTTGTGCACTCTGTCTAGCAGAGCACAAATCAGAGTAGTGCACTCTGTTTTTGGCTGGTGCTATGCTCCAGGCAGGCGGAAGTTGCCTGAGTGGATGGGCGGTGGAAGTTGCTGTCTGTGGTTTATGTATGTTGTGCTGCGGTTGCTATTGCAGGACTGGTGGTGATGCTTGCAAGCTATTGTGTTTTCAAGATGCAATTGTTTGCAAGTTGTTTGCAAATTGCAAATTATGATGGCTATTTGGTTTGCTTATAGGCTGACAGTTGCTCACTGCAAGTTGTTTCTTTGCATGTTGCATTTGGAGCAAATGTGGCAAGGAGTTGGGACCTGCAAGATGCGCAGTGTTATTTCTGGCTGGAGCTGGATCCTAGGCGGCAAGGTTATGCTGTGGACGAGGTGTTTCAAGGGCTGCACGGTCTGCTGGTGTGCAACCTAGCGGGTGAAGCGTAGGTTATGGTGCTGCCTGCGCTGTTTTTGCTCACTGGGCAGAGTTTTGATAGTAGCAATTGGTTGCTGGGTGAGTAATTTCTCTAGTTTGTTTGCTTGGTTTTTAATACGGGTAAAGTCGCAATGTACCCCCGTTTAGTTTGTAAATCTTTTTTTTGATAAGTAATAAATGTCTAGCATCCCATAATTTCTCCTCCCCACCAGAGGTTTAATTTAAAAAAAAATAAATAAAATAAATATATATATATATATATCACAATTGAACACAAATCAAAATCACTGTAGCTATCTTAGTAGCTTGTTTTGGAGTAACATAGATTTCATATTCCCGTGCGGTAGGTCGATTGCGAATCTGATCCCAGTTTACTTCTCTCGTTCTCTCTCTCATCCTAAGATTTTAGTAGGCCACCGGCCAGGTGCAGGCCACCAGAGTGCACCACCGGGTTAGAAAGGTACCAGAAACGATTCTGCAAGGGTAAGTTGATGGAGAAAATGGATTTTCTCCAAGCCTTTCATCTTTCATTTGTTAGATGGGACCTGTCCCCCTTTCTCATTTGATCTCAAGATACCACAAATCTGGTTTTGGTCAAACAATAAATGGTTTCATAAATAGTGTTGATGTTTGGTTAAGTTGAAGATCTCACATGGAGTAAAAAATGGTTGGCAGTTTGTATTCCCCAGGGTTCCATATTATGAAGTGAAAGAAGCAAAAGAGAGACATGGCAGGGATGCAGTGAAGAAAGATTACACATGGTTGAAGACTTTGTGGGAAAAAGAAAACGATCGAACAAAAATTGTCTAAAAAGACTGCAAAGATCCTGAAAAAGAACCAGAATCAAGTCCTTCTAGTGAAGATGATGCAGGAGAATTGACCACAAAGAATTTTCAAAAGCTTACACCCAAGATATTAGCGTTTGTCCTCGGAGATCCAATACAGAACTAAGAAAGCGAACAAGAAATAAAGAGGATGAATCATTCGTCTCCAGAACAAAATGAAAAATAGGTAACTTAACTTGCTTAATGCTAGTGAAACATGAGATTAGTGTAACAATGACGTTTCTTCTCTAGAGAAAGATTGTATTTGAATTTTTTATTTTTCATTAATACAAAAGTTAAGGGATCCTTAAAATGTTGAAAGAAGTGGTCGAAGATTTTGAAGTTAATTAATTAGGATTAGTTATCTTAATTAGTGGTTAATAAAATCTCGATATGTTGGGATATTTTTAGTGTAGTTGTTGGGAGTTTCCAGTAACTGAACCACGATGGGGTTCATCTTCTATATGTGGGTTGTTTTTCAGTCTTTCAGTTCAGATTGTAAGGGCGTATATATGCCAGACATTTGCATGAATAAATTTGGAGAATTGAAAACGTATTCATCTTCATTTCACTTCAAAATCATATTCCGTTTATCATTTGGTATCAGAGCAAACTTCACAAGGGCCTGGTTTTGAAGAGAACAACAGCAGCAAAAGAAGAAGGATATGACCTCTAAAAGCAGTTTCGTGCAGCCTGCAATTCCTAGATTCGATGGGCATTACGACCACTGGAGTATGTTCATGGAAAATTTTCTGAGGTCTAAGGAATATTGGGGCTTGGTGGAGACTGGAGTTATGGCAGCGACTGAAGGAGTACAGGCCTCAGAGGAACAAAGAAAGCTCATTGCAGATCATAATCTCAAAGACTTGCGTGCAAAGAATTACTTGTTTCAAGCCATCGATCGCTCAATTCTTGAAACAATTTTGAAGAAGGACACTGCAAAGGACATTTGGGATGCAATGAAGATGAATATAAAGGGAGTGCCAGAGTGAAGCGAGCTCAGCTTCAAGCACTCAAGAAGGAGTTTGAAGTCCTCCACATGAAAGTAGGTGAGTCTGTAAATGACTACTTTGCACGCACCCTCACAATAGCTAATAAGATGAGAACTCGTGGAGAGAAGATGGAGGATGTGACTGTTATAGAAAAGATCTTAAGGTCAATGGCTTCTAAATACAATTATGTGGTTTGCTCAATTGAGGAATCAAATGATCTGGATGAAATGACAATTGATGAACTACAAAGTAGCTTGTTAGTTCATGAACAAAGGATGAATAGCCATGAGATCGAAGAACATGCTCTGAATGTCTCACATGAGGACTATCAAGTTGGTAGAGGATGAGGGAGAAGTGCCTTTCGAGGACGAGGAAGAGGTAGAGGAAGACGGGCTCAAGACAAGTCACTTCTGAAATGCTACTACTGCCATCATCTTGGACAATTTGTGTTTGAGTGTCCAAAAAGAGGCCAGCGTGCTCATTATGCAGAAGCACACGATGAAATGCTCTTGATGGCTTATATTGAAGACAAGAGAGGAAGCCTGGTTTCTGGACTCAGGTTGTAGCAATCACATGTGTGGAAAGAGGGAGCTCTTCACTTACCTAAATGAAGGGTTTCGAGAATCGGTCAAGCTAGGGAACAACTCAAGTCTTGTCGTGGTTGGTAAAGGTAATATTCGTATGCAAGTTGGTGGAGTCACTCAGGTTGTAACTGAGTTATTTTATGTACCTGAGTTAAGGAACAACTTATTAAGCATGGGGCAATTACAAGAGAAGGGTCTGGCTATTCTCATTCAACACAACAAATGCAAGATTTACGCATCTGGTAGATGCCTAATCATGGAGACTACAATGTCAGTAAATAGGATGTTTGTCCTATTGTCTAAGATACCTAAAGCTCAGCCTCAATGCTTCAGCTCTTTGAGTTCAGATCCCTCCTATATCTGGCACTGCAGATATGGTCACTTGAGCTATAGTGGCTTAGAAACCTTGAAGCACAAGAATATGGTGATAGGATTACCTAATATCAACTCACCTAAAGCTATGTGTGAAAGTTGCCTCAAAGGGAAGCAACAATGTGGCTCATTCCCGAAGGCAAGTAGCTGGAGAGCCTCATGTCCATTGCAGCTCATACATGCAGACATTTGCGAGTCAATCTCTCCTATTTCAAACAGTCAAAAGAGGTACATTTTGTGTTTCATAGATGATTTCACTCGTAAATTATGGACATACTTTTTGGAGCTTGTCTAACTGGCGAGGAAACCAGCGAGGAAGGGGTGGGAACCCTCCATCCCCCTCGGGATGCGCGAAAGGGGATGAAGGCACCCATCCCGAGGGGGATGGAGGGTTCCCACCCCCTCCCTCGCTGGTTTCCTCGACGGTTAGAATTTCTGTACTTTCTGATAGAGAAATCAGAAGCTTTTGAGGCATTTAAGATATTCAAAAAAAGAGTGGAGAAGGAGAGTGACTTGAGCATTAAGGGACTAAGAACTAATAGAGGGGTGAATTCACATCAAATGAATTCAGTGAGTTCTGTAGTGTCAATGGGATCAGGACACAATTGACTGCAGCCCACAAACCCCAACAAAATGGGGTTGCTGAAAGGAAGAATCGAACTATCATGAATATGGTTCGATGCTTGCTTTCAGATAAAGGAATTCCAAAGGCTTTATGGCCTGAGGCAGTAAACTGGACTGTGCATGTGCTGAATAGAAGTCCTACATTAGCAGTGAGATATAAGACTCCTGAGGAGGCTTGGAGTGGGAAGAAACCATCTGTAAGGCATTTTAGGGTGTTTGGCAGCATAGGGTATGTGCATATACCAAATGCAAAAAGGATTGAGCTCGAAGATAAAGAGTATGAAGTGTATCTCTTGGGAGTCAGTGAAGAATCTAAAGCTTACAGGTTTTATGATCCTTGGACTGAAAAGATCATAGTAAGTCGGGATGTAGTATTCAGTGAGAATGAAAGGTGGAATTGGGGTGATAAGCATGTTGATCAAATTAATGTAGCATTAGAATGGGGTGATAATGATGAAGATCATGCAGATTCTGAGAATGAGAGTGAAAAAGACAATGTTGATCCTGAAGCTAACAATGATGATCTTGCAAAGAATGAAAATGAAGAGATCACAGTGGCTGAATCATCTGCACAAGACACTCAGGAAGGTGAACTTGGAAGGACCAGAAGGCCACCTGCATGGATGAGGGATTATGTGAGTGGAGAAGAAGTTGAGGAGGTTGAGACTGACAATGTTGCTAATATGGCATTACTTGTAGATAGTGAACCTGTCAACTTTGAGGAAGCCGTGAGAAATGAGAAATGGAGATATGCAATTGAAAATGAAATTCACTCCATTGAGAAGAATGATACTTGGGAACTAACAGAACTTCCAGTTGGAGGGAGGACTATTGGAGTCAAGTGGATTTTCAAGATAAAGTTGAATGATCAAGGTGAAGTATACAAGTACAAAGCTCGACTTGTGGCTAAAGGGTACAGTCAAAAGGAAGGGATCGACTTTGGAGAGGTGTTTGCACCAGTAGCTAGAATGGATATTATTCGTCTAATTCTAGCTCTTGCAGCTCAAGAGGCTTGGCCAGTCTTTCAGCTGGACGTGAAATCAGCCTTCTTGCATGGAACTTTAAATGAGGAGGTCTTTGTGCATCAACCACCTGATTTTGAGGTAAAAGGAGAAGAACACAAAGTTTACAGACTGAAAAAAGCTTTGTATGGGCTAAAGCAAGCACCTAGAGCATGGTACAGTCGCATTGAACAATATTTTCTACATGAGGGATTCACAAAGTGTCCATATGAAGCAACTCTGTTCATCAAAAAGGGAGAAGAGGTAAACTGTTAATTGTCTGTCTTTATGTTGATGACCTTATATTTACTGGAAGTGATGCTAGCATGTTTGATGACTTCAAACAATCAATGATGTCGGAATTTGACATGACTGGTCTCGGGAAGATGAGATTTTTCCTTGGCATTGAGGTGATACAAAGAGAAGAAGGAATCTTCTTATGCCAAAAAAAGTATGCACTGGAAGTGTTAAAAAGGTTTAAGATGGAAGACTGTAATCCAATGAACAATCCAATTGTTCCAGGGGTTAAGATTGACAAAGATGAGAATGGAAGGAGAGTAGATAGCACCCTTTACAAGCAAATCATCGGAAGTTTAATGTACTTAACAACTACAAGGCCTGACATCATGTATGTTGTCAGCCTCACTAGTCGGTTTATGGAAAACCCGACTGAAATGCATCTTCAGGCCATCAAAAGAATTCTAAGGTATGTTAAGGGTTCTCTTGATCTGGGAATCTTCTATAGCAAGGGAGGAGAAAAAGATTTAATTGCATATAGCGACAGTGACTATGCTGGAGATTTAGCAGACAGGAAGAGCACATCTGAGGTTCTCTTGGTCATCAAAGAAGCAGCCAGTTGTGTCTTTATCCACAACTAAGGCAGAGTTCATAGCAGCTGCAACGTGCTCTTGTCAAGTAGTGTGGCTGAAGAGAATCTTCAATGAACTTGGAAGGAAACAGGAGGAGGCAACGCTGATCTTCTGTGACAACAGCTCCACACTTAAATTGGCAAAGAATCATGTTCTTCACTGACGTAGCAAGCACATTGACGTGAGGTTTCACTTCCTTAGAGAATTAGCGAACAATGGAGTTGTGAAGATGATCTACTGCCACACACGAGATTAATTGGCCGATATCATGACCAAACCAGTTAAGTTGGAGACATTCTTGAGGCTGCGTAGCATGCTAGGGATGAAATCAATTCAGGGATTAAACTGATCGTTGCATGAATGCATGATCAGTTTAAGGGAGGATGTTGAAAGAAGTGGTCGAAGATTTCGAAGTTAATTAATTAGGATTAGTTATCTTAATTAGTGGTTAATAAAATCCCGATATGTAGGGATATTTTTAGTGTAGTTGTTAGGAGTTTCCAATAACTGAACCACGATGGGGTTCATCTTCTATACGTGGGTAGTTTTTCAGTTTTTCACATTGTTCTAAAAATCGGCCTAGGCGGCGCCTAGGCGCTAGAAGGTGGAAAACCGCCCAGATTAATGGCTGGGCGGGCAGTCTGGGCGGTTCTGGGCAGTCTGGGCGGGTCTGGGCGGGGTTTGGGCGGCCTAGGCTGACTCTAGGCGGGGTCTAGGCGGTCGGGGCTAGGCGGGTCTGGGCGGGATCTAGGCGGGGTCTGGGCGGCCTAGGCGGACTCTAGGCGGTCGGGGCGATTTTTTTTTTTTTATTTTTTTTTTATTTTTTTTAATAAGGCTGATTGTGTTCTTATTTTATTTTTCTTTCCTATTTTTTAAAAATAAACTATTTAATTGTTTTTTATTCAGTATATGTCTAAATGTAGCAAATGATGATTACTTAATGGAATTCTCAAAGGATCTGCCGGTACCAATTTTACTGATGTAGATTTTATCAAACATAACTGAGGTTATTCATACAATTTGAAGAAAAATAAAAGTGTACTCAAATTCAAATTTATATAAAGTACCCATCATGACCAACTTCAGTCATTTGAGTTTTAATAAATTTTGTTCATGATTGTTAATTTTTCATGTTTTTAAATTTTGCATATGTATATTGGCATTAAATTGGATGTAATTGATAAGGTATTATGCTTAACTTTTGTAAATTATTAAAGTTATAATACAAAACCTAAGACCGCCTAGGCGCCGCCTAGGTGCCCGCCTAGGCACCCGCCTAGGCCCCTGGGCGCTAGGCACCTGCCCGCCGCCTAGCGATTTGTAGAACACTGGTTTTTCAGTTCAGATTGTAAGGGCATATATATGCTAGACATTTGCATGAATAAATTTGGAGAATTGAAAACGTATTCATCTTCATTTCACTTCAAAATCATACTCTGTTTTATCATAAAACCAGTTCGCTTTCAAAAAAGAAAGCTTACGTGAAATATAAGCCAAGGAGGTCATTGTTGAGATTTTGTTCTCTCCAAGTTTAAACTGATTTTCTACACAATAACTCATCACACTGCCCTACTTCATGAGGTTAATCTGTATTTGACGACATTGTTCAAACTCCACTTAGAAACTTATTACCATCTCCATGCAGATATGCAGAGTACTCTGCGATTGTGACCAAATTTGATGACTAAACAATTGTGCTAATCTCATGAAATTGATACCAAAAGAAGCCGTTGAGGTTGGATTTTGGACTTAGTAACATACTGACTGAGAAGAACCAAAGGTAAGTGATGCTTAATATTCAGAATATGCTGTTTACTTCGCGTATAATTCGCTATATGGGATTTGATAAATACCTAGTATATCATCTTTAAGCAATCAATGCTTCTGGGAAATGTGATTTATGATCAAATCTTAGAAACACCCAAGGAAATATCTACTTAAAAGATGCATTTACTGCTCTATCCCATTCTACAAATGTTTGGCAAAGGGATCTGAGTAAGATTTAGATACAGTGCAAAAATATAATCAAATATGGATACTTACAGTGTGGATATATGGATAGAGGACCCTTCTTCTCTTGAAGGAGAAGCCAAGAAAGGTTTGGGAGGAACTTGCAATTCTTCAAGACTGCCTCCTAACATATCCAACACAGTACTCATTGGGGGCCGATTGTGCGGATCAATTTGTATGCACCACAAACCTACTAGAATCATCTTTCGTGCGGTTTCTTGGTCTTCTACACTTGTGACTCCACGCAGTCCTAGATCCTCATTTAAAGCCAGGCGATTGTATATCCAATGAGGAAAGTATATTTCACTAGTATTAGCCACCTCTACATCAATGTTCTTTCTCCCTCCAACCATTTCAAGTACCATCATTCCGTAACTATATACATCAGCCTTGTGTGAAACTCCTCCGAAATTCCTAGAGAATAGTTCTGGTGCAATATAACCTGGAGTCCCTCTGACACCTCTTGTCATTGAAATTAGACTCTCCTTCACATGACATAACTTAGAGAGCCCAAAATCAGCAATCTTTGGACTAAACTCTTCATCCAGGAGAATGTTATGCGGTTTTATGTCAAAGTGTAGAATTCGTGTGTTGCAACCACGATGCAAGTATTCTAATCCACGAGCAATGCCAATTGCTATTTCGCTTAGCATCTCCCATCCAAAGTGGAAATGTGGTTCCAGAGTGAGCTTGTTATAGATGAATTTTTCGAGAGATCCATTGGCCATGAACTCATAAATAAGAGCTCTTTTTACACCCTCAATGCAGAAGCCCAGCAAAGTAACAATGTTAACATGGGATGTCCTGCTAATACTAGCAACCTCATTGATGAATTCCATTCCATCACCTTTGGTTTCAGTCAAGACCTTCACAGCAACCATTTTCCCTTCAATTAGCTTTCCCTTGAATACACTTCCATACCCTCCTTGGCCTATCTTGTGTTTGAATGAATCGGTCATTTTCTTAACATCCCTATAATTGTATCTTTTCAGTTCCAATAACCCACTATCTTTTAAGAAGGCTTCTTCAACATTTTTGTTCTTCATTTTCTCTCTACCCCGTATGACAACTGAAATTTCAGTTTTCTTTCTTAAGAAAAAGCCTATAAAAATTACTATTCCCACAACACCTACTGTTGCGACAACACCTACAACCAATAAATAGGCAATGATGTTAATATAAAAAATTTCTCAATCCATGAGTTAGCATATTCTAGGAAGATTGCCCTCTAAATATTGTTGGAATAAGGACATAATCAAATAAAGAGGCAGAGTCATGCTTTGTCAGTGTCATACCTATTACAATCTTTTTCCATGAATTACTTCTGACTGCAGCATAACCATGAAAGAAAAAAGGTTAGTTTACTGGAAAGTTCCAACAGAGTAGTGCACTTAATATATATTAATTGATACCTGTTACTTAAGTACTCACAACTTAAGTGTACATCAATACAAAAAATATGTATTTCGATGAATTTAAATAATAAAACTAGTGCATCAATTCCGAATTGTCTAGTATTTGTTAACACCTAAATATCCATATTTTTTATATGCTATCACCTACTAAATCAAATAATGGTTGTTCAGGCTGGGGTAAGACAATAAGGAATGACACAAATCTTAGCAGGAAATCCTCAATTATGAACCTTAAAATACATGATTGATGATGTTTATTTATGGTATATCAATATGAAATGATGATGCTTCATATTAAAGTGAACAAAACTGAAGAAGCCTATATTTTTTGCCCAAGTCAGAGAAACGCCTTTCTTGAAGACGAAAAAAGTCATTTTTATTAGGAAGAAATGCGGGGAAACCCAATTAAACGTGGGAGATTGAGTTAATTCCAAGTTCCATAAGTACACTCATTAATGATTTTTTACATTATTGATCTTTTCACGATTGCCTTTTTTTTTTTCCATAAACACGTGTTTTTTCGTGTTCACAACGACCTTCATCTCCGTGACATTTATCACAAAAAGGATGAACCTTCCAGTTCAGACTGAACACAGAAGCCAATAGAAGTTTTTTTTGGAAATTTTGAATCACCTTAAACCCCTCTGCCAAAATTAGGTGGGAGCTGAAATGATGAACAGTGATTACGGTCAATGCGATTTAGAGGTGGTAGGGGGGCTTGTTGGTGTCTGCAGAGTAGTAGAATTCAGAATTTGGGCAAACAGTGATTACGGTCAACATCAACTGTTGGAATCTCTCAAGAACTAGTTATTCCTAGTGTTTAATTGCATTTCTTTTTGAGTTTGTGTGCTTCAAGAGCATCATTCCGACCTTTTTCCTATTTGTTAGGGAAGGGAATGAATATCCTCATCCTCAAGATGATTGAGCAATGGACTGGTGCCTACCAAGATCACGAATTTAAGCGAGTCCATCAAGAAACCATCTGGACAACTATTCAGCTGGTGAGTTTAATTAACCCTTAGCTTAAAACTCATTGATCCATCTTTTAACTTGATTAACGATTTTAAGGCGATCTTTTTTCCTTGTGACGATGCAATGTATGATGAAGGGATAAATGATTGGTGTAAGCTTGATGTACATTTATATTTAATGATAAGGTTTGAGGATCCTCAAAAGTCCAGCTTGTCTTTCAAAAAAAAAAACGTGGAGTGCCTCCCTTACTCTATGATAGTGATAAAGAAAACATGAGAAAGATAGACAGTTAAGTATTTTCAATCTAAGGAACATTATTTATGAAAAAATATCATTATATTAGTATTAAAATTTCAGTTTTTCTTAAGTGCACTACTAAAGTGCCTGGTAACTTGCCTTGATGCAATCCTACGGTGCCTGATAGCCACCATACAAGTTACCAGGCACTTTAGCAGTGCACTGTAGTATTACTCTTAAAATTTTGTTGTATAAGTGATTTTTATGAAATATGTAGTTTTTATGACATCATAAGTCTTCTGGACTCTTTATTTACTATGTGAGAGTTTAAAATGCTTAAATATTATTGATAACTTCAAAATAATGACTGAAATTTTTACGTGAGAAAATTTCTTAAAATTAACATACCAAAATTACATCGAAAAACGAAATCACAGTCCTTGTTCTCAATTACATTCATTCCGTGCTACAAGTTAAGTTGACTTGGACGGATTAGGAAAGACTTGTGGAAAGATAACAGCTTGGGAGTCTCCCACTAATTGATGTTTTGTCTTAGACTGACTGACTTCGGAGTCTTCTTTAAGAGATGATGACATTAAAAAAGCAGCAGAAAATTATTCCAAACACTTTCCTGCCAGTCATTCAGGGGAATCAAAGGAAGGCTCTCATTCATCATGAGAGATCCTCTAATAAGTAAGCATACCAGGCTCTCAAACTAACATTACGAACAAGATCAACATCGATATTGATAAACCAAGAACAAAAACAAGTGAAATATACTTGGAATTTACGTTAGTAGGCAATATAAGTCAGACAGAGATGACTTCAAGTCATGGTGTTTTATTAATTTTCAGATTATCAATAATTGCTGCTCGATCAGTGAGAGATAAAAGGAAAAAAGAAATATAAGGCTGTCATTTTATTTATATAGTTCTACTGATTGGTAATCTTTGCCTAAGTTTTATGTTTTAATTTGTGACTAAGAATGATAATAATTATACATAATGTGATCATATAGAACAGAAGTAACTATACTATAAATAGAAACTGAATATGAAATATATATATATATAAACTAGAGAACTATCGGTATCTGATAGACTTACTCTTACCTCTTTTGCATTTTTTCAAATGTGGCCGAGTAGTGCAGAAACATGTGAACCGGTTATTCTCATAATCAAACCCGCAGCGCCCACCACTTCTATCACACACACTACATGAACTTGCATTCCATTGTAAACGAAATCCTTTTCTCAAAGCCTGTATAAACATATTCCTATATGGGAGAGTGACCAAGTTCTGATTTTCAGTCTTATCCATTGGTATAATCACTGAAGCATTGCAAATTCCCGACACTTCATTCCACATAAGGTCATTGGGTAACACAGCCAGTGATCCATGGATGACATTGTCAGTGGTACAATTAAGAGAATAGCCTTCGTACTCCTTTGGAAGTGGGTTGGTACAATTGAAGAAGATGAAAGCATTGACATGGGCAGCGGTAAATTTGAAGGGAAAGCGGTCAAGTGTGAGATTGCGAATGTGAGAGGGGCACACGTTATCCTGAAGACTGGCTTGAGTGACCAAGACAGATTGGTTTTGGTGATATATTTCACGTATGACATAACCGTTGCCGGACATATTGAGAACAGGCTCATTGTTAATACAAGAGAGCTGAAAACCCGGGTATCCGCAAAAGGAACGTTGCTTACCTTGGATCCAAAAAGGAAAGCTTATGTTTGGTCCTTTGCCACAGTTATAAGGCATGCATGCTTCAAATTGCGAGTCTACAGACAAGACTGTTTGAAATACTAAGAACAAAGTTGTGATGTTTACCTTCAACATAAACAACAACAACTTGAGATCCATTTGGTGAAAATGAATGATTTTAATCGAAAAAGAAGGAGAATAAGAGAGAACCAAATGAGGAGGAAACTGTAGATAAACTGGGATGAATCATCTATGATATTTCTGAAAGTTTGTTTTGTTGTTTCGTGGTGCCCTGATTCTATAGAGCGCAAGGACAGCTCAACACCGCCCATCATCTTTGAGATGTGCATCACCTATGATATTTCTATGATATCATCTTCGAGATGGACAGCCCAACACCGCCCATTATTTATGATATTTCTGAAAGTTTGTTTTGTGGTGTGGTCTATGGTTTGAATTCATGCCTTGTCACCATTATTGACTGACTTCAACAGCTTCCCTTAAATTGGGCCATAGTTCAAAACACACCACACAATTTCTAAAGACTTCTCATCTAACTATTCTATGGAGAAACCATGTTTTTTCATAAACATTATTGAGACCACATGTTGATTTTCTTCTTAGGGTGTGTTTGATCGCATGGAATTTTATGTTATCGAAATTTATAAGAAGACTCCTATATTTTAGGCTAAATTGATGTATTATTTCATATCCGCTATTTAATTTTGTGATCAATGGTAGGAATGAAAGTCTCATGATCGAACATGAGAATCACACTCTTTGGGGGACTCCCATTATTGATCACAAAATTGAATGGTGGATGTGAAGTGATATATCAAATTAGCCTATAATATAGAGATCCCTTATAAATTCTCATGACATAAAATTCCATACAACCAAACACACTCTTAATTTTTTCCATTGCACAAATTTCGTTGTTTTCTTATCATTGAAGTTTTCTAAGCTTTGATAAAACTGAAAATTTAATCAAGAATAGACTTACTGCAGTTTATGCTACGAGGCCGCCGTGCCCACCACTTCGCTCACACATTTATCATTTTCAAAAACATATGAATTTATCATTTTCAAACCCGCCGTGCCCACCACTTCGCTCACACATTTACTGCAATTACTAGGAGTCAATTCTCTAAAGCAAACCCTCTCCTTAATATCTCTAAAGAGCCTGTGTTTGCCAACGTATATATCTTCTTCCCCATCCATATCCAGTGGTGCAGTAACCATGGAGTCACAATTGTCCCTTGAAGCATTCACATACTCCCGCACATCATCATGAAGAAACGCAACGAAATTGATATTGCGAATGACATATATACTATTGGATATAGATAGAATTGGATCGTGATTAACGTTTACAAGTGATTTCAAACTGGAGGTGGCCACAATAGGATTTATGTTGGCCAGGAATCCAAAAAGGGAAGCTCATGTTAAGGCCATTGCCACAGTTTTTAGGCTGACATTCAACTAATTAAATTAAGTAAAAAAAACAGTAAGCGAACATTTTTTATTTATTAGACTATATCTAACATTTTTTATTTATTAGACTATATCATTTTTTATTTATTCACCTAATAATCTAATATCTCTTTATTATATAGTCTAACAGGTAGTAAATTAACAAATATTAAAATATGTAAAGCTTGCACTCAACATATTCAAATAATAAAGTTATAATATAAAAGTCAAAATAAGACTCTATTTTGTATAAGGAGTTGAAGTTTCTTATTTTCACAAGATTATGTAGAATTTAACTTATATAAGTTTATATTTAATCAAGAAATAATAAAAAAAACTATAATGCAATTCTACAATTATTTTCTTCATAGCAAATGAAATTGTGAGCATTCAATTTGGCCTATAACGTTCTTCGTTAGAAAAGAAAATTCACCTTTAAAAAGAAATTTTGCGACAAGTGAGAAAGGAAGGAAACAAATAATGAGATAGTGAAAACAGGAGCTTGATGAAAACAAAGAATAAGAGAATAAAAAACTCGAATTTTATGAATAAATACAAGTGTTTCTTTGCAAAAATTAGTGCATCCTTTTCTAAAGGTGTTTTTTTTTTTTGTTTTTTCAAAACGAGAGCTAAATAATTTTGGCCCATAAACTTGCGACCTTTATTCGCCCAATACTCTAACCAGCTGAGCTAATGGGCCAACACATGTCAAAAAAAATTAGGAAAAACTTTTATTTGCTATATTAGTTATACAAGGTGATATTTGCAGTTTGACATGTGAGGTCGTAAGAGAATTCAGGAGGCGATAAGTCTTTACGTGAAAACGAAAGGAGAAATGCTTGGATTTGGGCACAAAATGATTGTGGGGTGAAAAGTGTTGTGTGGTGCCATGACCCATGAAACACAATTAATTTGAAAAATCTTGGCTCATCTCAATTCGGGTTTAGTATTTATGGCCAAACCAGAATCAGGAAGGTGGTGAAAAAGTCAATTCTTAAACCAAATCCGGATTAAATAAACAAATCTAAGTATTGTGTCGATGATTTCAGAAATTCCCCAAGATGTCATGCACATCCTTGCATCAATGAAAAACAGAGTAACATTGGTCACAATCTACAAATTATTTTGTTTTGAAAGTTGTTTCATTAACTATTGAAAGATATGCAGACTAGTGTAGTCCCCTTAATTAGCACTTCAAATTTTTATGTATTCTGAAAGGGGTGGCTCTACCTTTCCTTCCTTCTTCCTATTGATTAAGAAATTTATACCATTTGAACAGTTTCTTTTATGACCAAAGATTTCTTCTGCTTCTTCTTCTCTGTTTCCAACTTCATATTTTATAAAGATATCCTTACATACAGTGAACATGAATATGGTCAATGGTTGAATAAAGCCTTATTAGTCCTAGAAACAACAATATTGCCGTTCACACTCTTGGTCTTCTATTCAATGCTTTGGGGCTTATAAATACTGAAGAAATTTGAAACAATATTGCCGTTCACACTCCATTCATCAAATGTACAAAAATTATATCAAAAAATTACAAAAAAAACGATACAACAAATTACAAAAAAAAAAAAAAAAAAAAAAAAAACGGTCTAAAAAATCTCAGATCTGAGATCTGGAAGAAGAAGGCGGATATGGAGAATCTCTGATCTCAATCTCAATCTGAGATCCAGAAGATGAAGGCGGATCTGATCTCAATCTCTGATCTGAGATCCGGAAGAGGAAGGCGGATCTAATCTCAATATCTGATCTGATCTCAATCTCTGATCTGAGATTCGAAAGAGGAAGGCAGATCTGATCTCAACTCTGATCTCTGATTTCTGATCTCTGATCTCTGATCTTCGACTTCGACCCTTCGTCTGTAAGGTGGATCTGCTTCGACACCTTTGTTGGGTTCACGATCGAACCGGTTCTTCATTTTCCCAGCTCTCGCACTGCTCTCTCCCTGCTATCTGTCCAGCCCTAACTTAAACCAATATCATGTTTGAATTGAACCAAACACCCTCTCTATTGATGTCAACATCAACAATGAAAACTGGATGTTTCTAAGAGGAGACCGAAAGCAAATAGAAAATTGGAACCAAACACCCTCTCCTGCTTTCGGTCTCTCGATCTTCGTATGCAATGCAAATAAAAACTGGATGTTCCATTAAAATGAAGCAGCATTTCCATTTTATCATAAAACATTAAAACCCATTGTTGTTCTCACCATCACGTTCACAAGTACCATCTTCTTCATCTTGCTTCTCCACCCAAACCCAAATCTTCATCAACAACAGAGACAAGAAGACACCATGTCTCGAAGCTTCATTGTTTGGCTCCATGGGTTGGGTGATTCAGGGCCTGCAAATGAGCCCATCAAGACCCTTTTCACATCTCCTGAGTTCAGAAACGCCACTTGGTCAACATCCTCTCTATTGATGTCAACATCAACAAAGTCGAGGAGTCGGACCGGGCTGGTTACCCGACGGGCATCAGAAATGAAAACCGAGGCCCAAACCAGAAACTTCAGGTCGGGCCGGGCTTTTACAACCGAAATTTTTTTAATTAATTAAAACCGACCCGATCGGTCCGGTTGTCAGTTCGGTTTAGGTTTTCGGTCCTAAATATTTATGGCCAAACCAGAATCAGGAAGGTGGTGAAAAAGTCAATTCTTAAACCAAATCCGGATTAAATAAACAAATCTAAGTATTGTGTCGATGATTTCAGAAATTCCCCAAGATGTCATGCACATCCTTGCATCAATGAAAAACAAAGTAACATTGGTCACAATCTACAAATTATTTTGTTGTGAAAGTTGTTTCATTAACTATCGAAAGATATGCAGACTAGTGTAGTCCCCTTAATTAGCACTTCAAATTTTTATGTATTCTGAAAGGGGTGGCTCTACCTTTCCTTCCTTCTTCCTATTGATTAAGAATTTTATACCATTTGAACAGTTTCTTTTATGACCAAATATTTCTTCTGCTTCTTCTTCTCTGTTTCCAACTTCATATTTTATAAAGATATCCTTACATGCAGTGAACATGAATATGGTCAATGGTTGAATAAAGCCTTATTAGTCCTAGAAACAACAATATTGCCATTCACACTCTTGGTCTTCTATTCAATGCTTTGGAGCTTATAAATACTGAAGAAATTTGGCTAAGAAAACCATCAATATCTCCTCTTTCATTCTAGTGAATCAGAGTTTTATTAGCAATGGATGTTCTCAAAGTTCATGGACCTGCTATGTCTACCAATGTCATGAGAGTTCTTGCTTCTCTTTATGAGAAAGAACTCGACTTTGAGCTCGTTCCCGTTGACATGTCCAAACATGAATGTGGATGCAAATTTCCACCATATCACGTGTTGATCACGTGGAGCAATCTGCATAAGATAGAATCACGCGTGCTGTAGGGATGGCGAGTGGGGAGGATATCGGCAGTGGGGCAGATTTTCACGGATATCCGCCCCACTCGCCCCGTTTGGGGCGGATTTGGTTAAGGGTATATGGAGGTTGGGGCGGATATGGATATCCAAATTGTATCCGTTTAATATTCGGGGCGGATACGAATTTAACCATATCCGCCCCACGGATATCCGTTTAACTAGTTAAATTACTACAATACCCTTGACCTATAAATAGAGAATAAACCCTCATTCACATACCCTCGTTCTTATCATTTCATTCTCATTTCACACAAGTCACAAAGGGGTCTCCCGTCTCACTCACTCTCACAGTGAGCTAGCGAGGTCGAAGGCTGCCTCAAGGGTTGTCGCAGGGTGGTCGCAGGCAGGGTGGTCGAAGTGTGGTTGCAGGGTGGTCGCAGGCAGGGTGGTCGAAGGGTGGATGGTGGTCGCTCGATCTGATGGATGGTGGTGGATGGTGGTCGCTCAATCTGATGGATGGTGGTCTGATGCGATCGATGGATGGTGGTGGCTCGATCTGATGGTGGTGGATGGCTCGATCTGTGGCTCGATCGATCTGGATAGCTCGATCTGCATCTGGGGTGGCTCGATTTGGTAATTTGATCTGCGATGGCTCGATTTGGTGAATGGTGGTGTGATTTGTTGTTGTTCGATAGTTGAGAATCTGTTTTTTTTTTTTTGTTCGATAGTTGAGAATCTGTTGTTCGATAGTTGTGATTTGTTGATATTTGAGAATGAAAATGATAGTTGAGAATCTGGTTTTTTTTTTTTTTTTTTTTGGGTATTTGGGGCGGGGCGGATATCCACCAATACGTCCGGTTCGGGGATGGTTTTTACAAAATATGGTAAACGGATATTCGGGGCGGATTTGAATATCCGTGATCTCCAGCGGGGCGGGGATGGATTTGTCCAAATCCGCCTCGTTGCCATCCCTAGCGTGCTGATCACGTGGAGTAATCTGCATAAGATAGAAGTTAATTCTTGACACCGGTGTGGTGCCTGCCACGGGGACTCCGATGCCAAAGTTAGAGCAATGTCTTCAGAAAAATGTTTATATCTCTATATTTGAAGAGAGAGTTCTGAAATCAAGAAAGAGTTATAAACATTTTTCTGAAGACATTGCTCTAACTTTGGCATCGGAGTCCCCGTGACAGGCACCACACCGGTGTCAAGAATTAACTTCTATCTTATGCAGATTACTCCACATGATCAGCATGCGTGATTCTATCTTATGCAGATTGTTCCGCGTGATCAGCACGTGATCTGGTGGAAATTTGCATCCACAATGAACATAAGAAAGAGCCATTCCTTGCTCTCAGTGTAAGTATACATCAAAGTTGAAGCACCATTTCTTCTTACTAAGTTACTATCTACCTATATCAAGAAGTCTTAACTAACTTTATCATTTGGTATTCTATGTAGCCCTTTCGCCAGGTTCCAGCTTTCGAAGATGGAGACTTGAAGCTATTCGGTAAGTCCCCATCATTGCCGTAGTTTATCATGTTGGTAATAGAGTTTAATTGAAAGTTGGTCAAGTTTCATTTTCATGTATATTGAAGTTAAATGACCAATATTGTATGGGTGTTTCTATTTTGTAGAATCCAGAGCAATAATGAGGTAGATAGCAACTGAATATGCCAGTAGCGGAACCCAGCTACTCCATGATGGGAACAATGCCAATGCGGTCTTAAATGTTGGACTAGAAGTGGAGGCGCACCACTTCAATTTACCAAGTACCAAACTTGTCGTATCTCAAAACTTGGGTTGTTTAGCTTATATAAGAATTTATGATCAAAAAATGAACAAGCTTGCTAGTAGGGCATATGAGTGTATTTATTGGCTATGCCGTTAATAGCAAATCCTATAGGTTCTTTAACTTAAATGATAATGTTGTCATTGAATCGAACGACACTGATTTCTATGAACATAGATTTCCTTTTATTTCGAGGAATAGTGGGGGGGCGCATCCTCTAGTAATGTGCCAATGATTAGGATGAATGAACATGATAAAGCAACAAAATCTGAGCCTAAGAGAAGTAAACGAACCCGAACCTCTAAAGACTATGGCCCTGATTTTTATGCCTTTATAGTAGAGGAGGATCCCCTAAACCTCCAAGAAGCTTTGTCTTCTATAGATGCCAATTTTTTGGAAGAGACTATTGATAATGAATTGGACTCTCTTGAGTCTAATAAAACTTGGCATTTAGTTGACTTGCCACCAGGATGCAAGACAATAGGTTGTAAATGGGTATTTAAGAAGAAATTGTAAATGGGTATTTAGTTGACTTGAAGGATATAGCGATGCTGATTGAAACACCCTCTCAGTTGATTCCAAAGCAACTAGTGGCTATATTTTTAGTATAACTGGTGGAGCGCGCTGTTTCTTGGAAATCAAATAAACAAACTATTTTGGCACAGTCCACGATGGAGTCTGAGATGATAGCATTAACCACGGCTAGTAAGGAAGCGAGTTTATTAAGAAACCTGCTAACTGAGATCCCTTTATGGGAAAGATCGATACCAGCTGTCTTGATCCATTGCGATAGTACCGCGGCTATTGCAAAAATACAGAACCGTTATTATAACGGCTAAAGACGACAAATACGTCATAAGCACAGTACGAAAAATAAAAATGGGATAGTGTTACTGACTTTCGGCCAACTTATGTGTTTGATCGAGACCGATTCTCAAGTTGATCAACACAAAAGTTGTATTACTCTCAGTTATCTAATAAACACAACTTGAATCACTAGAAAATGTTTTGAAATAAGCAAGTTATGGTTGTTTTAGTAAAGCCGCGCATAATAGAAGAAAAAAAATTATATATATTTGTTCGCAAAGGTATCTGGGATACCTCGCAGTGCACTCTATGAGCATAATTGTTTTTTCAAAATGAGGGAATGCGGACCCGACCGGATCCATTAAATTTAAACAATTCAAATTAGATTCCTTAAATTTTGTGAAAAAGAGGAGGAATGAAGAAGTCGGGGAAGGAGGAAGTGGAGGAATGGGGAAGAGGAGGGAGGAGGAAGATATTTAAAATTTTCTTGATCATCTCTCAAGTATGTTATGTTTCAGGGGGCAAAATTAAATTATAATTTATTACCAGTAATTTATTTTATGGGGTTAAGGGCAGAATTATTTTAAATTTTATTTAGACGTTAGATTTTCTCGAGATGTGTGCAAGAATAAATCTTAGCCGTCAGTTTTTTCTCGAGATGCATGTCGAATTGTCAGATTTTCTCGAGATGTATTTTGGAACGTTAGGTTTTTCTTGAGATGCATGCACGAATAAATTTGTGCGGTCAGATTTCCTCGAGATGCGTAGACGAATAAATTTGAGCTAACAGATTTTTTCTCAAGATACATGTTGAACCGACGATTTCCTCGAGATTCGTGTTGGATAGTCAGATTTTTCTCGAGATGCATGCATAATTATATTTAGACCATTAGATTTACCTAGAGATATGTGTACTATTAAATTTGGATCATTAGATTTTCCTCGAGATGAGTTGTTTAAGATGATATTTTTTTAAAAAATTAACTATTGGATTTTTCTTGAGATACGATTACGATTTTAATTGGACCTTGGTATTTTCTTCGAGATGAAATGTTCAAAATACGAAAGATTCAATCTCAGCATTTAATTTTTTAAAGGCATTTTGGTAATCTGCTTTGAAAAATGACGGTCAATGGACGTTGACCGCCAGTCAAAAGGGTAAATTATGGGTCTGCTTATTAATTAGCTATATATAATATGAGGCAAAGTGTAAAAAAAAAAAAAACAAAAAAAAAAAATTACTATCAAATGATATGCAGACCCTAAACCTTTAATGTAGACATCACCCCCTTTTCTTCCTTCTTATTGATTAAGAAATTTCATCAGACCATTTGATGATTTGAACAGCTTCTCTTGTGATCAAAGACTTTTTGTTCAACAAGTATCTGGTCAATGGTTGAATGAAATAATTTTAGGCCTACTAGTTGCAGAAAATGCTATACGGCCATCGAGAATTGGTCCTCTATTCAATGCCTTCTGGCTTATAAATACTGAAGAAACTCAGCAAGGAATACCATCTCAATCTCTCTTTCATTCTGCCTATCTCTACCAAAACCAAGTGAACTCCGAGTTTTATCACCAGAGTACTATAACAATGGCTGTTCTCAAAGTTTATGGACCTGCTATGTCTACCAATGTCATGAGAGTTATAGCTTGCCTTTATGAGAAAGAACTTGACTTTGAGCTTGTTCCCGTCGACATGGCCAAGCATGAACACAAGAAAGAGCCCTTCCTTGCTATCAGTGTAAGTATACACTAAAGTTGAAGTACCATCTTTCCATCAATAACTGTTCACTAACTTTGTCATTTGCTTTTTATGTAGCCCTTTGGCCAGGTTCCAGCCTTCGAAGATGGAGATCTGAAGCTATTTGGTGAGTCCCCAACATTACCATAGTCTATTTTGGTAACGAAGTTTGCTTTTTGAGTTCAATATGTATATATATTGATGATGACTGATATAGTGTATTTGTTTTGTAGAATCAAGAGCAATAACTAGGTACATAGCGACTGAATACGCCAGCAAGGGAACCCAGCTACTACATGATGGAAACAAGGCCAATGCGGTCTTGGATGTTGGACTAGAAGTCGAGGCTCACCAGTTCAACTTGCCAAGTGCCAAATTGTCATTCGAGATAGTCTTCAAGCCCTTTTTTGGGATGACCGCAGATGAAGCTGCAATCAAGGAATACGAAGCCACTCTGAGTAAGGTTCTGGATGTGTATGAGTTTAGGCTAAGTGAGTCAAAGTACTTGGCTGGAGACAAGTTCACATTGGTGGATCTCCATCATGCCCCCAACATTCACTACCTCCTGAACACACCGGTCAAGAAGCTGTTTGAATCACGCCCACATGTCATTGCTTGGTGCACCGATATTCTATCTAGGCCAGCTTGGCTTAAGGTGGTCGAGCTCCTAAAGAACTAAAAAGGATGAAACTAGCTAGTACAGAGTTTCAATGAGGAAAATAAAGTTGATATATTTGTGCTTGCTTGATATGTGGATGTTTCTGTTACCTTGTTGTTTTGCAGTTTTGTCATTAGAAAATTGAATAAAATGATCCTTCGTTAGGAGCTTTCTATGCAAACGTCCATTCATACCAATGACAGAGTTTAACTGAATGGTGAAATTGAACAAATGCCTAAATCCAGCTTTGCCGAAACAAGAGCTTCTTGTAATCCAGATCTTGATGACTCCAACACATGAAAAAGGTCAAAGGGATTGAGATTTAACGATGATTGATTTATTACACATTTTAAATTGATTGTTAAACATTCATTGCATTTGGTTTAACAAGGTCCGCTCTGCGAAATAGAAGACACTTTTCTTCATTGACAATACATTTCTCTGAAGAATATCTATGAAGATTTCAGATGGACCAAAAATTCTACAGGTCGAGGGAGGGATCGCTCCCTCGAAGGGCTCCAAATGGACACATTCAATCACAATTGAACACAAATCAGAATCTTTTCACTCGGTTCAAGATTTTAAGGCGATATTTTTTCCTTGTGACGATGCAATGTATGATGAAGGGATAAATGAGTGGTGTAAATTTGATGTACATTTATATTTAATGATAAGGTTTGAGGATCCTCAAAACCCCGGCTTGCCTTTCAGTTACATTCATTCGATGCTAAAAGTTAAGTTGACTTGGACGGATTAGGAAAGACTTGCCGAAAGATCACAATTTGGGAGTCATCCACTAATTATTGTTTTGTCTTAGACTGACTTCGGAGTCTTCTTTAAGAGATGATGACATTAAAAAAGCAGCAGAAAATTATTCCAAACACTTTCCTGCCAGTTTCATTCAGAGGAAGCAAAGGAAGGCTCTCATTCATCTTGAAAGATCCCCTAATAAGATATGATAAGCCAGCATACCAGGCTCTCAAACTAACATTACGAACAAGATCAACATCAATATTGATAAACCAAGAACAAAAACAAGTGAAATATACTTTGAACTTACGTTAGTAGGCAACTTCAAGTCATGGTGTTTTATTAATTTTCAGATTATCAATAATTGTTGCTCCATCCATGAGAGATAAAAGGAAAAAAGAAATATAAGGCCAGTGACGGAGCCAGGATTTTTGTTGAGGGGGGCGGAGTGATGTCATAATTAATTAAATATAATATAAAAATTAGTTACTTTAACATGAATTTTTTTTTAAATATAGCAAAAAGGGGAGTACAACAAAGACAGTCATTGAAGATGATTACTACTTCTAGAAACACAACAGAAGAGAAGGGTATGAATCGTTGATTACTACTACATGAAGAAAAGGAGGACGAGATTGGGTTGCTTACGATTTTTTTGTGGAGATGACCAACACAGTGATTAATGAAGGCACCTGGTACCTAGAAGAAGAAGAATAAGGTGGTTTGGATCCTATTGGATCTTGTGAAGATGAGCTCAAATAACTTAATAGTTATAGATCTTTGAAGATGATGAAATATGGGGTTTCCCTCATCTTATCCAATCGATGGATTGTGAAGAAGAAACTGTGGATTTTGGTTTATTTGAGGAGCAATTCTAGCTGGCCTGGGAAACCAGCCTGGTTTCCCTGCCTGGGGGCGAAAATACATTTTTGCCCCCTCTTTAAAACACCTTTTTGGAGTATGTGTTTAAAGAGGGGGGGCAAAAATACATTTTTGCCCCCCAGGCTGGGAAACCACGCTGGTTTACCAGGCCCGCTAGAATTTTTGTTCTTTAAGAGATTTGAGGGATTTAACCTCTATCTCAAACTCTAAAAGTAGAGTTTAAATTTGATATGTACATTATTTGAAGTATGAAGTCCTGGTTGAAGTGAAAAGAAAGAATAAATGGGCAAATAAAAAAACTAATTGGGGGACAAATAAATTATAATAAGGCTGACCTTTTATTTATATGGTTATACTGATTGGTAATCTTTTGTTGAGAAAGTGAAAAAAGGAGGCATGGTGGTTGAATGGTAAAGTGTTTAGCAACCACTTACCCAAAAATTGATAGCCAGAATCAATATGGTTGGTTGAATGGTGAAATGTTTACCTCATTAATTCATCCACATACATATGAAGCCTATATAAATGCCCCTTCTTCCTTTGGTAAATCATCTCATCCCAACTCATTCCATGCCAACTCCTCCTCAGAGAGAAAAAAAGAGTAAAAACTTTGAAAATTAAGCTTGTGAGAGAGAGAAAATTGAGAGTAGTTTTCTTGGGTGTAATTGGGTTATGGGTTGTGAGTTGTGAGTGTTTGCAAACACTTGTTTTCTCCCTTTAGTAAAGATTTGGGTGAACCACGTAAATTAAGCTTTATGACATAGCCCAAGTTGGGTGAACCACGTAAATTGTGTGTCATGATTTAATTATTCTCACTATCGTAATCTAGTTAACTGGGAAATTACGTATTCTCACAACAACTGATATTAGAGCCCTGGTCGTTAATTCTGATAGTTTTTCTGTGCAAGGTACTATTCACGTGAATAATAAATTTTGTGACTAGTAACTTTCGTCGGGGCTACTGGCCTATCAACGAAGGTGTTCTAATACACGGAGGTTCACAAGAAAAGTCAGAAAGGATCCAAAGGTTACTTGATTTGAGTAGGAGCAATGGCTATAAACGAAGGGAAGGTGAAACTCCAAAAGTTCGACGGCGCAGATTTTGGATTCTGGCAAATGCAGATAGACGAATATTTGTACCAAAGAAATATGTATCTACCTCTAATAGGGAAGAAGCCAAAAACTATGGTGGATGATGAGTGGGCTCTTCTTGACAGACAAGCCCTTGGAGTTATCCGATTGACGTTATCACGAAACGTAGCTTTCAATATAGCTAAGGAGAAGACCACGGCGGGTCTTATGGAGGCTCTCTCCAACATGTATGAAAAACAATCTGCTTCAAATAAAGTCCACTTGATGAGGCATTTTTTAATTTGCGGATGACAGAAGAAGCATCAGTAGCTCAACATCTTAATGAACTCAATACAGTCACAACCCAATTGAGTTCAGTTAAGATTGAATTAGACGATGAAGTACGGGCGTTGATACTTTTGTTTTCCCTACCAAAAAGTTGGAATGCTACAGTCATAGTAGTGAGTAGCTTGTCGGGAAGCAATAAGTTAAAATTCGATGATATTCGTGATCTAGTTCTCAGCGAAGAAATCCGACGGAAAGAGTCGGGTGAAGCGACAACCTTTTCTATTTTGCACACAGAGTCAAAAGGAAAAACCAAAGGAAATGTATGCGGCAAATCAAACAACCATGCCAGATCGAAGGAAAGAAGGTCTAAATCTAGAAATCCAGGCAATTCCCAAAACTCAAAGACTGTGAAGTGCTGGAATTGCGGGAAGACCAGGCATTATAGAAATCAGTGCTAGAATGCAACAAAGGATCAGGAGACGAAGGCAAAAGCAAACGTTGCTTCCACCTCAGGAGGAGATGATGCATTGATATGCTCTTTGGAGAGCAAGGAGGAGTCTTTGGTGTTAGACTCTGGAACTTCATTCCACGCCACTTCGCAGAAAGAATTCTTTGAAAAGTATGTGCCAGAAAACCTTGGTGAGGTATACCTTGGTGATGACCAACCTTGTGATATTGTTGGTAAAGGTGTAGTGAAGATTAAGTTAAACGGGCTGTATGGGAGGTGAAGGATGTCAGGCATATTCCCGACCTAAGAAAGAACTTAATCTCAATAGGGCAGCTGGCCAGTGAAGGCTATACCACAATCTTCCATGGCGATGATTGGAAGATTTCAAAGTTTTCAATGACCATTACACGAGGCAAGAAGAGTGGTACTCTTTATATGACAGCAGGGGGCACGTTGTTCGTTTGCAGTTGCAGAAGGCAGTGAAAATTTCTACCTGTGGCACAAGAGACTCGGCCACATGAGTGAGAAGGGAATAAAGATCATACATTCCAAAGGGAATTTGTCGGGTCTACAGTCAATTGAAATTGACATGTGCGAAGATTGCATATTTGGAAAGCAGAAGAGGGCTAGCTTTCAGAATAGTAGCTGAACTCTGAAGAATGAAAGGTTGGAGCTTGTTCACTCTGATGTTTGGGGCCCAACTACCGTCTCATCCATTGGTGGAAAACACTACTTTGTAACGTTCATTGATGATCACTCTCGGAATGTATGGGTTTACTTTCTAAGACACAAGTCACAAGTGTTTGATGCTTTCAAAAGATGGAAAGCTATGGTCGAAAATGAGACAGGTCTCAAAATCAAAAGACTCAGGACCGACAATGGTGGAGAATATGAAGACAGTAGATTCAAGAAGTTCTGCTACGAGCACGGGATCAGAATGGAGAGAACGTGTCAAGTACGCCACAACACAATGGTGTAGCTGAGCGTATGAACCGATTGTTGACTGAGAGAGCCAGAAGCATGCATATGCAGTCAAGCCTACCAAAGCAGTTCTGGACTAAAGCAGTCAACACAGCAGCTTACTTGATCAACTTAGGACCATCGGTTCCACTAGAGCACAAAATACCAGAGGAGGTATTGGGTGGAAAGGATGTCAAACTCTCACATCTTAAAGTTTTCGGTTGTATAGCGTATGTGCATATCAGTGATCAAGGCAGAAATGAGTTTGATCTCAATTCCAAGAAATGCACCCTTATCAGCTATGGCGATGATGAGTTTTTCTACCGCATCTGTGATGACGAAAACAAAAAGATGATCTGCAGCAGAGATGTTATCTTCAACGAAAATGTGATGTACAAGAACAGACATACAACAGACGTTGGCGACTCGGTAGAGAGTGGACCAATGTATGCAGATGTAGATGATGGCCCAGACAGTCTTATACAAAAGCAAATAGTAGCAAGCCCTCAACTAGAGAAACCTGTTGGACAGAGCAGTGCACAACAGTCCGACATACCGCAGCCTCCCAGTCCAGCTCCTGTATTGAGAAGGTCTTTCGGCCTCATGTGCCTATGGGGAAAAAGGTTCTTCACGACAAATGGGTGTACCGGGTGAAAGAGGAGCATGACGGTTCCAAAGAGCCCGCTTAGTTGTCAAAGGATTCCAGCAGATGGAAGGAATTGACTACACCGACATTTTTTCTCCTGTTGTGAAGCTCAATGTATTTTTGCCAGTGAAGATCTTCATCTTGAGCAATTGGACATGGAGACTGCATTTCTTGACGGAGACCTAGAAGAGGAGATATACATGCACCAACCAGAAAGATTCTTAGAAAAAGGGATTGAGATTTAACAATGATTAATTTATTACACATTTTAAATTGATTGTTAAACATTCGTTGCATTGACAATACATTTTTTCTGAAGAATATCTATGAAGATTTCAGATGGACACATTCAATCACAATTGAGCACAAATCAGAATCACTGTAGCTATCTTAGTAGCTTGTTTGGAGTAAAATAGATTTCATATTCCCGTGCGGCAGGTCGATTGCGAATCTGATCCCACTTTTCTTCTCTCGTTCTCTCTCTCATCCTAAGATTTTAGTAGGCCACCGGGGTTAAGTTGAAGATTGCGAATCTGGTTTTGGTCAAACAGTAAATGGTTTCATAAATCCCCAATTCTAATTCTAATAAATAGTGTTGATGTTTGGTTAAGTTGAAGATCTCACATGTTGTAAAAAATGGTTGGGAGTTTGTATTCCCCAGGGTTTCCATATTATGAAGTGAAATAAGCCAAAGAGAGACATGGCAGGGATGTAGTGAAGAAAGATTACACATAGTTGAAGACTTTGGGGGAAAATGAGATCGATCGAACAAGAACCAGAATCAAGTCCTTCTAGTGAAAATGATGCAAGAGAATTGACTACAAAGAAGTTTTCAAAAGCTTACACCCAAGATATTAGCCTATGTTCTCGGATCCAATATAGAACTAAGAAAGCGAACAAAAAATACAGAAGATGAATCATTTGTCTCCAGAACAAAATGAATAAAAGGTAACTTAACTTGCTCAATGCTAATGAAACATGAGATTAGTATAACCCTTGTAACAATAGTGTTTTTTCTCTAAAGACAGATTGTATTTGAATCTTTTTATTTTTATTAATATAAAGGTTAAAGGGTCCTTAAAACCAATATGCTTTAAAAAAGAAAGCTTACGTGAAATATAAGCCAAGGAGGTCATTGTTGAGATTTTGTTCTCTCCAATTTTAAACTGCTTTTCTACACAATAACTCATCATACTGCCCTACTTCATGAGGTTAATCTGTATTTGATGACATTGTTCAAACTCCACTTTGGAACTTATTATCATCTCCATGTAGATATGCACAGTACTCTGCGATTGTGACAAAATGATGACTAAACAATTGTGCTAATCTCATGAAATTGATACCAATTAAAGAAGCCGCTGAGGTTGGATTTTGGAGGTAGTAAGTAACATATTGACTGAGAAGAACCGAAGGCAAGTGATGCTTAATTAAGGAAATATCTACCTTAAGATGCATTTACTGCTCTATCCCATTCTACAAATGTTTGGCAAAGGGATCTGAGAAAGATTTAGATACATTGCAAAAATATAATCAAATATGGATACTTATAGTGTGGATATATGGAAAGAGGACCCTTCTTCTCTTGAAGGAGAAGCCAAGAAAGGTTGGGGAGGAACTTGCAATTCTTCAAGACTGCCTCCTAACATATCCAACACAGTACTCATTGGGGGCCGATTGTGCGGATCAATTTGTATGCACCACAAACCTACTAGAATCATCTTTCGTGCGGTTTCTTGGTCTTCTACACTTGTGACTCCATGCAGTCCTAGATCCTCATTTAAAGCCAGGCGATTGTATATCCAATGAGGAAAGTATATTTCACTAGTATTAGCCACCTCTACATCAATGTTCTTTCTCCCTCCAACCATTTCAAGTACCATCATTCCGTAACTATATACATCAGCCTTGTGTGAAACTCCTCCGAAATTCCTAGAGAATAGTTCTGGTGCAATATAACCTGGAGTCCCTCTGGCACCTCCTGTCATTGAAATTAGACTCTCCTTCACATGACATAACTTAGAGAGCCCAAAATCAGCAATCTTTGGACTAAACTCTTCATCCAGGAGAATGTTATGCGGTTTTATGTCAAAGTGTAGAATTCGTGTGTTGCAACCACGATGCAAGTATTCTAATCCACGAGCAATGCCAATTGCTATTTCGCTTAGCATCTCCCATCCAAAGTGGAAATGTGGTTCCAGAGTGAGCTTGTTATAGATGAATTTTTCGAGAGATCCATTGGCCATGAACTCATAAATAAGAGCTCTTTTTTTACCCTCAATGCAGAAGCCCAGCAAAGTAACAATGTTAACATGGGATGTCCTGCTAATACTAGCAACCTCATTGATGAATTCCATTCCATCACCTTTGGTTTCAGTCAAGACCTTCACAGCAACCATTTTCCCTTCAATTAGCTTTCCCTTGAATACACTTCCATACCCTCCTTGGCCTATCTTGTGTTTGAATGAATCGGTCATTTTCTTAACATCCCTATAATTGTATCTTTTCAGTTCCAATAACCCACAATCTTTTAAGAAGGCTTCAACGTTTTTGTTCTTCATTTTCTCTCTACCCCGTGCTGCAATTGAAATTTCAGTTTTCCTTCTTAAGAAAAAGCCTATAAAAACTACTATTCCCACAACACCTACTGTTGCCACAACACCTACAACCAGTAAATAGGCAATGATGTTAATATAAAAAATTTCTTAATCCATGAGTTAGCATATTCTAGGAAGATTGCCCTCTAAATATTGTTGGAATAAGGACATAATCAAATAAAGAGGCAGAGTCAAGCTTTCTCAGTGTCATACCTATTACAATCTTTTTCTTCGATAAATCACTTCTCACTGCAGCATAACCATGAAATGAAATAAGGTTAGTTTACTGGAAAATTCTAACAGAGTAGTCCACTTAATAACCTGTTACTTAAGTACTCACAACTTAAGTGTACATCAATACAAAAAAATATGCATTTCAATGAATTTAAATAATAAAACTACTGCAACAATCCCGAATTGTCTAGTATTTGTTAACACGTAAATATCCATCTGGACAACTATTCAGCTGGTGAGTTTAACCCTTAGCTTAAAATTCGTTGATCCATCTTTTAGCTTGGTTCACGATTTTAAGGAATTTTTTTTTCCTTGTGCCGATGTAATGTTTGATGAAGGGATAAGTGAGTGGTGTAAACTTGATGTACATTTATACTTTTGATTTAATGATAAGGTTCGGAGATCTTTAAAACCCCAACTTACCTTCCAAAAAAAAAAAAAGTGGAGTACCTCCCTTTCTCTATGATACTGATAAATCAAATATTTTTTATATGCTTTTTTTTTTTTTTTTTTTTTTTTTTTTTTTGGAAGTTGAGCCGGTGTTTGATAGGATCCGTAACCTATCCCCCGAGGTGCCACCTATAGGTCAACATCACCCCGAAAGAAACGATGCCGCCGGAGGGTCTCGAAGCAAGGACCTGGGGACTAATCCCACAAGGCCTTAACCACTCGACCATAACCCCTTTGGCAATATTTTTTATATGCTATCACCTACTAAATCAAATAATGGTTGTTCAGGCTGGGGTAAGACAATAAGAATGACACAAATCTTAGCAGGAAATCCTCAATTATGTTGTAGTTAGTAAAAGAAGGGAAATTCTTAAGTGCACCGGCCTCAGTGCCTGGTTTTGTGCCTGGTGCTACCAGGCACCGTAGGATTGCATCGAGATAGATGTTAACTCCTATATCGATGCAATCCTACGGTGCCTGGTAGCACCAGGCACTGAGGCCAGGCACCGTAGTATCACTCGTAAAAGAAACAGACTACATTATTACATCTCTGTACCTTTTTCCATAAACACGTTTTCTTTTACATTATTGATCTTTTCACGATTGCCTTTTTTTTTCCCATAAACACGTGTTTTTTCGTGTTCACAACGACCTTCATCTCCGTGACATTTATCACAAAAAGGATGAAGCTTCTAGTTCAGACTGAACACAGAAGCCAATAGAAGTTTTTTTTGGAAATTTTGGATCTCCTTAAACCCAGGGGCAGATGTATGTGTTGGATAAGGGGGTCAATTGACCCCCTTATATTTTTGAAAAATCTCATTAAGTCACTTGTATGTTTTATCTTGCCCCCCTTTAAATTTTTAGATTGCCCCTCTTTATATACAATCTTGACTATTACCTCCAGATCATTTTAAAATAAAGGGTTTTGTTTTCTATTTTTTAAACTCCACATTCACCAATCCCAATCCTACTCCATCTCTTTCTCTTTTATTTAATCTCTCTCTCTCCTTTTCTAATTCCCATCTATTCACCCACCACCTCTTTTTTTAATTTCTCTCTATTTTAATTTCCACCATTAATTGAGTTGGGGATCAGAGAAAGGGAAATTATACATTTCAAAGATTTTTTTTTTTTAATTTCTATTTATTTAATCTCTTTATTTTAGATTAAACAATTATAAATTTAAGATTTCAAAAGTTGTTGTTTGTCTGCTTCGTCTTAGCTAGCCCTAAAGGAGAAAGCTCTCTATCCAGTCTAGTCCAGAGAATAGACACTACCTAGGCTACTGCTGCTACTACTACTTGGACATAGATTGTACTGTTATGTTTGCCTCAACGCCAAAAAGTTAGAAAGAAAGCAGAGGTATGTTTCTTGCCAACTCTCATCTTATATCACCATGCTTAATTATGTTTTCTCCAATTCAAAAAGGTAAGCTCTTCATTTGCTAGCTATAGTTGAATTAATCATGTCATGTATATCGAAAATGCTAGGAAACCATGTTTTTGCAACCATGTTTTGTAACCATGATGACGTGGCGTAATCTTAAAAGAATGATAAAATTTCCAAAGTGTTTATGTGTATCTCGAGGTTGTAAAAAACCTCTTCTAGCAATGTCACATCATCCTGGTTATAAAACATGGTTACAAAACCTGGTTTCCTAGCCTCACTCCATGTATATTTGTCTAGTTGTATAGTAAAATAGTTGTGTATTATTTGCCCCCCTTTGTCTGTAATCCTAAATCCGCCCCTGCTTAAACCCCTCTGCCAAAATTAGGTGGGAGCTGAAATGATGAACAGTGATGTCAGTCAATGCGATTTAGAGGTGGTAGGGGCTTGTTGGTGTCTGCAGAGTAGAGAATTCAGAATTTGGGCAAACAGTGATTACGGCCAACATCCACTGTTGGAATCTCTCAAGAACTAGGTTATTCCTAGTGTTTAATTGCATTTCTTTTCGAGTCTGTGTGCTTCAAGAGCATCATTCGGACCTTTTTCCTATTTGTTAGGGAAATGAATGAATATCCTCATCCTCAAGATGATTGAGCAATGGACTGGTGCCTACCAAGATCACGAATTTAAGCGAGTCCATCAAGAAACCGTCTGGACAACTATTCAGCTGGTGAGTTTAACCCTTAGCTTAAAACTCATTGATCCATCTTTTAACTTGATTAACGATTTTAAGGCGATCTTTTTTCCTTGTGACGATGCAATGTATGATGAAGGGATAAATGATTGGTGTAAACTTGATGTACATATTTACATTTAATGATAAGGTTTGAGGATCCTCAAAACTCCAGCTTGTCTTTCAAAAAAAAAAACGTGGAGTGCCTCCCTTACTCTATGATAGTGATAAAGAAAACATGAGAAAGATAGACAGTTAAGCATTTTCAATCAAGGAACGTTATTTCTGAAAAAAAATATCATTATATTAGTATTAAAATTTTGTTGTATAAATGATTTTTATGAAATATGTAGTTTGTATGACATCATAAGTCTTCTGAACTCTTTATGTACTATGTGAGAGTTTAAAATGCTTAAATATTATTGATGACTTCAAAACAATGACTGAAATTTTTACTTGTGAGAAAATTTCTTAAAATTAACATACCGAAATTACATCGAAAAACGAAATCACAGTCCTTGTGCTCAATTACATTCATTCGGTGCTACAAGTTAAGTTGACTTGGACGGATTAGGAAAGACTTGTGGAAAGATCACAGTTTGGGAGTCTCCACTAATTCATGAGAGATCCCCTAATAAGATATGATAAGTCAGCATACCAGGCTCTCAAACTAACATTACGAACAAGATCAACATCGTTATTGATAAACCAAGAACAAAAACAAGTGAAATATACTTGGAACGTAGGCAATATAAGTCAGACAGATCGAGATGACTTCAAGTCATGGTGTTTTATTAATTTTCAGATTATCAATAATTGTTGCTCGATCAGTGAGAGATAAAAGGAAAAAAGAAATATAAGGCTGTCATTTTATTTATATAGTTCTACTGATTGGTAATCTTTGCCTAAGTTTTATGTTTTAATTTGTGACTAAGAATGATAATAATTATACATAATGTGATCATATAGAACAGAAGTAAATATACTATAAATAGAAACTGAATATGAAATATATATATATAAACTAGAGAACTATCGGTATCTGATAGACTTAGTCTTACCTCTTTTGCATTTTTTCAAATGTGGCCGAGTAGTGCAGAAACATGTGAACCGGTTATTCTCATAATCAAACCCGCAGCGCCCACCACTTCTATCACACACACTACATGAACTTGCATTCCATTGTAAACGAAATCCTTTTCTCAAAGCCTGTATAGACATATTCCTATATGGGAGAGTGTCCAAGTTCTGATTTTCAGTCTTATCCATTGGTATAATCACTGAAGCATTGCAAATTCCCGACACTTCATTCCACATAGGGTCATAGCGTAACACAGCCAGTGATCCATGGATGACATTGCCAGTGGTACAATTAAGAGAATAGCCTTCGTACTCCTGTGGAAGTGGGTTGGTACAATTGAAGAAGATGAAAGCATTGACATGGGCAGGGGTAAATTTGAAGGGAAAGCGGTCAAGTGTGAGATTGCTAATGTGAGAGGGGCACGCGTTATCCTGAAGACTGGCTTGAGTGACCAAGACAGATTGGTTTTGGTGATATATTTCACGTATGACATAACCGTTGCCGGACATATTGAGAACAGGCTCATTGTTAATACAAGAGAGCTGAAAACCCGGGTATCCGCAAAAGGAACGTTGCTTACCTTGGATCCAAAAAGGAAAGCTTATGTTTGGTCCTTTGCCACAGTTATAAGGCTTGCATGCTTCAAATCGCGAGTCTACAGACAAGGCTGTTTGAAATACTAAGAACAAAGTTGTGATGTTTACCTTCAACATAAACAACAACAACTTGAGATCCATTTGGTGAAAATGAATGATTTTAATCGAAAAAGAAGGAGAATAAGAGAGAACCAAATGAGGAGGAAACTGTAGAAGTGGGATGAATCGTCTATGATATTTCTGAAAGTTTGTTTTGTGATGTGGTCTGTGCTATGAATTCATGCTTTATCACCATTATTGACACTGGTGAGTCTATTTTTCCACATGTGGAGATGACTGACTTCAACAGCCTTCCTTGAATTGGACCATAGTTCAAACACAACACACAATTTCTAAGGACTTCTCATCTAACTATTCTATGGAGAAACCGTGTTTTGTGATTAGTATTACTAAGACCACTTAAGTTGATTTTCTTCTTCATTTTTTCCAGAAGAAAGCTGAGTGTTGCTGATGTTCAAATTGGTAGACTTGATTTCAAAACAGAGAGATCCTAGACTTTATTATTTCGAAAGTTTTAGTTTTCCTGCTTTTTTTTTTTTTTTTTGGAAACAAAGCGAAGTCCTTAGAATTTTTTTCGAGGGTAATGAGGCCATGTTCATACCCTATGTGGATAATTTTTTTCATCACATACTGCCATTGTTTGTGCTTTAACAATTGTACAAAGAAGAACGAAAAATAAAGAAACAATTTGAATGGTAGCCATGTTGTTGCTGTGAAATGTAGATTGAGTGGTAGTTGGAGTATGAGATATTTGTAGAGTATAAATTATAGATTGACCACATTTTCATAACAATGCTAGCCATTGATTTCACTAAGTTTAGAAAACTTATCTCATCTTATCAAAATACTCAACAAATTTTCAACAGCTAGATAATACTCAATGGTTATATTATCTTTCATTATAGCATCCTTTTACTAACTCAATATTGGCGAGATCAAATAAGTGCAAAAACTCTTACACATAATATATTGTAATTAGCCTTGAATATTTGATTATTTTCTTGTTGTAACATTCAAGTAAATTGATAAACCATAAACTGATCAAATAACACGTTAGTTCACGTGCATACCAAAATGACTCACTGATAACACCAACACATCAAACAAAGCACTACTGGCTCTTCCAACCTTTATAGATCCCTTGAAAGTGCGTGCTCTGTTTCATCTGTTGTTCTATTACCGGTTGGTAATTGCTTTCAACTGTCATGGATCTCTAACTTGTAAGTGAAGATGTGAAACTTTTTTTGTTTTGGCAAGGAAATGGCTAAAACAGGGTGGTGTAGTGCGAGAATTTTTGCAATATTTAATTGGTCCGAATGGATATTATTGACAACAAAGTTCCACAAAGGTGAGACAGGTAGGGGACACCAGAATTTCCATCGATTTCAAAACCCCGCACAAAGAAAGAAAATAATAATAGACAAGCAATGCACAAGGAAAGTGCGTCTTGTTCCTCCACATCGTTCACCAAGAACGCCTTCTGCTGCCGCTGCTGTTGTTGCTCCTTCTTCGCCCTGGTTTTGGGTTTCTGAACCTCAGAACCACCTCGATTCGCTGCAGTGGCAACATTCGTAAGCTCCCCCAAGACAACGCTTTTCTTGTTCGGCTGAGTATCCCCTCTGAACATAGAACTCGCCGCCCTCTTCTTCGCTGTCGCGGCACGAGTGACTCTCACACAGTTTTCCTGCTCACCCATGCTTCAGGAGGAGACCAACCAGAACAGAGAGATCGGCGGAGAGAGATGGTTGAGAATGAAGGGTGATTTGATCAGCGGAGAGAGATGGTTTTGGGAAGAAAGCTGAGTGTTGCTGATGTTCAAATTGGTAGACTTAATTTCAAAACAAAGAGATCCTAGACTTTATTATTTCTAAAGTTTTAGTTTTCCCGCTCTTTTTTTTTTTTTGAAACAAAGCTCGGGCACGTGCGAGGGAGCATCCCTCGCCCATTTCCTCGACATTTAGAATAACCCTTTGTTTGTGATTTGAAACTTCTTTGTTACCTTGTTTTGCCAGTTTCGTTGTTAGAGAAAAGAAATAAAAGGCTCTTCATTAGGAGCTTTCAATGTTAATGTCTTTTGTACTAAACACCCATTCATACCAATATAGGTTGATTATTTTGTTACGTATTCGTTAGGACAAATTCAATCGTATTAATCCAAATCAGACTCAAATTCAAAGCCCCATAACTCTCATCACAATGTTCCTATGTTTCTAAAGGGGGTGTCTAAATGTGTTCTGCAAAACGATCACTTAAAAAAAAATTTATTTTTTAAAATAAAATAAACTATGAAATGGAAATTCTGCTGAACAAACAGGGCCATCATAAAAAGTGCATTAATAGTTTGTATTAAGAAAAGGACCAACCGTAGAGGATTCCTATAAGGAATTGGACTCGAAGTCTTTTTAGAATAACAAAACCCAATTTGTTCTGGAAAACAGATCAAAACCCAGTTTGGTTTCAACAAGGTTTATCATAAGTAGATTGATTTTAATGTTTTGACTATCGATCTTTGTATCAATATTGTTTTCTTCTTCTTCTCTGTGGATTCTAATATAATCATGGAGGAAAAAAGCAGTTTAAAGGTATTCGAGTGCTTGAAGTTCTCTTATCATGAAGATGGTAATTCTGCAAAACTTCTGATGATATCAAACAAAATAGACAAGTATGTTGCCTTCAAGTTCCATGGAACAGCTCTGAAAAACTATTCTATTCAGCCAAATATGGGAGTTATCGAACCTGGTTCTTTGTGTGAAGTGGTGATCACAATGAAACGCAGGTGGTTGAAGGATCCATTCAAAACCTTGTTGGCCCTTCCAACAAAGTTACAAAAGGACCGGTTTCGTCATCTTCGTGAGAGCATGGTTGTCAGCGAGGCTGCTAACGTCAAATCATTTAATACAGTTGAAGACTGCGATTCCAAACTTGTGTATCTTCCTCTATCTCAAACACCATTGCAAGTTACGGAAGAAGTTGTTTCTGAACTCAATCCTTCACCAATTTCTAAAGAAGGAGATGACTTTATTTCTTCAACATTCACCAATCCCTCACCAGCTTCGGAAGAACTTATATCTGAATGCAATTCGTTGCCACCAGTCCCTAAAGAAGAGATGGAGGATAGGGCTCTACAACAGAGCCTACAACTGAAAGCCCTGAATCACGAAGGTAACAATAACGAAAGCTACATTGCTAGCTATTTCTATTACATGTGGAATTGGATGCTTGGGAATTTAGAGAAACTAAGGATGGCTAGCTATTTCTATTACATGTGGAATTGGATGCTTGGGAATTTAGAGAAACTAAGGATGGCTGAAAGTCAGAGGAGATGCTCCAAGAACTTGTCTGCGTGTTCTGCTGTACCACAGGCAGACAAACAAACTTCATGCGAATCTGTTAACCTTGGAACGCAATTATGTGGTGAATTGGGTGCTTGAGCATCTTCACAAAATAGGAAAGAATAAGGGGAAAAAGCATTGGAGCTGCTCTCGATGATCCGGATAACATTTATATTCCTTTTTGAAGGTCTTTGAACTTGCAAGTGTTATGGGACTTACAGAACCAGTTTATATGCATTAAAATTTGGATTTGGTGTTTGATTTTGCTCTTAATTTATCTAGTTTTGATATATGATTTACAAGAGTGTTGTGTTGCGTGTTTTAACTAGTGTCTGTTATCAAGTAATTGTTTGTTTCTTTCTAACAAACGGGTTGTCTATCTTATGGCCATTCTATTAACACCAAATAGCGCAACACGTACTCACACAGAAATACAGCTCCATTAGACCTCGAAGGAAAAAAATTCAGCCTCTGTATATTGAAGGCAAAATTTTTATGATCTATCGATGAGAAATTCAATGAAAACTTTGGGTGTGTTTGGTTGCATGGAATCCTATGTCATGGGAATCTATGAGGGGACCCCTATTTGATTTGATTTTGTGACAATGGTGGGAATGGAAGTCCTATGAACATGGGCATGTGATTCTCATGTTCATGGGACTTATATTCCCACCATTGATCACAAAATCAAATAGTGGATGTGGAATGATACTTCAAATTAGCCTAAACTATAAGAGTCCCCTCATGAATTCTCATGACATAGGATTTCATGCAACCAAACACACCCTTAAAGGATGTAGCACATGCATTGGTAACACTGACATTGCATGTGGAGGACCATTTTAACATAAGATAGCAACTGATTACAGCTTCTTGCAAGTTTTCTCTTCAAGCTGGGATAGATGGGAGAGTGATTTTAGAATTTTGCTAGGGAATCAGGTTTTTTTTTGCAATCAGGGTGATGCGACATGACATGAGAAGGTTTGTACGTACCTCAAGGAATCCATCATCCTCCTAGATTATGCCACATCATCCTGGTTCCAAATATTTACAACTAAGAGAGACTGAACTGGCCAAGGAAAGATTCCTAAATCCAGAGCAGAGCTTCCGGCTTAGTAAGGACCTTATTTGGTATCTACCCAAAACGTTAACAAGAATGACAAGGGTGCTCAGTACTGGCACCTCCTTTTGAATTGAGTGAAGAGCTCGAGTGAGTTTCCTATACCCAAGTTTCTGACTAAGTAAGTTTTTAGAGGCAAGAAACATGAACCTACAGTATTGCAGAAATAAAAATATTGACTCCTGAAAATCTAGGGGAGACGAGATCAAGAATGGTCCTGAAAATCTAGAGGAGACGAGATCAAGAATGGTGCTTATTTGCATGTTTTTAATTTCTCTGTATCAGTAGTTGTTTTGTAAAAGAGCTGAAAATAAAATGTAACTACCTGTGTTATTTGTTACAGGACTTGCATATTTCTACAAATGAAAGCCTAAACCAACTTAAATTCTAAAAAAAAAATTTATTTAATAAAAACCAAATCCAGAGCCCCAGCGACTCTCATTCATACAATCTGTGTCAGTGTAAATATATCTCGTATGAATTAAATTGTTCAGCTTCTTCAATGAAGCTTTGCGATGGAGGAATGAGACTCACCAAAATGTTATTCCCTGAATGAAAAATAATGTGATCCAAGATGCACGATGAGTGCACAAGATTCAACCTACTATGGTAAAGACCATATCCAAGAACCAACGAAAATAGAGTTAGGTCTACCCATTATTACAAACGGGATGAGTCAAAGGCACCCGTCTGACATTGCAAAATTAATATCTATACGATTTTAATGCAGATTTTCACCTCAAAATCCACTTCTAACCTTGAAACACATTGATGAAATTATTATTATACTCCTAACAATCATGGATATGCACCGAAAATCTATCCATCTATATATAAGAAACTTTTGGAACACCGAAAATGAGAACATATATACACAATATACACCAAACAATACTGTTTGAATGCCCTGAACAAAAGCATTCACAGAACAGAAAATATCATACAGCAATATGTCTCTCATTCTCAACCTCTTGTCTGTGAGAAACAATTAGCACAGTTATGATCTTTGAGAATGCAAGGAAACTAAAATGAGAAGAGAAGGTACCTTCTTCTGGCTTTGTAGGAACCAAAACTAACCTTCCATCCTATCATTGTTGTATTGCCAATTTCCACTTCTGTGTTGATGAAAAGAATAATGTTACATGAGAAGCCAATTTGAACACAGAAAACCAAGTATCTGTCTTCAATCTTTTCTTTGATTCTACATAAGAATTTCTACCTGTGATGATAAATGCATGTTTGCTCATTTTCTAAGAGGTGTTTACAAGGCAACAGGAATAATTAAATAAATCACGATTTGGTATCTACGACAAGCCCATCAATAATAATCCCAAACACCTTCACATCCTTCAAAAACAAATATAGGTACTGCTTTTTCTCTCGTTAGCCTCAAAAGGGTTTAATGATGTTATGAAGTATTTGCTCACATTCAATGATAAAGCCGTGGATGATTGATTCATATCCCCTTCACTAAATCATAAACTGCTTTTACTGGCATTCTTCCCAAGCATCACTTGGTCTATTTTCCAAAGTAGTAAAAAAAAAGAGTGATGATCAGGGTGACAGTAACACCTTCTCTCGTCATCGTACTTCGCAACACAACTTGTTTTCACTAAAAAGAGAAAAGGTTTCAAATTGTTTATGATGAGGCATTTACTGAAAATTACAAAGCATTCCCGGGAACATACATTTTCAGGAAGACACCACTCCTTGGCGCATAGGATTGTAGTTTATACTTTAGGTCAAATACAAATTGCGATGATTTATAGCAAAATGTATCATTTATTTTCCTCATCCAGATGCAGGAGATATCCATCAGAATCCATCTTCAAGTGGCCCATCAAGTTCATCTTGATCGGATCATCAACAGATTTATGCCTACCATCCTCCACTGCTTGCCCCCATGGAGGAACTGCCTAAGAGTTTGCCTTTTCCTCCTCATCTGGATGATTTTATTAATGGAAACATATGGTTTTTGTATGATATTCTGTCGGGACGCATGGTTTTTTGTGAAACTAGTTTCAGTTGAAAGGCCATCGTGACTCGGTGGTAGAACTAGATAAAGCAAATAATGTTGTTGAAGCTTCTATTTTCAAATGTAGGGCAAGCATTTGTTAGACAAACAAGTAGAGTGGGGCTTTTCACAGTCACATACATGTTAGTATGTATTGAATCATATCTAGATTCCGTTCTATTAGTTCTTTTTGGATATAGGTTATGAATCCTATGTACCTGACTTTGCTGCATCTTCTTACTTCTTAGTATGGAGGGGTTGATTGAACACAAAGTTCACTCTCATCCTCGTCATCATCATCCTCATCTGCAGCCACCCAATTACTAGGATGATGTTGTGACCAACCCTGGCCGTTAATGTCTACCTTATCTGCAAAAATGAAAAGCTAGAAATGTGAAAAACTTTTCAATCTCCCCCATCAACATAATACAATCACAAGAAGTAGCACTTCAACTAACCTTGAGGGCGTTCCACATGATCTGTTTCCATATGATGCTGGATGCTGAATTTGTTAAGAGAATAACTTATCTTTCTTTCTGGGAGTTCAATTCATAGGAATCATAACAATATTACATATGCACATGTTTATGTTTGTAGTTATTGTGTTACCAATCTCTTTCAACTCATCATGTTATTAAAGCCTCCTACCTCCTCTTTTAAGACCAACTTCTTATCCCCTTTCTATTAAAGCATAAACCTAAGAATATGATAGTTGCATTTCAAGGTTCGCCAGTTTTATATAAATTATAACCCCTGAAAAAAATTAAAAGTTAATGGGAAAAATTTTGCTACCAGAAAATTGTCGTTCAGATCTACTTCAGTTTGGAGATGAAGTTATCTAGTTTTTCGTGGAATTTATAATCTAGATATATCAAACTGTCAAATAAATACAGGGAATAGCTGTCTACAAGTCTCAAGGCTAAATAATGAAAATGGAGACTAGCTGCCTAATTGTCGTGAAATAGAAAGCCAGGCATGTGAAGTGGCAGGAATGTTCGTCTAGCCATCCCTGGGCGAGAGTAGTACTAGGATGGGTGACCTCCTGGGAAGTCCTCGTGTTGCACCCCTCACCATTTTGATGATGCCAATGGCATGATAGCTCAATGGTTAGAGCTTGGCAGATGGTACCACTAGGTCATGGATTTGAACCCACCCAGCCGACGGCATATTTATCAGTTGACCAGTTCTGGTCTTTGATAGGTTATGGGATCCTGAAAACTCAGCTCGCCTTCCAAATACTCCTCCTCATGTTTCATTATTCAGATTTAAAAAAAAAACAGCAGCTTGTGGTTTCATTTTTCAGATAATACCTTGGTCTTTCTTTTCTTCAAACAAATGCTACGAAAAAGTTCATTTACTTCCAAACTTTGAACCATATCACATACCGACATTTTATACTAGGCCCATGTAAACAAAAAACAGTAAGCAACAAATAAATATATTCTACAGTACCAAGCTCTCTCGGAAAGCTGTCAACATGTAAAAGAGAAGATAGCAATGCTAAAAAAAATTCCACTCAATTGACTTAAGGAGGCACTGTAAGTTGATATATGGAACAACCAGGCAGTTCATTATGTAAGTCAATAACTGTTATCTGACTCATTTGCCAATTTGTCCTAACCATAAACTTCCATAAGGTTCAATTTACGCGATTATGATGATCTGCCACTGCAATTTGCAATTTTAAGTGTTATCAGTTGACCTTTATAACAAGCACACTTCATAAAAACATAAATAAATAAATAAATGAAGAATAAAAATTTTAAAAATAAAAATAAATAAATAAATAAATAACCAACTTACATAGCTTTTTCACATATTTATCGGAGTTCAATTTATTAATCATAAATTTCAAATATTAAACATGAATTTCCAATTGGCATAACCTGCTTAACTAATTGACCCTCTTCAGTTTAGGTCTTTCTTTTTTCTTTTTTCTTATTTTTTCCCTACGTCAATTTATTTATTCCACAAAATAAGGATGATGCAACCAAATTTTCCCTTTGAAACACCAATATACAATAGTTTACCAAGAGAAGATCATTAAAAGTAGGATACTGATTCTGGGCATCAGATGTATTTCCTCCAACAAAACTTGCCTTTGGAATACCAGCTGTGTTATCCCTTTTCACACTCTGTCCATCCGCATTGATACTCCCTTGCACTTGAGCTGGTCTTTCTTCAGCACCACTGCCACTTCTGGCAGCACTTCCTGTTTATAGCAAGGCTAGTTGAAGATTCTCAGATCTCCTATAATATGTAAACATTCAGATACTGAAGAAATGTACCTGAAAGTTCAGACCAGATTCTTGTATGATCAGATGGATGATCGGAGACAACAGGTCTTGACCTGTCCTGTTGTGCTTGGGACCCCATTCTCCGTTCGGCCTGATCTGTGGCTGCTGCTGGTAGCGGATGTTCTCCGTCATGAAGCTGTGATGCAACCATGGTTGCTAAAACCAGTGACACATCAAAGTCTGAGCTGGACCCATCATCTAAGCCAAATTTTGGTGCCATTAGAATAGGCCTGCATCAAAGATTAAATTCTTCAAAATCATAGACATAGATTTCGAGAAATGTGATAACAAAATTATTCAAGTTATACATCTTACTCGCCAGCCTTCTCAAAAAATAAGTGAATGTCTATTTCGCATCCCTCGCAGAAGGAAAGAAATGCCTGGCATCCATAAAGAAGAGATGAATACATCAAATGCTTAACACACAATTGGGGTTATCTCTGGTCCCAAAATAAACTAAATGAAAAAATGATTTTGGTTGAATATTTAGTGCAAATCACCAGACTAGAAATGGATAATGAATCTTTTTTTTTAATGGTCACCAATGTTTTCACTATTTAAAAAAGAAGTCAGACTGATTCAGGTCAGAGCTTCGGGTCTTAGCGGACTGTGAGCACCAGATCTTTTTCTCTCCACTCTTGAAGTGAATAGTTACTCTAGGCCACCACCCTTAGACAGTGCCCTGCACATGACCTCTTTGCTTTCACAGTTCCACTCAAACCACATGGCTGGACTCTCAACGTGTGACCCTTAACATCATCCTAAAAAGTAACTCACCATCGGGTCCACTTTGATGCCTAGACTAATGTGCCAGCTCACAGTAGAATTTGATCAAATGACCGTGATGCCAAAAAGACTTCTGACTGTGGCCAACAGATACTGCACACGCAGAGAGTTGCTCATACAAAAAAGAAAAATGAAATTCTAGCATACCTTTAGTTCCTTCACCGCAAAAGTCACATCCACTGGATTTCCAGTATGCTTATACAGCAAAAATTCCTCAGTGGGATCTATCCAGAGTTGTGTGTGCAAGGAAGTATCACTGTCATCTGCAATAATATTAGAGATGGATAGAAAATTATGTCAACACAAAGATTTTTTTTTTTAATATATAGTTATTTATTCAGTGACTTTTATGGTTATTATTATCAAGCATAAAATCTGATCAACGAGAAGTTAGCATTATAGGGAATCAATCCATTCCCATTGTCAATGAAACCGCGTACGTTGGGTTATATGGAAATCCTGGGTTCAAGTTTTGCCTAATGCAATCGCTCACATGTTTTTTGATATATTCCAGCAGTTGCACTGAGGAAGTGTTGGGAATCAAAGCTCACTCCCATAGTCTACGGACCCGGCCGCTTGATATATGTTGGATTAGACCCCTATAAAAACTTATTTAGGGAAATTAACAATTTGGCATCGCATTAAACATACCTTTAGTAGGATCTATATAACTTCTAAGTTCTACTGCTTTTCCTCCAATTTCACTAGCAACATCAGAAGGTAAGGAAGTTGGTTCAGTTGCAATGATAGTGATCTCCTGAAGAGATGATTGGAAATTTGATAGCAATCTGACGAAATCCCGAGGTCTCACTACCAAGCTACTAGGAAATCTTCTCTTGTCAAGAGAAAGATGTTGTATGTCTGGTTCAACATTGCAAGTGATCCAATATGCTTTCTTCATTCCTGCAGTGTATTTACATGGAATTCTCGATGAATATTCAACTCATGTATGAGCCATTCTAGAACAAAATTGTAACATGATGTGTTAGGCATCTCATTGCATTCTCTAGAAACCAACCTGACGGAACCTCAGGCGTTGCCAAATAGAATAAAATGCAAACTGTTCAGTTACAATGCACATCCTAATTGGACCAGGCCCATAAGCAATAAGGCACTAACAAACTGTCTTACCATTCACTCAAGAGAGGCAAACAATATGGTGAACATAGAGCAACATTTGGTACAATTTTAGCACATGGTATCCTTATAATATTTGTCAAATAGGATATGCACATATTTCATAGTCAATAAGAGATGATCAGAAACCCAGGAGGCAACTAATGCCAAACGGATGTTATTTCTACAGTTTCAACTTGTTCGAGAAGCACCCCACCAATTGAAACTCATGGATCGATTATTCATTTGGCCACACATTTTAACAGAACACTATTTGCTTGGCCTTTAAATGCTACCTGCCTAACTGAGAAACATTATGACATGCTCTGCCGATTTTATAAAGAAAATTATGGATTGGAGAAACTGGAAGGGTACAATAGCTTACACATATGCGCTACATACATAAATAAGTCTGGTTTTTCAAATGATGTAAGAAAATACACCTTGAAGATTACAAAATAATTAATATTATACATATATAATTATATATATAAATATAGGAAAACTACCTATTAAACATTTTAATTTATCAGATGGTTGGTATGGCTCGCCTTAATGAACAATCACTTCTACATAAGGTTGTTTCCCTCGTTTTTTCTATCCATGGACATTTGCAAATGTTAACAATAAATAGTACTCAAGACGCACATAAACCGTGTGAATCAAGAAGTAACGGATAAAAAACAATACCATTCAAGCAATCCAAAGTCCACTGCACTTTCGATGCATCAGGATCAGGCAACATTATGCTCAATCGATCCACACTCGTCACCGGCGTCCTTAAAACAGCACAAACAGCCTAAAACACTACTAATCAGAACATAATCATGAATCATCTTATCAAACAACTCACTTCAAATTTCAACCAAGAATCCATTAATTGAACTCAATTAAATTACCTTCAAAAGCACACTACACTGAATCTGATCCGCAGAGATGGTGTAAACATCAAAGAACACCGGCTTGAACGTTATCGACTGGTAAGCCGATCGAGACGAATTGAGTGTGTGAAACGCGAGCTGCAATCAAGAATTACAATCTTGGATCGAGTTAGTGAACTTTCAGTTCGATCGAAAACGTAAACCCTAGAAATGGTATCGAAACCCTAAAGAATGAGCAAGATGTGTAGATTTGTGAAAGAAATTGTGATTTGGAGAGATTGAGAGAGAGAGGAGTAAGGGTTTGTGAAGGCACCTGAGAAGGAGAAGCTTGAATGGCGAGTTCGTTGCCGACGCGTGCGAGGCACGTGATGCAGCGAGCGAAGGTTTTGAGAGCGTTACCAGTGAGGCTAAGTTCCATTTTTAACAGAGGTTTTGGGGGTTTTGGTGACTTGGGCGGGAAGATGAGTGGAAAATAAATGCCTCCAAAATAAAACGGGAAGGTTTTAAAGGAATTATGCACTGGTCCTGTTAGTGATTGCTAATGCAGCGTTGCTCCCTGCTTTATAGGGGTGTTAATTGGTTATTAAAAATCGATTGAACTAGCCGAACCAAATTGAAATATAACTGAAAAAGTCTGAACCGAGAAAATTTAAAATCGAACCGAGTTGGTTTGGTTCGGTTTTGGTTTTTTTTTTTCACACATCCGAAACAATCGAACCGAACCATTTTCTTTATCTTGTTTTTAATCCCCTAATCCTCTTTCTCTTATTTAATCCCCCACAAATTCACTCTTATTTAAATTCTCACATCATTCCGATGCACCCCACGTCCCCACCCTCAATGTCATTTTTTCTTTTTTTTAACTTTCTTTCTATCCAACCACTTGCAAGTTGAGGTAAAGATACAGAGTTTGACTCGATCTTGTTGAAGAAAACCGAACCTGAGTGTTTCCCTTGCTTGGTCCTAACCTAAAGGGAAGGTCAAGTAGCAAGACAACGATCGATAGTAGACGGGGACCGGTAAGCTCGGGAGAGTGATAGGAGTTGACCGGACATATCGTAGAGGGACGCCTCACTTTGACTCCGCCCAAGCTTCCCCTGTATCCCTTACTAGCATCCAACACAGTCAAATCACTCTATCTCCAGGATAAGAAGCTTGTACCATTCCTAGTCTCGCAAAGTAGAAATCCAGAGGTTGAGGAGAGCTTCTCGATGTTGTCATTGGGTATTTACTTTTTTTTTTTTGCAAACACAAAAAATGTCCGATAGCAAGTTGATCGGTTAATTCAATAAGAAATTTGAGTTAATACACGATTTCGTTGATAGGATCTCCAAATGAATCCAATTCAATTGTTTACTCATTCAATGAGCGAAGTTTCAAGTTCTAGCGAAATTCCTTGTCGCATAAGTAGTGACCTGCACGAATGGTGTAGCGACTGCCCCGCTGTCTCCGACATGGACCCGGTGAAATTGAATTCTCCGTGAAGATGCGGAGTACCAACGGCTAGACGGTAAAACTGTGGGGACGTAAGAAGTTGCACCCCCCTCGTTGCATACGCAACATGAAATCTTTTAAATAGATACTCGAGTATAGCACTCGGCCGCCGAACCATCGGCCAGACGGACATGGCAGTTCTAATTTGTTCTCTTTGGTTTACCGTCAAATAGTACAAGTCTCCCGACCGCCACCACATAGGACATTAAGCTCCAGCCTTTGTGGATCTAGTAGGGGCTTCCGTCCCGTCCCAAACGGATGAGATAATCGAAGTATTTTCCCGCGTCAGTGGAAGGATGTTAGTGGTCAAAGATCTCAGAGTTTGAAACTGACACACTATAAACCTAAAAAGAAAAGTGATCCTCAATCTTTTTATTGCTGGAGACACGGAGTTGGGCGAAAACTTGTTTCACTTAGAAGAAGATGCGTGTATTGTGGTTAGACGCGTTGATCTCATGAACAAGAAACCCAATATACCAACATCTTTATCTTTGTTCATACTAGATTCATTATCACCATTTGAACATGTTGCTTTTTGTTTTCAACAGTGTCCAATCCGAAGTTCAAAAATGACAACCCAAGAAAATGCACCAATCAATTAAGGTCATAAACTAAGTGGATTAACACTTGAGCAATCCGCAACATTTTCAAAGCCTTGTACACATTAGCATGTCTCTATGAGTACATCAAAACAACGGAAAACTTTAGTGATAGGAGTGATGGTGGCTGGTAATTGTGGCAATGCTAAGTTGGTTGATTGCTTTATTTTTAGGTCGCACCAAGCAGGAAGCTTTTTTGGCATTAGTAGAAGGCATGGTTGGAGCTGCTGCAGGAAAAACTGTGGATTCTAAGTGGACCGCTGAAACTGGCTGCGAAAACGAGTCTTTGACACCATCCATTCTTAAAATTCAGAAACTCTTGTTAAAGGGAGAAAAAAAAATGATGGCTATGTTGGTGAAAACTTTTAACTTGCTTGCTTGCAACAAAGATGAGCAATGGTGACGGCGACAACTTTGACACTTATGATTTGATAAAATACTTATTACAGGATGAAATTACGAGACTTGTGAAATCGTCATAGAAGGTTTCAGTCTTGTTCAAATCATCACATGAGTGTGGTGGAGATAGATTAAGATGCAAACAATGTAGTTATGGTTATAATTTTTTGTATGATGTTATAGTATTATGTATATGAGAGACAAAGCAAAACAAAAAAATTTAATCTTGTGGAATTATCAAGAAAAATAGGCAAGAAAAATGAATTATCTATAAATGAATAGTTGGAGCCTTGAAACTATCTGTGTTCATCTGACATTTGTTTTTATTTTACTGCTTCCCTTATTTTTTTCTCTTTTTTATTTTATTTGTAATCTTCCTGTCTCTGGGTTTTCCTCATTTGCAAACCAAGCTTATTTTCATTGTTTGTAGCTTTGACTTATTCATTTTGTGCTAGAGCCAACTCGATTGTATGTAGCAATGGAAAATAAATAAAAAGAATAAAAGGGAAAAAACGAAAATAACCGAACCGAAACCGAACCGATCGATTTGGTTCGAGTTTGGTTATTTGTTTGATAAATGTGAAAACTATCCAACTTTGAACCGATTAACACCCCTAATATAAATCTTTCAAATATACTTGTACTACCCCTTGTGTGCGCGACATATGACCTCCGTATCTACCCAATTAGATCATGACCGCCCGTTAACGTTATTACTCGAAACCATTACATTGGGAGTATTAACATTCTAAAATGGACCTTGAAGGGTTTCTTATGCCGAAGATTTTTTCATTATCGTAATTCTACCACAGCCAAATTGTTTAAACCTACTATATATCCAAGGACAAGTAGCAGCTTCATGACCAGGTTCTTCACACATTTCGCGACATTCAGCCTGTTCAAAACAGAAAAATTTAGGTGAAATTTTAAGGTATTGTCAATAACTCACCCCACTCCCACTTTAGTTTGGTCAATTGCATTTAACTCCTATTTATAAATGACACTAAAATCAGCGAAGAAGAAGCTCCATGGTTGACATTTATAACTCAATACACGCAAGAAACTCAACCTCAAGACCAAAGCACATGAAATGGCAGTATGTGCATTAATGACCAATACCCATCTTCACCAATTCCTAAACATAACACTTCAAACCTAAGGCTTTCACTAATTATTTTTGCAACTTTTAGGGTTTATACAAGCAAAACGAATGAAAATATGCTTGTTTTCAAGCAAAGCGAAAGAAATTTATGACATTGAAAACATAATAAAAGGTGAATATAAGGGATTCAGTTGGATTACACAAAACAAGAATAGCTTTTGATTTGAGTTTACGTAGAGTTAGGCTCCTTTGCTGGGTATCTTAACGATATACCATCCGTCAATGCTCAATCACTGAGTCATCACACCTTTGACGACATGGGAGTATGTCATTAACAAAAGACTCGTTCCCTCGCATTGATAACTTTGTTACAATTTCTATCTCACACAATTGTTTATATTTATTTGTTATAAATTTTAAATTTTTATCAAGGCAATTATGTTCACAAAGAATTAAACTAAAAACATAAGGATGTCTTGACAAATACAGAATTCATCACCACAATAGGGTTTTGGGGGACTTTATAAACCCCCAAAAGCGCTCGAAGGCGCCATCTTCTTCGTCGTTCTTCTCAGACTGTCTTTGCTTCAAGAAGGTACGATTCAAAAGTTTCAGGGTTCTCTGTGCATTGTTGATTTGATTTTCGTTACCTTCATTTAACACTAGTCGTTCGTTTGCGTTAGGAAATAGAGACATCTGACGTGTTTTATTTAAGTAATGTTAAGCTCTTTAATCTCGTATATAAACCAGATTCTTGATTGCATTACATGTTCTTGATTTAGGGTTTCGCGAAATCTGTCCTCGAAACACTATTCAAAGATGCAGAACGAAGAGGGATTGAACATGGATCTTTACATTCCCAGAAAATGGTATTTCATTATTACAGTTTCGTCGACCGCATTTGATTTCTTTATGAATTTCTTGTTGTTTTAATAAAACAATTGGACCAGAAAGATTAGTAGTTAGGTTAATTTGAATGCATTTGAAATTGCAGTTCTGCCACAAATAGGCTGATTACTTCAAAGGATCACGCGTCCGTCCAGATAAACATCGGGCACTTGGATGATAACGGAATTTACACTGGGCAATTCAGTACTTTTGCTCTGTGTGGTTTTGTGCGAGCTCAGGTACTCGTTCTTTTAAGACTGTTTCATGAACTGTGCATTAATACTTTGCATTGTACTGTATTTATATATATATAACATATCAATTGAGTTTGTTATGTTCCATAGTTCCCATTATGTAAAGTTGATCACAATGTAGCACTAGTTTGAGTACTTTACCAGTGTGATGCTTGTAATTGATAAAATGTTGGAGGCATAGGCATTTGAGTACTATCATCCATCTAAATAAACTTCTTGCATTGTATGATCTAGCTGCAGCTAGAACCGTTGTTATTGTCATTTCCCACGAACTAGGCATTGGAACAGGCGTATTGCAACGGGTAATGAGTTTTTTTGGTTAATGTTTGATTAGGAAACTTGTCATTACATTTTACAATGGATCCAAATAGGGATAGATAGAGAAAACCCAGAGAGCGTAATAGGCAAGCACTCTCAATCCAAATCTCAATAATTTATAACAAACATCATTTACTAATTTTGATATGCATCCTTTAAATGCAGTTGCTTGCACCTTTTTTACCATAGTTCAACATCTCCTAATTGAGGAGATTGTTGAATTGAGTTGTCATGAGTTGACGTTGTTTGTGTATGAACTCGAAATGTGAAGAAGTTGGATAACATATTATGTAAGGGGGTTACCAAGTTATATGGTTGGCTGACCACCATGGACAAAACTCCAATCAACAAATCCTAGGAGGTTGAATCTCTGTATAAGGGGGAAGAGAAGGTATCGTACAGGCCTTAGAGCTGAAGCTATAAAAAGGGAGTGAAACTAATGAATCTATTTCCTCGTGTCACCTTTTGGATGTTTATAGTGGAAGACACAAGGAAAGCCCCCAATTTTTATGACAACTTCCTTGTGGTCCAAGAATCGTTGACCTTTTGACGTGGACACGAACACCTTTCGGGACAACAGATGAGAACATCACACATGTTCTCATTATGCTTTAGAACTGTCCTTATGCCATACTAAAATGTGACTAAAAAAAAAGAAAGAGATCATTCTTTTCACTCCAAGCTCTTTTGCTTCAACTCCTCTCTTTCATCTCCCATCCAAACATTCGACGACTCCTTTTTTTGGGTTTGGTTAGAGCTTGTCAATGGCTTGCCATTGCATGGAACTACTCCCCAACTACATAAGACCTTACCAAACTTCTGCTTGTTCAGCATATAATGACTATAAATGTGGCCCTTTTATGAGCTTGATTGCTACGAGTCCTTTTTAATATCATCGGCTCAGGCATAATGAAAAGTTTGTCAGGTTGTAGCTCTTTGGATCTCATTCAACAAGAAGATAAAAACAAATTTTAGGATGTGGGGTTGGTTAACGTGTGAGATTAGGATATAGTGGTTAGTCACGATAATGAGAGATAAATAGTGCAATACGATATGTTGTTGGTGAATCGAGCAAGTAGCCGTGTTTGACAAACTTTGATTTGGAAACAATAGCAACAAAGCAAATATATTGTGAGGACAATGAACTTATGCCTGACATACTTTGCAGTAGTTGTGCCTGCCAACGCCAGATGGATGAAAAACCAAAGATATTTCCTTTGGTGATTCGTGCTTGTTTGAGAGGCTATGATTACCATATTATGAAACTAATTTCATTCTATAGATGGAATCTTGGAAAATCCGACAACAAATATCAACTACTTTTTTTAGAAGGGTAAAGGAGGCTTTCAATACAAGGGTAATACTAACAACACATGGATAGGTGAGATAAGAGAGGTTGGTGATGTTTATCTGTAGACATTGATGTGCTTCACTTCATCAGTCCATGAGTGGATCACTTTTTCTGTTGGATTGTTGACTAAGGTCCAGCGTGTTACAATACACAGTTAAATTCGTTTTTTTTTTAATCATGCCTAAACTGGTAATGACCTTTGGATCCATAGAGATCAAGCTCATAAGCGGGTTCATTGATAGGAAAAATAATTTGATGTGGACTGGGAACAACGACTGTATACGTTAATATACTGGGTTAAGACAACAACTTTGTTTTTGGTAAAAAAGGACAATTCAACAATCTCATGCCAATTTCGGTGAAGCGGTTGAGGGGATGTTATTGACTGATATCAAAATGCATGCAACCATGTTCATATTATAAGTGGACATGGAGAATTAGCAGCTGAGAATGTTAAGACTTATCCCGACTTAGTTTTAGTTTTTTCCTTCTGAAATTCTTTGGATTGGCTCAATTTACACCATATTTCATTATTCATCAATAACTGTAGTTTCGTTAGAACCTGAGGTCAGACGCCAAGCACTAGTGCTTTCAGTTATCTGAGTGATTGGAAAAGAAATTTTTTTAAGCATCTTTGAAGATAAATACAGGTCTGAGGAGAAATTAACATCATCAAGGAGGTGCTGTGTTCAAATTAGGGGTGTTTCTTTCTATATGTTTGTGTTTATTTGGTTTAGTTTAGTGATAACTGATAACGCAATAGGGTTGTAATTTTGGTTCTTTCTCGGGGATGGATCTGTGAGTGCTTCACAATCCTTTGAATTCTCTGCTTTGTTCCTCATAATTTGTTTTGCCCCCCCCCCCCCAAATAAAATAAAATCAATAATAACAATTAATTCCGTAAAAAAAAAAAAACCCATGCATAATCAAAATACAAACCTTTCCGGATTTCTTTGAATATTTGCTAAAAGACGAACTTGCATCAAGTTTACACGTGAACAAAAACTTACTTTTATTGGAAATTGTGTTTGTTCTTCTCAAATCTTCAATATATACTAGATATCCAACATATCTTGATTTCCCAAATTAACCTGTGTGTGAAATGTGGAGATGAGTAGACATTTGATAAGTAATTTTGTTTGAGATTTATATGAGACTCCACTAGAATTTTGCTTTTGTCCTGTATTGCATGGCGAATATGAAGCTATATTTTCTTTGAACTGTTCTTATCTTTGAAATAAAACAAATACAAAAAAATAGTTAGAAGGCCTCAATCTTGTTGATTCTTTGGGAAGGTAGATCAAGAAATGTTCCAATAATTATAAGGGTGTTTGATATGTACTTCATTTATTTATGTGTATGTCTCCTTTCTCTTTTTCCAACTCATAATTCTTGTGGTACTTTATTCCGAGTATGTTGCTCTTGCCCATATTGACAGGGAGACGCTGATAGCGCACTTGATCGGCTTTGGCAGAAGAAGAAGGTTGAAGTCCATTGAAGTCCGGCAACAGTAGTGTGCCACCGTTTACTAGGTGGTAGTTTTCGTTCTTCCCAGTCCTCTTGAAAAGAGAAAATCTTAGTGTATTCTGCCTTTTTTTTCATCAATTTTTATGTTGAAACATACTAGCAGATATTAACAAGTCTGTAATACATTACTATCCAAGATCTGGTTACCATTTTTTCCGCAATTAAAGGTGTTTGAATCTTATGAAATGACTTGGTTCTTTAAATTTGGTTTTTTTTATTGGTGGTATTGTCTGACTGATTAAGAATTCCTTCTCGATTGTCGATTGTGGAGAGTGTTCAAAAGTATCTACAAGATATCAGTTAATTCTGTTAGCTTTGAGACAGAGCTTACACAGTTTCTGTATGGATGCAATAGCATGTATCTTGTATGATGCGCATTAGATTTTTCCAAGACTGAAATTTATTCAGCACAAATCTCTCGGTGAAACATCACTTTAGCAAGTTGTGCAGGTGTAGTGTCGGTATATGTCATGTTCAATTAGTTTATGAGTATGTTTTCTCTTAGCTTGGGGAACTGGAGACATTTTTATATGAAGCTTATGGACAAGTGAATTGCTCTCAGTTGGAAAACAAGTTATCATGATCAGCTATATTGCATTATCGATATTTTAGAAAAGTTGAGATCTTCGCTTCAGCCCCTTAATAGGATTTTAGGTCTTGTCTACTTACAGTAAATCTGTTTCAACAGGTTTTTTCGAACAGGCTACTTACAACAGCCCTTATCCAGATTAAATTCAATGGCTGTACGTGAACCTGTCAAAAACCTGTTAGAGCAGAGTCATTCGTACTACTGTCTCAACGTGTGAAGTTTACGCCTCTCCACAGCTGGTAAGTACTGAGTACAGGCTATGAAAACAGCCTTTTGACTTCATTTATACATTCTTCAGCTTAGTGAAGGCTTTGTGTGAAATGTTGATATACATAATTTTCTTGCTCCTTTATCATTGCCATGATCCCTACCTAGATCCCTCATTCCCGTAGCATTTAGCAACAATTTAACCCAGACTTCTTTCATTCTGCAATATCTCGAGGGAGTTCATTCTGCAATATGGTTAATCATTAACTTATGGTTGCCGTATATGGTTAGGTTCAAGTTCAACCTGAAGTATATTCCTCCTAGAGTTGATACCCTATACCATAGGCTAGTAGCCATTATGTATTTTGTTCTTTTTTGTGTGCTTATTAGATTAGATTTATGGGTTTGGATTCCACGCTGAGGCTGTGAGGCACCTGAGCATGGGACCTAATTCCTTCAAAATGGTTCTAAGCCAATTTCTAAGTAAAACAAGATGGCTGGTTCTGATTCTGAAAGTATATGTGGTTTGATATGATAAGCATCTCTTTGCGCTTTCTGGATTTTGTTACAAAGCAAGATCAGGAATATAAAACTACTTTTTACTCGCAAGTATGAATTTGCAATAGCAACATCAATCAAATTTTTTAGAGAATAGACAGTGTTAGAAATTGAAGACTTTAACAAATCTGCATATTGCCTTAAGTAATATTCTAATTTAGTAGTTTTATCCAGATATTTAGACAAAAAGATTTTTTCTTAAAGACCTTAAGAAACATTAACCACAGGAGAAACAAAAGGAAGACAAAAAAGAAAAAAGGAAAAGGAAAGAGCTTTTTGTCACCCTCTTTATTGAATTTTCTTTTTTTCTTTTGAATACATTAAAATTAGTGTTTCCATTTTTTAAGACTAGCATTTCTAAGTACTCTACAAAACTATCTTTACTTAAAGATCTTTAAATTACATTTCAAGATAAGATCATAAATGAATGTTTCAAAAGATATAAAGAGGATAAGATAAAAAAGATCACTTAATAGAATTAAATTTCAGGTTTTTAATTGCCTCGTCTCATCTAGATCTTACTCGACTTTACTCTCACCTAAAAAGTGGAAAAGAAAAGTTCTTACGATATTACACAAGAGAGCCTGCAAAAATAATGGATTCCATTGAGATAGAGACAGATGCTTATAAAATTAAAGTAATGGCTAGGGAGGAAGGATGTATTGCTTCCATGAATATATGTCTCATAGTACAAGTCCTTTATAAGAATAGCCAAACTCTTATCAAATGTAAAGTGTGTTTGTGTGTTTAAGAACCACTGACATCACCAAACCAATGAATTTCTTGCAGCAAGGATACTTTTTGCTAAACAATACATTTTATTTATTTATTTAAGGTTTGTAGTGAAATAACAACAAAAATATGTTGTGGTGGGGTTGAAACCCTAAGTCTGTGATACCGTTGGTCACAAGTCTCAAGTATACTGGCCTATTTATCATCCGCGCCTACATATCCTATCTATCATCCACGCCTACATATCCTGTTATATATCTTTGTGCAAATGATAAAGGTGTAATATTTTCCTTTTAAGGGCAAGTATGGTTTTTATCACCAAGCCATTTAAATGCCACAAGCAGGGATTTTAAAAGATCAGCGAACAATTTAAATGCCTTTGGTAGGTAGAGTTTGAGCCCTGGACTTGTGACGTAAATTCGCGACAAATCTTACCAGCCAAACTAGCACCTGTTGGCGTAGGTATAAATTCATTTTTGTCATTTATCAGTATGTATTTTACTTAACCATCAGTTTGAAAATAATTCCACAATACACAATAGATGGATCTTGTTTCTTCAAGGGAAAAGCAATGTCACTTGGGACATTTTTCTTGATTGAACATATAGCACATTTTTCCCATTTCTAAAACAAACACAAGCTTTCAAGGACCACGGGGATGGTTTGTCATATATTGTACATTTTCTTCAAGCATCATAGTGCTTCCTGCAACACCCAAAAACCTTTATTGAAAGTTCTCTGTTACTTTTTTTTTTTCTCTCAAGAGTCATCACCACCACCTTATCAGCCATGAACGTGATCAATTCATGGAACTCGTGGTGCATCTCTATAGCACTTGAGAAATGGGTGAAAAAAGGGAGTGGGGGCCTGTCGATTTCGCCATGAGGAATCACTAATAGGGATAACTGAGTTGATGAATGCCCTTTCGATGGATGCCTTGTGGACCAATCATCCCTGATGGTCCAATGGGAAACCCTTTTACTTTAGCAGAGTTAAATCGAAATCAGTAATGGGGGACATTGTGATTTGAGTAGGAAAAAAAAGGAGGGACCTTTGTACTACAACATTCACTGTCTCATGCATTACCACTATTTCTCAAAAAGGGTAAAATGATGTCCTTAGCACTATCACTGCTATTCTCATACTAGAGTCCACAGGAAGGACGTTGGAGTACTCCCGCTAGTCAAAAAGTTGTTGAATAGGGATGCGGCGCACCAACATGTACTTGAGTTGACACATGGTAAAAAATTTCATTTGAGAAATAATGTTCCGTTGTTTGGATAAGAACATTTATCCAATGGGTATGATGTTTCGATTGCTATTAATAATGGGTGTGATCATTCTATGAATAACTTTATATCAATGGGGTTTGAGTGAACATTTGATACTCTCAACTTGATTTGGGATGCCACCTCAAGAAGTGTTTTCAAGCAAAGAATGTAGTAGCTAGGTTTTCCTTTTCACTTTTTACAGATGACATTCTTAATTAGGTGAGGAAGGAAGAACATATTCCGATTTTTTGCTGAGGGAGTTAGAGGTCCAAAGAGCTCCATTGAGGAAATTTCTTCATTACACATGTCAGGAAACGAGTCAGAACTTGTGCTTTGGAATTAATATGGTACTAAATGCGAATGCATCATAAATGAATGACATTGATTGTGAATCTGTCGTCACCTTGTTAAAACGATTGGAGCTTGTTTCAAACTAAAAGACCCACATGTGATGAAACAAATTTGCAATTGTGTTGCTATTGATGTACTAAATTTGGGTGATGGATTCTTAAGTGTAGGGAACCTAGCTGTTTGGCTTTTTTCACTGGTGAATTGTATCTGGCATGAGCAATGAGGTTGAGGAACAAATCAACAGATTTTACTTTTTCATTCAGTGTGCCATTCTGCACTTCTTGTTAAGGCATACAAGCTCCTCCAGTGACACAAGCACATGGGTCCTTGGCCTTGGATGGACAGTGGTTGAGCGATAGGTGGACGGTAATTATCACTCTCCTGTGAGAAGCTTCAGGTTTAAAATCTCTAGCAGGGTCTAAGGACTAATGTAGTTATTAGGAGTTTTTTTCATTTTTGTTTTAAATAAGAAATGAACCACTGTGAACTACTTCTAATGAGGAGATTATGTTTCTAATAGGTTCTGAATTCATAACATTTAGCAAACACCAAAGAGGGTTCTGATTTCTGATTGCTGACTGCCGACTGCTTTCCCTGTTGAGATATTGAGCAACATAATATCCGTGGACGTTGAAAGTCAAATATAATAGAATGAGCTTTTATTGTCGGATTTGTAGACATCCATTGGGTGAAAGTAGTCCTCCTTTTTGGTTGTCCAATGAAAGTATTCGAAGTGACTAGATCATAATAATTATTCCATTGGGTTGTTTTTCTCCTCATACACAAGAATCTTTTTTTCTGATTTGTGTGCACCTCTTTCATGTATATAGCTTTCACCACTTTTACGTAGTGTTCTAATAGTGATTTGCAAGCATGCTTGCAGAGATATTTGTAATCAGATGTTTTCTTTAGCTAGGATGTCATTGGATGCTCCTTTAGATCGTGTTCCGTTGTAGTGTTGGAAAAGGAAAATTTGTTGAGGTGTCAACTAAGTAATATTATCAACCAAACACCTAAAAAAATTCTTCAAGAAACATTTTCCTTTTCCTTCCACTGATTACATCCTTCCTTCAACCAAATAAATCCTGAGAGGTTCACAAGAGTTCAATTCTCAATTAGAATTTCTTTGACTTAGAAAAAGAATGAAATGCTTTTTAAAGGTAAAAAAAAATTCTTTGCATCTGTATGAACTTGTATAATATGTCCTTGCCATTTCTCCAGGGCGTTGTCTTGCATTACTGAGCTTTCTTAAGTTAGATAACAGAATAAAAAACAGGTGTGAGCTTAGACTCAAATTCAAGTAGTATGCAAATCTAATTATGCTGCAAGCTCAAACCCAAAAAGAAAGTCATCCATACTCTAAAACTCATATATTTCTTTTGATGAAACATAGAGTGGTTATATAGCTAGTTCAGTTTGGGAGACAAATATTGGAGTACAGAGAGGATATCGGTTTCATTTCCATGCTCTCTGCTAGTGGTTTGCCCACTTCCTATCTTGCCATAGAAAACACATGCTAGAAGTTCCCACAGGGTGTTAAAAGTCTATAAGGACCTCGCTTATATCATTGGATAACATGTATTAGTGTCACTTATTTGCTTTGGTTGTAGTTGGGTGGGGCTCCTTTGGTGTCCTTCGAAAAAAATAAATCGAAGGATTTTCTTCTTCTTCTAGAATGGTAGCAATTATGCCTCCAAGCAGAACCCACGGGTGAGAGACACGTCCCATCCTTATTAGTCTCTACTGATTGTGCTTTCTACCCCATGTTGGACCAATCTTTATACTAAACTACAAATTATGACAACTATGTTTAAGCTTGTCTATCACCAAAGTTTTGAACTAATATTCCCTATATAACTTCTTGATGACAAATCTTCATCGACTAAAACATCTGTGTAGTCAAAAAACCACTAAGAAAATTATTCTCACATCATACAAGCTTGTAAAAGAACCTCATGAATAACTGAGAGCTTCTACTCTCACAAGTTTTTGTGTCACGTTAAAGTGGAGCTAAGATAGACCAAAACACATGATCTTAGAGTACTCCGAAGTCCATCAGGGAATGCACCCCAAGCCGTCGTTGTAAGAATGTTTCAAAAACCTGTTAGAATAGATTTCCTTTGCAAAGAATTACCACAACTAAACCAAGGGTACCTATACTGAAAATCATAAGCAAAGGTTCACAAAGTCACAAGATTTTCAACAACTTACAGTAGGTAGCAAAGATAATGGTGAGGCTTTAAAAGTGTTAGAAGAAAACAAAGAACTAGTGCTTGTAGTTATACACTTGTACCAAGTGGTGCTTTTGCCACCCTCTACTGTGTTAAATGACATTAAATGCTTGAACTAAAAAACCAGATAAAAGCAAATACGCACTTGGTGTCAAGATTTCTTTACCTATCAGGGAATGAAAGCAACACCTTACTAAAGTTAGGAACCCAATCAAAGGAGTCCGGCATATCGCACAATCAGTGGAATGGAATCACCAACTGATGACTGGAACCGCTTCTACAGACCCCACAACATTAGACTTGGAATCTCTAGACATAATAGGCAGAATCTGCATTGAACTGATGTCATAATACCCCATTTGTTAAGTTGTCTTAGCCAACAGTATTATATATAGACCCTCCAATGCAGTTCCAAAGTCCATCCTTTGGTGTTTGTAAACACTAGCTAGTTAGGGTTCCTTCTTTTCCTTTCGTGGTGTGTTTGGCATTATGGATGGGAAGAAACTGGAGTACAAAGGTGAGGCTGCCCTAAAAGAGTTTGAGAATTTAACTAGGAATGCCGTCGAGTTTCAGGAAAAATTATTGAAAGATCTCTTGCAAAGGAATAGATCGACGGAGTATTTACACAAATACATGACAGGATCACGAATGGATGTTTCAGCGTTTAAGAAACTTGTTCCTGTTATTACTTATGCAGATATTAGACCATATATCCAAAGGATCAGTAAGGGGGAAGATTCTAGCCTTATTTCAGGCCACCCTATAACTGAAATGTTATGCAGGTAAGATTTATATATAACCTCTTAAAGATATCTCTGCTGGTTTTTGGCTTCACTCTATAGTACTTCAGCATTCAGCTACCCCCGACCTTTAGGGTTTAGTATTGCATTAGATTTGTGTTTGTAGTATTATTTATTTTTATACTTAGATCACCCTCTTCATCTTAAAGTTTATACAAATGTGTATTTTCCAGTTCGGGAACTTCAGGTGGAGAACCAAAGTTGATGCCATCAATCGCAGAAGATCTTGATCGCCGAACATTTCTTTACAACCTTATCATGCCAATTATGAATCAGTAAGACCTTGTTTCTATCTGCATTCTCTTCACTAGGAAGGTAAACAGAAACCTGATGATGTGACGAATTATCAGGAATTTTGCTTTTGATGGTGATGCCTAAATGTCATATGATATTATCTTGTTTGTCTAGAGGATAATTTGATTCTCATGTGAAATGACTGAACTTTAAGAGTGGAGATGGTGTGTCGCGCATGATTGTGTCGCCCATGATTGAACATATATGTTACGTCAAATATATGGACTTCATGTATTGCTGTAGTGACCGAAATAATTATTATGGCGCGACTGATAGAGTCTATATATATATTTTTTCTGATATTAGGATAAGAATGGTGCAGAATATAATGGATTCTTTTGGTTTCTTAAGTTGCCCATTTTGGTTTGGATTTCCTTGTAGTGCAGTTTTTATATGAAAATTTTAAATAATTGTGTTATACTGGAAATATTGTTTTTTCTAATTCCATTTATACCCTTTCGCCTGAATATATTTCTTCAGATATGTCCCTGGGCTCGACAAGGGCAAAGCCATGTACCTTTACTTTGTCAAGGCAGAAATGTCGACACCGTCAGGCTTGCCAGCTCGGCCGGTCCTGACAAGTTACTACAAAAGCAAGCACTTCAAATGTCGACCTAAAGACCCATTCAACGACAACACAAGTCCGGATCAAGCCATCCTATGCATTGATAGTGATCAAAGTATGTATTGCCAACTCTTAGCTGGTCTAATCTATCGACGCCAAGTTCTTCGCCTTGGTGCAGTTTTCGCTTCTGCATTCCTCCGAGCCATTAGCTTTCTTGATCACAATTGGGCTCAACTATGTGACGATATCAGAACAGGCCAGCTAGGATCCATGATTACAGACTCTGAGTGCAGATCAGCTATGTTGGACATACTTAAATCACCTGATCCAGAACTAGCTGATGAAGTTGAGGAGATCTGTGGGAGCAAATCATGGAAGGGGATATTGCTCCGTTTGTGGCCCAAGGCTAAGTACATCGAGGCCGTGGTGACTGGGTCCATGGGCCAATATATTCCAGCACTCGAATTCTATAGTGCTGGGAAATTGCCCTTGGTGTGCACCATGTATGCCTCGTCAGAGTGTTATTTTGGGGTAAACTTGAAACCATTGTGTGATCCTGCTGATGTGGCATACACGCTGTTGCCAAATATGGCTTACTTTGAATTTATACCTTTGGGAGAAAATGGGGTTGCTTGGCTGGATGAAGATGAAGAGGTGCCCAAGGACAATCCCGTCGACATGGCCCATGTTAGACTTGGCTACCATTATGAGCTCGTTGTTACGACTTATGCTGGTAAGTTACCAACCTCTGTTACAATGGTTGTAATGCCACACAATCAGTATTGAAAAACTGACCAAAATGTATCTTAGATTCCAAGAAGTTTTCGCTGAAAATGGTCACTATGGAACAATGACATCATCGGTGTTGGACCCAACCCTTATAGATAGATCGTGAAAAGTTCTCTTATGCTATAGTGCAATCTGATCTTGAATTTAAATAAAACTAAACTGAATGATTGTGTTGGTTTTGGTACCAGGATTATACAGGTACCGCATCGGAGATGTTGTCCAAGTGGTTGGATTCTATAACCAAGCCCCCCAACTCCGTTTCATCTGCAGGAGGAACGTCATTTTGAGCATTGATAATGACAAAACAAATGAAGAAGACCTCCATAAGAGTGTCATCACAGCGAAGAAACTCTTGGAACCCTACAATGCATTACTTGTAGAATACACCAGTTATGCTGATGCATCATCAGTACCAGGCCACTACGTACTGTTTTGGGAGATTGTACACTACCATGCAAATGGGGTGATAAGTCCAATGAGGTCCCAAATTCTTGAAGAATGCTGCATAGCCGTGGAAGAAGCCCTTGATTACGTGTATAGGCGATGTAGGAGTCATGATAAGTCTGTCGGCCCATTAGAGATTCGTGTGGTCGACCCTGGCACATTTGATGTGTTGATGGATCATTTCATAAAGCAAGGGGCTTCCATTAATCAGTACAAGACCCCAAGGTGCATCAAGTCCAGTGCCGCTCTTGAGCTGCTCAACTCTAGGGTTAAGGCTTGCTACTTCAGCCCAAGAGACCCTGCATGGGTTGCTTGAATGTAGTTGAAGAAATTTGGAGAGGAACTAATAACTCATTTTGCAACATGGTGTTAAAAATGCTACAAGTGTATGACTAACAATGATGTCTAGTTTATTATGACTTGTTTTTAGCAAGAAAGAAGCTTGACATGAATTATTTTGAGTGCCTTGGAGCTGTCTAATAGATTTTACCTAATGGATATGTTTATTTGATTAGACTGACTTGAAAGCTATTACAATTTATTTATTTAGCAGTCAGTGCTAAGAAAATGTCGGAATTCAGAACCTATTAAGAACTTTTGATTTTCATTAGAAGAATAAAAAAAATGTATTACACGATTCACATTGCAAGCATGCAGTTTCCGCCACTTCACTAGGCGCCTTCCAAAGAGGGGTTCTCTGCGTCTCGTCCTATCAGGGTTGTTCCTATCATCCCACCTGAACTTGCCTCTGGAAAGGAATCTAGATCCTAGTTCAGATGGACTCTCTCGTTCTTGGTGAGGTCAGATGGACCCGAACCTACTCAAAATAGTCTTCCATGAACCATATAATTCAAGTAAGGATTTGTGTATAGATCATGAGTTGCCATTTTCTTGGTGATTACTTGATTGTGGACAAATCTTGAATTACCATTTTCTTGGTGATGTCTAGTCATAGTCAAATTACTTAACAGAATAATCTTTTTTGTTGCAAGGACAAGGGGACAAATCATTAAATAAATAAAAAACAAAAATGTTAGGAAACCTTAGCAATCATGTTTTGCAATCAGGATGACATGACGTGATCTCGAAAGAATGATGAAATCTCCAAAAAGTTTGTGTATCTCGAGGTTGTAAAAAATCTCCTTTAACGATGTCACATCATTATAATTGCAAAACATGGTTGCAAAACCTAATTTCCTAGCCTCACTATCTTTAATGGACAAATATTCGATTCAATTTTATAAGCCTTGATCGTTATCGCGCCACTTGGGATTTTTTTATGTTTCAAATTCAATTAAAAAAAAAAAAAACAGTGAGAGAGAGGTTTAGGGGCGGATTTTTAACACCACAAGTTTTATTGTCCCACATCATTAAACCATTTTTTTTACCTGCTAACTCTCACCACCACCCTTCTTCTTGTCTGCATCTTCTTCTCTCATTTTTGTTCGTCTCTTCACTTAACTTCTCTATTATCTCCCCATCTGGGAGTACCCCCAAAGCACCCCTCACATATCATTTTCATTCACTCAAATCGAAATTGAAGATGAAGTTGAAGACGAGCTGGAACCTTTACGAAATTCAACCCAATCCGATCAAAATCTCGACCTCGATTCCACCATCGCCCCTCTCCCTCTTTTTTTTCTCGCCCTCATGGCGACCTCTGCGATAATGGATTTTCCCACTCGCAGAGACCGCCGCAAGGGTGAGGAAAAAAAGAAAGAGAGAGAGGAAGGAGAAGAATGAGAGGGGCGATGACATGTGGAAGAAGAAGAGAAAGCGAGATGATTATGGTTGTTGTGTCCGTGTGGGAGAAGAATAGAGAGTTAGATGGACGATGATTGGATAACTAGGCGACCGATGATGGCTAGCATCGTAGCCCCATCTCCTCCATCTCTTGCTATCGTCGATCGTCTCTCACTGTCCATCGCAATCAATTGTCTTTTTCCTCGCCACCCCCTTCCATGTTGTTGTTGTTCTTGAAAAGAGAGTATAAAAGAAAAGAGAGAAATAGTGATTTAAATTAGTAACGTGGGTTAGCAGGTAAAAAAAAAATTTGTGGCGTAAAGTGCGACAGTAGAATTTATGGTGTTAAAAAGTCGTTGCCTATTACTTATTAGGCATGAAACCCAATATATTGTAACATTACATATATTTCTCACCATTTGAACTTTGAATCATCATTTTACATTTTTCTCAGCCACTCAGTAGTGTTTTGTGTTGAATAATAAAATTTGTGGCGTAAAGTTTTATGAGTGATGAGAGGTCCATTTCTAATATCGATATATCGTTATTTGTGGTGGTAGCTCTTAACTAACTAGATGGTGACAATAACAAAACAACCTTAGACATAAATTTTGTGTTGGAAACTACTACTCGTACCCGACTATTTAACCTTGGCACCCACCTCACCCCCTTTTGTGATAAGGAGAACCCACCAATTTCCTCCCTTGCAATCGGCAATCGAAAACCCTAAACACACCCCCACTTCTTCTTCATTGAAGACAAACAGAACCAGAAGGTTGGGTGAATCACACCTTCTTCGTCTTCTGCGGTAATTTGAAGCCTCCCCACAACTTCAATGGAGGTAAAGTTTCAATCTTTATTTCTCTTTTCACGAAAAATTCAATCTTGTTTTCATCGACGGGAAGAAACCCTTACTATTACTGTTCGATTTGTTTTCATCTTCTTCTTCCCCATTGTAGGATTCAATAATCGGAGAAGGTTCCCAGACCTTTGACGAAGGCATGACCATCGAACCCATTCTGCCTCTCCGGACCCAGGTCAGGTTTTATTTATTTATTTATTTATTTTTAATTTTATTTTTTTACATGATAAATTCAATAAAAAATTTATTTCTATTTTGTTATTTGTTGATAAAGTGTATGTTTGTCCACAAGAATGTGGATTTACTATTGATGGATGTGTTATTTCGTGATTAATTTGATAAGTAAATTTTTTTTTTGTTAGTTGTTGTTGTATATTTGCAATGTATTAGAATCAGAATTAATAGTAATGTCAATGTTCTTTCATGATAAATTTACATGTAATGTGGATTTTTTTGGCTAGTTGTTGATAAAAGAGTGTATTTTGTATTCTAGAATCTGAGTTTACTTCTAAGGTCAATGTTCTTTCATGATAAATTCCTTTAGTTGTTGATAATTTTTATATTTGTAATGTAGAATCCATTAGCATTTGAATTTACTAGTAATCACAATGTTTGTTCATGATAAATTCGATAAAGTTTTGTTTTTTATTTTGTCAGTTGTTGATAAATTGTATATTTGTATTGTGGAATTGATTAGAATTTGAGTTAACACTAATGATTCTTTCATGGTAGATTCGATAAAGTTGTGTTTTTGTTCTTTTGGTAATTGTTGATAGTTTGTATATTTGCAATGTAGACTCCATTAGAAACTAAATTAACTAGTAGTCTCAATGTTTGTTCGTGTTAATTTGACAAAGTTTTGTTTTTATTTTGTTAGTTGTTGATAAATTGTATATTTGTATTGTAGAATTGATAGAATCTGAGTTTAGTGATGCCAATGTTCATTCATGACAAATTCGATAATGTTTTGTTTTTTATTTTGTTAGTTTTTTGTTAATTGTATATATTTTCTTATTGTAGAATCCATTAGAGGTTGAATTTGCCAGTGATGTGGATGTTCAAATGGAATCACTAGTCCCATTTCAAGAAGAATCGGATGTGAGTTTTATAGCTATATAGAGTTTATCGTAAATTCCAAATTTGGTTATGAATATGCTAGCAAATTGTAGAGCCTTTTTACTTCTCTCGTATATTGATAACTTGTTTTTGCTATAGAAACAATTATCATCTCAACCTACAAGTGATGGTGATTCACAACCAATAGAAAATATCGATGTGACGGATTCATTTACGACTGACATGGTATGTTACTTGTTTATCTTGGTTATAATGTTTGTTCGGAGTGTTTGATTATAGGAATGTGGTATTCATGTATTTCTGTCTGATTTATAGATCTTCGATAGTCGTCAGGAGCTTGTCAAATGGACTCAACATATAGCGAAAGCAATTGGGATGGCAGTTGTGATAAGTAAGTCGGATATGGGTGGTGCAGGTAGGATCCCTAGAATTTGTTTTGCTTGTGAGAGGAGCGGGGAGCGGAGGGATAAAAAACAACGATTCAACAAAACTAACAAAACACGACAGAAGCGAACGAAAAGATGTGGGTGTCCTTTTGCATTGAAGGGTATAAAGTTGCCAAAAGATGATCAGTGGAAAGTTGGAGTGGTATGTGGATGCCATAATCATCCAATTACACAGCATTCCTCGAAGCTCTCCTGGGAAGAAAAGAAAATTGTGGAACAAATGGTGAGAAGTGGTGTGAAACCAAAAGATGTCGTTACTTATTTCAAGGCAAATGTTGAAAGCAAGAATGTGAAACTGAGGACAATTTACAATGCAAAGATGCAGATGAAAAATTCTGAATTGTCTACGAAGTCTCAAATGCAACAGTTGTTGAAGAAGTTGAGAGAACACAAGTATATGGAGTGGCATAGGACTCACGAGGATGGAGATTCAGTCAGAGATTTGTTTTGGGCTCATCCTGAGTCCATTAAGCTCGCCAAATGTTTCCCTAGTGTATTTGTTATGGATTGCTATAAAAGAAATAACTACAGGCCATCACTGTTAGAGATTGTTGGAGTTACATCTACGAGCAAGACATTCTCCTTTGCTTTTGTGTACCTGGAAGCTGAGAGGGAAGACAATTACGCATGGGCTTTAAATTGCATGAAATCAGTTCTTACCTCTGAATCTCCCCCTTCGATTATTGTGACACATAGAGAAGTGCCTCTTATGGATGCAATCAGCATAGTTTTTCCTGAAGCGCGCAACTTTCTGTGCCGTGATCACATCTCAGTAGATTTGGTGTCAAATTTTAAGGCCTTGTTTAACTCAAACGAAGCATGGGATGCATTTATATCCAGATGGAACAATTTGGTTTTTTCATCTACCGAGGAAGAATATTATGAGCGACTATCTGCTTTTGAGGGGGATTTGTTTGAATATCCTGAGGTTCTTGATCATGTGAAAAATATTTGGTTGTCCTATAAGCAGTGTTTTATTGCTGCATGGACCGATCAAAATATCCACTTTGGAAACACAACCATCAGTAGAATAGATGATGATCAAGCAAGATTGAAAAAGCATCTAGCATCTTCCCTAGGGAACTTCAATACAGTGTGGACTGCCATAAACTCTTTGTTGTCGTTGCAGTATTCAGAGATTCATGCCTCTTTCAAGGAATGTTTAACCACTACGTCGCTGAATTATATGTCACCATTGTTTGATGAGCTCAAACGTTTTGTTTCAATCATTGCTCTTGATCTACTACTGATGGAAGTGAAGCGTGCAGATTCAATAGGTGCAGAGGATGCTTGTGCTTGTGCCATTGGACATACACATGGGTTACCTTGTGCCCATGAGATAAGTAAGTACAAAAATGATGGCCAACCCATCCCTATATCGCGTATCCATTCACACTGGAAGAAACTGTCTAGCGTACCAACCATGAGTCCACAGCATGAGCTGTACTACCGGCCCGAGATTCAGCTGTTCATTAATAGATTTGAAGAGGCCAATGAGAATCTTAAACTTGAGCTTTTGAATAAGCTCAGAAAACTCGTGACATCTGTGTAGGGATCCAAACCAACTTTTTAGATGATCTATCCTTTTTATTTACCAGAATTTGTATATAGACCTCTTGTCGTAATGGTATTCTCAGATCACTTTATGTTTTTTCTTAGGGAGTTAAAGGAGATTTCTGTAATCAGAAGACTAATCTTTTTCGCTGGACATAATTTTGATTTGTGTTGGTACTGTTGGTGTTACTTGATCTTCATCATTTGTATTACTTTCATTATATTTTTCATTCACAAGTACTGGCTTTCTGTAGTTACATACATGATGAATTGTTGGGAGTGCAGGTGTTTTTTTTTTTTTTTTTTTGTAGGTCAAGATCTTCATCATCCATTATTTATGTAGCACCTTAAGACTTGCAGGGACCTTATCAAAACGCCACTGTTAAGATTGAGCTGACCTTGTTCTCTATGATACAGTTGCACGTCAGACCGTCTTTCTTTTGAAGTCAGAGTCTGTTGATTATTTCCTTTAGAATGCATACTCCATTAACATTAGCAGTTTACATATGAACTGGATGAGGTGGAGTTGCATGCCGTCCAAGTCTGGTGAATGACATTGCCATGGGCTTGCCCTAGTAAATTAAACAGCTTCTGCTGGTTTACGTTTGGATCATGTTGTTGGCTATTGTAAGCAATTTAGATTCGTTTTTGTAGTGTTGATTTCACACTCTAACAATACCTAAACACATCCGGCACACGGGTTCTTGTATGTTGCTACTCCACTCTTTCATACGATGCTAAAACTATTAACTGTATTGAATTGTATGTCTATGGTAATACCAAAATCAATTAAAAATTATCTGCGCTAAGCTGAGCTGGTACCTCATTGACTAATGTTGTACACCTCACCCTCTCTTCTTCTTCGTCTCCGTCGCCATTTTACGACAACCCAGACCACCAAACACCCAACCCAACAATCCCTTTTACTCCTACTTCAATCATGCAACTCCCACCATCACTTCAATCAAATCCAAGCTCAAATCCTTCTCACAGACCAAATCTCAAACACCCATCTGGCAACAAAGTTGCTAGAGTTCTACACAATCTCCGCCAAGAACATGGACTACGCACTTCGAATCTTCGAACACATTAATGACCCAGGTACCTATACATGGACTGCAATGATCAGAGGCTTTGTGGGGGTCAAGAACCCAAACAAGGCCATTGAGTTCTACACTTTGATGAGGTCCCAAGGTGTTAAGCCTAACAAGTTTACATTTTTATTTGCTCTCAAGGCTTATTCATTGATACCCAGTTATCATGAAGGTAGGGCTGTTCATGGGGAGCTTACGAAAGTAGGGCTCGACGCCGATATGTTTTTGAGGAATGGGCTTATGCAATTGTATTCTAAGTGTGGAGATATCAAAGCTGCATATGGTGTGTTTGAGGAAATGCCAAGTACTAATGTGGTTAATTGGAATACTATGATATGTGGGTGTTTTGCTTGTGGTAATGTTGAGGGCGCTAGGAGACTGTTTGATGAGATGCCTGATAGAAATGTTGAGTCTTGGAATGTGTTAATTCATGGGTATTCAAAATGGGGTTTGGTGGATGTTGCAAGATCAGTTTTTGAGGTGATGCCGCAAAAAGATTTGTTCTCTTGGAGTGTGATGATTTCGAGCTATGTTCAGAGTGGAAAGGCCAGGAAGTCTTTGGAGTTGTTTGAGGAAATGCAGAGAGATGGAGTTGGCCCGGATAATGTTATACTAGTGAGCGTTCTCTCAGCGTGTGCTCAGATTGGGGCGCTTGATGTAGGTAGGTGGATTCACGCTTATGTGCGTAAAAACAAGTTCAAACATGATGTTTTCTTGGGTACTTCCCTTGTGGATATGTATGCGAAATGTGGATGCATTGACACAGCTTTGCAAGTATTTAATGACATGCCGCAGAAGAATGTGTGCTCTTGGAATGCTATTATATGCGGGCTTGCCATGCATGGTCATGGTACTGATGTGCTAGATTTGTACAAACGGATGGAACTTGGTATTGAACCTAATGACATAACGTTTGTTGGAGTTCTGAGTGCATGTAATCATATAGGATCGGTGGAGGAAGGTCAGAAACATTTCAATCGCATGTGTACAGAATTTGGCATTGCACCAAAGATTGAGCACTATGGATGTATGGTTGATATACTAGGTAGAGCAGGTCTAATCGATGAAGCTAAAGCTCTCTTAAAAAGCATGCCAATGGAACCAAATATAGTTGTTTGGGGAGCATTACTTAATGCTTGCAAGATGCATGGTTTTACCCGTATTGGTGAGGATGTTGTGAACCATCTTCAGAAGTTAGCTCCAGAAGATGGAGGGTGTTATGTACTTCTTTCAAACATATATGCAGCTGAAAAGCAATGGGACAAGGTTGCGAAGACAAGGAAGATTATGAGAGATATTGGTGTAGATAAGAAGATGCCTGGTTGTAGCTCCATTGAGGTTAACAGTGTGGTTCATGAGTTCCTTGTAGAGGACAAGTTCCATCCAGAATGGAGAGAAGCCTATGACACCATAGATAGACTAAACTTACACCTAGAAGTTGAAGGCTATGTACCAAATCCTTCATTGATCGTGTTCAATATAGAAGAGTAGATTGGATATCAACGGCAAAACACATTTAATCATAGCTATGCCACAAAATGAATGATCATGGAGTTCACATGATGTGATCATCATATTGTAGAAACCCCGATTCAAAAAAGAATTAAGCAAGCCCCATTGCTGCAATGAAACAACTTCAGTAATCTAAAACACAACAAGATCAGTAAAGCAATGTCAAACACAAAACCTAGAAGCAATCAGTTACCTCTGCATACATTTTGGTTGATTATTTTGTTTCAGAAGTTGGTCATTACAGGTGGCTATGGCTAAACTTGTGAAACTTGGAAATGAGTATGAACATGATCACACAGAAAATGATAAGAACCTGACAGTTTTTTCAGCTATTTGTCTTCAACCACAAATATCTTGGGTACAAAACATATCACAGACCAAAATCCATCTTGCAATATTTCTTTTTCTCTAGGAGGAGAAGGCCTCAACAAACATAAATGGATAATTAAACTCCTCCAACAGAAGTGCCGGCCTTAATATAAGAGTATTCAATGGATTTAATAAAAACCAATCAAAATTTGGAGAAAGATCCACACAACTCAGCCTGTGCTATCAAAACCTTTCCGCTAACCTTGCAGTAACTGCTCTAAGCTTGGAGTAGACTTTGCCTGCCGGGGAACCTAAAATTAAACTACAAAGAGAATCTCTGGCAACCTTGATGTTTGTGAAGGATCCCAGTATATGAATCTTGGTGTCAGCTATCACAATCCTAGTCCTTGTAGCGTTCTCAATTGCAAACTTCGTTTTCCCCCCTTTGCCGGACAATCTACCAATGGCACGGGATAAGTGCTCGCCTCGCAGTGTTTTGACATCTTTGATCTCAAAGGAGTCCACATAGAGCTCATCCATACGCAACAGGGCAACAGCATCTATGACATCAAATCCAAGCATAAAAGCATGGACAAAGTCGGCAGATTTTTGAAGATTGCTAACATCGGGTGTATCTGACCTTGTTTTCAATTCAACCTTGCGGGCCTTGAGATTCATACGTATGTCAACTTTCATCTGCTCATATACTGGTGTATATATTTCCATCCAAGCCTTCTTCAAGGGTGAAAAACGATGTGGAGGAACTGAGACTTTCCGAAACTGAACTTTTCCATCTGACATATCATGAGCTTTTAGAGGCTCAAACTTGGGCTTTGGTGGAAAAACCCCAATTCCAGAATTTGATTCTGATGGAACCTTCTCAACTTCCATGGACGATACAGCATCTTTAGATTCCATGGCGAAACTTTCAAATGTGAATACAGGGCAAAATGTGATCCTGAAAATAGCACAGTATATCAAATTCAATCTTTGTTTGAAAGATTTGAAAAAAAACCCTGAATAGTTTCACTACAACATCAACTAACATATAACTGTTACCACTGTCAGTCTTAAACAATAGAAAATACCATGTTTCTGCCTTTCTAAACTCTAAAGTGGAAGGAGACGCATAGAAACAACATAAAAAGTAGTTCAAAATAAAACTACATTGTATAAAGAGATTTGGGGTAAAAATCTAGCGCATAATCATGATATAGACATATCGAAAACAGTCCTAGTGTCTGAAAGTTCCAAATCGTAAGGTCGTTTGCAGAAAATATCAAAGAATAGTAATAAAACAACTAAAAATATGATGTTAAGACAGGCAGTGTTCTTTTCCAATATGATACAGAATGAACACTGTGTGACAACTACACATCATGATCACAGTTATCACTTATCAGTTGATCATGAGTTACTAAAAATGTAAATCTGGGGGATAACGCCATTGGTTCGCACTTGACTGCAGCCAAACTCAGAGCTTGGTCATTTGACAAAATTATTTGTAAATAAATTGTTAATGGTTTATCTATGAAGTCACAACGCACCCAATTAAAGCCCTTGAAAGTGGTGTCTGCAGCATCTCAAGGCACAACACATTGGAATGATGACATCAACTAGACTATGGTTCAAATTTATAAGTTCAAACGCCTTAAGTTGTAGCTATTCTGAGTAATAACATAATGCTAAATACACATTTAGATGGGGCTTAAGATAGGTAGGCAACGTGTCAGTGACTCATATAAGGGTGATTGTGAATGTTAACCTTTGGCGTTAGAACATTTGAAGTCCTTCAAAAACAAAACATTCAACTCAAATTACAAAACACGTTTATGAGAGCATTTCTAATGACAACCCTAAAATCCACCATCCAAAAATGTGAAATAAAAGGTTTGTTCCACACTTGAGAATCAGGATTTTGGGTTTCCTATTTGGAGATGCTAATCTGAACATAGGTTGTGTTTGATTGCAAAGAAGAAATTTTTCTTTGCCCTAAGAAAAAATTTCACAGGAAGGAATTCCAGAGAGGACTCTAACCTTTCTCACACTGTAGTTCAGGATTGAATCACCCAAAGTGTCGAGAGCACCGTTATTTGGGAGAAATTTTCTCAATTTTTTTGCCTAGATAAAGATATGAATAATATTTTCCCATCTTAATAGAAAATTTTTCCACTTCATTAGGGTTTGTTTGATTTCAACGAAAATTTCAAAAGAAAAAAGAAAAAAACCAGGAAGTGGGCAAAAGTTTTCAATCTTGTGATCATCATCATATTCAAGTTCTTCATTCTCTCTTCCTCTTTCCTTCGACTCCCTTCTCGCAAATTTTATATCATAGTTACATTTATATTTTGTGCACAAAGGAAAGGCAAACCCAAGAAGTGGGTAGAATCAATACTCATTGTTTATATATAAATAAATCACTCTTCACAACAACCCCAATTAAATCAATTCTATATGCATTTTTTTAGATACATAATATTAGTAGAGCAAGCAATAAGTAACTGTAAAAATAATTAAAGTACAATTTATTGAAGAAAAAAAAAACCCTAATCTAAACTTTTGTTCGATGAACAACCAGAACCAGAATAAGAAAAGAGTGGAGTGAAATACCTACGAGGGGCAGACCCAATCTGTATTCTTCAATCACTCTTCTACAATCGCAAGATTTCAATCCACCAACTGCAGCATGAATACTATGATGAAGAAGAGATGAGAGAGTTAGAGAAACACTAATAGGGTTTAAAGGGGTTTTAGCTATTTGAATTCGTCATAAATACCTGAGAGGGAACTCACTGGAGGTTAAGGTCGAAGAGAAGCTCCGCCGCTCCTTGTTCCTTGGCAGAGGTTTTTGAGATTGCGAATAGAAGGTTTTGACAGAGAAATATATTCTGGGATGGCTGTTGTTATAAAAGCACCCCAGATTTGGAGATGCTTGAATTTGTTGTGCCTCCAATCCAAAACGTGGGTGCCTATATCCTTACAGCTATGTCCAAGATGTATTAGGTTTGATAGGAAATTTGCTTTTCAAAAAAAAAAAAAAATTTGTATTCCCACGTTTTGTTTATGTTAAAACATGTTATCTTTATCAATTTAAAAATTAAATTGTTGTGAAGGGAGATTAAGAAATGGTGAAGATGGAAGGTGTTTGGAAGAGGGAGGAGGAAGTCCTGATTGAAGAAAGGACGTGTTTGGAAATACTCACTCCTCCCCAAACACAACCATAATCGTCACGTCATCATTCACATGATGGACATCATCCAGACACAAAACAGGCATAAAGGACCAAGCATTGTAGAATTTCTCTTATAAACCCCTATCTCACTAATGTTCCTCTTCTCTTCCCTCTTTTTCTCTCTTCTCTCTCAGAAAAAACAACCATCACCATTGCTGGCAACATCACCCCGCCACCACCTTTCCTCTCATCCTCTTCTCATTTGTTGTTCTTCTTCTCTTTCTCCTCTCTTGCTCTTTTCTTCTCCACTGCCAAGAAGAAGACAAAAGAAAGGTGTGACCGACCGGTGAGCGAGGCGGTGCAATGGTGTTGTTCTCTAAAAGAGAAGAGAGACAACGATGTTTTTTTGTTTATATTAGTAGTGTGCTTAAAAAAAGTGGTGGTGTGATTCAAAAACTAAGGAAATAGTGGTGTCCTTCAGCAAAATTGGTGGTGTCAAAAGTCATTGTCAATCATAAAAACTAATACGCTTAATAAACAATAAAATGGACCATTTTTCTTGATTTTCACTTGGGCATTTACCTAAGTTGAAGATAGGATTTGCTCATCCCACCATAATCTCCAGTATTTTCATGTCAAAATACCTTATTTCATTTATTTTCACCTACTTTGAGCTTAAGCTTACAACAGGCCAAGGTCTGTCTTCAATAACGGGCTTCATAATCTTTTCCCCTTGGTCTGCAACTCAGTACTGAAAGTGCTCTCCTCAGAAAGTTCTTGCAAAAGAAAGGTTACATCTCAAGGGAATTTTCACCAACAATTACTGCGAATCAACTTGAAATTACACATTATACTTGCAACCATTTTTTCGACAAAAATGACTTTAAAAAAAATTGAAAATATGTCATTCGATATACTAGCTTGAAGATGGACACAGATACACCAACTAAACATGCTGACAAATACATTAATCAACAGATAATTGCACACCCATATAAAAGCCTAGGTCTGACTCCAAGTCCCCAAGAACATAACAACTCTAATGGATTGAAATCTTCTTCTTTGGAGCTCTGTCTTTGTTCTTTGAAGACCAAGTTCCCGCTTTCGTTTTTAGCTAGAAAAGAAACTTTTGCCATTTCATATGCCTTCCTCAGCTTATCCCCCATCACCTTCTTTGTCTCTTGAATTCGAGGACTGTTGCAAGAGAAATATTGACCAATCTCTCTCAAATGAACAAGAGGTATAATTTTCAGTCTCTTTCAAAACTTCTTTTGTAATCATGTTTTCTGCTCTGTTTAACCTTTCTTTCTCCTTTGCCAATGTGTGGGCAATGGGATTATTAAACTTACCACTTTTCACTTATCAATCTAAGTTGCGCATATATAAGCACTAAAATTGTGACTTAACCTAGAATATGTGTCACATATGTTCCATGAGAAACTCAATCCTATTTAGTTTGTTTTCTAAGAATTAGCATATATTCTTTCATAATAACTTCATCTCTAGGTGTCATATTTGAATGAGTGCATAGTTTAATTGAAAATGCTTTGATGAAGAACTGGAGGATTAAGAATGGTTTCAGCATGTATGTGAATAAACTTGAATAATGGATAAGTTTTAAGCTGAAAAAATCGTCACAACACACTAAAATAGCACCATGACATAGTTTTAGGTGCTACTTCATAATAAAAGAAAGCGCGACAACATCAGTCTTTGATAGGTTAAGAGATGCTCGATTGTGTTCAGCCTTAGTGAATTCTGTAACCATGCGATTTCAGAGTTTCAAGTTTAAAAAAATCAATTATAAAGGGGGGGGGGGGAGGGGAATTCATTCTTGATTACTTTGATGAACAAAAATACATCTCCTTACAGCCTAGTAATGTAAATTTTTACAGGATCCATCTTGATTCTTCGACACATACACAACAATCTCCCTATGAACATGTTCATATCTTGATCAATTATTAACACTTTTTTTTTTTTTTGACATAAACCTGCCTAAGTGTGACTCCAAGGTCCCAAGAACATAACAATTCTAATGGGATCCTCTTCATTAGACCCTTGTGGCCTTCTTTCTCTTCTTTCATTGGAAACCAAGTTCTCACTCCCCTTCTTTGCTAGAAATGAAACTTTGGCCATTTCATAGGCCTTCCTCAGTTTCTCCCCCATTATGATCACCCTCTCTTGAGAGGATTCTTCACTCTTGCAAGATAAAGAAGAGGAAGAAATGTATTAAGACAAATGGGGACCTTGTGCCTTTATTTATAAGGGATCCCCTCCACTATATTAGATGCTAAAGGGGATGCATGTGCTGACTTGGCTAAATGTCACGTGCTAGGTAAGGCTCCACGTGTCGTATTCCGATAGGGTATATTCGTCATGTTTGTGGATGCCGCATCAACTTATTTGGTAATTAGTTATAGTGACCATTTATTCTGAATTATTTAAAAAAATCATTTTAAAATTGTATCTTTGCATTATCAAAATGAATGATGAATTTATTAAGTCACTTTTACGTAAGATTTGATACTAGTTAATATATAAAAAATTATGATATGGCAATAGGCCATTTGGTGTTTTTTTTTTAATATTCTCCTTATGTTAAGTTGGAATTTTGTTGGATTAGATGCGATTCCAAACACCATAAGCAATATGGAGGGAACCATAAGCAATATGAAGGGAACTTTAGTTGGATGCTCCCACTTTTTAACACCACCAATTCTACTAAAGAGCATCACCACCTTACTTTTTGAAGTACACCATCACCTATTCACACATGTTTGTGCAAGGGCAAGGAGAGAAAAAAAGAAGAAAAGAAAGCGGGGTGAGGGTGCAGCAGCGAGGCGGGGTTGTTCTTGAGAATAAAGGAGAATAAGAGAAGGAGAAAATTAAAAGAGAAGAGAAATAAGGTAGAAAGGGGAGGGGCGGTGCGATCGGCGGTGGGGTGGGCTATTGATGTCAGTTCCTAGAGAGTACAAGAAATGATAAGAAAAAAAGCAACAACTTTTTATTGATGGTGTCGTTTTAGAACATGGGGGGTGGTTGGTGTCAAAGTGTGGATGAGGTGGTTTAAAAAAATCGAGGCCTTTACGAATCGTATGGACCGGCGGAAATAGCAACTCTTCTTCGAAAGTGAGTGCGATCACAACCTCCTTCACTACTCTTTTTCTTCATCTGACGACAACAATGAAGACAAGTTACTCGACGCACTACTCGTCTTAGAGTCTGGAGCTTTCGCCATCGCAGTCATCAAAGTTCTTCAACAACTCCACGACGATCATCTCATGTCTAAAACCAGTTCCGAAACTCAAAACAACTCGTCAAACATATAGTCATTAAACCCTACAAAACTTTGCTTACTTCGATGACACATTGTTCGTTCAAATCAACATATTCTAGAGTCCTAGTGCACTTGCAATAAGGATGGTTTTAGTCATCACTTGTATAATTTTTTTTTAATATGGCCATAGAGGACATGAAGCTATATCAAGGTAACATGGGTTTGGGGGTCCTTCACTTTCTTGGTGCCTTTGGCTTTTTGAATGATGTACAAAGGGATGGTAGAAGGAGGAAGTACCCTTTCTTAGATTCAATTCTCTTGTTTTTAAGGGTAGTGACCTTGAATTCCTTTGGCACTCTTGTGGAGTTTGCTTTGCAAAAGGGACAGCTATTTTCAATTGTTAATTGCACAATGGAATCGAAACATCCACATTTTGTGATGATAATAGGTCCAGGGTTTGAACTAATTGAGCTAGACGGGGTAGATGAACCCTTTCAAATTTGCAGTTATATGTACTTGATGTTCATTCATTTGATCATGAATAAATAATAAATGGGCTTGTCTTATTAGAGAGGAAACGGGCGAGGGGGCATCTCGAGAGAGATGGAGGGTTGCACTCCCTCCCTCGCCCATTTTCTCGCTTGTTTCCTCGCCAATTAGAATTCCCCATAATAAATATAAATAGGTTAATCAAAGAGAATTCAAGGGTGGACCAAGAAAACTTGCGAAAAAATTCATAATAAAGATCTAAATTTGTGATTGTGAGGGCTCTAACATGCTCATCCTCACCTCAAGCATTTCCTCTAATTATCTAGAATTTTTTCCAAGCAAAATTTTTTTTTTACTACTTTACTACCATCAAATACTATAAGTTGTGGTTTTGATGTAAATGAAGCCCATTGAAAAACCCTGTTTGTAAACATAATGTGTCTCACACTTGAGTACCTATGTGAAAAAATCAAGACCATGCTTAGTTCCTTCAATACTTTTAGTCGATGTGGCTCATTCATGTTAAATATTTGATCTAGTTTTAGAATTAAAAAAATAAGAAATTGAAGCAGTACATTCTTTTACAACTCACGACTGATAATAAAAATTGGAGTGCATGGTTTGCATTTGGAGCTCAATCTCAATGACGATTCTAATGGAATCTTCTTCCTTAGAGCTCTGTCTTTGTTCTTTGGAGACCAAGTTCCTGCTTCCATTCTTGGCTAGAAAAGAAACTTTAGCCATTTCATACGCCTTCCTCAGCTTCTCCCCCATCACCTTCTCTGTCTCTTCAATTTGTGGACTCTTGCAAGAGAAAGATTGACCAATCTCTTTCAAATGAACAAGAGGTATATTTTTCAGTCTCTTTCAAAACTTCTTTTGTGATCATGTTTTCTGCTCTATTAAACCTCTTTTTCTGCTTTGCAAAAGTGTGGGCAATGGGATTAGTTTGTTTTCTAGGATTGAGTTTCTCATGGAACATGTGTGATACATATTCTTGGGTTAGTCACAATTTTAGTGCTTATATATGCACATCTTAGCTTGATAAGTGTAAGGTTGTAAGTTTAACCACACATGGGCAAAGGAGATTAGTTTTCTAAGAATTAGCATATATTCTTTAATGTTCCTATTCATCTCAAAAAATCTGCATATATTCTTTGATAATGACTTCATCTCTAGGTGTCATATCTGAATGAGTGCATATTTGAATTGAAAATGCTTTTGATAAAGAACCGGAGGATTAAGAGTGGTTTTAGCATGTATGTGAATAAACTTGAATAATAGAATTAAATTTTAAGCTGAAAAATCGTCACAACACACTACAATATATAGCACCATGACATATTTTTGGGTGCTACTTCATAATAAAAGAAAGCACGGCAACATCAGCCTTTGATAGATTAAGAGATGCCCGATTGTGTTCAGCCTAGGGGGGGGGGGGGGGGGGGGGGGGGGGGGGGGGGAATCCTAGTAATGTAAATTTTTACTGGATCCATTCTTGATTCTTCAACACATACACAACAGCCTCCCTATGAACATGTTCATATCTTGATCAATTATTAACACTTTTTTTTTTTTAACATAAACCTGCCTAAGTGTGACTCCAAGGTCCCAAGAACATAACAATTCTAATGGGATCCTCTTCATTAGACCCTTGTGGCCTTCTCTCTCTTCTTTCATTAGAAACCAAGTTCCGACTCCCCTTCTTTGCTAGAAATGAAACTTTGACCATTTCATAGGCCTTCCTCAGTTTCTCCCCCATTATGATCACCTTCCTCTTGAGAGGATTATTCACTCTTGCAAGAGAAATAAGAGGAGGAAGGGTGACATTTAGACAAATGGGGACATTGTGCCTTTTATAAGGGACTCCCTCCACTATACTAGATGCTAAAGGGGATGCATGTGCTGACTTGGCTATATGTCACTTGCTAGGTAAGGCCCCACGTGTCGTGTTCCGATAGGGTAAATTATTTATTTTTTTTTTTTAAATATTTAAGGAGTTTCATTGGATTAGATGCGATTTCAAACACTATAAGCAATATGAGATTTGAGAGGATGGGGTGGGATCCTTTAGTTGGGGGCTCCCACTTTTTAATACCACCAATTTTACTAAAGAGCACCACTCCTTACTTTCTTAAGCACACCACTACCTACTCGCAAATGATTGTGCGAGGGCTAAGAGAGAAAAAAGAAGAAGATAAGAAGGCAGGAGTGGGCTATTGATGTTGGTTCCTATGAAGAGAGGAGAAGAAGAGAAACCAACAACACTTCTTCGAAAGCGAGTGCGATCACAACCTCCTTTACTCCTCTTATTCTTCTTCATCTGACGACTACGACGAAGATGAGTTACTTGACACGCTACTCGTCTCAAAGTCTGGAGCTTTCGCTACTACAACCATTGAAATTCTTCAACAACTCCATGACGATCATCTCATGTTCGAAACTCAAAACAACTTGTCAAACATGTACTCATTAAAACCCTAATAACTCGCTTACTTCGATGACATGTCGTTCGTTCAAATCAACATATTCTAGATTTATGGATTCCTAGTGCACTTGCAACAAGGATGGGTTTGGGGGTCCTTCACTTTCTAGGTGCCTTTCGCTTTTCGAATGATGTCGAAAGGGATTCAATTCTCTTGTTTTTAAGGGTGGTGACCCTTGAATTTCAAATGGTACTTTGGTTTAATAAAAAATAAAATAGATAAAAATAAAAATAAAAAAACGCCCACCGTGGGGCTCGAACCCACGACCACAAGGTTAAGAGCCTTGCGCTCTACCAACTGAGCTAGACGGGCTGGATGGACACTTTCAAATTTGTCGTTATATGTTCTTGATTTAGTTTCATTTGATCGTGAATAAATAATAAATATAAAAAAGTTAATCGAAGAGAATTCAAAGGTCTATTTGATTGCCTGGACCAAAAAAACTTACGAAAAAAATCTTAATAAATATCTAAATTTTTTATTTTGAAGGCTAATATAGGGGTGTGCATCCTATCCTGTGATCATGATCCCGTCCCTTCCTGATTTTTTTCAAATTTTATTGGGATTAATCAATTTCATCTCGATCCCGTCCCGATCTGGATTGGATAGAGATTTTCAATCCTGCCCATCCCAATTTGATTTTTTAAAATATTTATTTTAATATATTTTTAGGAATGTAATCCTTTCTTTGGATCAAATATTGATCATATTATGAGATACATATTGATAATTTGATATAAGTATTCTAAGATACATATTGATCATATTATGAGATACATATTCACTCAATGATGATATAAGTAAAAGTCATTTTATGATGATATAAACATTCTAAGATACATATTAATCATTTGAATGTATCACCAACATATTTTCTCTCATTCACACCTGTCCATCTCATTTTTCTAACATCTATTCCCCAATATTTTACATGTTGTACGATAGTAATTATGAACTTCATCTTGGAGTATTTTTTTCATTGGCGCATTATTATAAAGCCCAATGCTTGGCTCTTATTTTCATTAGGCTCTGCAAGTTAAGTATATAAATTTTTTAGCAAAATTTCATTTAATTGGTCTCCGCAACTTGTACAAATGAACACATACTTGGCACATTTACAACAAATTTTTTATTGCTTGCTGATCTCATCCCGAACCCATTAGAGATGGGACAAGGTCGGGAGGAGTCTATCCCGTCCCAATCTCGAATGAACGGGATAGGATACGGATGAGGTCAATCCCGTCCCATGCCCATCCCTACTATAATATGCTCATCAACCCTAATCTATAGATGTGCAGATGACAAAAGGCATCCAAAGCCGAAATATTTTAAGGCTTTAGCATATTTCAAAAACATTTGTTCTCCAATGCCTTCCATACTTCTCTATCCGTTATGAGGTTGGGTTGCTCTAAAACAAAATGGCCTTCAACTTCGTTTTGTAACTCAAAAGCGCAAAAATGATATTGTCATTATAAATTAACCATCTTCACCTCAAGCATTTCCTCTATTTATCTCGAAGTTTTTTTCCAAGCAACAAATTTTTTATTTTTTACTATTTTACTGCCATCAAACATTGTAAGTTGTGGTTTTGACGTAAATGAAGCCCATTGAAAAACCATGTTTGTAAACACACTCGAGCACTTATGTGAAAAAAATCAAGCCCATGCTTAGTTCCTTCAATACTTTTAGTCGATGTGGCTCATTCATGTTAAATATTTGATTTAGTTTTAGAAATAAAAAATAAAAAATTGAAGGAGTACATTCTTTTACAACTGGCGACTAATAACAAAAATTGGAGTGCATGGTTTGCATTTGGAGCTCATTCTCAATGATCGATGCCTATTTTCAGCAACCAAAAACATTTTGACAATGGATACTTTGATCAGCAACCAAAGAAAAACGCAATAAGTTTTTCCACATGAAATAATAAGGCCCTAAAACGATTTCAAATGAACAAGAGGTATATATTTTTCGAGTTTGTCTAACTGTCGAGGGAGGCTCCTGCGCACGTGCAGGAGCATCGATTCGAAAATAAAAATAAAAAATGGAGGGAATCGAAATTTGGGGGAAAAAAGAAAGAGGGAACCTCTCCCCATTTCCATCTTGCCCATTACAGAGACAGAGAATCGCCCTCCCTCCCTCTCCCCAAACGAAGCTCGACAGAGAAGCCTCCGACTCCCCCAACGAAGCTCGACGGAGAAGCCTCCATCTCCCCCAACGAAGCTCGACAGAGAAGAGAAGTGGGAGACGAATCGCCACCCTCTCCCAAAAGGTACTGTATTTTCCCTCTCATTCTCTCCCTCTTTGTGGGTGATTTATTGTTGGGAATTTCTAGATCTAGGGTTTCTACTAGAGCTAGGGCTAAAAATTTGCATTATTCTTGTTGGAGATTTCTAGATCTAGGTTTTCTACTAGAGCTAGGGCTAAAAATTTGCATTCTTCTTGTTGGGGATTTCTAGATCTAGGGTTTCTAGATCTGATCACAAAGTGATGCATATGTAAGATAAATATTTACAAATTCCTGAAAGCTTCATAATGCACATAAGCCACAAGCATGTCTGCACTATGCACAAGCAAACACACCACCCCGTGCCTCCTATATTGCTAGCACAAGGCGCGGAATGTTTCCTTCGAATGAGGTCCAATAAATTTTCTTTTTATTTCAGCACAGTGGAATTTTACAAAGAATATATATCTCTATAATCATAAAATGTTGCAAACATATTTTTGGTTTCTGGTATCAACAAACAACAAAAACTAAATCATATTTTTTTTCTTGCCGAATGTTGTAATGGAATGGTGCTTCTTGTGCTCTTCTGTATGGGTTTTTATGAAAACGGGCAAAAATGGTGAAAACAGTTGTAGATGCATTTTCAATTTCTATTTTTTTTCTTCTGAAACCCATGATAAATAATTCATGGTGGAAATAGGACTTGTGTATTGATAAGGTTCCATACACCATGACAATTTGATGATAGCAGTAGTGACGGAGTCTAGGTTGATCATGATAAGCAAAAGCCAAACTAATTTGTATCAAGAGAATAGAGGCTGGTGATATGAAAGTAGCTTTTATTATTCAAGCTATATAAAAGTTTTCATGCACATTGATATTTCAATTATTGCTTCAATTGGGCATGAGCATGTTTCCTGTGGAGCATGTTTCATGCACATTGATAAGCAAAAGCCAAACAATGTGGAGCATGTTTCCTGTGCAACTTGTTTATGCCAGCTTGGGAGAAATAGGAAGATCTTCCAAGGAATAGCCTTAATGGAAAAGGAAGTTGCTTATAGAAGATCTTCCAACTTGTTGGTGGTGATGACCATGTTGATGTTAAAACGCTGATGAAAAACTTCCTGACACTACGCTTATAGAGATTTTTCTGTTTATTGCAATGTCATATCTATTCTACTTGGTTTTGGTTTCATAGCTTCATTTGTCTAAGCCTGGGATTTCGCTTTCTTTGTTTTGGCAGAACATGGGAGCTCACTGCATGCAGCATGGACTGGGGCAAAGGTGAATGTACCAACAAAATTCATCGTCGGGGATCTGGATTTGGTGCTAAGGAATACATTCATCATGGTGGTGGATTTAAGAAGGATGTGCCATTCCTGCAGGAAGTGGTTGTAATGGAAGGAGTTGCTCACTTCATCAACCAGGAAAAGGCTGACGAAATTAGCAAGCATATTTACGATTTCATCAAGAACTATTGATCTGGTCATTATTATTTGAGCATTTGCAAAATGCAATCCGTTTTCTGTGAATAGCCTCTGAATCAACAAGTTTGCAATTGTAACACCCTGTTTACTCGTTTCAAACGTGTTTCAACTCATGTTATAGTGCTAATTGCTACTTTTTAGGGTGTTTTATTATGTCATAATTTTATCTAATATTCAAGCTTCATCGTGAATAAGAAGATTTAGAGAAACCGCTTGTCTGATTATTATGCATTTCAACCAAACAATTAACGAGTAAATGAATACAATGCTTCTGGAATCTAAAATGCTTGGATGACAAGTCGTTCTTCTAAGCTAAGGAGACTACTCAAAGAATATTTAAACTTTTGTGTTGTATAAGATTCAGTTACGCCTCATATAATCAACTGAGTATCCTTAGATTTCCTTAAAAACATTATAATTTTTTTTTTTTTTTAAATCACACAAAGTTGAGGATCAATTGTTATGGCTCTGCATGCCACTGGCAGTTCTTGAGGATCAATTGGATCAGGTGCTGACATGGCTATATTTAAGGTGTCTCTCCAACTAGCAGCCTTTGACACAAACAAATCAAAATTGCTATTGAACCTCACCTTTCTCTTACTATCGCGAGTGTAGTATTGTTTCTTGATGTCCAAACTTTGCTCATTAAACCTACACATCCTTTGATCATCTCTTCCTTCACATTTAAAGGGACTCCATGATTTATCACTTGAAAGAAACCCCATGTCAATGATGCTTCAAGAATCTCCTTCACAATCTCTCTATGGTGTCTATTTACATCTCCCAAGCTTTGCAGGTCTATAATAGAAATCTCCCAATTGACCTTCTTGGATGATAACAATTCAGAAAGCTCTTCTGGTTGAAGGATGAATATAGGAGGAACTTTAAATACTCCAGTGTCTACCAACCCTTTGACCCCCTCCTTTATATCATCAAAAGCCTTAAGTTCTTTCATTCGATTGTTAGCATAATCAAATATCAACAACTAAAGTTTGAGATTATTTCAAAGTGGTCTATTGCATGTCAAACTCGACACCAAGGGGGGCCTAGAAGTAGACAACCATTAGAATGAATTCAATCTCACAGTCATAATCAACTCAGTAGTAGCCAAAACATAATGAAGTTTATAATATTATGCCAAAATAAATATTCAACTGGAGAAAAAATAATAAATAAAAAAAATAAAAAATAAAAAATAAAAAATAAAAAGATAGGCCTAGACTGCCAAAACATGTTTACATCCTTTCACACTTCTATTTATATCCAGTAAATCACACTAAAACAACAGGGTTTGCTTCCGAGGAGCTTTCCTGAAAGTAGTGCACCCCATACAAAAAACACAAAACAAACTAAGAGCATTCTCTATATAGAACCAAAACATGTTCATGATCCCCAGTTTTATTCATTACATACTAGTGCTCTTAACTGGGGAAGTTGAAAGACTGATGATTTAAGCGGCACAAACAGTGGGGTTCGCTAAGAGATAGGCCTCGATTGCCTTGTAAGTCCCCAACATACCCTCTTTCTCCACGCTGAGCTGTTCTTGTGTGTACTTAACTCCATCAATGGTGTCGAGTTCAGCTGTCAGTTTGCAAACGCTTCCTCCATTTCCACTAGCCTCAACTTTAATTTGGTATGTAGCTGACTTGAGTTTCTTCCCGATATCATCTCCTTCAATCATTGTATACTTGCATACTAAACTGTCCTTGTCAAGCACATCAATACGGTTCTTCGCGAAGTCATAAGGAACAGCTGGAATTTGGATACAAAGAACCAAAAAAAATGTATTAGGATCATTGATAATGGAGCAAATAAGATTAGTGAAGAAAAGATATGGATCAAACCTTCAGTGAAAGTGTATTGCTTGATGCTACCAACGCCTCCATCTCCAGAAACAATGGCAGCACTCTTGACCTCCTTAGGCACGACCTGTGGGAGTAAGTGATGCAAGTCGATCACCAGACCCTTGAAAAGCCTAGCTGGAGCAACTGGGGAAACAAACTCAGCATTGTAACCAGTGAGAACCATTCTTCACTATGATCACTATAGATAATCTCCAAAAAAAGGATTTGATGGATGTTTGTGAGTACTAAATTAAGGTGCTGAATGGAGAGAGTTATTTATAGACTATTAGTGTGCCTTAGCTATCGACAAAATTTCAAGTCTGGCGCTAAATTCCTCATATTATCCATAAATGTCATAGTATCTTTTGACTAATTAGAATGTTCAAGGAGTAGGTGAAGAAAAAACTAGATTTTGTGAAGGCCTTCCACATCTCAGGTTGCACATATCAACACAAACAACAACAGTATACCAGTTTATGCAAATTTCAACAAAAATTAGCAAATCCTAGTTCATAATCTTACTAACCTTCAACACACATTAATGGGTACACCTAAATCATGAAATTGTGTTAAAATACTAACAAACAACGCAACAAATTCGTTATCAAATTTCAAACCAAAAAATCGAAAAAAAAAATATACACTGTAAATCGAATCTCATCCACTTCACTTCACTTCAATTAGGGTAACAAAATCACACTGTTCTTCAGATTTTTAGCCCTAGCTCTAGTAGAAACCCTAGATCTATAAATCCCCAACAAGAAATCAGCCACAAAGAGAGAGAGAGAATGAGAGGGAAAATACAGTTAGACAAAGGTAGCAGCTTTACCTTTTGGGAGAGGGTGGCGATTCGTCTCCAACTTCTCTTCTCTGTCGAGCTTCGTTGGGGGAGATGGAGGGGCTTCTCTGTCGAGCTTCGTTTGGGGAGAAGGAGGGCTTTGGCGGTCAGTCTTTGTTTGGATTTCTTCTCTTCTCTTCTTTGTCTGTCGAGATGGAAATGGGGAGAGGGAGAGGTTCCCTCCATCTTTTTCCCCCAAATTTCGATTCCCTTCATTTTTTTTATTTTTTTTTTCGAATCGATGCTCCTGCACGTGCGCAGGAGCCTCCTCGCCAATTCCCTCGACAATTAGACAAACTCATATTTTTCAGTCTTTTTCCCCGCTTAAATAGTAAGATCTCACCTGTCATAGGTCCCACTAACTGAAAGCAATGGGACCCGGGGGGGGGCTCATGCACACAAAGCGCAGGAGGAGGTCATGCACACAGATCTGGACCGTTAGATCTAATGAACAGTCCAGATCTGTGGATTTGAATATTTGTTTATTTCACACTTTTTAGGAAAGAACACTCTGTTTCACTCTCACATACTCTGCGAACACCCTCCTACGAACACTCTCACATACTCTGTCGATCCGGGCTGCAAACACCCTCCTGCGATCTGTGCGCATGAGCCCCCGCCGATCCCTTCATATGTCTTCCATTGGATTAAATGACTATACAAACACCAACAACTTGTTAAACTTCCATTAGACTATCAGATTGCAAAGCTTATAGCTTGATTGAAGGGATTAGTTAAACCCATAAGTTACAAATCCTCCATATTATATTGCATGGCTTGTCTTGATTGAATGCATATGTACCCATTATTTGTTAATCATCCATTAACAACATTGCAAAACTTGGCTTGATTGAATGGATTAAAGTAGACAACTAATTAACATCAAAATAACAAAACAGAGCAAGAAGGTATAAGACCAGTAAAAAGTATATGCTAGATTTTATACATAAAATTGTTGCATTGTATATTAACCATCAAACCCCAAACCCCAGTAGCTAAGTTTACATCAATAACACAAACACCACACACTCTTCCCTAACAATATAAACCATCCCATCTTCTTCTGTTATCAAGTGGTGTTTGTAAAAACCTCTATGCATTTTGTACTCCTTGGATCTGATCGGTGTGTTTTCTTCTTGTAACTCTAATATAGCAAAACACAACAGCAAACATTGCAGAAGCCAAACCACCAATAATAACACCTCCACCAGCTATAGACTCATTTGCTGAATGATACTTTCCAAGCTTCCTAATCTCTGGTGCTTCTGCAATCAACTTCTTGTCTTGTAACATTGCAGGTGGTTCAGCTGATGGTAGATTTTGTTCCGACCCCATTGCATGGATTGCTAAGATCTGAAACAAAATCAAACAAACCAAAAGTGACCGACCCATTTAAAAACTTTATAAAGAGTATCAATTGGTCTTCACCAGGAAGAAATGTTGAAGCTTTTTATCACTATCAAGAATATAAACCACAGAAAAGTCTGGGTTGGCCATTTATAAAGAGAGGAAAGATGGGTGAGGCCCTAAAACGATTTTTCTTTATTGACTTGTCAAATGGGTTGGCTCGAAGTAGAATTTTCTTCACATTTGGCGATTTTTCTTCTTTGCGTTTTGCTGGTTGATTTCCATTTTGTTTCACTTTGTGTGGGTGTTTCCTTTAATTGAAAAGATGGTGTTGAATTTTTCAACAAAATTTTTTCTACGTACATTTAGGGTGTGGATGCGCTCTACGTGCTGCGAGTATATTTAATATTAAATTTTAAAAATTTAGGTGGGGTATTCAATTTGGGATTTGAATGGACTTTGAAGAATTTTAAATCTCGTAGATTTTAAAAGGTTTCAAATGATTGGATTTTGTAGATTTTTTAAAAATTTGTTATAGATTTCTATGGATTCTTATAAATTCAATGGATTTTTATAAATGTGTTATTAGTCATAGGAAACAATAAAAAAAATCACCTACATTGTTATTCATGCCAATACAAATCATAAAACATATCTCAAAACATCAATTAAACAATTGTTTGTATGTTACGAGAATTTTATTTCAAATTAAAAAAAAATCAAATACATTGAAGATGGTCTAAAAGTAATACAAATTAATATTTTACTTCAAATTCTTATTCCCGCAACCGCCACCTCTCGTCCCTTCTTCTTCTCATTATTTTTCAATCACCACCACCACCACCTCTCATCCTCCTCATCCCCCCTCTTTTTTCTTCTTCTCCATCAATCACCACTTCCACCCATTTTCATCTTCTCATTCTCAACCTCCTCCCCCTCACATTTTCTTCTTCTCTGTTATTTTCTTTTTTCTTCTTCTTCTATTCCTCCTCCACTTTTTTCTCTCTTTGTTTTTTTTTTTTTTCTCCTATCTTTTTTTTTCTTCTTCTTCTTTTTGCCCTCGCGAAGGTTTTGGCAAGTGGGGAACCTCCACTCGCAGGAACCTCCACAAGAGCAAAGAAGAAAACAAAATGGGAAAAGAAGAAGAGAGGAGAAAAAAAAAACAAAGAGAAAAGTAGAAGAAGAAGAAATCAGAAGGAAAAAAAAATGAATAGAGGACAAGAAAAAGAAAAAATAAAAGGAAGAGAATGAGAAAAAGAATAATAACAAAAAGAAGAACAAGAACAAAAGAGAAGAGGAAGTGCGGGTGGTGGTGCAGCCAACGGTGGTAAGTCATAGTGGTGTGGACGAAATTTGTGGGGCGAGGTGGTGCTGCTCTTGTGAAGAGGGAATAGAAAGGAAGGTGGTGGTGTCTTTGAGCAAATCACAAAAAAAAATGGGATTGTGGCGTCCTTTAGCGGAAATGATGGTGTTATTTAACAATAGCCAATACAAATTCGTTGAAATATGAGGGGGGGAAGGTTGGATTTGGAATAACTCTTGTTATATATACTTTTCACTTACAAATCCTTCAAAATCCACAACTTTAACAAATTCATTAAAATCCACTACTTTTTTAATACCCCATGATTTTAATGGATTTTTGAAAAGCATGAATTGAATACCCCCTGATTTTGATGGATTTTAAAACAATCCTTTAAAATCGATATTTGAATACCCCTAGATTTACATGTATCATTTTAAATCCTTAATTGAATACTCCTGAATTTTAAAAGATTTTAAAAATCAACACAATCTATTAAAATTTGTAATTGAATAATGTAACTTGAATTTAACTAAATTTTAAGTAAAATGATCATAAGTAAATTTACCTATATTTCTTAATTAAAAAGCTTTAAAGAATATTGTAGTTACATATGTGCTAGTATGTGCATTACACACACAAAATTTTGCTTGTATTATTTATTTTTGTATTAATCTATTTGTATGATTGATCATATGGTTATGTTGTTGACAGAAGGTGTTTCAAAAATCAAAGGCCCGTTTAAGTTAATCCAAACAGAACTGAAAAGGCCCAAAACCTTTATTGGATCATATTTGGCCCACTATACTACCTTCTTCTAGACCAGTGCCTCTTGCAATGATTGATTAAACTCTCTTCCCATTCATAACAATATGAAAACAATGTAAATTGATGATTAAAATTTTGCAGTAAATAAACATTCAAAAATTTCAATAAGGTGATCCGAACATAGATATGAGACATTATTGAAAGCATGACTTACCTCTTTGCATTTTTTAATGAGTTGTGGAAGTACCCTTGTACTAAAGTATTCGATCTCCTTTCATGAGAAAATATACAATGCGGATGAAATTAAGAAGTGAGGTAAAATAAATTTGCACCTACTTAGATTTGGAGATGGGGTTACCCCCACTATTAATAAATATTGCAGTCTCCCCCAGTACTAGCAGCCAACATGCATTGATTGTCAAAAGACTCACGTTGATTACCAAAATGTCATTTAAACAATAACCCACATATGAACTTCGAGAAGCGAACATGTATCTTGAGGAAAAATTAATGCATCAAATTTTCATACATCTCCAGAAAAATCTAATAAATAAAATACAAAACTAGACCTTAATATACAAATTTATCTCGAGAAAGTACTTAAAAAAATTCCTCATTGCTCAAAGCAGATAAGAGAAGTTGGGGTTGCTGGTGGTTGGTGGTTGGTGGCGATGGTGAGAAACATAAATAAATCAAGCAGATAGAGAGAGGGAGAGGAAGAAATGAGGAGGCGGGGCGGTTGTCGGTCTCGCAGTAAACAGATAGTGGGAGCATAAAAGAAGAAAGGGGCATGGCAGGTCGGCGGCATTGCTGATAACAGAGAGGGAAAGAGAGAGTGATGCGCTATTTTAGTAAGGAAGGATTTACCTCTTGGCCCACCAAGTATTTCAAATGTTTCAAGTCAAGTAAGGAAGGATTTACCTCTTGGCCCACCAAACATGATTTGGCATATATTGGATCATGATCATTGTTTTCATGAGAACGGGTCCAATTAAATGGATGAGGGTTGCGAACGTTTAGTCGGATGACATGTCCGGTTCTATTGTCGAAACGAATTCCAGCCCAATTGCAACAATCGTCTCCAACCCAAGAACGTAGCTTGTTGGAAGGATCAATGAGGGAATGTTTGAATTTGAGAAGGGCCTCTCTTTCGACGTGTGAGCAGAGCATGGTCGGGGCTTGGCTGCAATAGTAGGGAATGATGTTGAAGAGGATGTAGCATAGCACAAAGAGCAAGATGGTAGTAATGGAAATGTTATCAAGGTAGTGATGAGGTCTTCTTCTCTCCATATTGTTGTTGTAATTAACACTCAAATGATGGATGGATGATATTATAGTGTGTGTAGTTGTCATGCCCCGACCCGCCACGGGAATCGCAGCGTGCCGATGCGTGAACTAACCCGTAAAACAGGCGGATCGTAACCGGCCACAACATCATAATATAACACATTCTTGATACGAGAATGAAACGGAAATAAAAACTACGATAAAATTTGAACAAAATAAATATATATTTGATTCACCCCGCGAGAGTCATAGCGACAAAACCAGTATACAAACATCTAGTATAACCATATAGTACATCTGAAACACAGAGGAAGCAAAACATACCCGTACAGGGTGGACACGACCAAACACCACAAAACGCGCCTACAACGAAAACCGGGGCCTACGCGCCACGATCAGCAGGAACGCCAACACTGCCTGCACTCCAATAGAAGTACACCCCTTGCGGGGTCAGCAAAGCACAAAGCTAGCTGGTGCGAGTGAACTAAATACAAATAACAGAATACTATACAAGAAAAATTCATGTCAGACAACAATAAATAAACAACAAGTTCTAAAGTCTAAATCACACCGTGTCTCTAAGGATAATGTTTCTAAGTTCAAGCAACAACACAAACATTTCAGATTTCACAATAACTACAAGTTTTCAATATATGCCGATCGTTACACGCGATTCAAACATGGTAAATATCAAACGATGGAAATAAAGACAATCTCATAATTCTTCCTAGTCTCCTAGGTATAGCAATCAGGTTGAAACCAAAAATCCTGTAAAATTCTGTATAAGTGTCTCATATCGTAGGTATCCGCATACCCTACGAATGTGTCTCACCCAGACACATCCCACAACGTGCACCAGTACCATTTCGGGCTTGTTTGTATCCTAATGGGGTGCCATCTGCCAGGATACAAACTCAAACATCCCGAACGACTGGCCTAACACGGCCAACCTAACATAATCAAAATCAAGCGCGCTGGGAGGGAAAGCGAGTAATCTCCAAAGCACGTCCTCCGGGACCCGTCCTACTGCACTCTATAGTGGCAAGTGCGTGCGGGAGCTCACCGCACCTCAGCAAGCTTGCCACATGCAATAGCGTCCACAATGTCAGGTGCGAGTCATCTCAAGCACCATCCAACTCACGATGCGAGCAAGCTCCTGAGCATCGGCACAACAGGCATTATAGCGGGGTAAAGACACTTATACTACTATCCACATGCACCAATGACGAGTCTGTACATAATCAATGATAACAGACGTGCAATCATAAACAATTCGGCAATTTTTTATAAAACCACGACTATGCCAGGGTCCCAACATGACCCAATTCACCACAATAAATTTATTCGAGTCGATTATCATACATGCTCAAGACTCAGAAATCCACAGTAAAACATGATATGCTATGCAAACTCGAAAACGAAGCATACAAGTCCAATGTCATTACACCAAAACCTAATCACACCCAAAATTCATTCACTATTCGACTTCATTCAAGTATATCATGCTTTCAGGAAACCTAATACATACTTAATTCATAAATAACCAACACAATCATCGAAATATCTGAAAACCCTGAATTTCGGATTTGGATTCAATTATACATAATTGACGGTATAATGTAAAAATTCAATTCAGGATTTCAAATAATTATTTTATCAAAATAAATATTATAATTTCACTCACCTGGGCGAAATGGATTTTCAAAACCCAATTCCTACAGGTCGAAGCTCCTAACACGCAAAACCACGAATGCGGGACCACGAAAATTTTTAAAACTGCAAGGCGGACTCGAAAATGAGTAAACTAGCCGAAAACTGAATAAATAAATAAATTACAAGCGGCGCGTGACTGAAAGAAAAACTTACAGGCAATAAATTCGGCAAACACCCCGCCGAAACCCAAAGTTTGGCGAAAACGCACCGAAACCCTCCCTACTCCGGTCTGATCGCCTCCAAACTGCACAACAGCCCGAAAATGGGTCTAAGAACACCCGGAGTCACGAATGTGAGGCTCACCCACGCACCCAAAGCCCGGATTCAAGCCGAAGAACCCTCCAAACAAACATGCACCCTGATTTTTTTGAAAATTTTCTGCCAACCCCAAAATCAACCTTGCATGTCGGTTCTAACGGCTCCCAAGGACGCCACCAAGGCCCCAACACGGCTGATCGGAGCTATGGAAACCGATCAAACCCCAAACCCAAATGAAAACTGATTTTTTTTTCAAAAAACCACAGAGAAATGCAGAGGGGAAAGAAGAGAGGAAGAAATGAGGAGGAGGAGGTGAGCTTGGGGGAGAAAAATCCACAAAACCACCGCACAAAAACTGCTGGAGGAGAGAACCTCTCGTCGCCTCGCTCACTGGAACGAAAAGAAAGAAAAAAAAGGGAGAGAAGAAGAAAAGGGGGGGGGGGGGGGTTGTTTTCTCTTAAAGGGTGGGTGGGTATGTGCCCCCACCACCTCTATTGAGTACACCCCGCCCAAAAATCTTTTTTTTTTTTTGAAAAATGCAGATATCACAGTAGTTGTCTCCTTTTATAGAGATGGAGCCTAGATCATTTCATTGTGATAAAGGTAGATGGGTCGGTGTGTGTTTCGTGGTAAGTCTTTTCGGCCCTTTAGTGGACTGACTACTTTTGATAAATATATCCATATATGCATGACTAATGAGGAAAGGTTTTTGTAAACATATATAGTATGAATCAAACATTGATGCATGATAAATTTTATTATATTATAAAATTACATAATTTATCACAATGAAATGATCTAGGCTCCATCTCTATAAAAAGAGACAACTACACACACTCTTTGTATCATCCATCCATCATTTGAGTGTTAATTACAACAACAATATGGAGAGAAGAATACCTCATCACTACCTTGATAACATTTCCATTACCACCATCTTGTTTTTTGTGCTATGCTACATCCTCTTCAACGTCATTCCCTACTGTTGCAGCCAAGCCCCGACCATGCTCTGCTCACACGTCGAAATAGATGCCCTTCTCAAATTCAAACATTCCCTCATTGATCCTTCCAATAGGCTACGTTCTTGGGTTGGAGACGATTGTTGCAATTGGGCTGGAATTTGATGCGACAATAGAACTCGACATGTCATCCAGCTGGACGTTCGCAACCCGCATCCATTTAATTGGACTCGTTCTTATGAAAACAATGGTCATGATCCAGTATATGCCAAACGTATGGTGGGTAAAGAGGTAAATCCTTCCTTACTTGACTTGAAACATTTGAAACACTTGGACTTGAGTCAAAACAATTTCTCGGGAATTTCCATTCCAGATTTCTTTGGGTTGTTTCTAGAATTGAGATACCTTAACCTCTCTTCCTCTTTTTTTGGTGGTGTTGTTCCACATCATCTTGAAAATCTGTCTACCTTGCGTTCTCTTGATCTAAATTTGGTTGGATATGATGGTCCAAATGATGTACCCCAAGTGACAGTCAAACATCCTGACATGTTTGCAGTGGGTGTCAGGTTTGTCTCATCTCAAGCATCTTGACATGAGTTTCGTGAACCTTAGTCAGGCATCTAATCCAATGCAAGCAATTAGTTCCATTCCTCATCTGCTTGAATTGCATGTGCTAGATTGTGAAATCTCTGAAAACCTTCAGTTGTCCATCTTGAATCCCAATCTCACATCTATGGTCGTCTTGAATCTTGTCGCAAATAATTTCCATGGTCCACTTCCAAATTTTATCCAAAACATAGACTTCACTACGAGTTTTGGACCTTCGTTTGAATAGTGTCAATGGAACAATTCACCATGATTTGAGCCACCTATGCAACTTGGAAACACTAGATTTGGGAGACAACGAACTCTTAGGAGAGATCCATAAGCTTTTCCAAAACTCGTCATCATCCAAATGTTTCAAAAATAGTAAATTAGAGGAATTGGATTTGTCCGATAATCAGCTAAGTGGGCATGTGCCTGATTGGTTGGGTCAACTTAAGAATCTAAGACGTCTTTTTCTGAGCATTAATTCCTTTGTTAGCCCCCTTCCTCCATTTATTTGGAAATCGTCATCATTGAGATTCTTGTATCTAGAAAAGAATAAATTTAATGGATCTATTCCGGAAAATTTAGGACAACTTTCACATCTAGAACGTTTGTCGTTGTCTTCTAATTCCTTTGAAGGTGTTTTGTCTGATATTCACTTTGCAAATCTCTCCAATTTGATGCTCTTAGAACTGGACTTGAACAATTTTGTGGGTCCATTGCCATGTTTACCTTCAGGTGCAAACACCATAGATGTTTCTCACAACTTATTCTCTAGACCTATTCATCATATTGGAGTTACCTTTCCCAATTTGCAAGTTCTAGCCCTCTCTAATAACTCTTTCACTGGCACGATCCCACACTCTTTATGTGAAATGAAGTCCTTGGCGATTCTCGATCTCTCATCAAACCATTTATTCGAACACCTCCCTCGGTGTTTGAGTAATTTGCAGCATTTAGAGGTTCTTGACCTATCATCCAATAACATTTCAGGAACTATTCCAAACTCCTTTTCAGAATTGGGTCAATTAAAATCATTGCACTTGAGCAAGAACAAACTTATTGGACAAATACCTTTGTCATTGATGAATTGTACTGTTGAGTTTTCTCTAGAGACTTCAAGTCTCTCCTACTTCCCTCAAGATATCTCTAGAACATAGGTAATCTAGAAGTTCTAGAATTATCCTAACAATTGTCAAATGTGTAGCTTTCTAGAAATCTCTTTGGAAATATCTAAGATTCTACACATTTCCTCCACCTCCTTAAAACTAGTATAAATAGGGGTGAAGGTTGAGTTGTGGAAATATAGGAGCAAATAAGCTCAATTGTGAGTTGTGAGTTCAATCAAGAGTGGGTGTGAGTTTGTAGCATCTTTGAGAAATCTAATAAAATCCAGTGTTTTGTAAGTCCAAGTTCTCTTCCAAATACCAACAATTTGGTATCAGAGCTGGAGTAGTACTGTTCGCCGAAGTTACAGTATTATTTAATAGAAGATGACACTGTTCACGGGTTGAACACTATACAACACTGTTCACAGTTGCCGTTGGTGAGACGCTGCTTGTTGGAGATCGTTCGTGCATAGTTTGAGACTGTGAAGCAAATTGGTCTGGGCAAGCTTACTCGGTATCATAAAAGAGGTTGCACCTTGTCACGATGGGAGATCTCGTTGCCACAACTAATGGGCTTACAAAGCTCAACCATAACAATTATAAGAGCTGACAAACAAGAATAAAGTCCTATTTACAAGGACAAGACTTGTGGCAAATTGTTGGCGGTAGTGAGACTGCGCCACCGCCAAGGGAAAACGCTGTTGAATTTAGGAAATTCAATATTTCTTACATCTATATCTAAGAGGTTGTTTTTGTTGCTGTTTTTTTAGGCACTCGAAGAGGCTTTTGAGGTCTTCTGTAACAAGAATGTTGTTGGCAACACAATTGCAGAACCAGTAGCTACTTACTGTGATAATGTTCTTAAGAAAGGTGGAAATGGGAAACTGAGTAATGAAGCAATCGAAGAAACGCATGAGAATGTAGCTTCCTATCTTTTCTTTTATGAGTATTTTTAGTTTTTACCCCTTTCAACCATTTGTTATTATAATTCTGTTGTGATTTAACTTCTCAAGTTACTTATCAATAGGTAGTAAGGCTACTTGCTTATATCAGTGATAAAAATCTTAATGCTAAATTTTATAGGTAAGATTTGTTTGTCTGAAATCGCTTTGGTTCTGGCATGGGTTAACATTAGAGCATTCTTAAATATTTTATTTATTTATTTTTGCTTCTGATGTATTTTGGCGGAAAAATACTTGCTCGGCGACTGCTATTTCAAATGAGTGCAAATGATGACCATGAAAGAAGTATTTTGACTAAGCTGAGACAACAATGTGGTGGACAGTTCACCTCAAAGATGGAGGGAATGGTCAGTTTCTTCTTGATAATCACTAGTTACGAACTAGTACCTTGTGCATGTGTGCTCTGAAATTCCCTAGATGAAAGTTTTAAATGGGTTTTCTCATATCCTCTTTCAGATAACAGACTTAACATTGGGCAGAGTAAACCAAAGAAATTTTGAGGATTATCTTTGCAACACTCCTAAAATGCAAAACCTGGGATTGAATTGTCAGTCATAGTTGTAACTACTGGATTTTGGCCATCTTATAAATCACTTTATTTGAATCTACCGATCGAGATGGTAAGAATCCTTTCAAGTTTTATATATCCAGCTATCAAGTTTTATATAAGCTCTTCTCACAAAAAATTTGTGTCTAAGGTTGCTTACCTTCATCTTCATAACCTATTGCTTTAGAATGACTTTTAAGACTTTTTTTAGTGGCCTGTTCTGGAGACATTATCTATAGCCAAATGCATGTTTAAGCTTTCTCAAGTTCTGTTTGCCTGGAATCAATGGAATTATTACCCCCTGCCATGTTGATTGGTGAACAAACAAAACTCATGGCTTTGAGCCAAATCACTTACTCTACAAACTCATGCTAAGGAGAGTTCCCTAGGCTTCTAGCCAAAAATCCTCTTTCCCCTGTTATCAACATGACCACCATTGCCAGTTTCAAGCAAATGATAAAGAAGAACGAGAATACGTCTGACCCAAATCAAATAAAAAACACAACAAAACGCACAGTTAGAGCTGGTTCTAGTGAGTTACCTCTACTCAACCCATCCTTTGCCACATCCAAAATAAAAATGCTTAAAAAATAATTATTGGCTTTAAATTTGGTTTTTTGTTCTAACAAAAATCACAAACCATATAAAAGTCACTAGGGTTGAACAAAAAATCGACCAAACCAACCAAACCGATCAAAATCGATCGGTTCAAATTCGGCTTGGTTCGGTTTCGGTTTCGGTTTTAAAAATTCAAAACCGAAGTGGCCGGTTCGATTTTCGATTTTTATGTGATTTTAACCGACAAAACCGAACCGACCCAATATATATAATAAATACTATGTATTTTATATAAAAGTAATATAATATGTTTAAATTAGTAGGTCGGTTAAGTTTTAATTCGATTTCAGTCGGTTTTGTTAATGGTTGGTTCAGTTTGAAATTTTTAAAACCGATTAAAGTCGATTCAGTTCACGGTTTAGGTGAAAAATCGAACCGTCGATTCGGTTTTCAACCCTAAGAGTTACACTGATGAGGTTTATACTTCAAGGGTAATAAAGAATGTATTTGGTGGTTGTTGTTAGCCCATTCTCCATCCAAGAGTCTAATGCCTAGCCAGCCCATTTAACAAGTCAATGGAAATTAAATAAAAAATAAAAACAATATTGTCATGGAAATTTTTTGTGTTTGGTTGGATGAGCTCATCTTCGGAGTTGTTTGTTAAAGTTATTTGTTCAATAGATCGAACTCTTATCTTGACTTATTTACTTACAGATTGAGCTCTATTCATGATATATTGAACTAATCGACTTAGTCAACAGTTGTAGAACATATTGCAACTGATTGTGTACCATGATTTTGCAAAGGTGCCCTAGGGCCACTATGCTCTTAAGCAGCTATCGTTTGTTATGAGCACCATTTTAATTTATGAACTTGTATTTTGTCTACAACTCATTGGGAAGCTCACCTAATCTAAAACACACATTTGACACCAACATCTATTGAGCTAAATCAATGGAGGTCGTGAGTTATAACAATTACAAACAAGTAAAATTCTCATTCATAAGATCACAAATGATTATTCCAGAGAGATAAAGATGTACACCGTGGTGGTTTTTAGCCTTTCTCCATCAAAGAGTCTAACATCAATCCAAACCCATTTAACAAGTCGATGAAAATTCTTTGTGGACATTAATTGTGATCATGAGACATGCCCTAAAGAACAATCTTGTCTATTTTATAGGATTCGAAGAGTCTAACAAGAAACAAAATAATGTGTTGGAAATTTTATGTATTCGACTTTGTATTTTGGAGTTTTGTATGACATTTCATGCGATGGATCTATCTATTAAAAGTCAGTCCACCAAGGGGCCCAAAAAGACTTACCACCAAACATAAGCCCATCTACCTTATCACAATGAGCTAATAATAATTGTCAATAGCCATAAAATAAGTTAAGGGGCAAGTCACAATGACAGAAATAATAATTGTCAATAGCCATTAAAAAAAAAAAAACCATATGCTCCAAGAGGACTGAAAATAAGTTTTTATACTAAACAAATTTTTTTATGTTGGCGATTACTAATAAAATTGCATTGAAAAAAAATAGACATCTGGAAATAGTTAAATGAAAATGTACAGTTAATAGCCATAAAAATATTCATGCGCTCCAAGAGTATCAAACTCGGGTCGTTTACTAAAAACAATAAACATTTAACCACTCCACAAAAAAAAAATTGGAAATAGTTAAATGAACAATTATTATATTGTATTATACATTATATAATTGATTTTTTATAAGACTAAATATTTATTAAATATATCTTGAAATTTGAGGGGGGGCAATTGCCCTCCTGGCCCCTTAGCAGATCCGCCCCTGCTTAGGTACACCAATCAATTTTTAAAAGTTAAATCTAGAAAGTAAAGTTGGAGCACCGAACCAAATAGTGGATACACGTAGCAACTCGAAGATTCTCATTGATAAGATCACAAATAATAATTCCAAAAAGATAAAGATGTACACGGTGGTGATTTTTAGTCCTTCTCCATCAAAGAGTCTAAAATCTAGCCAACCCATTTAACAAGTCATTGAAAATTCTTTGTTGACATAAATTGTGATCATGAGACATGCCCTAAAGAAAAATTAAAAAAAAATAAAAACAATCAATGGATGTCGTGAGTTATAACAATCACAAACAAGTAAAATTCTCATTGATAAGATCTCAAATAATTATTCCAGAGAGATAAAGATGGACATGGTGGTGGTTTTTAGCCCTTTTCCATCAAAAAGTCTAACGTCAATCCAACCCATTTAACAAATCGATGAAAATTCTTTGTGGACATAAATTGTGATCATGAGACATGCCCAAAAGAACAATCTTGTTTATCTTGGAGGATTCGAAGAGTCTAACAAGAAAGAAAATAATGTATTGGAAATTTTATGTATTTGAATTTGTATTTTGGAGTTTTGTATGACATTTCATGCGATGGATCTATCTATCAAAAGTCAGTCCACCAAAGGGCCCAAAAAGACTTACCACCGACATGAAATGTGATTTCTAAAAAATGTCGAAATTTCATGAAATATTTCTTTCTTTTTGAGCTACCAAAATTTCTTCTGAAATAATTTATATAATAATCAATGGAGGTCGTGAGTTACAACAATCCAAACCCATTTAACGAAATTATGATTTAATGACTAATTTTTAAAACCAAGCAAAAAAAAAAGTTATCTTCAGTTATAAATACCAAATTCATTCACTATGTACTCCCTTTTGTATAACATAGCCACTCTAAAAGTCTTTTATTTTATAAACCGATTCTTATGGCAAAAAATTAATAATTCAAATACTCATTTTAGATCAAGAAATTCTAATTTTTTGTGGTTTGTCCGACTCAATTTTTAATAGCGATGGATTTGAGGATTAATTTTTTTAGAATCGGCCAATATTACCAAAAACTATGGTTTTATTTGGTTCTAATTTACGACTTTTAAGCAAATAGAGTTGGTTTGTTGAAATTGAGTCTTTTATTATTGATATTGATTTTCAAAAAATGACTCAATAAGATATTTTTGATTTATTTTTCAAGGCGCTAAGCTCATGCATATACTCACCTTTTTTTATTATTAATATGATTAATTAAAATAAAATCACAAACTCATCACACATGATAATTCCTGCGTGATCGATATCAACTATATGAGTAATTACTTGAAATAAAATTTGAAATTTATTATATAATAAAATTACATTGATGCATACTATATATGTTTACAAACACCTTTCCTCATTAGTCATGCATATATTTATCAAAAGTAGTCAGTCCACCAAAGGGCCGAAAAGACTTACCACGAAACACACGCCGGCCCATTTACCTTTATCACAATGAAATGATCTAGGCTCCATCTCTATAAAAGGAGACAACTACATACACTCTTTGTATCATCCATCATTTGAGTGTTAATTACAGCAACAATATGGAGAGAAGAAGACCTCATCACTACCTTGATAACATTTCCATTAACACCATCTTGCTATTTGTGCTATGCTACATCCTCTTCAACGTCATTCCCTGCTGTTGTAGCCAAGCCCCGAGCATGCTCTGCTCACAAGTCGAAAGAGATGCCCTTCTCAAATTCAAACATTCCCTCATTGATCCTTCCAACAGGTTCCGTTCTTGGGCTGGAGACGATTGTTGTAACTGGGCTAGAATCCGATGCGACAATAGAACCAGACACGTCATCCGACTGGACGTTCACAACCCGCATCCATTTAATTGGATCCGTTCTGATGAAAACAATGGTCATGATCCAATATATGCCAAATCATGTTTGGCGGGTAAAGAGGTAAATCCTTCCTTACTTGACTTGAAACATTTGAAACACTTGGACTTGAGTCGAAACAATTTCTCGGGAATTCCCATTTCAAATTTCTTTGGATAATTTCTAGAATTGAGATATCTTAACCTTTATTTCTCTTTATTTGGAGGTGTCGTTCCACATCATCTTGGAAATCTGTCTAACTTGCGCTCTCTTGATCTAAATTTGGTTGGATATGATGGTCCATATGATGTACCCCAAGTGAGAGTCAACAATTTGCAGTGGGTGTCAGGTTTCTCTCATCTCAAGCATCTTGACATGAGTTCCGTGAACCTCAGTTAGGCATTTAATCCACTCCAAGCAATCAATTTTATTCCTCTTCTGCTTGAATTGCATTTTCAAGATTGTGGAATCTCTGAAAACCTTCAATTGTCCATCTCGAATCTCAATCTCACATCCCTAGTCGTCTTGGATCTCGCTCAAAATGATTTCTATGGTCCACTTCCAAATCTTATCCAAAACATGACTTCACTACAAGTTTTGAAACTTTTTAGGAATAGTTTCAAAGGAACAATTCACCATGATTTAAGTCACCTATGCAACTTGGAAAGACTAGATTTGGGAGTCAACAAGCTCTCAGGAGAGATCCATAAGCTTTTCCAAAACTCATCATCATCCAAATGTTTCAAAAATAGTAAATTAGAGGAATTGAGTTTGTCCTTTAATGAGCTAAGCGGGCATGTGCCTAATTGGTTGGGTCAACTTAAAAATCTAAGACTTCTTTTTCTAAGCGATAATTCCTTTGTGGGCCCCCTTTCTCCATCTCTTTGGAAATTGTCATCACTAAGATCCCTGTCTCTAGCAGATAATAAATTTAATGGGTCTATTGGGTCCAATTCAGATAGTCTCTTTGGACAGCTTTTGCATCTCGAAAATTTGGACTTGTGTTCTAATTCCTTTGAAGGTGTTCTATCTGATATTCACTTTGCAAATCTCTCCAATTTAAAACGATTACAACTGAGCTCAAACTCTTTGATATTGAATGCAAGATCTGATTGGATTCGTCCTTTTCAACTTGATTTGATCGGGTTAGAATCATGAAAAATGGGGCCCAAATTCCTATGTGGCTCAAAACACAAAAGAATTTTTTATACTTGAATATCGCAAATGCTAACATCAAAGATACGGTGCCCACATGGTTGTTTGACTTATCTTCTAATAGATCAGAGTCTAGGTTAATCATAGACCTATCTTACAACCAACTGTATGGAAGCCTTCCAAAGAATTTTACACCAAAGGATGTTGACGATTTTAGTTTGTATTTACAATGCAACAAATTTGACGGTCCATTGCCACGTCTCCCTTCAAGTGCAACTATTATAGATCTTTCTCACAACTTATTCTCTGGACCTATTCATGATATTGGAGTCACCTTTTCCAATTTGTTTGCTCTAATCCTCTCTGATAACTCTTTCACTAGCACGATCCCACACTCTTTATGTGAAATGAATTCCTTGGGGATTTTCGATTTCTCATCAAACCATTTATCCGGACACCTCCCTCAGTGTTTGGGTAATTTGCAAAGGTTACATGTTCTTGACCTATCATCCAATATCATTTCAGAAACTATTCCAAGCTCCATATCGAAATTGTTTCAATTAAAATCATTATAGGGTATTGAATGTTTGTAGATCAAGAGAGCACAAGTTAGACAGATTTCCAAGATGATGTGGAACAACACCTCCAAAGAAAGAGGAAGAGAAGCTAAGATATCTCAATTCTAAAAATGATCCAAAGAAATTTGGAATGGGAATTCCTGAGAAATTGTTTCGACTCAAGTCCAAGTATTTCAAATGTTTCAAGTCAAGTAAGGAAGGATTTACCTCTTGGCCCACCAAACATGATTTGGCATATATTGGATCATGACCATTGTTTTCATGAGAACGGGTCCAATTAAATGGATGAGGGTTGCGAACGTCCAGTCGGATGACATGTCCGGTTCTATTGTCGCATCGAATTCCAGCCCAATTGCAACAATCGTCTCCAACCCAATAACGTAGCTTGTTGGAAGGATCAATGAGGGAATGTTTGAATTTGAGAAGGGCCTCTCTTTCGACGTGTGAGCAGAGCATGGTCGGGGGCTTGGCTGCAACAGTAGGGAATGATGTTGAAGAGGATGTAGCATAACACAAAGAGCAAGATGGTGGTAATGGAAATGTTATCAAGGTAGTGATGAGGTCTTCTTCTCTCCATATTGTTGTTGTAATTAACACTCAAATGATGGATGGATGGATGATATTATAGTGTGTGTAGTTGTCTCCTTTTATAGAGATGGAGCCTAGATCATTTCATTGTGATAAAGGTAGATGGGTCGGTGTGTGGTGTGTGTTTCGTGGTAAGTCTTTTCGGCCCTTTAGTGGACTGACTACTTTTGATAAATATATCCATATATGCATGACTAATGAGGAAAGGTTTTTGTAAACATATATAGTATGAATCAAACATTGATGCATGATAAAATTTTATTATATTATAAAATTACATAATTTATTATATTATAAAATTACGAAATTTATTTCAAGTAAATTACTCATATAGTCGATATCGATCACGCGTGAATTATCATGTGTAATGAGTGCGTGATTTTATTTTAATTAATCATATTAATATAAAAAAAAGGGTGAGTATATGCATGAGCATAACGCCTTGAAAAATAAACCAAAAATATTTTATTCAGTAGTTTTTGAAAATCGATATCAACAATAAAAGACTCAATTTCAACAAACCAACTCTATTTGCTTCAAAGTTGTAATTTAGAACCAAATAAAACCAAAATTTTTGGTAATATTAACCGATTCTAAAAAAAAATCAATTCTCAAATCCCACATCGCTTTTAAAAATTGAGTCGGGCAAACCACAAAAAATTAGAATTTCTTGATCTAAAATGAGTATTTGAATTATTACTTTTTTGCCATAAGAATCGGTTTATAAAATAAAAGACTTTTTAGAGTGGCTCTGTTGTACAAAAGGGAGTACATAGTGAATGAATTTGGTATTTATAACTGAAGATAATTTTTTTTTTTTTTTGCTATCTTTCAATCGGTTTTAAAAATTAGTCATTAAATCATAATTTCGTTAAATGGGTTTGGATTGTTGTAACTCACGACCTCCATTGATTATTATATAAATTATTTCGGAAGAAATTTTGGTAGCTCAAAAAGAAAGAAATATTTCGTGAAATTTCGACATTTTTCGAGAAATCACATTTCTTGTCGGTGGTAAGTCTTTTTGGGCCCTTTGGTGGACTGACTTTTGATAGATAGATCCATAGCATGAAATGTCATACAAAACTCCAAATTACAAATTACAAATTCAAATATATAAAATTTCCAACACATTATTTTCTTTCTTGTTATACTCTTCGAATCCTCCAAGATAAACAAGATTGTTCTTTGGGTCATGTCTCATGATCACAATTTATGTCCACAAAGAATTTTCATCAGACTTGTTAAATGGGTTGGATTGACGTTAGACTCTTTGATGGAAAAGGGCTAAAAACCACCACCATGTATCTCTCTGGAATAATTATTTGAGATCTTATCAATGAGAATTTTACTTGTTTGTGATTGTTATAACTCACGACATCCATTGATTTAACTCAATAGATGTTGGTGTCAAATGTGTGTTTTAGATTAGGTGAGCTTCTAATGAGTTGTATAAGTGCAAGTTCATAAATTAAAATGCGGAAAATGACTTTAAAGGTCTACTTCTTCACAAAATATACTATTTAGATATCGTAGTTGATGTAATGATTAATTGTGCCTAATTTTATATTTTATGACTGACAAGAACTATTTTATTAACTCAGGTTAACTCATAAAGTTATAAGACATATTTATCCTTCCTAAACAAATAAAAAAAACATAATTTTATACTTTTATGACCAACATGGACGATTCTATTTTTTTGTTTTTATTTTTTAACCCTTAACTCTTTTTTAAGTTTTCATTAACTGACAAGTTAATCAAATTATTATGCTAAGGTTTGGTAAACTTTTCATAATGTAATTAATGATGATTAGAAATTTGATTTTAGTTAATTAATAAAATCAATTTAATTAACTATTATAGATTTTCACATTCCAATGGAATTATAACCAAGAATTGTGATTTCTTTTTTGAGTTAATTTCAGTCTCCTGATTTTAAGAAATATTTATGTGTAAAGAAAATACATAAATTTTTTTAGGATAAATGAAAGATATATAATGAATTTCAAGGGTATATTAAATATGTGAAAAATAAGATTGAAAGTAAATAAATTTATTAAACACATTAAATGAAAACAAAACACCTATAATTAGAAAATCATGGTTAGTTCTAAAAATCAATATATAAGTAGAAGACATATTAATTAGGAAATTAGGGGGTGGTTTAAAAAATTAATAAATAATTAGAATAAATGATAATTAGAAAAATAATTTGAAAAAATCCTTAAATGTTTCGAAAAAAATCCTCGAAAAATGTAATCTTTAGTAGTTTTTTTATACTTGTATGAAAAAAAAAAATTTTACGAAAATCCCCAAAATTTATGAAAAAAACCTTGAAATTTTTCCAAAAAAACCCTCAAAAAATTTTAATATTTTCTTTTGCCTTTTTCTTTTCATAATTTCAAAAAAACTAAAATTTCGGCTAAATTTTGTGTAATTTCGCGAAATCACAATCCTTGTCGTTGCCACACTTATAACTTCTATGTTGATTTTTTCTTTTTAGCATCAATGGTCCTAGGTATCTAACCAAGAAAAGAAACTTGACACAAAAAGTATCTAGTATTTAGGAAAGATAAATATGTCGTATAACTTTATGAGTTAATATGGGTTAATGAAATAGTCATTGTTGGTAATAAAAGTATAAAAATAGGTATAAATTAGCCATTATATCAACTATGATATCTAAATTGTCTATTTTGTGAAAAAGGAAGCCCTAAAAGTCATTTTCCGAATTAAAATGGCGATCATAACAAACGAAAGTTTCTTAGGACCACAGTGGCCCTAGGTCACCTTCGCAAAATCATCTTATACATATTTTTTTAATCAATTGTAATATATTCTACAAGTGTGACTAAATCCACGAGTTCAATATATCTTTTTAAATTAGATTGTTCTCCAATGCATCTCATGATCAAAATTTTATGTCCACAGAGAGTGTTATTTGATTTGTCAAATGGAGGATGGGCTAATAGCAATCACCAGGTACATTCTCCATTATCCGGGAAGTATGAACTTTACCACTATGGCTTTTACTTGGTTTGTGATTTTTGTTAGAACAAATATCAAATTTAAAAGCCAATAATTTGAGTTTGACTAGTCAAGTCGAATACACAAAATTCAAACACATAATTTTCTTTCTTATTAGACTCTTCGAATCGTCCAAGATTAACAAGATTGTTCTTTACGGCATGTCTCATGAGCACAATTTATGTCCATAAAGAATTTTCAATGACTTGTTAAATGGGTTGGCTCGATGTTAGACTCTTTGATGGAGAAGGGCTAAAAATCACCATCGTGTACATCTTTATCTTTTTGGAATTATTATTTGTGATCATATCAATGAGAATCTTCAAGTTGCTACGTATACCCGACAATTTGACTCGATGCTACAACTTTACTTTTTAGATTTACCTTTTAAAAATTGATTGGTGTACCTAAGCAGGGGCAGATCTACTAGGGACTAGGAGGGCAGTTGCCCCCCCCCCCCCCCCCCCCCCCTCAAATTTCAAAATATATTTAATAAATATTTAGTCTTATAAAAAAATCAATTATATAATGTATAATACAATATGATAATTGTTCATTTAACTATTTCCAAATGTTTTTTTATGGAGTGATTAAATGTTTAATATTTTTAGTAAACGACCCGAGTTCGATACTCTTGGAGCACAATATTTTTTTTATGACTATTAACTGTACATTTTCATTTAACTATTTCCAGATACCTATTTTTCTTTTCAATGCAATTTTATTAGTAATTGCCAACATTAAAAAAAAAAATTTGTTTAGTATAAAAACTTATTTTCAGTCCTCTTGGAGCATATGGTTTTTTTATTTTTATTTTTTTTTATCGTTGTTGACAATTATTATTTCTGTCACTATCCTGCCTCTTAACTTATTTTATGGCTAGACAATTATTGTTAGCTCATTGTGATAAGGTAGATGGGCTTATGTTTGGTGGTAAGTCTTTTTGGGCCCCTTTGTGGACTGACTTTTGATAGATAGATACATCGCATGAAATGTCATACAAAACTCCAAAATACAAAGTCGAATACATAAAATTTCCAACACATAAATTGTTATTGCATCATAAAAATGGAGTTTTATACATAAAAATTGATAGCCCTAGGTTTTAGATGAAACAAGCCCTAATAGAGTTTTATATTGCATCATTTTTATTTATTTATCGCCATTTGTGTGGTTCTGAGCAAATAAAAATATATCTATCACGTTTGCAACTCTTGAGACCTCATTATCTTAAAATAAAATAGGGACTTTTATCTATTGGTATTCTACACTAGCATTTTTGCTAATGAATCTTGACTCTCAATCTCCATTTTCTTCAATTTTTTATTTTCCTTTTAAAAGTCTTGACATTAATTTTTTTTTTTTTTTAATTCACATATCGAATTGTCTTCTTCTTATTTTTATTTTATAGAAACACCCCAGTAGGGGGGGGAGTTAGACAAGACCCCGACCAATATATCAAAATGATGAATACGAAAGATACAACTAATGCATATCCACTTTATCATGCATGCTATATAGATCAAATTATACTCATATGACAAATATCAGCATTATCAAATAGTCTAACAGGGGGGTATTCAATTATGGATTTTAATAGACTGTGAAAATTTTTAAATCTCATGGATTTTAAAATATTTCAAAGAAGTTTACAGAATCCACTGAACTTTGATATATTTTAAGTGACTGGATTTTGTGGATTTTACAGAATCCACTGGATTTTGATGGATTTTTATTATTGGATTTTCTGAATTTTATAAAGGATTGTTATGGATTTCTATTGATTCTTATAAATTTCTGTAAATTGGAGTACTGGTCATTGCATTTGGGCTGGGCCATGGTGCGTCCACTGACGTACGTCCCTCCATTTTAGCCCAATTCCTAACCCAAAGCAAATGAAGTCTGAGAATTGACAAGTGAAGAAGAAGAAGAACTCACACACATACACACTCTGTAATGGTAATGGTCAGCAGCAGCTATGTAGAGATCATCGGCAATAGCTTCTTCTTCCCCTTCACCTCTCCAAAGACTTTCAACATTCAAAGATAACAACAACACATCATCTTCTTCATCTCACAATACAACCACCACCACTGCTAAAACTCCTCTTCTTCATCTTGTTCGATCCATGGTTTGGTTGCAACAAACATAAAAGCTTTATCTCAAGAAGAAAAATAGTGATTTTTAGAACAAGAGAGATGAGGAGATGACGGGTTCTGCTAAATCTCAAATAGAACTCTACCCATCACCTTCGTTTGTGTGTTTATGGGTTGAAGTGAGTCGATGGATCAAATTCAGCTCAAACCAAAAGCATACAACAAAACATTACCCTTTGGCCCTTGAACTCCTCCCACCGCTCACTTCATCTTCTCCTCTCTTCACGACTCCTCCATCACCATTTCAAACTCCACACCTCTCTCACTTTCATTCTGACGATGAGTTCTTGCCATGGCTACAAAGCAAATCAGGCACATAAATCTCAACAACACATCATCTTCTTCATCTTGTTCGATCCGGGATCTCAACTCTTCAATCCTCTCTCCGTCGCCTTCGACAGGAAATCGCTCATCCTCATCTCCACATTCGACTCCAATCCCTTCAACTCTCCAACATTCATCAAATATCTTATCTCTTGCAATCTGCCATTAGGGTTTTGAGATTGTTCAACAAATTGAGGGACTTAATGGCCAATTCGGCTTCTGAACCAGAGAAATTGGATCTCTCTAAGGCAGGCTGCTCAACTGCACTCTGAGAAAATCCAATAATAAAAAAAGGGAGAAAAGGTTGGAAACATACCAGAGATAAAGAAGAAATTGGAGTTGAAGGAGAAACCAAAACGCACAGTGTTGGTGGGAGAGATGAAGGAGAGAAATTGAAATCCGAGGGGAAGAGGCTGGATTTGAAAAGGGTTTTGATATTTATACCTTTCACACATAAATCATTCAAAGTCCATCAAGTCAACAAATCCATCAAAATTCACTGTTTTTTTAATACTCCCTAATTTTGGTGGACTTTTGAAAATCATGAATTGAATACCCCCTGATTTTAATGGATTATAAAACAATCATTTAAAATCTGTATTTGAAAACCCCTAGATTTACATGTATTATTTTAAATTCTTAATTGAATACCCCTATATTTTAATGGAGTTTAAAATCTTTCACACTCTATTAAAATCCATAATTGAATACCCCCCTGTAATATTATTACAACACATTGGATCATGTACAACATATAATTAAGTTTAAATCCGCATCCATAAAAAATTTAATATATATATTGATATTGAAAAAAAATAAAAATAAAAATTCTGATATTGAGCTAGTTTGATATGCTAAAAATCCATTTACATCCCTTATCTTAATTGAGATGCTAAAAATCTTAACCACAATCTTATATACATCCTATAAAACTAATTGGCTGAAAATTTAATATTTTTAATCTAAGATACAGAAAAAACATATGTTATCAACTGGAAGATCAAGACTTTCTTGAAGTGCTATCATGGATCAAGGTACGCTTCTGTTTTGTTCTTGTTGTTTTCTTCTCATTGATTCAATATGGAGCATACAACTGTATCTGTAGAAAATTAATGTTACAGGTGGTATCAGAGTCTATTCCATGATTGATTCTTTGAGAGATTATGAAATTTGGGATGAACTTTTGGCATAAAATCAAGTTTTTTAAAAGGGTTTTTTCACACATAAAATGATTAAAAATGGAATATCAAATATCAAAAACTGACAACAGCCATATATTTTCGGCTAACCCAACCATGATTGGCCGAGGAATCTGTGATTCATCCTTCCCTATTCCCTTTTTTTCTTTCTGTTTGCATAAATTGGGTAAGAAAAAAGGGTCATTGGGTCGGGTCTTGGGCTTCCAGATTGGTTAATATTTTATAACTGTACTAGACCCATTCTTATGGGCCACAACTTAATTGAAAGGTATTTGGGCTGTTGGGTCTGAGTCTGATGGGTTGCTGGGATAGGGTCAGATCCTGCTGGGTCAGATCCTGCTGGGTCACCCTGGTCCAGTTCAGAGAACCAGTCCATCATGTTTTGGCTAATTGCACTCAGCAGAATCTATCTGAGCCACCCTAATAATAATAATAATAATAATAAATTCAGGAAATTAAATAATGGACCTTAAATCAAGTAAATCAGGTACATTACTTAGGTTCGTTATTTATTTATTATTTTTCTCAAGGCAATATATTTGAAATTTTTAAATTTAAATGTTTTTTGTGATGCATCTAATGACTTATTTCGTTTGTCTAACATTTGATTGAACTAATTGAAACAAGATGTCACCAAAGTGACATTTCTTATTTAGATTAGTTTATTGAGAATGTTAAGATGTTTGTGTTTGTGAGTTCATGCGGATATTAGCCGGCCTAAAGGAATGATAATATTTGGCCGAATTGCATACAAACCTTTAGTGATAAATATGTGACAATAATAAGTTTTCCATGTGAATAATAAGCCGATCCAAAGATAAACTTATTGTTTGACAGAATTTATTGTCAATATTTGATCACCACACCAAGAGTACCACTTACGAGTTAATATTACTGTCCAAAGGCTTAATATTAATGTTGTGCTAGGTATCTTGAGATGTATTCCATAATTATTTGAATTTAAAGATTGTTTATTTAGATTATGACATGCATGCTCATTAGGTTAATTCTCTGTACAGCTATTATGTCTGCTACTTCAATATCTGCCCATGCAAACAGTATTTCCATGCTTAATGGGACAAACTTCAAGGATTAGAAAGAAAATGTCTTAATCGTTCTTGGCTGCATGGATCTAGACCTTGCACTAAGGATAGATCAACTCACTACTCTTACGGCTGAAAGTTCTTTTGAAAAAATGAGAAACTTTGAGAAGTGGGAACGCTCTAATCGCATGAGTCTAATGATCATTAAGCGCGGCATTCCGGAAGCCTTTAGAGGCGCAATATCTGAAGGGTAACTAAGGCCAGTGATTTCCTTGCTGAAATTGAAAAACGTTTTGCAAAAAATGATAAGGTTGGAAAAACACGCTTTTAGCTAGCTTGATTTCATTGAAGCACAAAGGCAAGGGAAACACAAGGGAGTACATCATGGAGATGTCTAACATTGCTTCCAAACTTAAGGCACTAAAGCTCGAGTTGTCTGACGACTTGCTCGTGCATTTAGTATTGATATCTCTTCCTGCACATTTCAGTCAATTTAAGGTCAGTTATAACTGTCAAAAGGAGAAATGGACTCTTAACGAGCTCATTTCATAGTGTGCAAGAAGAGGAAAGGTTGAAGCAAGAAATATTTGAAAGTACTCATCTGGCAAGTACCTATAAGGATAAGGGCAAGAAAAGAAAGAAAAATGAAGTTGCTAAGGATCCAGAGCAAAAGAAACCTAAGGAAAATCAAGGATGTTTCTTTTGTGGAAAGGTAAGACGTGTGAAGAAAGAATGTAGTATCTAGAAACACTTGGTGGTTAATTTAGCGTGTAAACAAGAAAGGTACATTTTTACTTTGGTATGGTCTGAGGTTAATTTAGCTTTAGTATCTAGAAACACTTGGTGGTTAGATTATTGTGTTACCACACATAAGTGTTTCTATGCAGGGTTGCCTGAGCTACCGAAAGCCAAATGATGTTGAAAGATACATTTTTGTGGGCGATGGAAAATCGGTGGATGTTGAGGCAATAGGGCATTTTAGGTTATTGTTGAAAACTGATTTTTATTTGGATTTGAAAGACACTTTTGTTGTACTGTCCTTTAGACGGAATTTGGTTTCTGTTTCTTTATTGGATAAATTTGGTTATAATTGTTCATTTGGAAACAATCAGTTTAGTATTTCATTGAATTCAAATATCGTTTGTACTGGTTCATTAAGTATGTTTGATAACCTATATTTGTTTGATACTATTGCATCATATAATGAAACCTTGCATGTGGATTCACGGGGTACTAAACGCAAGCTAAACAAAGAAAATTCAGCAAAATTATGGCACAAGCATTTTGGTCATATATCCAAATCTAGAATTGAACGACTTATGTCAGAAGGCATTTTGGATTCACTTGACTTTTCGGACTTAGATGTCTGTGTTGAGTGCATCAAGGAAAAACAGACCAAACAAAAGAGATTAGGTGCTAATAGATCTTCAGACGTCTTAGAATTGATACATACAGATATCTGTGAACCATTCCCTATGACTTCTTGGAATGGTCAACGATACTTTATATCATTCTTAGACGACTACTCACGTTATGGGTACCTTTATCTCATTTATGATAAATCAGAGCCACTGGATGTATTCAAGTTTTTCAAAACTGAAGTTGAAAACCAACTCAGTAAGAAAATTAAGTGTGTTAGATCTGATCGTGGTGGATAGTACTACGGCAGATATGATGGTTCAGGAGAACAACGTCCAGGGCCATTTGCTAAATTCCTAGAGGAATGGGGAATCGTCCCACAATACACCATGCCAGGTTCACCTAGCATGAATGGTGTCGCTGAAAGACGAAACAAAATTTTTAAGGATATGGTAAGGAGTATGATTAGTCATTCTACCTTACCAGAATCACTATGGGGAGAAGCAATAAAGACAACATCTTATATCCTAAATAAAGTACCAACTAAAGCAGCTGCCAAGACTCCTTATGAACTTTGGACAGGCCGAAAGCCTAGTTTAAAGCACTTTCACATTTGGGGATGTCCATCTGAGGCTAGGCCTTATAGGCCAAATGAAAACAAATTGGACTCCAAGACAATAAGCAGCTACTTTATTGGTTATTCAAAGTGATTTAGAGACTACAAATTTTATGATCTCACAATTAGGTCTATTTTTGAAACGGGAACTGTGACATTTTTTGAGGATGTTGAGTTTGGGGGGAGAAATAAGGTACGAGACATTGTCTTTGAGGAGGAGTCGGTTTCGACTCTTACTACTGTTTTTGACAATGTACATGTTTATGTACCTGTCATTGATCAAGAAGCAGATCTGGAACCTCAACAAGACAATGTTGAACAACTCCCTGTTCAAATTGAAGCAAATGTTCCAGAGAAACAAACTCAACAACCTCAAGAACAAATGCCATTAAGGATATCCACGAGAGAAATGAGAAATGCTATTCCGAATGATTACATAGTTTTTTTCCAAGAACATGAGAAAAATGATGGATTGGTGGAAAATGATCCAATCAACTTCCATCAAGCCATGCAGGATTCTAACTCTCAAAAGTGGATAGATACTATGAATGAGGAGTACAAGTCTATGCAAGACAATCAAGTTTGGGATCTTGTCCCATTACCTAAAAATACAAAGCCCATTGGTTGTAAATGGATATTCAAAACCAAGAGAGATTCAAAAGGTAATGTGGAGGGATATAAGGCTCGTCTTGTAGCTAAAGGCTTCACTCAAAAGGAAGGCATCGACTATAAAGAGACTTTCTCTCCGGTTTCAAAGAAAGACTCGTTTAAGACAATCATGGCACTTGTTGCGCACTTTGACCTTGAGCTACATCAGATGGATGTTAAGACAACATTTCTCAATGGCGACATTGATGAAACAATTTATATGGTGCAATCAGAAAACTTTTTGTCCGGAGACCCGGAGAATATGGTTTGCAAACTAAATAAATCCATCTATTGGCTCAAGCAAGTTTCCCGTCAATGGTACCACAAATTTCATCAAGTAATTGTCTCATTTGGTTTCGAGACAAATGCAGTTGATAACTGTGTGTATCATAAGTTCAGTGGGAGTAATCATATCTTCTTGGTTTTGTATGTTGATGACATACTGCTTGCCACTAATAACAAAGACATGTTGCACGAAACTAAGAGATTTCTATCAAATAAATTTGAAATGAAAGATCTTGGTAAAGCTTTTTTTTTTTTAGGGATTCAGATACATCGAGATCGCTCTCGGGGTATTCTTGGATTATCGCAAAAGAGCTATATAGAGAATGTGCTTAAAAGATTTGGCATGCAAAATTGTAAGCCAGAAGACACCCCTGTAGCTAAAGGAGACAAATTCAGTCCTAAACAATGCCCTATGAATAAACTTGAAGCTATAGAAATGCAAGAGATTCCCTATGCATCAGCTGTTGGGCGTCTAATGTATGCTCTGGTTTGTACACGTCCAGATATAGCATTCATTGTTGGAATGCTAGGCAGATATTTAGACAACCCTGGGATGGATCACTGGAAAGCAACCAAACGGGTTATGAGATATTTACAGAGAACTAAGGATTACATACTCACATACAAGAAATCAGATCAGTTTGAGATCATAGGGTATTCTGATTCTGATTTTGCTGGATGCCAAGATAGTAGAAAATCCACATCAGGCTACATTTATCTGTTAGCTGGAGGAACTATTTCCTGGAGGAGTGCCAAGCAGACACTCATAACTTCTTCCACTATGAAAGCAGAATATGTAGCATGTTTTGAGGCATCCAATCATGGATTATGGCTGCAAAATTTTGTCACCGGGCTGCGCATTCTGAGTGGTATTGAAAGACCACTAACGTTATATTGTGACAATAACTCAGCAGTTCTATATGCCAACAACAACAGTAGCTCATCTAGGTCAAATCATATTGACATAAAGTTTCTAGTTCTGAAAGAGAAAGTACAGAATAAACAGATTTTCATAGAGCACATTGGGACAAACTCCATGATTACGGATCCGCTTACTAAGGGATTACCACATAAGGACTTTCATGAGCACACTGCTCATATGGGTGTTATATCATTTGAAGATATTTTGGTTTAGTGGGAGTTTGTATATTTGATTGCTCTATATTGGATTTTGGACACATTTTGTGTATTTGGGTATTTTGTGCAGAAATAAAGTATTCAGTTTATTCACACTCTGGTTTATTGTGTTAAAGTACGATCTCAATAAAGTTTAAAGTATGATCAATTGGAAATAGGCATGTTTAGATCACGTTACATGTAATTTCCATGCTATGCATCCATGATTGATCTATGTCATTTGATTGTATGGGTATACATGATTGTTGATGGATTTAGTTGCGCTAATTGTGACGAAAGTTCTTTTAATCCTATACATGTATAGTCAATGGACGAGATTGTTTGGAAATACCCGTCATACTTGACAGCAAATTTTGAGCTCATAAGGATATACACATTTTTAAGGTAGCATATGTGGCCCAAGTGGGAGATTGTTGGAAAAATCCAACATGTGTGGGCACACATATGCATTTAATGTGTATTGTTATCTTAAAGTAGAGCCTAAATAAATTGTGATCTAATATGGTTAATTGGGCTAAGGTATTAAAATGTCATGGGTTTAATGTGTAGATACACTTAAGCAATTTCTAATTTGATAAGGGACCAAATTAGAAATTGATAAGTTAGAATAACTGATAACCCATCAGTTGTAACTTTTGGGTTATGGTCCCTAGTTGAGCGGGTATTTTATTTCTTCTGAAATTTCCTTCTTCAGAGAGATATATAGAAAAAACATATGTTATCAACTAGAAGATTAAGACTCATCCCTTTCTTGAAATGCTATCATGGATCAAGGTACGCTTCCGCTTTGTTCTTGTTGTTCTTTTCTCATTGATTCAATATGGAGCATACAACTGTATCTATAGAAAATAAATATTACCGAAACTGGTTACCTGTTTTAAATATTTCATGATAACTGATGGTTGCATATAATATTTAGGTTTCTTTGGTCTCAATGGTATGCACATTTGGAAAACGGGGGATGTCAGCCATGCTTAGGCTTTTGAGTAATGGACAAGCCTAGGAATCCTCAAGAACATAACAACTCTAATGGAATCCTCTTCCTTAGAGCTCTGTCATCGTTCTTTGGAGACCAAGTTCCCGCTTCCGTTCTTAGCTAGAAAATAAACTTTAGCCATTTCATATGCCTTCCTCAGCTTCTCCCCCATCACATTCTCTTTGTCTCTTGAATTCAAGGACTCGCAAGAGAAAGATTGACCAATATCTTTCAAATGAACATGAGGTATATATTTTTGTCTTTTTCAAAACTTCTTTTGTAATCATGTTTTATGCTCTGTTTAACCTCTCTTTCTCCTTTGCCAATGTGTGGGCAATGGGATTATTAAACTTACCACTTTGCAACTTATCAAAGTAATCAAACTAAGATGTGCATATATAAGCACTAATATTGTGACTAACCTATAATATGTATCACACATGTTCCATTCATTTAACTTCTGCCACAGACTTAACTTTGCCACGTAGGACAAAAAACTGATGTGAATTGTAACAGAGATGTTCCATGAGAAACTCAATCCTATTTAGTTTGTTTTCTAAGAATTAGCATATATTCTTTAATGTTCCTATACATCTAGTGTAATACCCGTGCCGTTGGCACTACTACAGAGTACATCGTACTTTCACGGAATTGTCGATTAATCGCATTTGGGTTTTTATTTAATTTTGAAAAATACACTTACAATGAATTAACTTTGAAACAAATTTTAATACTAATTAAACGTAGAAAAAAAGTTAATAACAATGATCAACGCAACCAATGCGCTAAATAAACATTCATGCAACATTTGGGATGAATAGACTCACCCGAATGAAAGCTTCGAAATCAACATCATCAGTTGCATCAGGAGTGGACTCACTCAAGATGCCAGCGATCTCTACCTCGGTAAACATCTCACCAAGAGCCTTCAGCTTCATCATAACAGGTGGAAAATCTCCCAGTGTGACTTTACCACCCAATTGACTCCTCAGTGAAATAAACTGCATGAAGTCCAACCAAATTCACAATTCATTCCCCATAATTCATCAACGTACAAATGATATCAGGCATAAATCAATTCAATAAAAACACTTGCCTTGGTTTCGAGGCCACGAAGCTTGACCTGAGTGAACTGGCTTTAAGCCAGGGATCCGAAATAATAACACCCATAAAGGTAGACATCTTTGCCAATGTGTACCAACCTGAACAATCCCACCATGAACAAACAAAAATTCAGATCAGTGAATGCCAATCGAAGGATCTCAAACCATGAACAAACAAACAATCCCACTATAAGGATCTCAAACACACAAAAATTCATATCAGTGAATGCCAAAAATTCAGACCATGAACAAACAAACAATCCCACTATAAGGATCTCAAATACACAATGAAAATAAAAATTCAGAACCAAATTCTTATAAAACAAAACCCAATTAAATAAACACATACAAGAAGAAATAAAAATGATTTCTGCTTGTATATATTTCTCATGAACATCTAAAATTCTCCACCATGAACAGGTGCCTATTCTATAAAGCGAGACTTCTGTTTGTTGATGCCCAGAGTAAAGAATCCTCGAAACTTTATATTGCTGAGTAAGGGAACTATAACCAAAGCCCAAAACAGGGAATTTATAGTAACTATCATGTGGGAAATCAGTCCGGGGTTCGATTAATTGGGCAAACCAGCGAGTTGATGGGTTAAAGAAGAAAATGGTATTGCAATCTATGCACAAACAGAGGACCCCATTGCAGGAACCAACAATTTGGAGTTGCTCAAAGGGGAGTTGGAACTTGAGGGGTGAGTTTAAATCAATGGGGTGGGGGAGACTGAACAAACCAAGATTGGAATTGAAGAGGAGATTTAGATTGTCACTCTGGGTTGAGTGACTGAGGTGGGGATTGATGAAATTCAGATCCAAATTCTCCAAATTGTATTTCTCATGAACATCTAAAATTCTCCACCATGAACAAGTGCCTATTCTATAAATTGAGACTTCTGATTGTTGATGCCCAGAGTAAAGAATCCTCAAAACTTTATACTGCTGAGTAAGGGAACTATAACCAAACCCCAAAACAGGGAATTTAGAGTAACTATCATGAGGGAAATCAGTCCGGGGTTCGATTAATTGGGCAAACCAGCGAGAAGAAATAAAAATGATTTTGGGACAGATCCCCGCGAAGAAGAAGGAACCGGAGCTGATCAGTAAAAATGATTTGTTGAAAACTGTGGATTCTTTGTGGGTTTTAATATTTTGCTTTGCTGAAAGAAGAAAAAAAAATCTAAACAGATCTGAAGAAGAAGAAGAAGAAGATATCTAAAGAAGAAGAAGGAACTTACCTAAAAAAAATGATGATGATGGAGCCTTGGTTCTCTCCCATCTCCCATCGAATGGACCATCTGATGATGAAGATCTCAAATTGATGATGAACCGAGCTCTTCCTCTATTTAGTGAAGAAGAAGAGTGGATAAGCTCTCTTTGACGATGGATTCATCACTTTCACTCCCACTTCTAAAAAACCCATTTGAAAATGAAGATCAGAGAAAAGATGAAGTGAAGATGATGGTTTAGGGTTGTCAATGGAACTGTTCGGAGGAAGAAAGAGGGAGGGGATGCCGGTGGTGGGAGATATGAAAGGGAATAGAGAGTCGTTCAGTGGCGTAGGTGGAGGAAGATGGTGTTGCTGGTGTGGGAGGGGGTGGTCGGTGGTGGGAGAGAAGAAGCGAAGAGGAGAAAAGTTTGGAGACTTAGAGGAAAGCATCGGGGTTTGATTTTTTCATTTAACTTCTGCAACAGACTTAATTTGTTTTCTAAGAATTAGCATATATTCTTTAATGTTCCTATACATCTAAAAAAAAATCTGCATATATTCTTTGATAATGACTTCATCTCTAGGTGTCATATTTGAATTGAAAAAGCTTTTGATGAAGAACCGGAGGATAAATAATGGTTTTAGCATGTGTGTGAGTAAACTTTAATAATAAAATTAAGTTTTAAGCTGAAAAAGCGTTACCGCACACTACAATAATAGCACCATGACATAGTTTCCAGTGCTACTTCATAATAAAAAAAGAGCAATTCTTGCTGTCGACGGTTTGGGCGAGGAAATGAGCGAGGGGAGGGAGGTGGCGGGGTGGGAGCCGTTCACCTCCCTCGAGATGCGCGCGCAAAAAGTCAATGCACGCATCTCGAGGAAATTGAACGGCTTTCACCCCTCCACCTCATTTCCCTCGCTGGTTTCATCGCCCAAACCCTCGACATTTAGAATTTCTCATAAAAAAAAGCACGACAACATCATCCTTTGATAGGATCCATTCTTTCTTCTTCGACACATACACAACAACCTTCTTGTGAACATGTTCATATCTTGATCAATTATTAAGACTTTTTTTTTACATAAACCTGCCTAAATGTGACTCCAAGGTCCCAAGAATATAACAGTTCTAATGGGATCCTCTTCATTAGACCCTTGTAGCCTTCTCTCTTTTCTTTCATTGGAAACCAAGTTCCCACTCCCCTTCTTTGCTAGAAATTAAACATTGTCATTCTTTATTTAAAAACCGTAACCGCCCCGTGCGGATTGGCGGATATCCACTCCGTCCCGCCAATCCGTTTACAGTTTGCAATTTTGTTATTGGTTTGCAATTTTGTTATTGGATTGCCGAATCTCCGCTCATAATTTGGTTATTCCTCTTCCTAATTTGCTAACCCTTATTATCCATTTAACTACAGTAAATTTCATACAAAAATTACAACAAAATTACAAAGAATTCATACAAAATTACAACAAACCATACAAAAATTACAACAAAATTACAAAGAATCTAAAGAATCCGTAACACAAAATTTTGGTTAGATCAGTAACAAAAAATAGAATCCATACAAAAATTACAATAAAATAAAATAAAATAAAATAAAAAAATCGAAGGGAGGGGAAAGGGAGGCGGCCGGGACGGGTGTGAGAGAGAAGAAGGGACGACCCTTCGGCCTCCGCCATCGCTGAGAGAGAAAAAGGGAGGGTTGGACTCCGCCTTCGCTGTGAGAGAGAAGAAGGTCGGCTCGGCCTCCGCCTTCGCAGTGAGAAGAGAAGAAGCGAGGGTCGGCCTCCGCGGAGGCTGGATACGAGAATGAATTAAGTGTGTGAGAGGCCGAGAGGGTGTGAGAGACTTAGGATTTAATCCTTTATATAGTGGGAAGGGTATTTTTGTAAATTTACCGAATAAACGGATATCCGTGGGTGGATATGGTCAAATCCGTATCCACCCCGATTAATAAACGGATACAGATTGGAAATTCGTATCTGCCTCAAGATCCAGGAATCCTTTACCAAATCCGCCCCAAACAGGACGAATGTGACGTATATCTGAAAAAAATCCGCCCCATTGCCATTACTAGACCCCCTTGCCCCATACGATTTTTCACTCCTGCGAGAGAAAAGAAAAAGAGGTGGAAATGTGGTATTTAGACAAATGGGGACCTTGTGCCTTTATTTATAAGGGACACCCTCCACTATACTAGCTAGATGCTAGAGGGGATGCATGTGTTGACTTGGCTATATGTCACGTGCAAGGTAAGGCCCACGTGTCGTGTTCCGATAGGGTATAATTGTCATGTTTGTGGATGCCAAATCAACTTATTTGGTAATTAGTTCTAGAGACCATTTATTCTGAATTATTTAAAAAATATATATTTGTGGGTTTGGTGTTAAAGAGTTGATGTGGTGTTTTAAAAAAATCGAGGCCTTCTACTAATCGTATGGACTAGCGGAAGCAACAACTCTTCTTCAGAATTGAATGCGATCACAACTTCCTTCACTCCTCTTTTTCATCATCTAACGAGCACGATGAAGACGGGTTACTCAACACGCTAATCGTCTTAGAGTTTGGAGCTTTTGCCATTGCAGCCATCGAAGTTCTTCAACAACTCCCTACGATCATATATTTGTCCAAAACTTCCAGTTCTGAAACTCAAAACAACTCATCAAACATGTACTCATTAAACCCTACAAAACTCGCTTACTTCAATGACTAACAAACGACATATTCTAGATATTATGGATTCCTAGTGCACTTGCAATAAGGATGGTTTTAGTCATTTCTTGTACAAATATGTTTAATATAGCCATAGACGATATGAAAACTATATCAAGGTAACATGGATTTGGGGGTCCTTCACTTTCTAGGTGCCTTTGGCTTTTAGAATGATGTACAAAGGGATTGTAAAAGGAGGAAGTACCATTTCTTAGATTCAATTATCTTGTTTCTAAGGGTGGTGGCCCTTGAATTCCTTTGGTCCTCTTGTGGTGGAGTTTGCTTTGCAAAAGGGGAACATATTTTCAATTGTTAATTGCACTAACACTTGGGTTGATGGGGTACCAGCTTAGCGGTAGGCCTATGATGGATGGAGTCACATGTTCAGGGTTCATGGGGTACTAGCTCAACAATAGGCCTATGATGGATAGTCACATGTCCATGATTTGAACCCTGCGGGCGGCATCCAAGATGAGAAGGGTTAAGGGGATTTAATAAAATTAAATTAAATAAAATAAAAAAAATATGACCGTTGGGCTCGAACCCACGAACGACCACAACATCAAGAGCCTTGTGCTAGACGGGCTAGATGAACACCTTCAAATTTAAATTATATGTTCTTGTTATAGTTTAATTTAATCATGAATAAATAATAAATATAAAAAGGTTACTTGAAGAGAATTCAAGGGTCTTTTTTATAGACCGGACCAAGAAAACTTACAAAAAAATCATAATGAAGATCTAAATTTGTGATTGTGAGGGCTCTAATATGCTCAACGACCCTAATCTATAGACGAGCGGATGACAAAAAGCATCCAAAGCGAATACTTTAAGGCTTTAGCAGACAATTTTGAAAACCTTCGTTCTCCAATGCCTTCCCATATTTCTCTGTTCGTTGTGAGGTTGGGCTGCTCTAAAACAAAATGGCCTTCAACTCGTTTTGTAACTCAGAAGCGCATAAATGATATTTCTAGGCTCACAATAATATTGTCATAAAAAATCAAAAAAAAAAAAAAAATCATCTTCACCTCAAGCATTTCCTATATTTATCTCGAATTTTTACAAGCAACAATTTTTTTTTTTTTTTTTTTTTTTTACTACTGTACTACAATCAAGCACTATAAGTTGTGGTTTTGATGTAAATGAAGCCCATTGAAACCTTCTCTGTAAATATAATGTGCCTCACACTTGAGTACCTATATGAAAAAATCAAGCCCATGCGCTCCTTCAATACTTTTAGTCAGTGTGGCTCATTCATGTTAAATATTTGATCTAGTCTTAGAAATAAAAAACAAGAAATTGAAGTAGTACATTCTTGTACAACTCGTACTAATAACAAAAATAGGGGTGCATGGTTTGCATTTGGAGCTCAATCTCAATGACGATGGCTATTTTCAGCAATCGAAGACAATTTGTCATTTTCAGCAACCAAAGAAAAACACAGTAGGACAGACCCAATGGACTTTTTTTTTTTTGCCAAACTCGAGCCCAAAGATTCTGAAATCTTGATCCAATCTTTTCGATTGTGCCTTCAAATTGAAACATAAATAGACGAGGAGAATAAATGAGATTTTAATCGAGTTTGACCTATTGGTATGACTCACCTTTTATTGTGTCAATGACGCGGGAAATACACTAGTCTATATTACAAATAAGCTAGGTGTTTCACTATTCATAAGGATTTGTATATAAAAGAGAGGTAAGATTGAAAGTTAGGGAGGTTGTTGAGGTTCATTATCTATAGTGGTATATTTGAAAATATGAAATATTTAAAAGGGCAAATAAAATTAAAAATTGTGAAAAAAATTGGTGGAATGTACATGTGGCTAGGAGAAATTTTGTTTGTTTTTTCCTCAAAATTAAATTTGTCATAACTATTTACTCGGTTGTCGAATTTTTGTACACTTAGTATCATTCTAATGCATTTTTGAAGATCTTTCAATCGCTAAAATTTTAAATATATATATTTTATTATTAAAAAATGAGACTGACATCTTAATGCACATCTAAACAAAAACTCCGAACTTCATGTTTTAGCGAATTCAAAGTTTGGGAGAGAACTCACTCTCGGTATTTGAATTTTTTTCCAATTGATTCAAATTCTAACTTAGTCTAACCTAAAGTTATATATATATATACACCTTAGAGTATGCTTGCACTTCAACACTGATTGAATGTGAAACCAGGATAGTGGCGGGGGTGTAATATTTAAAATAAAAAAATATGTTGAGTGTCAACGTCACGGGGAATACCATAGCATCTTAGAAATCAACAAGATGTTTCACCATTCGTGTGAAATTGGAGATAAAAGATGGCAGATTGAAAGTTGAGAAATACGTTGAGGGTTAAGATTCATTTCCTATAATGACATGTTTGTTAATATAAAACATGTAGAAGGGCAAGGAAAATTTAAAAAATTGTGAAAATTTTCGAAGAATGCACATGTGGCGGGAATATAAATTTGTGTTTTTTTTTCTAAATTAAATAATTTTTCATAACTATTTTACTTAATTGTCAAATATTGGTAAATTTAGATCGTTGGAATGCATTTTAAAGATCTTTTCGATGAAACTAATAATCAATTCAAGTGCTAAAATTTTAAAATATATAATTTATAATTAAAAAACGTCTAATGCATTTCACATCATTCGTATTTTTTCAGTATTTTTAAAATAAATGAGACGAGATGATATCCTGAATAAAAAAAAATAAGACGAACATCTTAATGCACATTTAAAAAAAATCATGAACTTCTTGTTTTGGCAAATTCAAAGTTTGGGAAAGAACTCATTTTTGGCGTTTGAATTTTCTCCCATCTAATTCAAATTTTGACTGAGTATATAATCCTAAAGTTTATAGTATATATTTTAACCTTATAATGGGTTTCCACTTAAAAAATGATTGAGGGTGAAAGTGGGGATGGTGGCGCATGTCTTTAGTACATGATATTTAAAAAACAAAAAAAATTTGTATGCAGACTGTCAAGGGCACGAGAAATACCCTAGTTTATCTTACAAATCAGTCAGGTGTTTCATGAATAAGATTAAAATTGGGAAAGATGTTGAGGGTTGAGATTCATTCTCTATAATGATATATTTTTTTATTTTAATATAAGTAGAAGGGCAAAGAAAATGAAAAATGGTGAAAAATATTAGTAAAATATATATGTGATGGAATGAGAAAAAAAAATTTTAATTAAAATTATCATAACTATTTACTTAATTGTTGAATTTTAATAAGACAAGGAAGTGCGGTGCGGCTGACAACGGGGTGGGGCATTGATGGTAGTTCACGTGAAGAGAGGAAAAGAAAAGAGGATAAGAGGAAGAAGAGACAATTTTAAATCCGTACATCTCTAGGTTTTTTGTTTTGAAATTTCCGTACATTTATAGGGTTTATTGAACATCCCGAACCCATTTGAGATGGGAACCGTCCCGATCCCGAATGAATGGGATGGGATAGGGATGAGGTCTATCCCGTCCCGTGCCCATCCCTACTCTAATATGCTCATCAACCCAGTGACGGAGCTAGGATTTTTGTTGAGGGGGGGCGGAGTGATGTCATAATTAATTAAATATGATAAATATAATATAAAAATTAGCTACTTTAACATAAATATATATTTTTTTTATAACTTGAACAAGATATAAATAACTATACAAAACTTCATTTAATCTAATAAAAGATTTTCATTCAAAAAAATGATGAAGACCACTTTGGATATACAAAAATAGAGTTCTATAATTTGAACTTTTACATATCTACATCCATGAATACCAAAAAACTCTATCTCCCCCCTCCCCCTCCCCCTCCCCAGTTAGAATAAAAAAATATTACAACTGGCTTCAACGCGTTTTCATACCCTGAAATCGTTTCATGATTGCTTCGTTGTCAATGCCATCAAAAACTTCCTTTTCAATATACGTAACTAAACAATCATTCATCCAATCATCTCCCATTCGATTTCACTATATTCATAGCAGAAAATGCTCTCTCAACTGAAGCGGTGGCAACTGGTAGGATGAGTGACAATGTTATGAGTAAATAAACCATGAGATAGACAAATTCCTTTTTGGTCTCAACCATCTTCTTAGCTAAACCGCTGAGTCCATTGACATTTGAAAATTCATTGTTGGAACGCATATCAATAACATAAGTTTTCAATTGATCATGAAGTACCATAAGATCTACATTTGAAAATCAGCTGGATAAAATTGAGCGAGTCGAATCAACCGCTGACTATCAAAAGCTGAAAAAGAATCACTTGGATTTAAGCATGCCATACAAAGAAGCAATTCGGTGTTCACCTCATCAAAGCGGCTATTTAGCTCTTGGAGTTGCATATCTATGCTGGTATAGAATAATTCAACTCGATAATGATATAGGTTGGTTAATTTTTCAGTATTGTGTCGTGATCTTCCTCGTTGTATAAATGTATCATCCATCTCAAGAACAACAATATCGTGTTTTGCACAAAATGAAGCAACATTGTCCACAAGTATATTCCATCCATCTTCCCTCATCATTTGCAATCGTTGTTTGGAGATTTTAACTAAGGTCATCGCATTGACAATATCTTGATATTTTCTTTGTAATGCTATTGACAAATCTCAGGTTATCGCCAATATATCCTTCATTAAGTGCAAATTGAAGATGAACTCAAAAGATTGCATAAAATCTAATAAAGCATATGCTTCTCCCTTCTGGTCTGAGTTTAAACCATGTTTCACAACAATTTGGAGCACATCAATCACTGAAGAAAAATTAAGAAGCAAACTTATCAAGGTTTTATAGTAAGACCCCAACGTGTATCACCAGGTCGTTTGAGATTGGTTTCTTGATTCAACCCTTGACCACTTGATAGTTCGCCACTATTGAGCTTTTCAAGAATTTTAACAGCTTGTTTGTCTCGAAAAATTTTCTGACGCTTGCATGAGGGTGCAACAATGTTCACCGCACTTGAAACCAAGTTGAAGAGTAAAGCAATCTGAGGATGATTCTTTGCAACATGTACAAGCGCTAACTGAAGCTGATGCGCAAAACAGTGTACATAAAATGCAGACTTATTTTCCTTGAGAATCAAATATTTAAGTCCGTTAAATTCGCCTTGCATATTGCTCGCCCCATCATAACCTTGGCCACGTAACCTCGTTATATTCAACTTATGATCAGAAAACATTTTTACAAGTGCTGTCTTGAGTGAAATTGCCTTTGTTTCAGTAACGTGCAAAATTCCAAGGAAACGTTCAACTATACATCCCTTCTTGTTCACATAGCGCAAGACAACAACCATTTGCTCTTTAACTAATACATCACGAGACTCATCAATTAAAACGGCAAATAATGCATCTCCAAGATCTTTGAGTATAGCAAGAGTGGTCTCACATGCAGCTGCACGTGTAATATCTTTTTGAATATCAGGTGCAGTGAGTCTGTGGTTCTCTGGAGCATTTTTTAGAACCACGCTCTTGATCTCTTCATTGTGATTAGTTGTATATTGTAAAAGCTCCAAAAAATTTCCATGGTTAATTGAATTTATTGATTCATCATCACCACGAAAAGCCAATCCTTGTCGCAGAAGAAACCGAATGCAATCAACTGAAGCTGATAAACGAACCTGGTATTCCGTTTTCTCTGCATCGGATTACTTAGATAAAAATGATTGGATATGATGTTTTTTATTCATTAAACTTTGACTCTTCATATAAGTTTGGGTATGCAAACTATTAGGCTTTCCTACATGAGTTGTAAGTCTCTATTTTATTTTCCAATTACTGAATCCTTCACCAACAAAACAATCACCACCCCCTTGTTCTCCGACACTTCTAAAAAGATAGCAATGGAGACAAAAAGCAGCATCCTTTGTTATGTTATACTCCAGCCAACTCTTATACTCCGTAAACCAAGCTACATTAAAATGACGTAGCATACCTCCTATTTTTTTTTGTGGGAATGTGTAGTTTATTGGCTGACAAGGACCACTTTGCAAATAAGCTCTTCTAACAACCTCTTGATCATTCGGATGGTAATCAGAAATACGAATTATTAAACCAGGATCAGTTGGAAGATTTGATAGGTCAACCTCTAAATGACTTTTCTTTGAGATTGGTTCTGATAAATTATGATCATCTTTATTTTGTGCTGGAGGTGGTAAATCACTTACTGACTTTCTTTGTAAAAACTTATCCATAACTGAAATAAAACAAAGATTATATAAGAATGCATTCTATATATTTATATATTCTAAAACTTTAAATGAATAAACTAAAACCATATTTCCATGTAATAAACCATGTAATAAATCATACATATTTCCAAAATAACAAATCAATATACCTCTATTAATGAAGCACCACAATTGAAGTATCGCCACCAATAATAAAACGCGCAAAATTGAAGATTTTCAAAGCTGCAATTGATACACAAGCAACAAACATTATTTCTTCTTGAAATCAAACCATGAAAGAACAGTTCAAGCAACAACAAAAAAAAAATAAAAAAAAAATTAAAGCCTCTAGGCAGACTGATCCATTCAATACCTATTTGAACTCAGCTTAAGTAATGGCTGCATCTTGGAGTGAGTTCCATTTGGTTAAAGTTAAATAAAAGATGTTCTTTATAGCATACAGTACATTTTACAATGTTCATTGTTGAGCTTAGCTATAGCCTAGAGGAAATTGTAATCATAACATAAAGTTAAATACAAGTTTTGTAATCACTTATGAATGATTTTTAAGCCCAAACGGCATAATAAGGAATATGTATAAGTGCACAACTCGGATGGGATAAAAAAGCATCCCACTAAAACATGTTTAATATCATTGTAACAAATCAGATTCCATTCCATACATATCCTACGGATAGCATAGGCATTTTCAGTTTGTGGTCTCTGATAAATCCAAAGATTCCTGAAATCATCTTATCCAAAAAGTTGAAGTTTATAACGTGAGTAGCATTTTGTTTTGAAATCATTTATCATTCTTGATTTGGTGATGACAAAGACTAATGAAGGGGAAATGGACAATACCATTGTTGGAGCTTTGAGCAACAGCAGAACACGAAGATGAAGAAGGACTTTGAGCAACAACAGAACACGAAGATGAAGGAGCTTTGAGCCTGCAACTCTGCAAGGAGTCTGTAGCTATTCTAGAGTTTTATTTAAAGTGGAAGACAGACAGGACAGCTGCAGGCTGCAGCAGAGTTTTAAAGGGGAAAATTAAAAAAAAAAACCTACTTGGGGATTTGGGGTATACATAAAAAAAAAAATTCTCAAAAGTCAGTGGGGGCAAGTGCCCCCACGTGGCTCCGTGCCTGCATCAACCCTAATTTATAGACGGGCAAATGACAAAAGGCATCCAAAGCCAAATATTTTAAGGCTTTAGCAGACTTCAAGAACATTTGTTCTCCAATGCCTTCCATAATTCTCTATCCGCTATGGGGTTGGGTTGCTCTAAAACAAAATGCCCTTCAACTTCATTTTGTAACTCAAAAGCGCAAAAATGATATTTCTAGTCTCATAATAATATTGTCAAAAAAAAATAAAAAAATCATCGTCGCCTCGAGCATTTCCTCTATTTATCTTGAATCAACATTTTTATTTTTATTTTTTTACTACTTTACTGCCATCAAACACTATAAGTAGTGGCTTTCGACGTAAATGAAGCCCATTGAAAAACCATGTTTGCATACATAATGTGCCTCACACTTGAGTACTTAAGTGAAAAAATAAATCCCATGCTTAGTTCCTTCAATACTTTTAGGTGACGTGGCTCATTCATGTTAAATATTTGATCTAGTTTTAGAAATAAAAATTACGAAATTGAAGGAGTACATTCTTTTACAACTCGCGAATAATAACAAAAATTGGAGTGCATGGTTTACATTCTTTTACAACAAGTTAGGTGTTTCAATGTTCATAAGGATTTGTATATACAACAGGGCTAAGATTGAAAGTTGGGGAGGTTGTTGAAGGTAGATGTTCATTCTCTATAGTGGCATATTTGTAAATATGAAACATTTATAAGGGCAAAAAAATTAAAATTTGTGAAATTTTTTTGTAGAATGTACATGTGGCGGGGAGAAATTTTGTTTGTTTTTTTCTCAAAATTAAATTTGTCATAACTATTTACTTGGTAGTCGAATTTTTGTACACTTAGTATCATTCTAATGCATTTTTGAAGATATTTTCAATGATCAATACAATAACTAAAATTTTAAATATATATATTATTAAAAAAATGAGACGAGCATCTTAATGCACATCTAAACAAAAACTCCGAACTTCATGTTTTGGCGAATTCAAAGTTTGGGGAATAACTCACTATCGGCGTTTGAATTTTTTTTTCACTTTATTCAAATTCTAACTGAGTCTAACCTAAAGTTTATAATATATATATATACCTTAGAGTATGTTTGCACTTCAACACTGGTTGAAGGTGAAACGGGGATAGTGACAGGGGTGGAATATTTTTAAAAAAATTATGTTGAGTGTGAACGACACGGGGAATACCCTAGCATCTTAGAAATCAGCTAGATGTGCTCACTATTCATGTGAAATTGAAGATAAAAGATGACAGATAAGTTGAGAAATGATTTCCTTGGACCTCGTAAGAATTCGTCGTCCGATTAAATCTTATTGTTCCTGGATGCTCCATAGGAATCAATCGCTATTCCTTTCCTCCACCGAAAAAGGTTCATTCCGAGTCACAAGCTTTTTTTAGGGTTAAGATTCATTTCCTATAACTACATGTTTGTAAATATAAAACATGTAGAAGGGCAAGGAAAATGAAAATTTTTTGTGAAAGTTTTGGTGGAATGCACATGTGGCGAGAATATAAATTTGTGTGTTTTTTTTTCTCTAAATTAAATAATTTTTCCTAACTATTTTACTTAATTATCAAATTTTAATAAATTTAGTATCGTTGGAATGTATTTTAAAGATATTTCCAATGAAACTAATGATCAATTCAAGTGCTAAAATTTTATAATATATAATTTATAATTAAAAAAACATCTAATGCATTTCACATCATTCGTAATTTTTTCAGTATTTTTTAAAGAAATGAGACGAGATGATACCCTGAATAAAAAAAAAGAAAAAAAAAAAAAAGACGGACATCTTAATGCACATTTAAAAAAATCATGAATTTATTGTTTTGGCAAATTCAATGTTTGGGAAAGAACTCAAATTTGGTGTTTGAATTTTCTCCCATCTAATTCAAATGTTGACTGAGTATATAATCCTAAAGTTTATAGTATATATTTTAACCTTATAATAGATTTTCACTTAAAAATGATTGAGGGCGAAAGTGGGGATGATAGCGCAGGTGTTAAGTATATGATATTTAAACAACAACAAAAAAATTATATGCGGACTGTCAAGGGCACGAGAAATACCCTAGTTTATCTTACAAATCAGTCAGGTGTTTCCTGAATAATATTAAAATTGGAAAAGATGTTGACGGTTGAAATTCATTCTCTATAATAATATATTTTTAATTTTAATATAAGTAAAAGGGTAAAGAAAATAAAAAATTGTGAAAAATATTAGTAAAATATATATATGCGATGGAAAGAGAAATTTTTTTGTTTTTTTTAAATTAAAATTATCATAACTATTTAGTTAATGGGCTTGTTTTATTGGCGAGAAAACGGGCCTCCATCCCCCTCGAGATGTGTGCCTCGCCCGTTTCCTCGCCAATTAGATTTCCCCTTAGTTAATTGTTGGTGCGGCCGACAACGGGCTTGGGTATTGATGGGAGTTGACGTGAAGAGAGTAAAAGAAGGGGAATTCTAATTTTCGAGGAAACGAGCGAGGAAACGGGCGAGGGAGGACCTCTCCATCCCTTCAAATCCGTACATCTCTAGATTTTTAGTTTTGAAATTTCCGTACATTTCTAGGGTTTATTGAACAGTTATTGTTTCGTTTTGAAGTGTGAGGATGGTCGGAGAGATTTGATCTTGGACTCCACAATCTTTCTCCGGCTGACACTGGGTACATTGCGAATGTCGAAACGGAGTTCATGTTCGTAGTTGACGATGTGAGATTGAAAGATGGATTGGTGAGATATTTATCACTCTCTGTTTGGTTTGATCTTGTATTGTGATTGGATTTTAAGTTAATTTAGGGTTTATGGAGTTTGGATTTTGAATTTTTGTTTTGTGAAGGTCTATCATTATGGAAAAATTGGGAATTCTGGTAGTGATTGTAAGTTGAAATTGGAAAAAGGGCAAGAAGTTCGCGTATTTGTTGATGAGCGACGACGTCGATTTAATTCAAGGTATTGAAATGCAATTGAATCGTTTGACTCCGAAACACAATTAAGAGTCACATGAAAAAAGTAGTAGAAGTAACCTACAAGACAATACATTCATTACAGTTAAATTGTCAATTTGGTTATGCAGAACTGTTGTTAACCTTACACTACTTATTTTGCTCTGTTTTGTTTAAGCAGTTTGCATTCAGCTGGTCATTTGCTGGATATATGCTTAGTGAATGTTGGTTTGGGTCATCTTGAGCCGGGCAAGCTTATCATTTTCCTGATGGGTATGATCAATATTAAAATATATAGACTCCTATAAATGTATCAACATTCAGGATTCATAATAATTTCAGTTTAAGAAAAAATTATCTATGATTTGTAAATATGGAGTTGTTCAATCGATGTCAGCGTAATCTTAACTTTGTGAGCAGTTCACGAGTTAAACGTTTTCATTGGAAATTAAGCTGTTTGACAACTGTGTGTTAGTGTCAACACATACACGAGGTGTTGGATACACGTCATATAAAAACACCACCCACACAAAGAAACACCCGTACATTGGAATGTTATTTGCTCTTTCTAAATTCCTTTTTACTAGTCATTTTTTTTACTTGTAGATCAATATTGCTACATATGTGCTACTAGCATGCCATAGTGTACTCGTAATATATAAGATCTGAAATCTCATAAAGACATGAAAAAAATGATGATTACGTGGGAACTATTTGGTGGAGTGTCCAATGAGTGACAGTTTTGAGTGTCCAATATGTGTCTGACATGAGATTGTTTTTTAGAACAAGCGTCCTTGTTACATGGTTATTAGTACTTTAGTAGTACCATTAAGTATTGACTAAACCTTCCAAAAGGATACTGGGAAATTTCTATTGAATGTCACTGTTCTAAACTCCGTGGAGCGAAATATTGTGGAATCAATCAATATTCCGTAGGTAGTGGGACTAGAGTATATGATTGATGAAGTATTTAGACGGTGACTGGCTATGAATATTCTCATGGCCAATAACAACTCTGGTAGTAGGAAGAAATATCTTACAAGCTAAAATGGCTATTTGACAAACATCTGGTGATGATAATGAGGGACAATTCCAGGTTGTATCATGGCAAGTTGCATTTATGAACATAGTCTCACCGGTAAACTGTAAAGATGCATGGTTTATAAGGTGTTCATATCTTAAAAGTATTCTCATGTAGAGTGATACTTAGATGCCAATTTACATGATAATATTTACGTAGAAGCTAATTTAGAAACCTGATGGATAGTAAAGTTAATGTCATAGTTCTGTATGCATGTTCTTTGGTGGATTGTTAATTTGGTATTGATTTGCTAGGCACATATTTTTCTTTGTGAATTACTCCTTAATTTGTTTTGTTTCCCGTAGACATCCTCATTTAACTTTTAGCACTGTCCTAACTCGGATAATAAGCTTTTCGTGTATCATTTTCTTTTACTAAGTCGCATGAATTAAGAATTCATTATAGTAAAAAATTCCAGGCCTTTGTTGAGTATAAAGGAACAGTTCAACAGAGTGAATTGCAAAGTAAGCAAAAAGAGTTGGAGCTGGATGCAAACACATTGATTTCAAAAGGAGGCAAAGTGTGTATTTAAAAGGTTTCTGTAAATTATGTCTTTTACTTCCTAATCGTGGTACCACATGATCCATCTATAGTGTTTGATTGCAATAGTTTTTTTTTTTTTACTGAATCTGCAGGTTCGTGCTGCTGTCCTACCATATGGAGAAGCATTAGAGTTGTGTGGTGGACGACTTGACTTCCTGATTACATTTCTGAGGTTGAAAGTTGCTATTTTCAGTTTTTATGTTCAGCATTACTTAACAAAGAAGTGTTCTGCTAAGATTTGAGGTTGAAGAATATAATTATGGTGTGCTGTAGACCAATAAAACTTAAAATTTTCACATAGGTCAAATGTGAAAGGTTATTATTTGGTCGGTAAAGATTGTCTTTAGTTTCTCTCCATGCTATACTGACCAGTATTAGAGTTAGAGAGGGTTGTCTATAAGATATGCTATACTGACCACCATATCAATTGTTCTATGGCGACGTTGCATCATAAAAGGATCTGCCACTGCTCTATCCTGTATGTTTTCCTTGTATGTCATGTGTGTGGCTGCTAGGTTAAGAGATTTGGCATCTTTTAATGTTTCTAGATGTTAAATAATAGATGCTTAAGAGTTTGTGTGTACAGTATTATTTGAGTACTAGTTTGTTAATCACACAAGTTTACTCTTTTTTTTTTCCTAGTGCCTCCTCATGAACCACAACATGGTTGGTGTTATCCCAAGCCACCTTATCTTCTTCATCCTAAGTCAATTTCTTTCTTTGATGTGGGCCTATGACGGATCCGGGGGAGCTCCTGCGCACAAAGCACAGGAGGACGTCCTGTGCACAAAGCACAGCCGTCGATCCGACGGCTCAGATCGACGGATTTCAAAAAAAAAATTTAATTTTTTTTTGAAATCCATTTTTTTGAATTCCTTTGATCTGAACGGCTGTGCTTTGTGCACAGGACGTCCTCCTGTGCTTTGTGCGCAGGAGCCCCCCAAAGCCCCCCAATCCGCCTATGACTCAATTTACTGACTCCATCAGCTAGAGTAGGATTCCAAAGAAGCAATTAAAAAAGTATGTGCCCTACTGTGATGTCATCGTTGATTCATTTTAAGTGGTTGAGGTACCATGATCCTGTTAATGAAACAGAGATGGGATAGTACTTCCATTGTTCATTAACAATATCCTTTAGAGGTTAATCTGATTCTGGTCTATCTAATGGAAGTCGTAAAGTGAGTTTGAGGGGTTTAGAGAATGAATGGGCTTGCGGACTAATTTCAGGCCATAAATCCGTGTCTGTATGACAATTTGTGCTTTTCTTTTATCCTTCTGTTCTCTTTTCTAGCTCAAAAAACTATGTTGTTCTTCTGAAGGACTTATTATCTATTGCGTCCCTGCTGTCCTGGACAGCGTCCTCGTTTCAGCTGCTCCCTGCTGCTGTATTCTTTGCTGTCATGCGTTGCCTCCTCTCATGTGTTCTCCTCCTTTTTTTTTCTTTGTTGTTGCTGCCGTATTTGTGTTAAAACCCCAAAAACTCCCATTCCAAATTGGTTGTTGTCCTCCTTTATCTGTTGTTGCTCTTTGTGGTTAAAAAAAACCACCAAACTCTTTTGGAAACCCAATTGAAAGCCCAATAGAATTTGGAAACCCAAATTGCAAACAAATGGGTCCCACCCCTTGAAAAGTGGGTTTGGCTATGTTCATCCATATTACTTCTCTGTTCCACCAAAATTCAAAATTAATTTCCTTTATTTTTTTTCCTTTGGTTCTCTTAATCTTTGGCTTGAGTGTCTCCCACTCTACTTCGTCAATTTGTCTATGAATTTTCATATTCGCTACGCTAACGCACTTTTGTCATTTAAACTCCAAATCCTACAAAAATACAAAAATAAAATAATTAAACTAAAATACACTATTTGAAACACTAACAAATATAAATTAGAAGGTATATTATGCAATAATTATGTGAACATCAAGGTGCAACTAGGATCTCTTCTTTTTCTGTGACCAGAGTTAGGACTTTGTTAGACTTGACTCAAATCTTAGAAGGTGAGAAAGGAATGAATTGGCTGCAAAGAATAAACATCAACTGACCTTTCTAGACTTTGGAAGAACAATCAAGAAGCTGGTAGCATGTTACATTAACTGATCAAATAGTACCATATTCTCTCTTGAAGATTTGTTCCCTATGAATATGCTTCTCTTTGCCGAGTTGCTCCCTATGATCATGTGGAATTGAGCAAGGTACTTCATGAAAGTAAGATTATGAAGAAAGGGGGAAGATAAAGCAAAATAAAATAGATGAGATGGAAGAGGAAGATCGATATATATTGATAGGTTTTGGGGAGTTTTGAATCTGTAAAAGGTGCCAAATAGTCTCTAGGCTTAAGGAGTTATGATCTATAAAAGGTGCCCAGTAGTCTGAACTATACTAATTGCGTTACGAACTAATATATTTATGAATAAAAGATATAAATCTTTAGAGATACTAAACTTTATAGAAAGCATTTTAGATACTAGAAAATAGAGAATAAAATACATCTCCAGCAGCAATAATGTTTGAAAGGATGTATAGATGCAAAGTTATACGATGTATAACTACATCCAAAATGCACGAACAGTCAAAAGACAAAATGTATAAAATAGGTAAAATATATAAAAGAATAGGTTCGAGAGTCAAAAGTGATTTGAAGTTTTGAACTCAAAACCTGATACAAAACCCACGGCTGTCCTTACCACCACCACAGCAAGGAAAGATGTGAATCGAGGGTCGTGGGGCCTCTTATATGCCGTACATCCCAAATGTACAAACTTAGACATCCTGCTGGAGAGGATTTGTGGCAAGGTGTGAACTTCCTACTTCCCTCTAATTTTATTTTTTTTATAGCCAGAGATGCTCTTAGGAAAGAAAGAGTCACAGTGAGAACAACTTTAGCAGTAATAATATAAAGACGATCACTAGGAATAATTGATATGTAAAAGTCAGTGATCAGTCTTCGCTTCTTATCCTATAAACCCTAAAATAACATATTTGACCATATACTCCTAGAGACGGATCCCTAGCTTTCCTCATCATATCCTGCAACAAATCTGCAGTTTTGTTTTGGTGAATACAATTTGGATGTAGATGCTCTGTTAAAAGCAAGCAAGAGGTGCAACTAGGATCTCTTCTTTTTCTGTGACCAGAGTTAGGACTTTGTTAGATTTGACTCAAATCTTAGAAGGTCAGAAAGGATCAACTGACCTTTCTAGACTTTGGGAGGACAATCAAGAAGCTGGTAGCATGTTACATTAACTGATCAAATAGTACCATATTCTCTCTTGAAGATTTGTTCCCTATGAATATGCTTCTCTTTGCCGAGTTGCTCCCTATGATCATGTGGAATTAAGCAAGGTACTTCATGAAAGTAAGATTATGAAGAAAGGGGGAAGATAAAGCAAAATAAAATAGATGAGATGGAGGAGGAGGAAGATCGATATATATTGATAGGTTTTGGGGAGTTCTGAATCTGTAAAAGGTGCCAAATAGTCAGTCTCTAGGCTTTAAGAGTTATGATCTATAAAAGGTGCCCAGTAGTCTGAACTATACTAATTGCGTTACGAACTAATATATTTATGAATAAAAGATATAAATCTTTAGAGATACTAAAATTTATAGAAAGCATTTTAGATACTAGAAAATAGAGAATAAAATACATCTGCATTTGCTAGTAACTTTTAACACATTGTAGACAAGCTTACAAATCAACAAAAGGCAAAGCAAAACACATTCATTAACACCCAATTACTATTTCTCTCTACATTCTTCTCTTAATATTGCATTATATATGTACATTTGTCAAAATATTCCCTGGATACAGTTACGGAATACTATAAAGTTAAGTGTCAAAATACGCATTGGTGCCATCACATGATGGAGCATCCATTGTCACCATTGTCCACGTTACCATCATCATCGTCATCCACATACATGCCCATTGAACTGAATGGTGGTGGTGCATATGATGGTGTATATCTGTATGAGTATGGTGGCGGTTGTTCACTATGATACATTTTATTGTAGCTAGTGCCAGGATATGCCGTATTGTAACTTGGGCCATACATGGGAACACCATACTGAGGAGGATGACAGTAAGTTGGGTATGGATACATATGAGGGCTGTGATTTACTGGACCAGAAAGATTAGGCGGTACAACGTTCCCTTTCACCTCCACAGTTGGAGTCTCCACTCCTTCAGCACCATTAGTATTTTGTGCTTTCTTTTTCTTCTTTTTCTTCTTCTTCTTACCTCCATTGCTACCACCAGGATTCTCTGTTGTTCCGTCAACTTCCTTGTTTACTGCTTCAACTTCCTCCTCCTCCTCCTCCTCCTCCTCTGTGCTGTCACTGCTATCTTCTTCACTGCTTTTCGGTTCTTTTTTCTTTGATTTCTTCTTCTTTTTCTTCTTTTTTCCTTCATTCTCTGTTTTCTCTGGCCAAAGCTCTGCGCGTTTCCCTGATTTCTCCAGTTTCCTGATGAGAGTATTGACGTCCACATCACCTGTTACTGTGACTTTCTGCTGTTGAAGATCAATTGCTGTGGTATAAACACCTACAAACGTGAAAAAAACAGATGACAAACATAAGAACCCATGTTAGTAACACTGAATCTCGCAGCCGAAACTGTGAGTTTTCAGTAGAAATGAAAACCCAAAATGAAAAAAAGTTTTGAGGGCAAGTAAATTTGTTCTTACCATCTATGGTTTGAAGAACGTTTTTTACTTTTCTCATGCATCCTTGGCAGTGAACGGAAACTTTCAGTACCCATTTCTGGAAATCAGGGAAAGATGTTAGAAACAGAAGAAAGGGTTGAAGATTGATGAAAAATAAGATACGGTATGTTCGAAAACAAAAGGTCACCTGATACTTCAGAGGAGGTTCAGAAGACTGTTTAACCACGGGTGGTGTTGTTCCTACTCCCATAGCTATAAGGGTTTATTTCGACGGAAGATAGAGAGTGTTCCTGAGAAGAATAAACGAAAGGAGAGTGCAGAGTTAATAGAAAGATGCTCGAGAGGAAATGAAGTGAGTGAGATTTTGAAGGGAACAAAATGTGGAATAAGAGGGAGTAAAGGCTATGGAATATTTGATCCTCTGCTCCAAGAGTGGGATAACGTTATGCATACACTTGATAAAGCCCCTTAAAAAATTTTCAGAGGCACCTTGTTACTGTTAGTAGAAAAAGTACTCTACTACTCTTGGAGAGGGTACATTATATATTCTTTTTTTTCTATATTTTGTATTCTCCACTTTTTTGTTCTCCAACCAAAAGCACAAAAAATGAAGAAAAGAAAAGAAGTCAGAGCTGCTAGGCAATCCATATTCCATGGAAGCCCCTTACAGATTGTGGATTTGTGTCCATCCTTCAATGTCTGTTTTTTTTGGTTGCTTTGCATAAGATGGTTAAACATTAACAAACATGAAAATTGCAATTAGAGACTGCTGCACCATGTCGTAAACTCCCTGAAAATTTAATTACCCTGAACCCAATTCAGTTAATTTGGTGCTTTCTTTTTCCTGGGTGTAAGGACTAAAATCTCTATATCCTAGTCTAGACTCAACTTATAATGATTTGGTTGTCTAAACTTCCTTCCTCGAATGTACTCAAAATTGAAAACTGATTTTTCACATGATTAATACCCAATCAGGGAACTCACATGATTAATACTCATATTTCGACCAAGACAACTAGAAGTTAAAGATACATGCTCACAAGAAATTACTTGTTTTATAAGACCCCGTTATAAGTTCTATCCACATACGTTTTAATCGCCAGTTCATATTAGATCCAGTTGTATTTTATTGGAAACAACCCCAAATTTTTTTACTTTTCAATCGGGGAACAAGTTAGTGCATATATATGCCAAAATGAAAGCTATTTTTGAAATTTTGAAACCTTGTCAATAGCATCAAGAAGCAAATGGTTTGAAACTTCATCTTGTGGGTTGACCAAAAACATCACAATTTACAAAGAACATATTCAAACCAAAGCTACTTGGGGTTGTGTGGTGGTCTTTATTGTGTGCAAATTACCATGAATTTCCTCATTATTCTATTAGAATCAAAACTCGAATAAGAATAACAAATTAGAATGATACAAAGTGAAGGGAAAAAAAAAAAAAACTAAAAAGGTTATAAAAAAAATTTTAAATAAAAGGCAGAATTTTTTGAAAGATTAAGTTGCTTTGGAGACATTGGGAGAATTGAAAGGTAGTTCAAAGCCATTGGTATTTGGTGCTGGCTTACCTTTTATGTATGTTGATGCACATGCACGTGAGAGAGGCATGCACTTTGATTATGCAAATGCATGGAAGATAGGAACCCCGACCATATCTTGATCCCCACCCCACACTAATCAAATCCATGCACAAATTATCACTCCCATTGGTCGAATGGCAAAGGGCACATTCCAAAGCATGCATGCACGCACATTTTGTAAAAAGTTTTGCATAATTGTACTAGAAAGATCGAAGTGGAATAATTAAGGTGTGAACCTGCTAAGAAGTGTCCTTCCTTAAATCATCACTAATTCGATAAACATAGTTGTGTGCTAATGTTTTTGGACTTTATTCCTACTTTTTTAAAAGTAATGGATTGTGGTAAGACCTCCATTTTGACCTCTCAAGACTATATGTCAATATACATTGACCACATACCGTCAATGTATTTCAAGTAGTTAATGCTTTTAATCCCCAAATGACAGTTCAATGTTTAGCAATAACACTCATAGATAGCGGTAGGCATGTTTGTAATGAATGTTCATGATACTGTTTTGGCCCGCATCGCTTATCCGATCTCTGGGACAGTGCTCAGAATGCCACACAGTATAGGCGACTTTTTTGTTGATCAGGCCCAGCATCGGAAGACAAAACTACTTTTAAGAGATTCTAGGACACTCCAATCCTTTATTGCAAGAACACCAACTTGAGAGTAAAACGTCCATGTGTTGGGTGTGGCGCTCTCTTATTGGAAACATTAGACATCTTCTTAATTTGCATAAATCTTGAATTTATAAATTTATTATTAGACACCTCAACTTCAAGGCTCATAATTTAGCAACTGCAGCAAAACAACAATATTGTCTATTATTAATCTATTTGCCATAGGCTTTTAGCCAAAAAAAAAAAAAAAAAAACAATTCACAAGAGATCTAGTGACTCTAGACTAATTTAAGATTGTGTTTGTTTAAGAATTACATGAATATTTGACATTTGCATAGCTTAATAGTTGAATACTAATTGTAATCGCGAATATGTTCATAGAAATGATCACATGGATCAAAATCCCGGATCCATTCAGAGAGCTGGTCACACAGATGGACATCCAGACTATGTTCATCAAGAAATCGAGAGGAAGTGACACTGTCACACTACTATGAGATCAGAATCTCAGGGCTTTTTGTTTCAGTAAAAACATGGGAGTTTATTTTTCAAGATCAAGAATTCCCTAAACACAAGCTTTTTCAAAAATTATGACATTTCGCTTACAAAAGCTTTGCTAGTGTTCTAATTACGTCAGTGATCTAGTTACTCGGAAATCATGCAAAACCAACCAGACCAGATAGAAAAATATGTACAGTGTTTAGTAATGACAGAAAAAATCCTTAGTCAGCATAAGGAGCTTGATTCGCTAATCCATTTACTCGTTAATGCTTTTACATGCACGACCAACCACTAAGAATAAATAGCATTGGTTTTGGTTTAAGGTGTCCACTGGGATATCAAGGAAAACACAAATAAAATCAAGACTATATGCTTTGATGACTCCATCAAGCAACACGTACTAATATTCTATTTTTCTTCTCTAGTTGCAGACATAATTGCAAATGCATAGAGTACTTAAATAACTAATGGTTTCATCTGACTCAATGTCCATCGTACAATCAGAACTGAAGATGAATGGGACAAATTAACAAAAAAAAAAAAAAAATTATTCGGAAATACTAAAATTACATTGACTGACTGAGCTATTCATCAACAAGACATATAGCTAACCTCAAACATCATAGATGTTCCTGAAGACCAACATATTATGAGATTACCTAATTTTCCAAATTTAACATTTAAGTCATAAAAAGCTTGGGGTCGATAGCTACAAATTGAGATTGAACAAGAGAATATCCCTAATAAAATCAGGAAAGTGTACAAGTAAAAGTGGTTTCAAGCGCGTTCACTATCTTCTATTTTCTTTTCTAGTTTTTGGCATAACAGAAGCAACCAACATAATCTAAGATGTTATAAGGCACTTGGCTATTCCTTTGAACAATGGTGTGTGTCGACAGGATGTAAACCAAAGATGAATTGAGCATATTAGAGATGTCATAATATTGACAGCATGTTATGAAACTAAGGGTGTGTTTGGTTGCATGGAATCCTACGCCATGGAAATCCATTAGGGGACCCTTACATTTTAGGCTAAATTGATGTATCACTCCACATCCACCATTTGATTTTGTGATCAATGGTGGGAATGAAAGTCCCATGAACATGGGAATCACATGTCTTAGGGAACCAAGGAGTGGGATTCTCATGTTCATGGGACTTTCATTCCCACCATTGATCACAAAATCAAATGGTGGTCAAATGGTAGATGTGGAGTGATATATCAATTTAGCCTAAAATGTAGGGGTCCCCTCATGAATTCCCATGGCTTAGGATTCCATGTAACCAAACACACCCTAAGTGAGAAAATTAAACATCTGACAACATGTGCTCTAACAGATGGTTGAGCTATAGACAATTCATGTAGCCAACTCCAAACTACATTAGAACAGAGATGTCATAAGTAGATTTGCTTAATTAACTACATTTAACAAAAACAACATCAATAAACATCGTATGCATTGCAACAAGTTGTGATTGAATATCAGAATATCCTCAGTCAAATTCACTTGCATTATTAAGTGCAAATAAAGAGATCGCACTTCAACAAAAGAAAGCTAGGAAAGAATATAAGCAAAAGTTGGTTTCAATCTGAATTCATTAAAGAAGCTTACTAAGTGGTAGGGTACGAGTATAAACCAATTATCATAACCCCTTTTTCCAGAAAAGGAAAAAAAAAAAAAAAAAAAAGAAGCAAAAAAGCATAGCATAGCACAATGATATTATTAATAATGCAACAAATTAACAAAACAAGAAAACAAGAGTGTGATCACTTCAAGACACATTACAAGTTGCAAAACTTTGGGAAAGGTTAGTCACAATGATAAGAAGACTACTTCTGAATACAACTCTCAAGAACAAACATTATAAGATATTACATATATTTCATGGTGCCTATCTCAATCTCCTTATCACTTATCTTCTACTTTGTTCAGAAAATGGTTTCTTTGACTCTTCCAGCATAAAACCATGATTAGTGACTGCTAAGTCAAAGACGTGTGGGTTACAACCATATTGAGCACTGAACAAGATGATAGTATAGTTTATAAGGTGAAAAGCTTGTTATGAGCACTTGCGTGAGGAAAAATCCAAAGTGTAACAATAGCAAAGGTTTGATATTTCACCCATCATAAGGAAGCTTATATTAACAGTGATTTCATATACCAGCAGTTGGACTTTTAGTAATTGACTTAGCTCATGATGTAGCTATTGTATTAAGGACCCTATTGCTATTTAGATACTACATAGCATGTTTTCCATTAGTTCTTTATGTTTATGTGACATTTTGGGAGCATTTATAGTGCTCTACAGACAGGCTATGAGCTACAAATACTCTCCTGAAAGATCGTACACAGCAATTAAAATTGTTGTACCAAATTATTGGATTTGCTTGACAGTTTCATTAACAAAATCCCAACAAAAGATATATTGAAAGACATTCACTTCTCACAACCTATTACATGAACATTTTAGTACTGAAGGATTTGACTTTAATCCAAAGATAAATGACTGCCATACTAGATAGGTTTTGTTAAGATGGTGTCATATAGGGCTGTCAATCTATCGAGTTTTATCCGAAATCCGACTCGATCCGATCCGACAAAATCGGATTTGGATTTGAATTTTTCGGATTCGGATCTAAGAACTGAATCCAGATTGCTTATCACATTGGATTTGGGATTTGTTAAATTTGATCCAATAAGAATCCAAATTATATTTTTTTTTACAATTTGCCTTGAAAATTTATAAGTCATGGGTAGTAATATTAAATATGTTTTTGAGCATTTTAGCACCTAACTATAAACAAATCCTAAAGAATATCATATGTTTTATTTGATTTTATTTAGATTATTTAATAATAAAAAATATAATTTTAATTGATTTCGGATCAAAATTTGATTGAGCACAACTTACCGGATTTGGATATGGATTTGTACTATCAAATAAAATTTCGGATCGGATTCGGATTTCCTATGTCCTTATCGGATTTGGATTCGATTTCAGACAATCCAATCCGAATCCGAATCCGAATCCTAATCCATTTACACCCCGGCTGTCATGTCGTGTCGTGTGACATGTGATTGACAGTTACCATAAAACAACAATGGTCTTAATTTTTTGTCAGATGAAAGGGACGCGCATCATGATAATGCCCATGTCTAGTAAGACCTTGCAGTCATGGGGCCACTAAGCATACAATGCATCATAGAAAAACCCTTAAATGAAGAAAGGTGAAACCAACTTCCAAAGAGAAGTCCATATACCATATGAATCCCTCTAATATCCGAAATCATGCTGTTAAAAATCCCCACACAACTCTTTCCACTAAACACAACTTAAAGAACAAAGGACCTTCCATTCAAAAGAAAAATGGGAAGGGAAATTCCAACATCTCAAAAGGACCTCCAAGATAACCCAAATGACCCTTTTTTTAAGCCAAATTCCATACTCACCAATGATGAAAACATAGTTGCTAATATAACGTTTCTCTACCAATCTTCTAGATGTTTTTTTAAAACTTACCCAGTTTAGGGCATTAAAGGTTCCATATGCCAATTTTATGCCCAAAATCAATCAAATATAATATTAGCAAGATGAACTTCAAAAAACAGATCAATTCTATTCTCATTTATTGGAAATTATATCATAGCCAATCAAACCTAACACTGATGAAGTAAATACGCTTGAGATAGCAGAAAACAGTTGTCAGATAAAGCTCTGACTAGAGAAAATATCTTAACATTTGAATCTGGCAGTAAACAACATAATGCAATGACTGCAGAATGCACATTTATCAGTTACTAAAAATCAAACACAAAGTTGTCTAATTTAAAGCAAATATAGAAATTTACTTTTCATAGTAATTAATACGATGCAAGACAATGATGTCAAAGTCTTTACTTTATCAACATTTTCACAATCTCAACAATTAAGTGACTTGTGAGATCATTCTCATATTACTCTAAACATCATGTCTGGCGAGATATAACCATTATGGAGAGGTCCAAATTTTAAATGTCCTTACCATTTTCCACTTCTGCTGGAACTTGAACTTCCTCTGCATTCCCTAGTGCCTCGATATTGTGTGTTTCAATAGCGTTTTCCTTGTCCTCTGCTGGAACTTCAACTTCCTTATTCCCTTTTTGGATTTCATTAGCATCTTCTGCTTCATCTTGCAGCTACATGAATTTCAGATGATCAGCCATACTAAACAAGTGCACACACTTATACAAAAAATCAGAATGGTGAAAAGGAGTCTAAAAGATAGACTACCCCCAAGTTCCTTAGACTAGCTGTTACATCTTCTTGTTGTTGTTGGAGAGTTGTCCTTAATTCTTGAAAGTCCTAAATGCATTCAGTCAAACAATTCTTTTAAGTGAAATATAACAGAAGGATTGTTAATTCTTGAAACTCCTAAACTCAGAAGGACCATGGAGAAACGAGGGGACTTACTGTTCTCAGATGCTCCACTTCATCGTTAAGAGATTTCTTTAGATCTGACAGCTCCTGTATGTAAATACGAACACCATTACAGATAAATTTACTTTCAGATACCACTGAAATTAATGACAAAAATTGTATAAATGAATAACTTTTAATGCTAAATATCGACAACCATTATTTCGCATAAAAAGGGGAGGGTGGCTATCTGGAATATATGTTTCATAACAATGTGTACTTAACTATGGAATGAACATGAAAGAATCACCACAAGCATTTTATAAGAAAATGTCTTCAGATAGATTACCATCCATTAAATCTCTAATACTATGGTGAACAACACTAGCGATCAACAATGGTACTATAACAGAACCAACAATAAGACTGACTTGTGGAGAATACTAAAAGATTACAGTGATCGTGCAAAGCCTAAGAAAAAAAAGAAACAAACAAAAGAGGTCTGCTCTAAATTTCCCATGCATTCCCTCACTCAACTCACCCATCAAATCTCAAGTTCATGTGAATCAAATTTTTTTGTTCTTTGGAATCACTCCTTGGAGATGCATTGGATATTTTAACAGAATTCCAAATACAGCTTCTCCATTCAAAACTTTACTTGATGCTTGTTTTGAAGGTCAGGTTGGTGGTGTTGATGTTTGGCCATCTAATGCAAGAGGGTTGAAGTGTTGAGTCAGGTGCTGATGTTTGGCCATCTGATATAAGAGGGTTGAAGTTTTGATGACTCAACAGTTGGCATAGGATTACATTTTAGGTCTCACAAGTATTTACCACTACATGCTAGTTAAATTATATATTCAGAAATATTTCGAAGAGACATTGTAATTTTTCAAAAATTAAGTCTTTCAGGGATAACTAAGATCTTAACAATCATGGTGTTAGTATTCTCTTTCACTCGCCTAGCTTCTACCTCAGTACCTTGTAAACACATAAGTTTCAAAGAACATTATTTTTTCCTGGACTTATACAAGCAGTATTCTCCGACGGTGCACAAATCTGTTCATTGCAAAACTGGAACAATGTTAATTTGTTCGAATTCAAAATGAGTTTGGTTTAAACCATAGGAAATAATCCCTCCAGATCAAAAGTTTGTTGGTAAATTAACAAAACATAAACTAAAGATTACATCAACCCCCCACACACACGCACACCTCGAAATGCACACACAAAAACCACCTCCACCATCAAAATCTAAGAATCAAGTAAACTCAACAGCATTACAAACAACCTCATAAGTAGTTAAGTACTTGTTGATCAAATTGATAACAGGGTCGCGAGTGAACTTAATGTGAAAGTAACATTGACACAATGAGTAGTAATTGAAACTTGTGGAAAAGAAACAAGTACACAGATATGCACTCACTTCGCGATACACTTTCACTTGAGTGTCTAACTTGGATCTCCAGCTTTGCATATCCTGCAACACTCACCACCAAAAAAATTCCCAAATTTCAGTACAACATAATGGACCAAATAAAAAATCGAAACCCAAATTGATAAAACCCTAAAGATTTCATTTCGACCTGTTTGAGCCCTTGAATTCTAGTCATCAATTCAGCCCTGGATTCACTCAGTTCCTGCAAACAAAACAAATCAAATCAAAAACCCCTAGAAATGAGTTCAACTACACAGAAATGAAATGAGGTCTCCAACTTACAGTAATTTTCGAGCCAATCGGTGACACGTTCTCTTTCTTCTGAAGATGAATGATAGATCGATTAGAAAGATTGGAATTGAAGTTGAAACTTGAAACCCTAAAATAAGGTGGAGACAGCGAGAAAGAGAAAGAGAGCTTACAACGGAGAGAGGAGCGGCTGCTTGAGGAGGAGATGGAGTTGACTCGGATTCCGCCATTGGAGGAGGTGAGATCGATCGATCGAACAGTGGTTGAAGGAGCCGTTTTTAGGGTTTAAAGTGAGTGAGCTAGAAATAAATTGATGGATTTGGGCGGGCGAAAGGGAAAGAAAACAAATTTGACTGCATTAGTAATCTTCTCGCGCCATCTGAGTAGCGCGAGAAAGTGAAACAGTCAAATTCGCACCAACCTCTCTCATATCCTCGTCTTTTCTATTGGCTATTGGGTGGGGAGTAATTCTTGCTGGCCTGGGCTCCGCTGCCTGGTTGCTGGGGCAAAAGTGTACATTGCCTCCCAGGCAGTAACCTCGCTCCTTTTCTCAGGCCAGCTATAATTGGGGATTGGGTGGGTAAGGGTGGGTTCAAACTTACCCTGCATCTAAGATGTAGGGCGTCTGTCCTCTCAAATAGTCGAGTGTCACTCAATTCACAATTTAGAATCATGACCTAAATAGTATTGTCTCTGGACCAAAACCAGAAGTGTTATATTGTTGTGGATTTGAAACGTCTCTTCGTAATTCATACATCAATATACACCTCTAGTAACCCACTCGAGTAAGTCGTTTTTGTTTTGTGACCAATTTCACTCCCAACACAGGTTTATGACTTGCATGATAAAGTGAAGTTATTTCATAGGGGTGAGCAAAAATCGATTTAAATTCAGTTAATCGATCGAATCGGTTTTCAATTTCGATTAGGTAAAGAAAATCATTTCAACCAAATCCAATCGGTTATAAACAGTTCGGAGTCGATCTACGATTCTAAACCGCCGATTAAAAACCGAACCGATCGATTAATTAGATATATAAATAAATACAAAAACAGGAAGATGACAATACCTGATTGGTGCAACAAATGCCCTGCGGTGCACCCTGTTGCACTGAATCACACCCAAAAACAAATATTCAAATCGCACACAACCCTTTCTAGCTCTCTCAGTTTCTCTATTTCACTCTCAAACCCAAACGCCCACCAAACCCTAAACTTAAATATTTTTCTTTCGATCTGATCATCTGAGACTCTAACACCCTTTTGCACTAAAGATCTACACCCTATTTCGATCTCTCTCACTCTCTTAACAATCATCATTAAGGGTAATTGCAGTTTGCATGTTCGTTTTTTTTTTATCTCTTTTCAATTTCATCTATCTTGTTTGTTGTTGGATCTATATTGTTGTGGTTCGATATGCTTGTTTGTAGTTCAATTTCTATTTTTTTCGATCTTTTGTTTGTTGCTTCGATATCTTGTTTGTTTGTTGCTTGTTGTTTCGATATCTCTCGGCCCAACCGATCCGAACCGATTTGAAATTTGGTCCAACCGATTTCATCGGTTTACAAAAAATAATTCAATTTCGATTTGAATTTTGGACAAACCAAATGAAATCGGTTCGGATCTCAAAACTGAACCAACATTGCCACCCCTACTATTTCATATCGAGAATATAGTTTTTGCACTTGTTATAAAATAAACAACATCACATGATGTGTTTTTCACAAATGAGTGCTAATGTGGGTGGAGTAGTTGATTATCACGCTAGTAAAAAAAAACATGCATTTTAATCTTGGGAATCTTAGAGTGTAACGTCAACTTTAGTAGTAACATTAATAAATTTATTGCATACCGTATATATATTTGACCTGTCGAAAAAACTTGTTTTTGACAAACTAAAAAAAATTGTTTTACATTTGGGTCCCTAGCAAACTAAAGAAAATTGTTTGTAACTTGTTTGAGCTTCGTTCTAGCTGAAAATTTCAAGAAAATTACACATTACGTATAGAAACAATGTGTCAAAGTTCTTGACCGTTTTGACACCATTCCTCGAGATACATGTTTAGGTCCCCGTCATTAATATCTATGAGTGTTTAATGACCATCTGCAAGCGGCTAGTCTTGGACAATGGGTGTTGGTCGGTCTATCTGCTTGCGCCCAAGGTGGGTTTGCACTCACTTCGTCTCGAAACACCCATGTCAAAATGAGCTGGAATTTTGACACATTGTTTCTAATTTTGGTATTTAATTTTTCTCAAAAATTCAACTAAAAACGAAAATAATGGAAGGCTATATATATATATTTTTTTAAAAACATATTTTAATAATGCAAAAGCACATGATTTCCAGTGACTTGAATTGAAAAATTAGTATACTCCATAATGCATATTAAAGAAAACGAGGGACTTGAGGTCCTATTTTTGAAATTAGAAATCAAGTAGGATTCAAACGAAGAATCCATAAAAATGAAATTATCTAGCTAGGTTAGACGGTTCGGTCTTAGATTGTTTGCTTGGTCTAGTGTATAGAGATAGCAGAACGACTCCTCGTTGTGTGTCTAGTATAACCCGAAGCATTGGTGTAGAATCTATAATTGTAAATCACGATTGAATTTATGGAAGCATTCGTTTATACATTTATCTTAATCTCGACTTTAGGAATCATTTTTTTGCTATCTTTTTTCAAGAACCGCCATATTATGATCTGTAACAAAAAATAGCTATTTTCAATTTATTTTATACGATTTTATAATAGAATTACTAGCAATCTGTGTCGGTCGTGTTGTGCTTCTTCTATGCAATAGATCTTCTCCTCTTTCCGAGACTGGCCGCCGAAGCACTTTCATTACTTCTCACGGTTCATAACCATACAAAAAGAAACGATTAGCATCGCCTCATCGGTATCAATGAACTCGTCATAGGACATCAACTACTGACTCCCCACATTGTAGTTGCTAGTCACACAGGGCAGAGTCCAAGAGCCTACCAATTTGGGATTGCCCATATATGAACATAGAGTCTCGTCTATCAGAGCGAGTTCCTTCCCGCTTTGGTCGAGTGGCCTTAATGGATAATGAATCTTTTTATCGACAGATAAGAAAAAATTGGGTCCGGTGCGGGAATGCTTTTTAAGATTCAAAACCAAAAAGAGTGGTATTTGCTATCAACAACATCATCATGGATTGGGTTAGTCTTTCTAGTAGCTATCCTTAATTCTTTTATATCTTGAACCTATTCGATTCACAATTTCCCAAATAAAAAAGTCATTGGCACATAAGTTCAAAGCCAAACTGACTACTCCAAGAGCACTCATCCATAAACCGACTACTGGTACAAATAACATACTTCATTAATTCTATATAATTACAGGGAATGGTTTGTGAACCCTGAGTGAACAAAAAAAATTAGGAATCATGAAAGGTGGAGAGCTTCCTTGGGCTTATTCACACCATTACATTATATTGACAATTACCAAAAACTATTCATACTATGAACATAATATGGTGCGATCGGGCAGGTATGCCCCCATCGTCTAGTGGTTAGGACATTTCTCTTTCAAGGAGATTGTGGGGTTTTTTAGAACCAAGGTTACATATTCTATTAATTTTATATACAAGTATAATTTTTTAAATTATTTGTGTTATCTTATCTGTTAGGGGAGGCAGATGTAGCCAAGTGGGTTAAGGTAGTGGATTGTGAATCCACGATGCACGGGTTCAGTTCCCGTCGTTTGCCCATAATATCATTATACTCATCAGTCAAATTCTTCCTATCAATCAATCATATCGGTCGTATTCTTGAATTTGGAATCAAAATATGAGTAATGCTTCCTAGAACGGGACACATAATATGGCTTTTAGGTTTAGCTCCATTTTGTCTTTGATTTTTCAGGTTGTCGCCGGATATGTCTACATGGCAGATCGTTGCAAGCGAGTAGAGACTAAGCTCGAGAAAAACACGGATACTATTTAGTGCAAGAATCCATTCTTCCTTTATCTCATCGGATTGGGAGTGGCATGCGAATGCTAAGCCAACAAAATGAGATTCCAGGTTGTATGCATGTCTTTTTTACCTTTAGAAATACCTCTCCCCCCTACTAGATCAAATAGGGCTTATTACTTTAAAACCGGAAGATAAATGCAACTATGGGATAAAAGCTGGGCTATTTCATAGCGCATTTGTTTTTAGTACCCAAAACCCCAAAACTATTTTCTAGATATGCAAATAAATGCATGAGCTACGAAGGAGGAGGCAGTCCGTGTGGGAAAAGGGGCTAATTTAGGTATGCAGATTCACAAGGAAAGCCATCTCGTACGTCGGAGATGAAAGGGGCAAGCTGAAGGAATGGCGTATGCTTGTCGAGACACGTCGACCCCGTGTCCTCCCTATCCGTCGTGAAAGATGGAAAAGATTTTGGTATGGCAGTAGGACGGACCTGTGGCATCGTCTGTGTTGGGTTTCAAGATGATAGGGGGAAGTCTTGCCCTGAAAGATCTAATTCCAGTTATTTCTTATGTAGTGGAAATGCCTCACACTTTGCAGTTTGACACTTGAGGGAAGAAATGTTATTGGTGGATGCAGGACCTGTGACCCCCATAATTTGTATGCAAGATGAGCCTACAGGAGTGCCAATCAACCAACGCACTAGGTTTGAGAATAAGGTAGGATCCACAGATGTAGTGGCTGGTGAATCACTAATTAATCAAATAGCGGATGCAGACTTTGGAGAGATTATTCAACGATCTAGTGGCCAGTGAATCACTAATCAAAGAACGAGTAGCCGCAAGGTTTAAAGATAAGGTGAGATCCACAGATACCTTACGTTAAAAAAATGATATTAATGCAAACATTGAAATTTATTACTATAAAAAAAAAAAATAATAAATAAATAAAAATAAATAAATAAAAAAAAAAAAAAAAAAATTGAAATTTGTTAATGACTCTTCTTTCACAATCTAGAGATATCTCCAATAAAGGCAAGGTTATGTGGATCCCATGTGGCATTTTTCTCCTAATGGAAAACAATTTAATACTTACCTGAATATTATGGTGTAATTAGTTGTCCTGTTTTAATTAGGAGTTGAATCAGTATTTGTAGGCCAACAATAATCCTTATTTAATGGTCCTTCCCCCTTCAACAGCTCATAATCACTGTTTTCGATCTGTTCCTTTCTAAACTTTACTTGGTATCTTATAGCATATTCAAATTCCAGTATATATCTCATCATATTTTAAATCAGTGGCTCATAATTCATCAATCAATTCAAACCTAATTAAATCACAACTTTGTTGTTTACATTTTATGTTCATGGCTTGAAAACAAATTTCTGTAAATTTTTTGAGTGACTTATGCAAAAATTTTATGGAAAAAAAAAATGCTTAAAATGATTTTTTTTTTCTTTTTCTTTTGTAACTTCTAATTGTTTATCCATCAATAAAATAATTGCGCTAAAAATGTCTCAATACCTTCCCACCAAGGCAAATCTATTTTCTAAAAATATTTAGAGCTTCCTCGCAAGGCAAATGTACTACTACAAGAATTATCCTTTTTTTTTTAATTACACTCCACCTTCATCATAATCGTTGATGTTCCGATCACATCTTTACCAAAGAAAATGTTGGTAAAAATTATCTTAATGCATTAATACGGTTTTTTTTCCAGTGCTAAGTGATTAACATTTTTCAGTTGTTTACTCCAATAAATTGAACTTCTCATCGGAACTAAAAACAAACACCTAAATAAGGTGTCCTGCTTCTTATTAAGATTTTTGCCTCTATTCAGAACAAAAAACAAACACCCTCTCAGTGGTCAGCACTAAGTGTTAAACACTTCCTAGGTGTTGATTAAGTTGTTATGAATTTATAACCTATTAAAAACTTTCGATTTTGATTAAAACTTAAAAGTAAAAACAAACACTCGGTCAAAGTGAACCACTTCTTATTCAGAATTAATGTTCTAATCAAAAAATAAAAAGTAAAAACACAAACACGCCACATTAGCTGTTGAGATTTAAGTAGTCTTTTAAAGAAAGAACTAGTGTAAGTAAATTAAAATTGTTAGATCAGATAAAAGTGCTAAAACTTGTTGGAGAGTTTCTGGAAACAAGCCTGGAGAAGAGCCAGCAAATAACAATTCCCACCGTAAAACATTACCATATTTGACTCCTCTTCGGATATAAATACCTGCAATTCGTCAAAACACCAAAGCCATTGCTCTTGCCATTGCCAATGCAGACTTAGCTAATCATTCACTTAAGGCCCGGTTTAGGCCGTGGCGCTTCGTATTGATTAGTAGAGATTAGTAGTGGTAGTTCTTGTTGGCTTCCATTAGAGGGATTATAGTGTACGTTGTAGCAATGGAGATGAAGAGTTTGTTGTGGTTTCTAATGGAGACATCAACTTCTGCACCATCTTCATCATCACTTCCCCTTCCTCTCCCATCTATCGATACGGAGACCTTGAAAACTCTGAAAATATTGAGATTTGGCATTGGAGTCATTGGTAGAATGTCCTTTGTTTCTTTTCATAATCTTATATGATCAAGTTTTTTTTTATTTTTTGCTTTGTTTTCCTAACTATTTGATTTGTTTTGGCAGCCGATGTGGTTTGTTTGCTACTATACGCGGCACCCATGTAAAAACTATAATCCTCTTTTTCTTTTTTTTTTGGAAAATTTATTTATTTGGTTGTTTTTTATGATGTGTTTTTGTGATGGAAACTAAACAGATTGACATTCTTAAGAGTGATTAAGAAGAGAAGCACAGAGGAGTTTTCGTGCATACCGTATGTTATGGCTTTGTTGAATTGTGTAATATACGCATGGTATGGTTCGCCGGTGATTAGTAATGGTTGGGAAAATCTTCCTTTGGTTACAATCAACTCGTTCGGATCATTTCTGGAGTTGGTTTTCATTGTGCTCTACTTCTGCTATGCTTCTCCCAAGCAAAAGGTAAGTTTTTTTTTTTTTTTTTTTTTTTTTTTTTGCAAGTCTGAATTGATATTATAGATCTTGAGCAGTAATTTCAATTTATTAATTAGTTGTTTTGTAAAAATAGCATTATAAAATAAAGATTTTTAATGATTTCAATTGTCATTTGCTGAAAACAGTCATTTATTTAGCCTATGTATGGTACTAATTAAGTGTTGTAATTTGAATGCAGAGGACTGTGGCAATGATAATGACACCAGTAATGCTCTTCTTCATCGCCATGGTTGTCTCAACAATCACAATGCAAGATCGCGCTCTTAGGAAAGCCATGGTTGGGAGCATTGGTTGCGTGGCTTCTATTGCAATGTATGGTTCTCCGTTGGTGGCAATGGTAAATAAATTTTCATCTTGACATGTTTTTTTGTCAAATTTTTGTTTCTTTTTATTTCATTGATTTAATTGTGAATTTTCTTGATTGCAGAAATTAGTGATACAGACAAAGAGTGTGGAATACATGCCATTCTTCTTGTCATTCTTCTCATTCCTCGCAAGTTCACTTTGGATGATATATGCGCTACTTGGTTTTGATGTTTTGCTCGCAGTAATTATCTTAACATCTCAAACTTGATCTACTGATTACAAGAGTTTGTTAACATTTAAAAAAAAAAAAAAAATTCTTAACCATTGGCTTTGAATTGTGTGGTTTTCTGTTTTTGCTCTTGCAGTCACCAAATTTCGTCGGTGTACCATTAGGCGCCTTGCAACTTGTCCTGTATTGTATTTATAGGAACAATGAAGAAAAACTTATCAATGATGTTGAGAAGGGAGATGATGGTTCAAGTCTGATTACTCCTCTAATAAGTGATAAGGGATATAAGGACGTTTCGGTCAGCAATGAACAGTAAAATACCACTATAAATTATAATATAGATTGGGAGAGCAATTGTTTTTCTTTTGGGATTGTATCGAAATTGTATGCATCCAAACCTTTTAGTAATAGAATGTTTTGTTTATGGGAATTTTGTTATACCCTTTCTTCTTGAGATTTTGATTACTTTGGTTTTCAATTGCACTTTGGTAGCAAGGATATTGTCCCAGGATATTGTTCCCAATTTAAATACCATGATTTTGGACTCGCTCATTAATTAAGGCGGAGTTGTCATATATGAATATAACAATTGCACCGGGTCAAGGTCGAGATAGAGTCCTTGTTTGATAGTGACGATTTTTTCAGAACCACACATTCAAAGGTGCAAGAGTTGTTGAAGGAGAAATGGCAAGGATCCTAATAAGGGTGTCAATCCTGATAAAGCTGTTGCATATGGTGCTGCAGTTCAGGGATCAATTCTAGGGGGTGAAGAAAGGGATAAGCCTACTAGTAATGAATGCAATTCTATTACTAAATATTCGTACATATATTCTTTTGCTTGATGTTGCACCATTGAGTGTAGGCATCAAACAACAGGTGGTATGATGGCATCCAAATTTGTTTTTTTCTGTTCTGCACGATTTTAGTAAAATGATCATAACTTGTTCACTTCAAAACATTTTCAAGCGATTCAAGTTGTGTTTATTAGATAACTGAGAGTATTACAACTTTTATGTTTTGATCAACTTGGGAATGAGTTTCCATCGAGCACATAAGTTGGCCGAAAATTATGAACACTATCCCGTTTTCATTTTTCGGACAGATTTGCGTGACTTTAGTAAAATAACCATAACTTGATCATTTCAAAATATTTTCAAGTGATTCAAGTTGTGTTTATTAGATAACTCAGAATACTACAACTTTTGTGGTGATGAGCTTGAGAATCAGTTTCAATTAAGGGTTTAAATTGGTTCGAAAATTATTCTATTTTTCATTTTTTTTCGTTTTGAGTTTGGGTGTCTGTTATGTTAAGTTATGCATATTTATTGAGTTTGGGTTTAAGGGTTTTACTTTAAGTGGATTTTGAGAGTTTTCGAGAGAAATGAAGGAGATTTGCAAGATATTTGAGTGTAGAGAGAGATTTAGAATAGATTTGCAAGATATTTTGAATGGGGGAGGGATGAACTATTGTCGATTTGAATGGTGAGGGGAAAAAAATGAATGATTTTTGTTTATATAGGTGGTGTGAGAAAAAAAATAGGTAGTGTGAGAGATAGGAAATGGTGGTGCGAGGTGGTTATTGCCTTCCTAGAAACATTATATGTGTGAATATCACATTTTTCTCATTATATTTGATGATACATCAAAATAGAGCGATCATTTCGATCGTACACCTGGCATAGAGACTCATCACGAGAATATAACGTTTAGCCTATTGGGCCAGCTCATAAAACTCATGAGGAATAAAGCCAATTACAAAGGCCCAGATGAGACCCATCAACGAGGAGATGTAAACAGGACCCGAATCGAGACCCGAACGAATCAGAGCCCAAATCCAAGGCCGACACGAGTTTTCTAATAAAGAAGATGAACGTTGCACAAAAAGAGAGCCGTGAAGGGAGTTACTCATCCACGAACGCATTTCCATTAAGGAAGAGACTGTTACAAGAAACATCTCATTTGTTGCGCCTCACATGCTTAAGTCACGAAGAGAGTTCATTGAGACCATTATAAAAGGTAAAGAGAACATTCGACATATGTATGCAACTTTAACTGAGTTATATCCAGATTTACTTCATTCTTCCAACAAAGTTACTGACTTAAGCATCGAGGTGTCTTCGGGCATAAAAAATGTGATATTTGCAGTCTAACTATTATTTTGCAGATCAAACTTAAAAACCTCTTGTGAACTTTTAGTTATTGGAAGGCAATAAAAAGCTTAACAAATGATTGTCTTGTACTTGGGAGGCTCGATTTGTTTGACATTCCGCCAGCTCCAAGGTAATTAAATACGAGAAAATGGTTGTTTTGGGTTGATATGTGATTTTTTGGTAAAACAATCTCTTACCAAAAGGTTTCACGGTTGTTTTAGCCAAATTGGATTTTCATTGCAAACCTAGAAAACTATATCAGTACCAAGAGTAAGTCTAGTCAGTCATGTTTGCTAATTTTTTTTTTTTTAATACATTCTACTTATTTTATTTTAAATACAACCACAAACAATATCTATAGAAGAGGTAAAAGTATATAAAAAAAAAACTCAAAAAGGCAAAAAAAAAATGCTAGCAATTATGACTGACTAGAATTGTTGCGATACTAAATCTAATTACTGGGAGGGTCTAAACAATATTATACTTTATCAGGGACGCGTATAACAAACTTGCAAACTTGATAATACAATTAGGTAACTAATGGTATGTTTGGTTAGCCATTTTTTTTTGAAAAGTCAAATCTATTTTCCTTGTTAAGCATATTTTTATTGTTTGGTTGTTTATTTAATGATAGAAAATCAATTATTCATAAAATTATTTTCTCAATACTCATGAAAATCCAAGTTTGAGAAGCGACTTTGAAATTGAATTTACGAAAATAATTTCAAATTTTCATGTTAGTTTTCTATACAACAAAAAAAATGAGGCAAACTATAAAAGTCTTAAAAATCTATATAATTTTAACAAAAATTAGACATAGAAAATTAAAATAGTTTCCGTGAATTTCGGTATTCCACTAGTTGAACGGCATGGATCCGATTGCCGAACACAACGAATAGAAACTCAAGATGAAACCAGCGAGGGAGGGAGGACCCTTCATCTATCTCGTGATGCGTGCAAAGATCGAGGGTCCTCCCTCCCTCGCTGGTTTCTTCGACAATTAGAATTCCCCTTACAATATTACTTTACAGCTCACACCGCCGTCACCGCCCACCTAAGAAAAAAAAAAATAATCCACAACAGTGATAGTAGAAAGAGAGAGAAAATAATAAATTAATAAAAGCATGCCTGCTGATCGAATTGAATCGAATCTCTGTTCGAAATCTCTTCACACTATACTCTTCTTCACTTTGCTTTGCTTCCTCTCTCTAAAAAGCAAAAGCAACCGAAACCTCTCCTCTTCAAGTGTGGTGTGGTTTGGTGGATCGCTGTGGCCACGGAGTTACTGAGTCAAAATCTCGCGAGTTCTGACTCAGAGGAAGCAAAGCAAGAAGAAGAAGAAGAAGAAGGAAGAGGAGATGGGTCAGGAATCGTTCATTTACAGCTTCGTGGCTCGGGGGACGATGGTTCTGGCCGAGTACACGGAGTTCACTGGGAACTTCCCATCCATTGCGAATCAGTGCCTTCAGAAACTTCCTTCTTCCAACAACAAGTTCACTTACAATTGCGATCACCACACTTTCAATTTCCTCGTCGAAGATGGCTATGGTACGTTTAGGGTTTATTTTTTTGCCACTTTTAAGTGTTTCACTATTCATCTATTGGAAATTGAGTTCAAAGTTTGATTCTTTATGGGTTTATTTGAATAGAATTCCATGTAAGAGCTTAGGAGAAACTTGAAATCTTGCTTAATTTTGATTTTGGAGTTTAGGGGTGTCAGGGGGTCTTCTTGAATTGGTGATAGCATTGTAAAGTTTGTTCCTTTTTAGCTTTTTAGTTGCAATTGTAATGCTAAGGGTTCAGGGTTGAATTGATTCACAAACTCAATTGTTAATTTGTTATTTGTTTCCCCAATAAATCTTGGTGTACTAACCAATAGTATAGCGAAGAAGATATAACAAGTGTCCACTTTGTTAAGAATGACTTTGTTATCTCCTCAAGATCTTGCTTCTTGATTTAGCCATCCAAATCATTCTCCCATCATTGTAGATTCACTCACAATAACTTTGATTGTTATAGACTAGAGTCTGCCTCGTGCCTTTGACACTTCACATAATTTTATTTTTGCTAATTATTTTGTACTGAGCGTTTACGTCACTATCTTCATTTTCGCTTTTAATCAGTATTAAAGTGTAAACCGATTATAAGTGTAAGCCTATTCAAATAAATTTGAATCAGTTTGGGGAAAATTTTAAACGCCGAGAATGATTTCTCCCTCAATCTTTGAATTTGCCAAAATATGAAATTTAGGGTTTTTGTTTAAATGTGCATTAAAATGTCCGACTCATTTTTTCTGGTATGATCGACACGTCTCATTGCTTTCAATCCTAACCATCTTTTATCTCTAATCTTTTCGATTTGACTTTGTCCCGGTCAGTAATGAATAGTAAAACACCACTCTGAATTGTAATATAGATATATATGTGTGTGTGTGCGAAAAGCTGAAATCACAGCTTATGATGAACCCCATTTGTTAAAAAGATGGTGATCCAGTATGTGTAGAAAAATGCAGAGGTATATTTGAAGGACATATAATCCTAGCTTTTACAATGTTTGCTCACTAAAAATGTGGATAGCTATGGATGGTGCTGCAGAATGGAAGTTTCAGATCCTATACCCACAAAATTGAAGCTTCATATACGTCCACTTGTTAATGAACAATTGTTTATGTTCGCTCACTTTCCAAAAAAAATAAAACAATTGTGGATGGCAGTAAGTTGAAGCTACAGATATGTCCACTTGTCAATGAACAACTGTTCATCTAGGAAGTTTACAATTTCGAGTGAGGTGTATTGGGGCCTAGAGCAATGCCCCCATCTTGAAGTGATATCCCAAAATAACCATCCAACCGGGTCCATCTTGGGCCTTGCGTGTGGGGTTTTAACTTAAAAGTCCCAACTTGGAGTAGCTTCCTCTTCATTGTGAGACTAATGGGTTTGTGGCAATTCGCAACAATCGCTACCTTGGACTAAAGCTCATTAGTCTCCGCCCGTCCAATTGCAGTCTTTCTATGCTCCACCGTTTTGTTGCAATCTTCGAGGGTCAATATCTCAAGGAACTCACAACAATCTGCTTCACCTTAAGGATCAACATCTCAATTGGACTTCAGAATTTCCTGGAGGCCAAAGTAAAAAAAGATTTGCATGATTGCACCCACCCGAACCATGTGCTCCGATATCGTAGTTTGGATCATAAATTTTGTTAGCTGTCAGCATATGTGCTTCATGAGATCTTGAGTTTTTATTATTTCCTGGATTTTGCAGCATACTGTGTCGTCGCCAAAGAAGCTGTGCCAAAACAGGTGTCAATAGCCTTTCTAGAATGTATGAAAGCTGATTTCAGAAAGAGATATGGAGGCGGAAAAGCTGATACTGCCATCGCCAAAAGTCTTAATAAGGAGTTTGGGTATGTTTTTGCACCAAATTCTGCTTTAGTTAGAAATTTAGTTGATACTTGTCTTTTCATTTCATCTCTCCCTCTTGCCCGTACTTCTTCTTCTGCTATTGAAACTGTAGTGTCACTTCTTCACTGCGATTGAAAGTGTAGTGTCAGAGTATCTGCCTAAAAAGGGTGCTGTTTTCAATCCATGCAGACCTGTAATGAAGGAGCACATGCAGTATATAATTGACCATGCCGACGAGATTGGGAAGCTTATAAAAGTTAAAGCTCAAGTTTCAGAAGTTAAGAGCATTATGCTCGAAAATATAGACAAGGTATTACTTTTCAGTAGGCATGGTTATTAACTTCAAGTTAACACACATATAAAGTTCCTTTAGAAATACACGCATAAAGTTTGCACGGTGATGGTAGTTTGTGATGTAGTTTCATGCTTGAGAGTACTTTTAACTCCTAGTAATCACGTTTATTGTGTTTTTCATCCCCGTCAACAATGCCGTGTTTCAGCTGTTTGGATCAGAAATATGTTTTCATAATCTGATTTTTTGATGATTGTATTTTTCGATAAGCTTAGGAATGTGACCAGTAAGCTTCTGTGAATTAGCATTATTGTTGTAATTCTCAGTGGTAGCATAAGACAGAAAGAAATCACAGAGTTAAGTCTGGTTAGCTATTCTCCTTATTTGTTACATACTCTTGTATTTCAACCAGATGCATATTCTTGTTACATACTTGGGAAATATGCTCCTTATTTGTTTATATCCATGTAATGGAAAGTGTATGGCCGTGCCGTGGCATGGCTGGTACACTAGTCCATGTAATGTCATTAGGTTAATGTTGTCTGCTTAGGCAGCTGAATAAGATGGTCAGGGTAGAGTTTATATCTATCTGTGAAATTCATTAGTTGCCTCGGAACCAGTAGTTTTAATTTTATGTGTTTTTGGTTTGTTTCCTATATTTTCTGCTGTTCTGCATAAGTTTGTTAGTCGAGGCAGTTTGACATGCGGATTGTATATTTATAAATTATTGTTCAAAACAATATTTCCTCTCTTTTTCTTCAATATTATTCCAAACTTCTAATTGAGGTTGAATGTTCTTCCAACTTTTAAGTACTTTCCCTAACTTATTAACTGTTCCGAAGAGGTCTTCATCTCCCCTGAATATATTTAAATTAAATTTGGACAGTTAGATTCTAGTATGATGGACAACTGCTCAAACATCCACAATGAGCAGCTAAAACACGAAGCTGCTAAAACTTTTGTACTTTTTAATGTTTTAGAAGCAATGACCTGCCCAGTGCTCACAATTGGCTTCTATAGATGATATTCTGGACATGCAGTAACTAGCCTCCTAGACGGTTTATTTTTACTTCTTTCACATTAAAGGGTCCCACATGCAAAATATGTGAGAGATAATAAATGAGACATTGGGAGTAGTCCTCGTTAATTTGACATGGTAAAGTTTGGAAGCCATGTCCAAACTTTGGCAAACAGTAGACTAAGGACAATTTTAGAAGGATTAGCACATGTCAACATAATGACATTCCGATGTATCATATTCTCGTTTATTTTTCCCTATCTTGTTGCACAAAATATTGATGCAAAGGAAGTTAAAAGCAATTTAGGATATTCTGTTGGACTTCCATTTGAGGTGAAGGAATTTAGAAACAAACTAAGTGAGCTTCAGGGGCATCTACATCTGGAATCTCACTAGATACTTATTGGGATAGCCTCAATGCTTCTAAAACATAAAGGAAATTAGATAATGTTCAATGAGCACCCAAAACACTTTTTCTCTTACTTGTATAAGAAAAATAAAAATAAAAATTAATACCAATTTCTTCAACCCTTCTTCCTCCTTCCTTCACAACCACCATCACCAAGTTTATTACACCGGTGACCACCACCACAGCCACTGACACACATCATCCTTGATTCAAACACCACCGCCACCACAAAACCTGATTTAGCTATCAGTCTATCATAACCCCCCACAAAACATGATTCAACCACCATTCTTGAAACTTTAATACTAAAATAAGACCAAAAAAAAAAAAAAACCCTCAATGTTTGTTTAATACCTCTATCCGTCCAACTTGCGGCTCGTGCTTGCGTGCCGCTCCAAAAATCAAGTCTAGATGATTATGACATCTGTAGGTCAACTAGCAAGTCTAGACGTGGGTTAAATTAGATATTCAATAATTTGCAATGATAATTTGTAGCAATTGCACTGTGACTTATATTTGAAGATGTTAAGAAGAGGCCAGGACTGAAGATTGAGCAACACTCAAAACATGTGATGTCCTTGTTGAGACCAATCTAGATATCCATGAATAATGTTTGCTTACCTACTTTTTTGGTGGATTGTTTCATTTTTTGCCTACCTGTATGAGAACCTTTTCTAACTCTCATCAGGACACATTGTAAGGTTTTGTTGAAATAAGATCAATAAAAAAATTGCATTTTCATCTTCTTAAACAAGAATTGAGAATCGTGGTTCCTTTTCGTCGGCCTTTGCTCTTTATAATGACGCACTTGGCACAATATTATGTTATGTGTTATATCCTATCTATCAATCTATGAAAATGGCCATGTATCACTTTAGGTGCATTAATTGAACTCTTATTTGCTGCCAATGGATCCGGCCCTGTTTTTGGTTTTTTGGGGTTTTGTGGACACCAGGACCAGGTTTCATTTGTTCTTTAAGGGATTTCTGTCTGGCCATGAGTGATACATGTCACCATCACCCTTGTCATTGTATGTGCCTATCTGATTTGCGCAGCAGTCATGATAGACAATCGAAGGTTACAGGTATTACTGTTGTGTACTGATTGTTGACTTTCCCTTTTGCCATCATGCTATATGGATGAGAAACGTTCTGACGAGGAATCAATTCAGTGGCTAATAGATCTGTTAAACAAAATTACTCCCAAGATTAACTGCATCAGTGCCTCATCACATAGTACCACAGGATTTTGAAGCTGCTGAGAGATCCCATAGTGCAAATACACTAAACTATGCTACGCCTGCCCTCGGAATTCCGTGCATTTCATGCAGGCTTAAATATCTTAAATTGTTTTGCAACCATGCATATTTATTTCAATGAAGCTTGTTAAGGTTTTTGTGAATTTGTGTGAATCACTTCCTACCGTTCTTTGCGGATACTTGTCTGTTAGGTAAAAACTGCATCTAGGTCTGTTTTCAGTGAGGAAATGCCAAGATTTTTCAAGTATTTCTGAGGATGTCTTGTTAAATGAAATGTTTTTGGTGGGATAGGGTAGAAGAGTACCATGATCAAAACATGCATCTGTCATTTGCCTTCTTTTAGTAGTTTATTCAGAGCTCCTCTTTGTGTGAACATCTTTCCAATATATAATGCATTCAAAATGTTGTTACAGTTTTCCTTCTCTCTCTCTCTCTCTATTTTTTTGCAATCAAGCTAAACTATAGAGACATATTGGAGTTGTTTTTTACATTGTTCTATGCATTCAGACTCTCGACAGAAAAGAGAGGTTGGATGTTCTTGCTGACAAGACTGAAGATCTCCGTTCTCAGGTCAGAGGCCATCAACTCGGCATAAAGAGTGGATTATTTCATATGGGCCTGTACTAGTTTACTGAAGATCCCTGATGGTTTTTGTTTCATTTCAGGCACAACAATTCAAGAAACAAGGGACACAAGTCAGACGAAAAATGTGGTTTCAGAATATGAAAGTAAAACTAGTTGTTCTTGGAATCCTCTTGATTTTGGTTCTTGTAATCTGGCTTTCTGTTTGCCGAGGTTTTGATTGTACAAACTAGAATTGCTCATCAATACAAATCTAAGCGTTCAAGTAAACAGATCTACACACCCAGCTGCATTCAAAAACCTGAATTCAGCAGAGAAGAGTCTTCATTTTGCCGAGGAGAAGTAAAAGCCATTTGTGACAACTGATAACAGGACATGCCCAGGAGCATTGGTTAAACAAAGTTTGCGAAAAAAAAAGTTGCTGTGAAGTAGAACTTCTCATTGTATTGTTGGATTGGATTGGTTTGCTGTTATAATTTTGTTTATCCCAATAATAACATATTAGTTTCTCGTTTCTTCCCCATATTCTCATTGTCAATATTAGAATACAGAGTATCCAAATTAGTTGAAATCTTATTGTTGGTCATAATGTGCCTTTCAGGTGATGAGTTTCAATAATAATAGGAAGGGATTGTTGTTCGATTTCAATGCTTTCAGTTGAAGGACTACTCTGTTCTGTTCACTTAATGAAGCATACTGTAAACTTTTGCAGGTGCCGCATAAGTAGTCTTCTTGTACAAAACCCACCAAGTTTCACAAATAGATTTTTTCTGCATGTAGAACTATTGTGCTTGGGATGCTCCTTTGATGACCGTAAACAGTCCTTTTCCTTTCTTAGAGTTTGAGAATCAAAATGAGGTGTGCATTGGAGCTGCTGTTAGACATTGTTGTCACCGAGATCAGCTTTTGGCATTCTATTATTTGTTAAAAATCAAGGTGTTAGATTATGCCTGGTTTACAGTTTAGATATTCTTAGAACGCTCTCGAAATAAATGTAGTTTTCAGATTCTTTCAGCTTATAAGCTTTGCTCTGGATTGAAAAAATTGAAAAACAGGGCAAATAGACAGGTAAAGGTAGACTAAAAGATGCCTCTTTAAGCGACAATATTCTTGATCTATTCACTTTGAATTCCAAACCTAAATCCTTGTGACAACATTCCTTTGTGCATACTTTATCACAAACCAACATTGGAAATTATGGACTCCACAAAATTGACTCATTTATTTGTGCATTATTCAAACTCCTCTCTGATCACTCCCACTAGTTTCAATTGAACATACATATTCTCCATGTCCCTTGAGAAAACCTACAAAGCTGCAACCCTAGTGAAACTTGAGAGGTGGGTTTGGCAAAGTGAGTTTTTTAGGCTTACCTTTAGCACATCATATGAGACATTTTCATTATTAAACTATAGAAAAAGGAGAGACAAGTAGGGTCCCTTTGCTTCAAAGATCATTCATCTCAAACTCTACTTATTTTAAGACCATATGCTAGTTAGCTACAATTGTCACCACAAGTCTTCACTTGCCAACTATTCTCAGCTTTTTATACATAAATATTTGGATGGTTTTTGTTTGAAATGGAAATATCTCGAAGTCCAAAAGCGCCAACTTTCATGGAAGAACTTATTCATATGGAATTAAGGTGGGCGCCGCAAGACTCTACGGTGAGCCTTTCATTTAAGAACTTTTATATGCAGCCTGGGGACAGATCACTGATTAGTGTCTGGAGAGGGTGTCTAATATGTGAGAGCCAACTCTACCCCTCTCTCCATCTTCTCCAAATATGTGAAGAGAAGGATAGAGTTGACACTCACGTACTGAACACCCTCTTTAAACACTAACCAGGCACAGGGACCAGAAATCAGGATGCATAGATTTTTTCTTCATTTAAAAAATTAAAAAGAAAAAGAATTAATAAACTTCTTGAATTTTACTATTAAAAGTGAATTAGTTCTTGTTCCATGAGAATATTAATAAGTATAAATTCAAGGGAAATTTCTACTTTAGTTGTACTTTTTTTCGAACACTTTATACTCGCGTTTCATTTGCCGGTGTATTTTATGTACAACCTTAGGTGAAATAAAAATTTAAAAAACACAATACTAGCAACAAGAGATGGTTGTTTTAGAATTTTCTCAATAATTATGGTGAAGTGAGCTAATTCCATTGAGGTTCTAAATGCGATTAGTTCTTATCTTCATAATTAATATGGTAAAAGTAGTATTAGGGAAGAGAGCACCATCCATAGCATCCCCTTGAAAGGGAAAGGGCCCTAACTTTGGGAAGTATAATCAAATCTTATGAACATATACATTATGGCTTTAAAATACACAAAGTTATGCACACATGAAACAAAAAGTTTATCTATCCCTTCTTTAAGAAGCAAAAACAATTTTTCCTAATCCCACACTTATGACTTGCTTTGTTTCACCTCGTCTCCTTTACATATATTAACACAAGGGTCTTTGCAACCAACTCATTATTTGTGAACATTATCACTTTGATATATCATAATATGTCATTGTAAAGTTTGAGCGATATTGACTTCAAGTCTTATCAGCTAAGCTGACTAATATCAATCGCGAACACCAATGATACCTTTTCTAAACCTAATATCAATCATGTACACTTCTCACTAGATGACATGACAATGGCTGGTAGCTACCTATGGAGCCCACAAAATTTAATCAAACTCATGGCAAAAGACAAAATGGGAGCTCTTTTATCTTCCCCATTCTTTGTGGACAGGGTTTAGGTATCATGGAACTACTTGTCTTCTCTATCACTCAGCATGCACAAAGATACATCCAGAGCCACAACCCAAACACATTTTCAGGATATTTTCCCCACTTTTCTGAGACTTAACAAAGGACTTGTTACAATACCCATCTCATAGTGAATGCAGAGGGAATGGGCATGGCCACTGGAAAGACAAATGAGAACCCTAGCTTTGAGGGGCTTGTTTTAAGCACATGCTGATAATACACTTATCTATTATGGATATACAAAGTCCAGTTATCCAGCCAATTCTCTTTGTCCACACATGGAAATTACCCATGTGTTATATTGAATTCTAGTTGTCAACTTTGATCTCTAGCTAATTTCAATCTACGAAAATTGAAATACTAGGAAATCAGATTTTTGCAATAAGGATAATGTGACGTGACCTTGAAAGAATGATGAAATCTCAAAGTGTTTACGTGTATCTCAAGTTTGTGAAAAATCTCTTATGATGATGTCACCTCATTTTGATTGCGTAACCTAATTGCAAAATCTAATTCCCTAGCTTCACTCAAGAAACAAACACGTACTATTGAAAGAATGCAACTTGGTTTTGACAAGAAACGTCCACAATTATTGGAGGTATGAATGTGTAAAATTTGGACAACCTCGCAATCAAATTAGGTTTTCTCGACTAGTCTTATCAAACATATCATATTTTTGCCAACTTAATGCTAGATGAACTGGTAAGAATTATGACGGATGATATCATAAGGTCAAAATTTAAACCCTACCAAAAGCTTTAAAATAGTTCTAAGATCCATTAAAAACCTTTTGTTTGTCCTCTTTACTGAAATGGTCAATTTTTCAAATTATATTTAGAATAAGACCTTATTTTTAGGATTTTGATTTCTAGATGTCACTATTCGAGCCATATTTTCAACACTACTTTTTGTTGTTTAATATTTTCAACACTACTTTTTGTTGTTTATAGACAATAAAAATCTATGTAGCTATCAAAATAACCAAATTTGGAAATCACAATGGAATATAAAGACAGAAAAAATTATATTACGAGCAGAATGTGCTGGTCCTTCAATCATAAGAAAATCGACTATATATATATATCGGATACATGGCACGATACCGACATTTCAATCATAATTAATTGACTATAACTAAATCAACTGATAAAACAGAGTACATAATTCAAACTAGAGCTTGGCTGCGCCGTTGCTGTAACAGGGGAAGAGAAGAGACTTATCTTTCTCTGCTCTGCCATGGAGACAATTATAACCAAATAGACTTAAGCCACTTAAACATCAATACGTGTTACAAATGTCAAAATTGATGGATGGAATCACAAACACTAGTTTCTTCTTTTCATTTTGCTATCCATCTTTCTTTCCAATCAAACCATTCCTTCTTATTCTCTCTATAAATCTCTAGCTCTGATCTGAGTTCTTACATTCTACCACCATTTTAATCACAATTTAGTTGTGAATGTTGAGTTTAACATAAACTAAGACATGAGAAAAAAGCACTAAAAATCAACATGTTGAATGCATATTCGTGACAGATAGTTGATGCATGAAACTAGCATTAAAAATGCATGCTGTAGTGAAAGCATCAAAATTGTGTGACCGTGTTGTAACTAATAACATAGCTCAAAATTAAACTGCTTCATACGAAAGAAATGGTTAAGGTGAAGTCATTACACAAATGAAACTCATTATCTGATGAACAAGGACTTACATTCACATGCACTCGAACCCAAATTTAAATCACTTAACTTGGAATATAACAAACTAACAATACTGATACTAATATAACACTAAGGAAATGAAGTAGATAGACAAATCACATGTCTCTAACTTCGAAAATGTTGCGGTTCTTCACCACAATATCATACATGTGAACAGACTTGAACTTATGGAAGTCTTTGGGGAGAGAGATAAGGTCGATGGAATTTTGCTTATGGAATTGGTAGAGGTCTGGGTCATCGTAGTACCTTTCCCACCCCAAGGCTGATAGTTTACGTTCAAGAACGGCATAGGATATAATAACATCGTTACTAGGCTTGTGGATCAAGACTTTGCGGTGGCGGCCTTCTAAAGAGTCAGCTCCAGGGTTTTCGACTAGTCGAACTACACCTTTCTTGAACACCCATACACCAGACATGATGAAGAGAAAAAATGAAGGCAAAAGTGTAGTAATATCAGTGATGGCTTATGTGAAGAAGGTGATGGAGTGAGCAGAGGGATGAAGGGGTATTTATATAGGTGAAGGATGGATGAGAATTTATGGGGCAAAGAAAACATGTTTGGGCCAAGTGTTGGGCTTTAAAAAATGGGGCCCATGAGGTTGCAATGAATGGTGACTGAGTTGAGCTTAGGGTGAAGAATTCTATTTCCCACTATAGAGGAATCTTTGTCTCTGAGAAGTTTTATAGAAATTTCAGATTTTGCAAAAGACTTATTTGTGTAAGTTGTATATAAGTTTAGCTGTTTTGTTCGTGTCTTCAACACGCTACACACTTTTGATGTTTATCAAGTTTTTTTTTTTTTTTTTAAATTTGGTGAGTAAACATTTGCAGTCTGAGTCATAAAGGTTGGCCTGATGAAAGACGAACCTTGAAATGGTGCATGCACAATATACAAGTAGTTTGAATAGTCAAAATTTGGTAATGGTGAGGGAATCTGGTTTGCGAAAACCATATTCTTCTTTCAAATCTGAGAATAAGAAGAAGAAGAAGCGGAAATAATCAAAAGAGGGATTCTGGTTCTCTATATTAAAGAAAGAATGGGGTGTATCGATCTCCTAACTTTTGCCTAACATATCATAAACTGGTAAATATGTCACAAGCTGGGTTCAAACTCATGACCTATTGATACTATCCGCCAAGCTCCAACCATCGAGCTGTCATGCCATTGGCAAAACTTGGTTCACAGTAATATATGAAAAAAAAGCAAATAAATTATATGGACTTTGCCTAACTTTTGCCTAACATATTTTCAGATTTCTCTTTCCATGATTGAGGTATTGGTCTTAAATTATATGGACTTTGAGTGTGTTTTTATAAGTGAAGTACAGATATATGATTGAGCTTTCAGATCAAACTTACTTAGCTTTTTACTTGCACCATATGTTTGTGTTGTTACTTACACAATGGAATTATCCCACCAGTGATGCTATTGCAAAAGAATTTGGCTTCAAATACCTCGTATTTAAATTCAGTAAATTTATTCTATGTGCTAATATTATTTGGCTCTCTACGCATCGTAGCTATTTTACTAACAATACATTTTGTTCGATTCATCCATACTTTAGTTTTTTAATTTTTTTTTTTGAAAGGCAATCAGGGTTTTTATAGGATCCCAAACCTCAAAGATCAGAATTTGTCAATACATCATAAACTAGTAAAGATGCCACAAATTGGGTTCGAACCCATGACCTATTGATACTATCCGTCAAACTCCAATAATTGAACTGTCATGCCATTGACAAAACTTGGTTCACAGTAATACCTGAAAAAGAGCAAATAAATCACTCTTCATTGGCTAGAGAGCAATATTGTCTTGAAAAGTAGTAGCAAGATTGCAAATGGACGTAGCTTGACCTTACTCTGGTGCATCAGTTCACAATCATCTCTCAAAAGCTTAGTTGTTACTACAGTTAGCTAGAGAGTGAAGTCTCTCCTTTGCTTCTCTTTGATCGCTTCTTCATCTCTAGCTCTAAAAAAAAAAAAAAATGCGATTTCGTGTACGCCTTTTTAGAGAACAGAACATGAACATGAACATGAACATGAACATGAACATGAACATGGACAACAAGGGTTGGTCACACCATGCTATTTTGTGTCCTTTTCCACCCCAGCAAGCTACATTGCCGTAAAAGTGACGTGATGAGCCAATGGTAGCCTGATTAGTTGGTTAATGTTGTAGTGGTATGACTCTCGTTTTGTGTACGATACCTACGTACCCGCGATATATATATATTCATGGAACATTTCGATGATCCTTTGCTACATATAATGCTCTCTTGATCCTGGTGATGAGAATTAATACAAACTACCCCAGATGAAAGAAATTATCCATGTTAACAATAAATGTGTGTGTATATGTATAATGATTTATTTTCATCTCTAGCTAAACAATGCAAAAACTATATTCTAAAATATAAAAAATTTGAAACATTTTGAGGTCTTTCGAAATTTAGATTATTCCAAATATTCAATTATATTTGATGCGTCCAAATCTAAGTCTCCTAGAGATCTGACTTGCAAAAAATGTAAGATTGTCAAAAACCATCTTTTTGGTGGCCGAAGCCCGAAGGTATTTCGATGCTTAAGTCAGTAAATCTGTGAAAAATACTCAATTTGGATAGAGTTCGGTTAAAATTGCATTCTGTGATCAATGTACTTTCTCATACATTTTTCTTTATCTTATATAATGAGTGCATTCAACTATGTGCATGACTTAAGCTTGAATAACGTAATGAATGAGACATTTATTATAACGGTTTCCTCCTTCATTGAGATGTGTCCTTAAGGGAGTGAGTCATGCCATGACTTATATCTTTTGTATTTGTAACGACCATTTCTTAATTGAGGTGCGTGAGAGTCCTTGAAGGAGTGATTTTCATCATGACTTATCTTCTTCGTGACAACCATCTCTAATTGTGATTGGTTGCGCCACGTGTATGATCACAATTTGATGTATTATCAAAATTAATAAACCAAACTTGTTTAGGTCTTTGTTAGACATAAACATAATCACTATGCGATGAGGGCATACACCCAATCCATTTGTACAGAAATCATGGTTTAAAAGGAATAATGAAAGCGAAGGGAATATGGTGAGAAAGAAAAAGGAATTTGTCAAATCTATTTTTCTGCACTTAAAAGTTTAATTAGTTTATGATTACGAAAGAATAAAGCCGTAAACACATGGAATGTGAGGGATCGATTCTCTCAAATATTGAGTTTAGATCTTAATTCTTTACCTTTTTCCATAGGAGTACAAATGCTTTTTAATCAAATCAATGACAAGATTGAATTCGCGTAAATGCCTAGTACTCCATGTACCCTTATGATTTGATTTAGATGCGGGATTCCGATTTCTTCTTTGTTTCAAAATTTTGTCGAGGAATGATTACTACATGATGACGAATCATCAAGTTGGAACCATGTTTTCTCTCTTTATTATAGCTGTACATGTGACATGGGCCAACCTTAATATGAAAAATGCCTTAACTTCGTCCCAAGTAGATCCAATATTTAATTAATATTCAACTCGTAAGTCAGGCGATCAAGCCCAAATCACTCCAGCCCACATGGCAAATATTGAAATCTTTAATTAATATGGCTCGCACACGGATCTATAGTTGTCACGGACCCAAGATCCATGCGCACAAATAAGTTCTTCACCTAATCAAGCATTGGGTTATAGATAGAGACAAGTGTCGAAGAGACTCAATTATGCACATGTATGATATTGATGCAAGATCTCCTCATTCCGTCAAGTCCTCGAAAGTAGAGATAGTTGAGAGAAAAATGAGGGAGAAAGAAACGCATACACATTGCTAATTTCATTTTGTCTATATTCTTCCTTGCACCATCGTCTGACTTAAGCATTAGAATGTCTTCGACCGCCACAACAGCAGTTCCTAGCTCACCGTTGTTTGTTTTGCAAGTTTGAGATCAGCAATGACAGATTTGGACGGATCATTTTCAATGGACCAATTTTTCACCGTGATTCAGAAAAGGCCAAGTCACATCTTTAATTTGCTCTTCCAAACTGCTACAAAGTGTGATCATTAAAATCAGGAGAAAATGATACCAATGAAAACAGTAATGAAGTGGGCTTGGGTGGTTAAAGAAATGGGCCGAAAACTTTTGTTGGGCTTTGAGATTGAATGGGCCTGAGATCACTCTGGGCCTTTTAATTTTAGCCCATAATATGTATGGTCGGACTTGAAATTGTTCAAACAAGTTTCGCGCGATGTAGACGAGCGAGAGAGAGAGAACCCTAAAATTCTGATCTTTCACTTCGATTTCGCTCTCGTTTTCATCAAATTCGATCGATTCATGTAGAATCTCTTCAACTCGGTGAGTCCATCATCGATTCTTCCACTCTAATTTATCGAATCTCCGATTTCAATTATGTTAGGGTTTATTCTAGAAATTCTAGCTAGGGCTGTATAATTTTGATGAATTTCGTTCTCCATTTTAAGGAATTTAGTTATTTTTCATTTGGGTAGATTTGTTGAATTGAAAGATTGTAACTTGTTGAATATTTAGTTACATCTGTTGTTGATAGCTTTGTAAATGAGAGATATTTATAAAAGAACCCCTTTAGCTATTTGGATGATTTATTCATAATGGAATACTCAGTTGTTATTTAGGGTTAAAATGTGGAACCCCCATTGTCTTTTAATGCGTGAGTTGATAGTTTCTAGTGTTGTTTTGGCAGTCATGGAAGGGAATGATGTATCGTCGGACCATGTTATTGCGGAGCTGGTTGAAATGGGATTTGAGTTTCTGAAGATTATGGAAGCTGTAGAAGCAGTTGGTGCATCAGTTGATGACGCAGTTGAGTTCATTTTGAATGGTTCTCGGAGAAAAAGTTTAGCTCCACTGAAGGGCGCTGCTCGTTTGACTAGTAATTCAAACATTTTGGGGAAAAGAGCGGTTTCCTCGTTGCATTCTTTGGGTCCAAAGAAGGTTTCTAGTTTTAAACAGCCTAGTATCAAGGAGCAATTTGAATCATCGAGTAGATCCAAGAGAATAAGGACTAATGGTGCAGCTGGGGGAATTGTCTCTGGCTCAGAGATGGCAGCTAGGCCTATAAAAGAGGAGACGTCGTCTATTTCTCGTAGAGATCATAATGAAGAGGCGGTGCCGAGTTCATCCGATTTACATCTTTCTGGTCCACGAGTTCAAGAAGTAGGATCAGATTGGGAACAGAGAGTTAATAATCTTCTAACCAAGCATTTTGGTTTCTCATCCTTGAAGAGTTTCCAGAAGAAAGCCCTGGAGGCATGGTTAGCTAACCAAGATTGTCTAGTACTTGCTGCAACAGGATCTGGTATGCTATCTTTGTTGTACTTGCATATGTCTCTCCCATGTTAGTGCGCTTATGGATCTTTCTAAGTTGTAAATTACATTTGCTGTAGGGAAATCCCTCTGTTTTCAGATTCCTGCTTTATTGACTAGAAAGGTTGTCGTTGTGATTTCTCCTTTGATAAGCTTGATGCATGATCAATGCTTATCGCTAGCAAGACATGGGGTGTCAGCCTGCTTCCTGGGATCTGGACAAAGTGATAGCAGCGTGGAACAGAAAGCAATGAATGGCATGTATGATGTAGTTTATGTTTGTCCAGAGACAATAATGAGGTAGAAGTTGCAGCTTGGTCTGAATCTGTATGAGAGATTCCTTTTTTAATTACTGTTTTCGGAATAACCATATTTTCCTCCCTATCTTGCACAGACTCATACAGCCACTTCAAAGGCTTGCAGAAAATCGTGGCATTGCATTATTTGCCATTGATGAAGTTCATTGTGTCTCCAAGTGGGGCCATGATTTTCGACCAGATTACAGGTAAAATTTAAATATAGCTTATTATCCTTGCTTTTATTTTTATTTTTTTCAAATTTATTTATTTATTTATTGAAGACATTATTGTATGTCTAAAATTTTACACGATTGCTAGTACAATTTTGACTGGAAGATTTTGAGAAAGTATATAATTGTTAATCGTGCTATTTCTAAGAGCTGTTGTAGTTCTTTATTAAATGTTTTTCCTGTATTTGTTCCAGGCGTCTATCCATATTGAGAGAAAACTTCAGAGCATGCAATTTAAGATTCATTGAGTCTGATATTCCACTGATGGCATTGACTGCTACTGCTACCCTCCGTGTTCGAGATGACATTCTTAAATCACTCAGCATGTCAAAAGAAACAAAGATTGTACTCACGTCGTTTTTCCGATCCAATCTTCGGTTTTCGGTTAGTCATTTAATATTTTATTGGTATGGATTGGTATCTGGCGACATATCCATCTCTATTTCTGTAATTTTGTATCTTAGTTCTATTTAAATTGGAAACCCATCTTGGTTATATGTGACAAAGATGTTTAATCAGCTTTTTAATTGATTAATTAGTTACATGGTTCTATTATTAGTTCAGGACCACACTCTGAAGTTAATAGTCTTCGATATTACCGTTAAGTTCACGCTTTTCTTACTTTATAATTTCAGGTAAAACATAGTGCAACTTCTTCTACGTCATCATATGAAAAAGACTTTCGTGAATTGGTTGATGTTTACACTACAAAGAGAGAGATTGGTAAAAATGAGTCTCTTTTCTTGCATGACTCGGAGGATGAATTTGACTCGTCCAGCAGTTCTGATTCAGATCAAATGTCTCCAAATGATCACGGCAACGTTGAAGATGAGAACTCCGAGGGAAATGATGTTAAAGCAAAATCACTAAACAGGAGTCATGGACCTGCTTCTAAGGAAAAGCAATTGTCAATTGAATATCTGGAAGATGAGCTAGATGTGTTCCAGAGTGTGGATGATTTTGATGGTATATTCTTGAACCATTTTTGCATTGCTTTCCTTCTTCTGTGCTCCCACTGTGAAGTGTGCATTGGCATATAGTTAATCATCTCATTTGATCATAGGTTGGGTCATTTACCAAAAGTTTTTTTCCTTAAGCCAGAGGTAAAGCTATATATCATATTCGTCAAAATTTTTAAGAGCTGCTTAGTATTTGAAGTCCGAACATTCTTTTCATTTTTTATTCCAAAGGTTTGTTGATATGCCCTAATTTCAGTACTTTAACACATTTTTTCAGTTCCATGTGGTGAGTTCTTTGGTCGTTCTTCTGCTGAGAATGAAGATACATGTGGGCCATCTGACCCAGTTGATATGCCGAGCAAACCTGAAGAAAGACTTAAACTTCTAAAAGGGCCTCTAGGAAGTGGACCAACTATTATTTATGTTCCTACTAGAAAAGAAACCTTACAATTGGCAAAGTATCTGTGCAATTCTGGTGTAAAGGCTGCTGCTTATAATGCAAAGGTATTTTCTATAAATTTATACGTCTCTCTGTTCTAATTCTGTGACCTTTTTATTTTTCCTGATCAGCAATAACCTCTTTTTTAAACCATTCCCACCTATCTCTTAAATTTTAAGAGTTTGAAAATTTTTGTGCGTGTGTGCATGACTGTGTGTGTTTCTTTGGGTGGTCACTGAAAAGTAAAAACATTCTGCAGTCTTGTACTATAGGTGCCATTATTGTTGAGTAAAAATGCTGTATTCGTGCCAGTATCTTTACTTTTCTAGGAAATGCAACTAGGTAGAGCATTGATTGGTTCAGAAACAGATGGTGCTTATAGTTCAAGACTCTAAACTACTTGATAATGGAATGTTGGATATAATGCCAGAATCAGGCGAAAGATCTGTGTTCTCCTCTTTTACATGCATTGTGCAGAACTGCAGATCACGTGAAAAAATTTGCCTTAATCGTTAAATGTTCAAAATCAAATATGAAATTACATGCTATGGCCATGCAATTTATCTCCTCTTTCATTCATATTTCTCCTTGTTTGAAAATTTGCGTAACCTGTGTATAGCATTAAAAATAACTAACCAGTGCACTGCATTTTGCAGTTGCCAAAAACTCATCTGAGACAGGTTCACAAGGAGTTCCATGAAAATGCTTTACAGGTACGAAGTTTTATATTGTCATGTGAACAACAGAAAATTTGAGAACTGCATTCTGATATATACAGGGTTACTTAACTAAAAGGCATGATAGGATCGGCAATGACTTTAGTTTAAAGTATGGGCTTTCCTTTGTTGGTCTGTAAAAAAATGACTTTCTTTTAAGATGCATATTCATATTCTTTCTCCAGGTTGTTGTTGCTACAATTGCTTTTGGAATGGGAATTGACAAATCGAATGTCCGAAGAATTATTCATTATGGTTGGCCACAGGTGTATTTCTTGGCTTAAGTATCTCTGAATTCTTTCTTAAAAGATATTCACTTGTCCAGATTTTGGTTCTACTCTACATGCTGCAATATTTTGGTATCTGTTCATCTTGTTTTAACTTTCACTGTTTGCGCAAATTTTATAATCGTTGGAAAGATCAAATCATGCTCTCAGTTCTAGGTGGCATTCCCTCATTACCGTGTGTCCCATATATATCTCTAATGTGCTTTATTTTTTAAACTGTTACTGTGCATCTCCTGTTAATTTTTTTGTGTTGTTTCAGAGCTTGGAAGCATATTACCAAGAAGCAGGTCGAGCTGGAAGAGATGGGAAATTGGCAGATTGTGGTCAGTTCTGATTTGTAAATTTTCCTTATACTATTGGTGGGCCATAATCAATTTGTACATATCTGATTAAAATTTAGGGCACATATTAGCCTCAACACCCATTTCCGCTACTCTTTCTTAGTAAATATTAAATGCTTTTGGCTTTCATGAAACAGTTTTGTATGCTAACCTGTCAAAAATACCTACACTTTTGCCAAGTAAAAGAAGTGAAGAACAGACAAAACAAGCATATAGAATGTTATCTGATTGTTTCAGGTATAGTAAAAAAAAATTCCTGCCTGCAAATCTTTGTTTTATCAATAATCCGATAGTTCTTGTGTTTAGATTATGAATTTTTTACTATAGTTACTTTCATCGTTTGTAGATATGGTATGGCCACTGCAACATGTCGAGCTAAGACACTTGTGGAGTACTTCGGGGAAGATTTTAATAATGAGAAGTGTCTCTTGTATGTTTTGCTCTTTTACTGTCAATTTCAATTCCAAACTATTTGAAAAATATTTCAGCCACAAAGTATATTGAGTAGCTACAATCTAATATTTCCCTGACTTGTATACTTCTGGAAGCAGCATAATTTTTTTTATTTTTTTTATTTTTTTTTGACTTCAACTGATATTTGTGTGTAAGCAGGTGTGATGTCTGTGTGGCTGGACCTCCTGCAATGGAAAATCTAAAGGAGGAAACAGACATTTTCATGCGGGTACTTGCATCTAATTATGTAAGCACTGTAGCATTCTAAGTGGTTTCTATTTGTAGCAATCTTACTTGTTCCCTGGTTGTAATGGTATTATTAATTCAGTTCCTCATTGTCTTCCAAACACGACTGCCATGTTTAGACAAGTCTGATTGGTCTAATTGGTTCATGATGAATCATCCTGAGCATAATTGCTTCTTCAGAATCAAATGTATTTATTTTTCCTATATGTCGTATTAAATGTAGAGGTCTTGCTTATGCAATGGTGAAAAAAAGGGGAGGGTTCCAAATTTTATTTCTAAGCTTTGGTTTTTGTGTCACATGCTGTTATGTTATTTCTAGGAAGCTCTACTTCCATTCCTTTTCTTCTTCTAGAGTGAGTTAGTGTACATGCAGACATTCCATACATCTTCAGTGCCTCATTAAATACTCACTTTTGCCAATTATTGAACGAGCTACCAGAGTATTTTATGTTTGTTTTTCTATGAACGCTGAAAATAAGCTTTTACCTATGTGTCACTTTCAGGCAAAGAGAAATTATGAGGTTGATGCTTATGATCATGTAGTATCTAGGGGTAGATTCACCGAGAAGCCAAACTTAAGGATGGTGATTAGTGGTATAAGGGAGCAGGTAATTCCTCAACTTGTTTGATTAACTCATTTCTTTGTGTATTGAATTACTTATGAAAAGGCACTCTTCTGATTGCGAAGAAAGTCACTGAAATATGTATGTATCTATTCTGTTCTATATTCCATGGTATTCAGATGCATAAATTTTTTTGTCTGCCATCTCCAGATGTTAGTAATATCACGAGTCATGTGTCACTTCCGAACTTTATTTGTTAAATGAGTCTCGTCTAAGTCTAATTGCTAGATATCCTGTTGGACACAAATATTTTCTCTCTTTTTTAACAGTATGATTTGAAACCCAGGGCAATGGTTGAATAAACTCGTATTTTGATTGCAAACCTAGTAAAGGATGTTCTTAGCAGTATGTGTAGTAAATTCTTAATCTGCTTTAAGTTACGTGTTCAAATGATACACATCATATAGCCGAATCACAAACAAGGATGAAAGAATATGCCAAAGAACCCTAAACCCTAATGCTCAATCTTTAATCTCTTTGAAAAAAAAACTTTGTAAAGGTTTATGAGAAAACTCTTTCCTTTGGAGTGTATGGGTTGGCAAAGAATGCTTGAGAATGTAAGTTTAAGCATCAGCCATCAAGCACTCTTCAGGACATGGTTGAGTTCACGGGTGTTTGCTTTAAAATTTTGTATTTAGACTGAACATCTGTGTTTGGTTCAAATTTTGTATTCATTTTAGTCTCCGTTGAGGTCCTCTTTAATTAGAGTCGATTTCTCATTTGCTTTGAAATTCTTTGAATAGATTTCCTGTATTTTCTGGAAAATTTTAAACTAATAAATAATATAACTGATTCCATTCCAATGTGCAGAATTGGTTAGTAGTAAAAGTACCATGACCACCTAAATGATTTTGGTTGGTGGGTCCTATGGTTTAAGTATGACATTAGTTCTTTCAACTTTATATTAAGCTTAGCTAATCTTTGTGAAATACTCTGTATGGTTTCTCTGCTTTGATTGCTGGGTGAAGAAAAGAGTACGCTGAAAAGAGAACTGGTAATAAGTAAGAACATACTTTAGGTGGATTCTTTTACTGTCTGGTTGGATGATGTCATGTATTGCATCTTAAGTTTCCAACAAAAAATACCACACTAATGGTGCCGGTTTCCTATTCGTAATGTGTTTTACACTATAAACTTCAGTTCTCCTAATTTGTACCTGGAAAATATTTTCATTTGATGGTGATCTGGATTCTGGACAGTTTCCAAAATTCGCAGCAACTGATCGGATCTGGTGGCAAGGTCTTTCTCGCATATTGCAGGATAAGGGATACATAAGAGAGGGAGGTGATATGGTATGAACACAATTTATATTTGTGCTCGTATATAGCCCTTGTTTGTTTGTAGTTTTCTTCTGCTTCATGTTTTAATTTCAAGAGCATCATCAATCTGATGATATTCGTGTGATTGTCCTTGTCCAGACTCGGGTTTGCATAAAATTCCCTGAGCCAACAGACTTGGGGCTCATGTTCCTGAATTCTGAGGCAGAGGTTACTTTCAATGTTTATCCTGAAGCAGACATGCTGCTTTCAAAGAGGAACCCGAGATCTTATTCATCCTTTTCAGAATGGGGAAGAGGCTGGGCTGATCCTGAGATCCGCCGTCAACGTCTACAAGGAAAGAAATACAGGAAGAAGTCAAGGAAGAAACGCCCAAGCCGACGCCAACAGGATCTTAGAACGGTTCGAGGAAGGTTAACTGCCAAATTGTCAATATCAAAGTGATAAGTTGAGATAGCAGGCAAAGGGAACATTTTTCACTTTGTTCATTTACTTTTTGGGGAGAGGAAGCATTATTTGCTTTTTTTTTTTTTTTTTTTTTGGGGACGAGTATTATTAGAAAACTGTTATGTACTTGAAACAGAATAGAAGAAGAGAGAGTAGAAAATATATTTCCACTAGAAATGAAGTTGAGAAAATATTTTTTGCTTTGTCTTTGATCATTTTCAACAATTTTAAGGGGAAAAAAATAGCGAGTAGGGTTTGTCTTGAACTCCATATTCTCAAACCTCCGCTCCATGTGGAAAACGAGAGGAAGCTTTTCTTCTGGAACAAACATAAGCCTAAAGTAAAATTGAAGGGTCTATTTGGTCGCTGGGAAAATAGACATGGAAACTGAAACTGTTTCATGAGTAGTGAAAAAACAATCTTATGAAGAATTGATTTTTTGTCAGTAAATATTTAACTAAACAGTGAAAATCTGCATAACAAGAGTAAATTTCATATCTCAAAAAAAAATGGCTAACTAAACATACCCGAAATTCAAAAAAGAGTAGAGGAAGAAGTATATTTATTTTTTCAAATGAATGAAAATTTCCTAAATTGTGAAGATCAAGTAACTTGGTTCTTCTATCCATCTTCTCAAATGAAGTCATGCAAGGCAAAAAAATTTGGAATGAAGCCATGTTAAACTTCAATGTTGTCGTTCAACATTCAAACTTTTGAGTTGGAGTTTTAATTTTTCAAATCTATAAAATTATGATCTTCCGAAATGATGGTCATGTATTCATTACCACCATCAAATAGTGTCGAAGGAGATCGATAATGCGACAAATTCCATCTTGTTTCTGGATAGTTATGGTTCCTGTAACTAAAATGCTTTGTTTTGCCAACATCTGCGCATCTGGTGTAGTGGTATCATAGTACCCTCCCACGGTACTGACCAGGGTTCGATTCCCTGGATGCGCATTATTTTTTTACTTTTTAGTTAATTTCTCTGCATAACAAAACTCTCAATGTCTCCATTTATGGCTTTGTTCAATCTCTTCTTGATGTCTCCACTTTTTAGCTTTTCAAAACTGTAGGCAAACTTAGGGGTGGGCATCTGTCAGGACTAGTACTGTTGGTCAGGGAAATCAAGGTTCAGAGGCATTTCAAGACTTTCCTGATGGTCTCAAAACTCAATGTTCCCTTTTGAAAAGTGCCCAAATGCTTAGCATCTATATTATAGGGGGAAGGTTTGAGCTCTTGACTGTGAGGACGTGTTGCCTCCATTGCATAGTCGGGCCAGACTGTACCGCTAGCATTTTTATTGTTTTCTTTGCATTGTTTTTCAACTTCAAACTTGTATTTCCATCGATCGATAGCATCGAACTAGTCTTGAGCAACGTCCTTCCGAACGTTCCTCCCCATTGTAATATATTGAATGTGAATGAGAGTTTTTACTGACTATTGTGCATTGTTATATTGTCTACAGATTGATATTGTGCATTCTCAAATTAATATTTGTGTCCGTCAAAGTAACTACTCATAGGCTTACTAGTGAATTGGATAGCTAGTGCCGCACGGATTACTAGTCCGCGACAGTTGGTATTAGAGCCAGAGCTTGTTGAATGCAAACAAGGATGCAGGAACTAAATGAGCGCCTTAGCGCTATGGAGGAACGACAGGCTAGTCGAATGCATAGACTAGAAGGCAGAATGGACCAGCTGAACACTTTGGGAGAACAGATTAGTCGGTTGGATGGACTCTTTTCACTGGCAGACAGAGTGGATTCGCTGGCTGAGCACGTTGATAACTTAGAGGGGCGGACAGTTGCTATGGAAGAGTCGCCTCACCCCACAGCTCAGGTGATGGGTGACTTCCAATTACAGTTGGAGGACTTATTTGCAAGGGTTGGCTTGCTGACTAAGGCCACAGGTACGACTGATCACCTTAGGATGAAAGTGCCTGAGCCAAAGTCATATGCCGGGGCACGAGATGGGAAGGAGTTAGAGAACTTCTTGTTTGATCTGGAGCAGTATTTTCGCGCGGTGAACCCCGAATCAGAAGAAGCCAAGGTTACCATGGCGACCATGTACTTAGCAGGTGATGCGAAACTATGGTGGAGAACCAAATATGCAGATATGAAAGAAGGTCGCATCCTTATTAGAACTTGGGCATACCTGAAGAAGGAACTCATAAATCAATTCTTGCCTGAGAACACTGATTTCTTAGCAAGGAGGAAGCTCCACACCATCAAACAGACAGGCAATATTCGAGACTATGTCCGACAATTCTCAACTTGCTTGCTAGATATTCGAGACATGTCTGAGAAGGACAAAGTTTTCTGTTTCATGGAACAAGCTCAGCCGCTTCTACAAGCAGAATTGCAAAGACAAAAGGTGAAAGATATTACAAGTGCTATTGCGGCAGCAGAAAGGTTTAGCGATTATATGCCCATGACTGGATCCACTTCGCTCAATCACTCCACAGCTAGAACTGGCAGTACCAATTCAAGCTCAGGGTCGAATGCTCGCTCACCTCACCAAAACTGGGGAAACTCAAGTCAAAACCGAGGAAACTACAATTCCCGGCCATCCAACCAGAATTGGAGTTCCAACAAAAATTGGAATGCCAGCTCTAGCAACTCAAATTACAACAACAAAGGAGGGCAAAACTACTCTGGGCAATGGAGACCATCTGCCCCTGCCCCATGCATTCTTTGCAATAGCAGGGATCACCCAACAGGCAAATGTCCATCCAAACCAGCTCTACACTCATTAATGTCCTTGCTTCAAGCAAAACCTTCTAACTCGACCGCATCGAGCTCGAACCCCACCAACAGTGAGACCTCCCAGATGGGAGCTCTACGCAAGCTCAATGTTGTCAAAGGAGAAATGTATGAGCACCCACACAAGAAGGCTTTGCAATACATCGACATCACTATCAATGGGTTCCCTTCCCAAGCATTGTTGGATTCCGGAGCGACAGACAATTTTATTGCCCCAGATGAAGCTAGACGTGTGGGTCTGAACTTAGAAGGAAATGTGGGTAAGTTGAAAGCTGTCAACTCTGAGGCAATCTCTATTAATGGTATGGCTAAAGCTGTGCCACTACAGGTTGGTCCATGGGAAGGAAGATCAAACTTCGTGGCCGTTCCACTTGATGATTTTAAGGTGATTCTTGGCCAAGAATTCTTCCGAGGAGCTGCAGCCGGACCATTACCTTTCATGGACTCCTTGGGGTTTTTCGGACCCAGACTACGCATTGTACCAACCTCAATTCGACCAACAACTCATGATAGAATATTGTCGGCGCTCCAAGTCAAGAGAGGCTTGGCCAAAGGAGAAGATACATACTTAGCTGTGGCAAAGCTAGAGATGGAAGATGATACTAGCAAAATCCCTGAGGAAGTTGCCCAAGTTATTGCTGACTTCAACAAAGTGATGCCGAGTGAATTGCCAAAGAATCTACCTCCCAGAAGGCTCATTGATCACGAAATTGAGTTAGCCCCTGGTGCCAAGCCACCCGCACGTAGTCCATATCGCATGACCCCTCCAGAGCTGACCGAATTGAGAACACAACTAGATGGCTTGTTGGAGTCGGGATTCATTCGGCCCTCTAAAGCACCTTATGGGGCACCTGTTCTTTTTCAGCGAAAACATGATGGCAGTCTTCGCCTTTGTGTTGATTATAGAGCCTTGAACAAAGTCACTATAAAGAACAAATACCCGCTGCCGCTCATTGCACACTTATTCGACCAACTTGGATCCACCAGATACTTCACAAAACTCGACTTGAGATCAGGTTACCATCAGGTCTGCATTGCTGCTGGTGACGAACCCAAAACTGCTTGTTCTACTAGATATGGGTCATATGAGTTCCTAGTAATGCCCTTCGGCTTGACCAATGCTCCAGCTACATTTTGCACTCTTATGAATGGCCTGTTCCGTCACCTTCTGGACAAGTTTGTGGTTGTCTATCTTGACGACATCGTGGTTTATAGTGGGACTATAGAAGAACACCTACATCATTTGCGAGAAGTGTTCCAAATCCTTAGGGATAATCATCTCTTTGTCAAGAAGGAAAAGTGCTCATTCGGCCAGACCCAGATCAATTTCTTGGGTCATGTTATTGGCAATGGCAAGATTCGGATGGACATGGAGAAAGTCAAGGCAATCCATGATTGGAACTCTCCTAAGAACGTGTCTCAACTACGTTCTTTCCTTGGACTCGCAAACTATTATCGTCGCTTCATAAGGGACTACTCTAAGAGAGCTGTTGCCCTTACAAATTTGTTGAAACAAGACCGAACATGGGAATGGGATAGGCATTGTGAAGCTTCATTCCAAGACTTGAAATTGGCCGTGATGAAAGATCCAGTATTGGCCTTGCCAGACATCACCAAGCCCTTTGAAGTACAAACAGATGCATCTGATTATGCCTTAGGGGGAGTTTTACTTCAAGATGGTCACCCAGTAGCATATGAGAGTCGAAAGTTGAATGATACAGAGTCTCGTTACTCAGCTCAGGAAAAGGAATTGCTAGCCATTGTACATTGTTTACGGGTGTGGAGACACTACCTCTTGGGATCTCAAGTCCTTGTTAAAACGGATAATGCTGCAGGAAGCCATTTCCTTACTCAGAAGATGCTAACCTCCAAGCAATCAAGATGGCAGGAAAAATTAGCAGAATTTGACTTAGTATTGGAATACAAGCCAGGGCGCACTAACAATGTAGCTGATGCACTCAGTAGAAGGGCAGACCTTGCAGTGCTAACCCATACTGGTCCGAGTCACACCATCTTGGAGAAGATCAAAGTAGGCCTACAGACAGATCCACAAGCGAAGGCGATTACAGAGTTGATCAAGCAGGGCAAAACTCGACGATTCTGGATAAAAGATGGAGCACTACTCACAACTGGTAAGCGCCTCTATGTTCCAAGAACTTCTGGTTTGAGGAAAGAATTTTTGAGAGAATGCCATGACACCCAATGGGCGGGACATCCAGGTTGGAGACGAACACTTGCATTGCTAGAGAGGGGGTACTATTGGCCGCAGATACAGGAGGATGTAATGGCCTATGTTCGAACATGTCTTATTTGCCAACAAGATAAGGTTGAAAGAGATCGACTAGTAGGCTTACTAGAGCCCCTGCCTGTTCCAACTCGTCCTTGGGAAAGTGTTTCCATGGACTTCATTACTGGGTTACCGAAAGTGGAGGATTTCAGGAGTATCCTTGTAGTTGTTGACCGATTCTCAAAGTATGTGACCTTTGTGCCGACCGGACTAACTTGCACAGCCGAAGATACGGCGCAATTGTTCCTCAAGCATGTAGTGAAGTATTGGGGACTGCCCGAAAACATTGTTAGCGACCGTGATGCTCGATTCACAGGAAAGTTCTGGAAGGAGTTGTTCAAGCTCTTGGGATCCAAACTTAATATGTCGACAAGCCAACATCCCCAATCTGACGGACAGACTGAGCGCTTTAACTCTATGCTTGAAGAATACCTTCGTCATTTTGTAAGTGCAAACCAGAAAAATTGGGTGGGACTACTTGATGTTGCACAATTCTGTTTCAACTTACAAAAGAGCTCAGCTACTCACTCCAGCCCCTTTCAGTTAGTCACTGGTCAGCAACCATTGACACCACATACAGTGCTGACCGGATACCAAGGACCCAGCCCAAGAGCTCTTGAATTTGTCAAAGCCTGGCAGAAAAACATTGAAGTTGCTCGAGCCTATCTTGAGAAAGCCTCCCGTCACATGAAGAAATGGGCCGACAAGAAACGACGGATCGATCCTTTCGAAGTCGGGGACTTGGTATTGGTGAAGCTAGATATGTTCAACAAGTATAAACGGACAGCTAGAGCACACAACAATCTGTTTCGCAAGTATGAGGGACCGGTACAGATTATTGAGAAAGTAGGCAAAGTCTCCTATCGCGTCAAGTTACCACATTGGCTCCGTTTCACCCATCCTGTCTTCCATGCAAGTAACTTGAAGTCCTACCATGCAAATGCCGCTGATCCCACAAGAAATGTATCTACCCGAGCATTGCCTAAGCATCCTACTAAGCCAGATCGAGAAGTGGAAGAAATCTTAGCTGACCGCCTCATCAACAACACAGGCCCGGATAGAGAGTATTTGGTCAAGTGGCAGGATGAACCTCCTTCAGAGATCAGTTGGGAGCCAGTCGAGCATCTGCTGCCATACCTCTCAAAGCTGGAAAGTACTTGGAAAAGTTCGCTGCGAGGGCGTCAGCGAATTGAGTGTGGGAGAGTGTCAGGACTAGTACCGTTGGTCAGGGAAATCAAGGTTCAGAGGCCTTTCAAGACTTTCCTAATGGTCTCAAAACTCAATGTTCCCTTTTGAAAAGTGCCCAAATGCTTAGCATCTATATTATAGGGGGAAGGTTTGAGCTCTTGACTGTGAGGACGTGTTGCCTCCATTGCATAGTCGGGCCAGACTGTACCGCTAGCATTTTTATTGTTTTCTTTGCATTGCTTTTCAACTTCAAACTTGTATTTCCATCGATCGATAGCATCGAACTAGTCTTGAGCAACGTCCTTCCGAACGTTCCTCCCCATTGTAATCTATTGAATGTGAATGAGAGCTTTTACTGACTATTGTGCATTGTTATATTGTCTACAGATTGATATTGTGCATTCTCAAGTTAATATTTGTGTCCGTCAAAGTAACTACTCATAGGTTTACTAGTGAATTGGATAGCTAGTGCCGCACGGATTACTAGTCCGTGACAGCATCCATCCCATTCTGATTCCGTTTCGTTTCATCCAAATTTTTTCGAGTCTTAATAGAATTGAATAATTTCATTCCGTCCCGTCCCCATCTAGAATGAGATGGGATGGAATGAAGATTTCCAATCCCGTCCCGATCTATAATGGGATGGGATGAAGATTTTCAATCCCGTCCCGAACTATTTTTTAATATTTATTATTAATATTTTTATTTATTTTTATTCATATAAACTTACAGATGACTGACAGAAACTCATGGTGTTTGCAGTGGTAACAAAAATGTTACTTCAAGAAATAAATATTCATTAAGCAAGAGAAATATAACAGACTGTTGCTTGAATTCCCAATAAAAGTGGCTCCAATTATTTAACTTTCAAATATTGATAATACACAGGTGAAGATGAAAAATGACAATTAACTGAGTAATACATATTCAGAAGGGAACATTCAGATGCGGAGCCAAGAATTTAAGATGTCCCGGGCTGTAAAAATAAATTTTTTTAATTACAATATATGTATTGATGGTAAACTATTATGAATATGTTAGAGCATCACCAATAGGTCTATATTTCTTCCCTGACAAAAGATGAAATGTCATTTTGTCAAGGAACCATGAATTTTGTTTACCACAGTAATGAAATTGTAAAATCAGTTGCGAGGTCATCACAGTGACACAATACTCTTAGTGGGTCTCATTTATCATGTCATTTTCTAAAAGTCAAGTCCACTCGACTTCATTGTTAGGGGATTTAGTGACTACCCTTATATTTGCATGCCACATCTATATCTAATTATAAGAAAGTTATTTTTCACGCTCTTACATAATGATAATGTTCGTGGCAGTCACAGACAACACGTTGATCCCGTCCCGTCCCGTCCCAATCCCATACGAACGTGATGGGATAGGGATGGGTATATCTCATCCCATCCCGTCCCGTGCCCACCCCTAGACAAACTCAATAATTAAGACCACTCCATAAACAACGCGCGAATTATACTCTTGTAGCAATATCCCTAGTTAACTATTTAATATAAGGTGTGTGGATTTTAGCACAAACCATTTATATCATAAACTATACCTTACATAGTTCATACTCAATAATTTTCAAGCAAACAATGCAAATTGCTTATTGGGCATTCACCACCTAATCTTGGGATAGGTGTCATTCTATCACCCAACCTCTTCCACTTTTTAGATGTTGGTGAGTCACAATCTATCTTACAATTCAGATAGGTTTTTTGTCTTACGTGGCAAAGTTATGTTTGTGCCATAACTTAAGCGAAAATTTCAAACCCCCGATGCTTTCCTCTAAGTCTCCGCACTTATCTCTTCTCACAAACCTCTTTCACTCTCTGTAATCTCCTATTCGCTTCTTCTCTCCCACCATCGACCACCCCCTCCCACACCAGCAACACCATCTTCCTCCACTTCTGCCACTAGACGCCTCTCGATTCCCCTTCATATCTCCCACCACCGGTCTCCCCCTTTCTTCATCCGAACAGTTCCATTGACAACCCTAAACCGTCATCTTCACTTCATTTTTCTCTGATATTCATTTTCAAATGGGTTTTTTAGAAGCGGGAGTGAAAGTGATGACTCCATCATCAAAGAGCGCTTATCCGCTCTTCATCATCATCATCATCATCAAAAAGGAAGAGCTCGGTTGAATCGAGTTGAGATCTTCATCATCATCAGATGGGTTCTTCCTCACCAGACGGGTTCTTCCTCATCATCAGATGGGTTCTTCCTCATCGATTTGAGCTCGGTTGAATCGATTTGAGATCTTCATCATCATTTTTTTTAGGTAAGATCCTACTTCTTCTTTAGATCTCCTCTTTTTATTCTTCTTCTTCAGATCTGTTTAGATTTTTTTTTTCTTCTTTCAGCAAAGCAAAACATTAAAACCCACAGTTTTCAACAACCCCATGAGGCTATTCTTGAAGGAATTCTAGGGTTTTTGATTGGCATTCACTGACCAGGGGTTGGTCGGCTCCTGTTCTTTCCTCTTCGCGGGATTCTGTCCCCAAATCAGTTTTATTTCTTCATTTACGTGTTTATTCAATTGGGTTTTGTTTTATAAGAAATTGGATCTGAATTTTTATTTTCATTGTGTGTTTGAGATCCTTATAGTGCTATTAGTTTTTTCATGGTGGGATTGTTCAGGTTGGTAAACATTGGCAAAGATGTCTACCTTTATGGGTGTTATTGTTTCGGATCCCTAGCTTCAAAGCCAATTCACTCAGGTCGAGCTTCGTGGCCTCGAAACCAAGGCAAGTGTTTTTATTGAATTGATTTGTGTCTGATATCAGTTGTACGTTGATGGATTAAGGGAAATGAATTGTGAATTTGGATGGACTTCATGCAGTTTATTTCACTGAGGAGTCAATTGGGTGGTAAAGTCACACTGGGAGATTTTCCACCTGTTATGATGAAGCTGAAGGCTCTTGGTGAGATGTTTACTGAGGTGGAGATCGCTGGCATCTTGGGTGAGTCCACTCCTGATGCAACTGATGAGGTTGATTTCAAAGCTTTCGTCCGAGTGAGTCTATTCATCCCAGATGTAGCATGAATGTTGTTTTAGCGCATTGGTTGCGTTGATCATTGTTATTGACTCTTTTTTTTTTTTTTTTTTTTTTTTCGTTTAATGAGTATTAAAAATTGTTTCAAAGTTAATTCATTGTAAGTGTTTTTTAAAAAATTAAATAAAAACCAAATTGCGATTAATCAACAATTCCTTGAAAGTACGATGTACTCTGTAGTAGTGCCAACGGCACGAGTATTATACTAGTTCTCAATATACTGGCTAGATTCAAGCTTTTGTAGTTCAAAATTTCAAAAGACTATAGTAATGAACATGGCAATACACCTAAAAATTATGTCCTCAAGGTAGGGTTGGGCAAATAAGTCGAGGAACCGCTGTTACAAATCAAACTGTTGTGATCACAAACGGTATGGTTATTATTGTGCAAATTATTTAATGGTCTGAATCCGTTGTAGAACGGTTCGAGTCCAGTTCCAATTATTTGAATTAAAATGGTTCCGTTCGAACCTTGTATTTTTAACACAACACTATTAACACGTCTAATTTTACTTGAACCCTAAAAACTCCAAAGTTGTCACGCATCAATTTTCGAAAAAAGCGAAAATCCTAAAATCCACGTAGGATTACTCGTTTCCCCAAAACTCGGGACTTGAAAATTTAATAACAACATAAACAATTAGCAGATATTTTAGAAAATTAAAACAAACAAAAATAATCTAACCATGAATCTCCAGTAACACTAGCCCCACTAACGAAACTCCAGTAACACTGCCCATAAATCTCTAAACCTGTGAAAGGCTAAATGACTACGTTCCAATAAGAACGTACCAACAAAAACGTAAACTTACTTGGGTCAGGGTGATAGCTGGTATGAGTAATCTCTATCATTATAAAATAAAATAATGTACATTATTTAACATTAAAAATTCATAAATAATAAAATAACACTCAAAGTCTTGTAGTTCCTCAACGAGACAAACTTTACATACTAATCAGTTTTATCATGCTTAAAATATGAATTTATTTTACCAACACTTACAAGGTGAAGGTTGAACATGGTAAGTCCGATCTGCAGAAATTGTTAGTAGATTTACCATCCTGCACGAAACAGTTAGAAACAAACGGATAAAATTTATGAGTTATCAATCCTCATAAATGCAATTTATTTTCAAACAACGATACAAATCATAGTCATAATAGACTATTATTAAAATATCAACAAAACGCAATTTCTGCCTTTAGGAATACATATAGTTCTCATTCAACGGTCGAATGAGCATTTAATTTATTCCTTTAAGGCAATCATGCACATACACAAAAATCTCACTTATTTTCCACAATCGCATTATCCTCCTTGTGCCGAACACACCTCACCCAAATGTGCCTCCCTTGTCTTCGAAACCACTCGGAGCGTACATGTTCCAAGTGGGGTGCCACATCGAGGAACATGTCATCTCACCCGAAGTTCGATCCATGGCAAACATTTCCTAAATACTACACGTACTACTGAACTCACATGGAACGGCGTACCGATATGCAAGCAAGTCTGTACACAATTTTTTTTCTTCTCACTTTTTTTTTTTTTTGGAGTTGTGGAAAAGAGCACAAAAAATCAACTAAAACTCAAATGCAGCTTAGTAGGTCAAGTTGCACCGCAATCAAATACTCATATTCACCAACCCTAACGTATTAACATAGATTCTCCGACCCTTAACATTTCAAGGACCACTATGAAACCACAAGTCATTTTGCACACCAATCAAATTCAAGTCATGACATGCACATACCAAATTGCATAACAATACACATACTAAAATTCATCTCATCAAGGAATGAATCATCAGAAATTGTCTTTCAACGTACTTTACAACTTCATCCTCTAAACTACACACAACAAAATATACATTTGCAAATATTATCACAGTTTATCACGTAGATATCTAATTTGAAAAAAAATGAATTCACTACTATATTCATTAATAATTTGCACTTTATATTAGCATAGTGACTACTTTTTTTTTTTTTTCCCAATCCGTGTGAATATTTGTTTTTGTTTTGGAAGATGTTTTAATCCATTTTTTTGTTATTAATATTCATCGCAAGCAAAATGATGTATTACCAGCTGAACAAATACTTTTGAGACACCAATCCAAATTATTTCTTCATGTTTATCGAACCTGGAGTTCTAGTGGAGGGAATTGTTGATTATTGTTTTTAGTCACAAGTCATTAAACACTCTTTAAGATGGGCTGGATAATGGCCAAGGGAACATGATTTTGGCATGCACTACCCGCATACGCATAAGCGAATCAACCCACGCACATATACCGCCACTGTTCTCTTATCTTTTCTATTTTCCTCCATGCCTCTCTCAACCGAATCACCACTAACAAACGCCCCCTTCCACACACACACAACCAATCGACAATAGCAAATAACCACCCTGCAATCAACCCTGTAAACAACCTGCAATCAGCACTGAAACAATCATTGAAAACCCCCTTGAACAACCCTTCAAACATCTCAAAATCAGACCTTGAAACAGCCTGAACATACTCTGATTTAGCCATTGAAACAACACTGAATAAACCCCCTGCAACAGCCCTGAAACTAGCTTCGAACAACACTGAATCAAACCTTTTCACGCCTTGAATTAGACCAGATTCAACATTGAAACAACCCTCCTTTACGCCCTGGAACACATTCCTTACACGCCTTCAAACCATTGCAATAATCCTTCAAAACAAAACCCACTACAAAACATCACCTCCAACAGTCCCTCTCTACTTGTTCTCTCCAAATCGCCCCTAATACCAATTCAAAACCAAAGAAATTTGAGTAAAACCCATAAAGATTAGGGTTTAACTAACATATATGTATATGTTTTTTTAAGAGAGTACGACTAACTAGTTTTCTTAGGGCAACCTCTTTCATTAAGTTTTTAGTTTAGGGTTTCCTAATTTTGGCTAAAACACTCTCACACACAAACGCACCTTATTCTATTTAGCAATGGCAAACGAAACAAACTTTTACACAATATATATAAGATTATAATATATATCACACATTAATAAATATTAGTATTTATATTTATTTAATTAAGTGGGTATTACAAAAGTCCAAAGACTCAAATCCTTCTTCTCTCTCGCTCTCACGATTAGATTATAGAACCAAAGCAATGCTTCATCGGCTGTTTAATTTTCGAACTCCATCGATCATCTTCCCTCAGAGGATGCTTGGATCAACGTTTACCGGAGACTTCTTCCTTAATGGAAGCCCTTGAAATGAAACGAGTATCTAGGTTGGGTTTTTTTCTTCCCTATTTTGTTTCACCCTTTTAATTTCTCGATATTAGGATTTATGGGTTGATGTTGTTTTGTATTGGCAGTTGCTGATTTCGATTGCGAGGTTAACCAGGTGGATGCGGTGAGATTGGATGTCGATGATTGGCCATTGAGTATTGAAGGAACAATTGAAAATAACATTGAAAATTTTCGAACAAAATACCACTTTCAACAAAGTTTAGTTCAGTCAATAATTTGATAAATATCATTCCAACATAAAATTGGTGGCACAAACAAGGTTTGGATAGTCCATAAATCATGACAACTTCTTCGGGCACCCGCTTCCCAATGGAGTTAAAAAAATTTAAATTCACCAAATCTCCCGCTCAAACTCGTTTTCCAAAATTTTAAAACCTCCCGCCTCTCCACTTACTTCAAACCTCATTGGCTCAAAACAACTCACACGGATTACTAACGTGTCACCCTCCCATCCGTCCAATCTTCCAATCTAACTCCGGAAAAAAAAAGCTATAAATACAACCCAAAAATACATTCTTCACATCCACAACAAACTCTCTCTTCTCGAAAGCGAAACTTTCTTCTCTCAATCACTTCATCTTCTTCTCCAATTTCTCTGTTCAGATCGGAATGGAAGCCACAAGGTCCGTGAAGGGTGGCCGCCGAGGCGGAGACCGCAAGAAGTCAGTAACAAAGTCGATCAAAGCTGGGCTCCAGTTCCCGGTCGGCCGAATCGCCCGTTTCTTGAAGAAGGGCCGTTACGCCAAGCGTGTTGGTACAGGCGCCCCTGTTTACATGGCTGCTGTTCTCGAATACTTAGCAGCAGAGGTACATCTATCTCACTCTCTCTTCATCTTCTCCCGATTTCCTTGATTGGGTTTCTTCTTCTTCGTGTTTCTAACGTGGGTTTTTGATTTCAGGTGCTGGAGTTGGCAGGGAACGCCGCAAGAGACAACAAGAAGTCCCGGATCATCCCCAGGCATGTGTGTTTGGCCGTGAGGAACGATGAGGAACTGGGGAAGTTGCTTGGTGGAGTGACGATTGCGCACGGTGGGGTTTTGCCTAATATTCACAGTGTTTTGTTGCCTAAGAAGGTCGAGAAGTCTGATACTGCTGGATCTCAGAAGAGTCAGAAGTCACCAAAGAAAGCTTAGAGAGTTGTTTGTTTGTGATGTTTGTTTGTAAGTGGTGGTGATGGTGATATAGGTCTGATTGAAAATAGATGTTTTGGTTGAATTGAATTAGTCTCAATTCTATTGTTTGATTGGTAACCTCAATGAGAGCTAATGATGTAAACAGTTTAGTTGAATTGTTGGGAACTTGTATCAATACAATGTGTTTTGTTTTGAGTTCTTGTTTGTGACTTAGTTTGAGCACTTCTACTCTGAATTACAAAATTATTTGAAGTGATCAAAGAAAAAAACATTGATTTTTGCCGAATAATATAAGTAAATTATTGAACGATTTATTAATAGCTAGCATCTAAACATCACTTAGGATCGACTTAATCTGAACCAAGATATATAGAACGAAACATCACGTTGAAAACAATTTGGCGTGCACCCCACAATGCTGGGATCATTACTCCATTGCCTTTCCTCAATCTTTCCAAATCAAAACGTAATAGAAATAGCTAGCAATGTAGCTAATGTTACCGGCCATGCTTACAAACATGTTCTTAAGAAGACGACCAAGTTTCTCCTTTTGTGATTTTTTTGATGGATCCTCCCACTTAAATGCCTTTGGCAGGGTTTGAAACCTGGACTTTTGTTTCATTGTGATCACCACCTCCAGCGAGTGTGTAGATTTAATAACTCCCTTGTCTGGAGAAATGGAATAGTACCAATTTCTTTGTTTGATATCACCATTGTTTGGACAAACATAATAGTTTTTCAGAGCTGCACCATGGAACTTGAAGGCGATTCTGTTGTTGGTGAAGTTTGATAACCAAAGCTTTGCAGAAGTTGTACCATCTTCACCATCAAAGAACTGGGATGATACTTGAAACCCGCTGCTATCCTCCATGTCAGAAAACAATTAGCCGATGCAAGAACTTTTTTTTAATGGAGTTGTTCATATAAAAGATAGACAATCAACAAAGGGAAATTCTAAATGGTGAGGAAACGAGCGAGGAGAGGGAGGTGGCGGGGTGGGAGCCATCCACCCCGCTCGGGATGCGCGCACAAAAAATTGCGGCACGCATCCTGAGCGGGGTGGACAGCTCTCACCCCGCCACCTCTCTCCCCTCGCTCGTTTCCTCGCTCTCTAGCCTCACTCATCAACAAATACTTAACATTGTAAAAAAAATTGGACTGAATTCCTGCTAGGATTCCATCGATATGGTTGGGTTTTTTTTTTTTTTTCCGCAAGTCCCAGTGGTACTAGATTTACTTAACATTGTCATTGTGATACGAGGATTAGGGGTGTTAATTGATTACTGAAAACCGATCGTATCAAATTGAAATATAATCGAAAAAGCTTGAACTGAGAAAAATTGAAATCGAATCGAACCGACTTGATTTGGTTTGATTTCGGTTTTTGTTTTTCAAACATCCGAAACAACCAAACCGAATCGAACCTCCCCTTATCTTGTTTTTAATCTCTAACCCCCTCTCCCTTATTTAATCCCCACCAATCCATTCTTATTTAAATTCTCACCCATTCCAATGCACCCCACGTCTCACCCTTTCTCTTAACTCACACTTTGCCCCATTTAGAGTAATAGTTGAAAAAACGTACATTCTCTATCTTATTTAAGCCCCATCCACCTCTCCCCACCTACTAAACTTTATTTTTTTATTTTTTTATTTTTTATTAATGTCATTTTTTCTCTATCTTTTTTTTTTTCTCTATCCAACCACTTGTAAGTTGATGAGGAGAGATCGAGTTTGACTCTATCCAAACTTTGCACTTGCTTGCTTGCAGCAAAGATGAGCAATGGCGATCGCGACAACTTCAACACTTCTGATTTGATAAAGAAAACCTTCTTGCATGATGAAATTACGTGACTTGTGGAATTGTTATAGAAGGTTTCGGTCTTGTTCACATCATCACATGGGTATGGTGGAGATAGATTAAGATGCAAACAATGTAATTATGGTTATATTTTTTGTATGATGTTATAGTATTGTATATATATGAGAGACATGGCAAAACAATTTTAATCTTATGAAATTATCAAGAGAAATAGAAAAAAAAAATTTGAAAGAACTTTCTATAAATAAATAGTTAGAGCCTTTGAAACTCTTTGTGTTCATCTGGCATTTGCTTTCCCTTTACCACTTCCCATTCTTTCTCTCTTTTATTTTATTTGTACTCTATCTGTCTCTAGGTTTTCCTCCTTTGCAAACCAAGCTTCATTTCTTTCTTTCCATTTTTTGTAGCTTTGACTTATTCCTTTTGTGCTAGAGCCAACTCGGTTGTATGTAGCAGTAGAAAATAAATAAAAGAAAAAGAATAAAAAGGAAAAAAACAAAAAATAACCGAACCGGAACCAAACCGATAAATGTGGAAATCAAACCGAACTGAGTACCAATTTCTTGGTTTGGTTCGGTTTGGTTTTGGTCCAACTTTGAACCGACCAAACCGATTAACACCCCTAATGAGGATTACTCTCATGCTTAATTTATGTCACAAGTAGAGTTCAAGAAGTCTGAAAGAGAAGAAAACTTAAATTTTATGCGGCTTTGGATTCAGTTTCTAAATATGGAGATTTTGGTTCTGGTTTGTATTCAATGTGATTGAATTTGTCCCGACAAACATGTAACAAATAATCATCATTTTCTCAGGTCAGAAACTTTCTTACTCCCGCTAATAAAAAAAATCTAGAAAGCCAGGCCCGCACAGCCAAGCCAATTTATTACCATCCATCATCCCAGAGATGCTGGAAATGACCCAATTTCTAGGATGATGGATGGTATTGGGCTGGCTTGGCTCTCAAGAAAAATTGCTCGCTATAGTGAACACCCATGGATGTGTTAGGCCCTTGGACTTTTTTTTCCCACACTTAACCCACCCCACCCAATGCCACCAGCTGGGTTCGAACCCGTGACGTGTGATACATCCACCACATCTCTACCAACTTAGCTGGTGCACCTTTGGCGACATTTAAGTTAACAAGGCTTATTATATATACACCTTCTGACAATGTTGTGTTCTCTAACCTTTTTTTTTTGTATGGGTTCACCCACGTAATTATCGTGACAAACCCTAGAAACATCTCTTTCTTAACTTGGAGTCTTGGACATCATAACATATGTATTCGATGTTTCAATTTGTTTCTTTTATGAGATGAGATATCATTGTTATGCTTACTTAGTTGATATGATCATGTGCTCTGTTCGTTTTCTTACTTCTTACAAAATGCTAGTAAATCAGGTTTTGCAATCAGGGTAACATGACATGATTATGAAAGAATGATGAAATTCATAAAGTGTTTATGTGCATCTCGAGGTTGTAAAAAACCTCATATGATGATATCACATCATCCTGGTTATAGAACTTGGTTGCAAAACCTGATTCCCTAGCCTCACTCTACTTCTTAATAGGATGATAATGAAGAGTCTTTCTGTTACCAATTGTTATTTGGGCATCTTCCACGCATGCGATGAAGATGCTTGGATACGTACACACCATTTGTAGTATATTTACTTGAACGGTGTGGCTAGGGAATCAAGTTTTGCAACCAGGATGATGTGGCAATGTCAGAAGATGTTTTTTATAACCTTGAGATACACAAACACTTTGGGAATTTCTTTATTCTTTCAAAATCACGCATCGTCACCATGGTTGCAAAACCTGATTTCTTAGCATTTTCAATACTAAAAACATCATTTAAATTTTCTTGAGCTTAGGCTTGTTTTTCCAAATGTATCTTCTTTGCATAAGAGATGGGTAACTCTTCTTATTATATTTTTCATTGGTCATGATATAGAGTTGAGCAATTCTAGTTGGCCTGGGAAACCAGCGAGGTTTGACTGCCTGGGGGGCGACGAAAATACATTTTTGCCCCCCTTTTTAAAACAACTTTTTGGAGTATGTGTTTAAAACAACTTTTTGGAGTATAATGGTTAATTTTTTTTTAATTCTAAAGCTAAATCTCTTCCATCAATATCATAAAGATTATAATGCTTCAAAAAGCTCTCAACTTTAGTGCAATATAAGGTCACACTTTCATTATCAACAGATTGCAACTTCTTCAAGTCAAACAAAAACCCAAAAGTCTCTCCAAATAATTGAAGTTGTTCAAATCTACTTCTAAAAAAAGAAATAGATTTATCCACTATGTATAAAAAGTAGTCAACTCTAAAGGATTCATCAGCTGAACGTATTAACTCTCCATTGTTAGTCTCATCAAATTGTGTTTTTCTTCTAATTACTCATTTTGTTTTAAAAATATGTTCAATATCCATTGCACTAGCTACTTCTTTAGCTTCAATCATGACATCCACAAATTCAGTCTCCATATATTATTGAAAAAATGATATGAGTCCACTTAGTTTCTCTATGGCAATCTTAATGTCCATATCTTCATCTTGAAGTGTTTTACTAACAGTATTGACAACAAATAATAAATTGTGTCATATTATCAAGCTTATAACCAAAAACTCCAAACTTTCGATTTCATTAGTTGCTAAGGATTAAGCTTCACTCATTGTCTTTGGATCTTCACCAGTATTAACCAATTCAAGTAAAACATTCCTACTTTGTGGAGTTTGGTAGCATATTGCTTTAATACTCTCAACAGGACTTTTCCAACGTGTTTGTCAAAATGGCTTAAGTGTTAGGTTTCAACATAATTCATCAAAATAGCCCAAGTGGCCCATGACCAGGGACGCCTCCACTTCCCAATAAATGGGTTCATGTTGGCTTACTCCATTAGATTCATTTCCAGAATATCCACCAAACACATAGACCTCAAAAAACATAGGAAGACATAGAAAAACGTGTAGAAAACCAATCATCATTCACTTACCTTCCATGACTACTTCAATAACCAAAAGCCCAGCAGTTGCATGTAATGTTGAATGAGATTTGTCAACTAAGAATTTCATTCAAAATGCATAAAAAAAATCCTCACTCAGCTATTAGTGAACTGATATTTACCAGCTTGTTGCCCATAATTCTGTATAAAATTGGCACTCCTATTCACTTAACTGGGGAAACATCAAAAAGAGTTTAATTCACAGCAGGAGTTAAAATTTGAATGCAAAATCTTCTATGCGCTCGAAAATTTTGATGTAAGAGTGTTTCTAGAAAATTGAAAGTTGGTATCCCTTCAAAATGATGAATTTCTTGCGGCAAATCATTGAATTCACTCCTCCCTTCGGAAAAAAAAAATTGATTGATCTCCCGTTTGAAGCCGTACCTAATCATCCCAAGTTGTTTTTGTTTTTTTTTTTTTTTTTTCCTCCCAAGTAAATCTTTGACGGACAGCCAATGGCATGACAGCTCAATGGTTAGAGTTTGGCAGATGGTACCACTAGGTCATGGGTTCAAATCCAGCTTACGGCATCTTTATGAGTTCTGAAATCCTATAAAAACCCTGCTTGCCTTTAAAAAAAAAAAAAAACCTTTGATGGGCAGCCTGTATTTGTGTGTGGAAAATATTGTATAATGTAATAAACAAGAATACCCAGTCAAAAAAGCCTTCCAAGGCCTACATTTGTCGACTTAGTATTACTAACCACGCCCACAAAATTTTCTTCTAATTACGAAACTGGTCTGAGTTTTATATGGGTGTTTAAAGTAAACTAATCCCATTGTTAAATAAATAACAATAATTCCATACCTGCTAAAGAGACGATAAGATCAAACTAAGAAAACAAAAGTGGTTTACCCACCTAATTGGTGACCATAATGTTTGATAAAATGCCTATTGACTGGCATTGCTTTTCTTAATTTAAAAGTATTTTTCGGTTTCTTATTTTTTGTTTCGATTGATACATTTGTCAAATGTGTGTATAATAGTGATCGAAAGATTGTTGTTTATTTACACAGCATCTCTTAGGGTTTATAATCATCAACGTTTATGCCTCGGAAGATTTCTTTCCAGGAAATAAACATCTTCTAAACTTTTATACCATATTTCCTTATTCCGTGTAGCGCGGTAAATTAATACAACTCACTATTTTATTTTTTGAACCCTTTCTATGCAGTTTTTGGAGAGAGCACTAATTAGCGCTTAGGGAAGGTGTTCAGTACGTGAATGCTAACTCTATTTCTCTATCCATCTTCTCCAAATTCGCAGAGAGATTGGTAGAATTGACACTCACGTACTGAAATACCCTCTCCCAAACACTAATCAAGCACAAAAACCAGGCTGAGTAAATTTTTTCTTTTTTCTTAATTATCTCAATATTTATAGCCTTATTGATATACTTTAACACAAAAGACCTTCTAGATTGCTTGGAATATGAACTTTCTTCACATTCTAATGATTATGTTTTTTCACACAATAAACTTAAAATAATTGGTGGATATTCAAAAAGAGAAACACAAAGTCTCCTTAATTCCAACGACTACTAATCAAGCCAAGTCAAGTGGCATTTCAGTTAATATAATCGAATCTCTCTTCCATATTTTTGCCCCTAAACCACCTTATATGACATACAAACCTTCTCTAATATTTCATGTCAGAAACCAAAAAAAAAAAAAATACATGCACAGCAAAGCAAAGAGAAGAAGAACAAGAGAAGAGTTCAGAGTTTCAGCAATGGCAAAGACTTCTTCATCATTTTGCCTAGTGATCCTGACAATATTCATCACCATAGATATCCTTGTGTTCTCCGTTGTCGATGCGTCTGAGTCACAACAACTGGATTGGAGTACCCCGGCCACAGCAAGTTGCCAGGGGTCAGTAGGGGAGTGTCTTGGAGGAGAGGAAGAATTCGACATGGACTCAGAGATCAGCAGGCGTATTCTCGCTACGAGTCAGTATATTAGCTATGAAGCGCTTAAAAGGAACAGTGTTCCTTGCTCCAGACGTGGTGCTTCCTACTACAATTGCCAAGCTGGTGCTCAGGCCAACCCCTACAGCCGTGGCTGCAGCGCTATTACTCGTTGCCGGAGTTAGTAACTTTTCTTTATCTTTGTTTGATTTTTAAGGGACTGTTTGATCGAAAAAACAATTTGGGTGTTGATTGTTTTTGGTTTGGAGATTAAATTCATGTTTCTGATCATGTCTAATTTGATGTTTGTATAAAAATTTCTTTTTATTGTTCTTTGATTATAATATGGGGGTTAAACTTACAACTTAAACTTATAATTACCAAATGTATTTTACAACTTAAACTTAAATGACACATTTGTATGCAACTCTTATAGGAAAAATGGGGTCAAAATGTTCAATTTTATATAGAGTGTCACTATTTAGTTGTCAGTTTTTATAGAATTATATCTCCAAAATTCAACTATCCATTATTCAGTGCAATAAAATTTTCTATTGAGACTAGAAGTTCACTCCACTCATTCCATAGATTTTGACATTGATGTATGTTAAATATGCTCTCTTTATCAGTTTAAGCTTTTAGAGAAATTGACAATTTAATTTGGTATCAAAATTCTGGTAATTTTCAGCCATTGTCTTGAGAGAAAGAGAGAGAGAGAGTATTGAGATTAGAAGTTGACAAATTAACATCTTCCGTGTCATCAAATCATCTTCATTCATCTCGAGACCTAATCGTCCCCAAACCCCACAACCAAAATAAAACAAACAAGTTAGTTGGATCTACTAACCCCAAACCATATATTATATATTTATCATCCATACCATATTGTCAATGTGATCCACCAACCTACCTTATATATTCATTCATCATCGCCATAACATCACAAACAAATTGAACAAATAGTAGGGATTTTCATGAGATGGTTTCAATGTATATACTACTGATTCTCATGTGCACTGCATGATAAGGATATATTATGATAAAACTGATACCCTGCCCTCCCAAAAAAAGATACCTAAGTTGTTACTGATTTGAACACCCTTCCTTGTCTCGAGGGGGATGGGTGGTTACCTCTCACTCCCTAAAATTTTCGATTATTTAGAGGTGCACGGTGTTTTGAGTGCTCAAAAAATCTAGAGAATTAGGCTCCTAGTGTCAGGATAGCGCCAATGGGACTTTATATGCATGTGATTATGTTTAATTGAGGCATTATAAACATCTCTAGAATAATAAAGAATATTAGGCCCGGTGCTAGGGAACTGGCTCTTAAGAATGGTTCGGGTGCTGAGAGTAATTGTTAGTTTACAGAATAGTTTATCACATTAGGTTGTATATTGGTTGTACTGACTTCTATCTCTGACATGGTCCACACTGTCTATTGAGAGAGATTTATTATTTTGATCTTGGGGTCTTCTGTATTTGAATATTGCTACAGTGCAAGGAATGTGATTTTTTGAAACGAAATTTTATGAATAATTTTTTTCAAATAATTGAATTTTTTTTTTGAAATTTGAGATATTTATTTATTTTAATAGATCAATCTCATTTTTTGTATATTTTAACCTATTATAATATTAGTTTAGTATTAAAATTTTGTTACATGAGTGATTTTTATGCAATGTGTTAGTTTGTATAACATTATGATTCTTGTGGGATTCTTAATTTATATAGTATGTAACACTTTAAAATGCTTAAATTATATTGAAAATTACAACCAAAATTTTTACTTTTTTTATACGTGATAAAATATTTCTTAAAATCATCAAACTGAAATTATCTCAAAAAACGAAATCACAATCCTTGCTATGGTGAAGCCTATCGGTGAACCCTTTTTTTAGGTATAATGTGGTTTGGACTCCCAATGAATTAGATGTCTAATGCGAAAGAATCAAACTTGGATTATAACCTTTGGATTTGAGTTTGTTGAATATCACTCGCGGATGGACTTTTACAGTGTGCATCAACGACAATTCTTGTTGATTTACAATGCAATTGTACAAATTGGTACCCATCAATACATTATTGTCTCGCATTTTTCTTGTGGTTGATATGTGAAAATGTCTAAATATAACACTAATAGTAGCAAACAGATTTTTTGTAGTAGTGTTTATAACTAACAAACGCTACCACAAAAGATCTCATTTTTGGCGGAATATAATTGTCAAATAAATTTTATTTTTGATGGAGAAAAATGCTAAATTTGCTAGAAAATCAGTGCAGCGAACGCCACACAAAAAGTGCCAAAAAGTGTCTTTTCTGACGGATAGTCCGCCAGATATAGTATTTCTGGTGGATATAATAACACCACTATTGAGACATTTCTGGTGGATACGTGTCAGAAATGCTTCATTTCCGTCATAAATGAAGAAGTTCTTGCGCTTATATCCGCACAATAGAAACATTTCCAACACTTATACCACCACAATAGAAATTTATATAATTTCAAAAATAAATTATTATATGGCACCAAATTTTATTTCAATTTTTAATACAAAATTATAAATTTTGTAATTATCCATCACAAATAACTAATAAATGTCGATACAAATCCACCAAAAAAACTACATAATTATTAATTGTCTTATACATCCGCCAAAAAAGATAAACAAATCAACTACTCAAGTCCATGACCAGAATCTAAACCTCATGCTGAATGTGACCCTAAACCCGTAGTTGACCCCCGATGCTCCACGTGATACAAAAGGCCTCGTCATCTCTACAACAGGTCCAACACCAGAAAGCAATGTCCCAAATCTACCATACGGAGCATCCCCGATACAATGATGAGAGCTAACAGAAGAATGATGAGTAGGTACCTCTAGCTGATATCCTGACATCTGAAACGGAGAAGGCGACTTATATGACATCTGATACATGGGATACATAAGATGCGGTGGGTGAGAGCCCTGGGGGTGCGGCTGAGAGCTCTGGGCGTGTGTCTGCGACTGCATAGCTTGCATCGTCATCCCCATCATCATCTGATGATGTTGCTGTTGCTGGGTCTGCAACTCGTCAAGGGTCTTACCTTGGGCTTCCAGCTGAGCCAACACAATTTCGTGCTTCCTCTTCAATTCAAGGTTCTCAGCCTCCAAGATGGCTTCTCTAGTCCTCGATGTTCTCTTAAATGAACTAGAAGCAGCAGACTTAGCATGAGGCAATATGACAGGTGTCACCCCATGTTCATAACCCCGAATTCTCTTTTGTATGTCAGGACCCTTATTATCGTTATAAATTTGTGTGCGAAGTTCAAGACAATCTTCTATTCCAGCCTTGACCTGTGATTGAACAAGATTTTCCATGGACACCTAACAAACAAATATTTAGATAAATTAAAAATAAGAAAATTAAGAACATAATATAAACTTACATACGAAAGTTTAGAATAACACATACCTCTCGATCTTGCGAAGGACCATCACTCCGACTTTTGTTTTTCCGTGTATGGGCAACCAACAATCCTACTTCATCTTTTATATTTGTTACATTTGAGTCTTCAATGTTAGGCTCCCCATGATACCGCCACCAAGCTTTTTTATAATTTTTATCCATATCATGCCAAACAAGATGCTCCATGATAGTTTTTCTTTCAAAGCTATATCGATTGCAACATTTCTTACAAGGACATCTAAACTTCTCAGGTCCTACACCATTCGCAATCGCTTAATCCAAAAACTTATTAATTGCATCTGTGTATGCAATTAATTGTCGCGATATTGTCAACCAACTCCTATCCATATTTTACCTCTTAACAACAACAAAATATTATTACTTACACCAACAAATCTGAAACATGCACAAATAAAATAAATAAGAGAAGAGTGGATAGACCAATATGAAAAATAAACATTTATCGTAAATCAAAGGAAAACCCCTAATATTAGTGGTTCTACTCAAAAGGAAGAGATAAATCAATAAAATCAAGATATCAGACACGACACGTGTCAAAAGTATGTAATCTCAGTCATTCTCTACACTTTTGTACTACTAGCTGCATTAAGTTTGACTGGGGTGTCGCGGGCTCTACGGCGCGAATGTTCAGTATTTTTTATTTTATTACGTCAATTTAATATTAAAAATAAATTATTATTTAATTTCAAAAAAATAACTATACATAATTTTAAGAGCCTGTATATAATTTATAAATAAAAAAATAGGCTTCGAATAAATTATGTTAGAGACACGTGTATAATTAGTCAATGTTTAAGATATGCTGGTATTGATTGTAAAAGTATAAAATGTAGAGGAAAAAGGGGCATTTATATAACTTATAAATAATTAAAGGGCTTTAAAAAAATTATATTAAAAACTTAAGCATAATTAATGAATATTTACAGGGCTGATTTATTATAAATAGTTCAAATATGAGAGTAAAATAGTAAAAATGTATAATAATATTTTATTTGAATTACATAAACACTTTTTTTTTAGGTAAATAATATAGAGTTCGGTGGAAACAAATTCGGGTTAAATTACAATTTCAAATGTTGACGTTTCTGACAATTGCCACGTGAAAAACTTTATTGAAGGCCAAAATGGGCTTTTAATTGGGCTGTGAATAATGTATGAAAAGTTCATTTATACAAACTCGATGGAGGGAGGGCTCGCTCACATGGTTAGGGGAGTAGTGGGGGCCCAAATAAAAATTCCAAACATTGAGCCCATTTAGAGTATCTCCAATGGATCTCCTAAAGTATTTTCTATTTTAACTTAACTTTCAACATTTTAAATTTAGGGTAACCATACCATTCCTTAAATCTAAAATAACATTAAAATATTCCAATTCTTTAATTTATCAAATTAAAAACAAAATCATAAATCAAAACAAATGGATAAAAAGTATAAGATATATATTTAAATAATTATAAAAAAGTTAAAATATGGGACGTAATTGGAGTGGTGAAAAAATTGAAGGACCCCTAAATTTAGCTTTTGGTTTAAATGAAGTATGATTAATTCCCTATTTTAACTTTTACCATTAGAGATGCTCTTAGGCTAAAATGAGCTGGATACGAATGTTCAATAAATCAATAAATCTGACTTATTCTAGCTAGTCCAACAATTTTGGTTCAGCTTTTTCTTTCAAATGATGCAATTAGGGTTGTAGAAACCAAGGATTAGAGGTTTGATTCGCTTCAATATCATTGCATCTCATATTAACGGATTTAAAAGTTGAAGCATAGCATAAATAAATATATAAATTATAACAAACAAAAAAATCAGGTATAAAACAATAAACCTATTGTAACATGTTAAAGAACATGAGGCTCATAACCTCGCTGCTATAGCAGCCCAACAAATAATACTTTTAATTAGTATTATATGCAATATGCTTTTGAAAAAAAAAAAAACAAGGTTAAAGAACATAGACATCGATATGTATTAGCACATTGTAAATCCATAGTTGCTCTTCAACATGTCAAAAGTAATATGTCAGGGTAGAAGCACTCATTTGACAACTTCTAACCATGCAAATATAACACAATAAGTAAATGAAAAATCCTAAAGAGTCAGGCCCGGCTATGTGTGTGTTTGTATTCGATTGGTGGATTATGAGAATTTTTAGGATAATAAAGGGTATTGAGACTCCTTGGCGCGCCTAACCTGGCTCTTTAAGTATAATAATGGTGTACTAAACAATATGGTCCTTATATGTCTAATGTCTACAAATAAGGACCTTGAACTCTATCTCACTCGCATTCATCAAGGCTTCTAAGCTAAAGATGGCAAATAGAGTGTTTGATCTTCTTCTGTCTATTTTTGTTCCAGTGTTGCTATTGACTTGAGTCCTTCAATGGCAACTTTTTTACAAGATTTCCATGTCACTTGGTTTGAAGCTCATATCAAACAACTAAAATAAGAGCACAGGCATTCAACTCCAACTTGATCAATCCTCTGGTATACACCTAAAACCACCCTTATCTCTCTTATCCATCAATCAAACACACTCTTAACTAGTCTTCAGTTTTTCTAATCACACATTATAATAGATGTTTCCATTATAATAGAATATAGAATTAGAAATTTGGGGTGCGCATTTTAGAGTTCAAATTTTGAACAAAGTCTTGGAAAACCTAGTTAGTTTTCTAAGTTCCATAGCAGTAACTTCTTCTGTGTAGTGATAACCTTTTTGATGAATGCATTCATCCAAAATGAAATTAAACAGAGATGCAGTTACTTACCCTAACCAGAACGGGGGAATTTTTTTTCTGGCCACCGATTGAGGACTTCGAATGATGTCTTCTCAGTGCTTGATTTTGAGAACTCTGACAACCACTTGAGAGATTGTCCAACCCCGTTGCAAAAGGGTCGCTTTCTACAGCAGAAGAATGACCACAGAGATTTGGGAAGGCTAGCTCTTATCACGAAAGGGTTTTGGAGATTTAGGGGTTTAGGGTTTTGGAATCGAAGAATGAACAAGGAGACGATGAAACCCAGAAGTGGAGGAGAAGAAATAGGAACACTAAAGCGAGAGAATTCCCGCTCAACTAATAGTGGCGGTTTTAGGCGCCACAAGACACTATTTATGGCGGAGAGCTGTATCCGTCAGTAATGACAATAAATCCACCAGAATAATCCTTCATAAATGAACGATTTTGTAGCAGTGAAAAACTTAAAGGGATGCAAGGTAATTTAGTGACAATGTTTATGGGCCAACTAAGTAAGAAATGAAATTACAAGTCCAGGGTTTGAACAGGTGAGTGAGAGGGGTTAAGGGATTAAAAAGAAAAGAAGTAAAAAATGGCTAGTCTCAACTAAGTAACCACAAAAAAGAAAAAAAGGAAGAAATGGCAGGGATATTAATACATGGAATTGGGCTAAAGCCTCTAATCAAAAATTATTTTTGGAAGAAAAAAATTCTCTTTTCAACTTAATTTTTTATTTTTAACTTGATATAAAACAAATTATACACAAGAAACTCTTGTTTACCATCTAGTGCTAATGTTATTTCAGTTGCACATCTAGCTAGTCTCAGTATTGGTTCATCCCTTCAATTTAGCACATGATTGCAGGTGCGCAAGAGTAAATCCAAGGAACATATTATATGATTGCGAAATGTACTCCAATAAACAAAGTGTTCATTGATAGATAAATAAAAACAGTACAGTATTTCAAAATTTGTTGCAGCAGTCTGCATGACGCAGCTTTCTTTAACAACTACAATATGGCAACAAAAACAATACAATTGCCCAGCAGTATCAAACTTTGGCTACTCTCTCTTGCATATTACTAAAGGAAGCAACTTTGGTATCAATCCTTTTTGTTTTGATTTGATGACTTGCTAACTAAGTAGGGATATTTACATGGAGCAATCCAGAGACCCCACAGAATGACTAAATGGATACAAAATAGCAACAACGAAGAATACAAGTTTGAAGGGAAGACGTTCCAGCAGACCTCCACCCCTAGAAACAATACAAGCCTATAAAAGACAGAGAGAATGGATCAACTGAAGATCTATATATATATATAACTGAAAAATGAAAAGTATAACTCTTAAGATATCACAAAGAACTTGATTGTTGAGCAGTTTACCGCACAAGGGTGTGAAAAGGGGTTTTCCAAAGAAGAAACGGTAAACTATGAAAATACCTGCATCCGGAGTCAATTATGTCAGAACTAAGGCATAATTTCGAAATAGCATAACCCCAACTGCTATGGTTTTTGACCAAACACTTCTTGGACTAGAAGATATAACATCTTGGCTAGAAGTTAGCGATATAAGTTGGGAGTGCAGAAATTGGTATTCTGGGTTGCATTCGAAGAGTTTACCATGAATAGAATTGATAATGCAAAGACCTTGAGCATACAATTCCAATGAAGTTTCCGACAAACATGGTAGTTGCAATATCTGATTTTAGTTCAAAGCAATATTTAGTCTAAAACCAAGATAGCAAAGAAAAAACAGCAAGCAAAATAAAGAGTAGAACCAAACACTAGAAAATTCAAGCTTACGTTCTTTGCTGAGAATTTGATGGGATGTATTTTGAGAAGTAGACTGATTCAGTGGGAATGAACTTGAAACAGCATATTTCAGTTTCATAACAGAAATTCTAGAGTGCATGAAATTGAGAAGTCCCCCCTCGTGCCTGTAAACATCATCTTCTATGAGCACATAGTTACCCTGATACAGACAAAGGAGCATATAACGAGAAAAAAAAAAAAAATCACCAATCGGGCAACCAGTTCTGACCATGTTAGAACGAATAACCTAAAACAGTCCTGTCAGTCCACCCCATTCTAAGAAAACAAAGGAATATGAAAGCCAAACAATGTACTTTTGGCAACAAAGTCCATAAAATTTTTAGTGATCATCCTTTTTTCCTTGTGACATTGCCGACATCATGCCAGCCTGCTTAGCATTAGTGAAAACTTCCACCCTTCTCTTTCATTTTCCTTTAATCCTTAATCAAACTCTAATAGAATAAAAGATGGGGAGAAAATAAGAACAGAACATTCTGTAAAAACTTACTTGCACCATCTATAATGGGCAAAAGCTGCAAGAAGCAGAAGATGAATAATCAGCAAACTAATTGCAAATTCTTTAGATACAAAAACCGCTTCAGGAACAAATTTAAAGTTAACAGACCTGTTGCACCAAAGGATAAGTCAGTAAGTACTATGTGTCAAAATGAGTATATGTAAAGTGCTAAAAGTGAACTACCAAACATGGCTTAAGACCACTGCCAAGAAGATACTAAACTATATTTCAAATCTCACACAATTTGTTAACGCTTCAAATGAGATGTACCAGAAGTGAATGAAGACACGTCCAAGATTGAAGGCTCTTGATACATATGCAGTGGGATATGAAATTAGAAAGGGAAACCCCAACAGAATCTGGAAAACAAAAAAAACATCAGACACTTTGTAACAAGTATTCAGATATGAGACATTTCATCACTAGTTACCAAAGGCAGGAAAATGCATGTTTCACTCTATATACTAGGCATCCTGTGAGATATTGTAGGGTAAACCAGATAATGGTGCATCCTCAATACTTCGATTGCTATCCTCATTTGATCTATCTCAGGACTATATTAAATGGAGAGATAGGACTCCCTAATATCAAAGTTTTCAGAAGATGCAAGATAATGGTTATTTTGACATGGTGCAAATCATAAGAGGTTGGCATTGCAAATTTGTACAACGTATGGAAAGGTGTGCATCAGGGCGCACGAGGCACATAGCTGGAGGCAAGGAGCATTGAGCTTAAATATCAAAGTGCAAAACGGCTTCAGCCTATTTACAACTTGAAGATTAGGCCTCAAGGGCCCAAGACAGGTTTTTGTCTTTTAACTTTGGATTATATAACCTGTTTTTAACTTATTAGGATTCCATAAAATGTAACTTAAAAAACTGTAAGCCTCTGATGTCATGAATGCCCAAGTCTAGCTTTCAATGTGTTTGAGACTTTAACGAAGAATGTTTGTTGGGCAGGTGATAATTACTCAACCTTTACTCCAACAATCTTACACCTTCTTGCAGCTAGAACATAAGCCAGTTGAATCTGATCCAATAACACTGTCAATCTGAATTAGCATATCTCAACCTGATCCAGTTTTCAAGGTTTCTTTCCTTTTTTTCTCTTTATTTTTATAGGTAGCGTGATTTGAAGATTTTGATCTGAGGATTCACTTCAGATTTTGTAGATCCAATAAAAAAAAGTCAGATCTAGTGCTGCTCATTAGGTTATTTGTGAAACTAGACAAACATAACTCGTAAGCTACAGTAGAAAAATGATCAAGTAATTTGTTCAGATTTTAGGCATCATGAACCAATTTTGATGCCAAATCCGGCCCTAGAGATATATGAATCTGGCTAACTTTTAACTGCTATGACCCTATTGAAAATCTTATTACTAATTTCTTGGAACACGCATGCTTCATGCCTTCATACCAAAAAAAATTATTTCTTTCTGGCATCAAAAGAACTACATACTGATAACCAAGGAGGACCTAACTGACACATGAAACTAACGAAGTCGTACCCGCCAAAGCTTGGCGCCTACGAAAATTTCTCTTCTTTGCAGTGTCAGTAACGGCAACAGTGATAAAAGTACACACAATATTCACCTGCACTAATGCTGCACATGCTAATGCTGATATCACTCCAACAATGCTCATCCCCTGTATGAGAAAAGCAGATTTTTCCAGAAATATAAGTGATTTTCAAAAATACATCTGAGGAAGGATATATCTGAAAAATATCAATTAAAAGAATCGACTATACCTTTAACATGAGAAGCAACAGAGAAGGAGCATAAAGGAGCACATTCATTTTTATTGACACTGCCACACTGTATGAAGAAAGAGGAAGACGTTAAATAGACTATAGCTGGTGCAGTTCAACTTACAAAGGATTCAACTACTACCTGAAAACAATCAAACCCAAATGCCATCTTCTGTAAAGAAGTAGTGCTAATGCAGCATGGAGGAATGTCATAGCAAAACAATCATTGAATAGGCGAAGAACGAAAACAGAATGGACTCTTTTAGACAGACAAAGCAAAGAAAGAGCCCACCATGGGACCTGCAAGGCATTTCAAAAGCAGCATAGACCAAAAGAAGAGTGAGGGCAAGCTTAGACATTGAAATCCTCACGTTTAAAGGAGAAAACTGCATAAGACCCAATGGATATTATCTGACCTCCCACAACTTATTACAATAATGTACAAATATGCAACAAAAAGAGAAAAGGAAAATAATGGTTAGAGGAGAAAGCAGCATAATGCCTACTGCTGATATAACAAATAAATAATTCTACTTCAAAGCTGCATGGGACTCACTGCTTCTTTTACATCTCATCCAGAAGACCTGAAGCCTTAAAAATATAGTTCATTGTTTATGCAGAATACTTGTTCTATTTATGCTTTATATTAAAAGATGACAAGCGCGGCCAAGTAAAGATATTAACTCTGATGCATAGAGCTTTAAAGAGGATTGCATTATTGCAAACTAAGTCTAACTACCATCTACCAGAAAGCGGCGAGACCGTAATACTGTGAGCAAGACTAGGTCACTAGAATTTGCAATATGTTCTCTTTTGCATAGGCAAAATCCAATTTAAAGCATAAGAGGTTGATTACACCAATCTCATGGACCGCATAGAGGAAGGGTACAAATTGTGAAAGTTCAACTAAAATCTTTGTTCTTTTTTAGCTATTCCATATTAACGATGATCAACATATAGATCAATCCCAAAGAGGAAATATGTCTTTCTTTCTTATAATCTTATACTTTGTATCATAAATTTATTTAAACGACTTATTTATACCATATATTTCAAATCATGTACTTTCATAGGAATAAGTGAATAACCACAAGCTGAACAAGTTACAATTATGCCTCAGCTCTTATTGCACTTTAGGCATCAAAGTGCCTCGCCCCGAGAATCCATGTTAGAAAACACTATTTTTAGGCACTTCGTACATACTACTATCACCAATTAAAATTTTAATACTTTCTCTGCAGTATATGATGAGATTAATTGTTCCTTACAAAATTATCCTAACTATGGTTTACTTGTTTATCATCATAACTGAAAAGTAAAGAAAAAAATTTGTTCGTACATTGCATGATATTGGGGCAAAGAATGCATTTTACAAATACTGATCATATCTATTCAAATATTTGAGTTTCAAAGCAACTAGCTGCATAAGAATATGGGATATTTTACTAGACAGAAAATTCCAGCAGATTTATGCTAAAATCAGCTATATGGACTAAAACTCACAATGCAATATAGACACATAGAACGGGATAGCCATAAGCACACATTTTCTTACCACATCGGCCTTTATGTAGATGAATAGTATGATCCCTAGATTCACGAGATACAAAAATCCAAAAAGAATCTGTAATGACAGGAAAGAAAAAACAAGTCATGGAAACTGAAACACCTCGAGTTCAGGCAATGATAAGTTAACTTCACAGTCCATTCATTGACTAGAATTCTGTTAGGAACCATGCATCACACAAATAAATCTACTTTGCTACTTTGGCGGGAAAAAATGAAACTTGGAAGTAACTTCAAACTACACATGACTTGAAGAATAAATCATGTCATGATAAAAATTATTACCGAGAAGGTAACTTTGTAATCAATAAACCAAACTCTTGCATTGGCATTCATACTAATCATTTATCACATCCATATGCTTCAATGTCATAAGATGATGAAGTAGATACTAAAAACATTCAGAGGTGTGAAGTGCAAGGCCAGGGGCGGATGTATGTGTTGGATAAGGGGGTCAATTGCCCCCCTTATATTTTTGAAAAATTCCATTAAGTTACTTGTATATTTTATCTTGCCCCCCTTTAAATTTTTAGAATGCCCCTCTTTATATACAATCTTGGCTATTGACTCCAAGTCATTTATAAAAAAAAGATTTTGTTTTCTATTTTTTAAACTTCACCTTCACCAATCTCAATCTCACTCCATCTATTTCTCTTTTATTTAATCTCTCTCTCTCTCTTTTGAGTAATTCTTCCTGGCCTGGGAAACCAACGAGGTTGCTACCTGGGGGGGGGGGGATTTTACACTTTTGCCCCCCCCCCTTTTTAAACACCTTTTCCAAAAAGGTTGTTAAGGGGGGGGGGGGGGGGGGGGCAAAAGTGTAAATTGGCCCCCCAGGCAGCATCCTCGCTGGTTTTTCCCAGGCCAGCTAGAATTTCGGCTCTCTTTTTCTAATTCTCATCTATCCACCCACCATCTTTCTCTTTTTCTTTTTTTAATTTCTCTCTATTTTAATTCCCACCATTAATTGAGTTGGGGATTGGGGGAAGGGAAATTATACATTTCAATTTTTTTTTTTATTTCTATCTATCTAATCTCTTTATTTTAGATTAAACAATTATAAATTTAAGATTTCAAAAATTGTTGTTTGTCTGCTTTGTCTGAGCTAGCCCAAAAGGAGAAATCTTTCCATCCAGCCTAGTCTAGAGAATAGACATTGTTGTTAGTTGTTACTACTACTTGGACTTAGATTGTACTGTTATGTTTGCCTCAACGCCAAAAAGTTAGAAAGAAAGCAGAGATATGCTTCTCGCCAACTCTCGTCTTATACCACCATGCTTAATTCTGTTTTCTCCAATTAAAAAAGGTAAGCTCTTCCTTTGCTAGCTATAGTTGAATTAATCATGTCATTTATATTTGTCTAGTTGAATAGTTGTGTATTGTTTGCCCCCCTTTGTCTGTAATCCTAGATCCGCCCCTGTGCAAGGCATATGCATGAGAGGCTGAGGTTCAAGGAGGTGCATAAATTTTTTGTGTGTGACTTAAACCTGTGTTCGCTAAAAACTCCTTTCCTATGAATTTGTAATTTTTTTTATAAATAATCATCACATAGATGCCTGTATCTGCCTACACTGCCAAAATGGGATCCTAACAAGTAAACAAAATTTTCAATCATTTGTAGAACGACAATTACCTATACCCAAGCTCGATTATGAAGATTGAATATTCTTTCTATGCTATAAATTTGAGGAAAAAAAACTACTTAACATCTAAGTGCTAGCTTAAGTCCTTATGCCAAGTGCCATTAAACCAAATTTCAGTTTTTTACAAGATCAACGACGATAAAATAACTTCTTGAATATGTCAATTAATTACCTGAGCTGGGTACACTGCCCCTCCAGTAATGTACTGAATAGCAGAGTAGACATATAGAAAACCAGCTGGATATACTAGAGGCCCTGTATCCCCTTTCAACTTGCTATAATCTCTCTCTCCTTCAAGAAACCCAGTCACCTGTTTCTCATCCAAACCATTGGAAAATCAACCCAAATATGCCAAATTAAATTATGTTTCCAAAATACACAATATAGGGTCAGTGCATTAGAAAATTGAGACCGACCCAGATCCTCGATGAGGCTGGTTAAGCTTAAAGTTTGAAAATTAAAGAGACGAGGTTGCTCTGAAATCCTCCATACCTGTGACATGTAGGCATCCCAATCAATCTTTGTATCTGAAATCAAAGAAGAACCCAATCATTAGAACCCCATGAAAGCTCAAGATTTGTATAAGAGAGTGTGTTAGGGGTTGACACTACTTACAAGGAACATAGAAGATGATGAGGGAGACAATAAGGGCATCGATGAGGATCAGAGCCAAAGCAAAATAAGCTTTTGAAATTGTGTAACGGTTGTGAAGATAAATATGGGATTCATGAAGAGGAGGTTTGTCTACAACTAGTGATTTTCTGATTGCCATGGTTTGGATTCTTGGACTCTCATCAACTCAACTTCAACAATGTCTGCTCTATTGCAGTCGAAGTTTTCTCTTCTTAGGAGCCCGGTTGGGTCTCCCTCCCAGTTTAGGCCGGGGATGATGTTGCACGTGCTTCTTTCCAAGGGGTGGGCACGAGACGAGACGGCATGAATCTCGTCCCTCCTATTCATTTGGGACGGGACGGGATAGATTCCATTTCGACTTTGAATGGGATGGATGAGCATGTACTAAATAGTCTTTCAACGAAGCAAATAAAAAAATTTCATCTCAAATTGCTCACACTTAAATAATGTCTAATTTATATATATATATAACTTTCATCATAACAATATAAAATTTGATCTCACATTGCTCCTAATTGTATCTTGATATAAATTCTCAAGTTGACAATGTAAGTTTAAAAATGAATAATATTATTTATTGACCAAATTTTCAACATAACTCATAGTGCAAAACTAAACCAAACTATTATTTGCCTTTATTTTCTATAAGAATGATTGTCTTATAACCAGTCTAAAATGTGAAAAGGTATAAATTTTTCTAAGCTTTATTTGACCTAAATAGATGTTTTGATTTCATTTCAGCACATCCTAAAATTTTATTTATAATTTATTAAAATTAATAATAATAAATATTAAATAAATAAGTTCAGAACGAGATTTGCGAGATTAAAAATCTTCATCCCGATCTCATCTCACTCTAAATAGGGACATGATGAGATCGGGATGAGTTTGATTATGACCCGGAAATATTGAGACGGGACGGGATCGTGGGATGGGATGCCCACCAGTACTTCTTTCCCTTTGATATCGTAAAAATTCATGGTAATGACTTTTTGACACCACCACTTTTACTGAAGAACATTATCACAATTTTTTTTAATATGTTGAAGCACACCACTAATATAAACCCCTATTTCACCCATTGTTCATTTTCCTCTTCATTTTTTCTTATCTATTCACAACAATAACGAAGCGGCACTTGCCCCACCACCACGTCATGCTCCGCCACCACATTTTTTTTTCCCTTTGTATTTTGTTCTTATAGTGTGAATAGTGTTCCCCATTCGCACAAATCTACTCGAGTGCAAAAAATAAATCACATTGAGGAAAAGATAAGAAGAAGATGGGAAAGAAAATAAGAGGTGTGACTGGCCGACAAGCGAGTTGGGTTAGGCGTTGCATTGGTGGAAAGGCGAGGCAATGTGATGGTGGTGGTGAGGTAAGACAGTGCAGATGTAGTATTGTTCCCTAAGAAGGTGATAAAAGGGAGATAAAATTTTGAATTTAGGTTTATATTAATGATGTCCTTCAGTTATGGTGGTGTGTTTAGAAATAGTGAGACTAGGAAATTAGGTTTTGTAACCATGTTTTGCAACCAGAATGATTTGACATCATTAGAGGAATTTTTACAACATCGAGATACATATAAAATCTTTGGGAATTTCATCATTATTTCGAGACAACGCCACGTCACCCTGGTTACAAAACATGGTTTCCTAGTATTTTTGTTTTAGAAAAATGTGTGATGGTGTCTTTCAGTAAAAGTAGTGGTGTCAAAAAATCGTTGACAAAATTCAAACACTTGCCAATTCCATCAATTTTCTCACATCACTATTTTACACCTCCATTTCAGGGCATAAAATATGACAACTAACTAAATCCGAATAGGGGAATTCTAATTGTCGAGGAAACCAGTGAGGGAGGGAGGGAGGACCCTCCATCCCCCTCGCGATACGTGCAAGGGATGGGACGCACGCATCGCGAGGGGGGTGGAGGGTCCCCCTTCCTCCCTCGCTGTTTTCCTCACTGGTTTCCTCGCCAGTTAGCCAAGCTCATCCGAATAAGAAGATATGGACTACAAAAAAAATATATGAAACGAAAAAAGTCCAGTTGTAGGTGATCCGGTTCCAATTCAAATCAGATACATACCACATATTTGAAATTCATACTTCGCTTTTCATTTAATTATTGTCCAAGTATAGCGGTCATTCTAATCATTATAACTTCCAGATTTTATCGAATAAGAACGAATTTGAATTAATAAGATTAATTTGAATTCAGATGCATTCATTTATTTATTTTTGTAGTCGAATCCAAATATGGTATGATTTCTTAAGATTTCATCGAACCGGATTTGTAGTCAAATCTCGATTTTTATATAATGATATGAATCCAAATACATTTTTTTTAATTCAAATTTTATCCAACATATTTTATGCCCTACATGGTTTTGCATATGCAGGGGCTCCCACTTCCAATCCTCTTCGTTATATTTTGTAATATTATATGGAGTTTGTAATGTTGCGAGTGATTATTGCATTACATTTTTTTATCTTGTGTCTCACTAATAGCATCACATTTTTTCAATCATATGCCGCATTTGGAAGAAGAAGAAGAATAAATTTAGTATTTATAAAAATGGTAAAATTTACATGTTGCACATATATATATATATTTTTTTTCACTAATTAAATTGAACTAAAAATTGAATTGCTAAATATGACTTGTTGGTTTGATATTTACACCTATAATTGAAAATTGGCTTGAGAAACAGTGACGCACATCTCTGACGTGCTAATTTTTTGGTTTTTCATAAATGCATCTGAGCTAACTTTTTATTAAATAGTTGTTCTCTAACATTTATTGTTTGGTTGGGGGGTAAAGAATAAATTAAGGGAGTTGTTACGTGTATTCGATTATTTGGTTCGGTTGTACTAATTATTTGTTATACGGATATTTTGATTTTGTTGTACAAACTTAAAATATGTAACGTCGACTTACATTTTTTAACAATAAAAACAATTTTTTTGGTTAAATTTTCTCGTCTGTGAGCATTAATTTGTTATTGATAAAAAATAGAAGTAATTGTTATCGATGAACTTCAATCACAAGTTCTTCACTTTAAAATTTAGGTACAAACATCAAATATACACTAGCCATCCTCACAAATTCTACCATAAATAGCAAAGAGATTGTGTAAAAAAATTCTAAAGTGCAGAAAAACATAATGTATTCATTAAACACATAGGGGTTGATAAAAAAAATATTAAAAATAAATAAATATGTAAGTGAGAACATCAATTTAAAATTTAAAAAAAAAGGTAGTTGCTATGTGTACGCTCAATGTCACGAACTTTATTTTCTAGATTTAGCTTTTAAAAATTGTTTAGCGTACTTAATCACTTTATGTTAATCCTAAAATAAAACTAATTATGGATTTAGGATTTTGCACCGATGTTTCTTATTGTAAATTTTTGAATGTAGAGTATTTGGGATTGAATGTATTTTTTAATAGTTGCAATCATGTACAGTTCTTATAATTTATTTATTTACGCTTCTAAACTAAAAAATTCAATCACCACATAGTTTCCATTTATTAAAAAAAAATTGGTGTTACATTTTTTAGATTAGTAAAGTTAAAAATCTCAAAATGCCAGTGCAACAAAAAGTTAGTATAACTGAGTCAAATAGTCGAGCACTCGTAGCAATTCCCTAAATTAAAATCACATTATAATTTTACACTACCAAATGAATATAGTCCCACATTCCAACAAACCTCCTCTTTCAGTTTTTTGTTTCCAAAGTTACCCACATCTCATTTTTGTAGGTTAGTAAAACTTATCATTTAAAAAAAGTAAATTGGTAATTTTCAGTTGTGCTTTTAATATTTATGGATGCTAATTCAAGTAATATATGTTTGTTTTCTATTACATTTTATATGTTCCACATAGGTCAAAGGATTAGATTTAATTCGGATTAGATCATAAGGAGGAAATCCAAATTTTAATTTTGTCCTCGACTACTAATGCCCTCAATTTTACATTTACTTTTTTTTATTTAAAATTTCTTAAATAATTTCTAAGAGTATTTTAGTATAAATTTTTAATAAAATCCCTCAAGGAAGAAGCTTGTACAGTTTGAGAATGAATTTAAATCGATCAAAAAGAAAAATCTACTTCAACCGATATGCCGTTAGACACGGCCATACATAACATAACATAACATAACATAGTATTATTTAAAAAAATGCTAAATATGCATGTACATATAGCGTGTCGACACAATCAATAATAAGGTCATGCCGACATGATCAACAATTAACAAGATTTACCATGTGTAGTATTATGATTGGAACAGAGCTTTGAGATTGACCTACAGTGCTGCATCACACATCCAAGTGTAATCACAGAATCATTAAACCTGTCTACATTTTCAACAGAGTCCGTGTGTCGACCAATCTCCTTCCACGTACCCTCTCAACATCATCACCAATTCACCATATCTATCCATTAAACCAGACAACCAGAGAAACACTAGAGGAGACCCATCAAGGACTAAATCTTCTTCACTCCACCCACGTGTCACCTCTCCGAAAAACATGCCTCTCTCTATATAACCCCACCTGAAATTCCTCTAGCTCTTTCATCATTTCTTTCCCTTCCATTATCCATACACTCTCCTTCAATGGCAACACAACCTCTAAAACATAGAACCACCACCAAAGATGCTCCCACCACCAGTGATGATGGTTCTTCTAAAAGAGACTCTAACAAGAAGATGGCAATGGCGAAACGCGGTCTTCGATCACTATCACTAGCAATAGCACTTCCACTAATCTTAAAAATATTCATAATGATCCTAACAGGTTCAGGCCACAAATACAGCTCCATCAACCCGAAACCTTTCTGGTATCCATCACTGTGGGTCTTGAACTTTGCTGTCTTTACCACCTTCTTTCTAATGGGCTTGTCTGCTTGGTTAGTTTGGGCTGAAGGCGGGTTTCATCGGCAACCCGCCGCGCTGCCACTGTTTGTGTCTCAATTGTTGTTCAGCTTGTTGTGGGATCCTATTGTGTTCAATCTCGGCATGCCTCATGCTGGGTTGTTAATGTGTTTAGGATTGTTTGCTTCGCTCGTCGCGTGGTTGATGATGTTTCGATCTGTCAATCCGACTGCCGGGGATCTCATCAAGCCTTGTTTGGCTTGGGTTGTTTATTTGACTGTTGTAAATTATAAGCTTATTCATCTTAGTTGATTTTTCCCATTTTTTTTTAGTTGATCATGTAATTTTCTTTTTATTGTTGTAATTATCAGTATATATATGTTGGAGGTACTTGTAATTTTAGTTTCAATCATCGAAAGTTCATAGGTACTTTCCTCTTTGGTACATGGTTCATCTTGTAAATAGGGCATATTTTGTCTCGGCAATTTTTTTTGATTTCAGGTTTCTATAAAATATATACACGAATCATTTTCAGATCCCATCTATAGGTAATTTTAGACAAGTTCCATTTCAGTAGATACTAGTCCTATTCAATGGGCTAATACCCCTCTCTTTCCTTGACTAAAGTTTTCAATTTTTTCATAGATTAAGCCTCTATTCTCAACACGAATTTGATTTTTTTGGATGCAAAACTTTGCTCTGGTGATTGATATTATCTGGAAAACCAAAAATGATGGCCTATGTGGTCTATATTATTGGGAAATTAAACCAGAAATGCTGTTTGTTTAATCAGAAAAAAAACCCTCCATAAATAAGGCTCACAAATAGGTCTTGCAATCCATCTTTCAGTGGAGAAAAAAATTTCTTTAATAATGAACAGGAAGTAGTGTAGGCCCAGGTTTACACCAGTGGCTGCTCAAGATTAATCTCAACTTCAAGAATCAGAAATTGGATCATAATAGAACTGGTTTACAAATACTGTACACATTTTTTTTCGCCCATATTATACACATTTGAATCACTTAGTTGTTGCTGAAAGATCAATCAATGATGAAAATTCAGTTAATTTTTTTTTTCCAGAAATTTTTATGTACTGATCTGAATAAGGGTAGCAGCGGCTCAAGGTGCAGTCTTTCAATTTTTACAAGGGACATCTTCTTCAAAATGGAACAAACTTTGGGTTTGGGTTATCTGTTCAAATGCAAGTTTTTTTTTTTTAATTAATTTATTTAAATTGTTCAAATGCGAGATTTTCGAACATGGTTTTCCCCTATAAAAGGTCACCGGGGAACATCGATCACAAGGCCGAGGCTGTTATAATTCAAGAACTGTTAGGCTGTAATATATTTGTACATAATAATGCTTTCAGATCAAGTTTTTGGCTTTCTATTAGGGTGTGTTTGATTGCATTGAATTTTATGTCATGAAAATTCGTTAGAGTCCTCTATATTTAAGGTTAAATTGATGTATTATTTCACTTTCACTGTTAAATTTTGAATTCCCACTCATGACATAAAGATTCGATGAAGCCAAAGACACCCTAACTTTTGTCAACACCACCTTTTATGATTTGAACTCTATTGAAAGGGGTGTGCCTTATACATGTTTATTATTGTAGTAATATACGTTAACTGATTGTTTAAAAAAAAGGAAACGGTGATATGTTGGTAAGTCGGTAAACAAAACATGCATGACAGATGTGACACCACATTTATCACGAGTTCCATGTATTCACCTTTCCACACATACCCCCACAAAATATCCCAATTTACGAAAATCACCTCACACTTGGCTCTCCAAGACCCTCGCCGAGCATATAAAACCTACACTAAAGTAGCGTTGTTATCGTTTCGTCTCTTATTCCAAGCTCTCCGCGCTTGCTCTCGCATCTGCAACCCTTAAAACCCTAAAATCTACTATCCTAAAGCCCTAATTTACTCTCTCGATCTCGCTCGTTCGTTCGTCAACAATCATGGAGGTCTCTCTGGATCACAACAAGCAGAAACAACCGCAGGAGTTCAATCTCGTCTCCGTCTCCAAGCTTTCCACTTCGTCATCTCCCGCTTCACCTGCAGTAGCTCGGTTCAGTTTCGAATCTGGAGCTATTCAGCTTCAAATCCATCAAGATTCCGATACGAACGAAGTTCTTCGCTTCAATCCTCAGTTCGCTCAGGTTCGCATTTTCACTCCAAGTGTAGTCTAGTTTCTTTCTTGTGTTTGATCGAATGTTTCGATGAATTTTTGTTATTTGCGTGTAATGTAGACTGAATTTTTTGTGTGTGTGTGTTGCAGCTTACAAAATTAGGTCCTGTTGTATCTATATGTATTAGTGATGCATCGGAGAGTAGCGAAAAGGATGAGGTGTGGTGTTACTTGCAAAGAATTTGAATGTTGATTCAATGTGGAAGTTTCCAGAGCTGTATGATGTGACTGAGGTTTATTTTTTTGGCTAAATTTAGTTTTTGATTTTGAACCAGAAATGTTATCCGAGGGCGGTTACCCTAGAATTTAGAACGGAGGCAGACAGCAAAGCCTTCCATAGTTCATTTGAACAATGGAAGATAGATGCGGCTAATGGTATGATTTGATTTGCAGTTTCTGTACTCGGTTACTCGCTTTAGATTTCTGAAATGAATTAGGACTTTGTGTTGACTTAATTTAGTTGTTTTTTCTTATCCGATCTTAGTTCGAACTTGTACTGTCACAATGATGAACCTATATTTCTAATTCATTTTGAACTCTGTGTATCCGATATGTTGTACTTTACTTGTATATAGTTATGTAGCAATTACATAGATGAACATAATTAGTTGTTTTTTTTCTTATGACTTCTGGTGATGCTTATTCGAGCTCTTTCCCTACCGAGTCTAGGCTAAGATGTGAAAGGCATGTTTAATTCAAAAGAAAAAATTAATGAAGGAATTCCTTTAGTATTGCCATTTCTATCCCAAGTTGTCAAATTTTAACCTTAAGAAAGGAAAAAACAAAACAACAAGGTACATTTCCAATCGTAGAGCAATTATATAAATCCCAATCTCAGGGCCCCTGAGTGTTCGCATATAGCATCAATTCCCATAATTGTTATTTGTTGCCATATAAAGGAAAGTTCCTCAGCTGGTGATGTATCTAAATTGAATGCTACATCTTTAATAAACAATTTTAGCACACTACTACATCTAGGAAACAATCATATTCTCACAAAATCTACTAGAATGCCACTCATTCAGAATTATACTTCTTTAACTACGTACAGGCAACCGGAATTTTGAGGCCCCAATAATTGACCTTAGTGACGCATTGTTGGCTTTCCCTCATGGATCGACCCTCCTCGCTAGTACTAGGAGAGTTATGGATGTAATGCCATAACTCGTATGTTAAAATGCTGTTTATCATTCTCTCATTTGTCTGAGGCTTCTAGTTATTCCAGACACAATATTCAAGTTTATGTAATAGTAGGCAGATGGTATGCACCCCCTACTGGAAGGTGTATTAACATCCACCAAATAAATCTTGTGCCAGGTAACTGAACCGTATTAGCATATGAGTTTCCAATATTTGAGAGTATCATTGCATTGTGGTCAAAATTATTATCCGGTTCACTATTTCTGATCTACAAAATAAATGACAAAGTCATGATATAAGTTATGTAGCCCAAAATTTCTCAATCCTAATTGTTTTTCTTTTCCAGGGGCCTTTTTGGAAAATGGAACCATAGTAGTTCCTAAAAGCAAGTTTGATGACAAAATAGAAGCATCTTCTGCTAAAATGTACTTCCATTACTATGGGCAGCTCCTCCATCAGCAGAACATGTTACAGGATTATGTGAGGACAGGTTATAATATCAGACTATGTTGCTTCTATCTTCTGGTTTACTGCACTCATGTTTTATTGACTACCTGGTAGCTGAATCTGCTGCAAAAGCCTCATTCTCCTACTTTGGTTCTTTGCGAAATGGAGAATATTGTGGAATGCAAATGAACTATACTCTTTTTTATTACCCCCGCCCCCCCAAAGACATTAAATAAAAAAATAAAGTAACAATAGAAAAATTATGAATTGATATTCGGAGCTTTCAGATTTCTTCCGCTGTTCTAGGTTGTGATTGACATTTGAGGATAGCTTAATGAACTTGTATTTGATGAGTAAGTGTTTTCTTTCTCCAGGAACATATTACGCTGCAATCGTTGACAATCGTGTAGATTTTACTGACCGTGTGGTGGTTGATGTTGGTGCTGGTAGTGGGATTCTTTCATTATTTGCTGCACAGGTATATTGAACTTCTCAAAGGCTGGAATACCCTGAGTGTAACGCTTTTTACTTCCTCTACGCATGTATACATGATTGTGAAAGTTTGAAATGACAGACACATTTCTTTATTTCTCAGGCTGGTGCAAAACATGTTTATGCCGTGGAGGCATCTGAAATGGCAGAATATGCTCGCAGACTCATTGCTGGAAATCCATCATTAGGACAGAGGATCACGGTGGGATAATATCTTAATGTCAAATAAGATCCAAAGCGCTTTCCGTTTCATATGTGACTTATATCGTTATTCTCTCGGCAACAATCTAATTGCAGGTTATCAAGGGTAAAGTTGAGGAGGTTGAATTGCCTGAGAAAGCAGACATCTTGATCTCTGAGCCAATGGGTGATTTTTCACACGCTTTCTTTCTTTTATATGATATGAAAGAGCACCATTTCAAGTCCTTTAAAACGATAATTGCAAAGTTCTGTGAACACCTAGTCTATATGTATTATCAATTTTGATATCCAAAGAAAAAAAATGGAAATATTTTCTCATAATACACTTGACTTGATCACCTACAACTGTGTTTCGTAAGGTGGTAATAAAGTTGCTTCAAATGAATAATGTTTTTCTCTACCATGGATAATTTGTGCTAGAAACTCCTTCCTAGCAGCGTTCTTATTGGCTGTGATCAAAACTAAGTATTGTTGCAGTGAAAGTTCTCATTTTACTTGTATACATAGTTGTCAAAACGTATCACGGAAACTAAAATTTAAGTTACATATATCGTATTGTAATATATATATATGTATTTATGTATATATGTGTGTGTATGTATATATATATAAGCATATAAATGACACAAAAAACATTTTCATTCATGTAATACTTGTGTAACATATACAAGTACTATCAATATATATGTATATATATTATATATATCAATATCATACAAAGGGAACAAAATATTAAATATATATTATATATGTATATTAGTATAATACCCGTGCCATTGGCACTCCCACAAAATACATAATTTTTTTTTTACTAAATATCATGTCCTGAACACCCCGCCCCCACTTTTGCACTCAATCAGTTTTGATATGCAAGTCTATTATAAGATAAAAATATCTATTATAAATTTTAGGGTTAGATTCACTCAAAATTTGAATCAGTTAGGGAAAAATTCAAACGTTGAGAGTGAATTTTCTCCCAAACTTTGAATTCATCAAAACATGAAATTTAAGATTTTTGTTTAAATGTGCATTAAGATGTATGTCTCAACTTTTTTCCTGATATTAAAAAAATACTAATGATGTGAAATACATTAGAATTTTTAAAATATATATTTTACCATTTTAACGTTGTATTGATCATTGATGGTGAGGGTGTCTAGTATAATACTCATGCCATTGATACTCCCGCAAAGTATATATTTTTTTGCTAAATATCATGTCCTAAACACCCTTATCACCATCATTTTCAAATTTTAGCGTTTGTATTGATCATTAGTTTTGTTGAAAAGATCTTCAAAATGCATTTCAACGATATTAAGTTTATCAAAATTCCGACAACTACATAAATAGTTATGATAAATTTTATTTTGAGAAAAAATACTTTATATTTCTGCCACATGTACATTCCACTAAAAAAAAAAAAATTCACAAATTTTTCATTTTCTTTGCCCTTCTACATGTTTTATATTTACAAACATGTCATTATGAGAAATGAATATCAACCCTTAACACATTTTTCAACTTTCAATCGTAGCCATCTTTTATCTCAAATCTTTTGTTTGTCCCAATAAGCGATGAATAGTAAAACACCACTCTAAATTGTTATATATATATTATATCAATATCATACAAAATGACCAAAATATTAAATATATATGATCCTAGGCACCCAAAAGGGCTAAAACATGGCCACCACATACTAAAAGTGGCTGACTTTGATTTCCTACAATGACCACCAATGGAACTTTCACGTGGAGGCTTCAAACATTTGATCAAACACATGCAGTTGTGAGGAGTGAGATATGAGAATTTTGGCGATTTCTATCCATGAGAGATCCCCCCCCCCCCCCCCCCCCCCCCCCCTCCTCTCAAAAGCTCTCCTAGAGAAGATCCAAGAATTAGAGATGACAATTTGGCCCGATCCAACAAGCATCTACCCTGGCCCACCCATAATGGGCTGGCCCCGGGAATATGTAAATGAGCCTTGGGCAGGTATTAGCCCCAAATTGGATCTGGGTATGTGCCCCTATCTATACCTGATCCAATATGTATGTTGTAGTAGATTATATTGCTAAAAGGTCACATGCTTGGCCTCTTCATGGTTACCACTTACCAGTTATGTGCTTTTGGAAATTCCCCTTTAGGGTGTTGTTGGGTTGGTCCGAGATACCCGCCCGCTGGCAGCTCTGGTCTACCTGGACCAGGGTAAACAATAGTGGGTAATACTGTTAAGGGTTCGGTTTTGTGAACCTAGGTCAGGTTTGCGTATGTCATAACCTACCTGTTGTCATCCCTATCGAGAAGACTACATTATAAGACATTTATATTTCAGCAACTATGTCAGAGACCGAAGAAAGTTACAGTGCTAGTCAATAATGCTTTAGGAACAGATTGGGGGGATGGGCGCGAGGGAGACAAGTTGTCTAAGACAAATAGCACAAAAAGATGATCTAAATATTAAGTGAACCTGCCATTTTCAATAGTAAATATACCACGGGAATACGAATGTCTTTCTGCTTATAGTGTAAAGGATTTGTATATCTATTAAGTATATAGACTTTTTAATTACACAATTAATTTTGGTAAATATGATATATAATGCCTTACACAATTAATTTTGAATAAATATGATGTAAAGCCTTATTATGAATTTATTTGTATGCTGAATTATTCCATTAATTTAACTTTTATTGCATACTTCATAGTTTTAGAAATCTTGTAACTTCTTGATCCCTTGTAATGGCTGATGATCTTTGATTCTGCTTCATGTGATTTGGAATTTGCATTTTCTGGCAGCGCCTATTTGAGAAGTAATACACCACTTAAGAGTTTTCTTCCTTTATGAAATTGTACATACGCAAAGCAATGTTTTCTTTCATTCTTTGTGATTATATCATGTCTAGAGTTTTTCTTTTTACTGATTATTCGCTGTCCGCCATCTCACGATGATGAGTATTCTCTCTTTTTTCTCCATTCCTTTTCATTTGTTTATCATGTCTTGAAGTTTTCTTTTCTGTTTAGCTCCCATCTATTATCTGTTGGTTAGCACACTTAACTTCATTTATACATGGGAAAATATGATTATCTAGGTAAACTACAAACTATAATCTTGTGTATTGTCTTCTGTAGGTACTTTATTAGTCAATGAACGGATGCTAGAGTCATACGTAATTGCAAGAGATCGATTTCTAGTTCCTGGAGGGAAAATGTTTCCCACTATTGGAAGGTAGTTCTCTTTTATGCAGCTTAGATGATGTTCATTTGGCAATGCTTTACTCGTGAGTATATGTATTCCCATATTATTATGTGCATGCTTTTTATTTCTCCGTGATCTATTTCACGTGGACACTACATAGCACTAAAACTGTATGAACTTAACCACACAATTGGTTTTTGGCCTGGGGTTTTATCCTAAAAGGTGTTGGTTCTGGTAAAGAGCATGACCCAACTAACTAATCTTTTCATGTTGTGGGAAATGACACTAATTTATGGGATCTAAGTGAGCCACAAGTTCATCCCTCTAGAAAATGGGAAAGCAATGTTATTCCTTTCTCGAAGTTTTTAGAAGTTTTTCAAGGACCAACTTTGTACGGTATGTTCTTCATTGTGCTGATGTAGAGAAGCCCACAAGTCTATAATTCCCTTATAAGAAAGGGTGGGACTTGAGACTTTCCCCTTAGTATTTGGTGCTAAAAGTCAACTTTCTCAGGGACAAACTCCAAACCTTGCCCTTTTGACTTTTTTGTTTGTTTGTTTGTTTGTAATGAAGTACATCCTGAAATCTTGTTGTTTGTTTCTATTTCTACAATGTGGCCTGCATTATGATTTGTGTGAAGTGTGAACCCCTTACACTAAGGTTAGATAGGGCTAGGTAATAGTCGAATTTGTTCCCTTTTCATTTCATATTATCCATTGGTATCTACGCCTATCACTGTGCTGGAAGGCATCAATAACATTCTGAGTTTGATAATTTCTCTCGACTTATGCAGAATGCACATGGCACCATTCAGTGATGAATATTTATTTGTTGAAGTTGCAAATAAGGTATGTCTATGAGATGAACCGGTCTATTATCTTCATTGGCTTTCTATATCCAATGTGAATTGTTCTCCTTGAATATTTGGTGCATTTCGTTATCATTTGGTTGTTTATTTAACTAAATTATTACTGATTTCCATTGTTGAAAAGTAGTTTAACTTGTAAATCCTTCAATGCAAAAGTTCAAAAGCTAGTGGTACTAGGACTTGTCAAAAGTACTAACTGGAGAATTGCTTAATAGAAATCTAAGTTGTTAGCTAGGAACTACCCATTTAAAAGCAAATCAAATTCGTTAAAGAGTACACAAAAATACAATATAATAAATAAATAGGAAAAACCTCTTCGAATGTTTTTATAGGGTGAGCCTGCCGTTTTAGATTCGCTACCTTTTTGAGTTTAAAAGTATTTTGGGGATTCATGCTCGCCCAGGGTGGTTTTCATCGATGTCACTACAGTTAAACTTCACACACAAGATTAACCTTAGAAAAAGAGAATTATTGTCTCCTATGGCTGTCTATGTAGACCACCAGCTCTTCCTTTGTTCTTACGCGGCTAAAGTTTGGGTTTCCGACCTGGATGAGTCAGGTTTTTTAGGTTATGCAATGTAAAGCTAGGGATCGTTTCTTTCTCTTTTCTTGGAAGTTGGCATCCATTTCACCTAAATTTAGATTCTGGAATGTTACTCCCTTGTCCCCTTTGCCATTTATTGGGGTATTTGGATGGAGAGAAATGGGAGCAAGATGTTGAGTGGGTTTTTATGGAGATTAAGAGGGCATTTTTTAGTTGGTGGTGTGGGTGCATGACCTTTTGGAGTTCAGTGTTATCACTTTGACTATGCACTTATGCAGTAAGCTGGAAAAACATAGTGAACCTAAATTCTTCAAGGGAACCTACCCTTACAATAGCTATTGTAGTACTAACCGGCAATGATTCTCATGAACATCTATATCTGCTACTCTGTTGCTTGCAAACTCTGGATGCGCATACCGTTATATTCTTTCTTGTGTCAATTTTGTGCAATTTGGGCGTATTTCTTGTGTGGTGTGCATGGTCATTGAGTTGGCAATATATCTGTTGATACCGCAGTACTTCCTCTAACTATCATCGATTATGTTGTAGGCCCTCTTTTGGCAACAACAAAACTATTATGGAGTCGATCTTACTCCCTTGTATGGTTCGGCATTCCAGGGATACTTCTCACAGGTTTGTTTCTTAAGATCTTCATTTTTTATTATTAATTAATTAATTAATTTTTTATATTGTGAAAAAACTAGCATCTTTTATCATTTTATGGAATGTTTCTTCTACCTTGACAATTTTTTCATAAGTGGGTCATGGAGTTTGAGTGCTGATGTTTCTGAGATTGTACTAATGGTTATTCATCACTTAGAAATGTGGAAAGCTATTACTTAGATGTGCAAGACGTTTGGTCTCTGTATGGACCAGATACAGTAGAATGGGATTTCCATTATTAGGTTTTTGTGACAATGTCAGCCTAAACCCCTTGCTACACATCCAAAGTGTTTGTGCTTGTTCTTTAAATTCTAAATTTTTTATCTCAGAAATGACACCTGCATTGCTTCACACCCCATTTATGATGATTGCTGGTTTCACATCCTGCTGTTGCTTTGGATTTTTAGCTTAGGCTTGGGTTTTAATTGGTAGACCTGTTAATCAGTAGTTATTACCTAGCTCTAAAAAACTAATCTGACAACTGATTTACATCATAACAATGCCAAATTACCAACTTCGCATCAATTGAACTAGTCTGGTTCAGGTCTTTTACAAATGCCATACAGGAAGTGCACACATCTATGCAGTAAAAAAAAAAGTGCTACTATTAACTGGTTCAGTTGGATGGTGTGGAATTGCATAATCAGGGTTCTACTTTGCCTTCTGTTACAAATCAATTTACAGAAGTGTTTCTTCTAACATGAAAATACTTTTTTAGTTTTTATTACCTGACATTAATTTTTGTTTTTTTTTTGGAGCTCTGATTTTCTTCTATTTCTGATATGGCCTTCTTGTTTATCGTTCTTTTGTGGATTGTCTTGCTTTCTGTGCAGCCCGTTGTCGATGCATTTGATCCAAGATTATTGGTTGCTCCACCAATGTTTCATACACTAGATTTTACTTCTGTGAAGGTACAAATTTACACATAAGAGATCTGCTAATAGTTTAAAGGCTTGTTATGTGTACTTATACTGTGATATGTACGTTTTCTGTCTCACTTCAAGTCTCTTCTAATCCACGAAATGCTTTCTTTTAAAACAATTACTGAGTATGACACCTATATTATTTATTTATTTTATGTCGCTACATCTTTATGTTTGCGCTCAATTGTATTTATTTATTTTATGTCACTACATCTTTATGTTCACGCTCAATTGTATTTATTGTATGTAAAGGCCAATCCCGTGCACTTCTACTTGTGGTGATGAGTATCTATACAACTGAAAGTTTTTGAACTTTTCATCTGTTACAGGAAGAAGAGCTGTATGAAATTGACATCCCACTCAGATTTATAGCATCCGTTGGCACTAGAGTGCATGGGTTAGCTTGTTGGTTTGACGTCTTGTTCGATGGAAGGTAACCATCAATAGTCCCAGTCTTTTTGCATTTGCATCCATAACTGAACTTCTTTTAATATTTGATTGTATTAAAATTAGTGCCTCTGTTTCAGACGTCTCCTTCGTATTATTTTTCCTATCTTTGCCCGAGTAGGTTTCATTACTTCATCTTGATTTCTGATATGGGAGAATGTATTTGAATCCGCAGTACTGTTCAAAGATGGCTTACCACTGCCCCTGGCGCGCCTACTACCCATTGGTATCAATTACGCTGTGTTCTCAACCAACCTATATATGTCGTGGCTGGACAAGAGATCACTGGACGGCTCCACATGGTTGCCCACAATGCTCAGAGTTATACAATGTACCTAACGATGTCAGGTTGGCATTTTTTTATCATTAGTAATATTGGTATGTTTTTGAGATTGATTGCCTTCTGACACATGTTGCACTACTTCTGTAAGCTAAATCATGGGGAGCTGCTGCTGATCAAGGAAGGATTATTCAGACTTCGTCCTGCAAACTTGATCTTAAGGAACCCTACTACCGACTGTCACAACCTCAATCCTATGCTTGGGCCCAGGATCAGCAGCCACACCAGCTAATACATGCACAGGTTCGTCTTAGTTAATATAATATAAATGATGGATGATTCAGATTGTCTTCGGTTGCAATTGAATACCCAACCGTCTAAAAGTGTTGTAGTACAGATTCTGGATGGTAGGGACAAGCTAAAAGCCTAAAACCCATACTTGAATCAAACAGTGCAATACTGAAGTTTACACTTCATGTCAGGTGCTAGGGGACCTTACATCCCAAGGGTAGTTACCTATTAGCAAATGTAAGCCTAAAAGGAAGATTAGTAGGGCACATTCATTATTTATCCCAACTACCCTTCACCACACGCAAAGAAAAATAAAAGGAAAAGAAAAGCCTACCCTCTTCATGCCATTATAAGGAAAAGGCTTGTAAAAATGGAACATACAAAATGATTCTTTGCATTGCTTTTATCAACTATCTATTATCCTCCCTGTAATTAGACCCTCGTTAATCCGAAGATCACTAACAATGTTCATATACTTTCATGTATCAGGATGTGTTTATAGTGTACAGCAAATAATTACTTAACTTTTTACTGTTGCACATTCACTCATATCCATTAATGCACTATGCCGCCATAATCACTTCTATTGTTAGTTTGCAACTTTGTCTGCAAGTTCAACTGTGGCTCCCTTCAAAGTCAACGGTAGAAAAAGTAAAATAAAACTCAAACATCAAACCTAGTTTCTCTGGTACTAAACTATGAATGACTTCATCATGCATTGTCAAATGTGAAATTTACATTGTCTGGCATTCTAGCATGGTGTGATTTCATTTTTACATTCATTTCCTCCCTTTCCCTCGAGTGAATGAAGATGCAGAGTCCTTCCTGAAGACCGTGCAGCTTACACTTTTTCATGACCAATACAATTGTGAACTCACTTTGTGAAGTTGGTATAATTTTGACCAGCTTTGTTGAGTATGCGAATTTAATGAGATTATAGCCACTTTGGGCTATTGCATCACCTATCAACCCAAGAAGCAAATTCATCATTGACAGGGTTGGTATAACCTTTTGGGTTGTTTTTGCTTTTGTACTCTAATACACGGATTTTGTACTCAACGCAGGACGGAGCCCAAGATGCAGTGGGGCAGGGTTCAATGCAACAACCAACACAAAATTCAGGAGTTCCTTTGAATTAATGAGCTGAAAATTACCTCAGCACTGCAGTTAGGTACAGATCTTCCTAATTGATCACAGCAGCATGTCTGTATTCATAAAAGATACCCGCACTCCCCGCCCTAACCAAGCATGTGGGTTATGCATTATTCCTTTGACATTAGCGGTTCATGCCCCGTTGTAAATTATATATCCATCAGATGAAGTGTTCAATGGTCAGGTGGGTTTTACAAATCATTATCTTCACTAAGCTCACAATAAATTATATTTTTGGTTTTTCCAGTTTTACAAAATTCTTGGTGCTTTCTTTCTACAACATATATATTTTCCTTGTGTTTGTCGTTGTGTATGGGAAACGTTTTGAAACTTATCTCGAGTACCATGGTAGTGATTAATTTCTCAGCAAGTTTTGTCAGATGATAGATCATATTAGTTTTATGCAAAGAGCAGCAGGTCTAACTAGGCCTATGTAGTTAGAAAGTACCATAGTAGTGTTTGTTAGGTCAAAATACTGCCCAACAACTATGATCCAGATACATTTTCTGCTTCATCGTTCATATGTGCTTGTAAGGCATTGTAACCTCCTTTGCAAGATTTCGTGTGTAAGAGTTTATCATGGTTTTTTATGTGAATTGTTTCAGCTATATATATTTTCTGCTTCATGGTTCATATGTGCTTGTAAGGCATTGTAACCTCCCACAGATAGATTTGGTTTGTTATCCATTGCTAAAAAAGATTCATTATCCTCAAAATAGGAAGAAAAAAAAATAATTGGAGGTAAACCTTGGAGTAATATGCTGAAATCAATTGGAAAGTTAAATACCTCGTTCAATATATTGTATAGTTTATCTCCTCTTTGGAAATCCTTATGACTTTATGATACATCAAATCTGGCTTGGTTATAAATCCGTAATTTCTTGAAATCTCTCCTCGTTAAGAATCCGTTACTTCTCCAAGTCTCTGTTCTGATTCAGAATATTGGAGAATGGGACAGAATATATGAAATAAATCATAAGTGGATAAATCTTTCAACAAGGTGCGACCTACAGGTCAACACCATAAGAAAGTAACCGTGCCACCGGCGGGTCTCGAACCTAGGACGTGGGGAATAAACTCACACAGCCCTAACCACTCGACCATAACACCATTGGCCTGATTCAGAATATTGGAGAATGGGACAAACACCATTGGCCTGATTCAGAATATTGGAGAATGGGACAAAGAATATATGAAATAAATCATAAGTGGATAAATCTTCTTGGAATATTCAACTCTTCCTTGTACTTGGAATTGATTCACAATAATTTTTCGTATATATCAGAAATGGATTTGGATCTCACTAATTCATGCTATTTCAATCATCCTTTGATGAAGCTCAATAGAAAGATCCTTTTCTGCACGTTTTTTTCATTTGAAATCCCCTTTTGAAAACAGGATTCGGCTTGTGATTTTCAATTTGTTCCACAGGGTATACATCAAAACTGCGAGAAGCGGTCATGCATCTCTACAAGAAATGCTGCCCAAATTCTCCCTCCAACATTCTCAAAACTCTATTCATCAGGTGAAATTGATACATAAAATAAATCAATAATTTTTGTGGCCGAGAAAAATAACTTCTTCATTTTATCAGGCCATCTAAAAAATTATTTGAAATGATATGGGAAAAGATAAATTTATTTCAACTAATGCATAATACAAAAGTTACAAGGATCAATGAATGGGTGGAAAACCTTGATATATCAATTGATTGTCACCAAATACCAATCTTCTAACCTAAAAAAGATAAATAGACATACCGGTCGGATGTATGATGAGCCTTTTTGTCTTGATAAGATTTACCATGAAACTGGAAAACTACATCGAACTATGAATGACGCAGCCCAGTTTTGGCCACGTGTAGAGAAGAATGAGTAGGCACTTCAAATTTCATGTGTACTTCCATAGGGCATGCAACATCTCAGCAGAAGATCGCTGGTAAATGTCATTCCTTTAGCTTGCTGCTGCCATGGCAGGAAGTGACTGGATGCTAATGACACTGTAACACCGTCCACACAAGGTGGGATGTTCAGTAAAGGAACCGACTTTTGTTGAGTAATTCCAGCATCTTTCACATTTGGAACCATCTGCACGAGTTATACCAATCCAAACTTTGTTCTTGCCTTGTATGAGACAATCTCCAGTATACTGAATATTTTCAGTCAGTTCATTCCCAGGTGAAGACAGAACATCAACCTGTGTAAGGTCACAAATTCGGATGAAAAGCGTTACATTTTTTTATCTTGTAAATAAAAGAGAGCGCAGTAAGAGCATTCCTCTTAATGCTGCACTTGTCGTATTTGCTAAACTGACATGGATTATAATTAGTAGCGCCATCAAAATCCCAAAAAAGTTGAATTTTCGGTCCAAAAAGTTCAATTTTAGGCTTGTAGACTATCTAAATCTAACCATGATACCATGTCCCATTATTTGAAGAAATAATGACCTTTCTGATGGTTATCACGTACGGTAAATCAATTTTGAATTTTCATGCAAGTATTTTACCATTATTCTGGCAGCCACTTCTAGATTTTTGCAAATAACAGCCGACATCTTCTGTCAGCTGTTAGGTTCATCTTCTTGGTGTATTTCGCAGCAGGTCACCAAGATAAAATATATTAACTAAATGAATCTACTTGAAGCAAGGAATAACAGTGTGAGCTGAGCGCTGTTCGCTAATTGCTAAGGAGTATTAGAGTGAACATACCTGAGATGTTATAAACATGCGATGTAGTTCATCTGCATCATTGCTGGAGACACTCATCCTCCGCAGTCTAGAGGCCAGGTCAGCATCATCACTGTGGAGATAAACCTTTGCATCTAAGCTTGACCCTATTAATTTACCAGTACGAGCAGTCTCTAAAACTTTATTCACCTCTGTTCTCAGCTGGGAAAAGGTGAAATTTGAGCTAGTTACAAATATTCTATTAAATGATGCAGCAAATTTAAGACAGCAACCCAGCACGTAAGATCCTTTTTTAAGAACTGATCGCTTGACTCCAGCAGAGAATTTAAGCCAGAAATCCAGCATAATAAGATCCCTTTTGTTAAGAGCAAGTGTTTTGAATATGCTGGAAAGTTTTGCTTAATTGTAAACACAGAAAACTGCGAGTTCTTTAATTTAAATCTTCCGGGAAAAAAAGAAAAAAAAGTGGAAAACTCTCATGGTGCAGTACCTCAAGAAGTGTCCCCCAGAAATCAACGTCCTCAGCAGACAGTGCAAGCCATCTCTCATTTGCATGAGGCCACCTTGACTCGAAAATAAATTTGGCTACAGAGCCATCGTCGTTGCTATGCTCAAAGGGAAGATTTTGCCATACATCCTCAGCCAAATGAGGCAATATTGGAGCAATGAGCCTTGCAATAGCTAGGAGATGAGCTGCAAGAACTGTTTGACAACTTCTCCTCGTGAAACTTGTTGTGCCCCTGAAATACTAGTTCAGTGAGTATCAAGTTGAAGGACAACTCTGGGCTTAATAAGTTTCCAAGACCAGATTAGAGAAAAATTACAAAATGTAAAAACTTTTTTTCAGCGCACGTGTCCTCTTTTAGATTGCAAGTAACCAAGAATAATAGTAAATCCTTGCAAGGATCTTATAATGGATTCCATTTATCAATACAACTTAATAGTAGAGAGTTCAAGACAACTTTTTTGACAGTAACACAGGTTGGCAATAATGAAAAACAGGTTTCTCCACCAGTGAAGGTTTCTAAGCCCATGTTAAATTAGATCGAGTAGATCATTTACTTCCCATCTGGAGCTGCTAGGCACACGTATGGTCACACTTCGAAATTTCCATAATTTTAGTGCTCTTAACCCTGATGGTTGGCAACTGGCTTAAAATAACAACACAATTCATGAATATCATCCATTTCCAGAGAATGTGATTCCTTCGGGTGACAATATAACTTTCTAAAATAGCAAATACCTAAATAAATAAATAAATAACCAACTAGCCTGACATTTGTCCTCACATTGCTAATGGCATAGCTCAGAATGAAATTATGCCATTATGGTAAATGGTGTAAATTACTCATGCATGTCTTGGATATTATCCATTTACAGAGAAACATAATTCTTGGCATGGGCTCCAAATAGTACGGCTACAAAATTAGAAAAACTAAAATGTCAAAAAATAATACCCGACATAAAGACGATCTTTAGCAACATCGAAGTAAAAATTGGATAGATCTACAATGGCAAAGCGTTGTATGATCTGAAAACAAACAAATGATGTCAGGGAACAAAATACAAATTACAGGCAACATACATTTACATGTAGTGAATTGTACAGCTCAATAGAGATAAACACTGTATGAAAACAAAATCCATCAACCTAGATCTCTAACTGCCAAAGGAATTTCAGATTCTTCTAGATTTCCATGCGATTTTCAAATGGTCAAGAAGCAGAATCACCTCTAATCTGAGATAACTCTCATTATACTATGTACCATATTATTTTAATATGTACTCTCAATAAAACATTCAGGAATCTCCTGCCTGTTTTATGATTTTTTTTTTGAAAGGCAAGCTGGGTTTTTATAGGATCCCAGAACCCACTAAAGATGCCGCAAGCTGGGTTTGAACCCATGACCTAGTGGTACCATCCGCCAAGCTCTAACCGTTGAGCTGTCATGCCATTGGCCTGCCTGTTTTATGATGTTATTTGCTTGCAGTGTTACACAACTAATTATCTCCATCCAGAGGAAAGGAGCTACCATGTGTGTAAATTTGTTATTGCTATGATATGCAATAACAAGGTGATAAATCATGGAAGCATGTTTGCAAGTTCTATAGCTTTATCCATACGCAGATCATTATTAAACATTTTTTCTTTATAATATAGTTGGCAAGTGGAATTGAAACCACTTTAAACGGATCACCGGAGGATCTTTCAGTAATGAATTGAGAGGGTTGATAATGGAAAATCCCATGAACAGTAAAATGAACCTCATTATGGACTTTATGGTGTCCGGATAGATCCAGTACATTTAGCAGAGTAAGAAAATGTGATACATTCTCTGAACTCAGCAGTCATTTAGTACCATCAGTACATTCAAATTGATTCCACACTGCAATTACGAGGGGTTCTGAATATGCCTATTGGCACCCCCATTGACACGAAACAAAAACTTGGTTACTGTAAAATAGGGGATGCCATCTCCATCAATATTGGTACGAGACATAACTAACACAATTTACTTAAAGATGGAAACTGCATGGATATTGATATAATCATTCAAGAGAATTCTATGACAAATTTATCCAGATCTATACACTTGTTACCTGGATCAAAAATACTCTCAAACAAGGAATGTGATTTCTCGAAAAATGACGAAATTTCACGATATATTTCTTCTTTTTCGAGTTACCAAAATTTCTTTCGAAATCCAAAATATTTATTTATTTCATCAAGCCAATCTCAATTTCCGTACATTTTAACCCATATAACCATAGTTTAATATTAAAATTTTGTTATATAAGTGATTCTTATGCAATATGTAGTTTGCATGACATTATGAGTCTTGTTGGACTCTTTACGTGTAGTGTATAAGAGTTTAAAATGCTTAAATTGTATTGATAACTCAATTATAAACGAAATTTTTACGTTTTTCTATACCATGAAATATTCTTAAAATCAAGTTACCAAAATTACATCGAAAAACGAAATCACAATCCTTGCTCTCAAATAAAACAAAGGTAACGTGCACGGACCATCCAAAACAAGAGAGAATGGTTTATTTGGGGAATAAACAAGGACAGCTTAAAGAGGTTTTACACTACAATACAATACTTTTACAATTCACAACAAAAAGACTAAAACTAACACCAGGAGGAGACATTATGATGAATCCCCAACTTTTCTGAGTTATTTTACTTATCCAATTAGTAATGTTGTTTTACGAGACCAATCAACACAAAAAAGTTATTTTACTAATGTTTAGCAACTACCTATGCATATCAGTGAATACTTCTAAATGTCCATGAAATGCATAGTCAAGAAGTATGGCAAAACTAAGAAATGATGATACCTGAAATATCTTGTAAAACTGGTAGTTTTCATAGCTGTCCGTGATGCTCTTCACAACATTTTCAAGCTGGAAGAGTGCATGTTGATCAATGATAGGCAGATCGTTGTATGCGACAGCATTCTCGGGCTACAGATATGCAACAGAACAAACATTAATGTCTACTAATTTCAACAAGATTAAGCATAAGATAAAGACACAAAATCAAGCACAAGTAAAAACTCGAGAATGATTTCAGAACGGCTTCCAGAATAATCTCCAGAGCAGGAGAATAATACTATAAGAGGAATAGGGTGAAGGGATGGATTCTATATAAAGGAAGAAAAAACTAAGAGGAAGACTCAGACTGAAACAAAATTAAATACAAAATTTGAATAATCCAAGACGACAATATAGCAAATTCAGTCAAGGCACCCAAAACACATTGCAGGCTAGAAAGAATAGCTCGAGATTGAAACAAGCAGATATCATTGATGAACCTAGAAATGAGAATTCGTCATGCGGGCCCAATGGGCCAGACCCAACAACACAAATCTATATTTGGATGACAAACTAAACATACTTTCCAGTCATGCAGATTCGACAAAAGATATCTCAATGTCCCTCGGAGCTTCCTGTATATATCAGACATCTGACGGAGGATTTGAGGCCCAACCAGTACATCATTAGTATAATCTACACTAGAAACCCAAAGGCGCAAAACATCAGCTCCATAACTAGGTGCATCCTGCCAAGAAGAAAGAGAATAACAACCATAAACCTTATGAGATTAAAAATATGTTAAAAATAGTATATATTGATGCCATACCTTGGGGTTTTTCCCTCCTTCTATCACAGTATTTGGATCTACAACGTTGCCCAATGACTTGCTCATCTTCAAACCCTTTTCGTCTAGTACAAATCCATGTGTTATAACACGTGAATATGGGGCCTTTCCTGTAAAGTGACAAAATAGCTATCACATTCAAGCAACAAAAATTACACAGATACCAAGTTAACATTACCTGCAAAAATTTACTGAGGTTTTCTTAGAACTAGAATCAGCAAGTAACTAAATAAACTGTTCACAAGTATGAAATAAGGAAATTTTGACAAAATATAGGAATTGGATTATCAATTTTCTCATAAAAATTGGGATTGGATTTCTTTAGGAGGAGCTAGGACTATGATACTTACATAAATGGGAATTAGAATGTCATCTTCAAGCTCACTTCTCTTTGTTTTCCATTTATTCCCCCACTTTCGATGGAGTGGTTCTATATATATATATATATATATATATATATATATATAGAACCCACTCGATGGAGTTTGGTTAACTTATTTCAATGACACCTCCAGGTCTAAAAGTAGTAAGTTGAAAGAATAATAAATGTTATAAATTCCATTATCCAAGCATTATCAAGACAACACCCAAAATAAGCACGGGAAACTTATAGTTTACTAGTATCTCTACACACGCTATATATATATATATATATATATATATATATATTTTTTTTTTTTTTTTTTTTATCCCTTAACTCCTCCCACCCCAGATGTCGTCGGCTGGGTTTGACTCTGTGACCTAGTGATACCATCCGCCACTGTTCAACCACTGTGTCATCACACCTTTGGCTACGCATGCCAATATATATATAACCCTTGCATTTAAGATTTTATATGTTAAGGAGTTCGAAAGCATATAATATTATTTGTATATTGGAACCATAATGGATCTCTCGGAGATGGAACAAAAAAATGATATGTTAAAATGGACAACAAAGTTATCCCCTATTATGAGGGATCTCTTGGAGATGCTCTAAGTGCTTGCTTAACTATACTTTTACTCTGGACATAGTGCGGATTTCATGTTGAGTGGGTCTAGTGGAGCATTTAATGCTTTTGAAAAGGGACGTGGAGTATCTCCCCACATGGCAAAGTTAATGTTAAAAATGAGATGTACTAAAATATCCTTGCACAAAGTTTGTTTTCACAGATTCTGATGATGATAAAATAGGCATTTTTACTAATTATTGAGGGAAAAACTGTAAATTCAGCCGGGACGCAATGACAAACATGTCACAGTCAAATTTTAGCACCAATGAACTTATGCCAAATTTTACAAGAACATATCAAGCCATATCTCCAATTTTTCTCACAAAGTCAAGTATCTATATGATTGTTATGAGATAATATGGCATTCTCATTCTTGGAATATGACGCTAGTATACACACCTAACTGATAACAGAAGGTAAAACAACAAACCAAGCACCGTAAATGCAATTTTAAGAGATCAACTCTTCAATCTCACACAAAATAAATAACTATTACATATCATCTATAAGATGGTCATCTCTCAATCTTATATTGATCATAAAAGATGAGATTTTCAGATATTATTACCTTTTGTCGCAATACTGGTTAACAGAGAACTTTGAAACCACCCACGATGTTGATCTGAACCCTCAAGGTACAAATCTGCAGGGTAACTAAGGCCATCTCTTTTCTCCAAAACAGCAGCCCAAGAAGAACCTAAGACAATAAAACTGAAAAGCTGTATCAATGTAAAATTAATACACAAATGGAAGTGTGGATAAAAAAATACCAATCTCAAGACAAAGCTAAAGGCAGATTGAAGGGGGACAGAATATAGCAAGAACAAACATGCAGAGGATGCTGTTATTGGGAAAATTTTCAAATCAATATTTACATTATAGAAACATGATAAACGTGGCATTGCAGAAGGAAAACATTTAACTACTTGGTCAGAAATTGGATGAAATATTTTATGGGATAAAGCAAGGAACAAATAGTATGGGCAAATGTTGCCAGTCGAAAAGAATGATCTCTATAAACTTTTTTTTGTTAGTAAACAAGGAACCTCAATAAACTTCAAATTTACAGTTCTCAGCAATAGCTAGAATCCTATAAGACCTGAATGAGGAAGAGTGGTAGTTTTACTGTCTTTGATAGTATACAAGCAACAATACATGCATCTTATAGCTGATCAAGCATATTTGCTAAATAGTTATGTATAGCTGTACGAATGTCAATACACTAGGCCTCCTTTAATAATTTGATATTGTTACAGTGCTTAGCAGAATCCAATAAAGCTTCACAAATCTGAACAAGAAAGCAGAAACACAGGATATACGATCAAGGGGACCAATTTTTATACAGTGAAGGGAAAAAAACTGCCATCAGATAAGGATTAATAATGTCATTATTCATATAAATACCTGAGTCAAACCAGACATCCATTGTATCAAATCCCTTTTGATATTCTGCTGCTTTGTAGCGATATCTATCAGGAAGCAATTCCTCAATTTTCATGTACCACCATGCATCACTTCCCTTTTGAGATATAATAGCTGCAAAACGATATAATCATATGGCTTAGATGCCCAACTGAGAGATAGCAAATTGTGATGGTTTCCTTTCAAGACCAAAATGTTTGTGATAATGAGGTCAGATTGGACTTGGAGTCTTGGACTCTATAAGATCCTAATGTTGGATTTGGAGCTTTAGATATTAAACGAAATTTTGGAAAACGTCAAAAAAATTGTGATGGAATGTGCATTATAACTTATCAGCCATAAATGGAGCACTATCAACTACTAGTTACTAGCACAAAATACCTTGTCTGAGAATCAGTTGCACAAAAGATGATATCCTCAATAAAACCTTAACAGAATTTCCTTGAAGGCAATTGATATTAAAGGTTAAAATGTCACAAATAAGTTATTTGATTATAGAATTACTGTTAAAGCAAAATCTCAGTCTGTATGAAACTTTGATTGCATATTTACCACCGACTATGATTATATATACATCCATTGTGAAAGCTTAAGATAAATTGCAGCACGGTGGAGTTTCTTACATTTAATGTGATCAATAGTCTCTTCATTTATCAGTGGCTCCTTCGTATCTACATGATAAAAAACTGGAATGGGAACACCCCAAGTCCTTTGTCTTGAAATGCACCAATCAGAGCGGGTTGAGGTCATTGCAGAAATTCTGTTTTCTCCCTGAATATTTTTCAATTAGAGTAAAATAAAACCACAATAAAAAACAAGGGAAAGGCACAAAGAACATACCAGATAAAATTTGATCCGAACAATAAAATAAAATTGAAAATTGTAAGGAATATGATTGTAGCAAATTCTCATAAATTATTCCTCTGAACTACACAATAATAGTAGGGGTTAGAACCACCACCAAAACAAATATACATACACATATTTATGTATATGGAAAGGGATCCGTTGAGCTGTTGCCTAACCTTTGGTACTGAAATTTGTATTGAAACTCCATCTAGGACCAACTACAAGATTTGGAATCCAATAATTATTTTGAGTATGATCTCCTATATCACCTCCACAAGGATTCAGCAACTTGTAGCCCCTCAAGTTCAATATTCAAGTTATGGTCGAAATGGCTGTCAATGTTTCTTCAACCAACAGCTTGTTATACAGTCATAGATATGGAACTGAAATCCTTTTGTAATGATGAACATGGTATAAAGCTAAACGCCACAAAAATTAGTCAATTCCAAAGCTGTACAAAAGTGAGATTATTATATATGCAGACAGAGCCAGCCCTAGCATTTTTTTGAGGCCCTAGGCAAAGTCCTAACATAGCCCCCACATTATATTTATTTATGATTAAACAAAAAAAAAAGTTAAGTTCGCATTTTTCATTATGAAAGTTTGTATATTTTCGTTAGTTACTAGGTACAAGTTCTGCAAGAATTGTAGTATTTCTATCACATTTTAAACATATAAGAAATAAAAAAGTGTATTAGTAGTTATACCACTTTAACAATATTTTTTTTAATTAGCAGTATTCAAAATGCATGAGGTGGGTTTCAAGCCAAAAACAATATGCTTATAACAAACAAAAAAATAAAAATAAAATTGTACTAGTATTTCTACCACATTTTTTTACAAGAAAAAACATTCAAAATGCATGAGGTTGACTTCAAACCTCCGTCAAATCAAAACAAATCAACAGCTGAGTTAAATAAAATAATTAACTATGATTTATTAAAATGGGCCCCTAAATTTCGATAAAAACCGGAGTCCCTAGGTGGTCACCTAGTTGGCCTACCCTTAGGGTCGGGCCTGCATGTAGAAGTAAAATGGTTAAAGTGATAAGAGTAAGAAAACCTACCATAGAGTGATGTAGGACATCTTGGAGAATAGTTACTTGTCAAACCCATTTGAAATCCAATCAATGGCGATTTTGATAAGAAACTTTCATTATTGGGTCTAGGTCAAATAGTATTAGGAAATATGAAAATTTTAGTTTATTTCTATTTTTAGGCTGATTTTCGTCTTTGTATTTTATGGCATATTTAGAAGCCTTTAGAAATGTCTAAATAGAGTCCAAACAATCTTAGAAAGTCCCTATTATATTCTAGATATCTTAGGAAAATTATTTTTCCATGTTTTAGTAGGTTTGTAGTTTGTTTTAGTAGAGTTATCTATATAAGGAGCTCCTAGTATGAACTTTAATAAATCAATGAATGAAGCAATTATTATTCAAATAATCATTTCAATTTATTTTCCAAATTCCAGCAATTTTCTAGCTCTCACATCTCATATTTTCTGAGTTTGTGATTTTATTTTACGCTCATCAGAGCCTCGTTTGAGAGCCACTACCAACATAGGAGTAATCTTGGTAACCAATGTCCACTCAGATCAAAGGTTCCACCACCCTTTTCGAGGCATGATTAGTCCAGCCGTTGGAAATTATTATCGGCATGAAGAAAGTCTTCAACGACATCAAGCTCCAATAAGGTTTGAGACAAGTGCTAATTTTTCTTCTCTTTCAACTCGTATACCACTCAAAGGCTTTGTTCACTCCATTCATCAACCTGTTCATAATCCCAACTTGATTTACCATCATCACAATCCCAAAACTTATGCCCAATCCTATTATTCTTCTCCAAACCCCTACCCCACCTATCACCATGCTTACTACGCACCAATACCAATCCAACATACCATCCCCTCAATTTAGTTGCCCACCCCATCAATATTCTTACCCTCCACATCTTCATCACAATTTCAACAAACCCCAACAACCTTAACCTACTTACCCTACAATACCACGACCACCACTCCCACTGGTTGAAGACATACATCCTACTACCACTCCCACTGTGATGCGAGATGAGCCAAACACGAAAGTTTTCGTTGAGAAGATGGTGTTTAAGGAATTGAGGAAAGAATGGGCAAAAGAGAAAAGAGAACATGAACAACAAAATTTTGACAATCCAATCGAGTAAACACCTCCTCAACATGACCTAATTAAACCACCACCGCCAAAACCCGATCCTATCGTAGATGTCCTTCCCCATCCTAACCTAAATAATCACCTTGTCCACCAAAGTCCCAAAGCCTTCATACCATTTTTGTGCGCTTTCCAATCCTCCGTTACTTTTTCCTAGTTTCCCTCCATTGCCCTTTTTCAAAGAAGAGGATATTATTCAAACTCATGTTGAGCAAAACTCGGGGACGAGTTTATTGTCAGAGGATAATATGAGATATAGTTTTTATGATCCCTATGCGAGATATTGTGAAAAGTTTGTTGGTCAGAATGTATTTCTTAATTATGGATTGAACGTTCTAACATTTTCGCAAAATTTGAAGAAAAACTTCACAATTTTTCTTTTTCATAGGACAACGAATAAGAAAAGAAGCCGCAAGTGTCTAAATAGACAGGTTTTTGTTTATATATTTTATGACATATTTAAAAGCCTTTAGAAGTGTCTAAATAGAGTCCAAACAGACCTAGAAAGTCCCTATTATAGTCTAGATATCTTAGAAATTTTATTTTTCATGTTTTAGTAGGTTTCTAGTTTGTTTTAGTGGAGTTATCTATATAAGGAGATCCTAGTACAAATTTTAATAAATCAATGAATTAAGCAATTATTATTCAAATCAATCAATTTCAATTTTATAATCAACTCTCACATCTCCAATTTTTCTGAGTTTGTGATCCATTTTACGCTTCTACTACATTAGAGAGTACGATGCAGGAGTATAGCTAGTATTTGATATGATGCCCTTTTTAAGAATATTTACAAGTTTGATTTTATTTCAAAATTAATAGATCTATACAAGTCATTTTAGTTCCAAAATATTCAAGAGGTTGATTTCATTAGAGATAGTTAAAGACACTAGGAGATGAGAGCAAAACCCATTAACTGAAATGCTCCAGATGCTGCCAATGACAGACAAAAAAATATTATGTTCAGTAATGCTCGGGGCGATCCACAATTCTAGGACACTAGCCAAACCAATAATGCTCATTATTGGTTCATCAAACCTAAGTAGCACTCTATGCATCTTAAATTTGGTCCTCAACGTCGAAATCCTCATAATATTACATGATTCTTTCCTACCAACACTCATGTGGGTCTCTCACCTTGTTGTTCCCCCTTCCTTCTCGATCAGTAATGTATCTCAAGGCAATGACCTTCCTCAACAAGTTACTATCTTTGTTTAAGAATCCTCACAGCCAGTTTCCCCAAAAGGAAATAAAATAAATAATGAGCAAATTGAAATTTAAGGTTGTAGTATTATAATAAAATTCTGGAGAAGCAAAACAATAAATGCACCTAAGATGAAGAGTTCTACATTGAGGTAAATTGAGCTCATATGAAGCATTAGACAAGCAATGAAAGAAATGACTATATGCAACACCTGTGCTGGAATCCATGTCACATGACCAATTGCATCCATAGCAGCCTGGCGGAACCCTTCCACAGAAGCAAACCACTGCTCAGTTGCCCTAAATATTGTCGGCTTCTTGGTTCTCCAGTCATATGGGTACTTATGTTCTGCAAAAGAGAACATTTAGTACGGTATTTTCATAAACTATACTAAAGATATGGAAAGGAATGCCGACATTATTACTTGAACAGTATTTAAAGAGGGAATAAACTCACTATATGGTTCTTCCATAATGATGGACAGTTTCTCATCCAAGTATTTAACAACAGCAACATTACCATCTCCTAGAACATCTAAGCCACTGAAATTTCCAACTTCTTCAGTGAACTTTCCATCATCGTCTACAGGGGAAAATATTGGAAGACCATACTTCAGGCCAGTCACATAATCCTCCTGACCATGACCAGGGGCTGTATGAACTAATCCAGTTCCAGACTCAGTTGTAATATAGTCTCCTCCAATAACAACAGGACACTCCTTGTTATCTATTGGATGAATGTATCTGATGCCATGAAGAAGCATTGCACGTTAGAGATCCAAAATAATGCAGATTCATAGTTTATCTTGGAATTTCAGCTATAAAAATTCCCATGACAGGAGCAAGACCATAGTCATTTTTAATTGTCAGACCTGCAATTTTCAAGATCTGAACCAGACAGTAGTTGTTTTACTGCGAGTTTCACACCCCATTTTGATTCCAGTGTGGGAACAAGATCTGCTGCCACAATGAGGAAAGGCTTCCTTTGATCATTTTTCAAAACATTGCCAATACTTCTTTTTCCACTTCCTGGTGAAGTAGAAATTTCTTCAGAGAGTGACAGTACTTCAGTCACAGCATATTGAAGATTTGCATTCACTGCGACAGCTGCATGATAAAAAGAATGTTACATCCTGCACAACAAATTGTTCACTTCAGATTCTAACATCAGTATTTTCAATCCACATGATAGCAATAGAACGCTGAGGGCTACTACTTGTGCAAATCATTGTGGAAAGTATTAACTGTTTTCTTATGCTCATCTTAACTCATTTTTTGGTCTCAATGATAGACTCACCTCATCGCCAGTAGATGTATCCGTTCTTTTTCTCCTTTTGATTTAACTTGATATTCATCGTCATATGTACGTATCTATCTGTGGGTTATGGATATAAAACATAGGTAATACTACAAGACAACATTGCTCTTCTGAGTTTTGTTTATATTTGCATCAAACCATTTCACATAACAAAAGAAGTGGAGATGATTTTTTTATTCTCGTCTGACTGTTGGTACGATTAATTTTAATTTACTGTTTCACGAAGGAAAATACTCTTTGAAATGAAAATCACAAATGCAAGACAAAACAAGGAACCTCGTTGGAGAACAAGGTCGACAACCTAGCAAACAAGTAACAACTGACAAATGACAAATACAACCTTCGGAGAAATAGCGTTTGATATTAAGATTCAGAAATGACAATCATATGGAACAAATGACTTGTTTCTTATTATGGAAAAGGCGCCGTTCACTTTTTACTCCAAGTCCAATTATTGCTCCCGATTTTGCAAGCCACTCTTAATGACCACAAAGTCATTCTTCCATAAGATACAGATAGTTTGGCACTTTTTGAGGCACATTTTAGTATTTTACACGCTTGTGGACCACGTCTAATATAATTAAAAGTTATTGTTTTGTGAGGATGATCTCTTGATTCTCTTCACACAAAACACCACCTTATTTCGAAGTTTGTAGCCACGATATTAAAATCGAAGAGCGATAGTAGGCTTTTTATACAAATCTGAATATAATAGTGGACGAATGAAGTGAATTATTTGTGAGGATGATCTCCATGGTGGGAGATCATCTTCAACATCGGCCCCCATCAGGGGCCCCCATGAAAGTATCAAAGTGTGTATCTGAAGAATGTGTCAAAATAACACAAGAGACTATGTATGTATGGGTGAGTCATCCTTGTAAAAAAAAATGAATTTTTAAATTTTACCAGCATTTGCAGGGACAGTCCACGGAGTTGTGGTCCATATGGCCAAGCATAAATCTGGAAAGAAATCTTGTAGCAAGTCCCTTGAAGCTGGAGGTACACTAATTAACTTGAAGTTAGCATATATGCTCCTTGAAGTGTGCCCTTCAGGGTACTGCATAAAAAGTGTATGTGAGCCAGAGCACAACAGTCTTAAAACAAAAGGTAGAGATATAGTCTACATATTCAGAAGTGGTTATAATCACTGAAGCCGTGCCAACATCACTACATACCAATTTTGTTTCCACAAAGAGAAAAGAACAGAAGTAGCTATAATTATAAACAAAAGTAAAAATTACATGATAAAACTGGATCATGTATAGTGAAGTTATCCAAGTAACTGTAACTATTGTTTTAATTCATTAATTGTACGGAATGATGGTGATAATAATAACAATAGTAGTATTAAACCGTAATTTGGTAGAATATCATCTCACTATAAAATATAACAGCAATCAAAGGTTAGAAGTGTGATGGCAATTATCCATCATTAACTTGCTTCAGAAAATGACATATGAGAAATCAAATTAAATCATTTTTACCTCCAACTCAGCTTCTGCAAGAGCAGTACGTGATGACGGACTCCAATGCACTGGCTTTCTGCCTCTATAGATAAACCCTCGCATGACCATTTCTGAGAACACGCCGATCTAGCAAGAAAGCATGTAACACAAACAATGTGTTAGTGATACTCCTGAATGGAAAACCAGAAATTCACAGGTTTGACTTTCTAATAAGACGAAAGAAATTGTTCTGCAGTTATCTTTGAAATGATTTTTCCAGGTTTGAACCAGATACTTGAAAATTGAAATGTGATGACTCACACACCATATCCAGCATTCACTTGCTAATGCACTATCCACATATTTGTCTGATATCAATGTTTGGGTAATTAGAATTTTAGGATGCTATAATCCTTCATTGTGCACAAATTAATACCCACTGTTAAACCTGAAGGTCGTAAGAATGACATAGAGTCACTTAAGTTTGTCAGGCCCTGTAGGATGACAAAGGCAATGGGATCATTGACAAATCAATGTATACAAAATTCATATTGTATTTTCAGGAATTGGACAGTATTGGAAAGGTATTAAGTTGGATAATGAAAGACACCCAAAAGATCCATCTCTGGTTGTTTTGGAGTGCATGTTGAGGACAATAGCACAATGGAATCATGGTTCACTCCTTAACTAGGCCTTTTGGATGACTCGAAGCCACGATTAGAAGATTAATTAATGTTTGTGGGGCACCTCTGAGATGGACAAGGTAGATGACAACCAGAATAGTGGCTGGAGTTTCAGAGATTTGTAGGTATGATCAATGAACCCTTTTAACAATATACCTCTAACCAAATTCAAAAAAGATTGATTGTCAAGATGAATGCCAATAGCAGGTTACATATCTGACTTCTTCATACAGTTCTAGTCATTGAGAGGTATGAATTCTCAGTAAAACAATTTAATTAGGGAGATCTTATTTTATGACTAGAAACTTTTGCATTGCATATTGTTAGGAGTTAAGTTATTATATTGTTATGTATGCGGTATCATGTAGTAGTTTGGGGTTTATTTATAAACCCTAAATCTTTATTATAAATAAGAGGTATCTCATAGAGACAAAGCACTTTTTTCCTCTCATTCTTTTGTGTATCTAACCCTAAGGTTCAACACATATAAATGATGAAGCCTCACGATGTCAACTTTTCAGTATGACAATATAAAAATAAATAAATAAATAAATAAATGGTATGAAGTAATACGGTTGTTAATGGCACAATGAACTCCTGGAATCCCTAAATAGTAGAGACAAAGTGATCTGCTGATTCACTTCTAAACAGAATCATTATATTACGTATTGAATTGGAAACCCAACAGGACTATTGTATTGGCTATCCCTCGATAGCCAAAATCTCATTCCTCGTGTGAGGTTATTTAACCTAAGGAATTCTGTCTGATCTGATCAACAACTTTCCAGATTCAATAGGAACAAACAATCCTTCCAAGTAACTTTATTTGTATGAACAACAGCTATAAGGATTTATGGAGAAGGTTTGATCATTCTGAAGAGGCATCCAGAATATAAAATACCAAAAGGTGTTTAGGATTGACCATCTGTTAATGCCCTATCAAGCAATGAAATTTTTTGAAACACAATCGTGTGTTTCTATGGTGTCCCAGATTTGCTTCACAACGGTCCCTTTTGGATTTTATTATCTTTGTGCCAAGTTTGGCAGATGATTATGAAATTAGTTATCTTCTGTGGATGGTAACCATCTCAGCATTAAGGTGATAAATATGCACACAGTTCACATTAATATTCATGATAAAAGACAAGCTAAAGGAGGATGCAAGTTCCATTTCATTTTCAAAAAAGTAAATGTTTAGAAGAGGGACTATGGCACCTACCTGAGCAGCTTCATACTCTGGACTAAGAGTTAAATAAGGATTATCCCAGTCTCCCCATACTCCAAAGCGCTGAAAGTATTCAGAGAACAGAATGTTCAATTATTCCCAAGTTCCAAAAAACACATTACTGTGAAGTAAACAATCATGCTGAGCTTCATCTGAAAGATATCGCCACTGTTATATTGCCTAGAAAGATGTAAATAATTCGTAATATAACATTCCAAAAGAAACTTAAGCAACCTTGAAAGATTTCATCTGAGTATTAACAGTCTGTTTAGCAAATTTGGCTGCTTTAGCTCTCAACTTTATTGGTGTGAGCTCCTTCCTTGCATCTGCATCCATTGACTGCAGAACTGGTATAATACTCCGAATTATTGGATTAGTTGAAACATATTATAAGCAATTGGACCCTTTCACAGTCGGAAACTACAATGCCACATATGGATACAAGGCCAATGACCCCAACAGTTCTTACCTTTCAACTCAATTGGCAGACCATGACAATCCCAACCAGGCACGTAGCGTATTTTGTAATTTTGAAGGAGCTGTAAAATAGACATAAACAAAAAAAGACTTGAGGAAAGTATGGAAGCTATGATACTATAAATCACTTATGTTCACTTCTGAGAATGTGTGCCTGGTGCATAACAGCAAAGCCATCATCATCTAGACATGAACACCCATTCTAATAAGGCTTTTATGTACACGGGAGAAAACCAGTGAATACTGCAATTTTTTTGGTGGATTGCAGATTGATCCATCACGACTCACAATGACTAAATAAACAAAATATTCACTCATACCCTTGTTAATGTACCCCATAGCAGGGTGCTGACCTATCGCAACCCACGCAGAACCCATAAGAGAAAAACAACAAAAATGAAAGATGAAATAGTATGGGAACTACCTTATAACGATTAATGATATCCTTTAGAACCTTATTTAAAGCATGACCCATATGTAGATCTCCATTAGCATATGGCGGGCCATCATGAAGAACAAAAACCCCCTGCACAACAATTTAAGGTGAGCTAGAAAACATGTCCGACAAGAGAAAGACAATGAGTGCTGCCCACAGAACCATACCCCATTATTTCCATCAGAAACCCTCTCGAACACCTGCTCTTCAGACCACTGCTTCTGAATTTCCGGCTCCCTAACTACAGAGTTTGCTCTCATGCCAAATGTAGTCTTAGGCAGATCAACTGTGTGTTTATACTTCCCATCTTCTTGCTTTTTACCTGAAAAAAGCTCAAACAACCCAGTCAAATGTGCTATCATTTTTTTTCTTGAAAAATGAAAAAGAGAGTCAGTTAAAAATGTGCATCATATATGTATACCTTCCAATGCTTTCTTTGCAGCCATGACAGGTCCACGAGACCTTCTCTTCAAGCCTGAACTGAACTCCTCGGCAGGATCAGTTGAGTAATATCTAGTGTGAAAGACAGGGAGGGCCTTGTTCAAAGGGCTCCTTCTGGAACAGAATGATCCAATAAACGCCACCTTGCTAACCGACGAGCAAGTTCTACATGACCAAACCTGGACATTTCAAAAGTTATAAATGTTAAGTGTAAACCCCATAATATGCAACCTACAGTTACATACAATCAAAACGAAATTACTCAAATTTGCAAAATCAGAAAATTATCTACAAGTTACATGTACTAGCAAATTTGAGGACTGATTACAGTTCGACTTCTCGGCCAAACTGGCGCAAAAGTGAACTTCTTGGCGAAGTTCGGAAAGTTATTGATTGTGTTCCATTGCCACTCCAATGACAACAACTTTGAAAGCTCAATTAATTACTCGCAAAGAGTTTCCGATTATCCTAAGGCTAATAGTGAACAACTAAACCTACAACTAGCAAGAATGCAAGAAAATCAAGAAACCCTAGATGAAAAAGATTGCAATTGAATCGAATAAGCTCGCAAATGAGAGTGTAATTTGTAGGGACGGAGGTGAAAGAGAAGAAATTACCCGATAAGAAGATGGAGATATCGCCATCTTCGCTTGTTTAGGAGCGAAGATTGAAGAGTGCGCGGTGAAAGATTTGAGCTTCGACATAGAGACTCTCTGTCTAATGGAGGAGTTTGTTCTTCATGGATTGGGAGGGAAATGAACGATAGAGAGAGAGCTGAGAGGGACGAGTGATGCTTGGGGTTTTTGAGAGACTTTGGATATAATGGGCTTCCGGGTTTAATAATATTAATACCCAAGGCCTTAAGGAATGGCTCTTAGGAGATTATTGTTGGGTCATCGGTGTTGGCTTGAATATTGATGATACATCGAATAAGATTATCATCACAATCGTACATGTGACAAAGATTAGTCGTCAGTTCAGAACCGACTTGCAAAGGCCAAAAAGCCAGATTCAATCATTAAAGCCTGAAAGGACCCTTCAAAATATATCACAGTCACAAGCCCAAATCCAAGCCCAATAAATTATCCTTTAAAGAGGAGAAACGTTACAGAGAAAACAAGTTATGGCCCGAATTACTCCATCAAGAACATATCTTCATAAAAGAAAATATTGTTACAGAGAACTTCTCCCCTCATCAAGCCTCATATGCTTAAGTCGCGTGGAGAATTAATAACTACCATTATATATAGTAAATGGAACATTCGACTGAGATATGCAATTTTAACTAAATTTTGTCCAGATTAAATTATGTCTCCTACAGATTTACTAACTGAAGCATCAAAGTGTCTTTAGCCACCAAAAAAATGATCTTTAGCAATTCAACATTTGTTTTGCAAGTCGAATTTCTATAAGACCAGATTTGAACGTGTCAAATATATCTCGTGTATAATGGACTCAAGTGTGCGCACATGCAAGACACACTAATAATGATTGCTAGAAAACTTGCAAGGTCCAAATTCACTAACATGTTTTAAACCAAAATTTGGAGGAGCTTTCACCGAGTGCGACCTTTCTTATCAATTTGTGGAGCTTCTCCGTTTTTATTTTACCAATCCATTCAGCATCTCCTAAATTACACAACCAACAACGACAACAACCATATTGATTCGTTGATTGCCCAAAAAAAACAAAAAAAAAACAAAAAAGAATATAGATGGTAGTATTGTCATTTTCAGAGTTTTTTTTTAGTGGAATTCTAAATGTCGAGGAAACGGGCGAGGGACGGGACGGGACGTGGCGGGGTGAGGACCGTCCACCCCACTCAGGATACGCGCACCAAAAACGATGGCATGCATCCCGAGCAGGGTGGACAGTCCCCACTCCGCCACGTTCCGTCCCTCACCCATTTCCTCGCCATGTAGAAGCGCTCTTTTTTTTAATATGTTAATTGACAAGGTTTTAATATTGTCCGTCAAATTCTCTGTGGTTGAGATATCAATGTAATTGCAGCCTTGAAGTAAGTTTGTATACAAAATTTATCTTTTGGAACTACCATCTACCAATCCTATTTAATGTGTTATGTAGAATTATAAGAGAGAACATATAAATAAGCCGCCCAGCTGCTGATGCGTTTGGTTTGGCTTGCAGGAACGTGCGAAAGGACAGCACTACGTCAGCTGCGACCTTTTCCACTCTGTCAGTTCAATGGAAAACGCCCAGAATTTTTTAAAGGACAGCGTCACCATATTCCACTCTGTCAGCTGGGGCGAGACTGGGAGTGTTGCGACCAGCTGTTCGCTTCAGATTAATTTTTTTAACAAGTAATAAAGGTGTAGCATTTCAGATGTGTCCCTCCTCATGAATAGAAATTGTGAATTGCCATGCCAAAATTGATAAATGAGTGCAACTACAATATATTGCGCAGCCAATTATAACAGTTTATCATTGAAATGATTTTTCATTAAGTACTCGGTACTAAGTGATTAGCACTCAATAGCGATGATTATTTCAATCAGATTATTTCCGAACATAACTAAAAGCAAACACCATTTTCAAATTGTCTCACTTTTTATTTAGATTCTCAAATTATTCAAAACAAACACCCTCTTCTTCTTTTGCCCATTGTACTCCCTTGTTTTTCTCTGTCAAACTTGTTTAAAAAAATCGAAAAAAATTAATTGAGCAAAACAAATCGAAAACGAAATCCTCTAATTAGATTCAGTTAGATTTTGATCCAATTTCAAACCAATTAACACACGTAAACTCTTAGTCATACATCAATACATATGTTGATTCCTACTCTCTTTGGCAAAATTGAGACTAGAATAGATCGCCCAGCCAATTACCTCCCTAAAAAAGCAAAGTACCACACACAAACTGTTAATAACTTTCACCAAACATCAACATTTTACAACCTCTACCGCACAGCTCACACAGAATGTATAAAGAAGATGCTGTGGCCTTTAGGCAACAATAATACAACTCATAGTCTCACATTGATAGCAATGTGGATTGCCATTGTATGGCAACATATATAAATGGGTACAACTGCAATAGACTGCTCAGCCAATCACTGCCATGATAAACAAAGTGCCACACAACACAACCGTTGATAATCTTCACTACTTTATCATCATTGTCAGAGGTCATTTTCAATAATTTCAAAAATATAACCTCTGCTTAAAAATAAAAAATTAAAAAATATACAACATTGTACCAAAACTACGTCGTTAAGTTATGGGTGTCGACTGTGCGTTGCAAGATCTGTGCCCAAATCATAACATAACCACTCATCTTATTGTTAAATGTGTGATGACTCAGTGATTGAGCAGTGATGAATGATATCCCCGGCATGTAATAAAATAAATAAATAAATAAACCAATCCTCCACCTCGTAAATCTTCTAGAAATATCTTAAACGTCGAAGGTACCGGGTTAGCTCACCAATGTCAGACCTCCACGTGTGCTGAGGTTGAAACGGTCGTTGACCCTAATATAAGACCTCTTTCCACGCCACACTCTCCTCCTATATAAACGAGTTGCACTTCCTATCCCAGATCATCAAACCAATATTTCAATCCTTCGATCAACAACAAAGCTCTCAAAATTACAGATATCTCGAAAATGGCCGCCGAAGCAATCGCAACTCAAGAACAACAACAGATGGTAAGTAATGTTTTCGATCTTGATTTTTATTTATCTGTTGAGATGATATTTATTGATGAATTGTTGTGTTTGTTTTAGTAGAGTCAGGAAGAATACGAGCAGAGGCTCAAGTACTTGGAATTCGTTCAAGTCGCCACACTTCATGTCATTGGATGCTTTGCAGGAGTTTATGATTATGCGAAGAGCAACTCGGGTCTTTTGAAGCCCGGTGTGCAGACCGTTGAGGGAACCGTCAAGATCGTCATTGGCCCGGTTTATGAGAAGTTCCATGGTGTCCCTCTCGAGCTTCTCAAGTTCGTCGATCGCAAGGTGAGATTTACACAATTATTAAAATAGGGGAGAGCAAAATGGGAAAGTAAAATTAGAGTTGAAGATGCGGGTATTTTATGTTGAGGATAATACTTCAAAGAAAAATTTGTTAGCCCAATTGATAAAAAAAAAAAAACCACAGTAATTTTAAATTTGGGATACAACGGATTCTTATTTTCTTTGTGACAAACATGCAGGTTGACGGATCTGTACATGAGATAGAACGACGTGTGCCATCTCTTGTAAAGGAGGCATCAGGCCAAGCATATACAGTAGCTCAAAAGGCTCCACAGGTAGCCCGAGCTGTGGCATCAGAAGTCCAACGTTCAGGAGTGGTAGGATCGGCAACTGGTGCAGCAAAGACCGTGTACACCAAATATGAGCCAGTAGCTGAGCAATATGCAGCGACGGCATGGCACAAGCTCAATAAGCTCCCTTTGTTTCCTCAAGTAGCTCATGCCGTGCTCCCCACTGTCGCTTACTGTACTGACAAGTATAATTCAGCAGTGTGTTATACGGCTGAAAAGGGATACACTGTGTCCTCTTATTTGCCTCTTGTGCCTGTGGAGAGGATTGCCAAGGTGTTTGGTAGTGAAGAGGGTGTTACTGAGCCTGCGGTGAATGTACCAAGTGGTACTGAGATTCCCGTCGCATGATAGGGCAGATCGTCAGGGATTTTATGGTGTTTTTTTATGTGAATGTTCTGTTTTTCATTTCTGAAGTGTACCCAGTACTCCAATCTTAGTTAATTTGCCATCTTTGTTCAGTTCTGCAGATACCAAGATTATTTATCTTATAATTTCTGGGTACTCTATGGACAACAAGCCTGGTTCTGTGACTAGAAAAACAATTTCCTCACGAATAGAAATGCCTTGAAACAGAATAACAATCAAGTTGTCAAAATTTTCAGTCTCTGAAACTTTACTTTAGCACTCAGAAATTGTATTTGGCTGTTGAGAGAGGCTGACGGAATTCTCGGGAACATAACTCTGCCTGGTTCTCTCTTGTAAGATAAGAAGCTGAAGTGGTGCAAGGCAATCTGTCTACATTGGTAGTAAACAGTGGTATTGCTTTGTGATAATCAAATTTCTGACAGTATCGACAATCCCACCTCCTTTCAGAATAATTACATAGTAATGAAAGGAACTTCAAGCTTTTATTATGAACAATGATATCAACTTGGGAAGGATATGGTAATGCACTTCTGTACAGTTATATTATAGGAAGGGTTGTTGCACAAAATGTAGGATTATGTCTGAAGACGAACCAGTCCATCCCATTATTTTGCTTCATTAGAAATCCACTTAGAACCTAGATAGACCATTCCACAAATAATATATTATGTACAGTCACGGAACAAGGTATCCTAGCTGATCAACCAACATATGGAGATTCAACCCAGGCGAGATTAAAGTTAGTCCCCTTGAAGTTTCTGCAGGTTTTGAATGGTGAGGTACAGGAATGGCAAAAAGAAGAAGTTGAACAAAAGGCATGGCTTTCTTGAAAGCAACAATATAGTTTACAACAAGGAAGCACAAACTCTTCAAAAACTTTCCGTATCCGTGTCCGACACACGACACTCGCTCGACACACCTTTGACACGTGTCGGCAGGTATCAGACACATGGTCAATGTGGTCAACGTGTCGAACACGCCACTGATACACCCGATACTTGGTCAGAACACAGTCAAGACTCGAAAATCAACTTTGTTTTATTTTGTACTTTTAGATGTTTGCAAATAACCACGTAATATAATGATTATTGATCCATTTGAAGTGAATGACTATTTCAATTGCGATTTAAGACAAATAGGGGCAAAAAACCACTAAAGTATAGAGGTAGTCTATGCTTCTTCTTAATATTTGCTTCTTATTTTTCTCTCATTTGCTTCTTCTCTCCTCTACTTCTTCTTTACTTTAATTTTTTCTTGCAACAGTGTCATCTTCTTCAAGACACTCTAGGAAGGCACTTTATTAGATTATTATTTATATTTATATGACTTATTAAAAAAATAATATGACGTGTCGACGTGTCCCCGAGTCCTAGTTTTTGAAAAATTACCGAGTCGGCGTGTCGTGTCAGTGTCGGACACGACGCACGTATTCGTATCCGTGCATCCTTGGTCTACAATTGTGGAAGGCAATTAACCGACGAGAGACTCAATAGAGAACTAGTTAAATGACCACCAAAACAACACAGAACTCAACAGCTCGCCCCATCATTTAGGGTTGTTTGACAACAAATCCTGGCACTGGTTTCTGGTGCATAACGACAAAATAATGTTTGGAAAGTTATTCTGCAGCTCTAAAAAATTGGACAGTCTCTCAGAATTTCTGAGAAGACAGACAAAATTTCTGAGATGACAGAGACAACAAACTTCTTAGACCGAATTCATACTGGCCCTAAATTCAGCTAAATGCTAGTTCAACTCAAGGATAACTCTCTAGTTTGAGTCGTAAACAATAAATTGAACTCAAATCAACTCCTACCAAGTTATATTTTGTTTACTCAAATCAAATCCTACCAAGTTATATTTCTGAAACAAAACGAATACCCTAAAAGGTGTGAAAGGCAATCAAGCAATGAGAAACTTAACAAAGGAGAGAGAACAGAGTGACGATACTGTAGTTGATCTCTATTAACCAACAAGAAACTCAACAAATAACTGGTGATTTTAGTAACACTAACAACAGAGGTCCTGTTTTCCATCTATTTCTGTTTCGTAACAAAATAATATTTGGAAAGTAAAACTCTTGTCTTCAAATACACCATTAGTTTTTGATAGTTAAACTTGGCCAAGCCAACATAAAAAATCTTCAATAGTTACTTGAAATTTCTGAGAAGACAACTTCTCAGATGAAATTCTACCCTGAATTCAGCCAAATGTTAGTCAAATTCAAGGTTAATTCTGCAGTTTGAACATTCAAGATAAAATAGAAAGCAAATGAACACTACAAAAGATAGTTCTGAAACAACAAGAACACTAGATTAATAACTAAATAAAGAGATGAACTGAAACTATTGAACCATAAATAAAATTTTGGATAACCTCTAACTTCCACCTCATATTTTGCTACGAGTTCTTCACGCACGGTAATAGGATTTAGATAGTTACAACTTTCTAATACATAAGGGAAACATTATTAAGGAAATGCAAATGTCATAGTGACACCATGAAATAATTGAAGATCGGACTAACCCCTCTTGCAAAAATAATTGGGAACAAAATCTAGTATGCAGAGTAGCTCTCACCACTTTCTGGCCAAATGCTCCTATAGATTGACATTGCGATTGGAAGGACAGCCACAAGTGCAAGTTGAAGCTGCTCCGAGCTACTTGTCTTCACTGTGATCTGCCCGCTGAGCTTGTTGTTCAATCCAACACGGACAGCCACCTTAGAACTTCGTCCAATGGAGAACAGAGACTGCAAGTTGGCGCCCAATGCTAGGTCACCTCTCCACCTCATCAGAGACAGGCCCAAAGTAGACTGATCTTGACCAATAGGAAAATCCTTATCCTTCAAGCGAGCTTCCAAGTTTGCTCCATATGCAGCATCACCTTGAGAGCGAACAGTACCAGTGCTCCCTACCAAAGTAATGCGCTTTCCTATCGAGACCTGGTCCTCAAACTTGAGCCCTGTTGCTACATTTTCTCCCAAGAAAGTAACAGACATCCCAGCAGCCATCTTGTTCCTTTTCAGCTTTTTGAATTTGGTTTCACCTCTGACAATGTATGCTAGGTTCTTCCCAATAGTTTGGATGTCAAAACCAGCCATCGTTGATTCATTTTCTCCATGCTTGGCAGCAACAGACGAGTCCAAATGGATGTTAAACTCCTTCTTGTCTTTTGTAATTTGAACAGCAACCCCTGCTGGAAACTTACCCGCAATAGCGAGATTCTCTTCGAGGCTAACACCATCATATCCACAGTCGTGATCCCAACCATGAGTGTCCAAAACTGGCCTTGCTAGGAGTTGTGAAGTCGGTTCCAAAAACCGATATCTATAAGCCGGATTATCTCCATCAAAAGAAGGTGGCAATACCATGTCGGGTAATGGAACTGGCACTGGAGCTGCAGCTCCATCTTCTGGGTCAGCCTCTTGGCCCATCTCACCATAGTCACCAGCACGATTTTTCCCCCTCTTCATCTCTTTCATTCTTTTAAGCTCCTCTTTCCACTGTTTCTTCTGAAGCAGTTTAACCCTGTAATCAAACTCGTCAAAATATGCCTTTCTCTGTTCCTTGCTGAGCTTAGCTAGCTGAGCCTTTTTCAGAGGCTTAAATGGTGGGAGCTGGTCGTACTCATCCTCTTCGTCTTCTTGGTCAGAATCTGACAGGTCATCTAATTCAATATCAGAATCAACAGTCTCACCCTGATCAGTTGGGAGTTTTGGGTGCGTTCTTGACTGCAAAAGTGTAGACAACAAGTAGGGAAGAGGTGGGGAGCGGACTCGGAAACCAAAGAGCTTACGGTGGTCAAATGGGTCTTGAGGTTTTGTTAGGGAGTTTACTTCTGCTAAGATCTTCAATGAGTAACACAAGAGCAGTAACTGGGGACGCCAACTCTGACCATTGGGAAGAATACTTTGACCTTCTCTATTCTTTCTACATGAAGGATGATTCTCCACAAGAGTGACTGGATTCATCAAGCTTGGGTTCATCATACGCAAATCTCCAACTGCTTGCCCAATTGACTGCTGAACAACATGGGATCGTTGAGCAACAAATACCTCATAGCTTAAGGGGTTACCAGATGGTCCATCTGGGGGTGCAGAAGCACCATGGGTCAAGGTGACTACTGCACTTCGCCATATCGATGAACCCAGAATGCTAGTAATTGACCTAAGCATTGGCAGATCATTAAGATCTCTGGTTTGAGTGTCTAGTCGATCGACATAGAGGAGAATATCTGGGGGGCATTTCTTTGTGAATTTCTTCACAGAAGATAATATCTTCCGATTGAAAGCCTGATCCATGACAGAAGATCTCAGACCTGGCGTGTCAATGACCCGAATCTTAACTCCACCTACAGCTCCAAGAATTTCCTGGACTGTTGTTGTGCCAGGTTTGAAAGCATTGATTGTTGTTTTCTCTTCACCGAAGATGGAGTTTATGGTTGCACTTTTGCCCACCCCTGTTTTCCCAAGGACTAGGATGTTCAAAGAGAAGTCCAAATCATCTTTCCCTTCTGATTCAAGCTGCATTGCAGTCTTCTTGGCTGTTTCAGGGCTGAAAGCTTCAGTGATGTTTCTTCCTGCAGCGAGGACCAAACGATACAGAACTTGGGCAGCTATGGAGTCATCAGCAGAGTGACCAAGTCTTTGAACAAGCCTCAAGTATTTAACTCTTATGAGTTGTATCTTTTCCAGCTTCTTCTTTTCTTCCTCACTCAAGTTCTCTTCTGATACAGTTAGGTCAGATGGAGTGAAAATGTTGGATCGGTTCGGCCGAGGAGCAGGTCTCAATGATCGGACCGAGGATCCTAAACCAGCAGGGCGCTCAACTGAGAAAAGTCTCGAACCATCTGAAGAAGTGATTGTGACATTGCCACCTTCTGACCCCCCACCAGTTGCAGCTTTCAGGAGTGCAGACAATGCCGCAGAATCAAATATCTCTTTCACATCTCCATCCTCATCACTTTCAGCTTCTTCATCAGAGTCCTCCACAATCTGCCCATCAATTCTCTGGGAGTTTTCTGCAGTATTCTGGGCGACAGACTGCGAATCAACATCTGATCCCCGCATCAGCTCCTTCATCATTTGTTTAGCTGCTTCAGAGCCCTCAAAGATCAGATTGTCATTGTCATCATCTGAAAGTGACCCTTCATCTTCATAATGTTCATTTTGAGCTTCCTCCTTTGCTTCGGAATCCAAAATGGATTTTGGTACTGGAGGTTCTGTGGCGACAGAAACGGAAGAAATCACTTCTCCTGATGCATCATGTTCAGCAGCTACACTGTCATTGATGCTATATTTAACAAGAACATCTTTGTCTTCATGCACTGTGTTTGGCTCTCCATCCGCAACTAGCTTGAGCTCTGACTCACTTTGTTGTACATCATAATCCTTTTCCACTTCACCTTTTAATTCCTGATGCTCCCGTTCTCGAGTTTCAAAAGCTGAGCTGGTCATAGGTTCAAGAGATTTCTCTGCAGTACCATGCCTGAAATCACTTGGTTCATCCACCTTCGCAGTGTCAGCATCTGCTTCAGCCATTTTTGGCTGCTCAGGTTCTTCAACAGCAGCAGGTACTTGGTCGCGAAGAATACTGGCAGTTTCACTTTTCTCAGGTGCCAATTCTATAACTTCAGTTTCAGAAGTTACTTTTTCATGAATCTCCGGAGCATCATCATCTTTCAACTCATGGATTGTCAGTTGTTCGGTTCCAACAAGGGAAGCTTCCTCGTTTCTTGAGTTCGCTTCTCTGTCTGCTTCAACAAAGTTAGAATCAGTCGGTTCTTCAATTTCAATGCCTGCCTCCATGTTCCCACTAGCCAAGACTGCACCATCCACTGCTGAAACCCCATTCTCTGGAGCCTCAGCATTCTGTTTGGTGTCAACAACTGAACTTCCCCCCGTTGCTACAGCAACTTCGACATTGCCACCAGAATCCACACTCTTCTCCGCAACAATCACATCTTTTACTTCAGTTGTCTCTTCTTCCTGACCTCCAATATAAGGTTTCACCTCATTCGATTTCAGATTTTCAGGCAAAATTTCTTCTTCCTTCGCAGATGCAACCTCAACAATCCCAGTCACTCCAGGAACCTCTCTGACCAATTCAATTGGATCCACTGTGAGAATCTCGCTCTTCACCTCCTCTGCAACCCTGTCTTTCAATTCAGTCACCTCCTGACTTCCAACCACTGGTTTCACAACCTCGTTGGATTCCAAAATTTCAGGAATGGTATCTTCCTTGCTGTCCACCAAGGTTTTAATAGAATCCACTTCAGGAATTTTATCCTCAATTACGGGCTTCACAACCTCCTTCAATTCTGAATTCTCCGGCATATCATCTTTCTTTTTCTCGGTCAAAACTTCAACATCTTTCTCTGCTGAATCAAAATCCTCCTCTACAACCTCATTCTCCTTCGATCTTCTGCCCAAGATAACTTTCATCTTCTCAGCCAAAGCCTTGATGGGGTCATCAATTACCCCAGCAACCTTGCCTTCAATCAAACCAGTATCCAATTTTTGGTTCTGCTCCACCTCAATTTCCTTCATTTCAGACCCCAAACCCCCATTTTCAGATTTCCTAACCACACCATCTTCTTCAATCATCTTCTCAGCATCATCTCCAATAGACCCCGACACAATTGAAGACCCACCCAATTCTCCACCCTCTCCTCCCAAAACCCTAACTTCAGGAACTTCCTCTACTCCCATCTCAACCTCACCAATTCCTGCAATCCCATCAGCTCCCACCTCACTGCCCACAACCCCAACATTGGTTTCACCGCCCAAAATTATGGATTCCTCCGTCAAAATCGGAACTTTCGAAGAACCCAAATCTTTCTCACCAACAACAGAACCTTTACTCTCCTCCTCCATGACTAATTCTAGGTTTTCTTCCTCTGGGTCTGCTACAGATGGTCTCTCTGAAGCAGTCTCAAACTCATCATCACCACTCATATACTCCTCATCCTCAGTATCAAAATCATTAATAAGACCACCACCACCACCGCTACCAATACGACCACCACCACCTACTTTACCAACAACACCAGATTCAATAACAGACTCAAAAGAAACATCAAAAGCTTTAATGGGTTGGTGAGAATTACCTGAAGAAGTGTCCTTTACGATTGATTTTGATGAAAAAAGCTCCTCTCTTTCTCCTTCCTCTGCAGCTGCTGTTGGTGGGGGTGGGGTCTCAAGTGCTGGGGACAGAGAGGCAGATTGGTTTACGTCCATGGAGTGAAGTAATTGGGTTTTAATACAAAAAGCAAAGATCCCAAAGCAAAAAGGGAGAGAAACCCACAGTGGAGTGATTGGAAATGATGGATTTTTTTAGGGGATACTCTGTTTCTCTTCTACTCGTTCATTTCTTCTTCTGCTCTTGTTAGTTTGGTTTGGGTTTTGAAATAGTGAAATAGAGAAGAAGATGATTTAGTAGATAAGAGGTGGGTTTAGCTGAGGAGAGCCACACAGGGTGAGAAGATCGGAGAAGTGTTTGTGAGATAAGGTAAGAGAAATGCCCTTCTCTGAAGAAGAGTGTTTGTTTTCTTTTTGTTTTGTGTGGGTTTTGATATTTCTATTAGAATGGCAACATATTGGCGTTTTCTGTTTTTTTTTTTTATATTTCAATTAGGGTTAAAATAAACCTTAAACAAGAAAAATAATAAATTTTAATTTTAATTTGTATTAAAAATATCCCGATATTTATCTTAAATCCATGTGACATTGTGAATATGTGCAATATGTCTAGACGTGACAAAATATCACCACCAAGTACCGCAATTTTCATTTTCATCCTAAAATTAAAGGTCGCTAATCAAACAAATGAGTTTTTGTCAAATTGTCTTTAGTCTTTAGAGAGACGAAACTTGGGCAAAAAATGGACTAATATAAACGACTCTAGAGGGATTAGGAAGAAAACCCCATTTACAAATTATAATGGAGGGTGATGAATCGAAAATGTTGAACAAATTGCATATACTTGCCTTGGGAGCAAACAATTAGGTAAGAGAAAGGTCTTTTTGTACTTGATGAAATGAGAAACTTTAGTGAGAATTTATGGCACTTGTGGTTTGGTATTGATTTCTATATGGGGGCAACCACATTGTACTGATGTACTTGAATACTCTGTCTTATTGTCGAGGAAATGGGCGAGGGAGGAGGGTGCAACCTCATGTTAGGGAGGAGGGTGCAACCTCATGTTATTGCACCCTCCTCCCTCGCCCATTTCCTCGCTAATTAGAATGGCACACTTTAATAACAATCCTAACCAACATCATCAGCACCAACTCTCATGTTAGGGAGAACGTCAGCCGAGTTGATTGATAGAAATATGGACACGTCTTCCTGCAATGTTAGATCCTCCATTTAATGAGCCATTCTAGGTAGCGAGGGAAAGGGGCGATGGGTCTCCCTTTCCCTCGCCCCCCTAGAGATGTGCGACCTCGAGATAAGAAGTGATTGCCCAATGTCTTTCAAGTACTAATGCATTACAGACATGAATTTTCAGCTTTTTTACCAGCCAGCCTGGTTGGCTTTTTTACACTTATTACCCCTCCTATTTAAAACACAACCATAAACATCACTTATAAAAGGGGTGAAATTGTAAAAAAAAACCAACAAGGCCAGCAAACCAGGCTAGCTAGAATTGTGCCTATATCATTAAGACTTTGGAGAAATGGATATAAGCTTTGCTATTTCTCAAATAAGATGTTGGTTCTCACTTCTCAACAGATTTCATAAAACATGGAGTTCTCAACCTGTGAGAGCAGATCAAATAATTCGCTATTCTCGGATTAAAAAACAATCACCTGCCAAACAAGTTTTTGTCCTAAGCAGGTACTATCTTATGCAACTATGAAAGTGAAGGCATTTGAGAGAAACAATGCAATCAATCATTAGATATAAGCTAAGAAACCAAGAGAATCTATGGCAATGCTCATTATCTCGAATAAGGATCCAATCCTTCAAACTATGGAGTGGAAACATTCCTACATCCCAACACAATTATCTTCTGTTTTTCCCATTACTACAAGCACTTCTGAATAACAATCTAACATACAATCAGATGATAATTAGTTATACAACATAAAAAAAAGTCTCGCGCAATTTATAATGTTTCCTCTTGAGATAACTCATAAGATAACTCAAGCAGCTCGCATGGGTATCTTACGTTTTCAATCATGAAGCATATCTTGGAAAACTATGTAGTCACTAAGATTGTCTTGAAGACCAGCAAGATAAACTAAAGCTAGAAGAGGAAAAATGCAGCACCTGACTCTAATAGTTTGAAGATGTCACAAGTCACAAGCATGTTTGGAATAAAAATGGCTAGAGCAACTATTGCAAGAAGCGACTCCAGATAATGATAGCCAATGACAACAAATAAAGAGAAATTTCTGCATTGAACGATGACCAAACTGAGTACTTGTAATTCTCTCTCACATCCTAATATGTTTCATCTCCGTTCACCATAATGTAAGAGAAAAGTATCTGAAAAATGTTCTACCACATGAGAAAATGTTCTACTCATGTTCTACGACATGAGTAGCCGAGTCCCTAACGATTGGAGATCAATGTAGTAGCATAAGAATTTCAAGAGATGTTCAATGCAATCACGCGACAGAACCTCAACTATAACATACTCCTTAAGAGTCCTTATTTCAATGAGACATGTGTTGTGAATTCCAAATAATTTAGAGTTGAGGAGGAAGAGGTACATAACAAATGTGACATGATCTACATCTCGGCACATAACATATCCTATCTCAATAAAAAAATATCCCATCATTATGTCCCCAAAATCTTCTGCTCATACTTATTTCCTAGTTCCTAGTTCCTACAACTGTACGACAACCAAGCCGTTTCTGCAGGACCATTTGCCAAATTAATTGAACCTTCTTCAAAAGTCGAGTTTCAAAAAAAAAATGTTATGATATAGAAATGGAACTAATGAAAATATCTGAGATCACAAAATGAGATAAATAATTGAAATCCTGTCTCAAAAGACCAAGATCGATATTAACAGTCATCTAATTACACCAATAGAAATAGAGAATCAAAGTACCAACACGGTGGAGAACAAAAACTGATTGCATAAATGTAGCTATGGAGCTCTTTGTATTGCTCTGACAGATATGAGAGCTGACAAGGAGATTGCAATAATGAAACCAAGAGGAAAGCTTACCTGCTTATGTAAGTTCTAGTAGTTATGTTACACGGAGCAGAACCTTGAGAACCTGCACTCATATTTGGTTTTGGTATTGACAGAAAAAAGTTATCAGAGAAAAATAGAGAGCGAGAACAAAACCTAAAAATTTACATGTTAGGGAGATCAACAGAGGTGGGAGGAACGTGGAGATTACATGTAGAAGAAACAGAAAATTGTGCAGCAGCAAAACAAATCAACTCTTATCCACACCAATAGTGTGGGCACTTGCCAAAAATAAATAGCAAGTATTGATGGAGTATGGATCTTATATTAGATTTTGATTTGTTGGAGCAGTCCATGCATCCTTTTTAACCATCAGAATATACTTGACTGCACCAATAGATGTTATCATCAAAAGGATTTCGGTTGTCTGGTAGACCTCCTCCTTCAGGCCCTATAAGTGGCTAGATGACTCCAACCACAACATAAAAAATGGTTGTAGACCCCTAAAGACGGACTTTGAATGATACAAACAAGTTGGATGTACAGAGGAAAGGTCAAATTTGATAACATAACCAATTTTCTGAACACGATGGGATTCAATCCTTTGATTACTTAGTTGAGCACTTCCACTCTCAGCTGAATCAATGCAGATCTTGTGCTGAAAAAAAAAAGGAAATAGAAAGGACAAAAAACAAGAACTTCCACAACATACAGCATTGAAGTAAAGATATCTGGGTATTGGGTAGATTCCAGACTCGGATAAGACTATCAAAAGGAAGTTTACAGACAACCATTAAGAATTTACTGAAAATGAATATAGTAACTGAACAGTTGAATCAAAAGACGTGAACATAGATGCACATTGTTGAGAGTTGAGACCCTCAATGACCAATAAAAATAAACTAAAATTGAAGCCCTCAGTAACATTTCATTTTTTGCTACAAAAACAGAAAATTCAATATCCGCAGAAGCCCTTAAACCAAAACAAGACAATATTCAAGAGATAAAACTCAATCATGCACTAACACATGATTTATGAAACATTATCTGCTGAAGTAGATCAGTGGCTATGTAGTGAAACAAAATCTAGTAGGCAGCGTAACTCTCACCAGCTTCGGGCCAAATACTGCGGTAGATAGACATTGCGATTGGAAGAATGGCCACAAGTGCAAGCTGAAGCTGCTCTGAGCTGCTTGTCCTAACTGTAGTCTGCCCACTGAGCTTGTTGTTCAGTCCAACACGGTCAGCCATTTTAGAACTCTGCCCAATAGAGAACTGAGATTGCAAGTTGGCTCCTAGTGCAAGGTCACCTCTCCACTTCATCAAAGACAAACCCAAGGTTGATTCATTTTGACCAATTGGATAATTCTTGTCCTTGAGAGATGCTTCAAAATTTGCTCCATATGCCACATCATCCTTAGACCTGATAGCGCCAGTGCTCCCAGCTAAAGAAAGACATTTGCCAATAGTGATTTGATCCTCAACTTTGAGCCCCGTGACTACATTCTCTCCCAATAAAGTAACAGATATCCCACCACCCATCTTATTCTTTTTGAACTTTTTGAATTTGGTTTCTCCCCTGACAATGTAAGCTAGCTGCTTCCCAATATTTTGGATGTCAAAACCAGCTAAGGACGATCCATTCTCCACGTGCTTGGCTGCAATAGAGGAATCCAAGTGGATGTTGAACTCATTTTTGTCCTTTGTGATTTGAACAGCAACCCCTGCCAGAAACCGACGGGCAATGGCGAGATTCTGCTCAAGGCTGACCGTATCAAACCCACAGTTAGGGGTGGGCATTTAGGACCGAAAGCCCAGACCGAACCGACAACCGGACCGATAGGGTCGATTCGGATCGGTTTTAATTAATTAAGAAAGTTTCGGTTGTAAAAGCCCGTCCCGGCCCGAAGTTTATGGTCCGGGCCTCGGTTTTCATTTATGAAGCCCGTCGAATAACCGGCCCGGCCCGACTCCCTCATTTTTTTTCCTTTCATTTTTCTTTTTTTCTCCCTCATTTCTTCTCCAGAAATTCTAATTGTCGAGGAAACCAGCGAGGCAAGGAGGGAGAGCCACCTCCAACCCCGTCTTCCTCTCTCCCTCATTTCTTCACCCCCGCAACTTCAGTGAGAAAGCCAGCGCCACCCGTCTCATCCACCCCTGCCACTTCGCCATCTCGTCTCCTCCACCGCCACCCCATCTTGATCTGATGATGAATATGATCTGATGAAGATGAAGATGAAGATGATGAAGATCTTGATCTGCATCTTGATCTGATGAAGATCAAGATCTGATCAAGACGACCCGACGCCTCTCAGATATCGTATTAATGAAGTAATTTTAGAAATCCAGTGTAGAAATCCAGATCTTGTTGAGTTCCCCTCCCTTCCCCGATCAGATCTTGATCAATCAGATCTGATCTAAGATCTGATCTCATATTTTGATCAATCAGATCTGATCTCATATCTTGATCAATCAGATTTTGATCAATCAAATCTGATCTCAGATCTTTGTAATTTTTTGTTGTATGGTCGAACTCGAAGTATTTTTTGTTGATCCACCTTACAGACGAAGATCTTGTTGTATATAAATTTTTTAATTTTTTGATATAATTTTTATACGTATTAATGAAGTATTTTTTTTTTTTTTTTACTGTACGAAGTATTTTTTTCTCTTATGACCGAGCCCGGCCCGTAAATCGGTTAACCGGGACCTCGGTTACCCGGTCAACTCGGTCCGGTTTCGGTTCTCATAAACACGGGCCTGAATTTCTCGGACCGGTTTTCGATTTTTAGCTTTTGGGCCGGTTACCCGTACTTGCCCAACCCTGCCAACAGTCATGGTCCCAACCATTAGCGGACATAACTGGTCTTGTCAAAAGCTGCTGCTGTGATGTTGGCTCCAAAAAACGGTACATATGAGATGCATTGTCTCCATCAAATGAAGGTGGTAAGGCCATATCAGGTAACGGAACGGGAACTGCAGCTGGGCCCTCATTTTCCTGATCAACATCATCCTCCATGTTTACATAATCTGCTGCATAATTCTTTCATCTTTTCTTCATCTCCTTCATTCTCTTCAGCTCCTTTTTTCACTGTTTATTCTGAAGCAACTTCACCCTATAGTGATACTCCTCAAAATATGCTTTCCTCTGATCCTTGCTGAGCTTAGCTAGCTGAGCTTTTTTCAGAGGTTTAAATGGTGGGAGCTGGTCATACTCATCCTCTTCTTCTTCTTGCTCAGAATCCGCCAGGTCCTCCAAATCAATATCAGAGTCCACATTCTCAACACCCTGATCGTTAGGGAGTTTCGGGTGAGGTCGTGACTGCAAAAGGGAAGACAACAATTATGGTATAGGTGGGGACCTGACTCGGAAACCAAATAGTTTACGGTGATCAAACATGTTTTGAGGTTTTGACAGGGAGCTCATTTCAGATAAGATCTTCAATGAATAACACACAATCAATAACTGTGATCGTCAAACTTGGCCATTGGGGAGTATTTTCTGTCATTCTCTATTCTTTTTGCAAGACCGATGGTTCTCAACAAGAGAGACTGGGTTTATGAAGCTTGGATTCATCATACGCAATCGCCAACTGCTTGTCCAATGGACTGCTGAACAATGTGGGAACCCTGAACAACAAACATGTCATAAATTAAGGGGGTTTCAGATGGTCCTTCTGGAGGTGCAGAAGCAACATGAGTCAGGGTGACAACAACATTTTTCCAGATTGAAGAACCGAGGGTATTAGTAATGGATTTTAACAATGGAAGATCATTACGATTTCTGGTCTGGCTATCTAGTCGATCAACATAGAGGACGATATCTGGGGGGCATTTCTTTGTGAACTTCTTCACATACATTAACACCTTTTTGTTGAAGCCTTGATCCATGACAGAAGACCTGAGACTTGGTGTATCCAAGACCCTGAGTTTGACCCCACCTACAGACCCGACGATCTCTTTCACCTCAATCGTGCCAGGTCCAAATGCACTAATTCTGACTCTCTCCTCCCCAAAAATTTAATTTATGGTCGCACTCTTTCCTACCCCTGTCTTCCCAAGAACCAAAATATTCAATGAGAAGTCCAAACCATATTTCCCTTCCTCTTCAAGCTGCATTGCAGTGCTTTTAGCAGTTTCGATGCTAAAAGTTCTACTGGTATGCCTCCCTGTTGCAAAATCCAACCGGTATAAAACCTAAGCAGCTATAGATCCATTACTAGATGGCCAAGTCTATGAACTAGCCTTAAAAACTTCACTCTAATAAGCTGGATCTTCTCAAGTTTCGTCATTTCTTCTTCACTCAAGTCACTCTCTGAGTCATCTTGGACTGTGTGGTCCAGTGGAGTAACAAGCTTCATTTGGTTTGGCCGTGGAGCTGGTTTCAGTGATCTGATTGGAGAGCCTAAACCAGCAGGACGCTCAAAAGAGAAAAGCCTAGAACCATCCGAAGATGTGACTGTGACATTACCACCTTCAGATCCTGCACTATTTGCTGCCCTCAAAAGTGCATTCAATGCAGCAGAATCAAATAACTCTTTTTCTTCTTCCTTGTCATCAGTGTCTTCATCTGAATCCGTGACAAATTGTCCATCAATTCTTTGGGAATGCTCCTCAAAATTTTCACTGCCTGAATCAGAACCCCGACCGAATGCCTTCATAAACTGCTGCGCTATTTCAGAACCATCTAACATCTGATCCTCAGTGTCTTCATCTAAAACTGCACCATTATCTTCTTATTCGTGATGGTCAACTTCGTGTTCAACTTCCTCTTTTTCTTCTGGTTCTAAAACAAAAGCTGGTGCTGTAGGTTCTGCCGCATGGGAGCTACTAGAAAATGCACCTTCTGATCCATCAATGAGAGTGGGCAATTTTCCCTCAGCTGAATTCGAATCTGTAGGTTCATCTACATCAACAACTTCATTATGCGCAGCAGTTGTGTCAGTTCTGAATTCAGGTTCCACGGTATTATTATTGGATCTATCAACACGTTTGCATCAATAACACCATCCTTCTTTTCGTCATCTTTCCCCACTTCTTCCACTTCAGATTTTAGTTCCTGGTGTTTTTCTTCTTGAATCCCTAACTCAGAGTTGGTTTCAGGTTCAAAATTTTGTTCAGCATAAGTGACACCTAAATCACAAGGTTCAAACACCTTAGCAACATCAAATCCTTCTTTGATCAACTTCAGATCAACATTTATTGCTTGGTCAGATTCAGTCACCACATTTGACCTTCCTTCAACTTCAGGCTCCAGCGCTTCAGTTGCAGGAAGTATGTTTCTCCCTACTTCCTCGACAACACCAATTTCCAACCCCGACAAGTTGGTTTCAGGGGGCAAATCATCATTCACACCTTTATGTACTTCAACAAGCTTAGAATCATGTAGTTCTTCACACACAAGTGTTGTAGCACCACTCCCCTGATCCAAAACTGAATTTTGTTCCATTGTATCCTCCACCTCTCTCGCATCAGAAAACCCACTTTCTTCAGGCTGTTCCGCATCCAAAAACAAATCTCCTTCAATTCTGTCACTACTCAACACCTCACTTTTCTTCTCATCCACCTTTCCTTCCTCACTCAAAACCTCACTTTCAAGATTTTTAAATACATAATTTTCAAGCAACCTATCAACCTCAATTGTCTCCGAAACCTTACTAGCAATACTGGAATCTCTACCAATAACCCCGTCTTCCACTAATGCCACCAAACCCGAATCCAAAACTGCAATCTGCTCCAACCCATACCTCTTCCCTTTAGACCCCATTTCCATATTTCCAGGATTCAACACAAACACAGGTCTTTCAATCAATTTATCATCTCCAATCAACTTAGAACCATTAGAAGCAATGCCAAGCTCCCCATTCAAACCCGAAAAACACCCCTTATTCTCCTTCCTCAGCCCCCAAAACCCTAACTTTAGGAGCTTCAACTACACTCGGAATCCTCACAACAACCCCCGAAAACCCATCATCCTCCACATCACTACCCAATACCTCATTGTCATCAAAATCACCTGAAAGCTGCGCATTCGGCATTGGTGACGGAAAATCCGAATAACCCATTACTTATTCTCCTTTAAAAACAAAACCCATTGATTCTTCTTCAGAATCAGAACTACTACTACTACTACTAGAGCCACTACTACTGTCACTCTTATGTTTTATAGCAGTTTCTGTATCGGAATCAGGTGAAGGAAGAACTCGAATGCGGAAAGAAGAGTTACCTGGTGATGATGAGACCTCAAGGGGTGGCGATGGGGTCCTCTGTGTTGCCGAAAGAGATACCAAAGTTGGGGCCTTTGGGTTTGAATCCATGGATTTGTCTTTGTTTTCTACTGAGAAAAAGCAGAGAAGCCAAGGAGAAAAGGATGGAACAGAGTAGTTGGAGTTGGAGGAGAACAAGCAAAGGTGATAGGGTTTGTTATTGTAGAGTTTGGAATTTTTAGGGGTTTAGAGAGGATTTTGTAGTTTGGCTGGAAATGGGATTTGGATTAGATTGGAATGGATGTCAAGAAGCCACACACACACATACAATTTTGTTTCTATTTTTTGAAAATTAATACAAAATATATGAAAAAAAAACACACACACACACACTGGATGAGTTGAAGAGGTACACAATTTTGTTTCTATATTTTTTTTTAAATTAATACAAAATATAAGAAAAATATTTTTTGAAAAAAAATTACTACTAATATAATCGGATATCGCCACGAATGTTCTTGGTTTTCAATTTGCACACGAATAGCTACAATTACAATTTCATTTGAGAAATGCGTGGTACGTGAAGTGGGAAGAAAAAAAATAAGTACAACTTTACGAGAAGGCGATTGATAGGCTTTATGAAGGATGAATGCAAAAACGACTAGCTCACTCGACTTGACTGTTGAATCAACAAAAGAGAAGAGAAGTTACGGAGATTGGGTGATATTATAATTATTTTTTATAATTATGTTGAAAACTAGTTGCTTGAACATTTCACGTCGTTGATAATATATGTAATTGTCCAAACCAAATATTGTCGGATGCATGATTAAATTAATTGAAAAATATGAGCTTACAAACAAGGGAACTAAAGTAAAAAATAGTCTCTTAAAGTGATTTGTTTTAGTGTGCATCTTCTTTACGCATTTTTACGAAGTCTTGCTTAAACTCTTGAAAAACATTTGATCTCTTTAATAAAAATGCATGCCTAAATAGTGTTTGACATATACATATGGCAACCAACAAATTTATAAACTTGATGTTGTTTCTAGGAAACAATTACCAAACTCCAAAAATAAAATTGAGAATATGTTTTACAAAGGCGACAATATAGTCTTATGGTTGTCTTTCTCTAAACTTAGTTAGCCAACTTGGATTGATTTTGATTATAAAATTCTGCCAACCTAAGTAAATTTTGTACAAAATTATCAAACCTATATAAGTCGACCAAGTATAGCATAACATGAATTGATGTACCAACTTCGTAGACAACGAAATGACCATACATAACTTGTATACAAATATGCCCCACATAGCAATCAAATTTTTTCTTAACACCAGTCAAGCACCCAAAATCAACTTTAATTGAGGACACAATATATCAAATAAATTAGTGTTATTTTTTATTTGACCCCCATTAGTTACTTGTTATTATTTTGTGGCTTCCATTAGTTTATATATTCTAGTCTAATTTTCATTTTAAAGTTTGATTGATAGGTCAAAGTCAAACACGTGACCATGTTTCAACCATCCATATTTGTATTAAATACCAGATTGTTCATTTTTTTTTTGGAATAGACACAATTCTATATGTGCATCTCGAAACAATTAAAACCCATTTAAATTTTTAATCCCTTTATCTTCTTCTACCATTAGCTAAGCCCTAACCATTCCTCCTATTTTTCCAGATCCTTTGATTGATAGGTCAAACATGTTGACCTGTTTCAACCATCCACATTTGTGTTAAATATCCGATTACCCATTTTTCGAGATAAACACAATTTTATACGTGCATCTTGAGACAATTAAAACCCATTTCAATTTTCAATCCCTTTCTCTTCTTCTATCATTAACTAAGCTCTAACCATCCCTCTTATTTTCCAGATCCTTCACTACCTCACCTTACCCTTCCAAATTCTCATCTCTAGTTATGGTTTGTAGAGTAAAATACTTGTTTGTCAATTTTTAAGGTGTGCAGTGTGCAAACAGAAAGTGAAGATTACAAAGTGATTTTCCATATCATTTTTTAGGATAGAAATTTTTACAGTTGCTTGTGAGAAGAAGCAATATTTGTTTTCAAACAAGATTGTCCTTTTTGATAAATGATGGTGATCTTTTGACATGAGCTGGGCTCAATTAGGGGTGAGAATGCTGCTACACCCACACCCACACCCACACCCACCCCACCATCTATGGCTAATTTTGTACAATACATTAACAATGAGTTTGATTTCATCAGGAAGGTTTATCAGTGAAGACATAATCCCTTGATTGTAGAAGAAGAGATGGTCAAGGACTGGCTGATGGATTGAAATGAGTTTACATTGACTTGAGATTCACATAGAGAATTCTGTCTATCTCAAAGAAAGGGACAATTCGGTCAATAACACAAATATGAATGGTTGAAACAAGTCAATATGGGGGATAGACTAAAATACATAAACTAATGGGGGCTAAAGAAGAATGGCGATTAACTAATAGGAGGCAAATGAGAAATATTTTTTGCTAAAGAAGAATAACGATCGTTCAAACTAAAAAAGTACAAAATACAATAATTTTTTTGCTTTATCAATTTCGAGTTTAGGAAATCGAGTTTTTACAACCAAAGTGACATGACATGATCTTGAAAGAATAATGAAATTTCCAAAATGTTTAGAGTGTATCTCGAGGTTTTAACTGATTGTAGAGTCTAATTCCCTAACATCAATTAATAAGGTTTGAATATGCGTAAAACATACGAGCATTATCCACATTGTTAGAAACTTGCTCCAATATGCACATTTAATAATTTCATATCTTGCAAAATAAAGAAAATATAGATGTTGCGTTGAGTTTTGTCGAAAAATCCGCAAGCGGCGCCCAAATTTGGCCAACCACAAACGAACTGTGCCACCTCAATGGTTCGTCATATCGATATCTCAGTCATTATTGTAAATTTTTTTTTTTACCATCCCCTTCCTTCTTCTGTCTTTCACCTGCCTGAAATGAAATCACCAAATGAACTGGTTTTTTACTTTTACCATTCCCTCACTATTTTAAAATTTACTATTCACCAACCGAGAAGTAAATCACCCAACCTAACGCATCGAAATCCCCAATTCGAGAAATTAAATAACCCAACCGAGAAATAAAAAAAGCTTACTTTAGAAACTCTATTTCTTTCTCTCTCTGTCTTCAACGTTTGTTTATTGAACTGATCTCGTCTTCGGTTGTGTGCAAATCGATCGAAGAAGAAGAAGAAGAGGAGAAGTAGCGATGGTGGAGACTAGGAGGAGTTCAGCTGCTTCATCGAAGCGGTCACTCTCTTCACCTTCATCGTCTCCGCAGGCAGACGGGAAGCGTTCCAAGGTAAAAAAATTTACAGTCTAGGGTTTCATTTTGATTGTTTATTGCAATTATTGGTTCTGGGTTGATGAGTTTGAGGTGAATTAGGCGTCCGAAGGGTCAGCTTCGACCAGCGAAGTGGAGAATTTGAGGGATTTGGGATCTGATGACTCTAAGAAGCAAGAGCAGGAGCAGGAGCAGGAGCAAGAGCAAAGGTTGAGTGATCCAGGGACCGAGGCGGAGACAGATCAAGTGAAGGAAGCTGATAGTGGTGGTGGTGGAGGTGGAGGTGGTGATGTGGTTATGGTGGAGAAGTCTGCGGCTGATGAAGTGGAGAACGATGAGGTTATGGCGTCTCCACCAGCTCAAGGTATGATTTCTTTTTCACTGCATGTTAGTAAAAGTTGAAGTTTTTTTTTGTGTAATTTTTGTTGTTGGATTTTCAGAAGGTGAGGCAGCTGAGGCGGAGAAATCGGTGAAGTCTGATACTAAAGTGAATCGGGCACCGAAGCGACCGGCGAAATCTGGACCGAAGGTTGCATGGGGGAAACTTCTTTCTCAGTGTTCACAGGTTGGGTTGTTTGTTCACATTTCTCATTTCTGGATTGGAGTTGACATTTGGTTACTTAGACAACAAATTGAGTAGAAAGTGGGGAGAGAGTTGCAGTCTGGGTTTTACATTTTTAGTTCTAAAGAGCATTTGTGGTGGCAAAGAACTATTTAATATTTATGACAGGCGTAGTTTATCACCTTAAGATTCAAGCCCAGAAATTGTGAAACTAGTTTGTGATTTGCCATCCTTGAAGTTATACACATTCCCCAAACCTTAAAACACCCTTGCAAGCTGTGACAACCCACCACCACCACGTCCAAAAGATGTCATGATTGTATCATCCATCCAAAGCCTATTTTCTTTCTATGTAGAAACCTCTAGAATAGCTTAAAATTGATCACATTGTTAGCGTGCCTATGCTGAACCTGAAGATTAGCTTAGATTTTTGATGGAGTTGTCAAGCAAGAGAAGCCCTTTGACGTCCGTGAAGACATTACCTGTGGTATGACAGGTGAAGAATTATAAGCTTTGTTGCAGAGTGATGAACAGAGGATGGAGCACTTCATTTTGTTAGTTTGAGAAATGATTTGAAGCTCATTTATCATGTTTATTGGAATCTGGATAGAAATTGTTCACTTTGGCAAATTATTAAAATATAGTTAGATAAAAGAAGCTGATCAAAGACTGGTTAGCTACAAGGGCTGTAGTAAATTAAGCAGCCTCTAATCCTCTCACAACTATGAGATGAAATAAAAACTAAATCTGATTGATGTTTGAATTTGACATGGCCAACTTTGCTTCCCTACATATAGCTTAGAACTTCAAATTATTTCCAGTGATAATCTTGCTAGTTGCAGATGATGTCTGATCAGAAAATGGTTCATAGGAATGCGTATTCAATAAATTGAGATAAGTAAAGGCAACAGGGCTTTGTGATCATTGATGGGTTAGTGGAGTATTGCGATTGGAGCCATACTTTGATCGGTGGTGGACCAATGATGACAGGGAGAGTTTTGGAAATGGTTTTAACAATGAAAATTATATGGTATCAAGACTTGTGGTGGTGACACAAGGATTTCCGATTAAGGTTTTTTGCAGTGTTGGGCTCTATAGGTAGGAGGAAGGTATTGGGGTATCTTTAAAATTTGTTTTTTTGTGGATTGGTGATTGAATGCATATTTGTTACCATTATCGCCAAGAAGGAATGTGTGAGTTCTATATGAAGGAAGGTGCAGATTTGGGAGTTTATAGGTGCAGAGGTGGATTGGAGTCTGAATGCGTAATTATCACTTTATTCTTAAGGAGGAAGGAGCATGCGAAAGCTATATTAGTTGACTTGAGATTGAAAATGGCGTCATTGGGACTTTGTATTGTGGTGTTTGAGAAAAATGGGGCTTGGTGAGAGATGGTTGAAATCAGTAAAGTTCTGCTTGTTGACAGTACATGTCTTGGTTATGGTTGGTGGAGTTCCAACAGGTGTTTTCATAACATTGAGGGTATTCCTCAAACTTTGATCAATTGTCTCCTTTTTTGTTTCCTATTCGGATAGAAGCTTTTACCAGATTGGTCGCCAAAGCTTTATGGAGATGGTTTGCTCTTTGGAATTGGGCAACCACTCATTTACAGTCTGTGAATGATACACTGTTGTTCTTAGATGTTTGTTATATGGATTAAGCATGCTTTGTTATTCCAACTTCCCTTAAGGCTTGAAATTAATTAGTCTAAGAGTGTGACATATGGTGTTGGGGAGGGAGCTGATAGTAGAAGGGAAGTATAAGTTCTTGAGGCTCCGGTCTTCGACAGGGAAGTTGCTAGCCATATTTGGGGTTTCCATTGGGAGCAAGATGTAGGAATAAACTTTTGCGGGATGCATTGGTGGAAGTTATGGGGAGTGCTAAATAGCTCTTGAAGGGTGGGAGATTAGTGCTTATTAGTAGTGCTTTATCTAATATGCTCGTCTTCTACATGACTTGGTTTCAAATACCAACAATTGTGGCTAAGAAGATTGCCGGGATGATTATGGTATGTGGGTGAGGAAGATAAGGGTTTCCACACATTGAATAAGGAGTTGGTGAGCACACCTAAAGAGGTGGATTATGCATTAAGCCGCTATCACTAATTAATTACATGTTATTCTGTAAGTGGTTGTGGAGATTTGTCATAAAAGGGGTTGCTTGTGGAAGGAGGTGATTAAAATGAAGTATGATCCAATTGGTTTGAACTTGCTCCAAAAGCATTCAGTATATTCATGTTGGACTGCTCCTAAAGCATTCAATATGTTCATGTGGGACGGTACATGAGGTGATATTTCAAATCACAAATATGAGTTTCCATGAGAGATTGAATTTGTTTTTAGCACGAGGTGTGGATGGGGAACATAGCCTAGAAGGAAAAATATCTGAGAGTTATTTGTCTTTTTCATAGAAAACACAAATAGGGAACATTGATGGAGTTTGGTAGATTAGTGGGAGAGAAATGGATTGGGATTCCACTTTAGGAGGGTGAATTTTTCAGTGGGGTAATCAAAAGCATTTGTGACATTGTCAAACTTATTGGAGGGAATTAGGTTGGATAATGAGGATGATAAATGTGCTTGGAAGGAGGATATCTAGAAGGGCTTTGCTATGTACTCGTGCTTTTTCTGTTTTAGCTTGGGATTTGGGAACATTTGATGGTTTCATCTTTATGTGGACAACAGTGTGTTCCACTCTTCCTTAAAATCAAATTTTGAATTGATACACTAGGGGATGGGTATTGAAACAACTTGCTAATTCCATGGTATAGATTCAAGGAGTACGACTGATCTTCTTCTTCACTATAGGTGGGTCAACATGTTATGATGTTATAAATGCACTTCTCGGGGAAGAAAAGTTATATTTGAGATTTATTACCCGTAACTCGAAGGTGTCATTATTCCTAAGGAAATGATTAGGAGATTGACATCGTGCCTGGATTCTATTGTCGTTACTTATAATGGAGTTTTTGTTGAGGATAGACAAAATCCCGGATGGTGTAATTTAGTTGGTTGATTTGAGGTTGAGAAGTGCTACTTGTGGATTATTATGAGAATTGGTCGATTTTGAGAAGGTGTATGTTCGTGTGAATTAGGACTATATCCTGTTGGATTTTGGTGAGAGGTTGGTCAAGACTCCAAAGTTTTCTTTCTACTGTCAACTTCTTGATCTTTGTTGGTGGTACTCTTGGATTTTTCAAGACATCAAGGGATTTATATCAATTTTTTTAAGGTAAATTTTTTTAATCAACGACTCACTATTACACAGGGCGACCTAAAAACCTGGAGACCCAACACTAAAACATTCAATTAGTATATGGTAGCGAAAAAAATCCCTTTGGGAGATGGAAGATGGGATACCGAACCCCAAGGTGTATTAAGAACTTACACGTGTCTCCGATTGGCGCGTCAATCTCTGATGCCATATCGTGAAAATCGCATCACAAAAATTCCACTGATGTGATTGTGGATGATACCCTTTTTTTTCTTGATAATGATATTTCACATGTTGAGAACTTGAATTATATCTTGTCGATCTTTTAACAATGTTTTAGAATAAAAATCATTTATCCAAGAGTATGGTGTATGTGGTTGGCAGGGAGGCTAGTAGTTTGGTTGATGCCAAGACTTTGGACCGTCAAGTGGGTGAGTTTCTTGTCATGTTGGGTCTTCCCAATGGGAACCAAAAATAGAAGCAAACATGTGTTATGGTCCTAGTTAAGTAATATTGACATGTTACGATCCTATTTAAGTAATTCACTTTCCGTCTTTGATAACTTGGGCTTTTGAGGAGTATTAGCTGGTTATTAACAAAACACTTGTGGGATCTAGTAGTGGAAATTATGGTGAAGAGACTTTGAAATTGGTTATTGACAAAACATTTGTGGAATCTAGTGGTTTAATTGTGTATATTATGTGAAGAGACTTGGAATTTGGAAGGCCAAGTTGTTATCTAAAGTAGGAAGGCATGTGGTCATAATGAATGTGCTACTTACCATGCCTGTTTATTACATGCCACTTTTCTATATGCCTTTGTCATTCATTATTGAATAATGATAAGGATTTGACCATCTTACCTAAAGTACCGCTGGGATCCTATCTTCTTTAGAAAGTTGCTTCACTCCATTTTTATGCCATTGACTATTTTTTTGCTGAGTTGCTGCCTTGCCTGGGAGTTCAAAGCAGTGGTTGCATTTTTAAAAATAAAAATAAAAATTAAATGACACTTAGTAATGTAAATATAACAATAAATTGGTTTTACCAGTAAATAATGAGGAATGTGAAGATTTGTCAAGTCTTAATTTTGAAGCTCTATAAGCCTCTCGTCGAGCTCTTATGGTTATTTGCTCAGTCACTTATTCGCAACTCGAAGTCTCTCTTAATCTTCTTCGTGAACTCATGGTGTATATATTTTTTCTTTAGAATTTTTTTCTTTCTTTCTCCACTCTCCTTTACGTTATAATTAAAGATAAAAGAATAACATAATGATGGCTCCACTGAGCTCCAGGGAAAATGTCAATGCCTCATCTCCCTGCCTTCAACAATGTAGTTGTCATGGTGGTAGGATGACTAAGGGGTTTCATGTGTGAAATATGGAGGTTGTATATGCCCATGGATGGGTGGCGTCGTTATTTGACCTCATCTTCAATTCAAAAATAGGTTATTTATTTATTTTTTGTTTTTGCAAATGACTTTTGAGATATGGTAAGGGGAAATCGAAAATTTGTGAAAGCTAAGTATGATGCTAGTGGCTTTTATTGGCGTCCCAGGTATGCGAGTGGGTATTTCTAAATTCTAACAAGGACAAATTTATTTGAGTAGTTGATATGATGTTCAGAAGAGGTGATAAGGTAAATTTTGGCATGAGTTTTGGGTTGAGACTGGTGCTCTTAAAAGACTGATGTTCAAGGAATTTATTTATTTTTTGGTGCCAAGTAGCATGGTTAGGTGGTAGAGTTTGGTGTTCATGTTAATGTCATATTGGGATAGTCGTTCACATTTGCAGATTGGTTCTTTCCCAATCTTTCATGGGTGAATTTAACTAAACGTGTTATATATAGTGGTGCGTCCCGCAAAGCACATTCCGTCATTCCATCTCTTTTTAATTATAATGCATGAAGGGTTTTTTGAGGTCTTCTAAGACCCTTTGCATATTCTGAAGGATGATTTTTTTTTCTCCTTCTAAGAAGGTGATTTGGTGGTGGAGTTAGGTGTTCATGTTGATAGCATCATTGGTTGGGACCTTCACATTGGCTCTAACCATGGGTGAATTGAGCATGTATGAGGTTTTATTTGGTATGTGATGGATATTTTATCCTTTTGGAGGGCGACGAAAAACATGGTGTGTAAGGATGATAGGGATGAAGGCTTTTTTTGGGGTACTATCTTTCTAGTAACGCCTTTGAAAACTTTCTGATATAATGATATTATGCAATCTGGCCTTGGACTTTGGACTTTGGACCTGTGGCTATGGAGGTCTATCATTCCTTGGGGTTGGGTTTAACATCTTTCAGTAGGATTTTATTTTGATTTTTTGTTTGCTAACTAGCAGCTACTAATCTTGGGGATTAAATGCTTTTAAGGCTGCCTGTTTGTAAATTCGCCTTCTAGCGTTGCATCTGTAAAATTCTGACGTTTGGAAAAAACAAGCTACTGATGTTAAGAAGCCTCTAACCCTCTTACAGGGAGAGAGTTAGGAGAGCCTGTTGTCAGTAAGGAGGTTTAATAAATGGATGAATCTAGAATATATTTATGAGAAGTCAGTTGTACCTTCCTTGGCATGATAACAAATAGCTACAGTTTATATGCGTATAGGGTTGTTAATTGGGATTTTAATTCCGTGATGAGTTTGGCCTTTTCTTGCTACCAAATATTTGGGACACTACTTGAAAAATATATTTCTTCTATATGTGATTAACCAGAAGAGGAGAAAATTGAGTATGTTTACGTTTGTCAATGGATAACTTGTATACTAAGACTAATACTGCTCAAGACATGTTCATGCAAATCAAGGGCTTTGTGATATTTTTTTTGTAAGGTAAAATTTATTGATATCAGTGAACTTGATTAACAAGGCGACCTTAAAAGCGCTAAGGTCCCAAAAGCAACATATTCCTATTTGCAAAAAGATTTTCAAAATACAACCCCTTGAAACATGGGTAATGAGATACCCAACTCCATAGCAAAATCAAAATCGTCACAATAACTGTCTCCCTATGTGATACCTTGTCCGGAAAAATTATACCATTCCATTGAAGCTATACCACCCAACATATTGTGAATGGAGCTAGTTTCCGTAAAATCTGTCACTTGGGAGTAAGATAATTCGGAGTATTCCAGGACTTCAACACTTCCTAAGACCTCAATATTACCTAATACAAAGCAAACAAACTTATTATGTGTCTCCAGACTACACTCACCCAATCACAATATACAAGAGGTGTGTATTTGTCTCCTGAATCAGCTCATGTAAAGAACAGCTAACATCAGATCTACTTTGGAAGGAATCCTATTCCATACCACTGGTCAGATGGTATCATTTAGTTAAATCAACTGAGAAGCAATTTGTGGAGTGCATTTACAGATGTTCAGTCAAAGCTGAATCAAGCTGAAGGTTCTTTGAGCTAGCAAATAAAATCTGAGTGCAAGAAAGATGCTGGGGTACATAGACCTTGAGGTGTAATATATACGCCCCAAAATTGTTGATCAAGGTCTTTATCTTAAATCTCAACTTAAATGCCCTGTGTGTATGGAAGCAGGTTTAGCATTGACCTGTAAGAGCCAGGACTATGCACAGTTCGGTTACATTTGGACTGGTTTTGGCAGAAACCATGAACCAACCCGACTTGGTTTGAAACTTTGCAAACTGTAAGCAAAGCAACGGTGTCTCAATCTGAGCAAAACCATGCTAAATGGGTTGGCTCGATTGTTTTTTTTTTTTTTTTATACGTGAAACAAAAAAATGAACACTCAGCAAAGGAAAGATTCAGTACCAGATAGTTCGATTGCACACATGACCTAATATTGATTGCATTAGGAGGGAAAAATAAATGATAGGTTGCTGTTAAAGATAACATAGAAGATCCAATGCTAAACACAGGAAAGAACACCTGATATCATTTAACTTATGTTCACGTTATAAATAAATGTATATTAATGTCAGAGTGATATAACTTTGTTTTGACGTTGTTATAGTTATAGCTGTTTTGTGTCTTTCCATATGGGCTAGTAAGATGTTCGCAATCTGTAGTTACAGTTCTTTTGTTAGATTATGTCGTGCTGGGGTCAATGAAGATGGTATTGTCCCCCTTTTTTTTAATATATATATATTGAAGTCGACACTTTCACATCAATATTTGCTATCAGTTTAGTTTGGAAATGTTTATTGTGGATTTACTTATTGGAAGTTTTATATTTTTACTCTCTTAATCCTCACCTATTATTGTGATGGTGACATTGGTCTTGCTATGGTTCAGAATCCTCACTTGCTCATTCAAGGTTCTCCATTCACTGTTGGCCATGGGCAACATTGCAACTTATGGTTGCAAGATCCAAATATCAGTACAATTTTGTGTAAACTGAGGCATAGAGAGGTACATGGTTACAACCCCATATAAACTGCCTGGTTTGTCAACAATTGCAGAGTAAGATTTTTATGTTATCCTCTTATTGTTTGGTCATCATCTTTTATTTCTGTGGACAGCGAGGAGGTTCATCTGTTGTTCTACTAGAAATCATAGGAGCCAAAGGTTCTGTCCAAGTAAATGGCTCGAGCATTAGGAGGAATACCACTATGATTCTCAGAGGTGGTGACGAGGTGGTTTTTGGTTCATCTGCTAAACAACATGCTTATGTATCCTTTTATATAGTCTTTGGTAAAGTTTTTGAGAATGAGATATAGTTTTATTTTTGTAATACTCTCAGTTTTAGGCGCATTGATATTGTTATTCTTCATTAACTATTGTGTTTTTGGTCGGGAGTGCTCTTGTTTTGGTACTTTTGATATGAAAATGACCTCATTCATCATATGCTACAATTGCAGTAGTTTCTTAACATGCGATCAGATTTTCCAGCAACTTACGAATGAAAACTTGACTACACCAGTTGCGCCATCCTCAGTTAGCATTACAGAAACCCAGAATGCTGCAATTAAAGGGATGCACTTTGAGACAAGATCTGGAGATCCTTCAGCTGTTACAGGAGCATCAATATTAGCTTCTTTATCTGATTTTAGGAAAGATTTATCACTTCTACCACCACCTGCTCAAAATGGCGAAGATATACAGAACGGGTTAGAGCGGTCTACGCTACCTGCGCAGTGTGAAGTATCAGATGGCTGTAGTCCGAATCGTGATATCAATTCCCATATGAAAAAGAGTACTGATAATGGAGGAGCTGGTGTCCCTGCAAATGAGAAATCTTCCGTGCTGAACTCACCACATGCTAGTAATGAAACACCGTCTCTAGATAACATTGGTTTGGAGGCTCATCTCGATGCAGAAATTGGAAAGATTCCTGGAACAAATTATGAGTTAAGACCACTTTTACGGATGCTGGCAGGATCATCCACTCCTGATTTTGAGGGCATATTCAAAACCCTTGACAAACAAAGAGAGAGTGGTGAACTCCATAAGAATGCTGATGCATCAACAAATTTATCTACAACTAGTTGCCAAGCATTTCGGGATATCTTGAAACAAGGAATCCTCAGCTCTGACGACATTGATGTCTCCTTCGATAATTTTCCGTACTATCTAAGGTACAAGTTCCTTTTATCCAAAATTTTCCCCATCTTAAATGCATTTCCAGTTTTGCTTTTGACCAATAAGAAGAATTCCTGCGAAGGCCAATGTATTATCAAGTGATGTATCATAATGGTGTAAGAGATACTTTTGATATAGGGTGAGAGAAAACTACAAGATCAAAGAGTTATAGAGAAAGGAAAGATCATAACAATGGTTATATGAAATAATGGCAGATACTTAAAAGGGAAAAGGTATATAAAAATATTCATATGTTTTATCTAACATGGCATAAACTGTAAGACTTGATTGGTGAGAATCATGTATTCAGAAAGGCTTCTCCATTTAACTTAGACATTGGCATATAGATAGTATTCTAGTGTGACGATTTAGTTAAGAGTATAGCTTAAGCCCATCCCTTGATTTTGACTAGATTAGATTTTATCTTATCAGGGTGTAGGTCTGTAGGGATTTAACAAGTCAAATCATTTAGCTTGGTTGAAGTGCACTTTGCTTGGGTTGTATTAGTTTCCGTTTAGTGGTTTCTCTTTTTTATTATCCGCAGCTGTCGTGAAAAGATATGGCATGGAAGGGATCTGCAATAATTCCCTTGAGTTATTTTTAAAACAGTTGAAGTGTTCCTTAATGCAAGAAGGGCCTGGCAATGGTGTATGTATACTTGAAAATTTTGGCCTTGGGTTTCATCTCATTCCCCTTTATCCAATGTTCTAAATTTCATTCATAGTCATGGATTTTTCAGATTAAACTTGCTTGATGTTTTAGTTATTTTGAATGTGAAGAAATTTTAGGTCACTTATTCTGCAATCTTATGTTGTGGATGAAATTGGTTCATAGTCTTATAAGGGCCAACTGATATTATATTTATTCATTTTATGGTTAGTTGCACAAGATGGTCCATACCACTACGGTCAGTTATCTGCACCTAGGATGATGCATTATTTATTAATTTATTGATATTTTATGATTCATCTAGGATGAAAAGAAGTACAAGGATTGTGTCAACAGGCGAATCTTGGCATCAATAGAAAGGAATATTGGTGCCAGATCAGCCCTACCAGTAACTGTACAATTGAAAGTCTAATGGTCAACCCCAGGAACTGAGACAGGAAGGGGTTGGATCTCTTGTCCAATGTTGTAACATTGATTTTAAATTTATGAGTATCTTTCAACATGCATGATACATGCCTACCTTCTACATGCCTACCTTCTAAGCTCTATGTAGTTTCCCTATTATTAATGTCTTCCTTATATTTGCATATGCCGTGTTGCAGTGAAACCACAAAGAATGTGTTGATTGCGTCAACATATATACATTTGAAGTGTAATACATATGTAAAATACACTTCAGGTCTCCCAACTGTGAGCCCACGGCTGTTGCTATCTGGTCCCATAGGTAAAATTGCTATTTCTGCATACTCTTACAAGATTCTGTTCTGCAAAATGTTTATGTTGTTTTACTTAATCCCTACTTTATTTCCAAGCTTTGACATCTACTTCCTTTATATTATTTTTGTCCTTATAGGGTCAGAAATTTATCAGGAAACCTTGACTAAGGCACTTGCCAAGCACTTTGGTGCTAGATTGCTTATCGTTGATTCTCTCATGTTGCCTGGAGTAAGCTTCACTTACTGATCCTTGTTTCATAATCTTATTTGTGATCCTGTGATCCTGTGGTTTTGGGTTTTGGAACATGAGTGGAAGTTATCTTGCATTTCAACCATTTCTATTAGGGAATTTTGGAGGTTGGTCCCACAATAATAGACCGCTTTAAACTTTGGTCTTAAGAAACCAGCATATTTTGGTCACAGTCCCACTCAGTCCCATTCAGTGAGTTGATGGTCTGGTCTTATATTAAGTTGGCGCGTGCCTAGCACTTGGCCAACATATTTTGGTCAATTTTTTTTTCTTTTTCTGGTCACGCGCTATGCACGTTCCAAATTAATGCAAAACTAGACAGTCAAACTCACAGAATGGGACTGACCAAAATATGTTGGTCAATTGGGACTAAATTTAAAGTGGTCTATTATTGTGGGATCACTCTCTGAAAATCTGTTTTTGTTACTTATTGATTGGTTAGTGCATGGAGGACTTGAGTTCAAAATTCCAGTCCTGGGACCACAATATGTCGTTTTGCTATCCTTTGTTGGGTAGAAGTCCCATAGAAGTTATCATTGTGTTTCTTAACATTATGTTGTCTTCATATCTGATTAAGGAAAAGTTGTAACAACTTTTGCAGTAATCCATTGTTTGATTTTAATTGCAATGCTCGACTCTACCAGGCACCATCTCCAAAGGGTTCAGAGTCTAACAAAGAAACTTCAACAAGATATGATAAAACAGGAACACTTGCTAAGCAGCGGGCTACACAGTCAGTTGCCTTGCAGCTTAAGAGACCAGCATCCAGTGTTGAGGCTGATATTATTGGAGCATCTACATTTAGCTCTCAGCCTATGCCAAAGCAAGAAGCATCTACTGCATCATCTAAGAACTACACTTTTAAAACAGGCATGCCATTTCTTAACTCACCGCTGTTGTCATTTATAAAATAGTGCAAGAAGTCTGTTTGCTATTATTTGCTCTGCCTTCATTTCAAATTCGTCCGCTTCTTAGATCTGTCAGCATTGATCTGATTTGCAGGTGATATGGTGAGATACGTAGGCGGCACTCATTCTTCAGCATTTCCTTCCAGGTATATTCTTCTTCTATAGTCTAAGCCCCCGCACAAATAGTTTCTATTCTGGTAGTTGATACTCCTGCAAATAGTTTCATTTGTGGTCAGGGGATGGCCCTAGTGGAATGTGACTATGTTGCTGAAGCTTATTTTTTAAGTAATTTACTCGCAAGAAAATTGATGTAAAGTAGGATTAGGATTCAATTTATTTTATTTTATTTAGTTTAATGGTTGGGTCGGCCCTAAGTAAACCCATTACAATAATTGGGGATTAGAGCTCCAATAGCATTTAGGGTTAGGTTGTTTGATTTGCAAGTTAGGTTTAGTATAAATAGGGCCAATAGGCCATTGCTTGTAGTTGGTTGAATGATGAATATGAATTGAGTTATTTGTTTATCTTTATTCTAATTTAATTGCAGATTTAGGTTAATTAGATTAGTTGTAGAATCCATTAAAAATACACAATTTTGAAAAACAAAAGTATTTGTGATCTTTTGTTTACTCCAAAATAGTTCATTTTCAGTTGCAACATTCTCATATTTACAGGGGACCATCAAAGGGCTATCGAGGCCAGGTAGTCCTGGCTTTTGAGGAAAATGGATCCTCTAAGATTGGAGTCAGGTTCGATGAAGCGATTCCAGAAGGTAATGATCTAGGCGGCCTTTGCGAAGAAGATCATGGTTTCTTTTGTACAGGTATGTACACGCATTGTGCATTCATTTACCCTATTTTCACAATTTTTACTCTTTTGTTATTTTCCCTAAGGAAAGACATTGCCCAGAGCTTCATTCAGTGTTTGCATGTGTGTGCAATGCTTTTCTTTCTTTTTTTATTTTGATAGTGTTTGCCAGACCTTAGCTAAGTGCAAACTCCTTGGTACCGTTTCTTCAAACATTCTTGATTTTTATCTTTAATTTTCAAGCCGCCTTTTCATAAAATTGTAAAGTTAGAAAGTTTTGGGCAAGTGGTTTACTATTTCATAGTTGTGCATGCAATGCATAAAGCTTTCAAGAGCCTGCTGTATATAGTTAAATTATGATGAGGATGCTGTACTTTTTTAGTTGTAGGTGTTTACACGAGAATTATGAACTTAGAAATAATGAAATTTCGACCTGTTAATTGAATTGATATCATTGCAGTGCAATTACTACCCTGTTGTTAAGAACATTACCATGATTCGCGTGTGCGTGCTACCCTTTTTCGCTTATTTTTTCTTTCTTTCTTTGTTTGTTTATTTATTTGTTTGTTAAGTTACAGAAAATTGGTATATATTGGAAAACATATCCCACGGTTTGGTGTGTGTGTGTGTGACTGTGTTACTATAAAAAAAAGATGTGTTGTGTACACATAAAAATCCATGTGTGTTGCCTGAGTTTCGAGTTCATAATCCAATGACACTATTGTGTTGGATTGCAAATTGCGATGACCTGTTAGCTACTTATGGAATGCAAGGTCAATGCATGAGGAGCATATTCCTAAAGAGCCTGCGCAATGCAGGTGAACAATCATTCATGTTGTTGAGTACTGTCTTTAGGGAAATCAGTTTATTTTTGTTTTTGCAGCGGAGTTCCTTCGTTTGGATGGAGGTGATGACATTGATAAGGTTGCTGTTGCAGAACTCTTTGAGGTGAGTGCTTCTGTGGTTGGTCAATCAATGGACATGTAATTGTTGTGTCTATTATAGCTAAACAACAATGTGTAAAACTTCCAATCATCACAGGTCGCTTCCAGTGAAAGTAAAAATGGCTCTCTAATATTGTTCATAAAAGACATTGAAAAGTTTATGATTGGCAACCCAGAGTCATATGCAACCATCAAGAGTAGGCTTGAACGTCTGCCTGAGAGGGTTGTGGTTATTGGTTCACATACCCAGATTGACAATCGCAAGGAAAAGGTACCTTTGTTTTCTCTTGTACTGGAAAGCATGCATAGAAAAGAAGTCATTATATTTTATGTTTATATACTGTTTACTAAATTATGCAGTCGCATCCTGGTGGTCTTCTATTCACAAAGTTTGGAAGCAACCAAACTGCTCTACTCGACCTTGCTTTTCCGGTACTTCTATCTATTGTCACTTTTGTGAAATTATTATTATTTTCCTTGTATTGCATATGTCCATTGGGTGTTATTTGTGTTTGAGTTGGCACATGGTTTCACTATAAATATTTACCAGAGAAATTCTGATATGTTGCAGGAAAATTTCGGCCGGCTTCACGAAAGAAGCAAAGAAATCTCAAAGACATTAAAGCAACTCGTTCGACTTTTTCCTAATAAAATTACTATACAACTACCACAGGTATTGGAGTTATATAGTTAAGCTCACCTCTTTCTCTTGCATTCTTTCTAGAAAGTATTAAAGGTGTTTGGGAGATCTGTGGCAGGACGAGGCTCTACTTACAGATTGGAAACAACATTTGGATCGTGATGTCGAAACTCTGAAAGTGAAGTCAAATGCCTTTAGCATTCGTTCTGTAAGTGATGATTATATGCTATGATATCATCAAATGTCTTCTCAATGTGTTTGCTTATGCTATTCTCTATATGCTTGTGAGATTCCAACCCATGAAAACATATGCATAAAGTTTTGTTCTACTACATTTGCAACAACTTTCGAAAGACTTTCTACTTCCCCAATCTCAACTTCATTAAGACCCCCCTTAGATTCAAGTTCCAAACCATGCCGACTTCATTTTGTGTCCCCGAACTTACCTTCCAAACCATTTATCATTCGTTGGGAGCTGCAGTCCATACAAGTAAAGACACAAAAACAAATGTAAATGTAACATTTGTGTTGATAAATATTCCACCCAATTATTTCATTTGTTTTTTTTATCTTCTTCCAAAAAATCAAGGCTGACAATCCTGAATAATCCTAAAGTTTTTACATTTACATTTATTTTTGTGTCATAACTAACTTCATTTAAACCCCTCATTAGATTCAAGTTCCAAACAACAATGCTAAAGTAACATTTACATTCATGTTAGTAATGAAAATCATCAACTTTTAGATTGGTTTTGTCACTATTTAATAGTGGATCTAAGAGATTTAAAGTTAAAATATTATTTGAACTTTATCAATACTTTGCACAATCACAGAATATAACGTAGTTCACTTATAGAGTTTTAAACACCAATTCTGTAAGCTGCATCTATAAAGAAAAGATCCACTGAAAATAATAATCACGATTACAAAATTATTAAACCATACCCGATTCCATAATGAGCAAGAAGTCAAGGAGATTTGGAGAAGAAACAGACTCTTTGTGGAGAACCATTGTAGCTGACAAATACGGTGCTGGACCTCTTGATTGATTCACTGTTGAACCAAGTACTTCCTATGGATGGTCTCTTTGGAAGGGAATTATGAAAAACAAAGAGAATCAGATTTTGGAATCACAATTGGACTCTCCAGGCAGCTTCGAAGCTTCAGTTCCCTGCTATCTACAATGCTTGATGACTTCATGTTAACTACCACAGGTTGAACTTTCATCTTCGAAGGAACTTGAATGATTGGAAATTCCCCAAATGTCCAACCTCCTCCTAGCACAGTTCCTGATGATCAACGAGATAAATGGTTTTGGAATGATAAGGATTCTCCCTACTCAAATAAATATTGGTACATAATCTTGTCCCCTTCCATGACATACTCTTCTCTCCATGCTAAAATTTGCAGTCTCAACCATCTAGTTTGGCTAAATGAAGTCCTCCCAAGAGCTTCCTTCCGTCTTTGGACTGTTATTCATGGTAGAGCTCTTACAGCGGACAACATTAACTAAAGAAAAAGGTCTTATCCTGCTTAATCATTGTGTTCTTTGTCTCCATTCAGTGATCACCTTCCCATTTGCTATCCCTTGGTTTCTCAGCTTTGGACTACTGCTCTTTCAGAATTCCTCATCCAAGCTGTCCTAGGTAACTCCTTACTAGATTGGTTTTGAGCAACTCAAATCAGTCTCCTAGAACATCTCAAACTTCACCCCTTTGGAAGTGGGTCTGGGAGAGATTGCCCCATGCTCCGATTTGGGTGGTGTGAAGAGAAAGGAACAAAAAAATCTTCAAGAACAAGCTTAAAACTATAGAGCAATTATGGATAGATATTGAAGTTACTCTCTTGTTATGGAGTACAAATTGGGATAATTTAGGGATGTTGATTTTGTTTCTTGTATGTTTAGCTGGGAAGTATAGTTCTGCCCCTGTACATCTTGATGTACACGTTCTAAGGATGTTGAGTGGCTGTTTGATATGTTCCTACCAGCTTACAGTCTCTTCTTTTACACTAAAATCAATACAATACCTTTTGTTTTCCTTATTAAAAAATAAAAAAATGTGTTGAGTTCTTCACTTGCAACAAACTCCTATAAATGAAAACCCGCTTTAATGATTTTTCTCTCGGTCTCAGTAACGTGCCATGACCAAGAACACTAATTGCATACACATGAGTAAGATGAGGATGTACATGTGAAGTTTCTAACACGTGAAAGTCTTTGCAAAAATCATATTTGTATTGTATGCAAAATACTCTAAAAATTTCATTTTTTATTTATTTTTAAGGTCGAGGCTTTTTAACTCCAAAGTTATACCTTTCAATAACTCTTGGCTTTCTTAATTATAGACTTGTGAAATAACCAAATAAAGGAGTTTAAATAGAAATAATGTGATGAAAATCTTTTGTGTTCAACTAGTCTTGAGTCACTCTGTATCGGTTTCGAGCGACGAGCTCAATTTCTGAGTTGAGTTGTTTACCAGATAGGTTGAGCTCTTATCTTGACTTGTTTGCTTAACCGATCGAGTTCCATCATTGATCGAACTAGTCAACATTTGTAAAGACCCAACATATTCATTTCTCAAGGATTTTTACCTAAGTTATTTTGAAATAATTTTTGTGATTGAAATCCTTTCAATCCATTTTTACAAAGGCATTGTAATTTGTGTTCTCATTTTGGCCTTTGTTTGATTAGTACCATTTGACTTATCGACTTATACTCTGTCTTCGACTCATTGTGGAATTCACCTAATCCAAACCCCATTTGGATAGGAAATAACATCAACCTAATGAAGGTTTCAAGTAAAACACTTTAAAGGGATGGAATTAGAAAAGACACAAAAACAAATAAAACATTAATCAGTGAGCCTTGACTTTTTGGAAGAAAATAAAAAATAAAATTGCAGTTTCTTCGATTTCCCCCACGTTTCTGGCTCCCTATTGATTCCGTCTATCCAACACCATCTTATCTTTGTAAGATTACCTAAGACATTAATAATAACAATTGCTTTATGGTTTATGCAAATGTGGCCAAGAATCTTGGTATGAACCTTGAACTTTGGCTATTAAGGTAGCTGGGGAAATATGTAAATTGGTTTTTTATTTTTTAGTTGTTATTCCTGAATAATATAAACGACACCTGGAACAAATAGAATATTAACTGTGGGAAATCTGATTTTCAGAATCATTGGCTTGCTTGCTTATATGAAAAAGTAGACACTATGATTGCATTTTTAAACCAGATAATCCTTTCCATATTAGTGCTCATTTGGTCTTTCACGGAAGTCTATGTTCTGATATACGCTTTCTACCAATTCATTTTATGTGACTTCCTTGCTTCATATTTTCAGATTTTGAACCGAAATGGACTGGATTGCCCTGATCTGGAAACAGTATGCATTAAAGATCAAGCCCTTACAAGTGAAAGTAGTTTCTTGAACAAACTATTTCTTATGTATTTTTATTATTTTTTGAAATTTACTCTGCTAATGTGCCCTTTTGCTATGCTGCCTGGTTGATTTGTCAGGTGTTGAGAAGGTTGTTGGTTGGGCTTTAAGCTATCATCTTATGCAAAATGCTGAAGCTTCAATTGAAGATGCTAAGCTCGTGATCTCTAGTGAAAGGTTACAGTTGTCTTCACGTCTATTGTATATATTGTTCTAGAAATTTTCACTTAATGGACCTCCTTGATGTGATATCATGTTGACATTATTCTCATTTAATACTGGTGCAGCATTTTATATGGACTTAACATTCTACAGAGTATTCAAAATGAATCTAAGAGCTCAAAGAAATCATTAAAGGTGAAGTTACAATTCTTTGGTAACCACATTATGTTATGTACATACTTTAGGTTTTGAATGTCGACTAAAAGTTTAAGTAAATTGGTCAAAATAGTCTTTGGGTTTAGTATTAGGTTTAGTTGCACTTTGTTTCAGTTTTTTGTTATTAATGTTATTTACTTGTAGCCTGTAGGTGGATTTCATGCATGAGAGTTAGTTATGTAAAAACTATATTTAAAAGTTGAAACTTCAATGAAATAATTGGATGGACTATTTATCAATGCAAATGTGTGTTTTGGGAGGTTTGAGTTCCTCGAAGCAACTCATTGGAGGTCTTATTTCCCTTCATAGAACCAATTTATCATGTTTACAAGTATTCAAGATCGTATCACATTACCTTTTCTACCTAATCTTTTATTTATTTATTATATTTTTTTTGAAACAAAGATGATGTATTCTGATGTTGATATTGAGGCTTTGCAGGATGTGGTTACTGAGAATGAGTTCGAAAAAAGACTTCTTGCTGATGTTATTCCACCTAACGATATTGGAGTAACTTTTGACGACATTGGAGCCTTAGAAAATGTAAAGGAAACATTGAAGGAATTGGTTATGCTTCCTTTGCAAAGACCGGAACTATTTTGCAAAGGGCAGCTGACGAAGGTTTGATTTTCTCATCACTCCTTATCTGGAATAAATTTTCTAAGTATGGATAGTGCTTGTACAATTAACTAGTTATGTTTACAATCTTTTCATCACTCTTGCTCTGATGTCATCAAAATATTTCCAGCCTTGCAAGGGGATACTGCTTTTTGGCCCTCCAGGTACTGGAAAAACAATGCTTGCCAAGGCTGTTGCAACTGAGGCAGGTGCAAACTTTATCAACATATCAATGTCAAGCATTACATCCAAGGTATTACACTACATCTATATGGTAACTGTAAGTTTCATTCTTGTGTGATCAATTTGTTGAATCTGACAACCTTATATTGTTTACAGTGGTTTGGCGAAGGTGAGAAATATGTTAAAGCAGTATTCTCACTAGCAAGTAAGATTGCCCCCAGTGTTGTTTTCGTTGATGAGGTTGGTAGTACATTCACTTTTGATTATCTGAATATGCAAAACTACCAAACTTGTAAAATCACGAGTTTAAATTTTCAAATATAACCAAGTACAATATTTGACTAATGGGTTGATGGATGTGATTTCATACATTTCAATTCGAAATAATACCTCAAAAATTCTAATTCATGTACAGCATGTTTATTAGGCCTTGTCCTAGGCATGTTCATAAAGTTTGACCACACGGGGTATTCGTTGTAACTTTGATCAATTTTACAGGCCTTTTTTTTTCAACATTGAGAAACCCTACTAGGTTAAGCACAATTGGCGCCTCTTTCCTCCCTCCTTCTGTCCTTTTTGCAATTCTGCAAGCAAGAATGAGAAGCACATCCTCTCTCCCTGTCATTTTTTTTTCGACTCTGCAAGCTTATTTTTCAATTTACTCAATTGCATTCGTCACACTAAGATCTTGTTTGGCAAACACGACTAGTACAAATCTTGCAACTCAATCCAAATTCAACATCCTATGCAAATTATCCCTGACATCAAGATGCATTCTTCCTACCATAACGAAAACTCTCCTGTAATTCCTTATGCTCGTCTAGGTCCTGTCAAGTTTCAACATCTCCAGAACACCCAATGACCAGAACCAGTAGCTGGGTATGTTTGGGTTTCCTAAGAAAATGTTAGATTTATTTAGTTTCCCTTCTTTAGTGGTGCCTAGTTTTGAACATTTTAATGTGATGCTCATTGGCATCCTTGCTAACACTGTATCATCTATTGCCACTTATAGCTCATGATGTTCACTTTGAAATTTTGAGGTTTCTATTATTTGGGTTCACATTATGAGTCACAAAATTTTAGAAGACTTTCAAAATATATTATGAGCCAAAGTTTACTTCTGCTTTTTCTTTTATTTTTTTTTAAATTATTATTTTATTATTCTTATTTTATTTTTAGTAGACGTCCTTTACCTTATTTGACAGCTTCATCTATGGTGATACATGGTTATGTTTGATTTTCACTATAGGTTGACAGCATGTTGGGAAGGCGTGAAAATCCAGGGGAACATGAAGCTATGCGTAAAATGAAGAATGAATTCATGGTTAACTGGGATGGTTTGCGTACAAAGGATAAAGAACGTGTACTGGTGCTTGCTGCCACCAATAGGCCTTTTGACCTTGATGAGGCAGTTATAAGGAGACTTCCGCGGAGGTAAACATTATTTTGTAGGTTTAAGTTTGAAATAAATGGTAACTTAAAATACATGGTAAATATTATCTTGGTTGATTTATTTATATTGTTTGTTTCTTTTTTCCAAATTCATCCTGCAGATTGATGGTAAATTTGCCCGATACCACAAACAGAGAAAAAATTCTAAGAATCATACTGTCCAAAGAAGAGATGGCTCCTGACGTTGATTTGGAAGCAATTGCAAATATGACTGATGGATATTCTGGAAGTGACTTAAAGGTTGGACCGTGTTATGTCCCTTTTCAATAAGCAGTGGCATGTTCTTGTTAAACGATTATTAGCATTCACGCTAATGGGAATGTGAATGATCTGTTCCATGTTCTATGGTTGTCACTTTATTAGCAAGATATTATGTCACATAGCTCAAGCATTGAAGTATTTGAAACAAGTGGTTTTTAACAACTATTTTCTATTTACTGTGGGTTTTGAAATAACGACCTAATTATATTTATATATATATATGTATAAACCTGTACTGAGATCATCCCCATCCACCCCCCACCCACAACACACAAACAAAATAATATTGATTTCCCCATGCTTATTGTGAGAAACAACATTTCAAGACTTAAAGTTATTGCCTGCCATGTTCTTTGTGTACTTGTGTTCTATATTACTTATTGTTTTGTTTTGTTTCAGAATCTCTGTGTTACTGCAGCACACTGCCCCATAAGAGAAATTCTGGATAAAGAAAAGAAGGTTAGTTTAATCTTCTAAAAGATGACAATTAAATTGCAATTTTTCGCCCTTCCATTACGAGCAAAATTTTTTGTTTTCCATATCTTTACTAGTGCCAGGCAGGTAATGCTCAAGGGTGAAACCGATCAGTTTGTTTTTAGTAATCCTGAACTTTTGTTGGTCCAACTTTCAGGAGAGATGTTCAGCTTTGGCAGAGAACAGATCATTACCTCCTTTGCTTAGCAGTGCAGACATTCGCCCTCTAAGCATGGATGATCTAAGATATGCACATGAGCAGGTAACTAGGCTTTTTGTTTCTCCATGCAATTTATAGATGGTGCCATGGCAGAGCCTCCAGTCTTTCAAACTCTCCATCTCTTTATTTATATCACAAATGAAGTAGGCAACCTAAAATTTCATGTTAGGGCTGGCAGTGGACCTATATCCCATTTTTTCCAACCAATGGAACCATATTTTGCACTCCCAATCCGGATATTGGATCCACTTTATTAAATTAGAACCAATGCTTTTAGGGTTTGTATAAAACTAATGTTTTGATCTGATATAGGCTTGATTCTTACTTCTGAAATTTGGAGGCATTTCATGTTTACTCTTATAAAAATAATTAGACTTCTTATTAATCATTGGTGTTACATCTCATGTTATGGAGTGTTTGAGATTATTTCCATCTCGTACCGTGTAGTGTTTGAGAAATGAGAACTTAACGCTGAATTAATATAAGTTTGATGCAAGTATCATCTTTATTGTTTGATATGCATTAAAAATCACTAATGATGGTCTGGATCCTGAACCCATTTCCTTTGTTTATGTCGGATACATTTCTTATCATTTAGTTGTTGTATTGTATCAACGCCAATTTGTATCGGGCATGATATGTTAGGAGGGATGAAGAATACAGATATCTTAGCAACTCACTGTTAACAAAGTACACATCTAGAAATATCTAATCAATAGATGAGTCAAGTCAGGCCGATCATCTTCATTGCTTGTTTAGAGAAAATGAAAGGTTGCCTGTGTAATTCCATTTCAATACTCAAGCACTTGTGAAATTCCTCGAAGTGATAATTCCTAAACTCTCAGAATACTCTACACCAACAAAAGAAGAAACTCTTGATTTCCAGAATCACTCAATCAACCTCGTGAACCGAGTCTTTAAAACTTCTCCCATTTCTCACCAATCAAATTCCCCATGAGACATCTAATGGGATGAGCCTCCATGGTCACACAAGCAAATGTTTACCTGTTTTCCTTTTACGTGCAACTGAATTCTCAAAGAACTTGAACCTCCAGAGGAGCTCGTAAAGACACAAAAATTACCATAAGGATAGGACCCTATTTGGAATGTGAAGTTAGTCAGCAACCATACTCGCCTATTAATTCAGGAGAATGAAGTAAAATTCATCTCCAACTATATAAAGGTCCTCAAGGTGTCTTACATGTTTTACTTTGTTATTGAAAAACCAAAGACCGCATTAAAGTTGATCCATTTGACGAAGTTCATAGGCTGAGAAGAACAAAAGGTTTCCTTGGTCTCAACTGTGAAAAGAACCCATGCTCAAGAAGTTTAGGGGATTGGAAATGAGAATTTTATGAACATTGATCTCAAGAAATGACTTAGAGAGTATGGAAGGAGCTGCATAACCGTTGGAGACAGGCGAGTGGAGCTAAATATAACCATAAAGGATGACTTCCAAAGCATCCCAATAGGCTATATGGTATGAGCCATTAGAGGAGTACTGCTAATTTTAAATGTCGAGGTTTTCAAGAACAATATCCCTTGGGCTTTGAGAGTGTTGAAACTAAAGGAACAGCGAGGGTATTCGGTACACTCTTTATAATTGGATACTTTGATTGATGTTATTGCTAGTATGTGGAGATGGGTGGAATGGAAGTGGATCAAGCAGCGAGTATACTTGGTGTTTGTTTTTGTATGAAACATGGTGTGCTGCTTTCTTCAAAGAACCATATATATTCTCAATCCTTTTTCACTTTGTTTGAAGGAACAGAATCTCAAAAGTTTGAATGGTGTGGATTGTTGATAAATTCGCCATCCACATTCATGAGAATGAATATGCAAAGTAAGCGGTCATGTGCTTTATGTGGCGGGTGCATGGAATCTGTCAGTATGGTGTCCCTTGGCTCAATTGTTGGTGTCATTCTTAGGCTTCCTCGGTGTCTCTTGGATCTTTTCTCCAATTATTGATATCTTCAGATCATGGAAAGCTTGCTTATTCAAGAGGGATTCCTAGAATGTTATTGAACTATGCTCTGTATGCTGTTGAACAATTTGATTAACAGACAGCCATTGAAGAATGAAGTTCTCTCTAGGAAACCTGTGGTCAATGTAATAGCTCTAATATGAGATTGTGGCTCACTTGGTTGTATACCTGGATCGATGTCGTTGTCAAAATTTTGTCGATCGTTCTGTGCATCAATGGAGTGGTGGGAGAGATAGAGAGAGTCGTGAAAAGTGATAGCAATGGGCAGCCATGGAGGTGGAAGATAATGGGTTTTTCAAAGAGCCAATTGTTGGGAAGTAAGGCATGGATCTTTCAAAACATGTGTAATCTTTCAACTAATTCTATCTTTAAAAAAAATAAAAATCCCTTTAAACTATCATAATTAGACTGTGTCAGTATCCTGTGTGTTGTATATTATTATTGATTGTTTGCATACTGGACAATAAATATTAGCCATCCACATTCACATATTCATACATTTTAATTTTTTTTTTTTGAAATACTATACAAATTTACACAAATATATATAAATAAATATTCTACTGAAACACCGTAATGAATTAAACCAATACAGGAATTGCAATCGGAAATACCATACCAGCTATACCTATCCCTTTGAATTCCATACGTACCCTAATTCATTCCTGTTCCACTTACCCTATCGTAAAGTACCAGGTAAATATGGTTCGGAGTGCAAGTTGAGACCTACCGAGGCCATGGAGGATCCGGAAGTAAAAGCGCACTGCCTAAAAACCGCATTTGTGGTTTTTTTTTTTTTCTTCTTTCTAAATGTTTGTGAGTAATTCCACAGGTAAAAAAAAAAGAAAGATAAAAACCATTATGCTGGAGCTCCAATAGCACATTGGGCACTTAGCGCCTCAATTGAGGCCGAGTGCCGCAGCTTATCAAAGTGACATATAATGGTGGTGAGGCACTCTTTTTCCTTTGCAAAATTGGAGCTTTGGCGGGTCTTCACTAACATCGGTGCTTTAAATAAATCCTATTTTCAGAATTATGTTGTGGCTTTTAAGAGTACTCTGCTAGTCCAATATCTGCCAGTCTAATCCACATTCCACACTATTATCTACCACGTGTTTTGAGCTTTTATTTCCACGGAGCTATTTTTTCTAGGGAGCGTGTGGCTAGGTGTGGTATTACATTGTATTTGATTCTCTGACAATTTTCTACCCATTTTCTTTCTTTTCTTTGTTGTAGTAGTCTGTAGGTCTAGACAACTGCGTCATCTTCTTCTTTTTTTTCCAATTTGGTTCGACTTTTAGCTAGCTAACTAGTTACCCTTCATCAGATTTTCTTCTATTTTAAAATCCCTCTCTCTATTTCTCTACAAGTATAGAACTATTCTTTGCTTTTAGTTGGGGATAAAAATAAAAATTTTGTTTTTTTTATTTAATTAGGTTCGACTTTACCTACCTAACTGTAGTATTCTTAAAAAATATATAATTGTTTCTAAGATTCCACATTGCAAATAACTAGAGCATACAATATCTCTGGGCATTCTTCGTTATCTTCTTCTTCTTTTTTCAATCTTTTCTTGTCAGATCACATTGCAAATTTATAAAGCAAGGCATACAAAATTAGCTGCTGACTTTGTCATCTCTGGGCTGACACAATTATAGAGCTTGTCAAACTGAAAGTTTTTCCTTTATGCAGGTCTGTGCAAGTGTGTCATCCGAGTCCTCAAATATGAACGAGCTTCTCCAGTGGAATGACCTATATGGAGAAGGTGGGTCAAGGAAGAAGAGTTCACTCAGCTACTTCATGTGAAGATAGGTAATTTAAGTGTACAGCACTCGTTCTTTTTGCGGCATTTTCTTCAGTTGAAACCCCCACTAAGTTCCCAGGAGTTTAAACTGATGGATATCAATGGCAGGTTCTCATATATCAATGTAGTGATCGGTAATTTATTCTCTGCAATATTTATACCAGTGATAACTTTTCCTAGCCAGCAGTTGAGTAGACCAACCAAATCTAAGCTGTTTTGCTACTGCTTGCTTTCATTCTCTGTACATACAATCCAATCAACAGGATAAAGTTCAGTGTATCTATTCACAGTTCTCTCCATGACCTTTCTTCTTGTGCTCTCAATCTGATGTTTTCAAGTTAACAACCCCCATGATGAGTGGAATCATAAATGTGTGCTCCAGTCTTCAACTTTGTGAAAGTGACAATGGATATTTCTAGCAACATTTACCATAATAAAAATGGGGAACCATTAGTCTTGTGGGAAAAAATACATGAATTTGCACAAATGATTACTATGCAACAGATTGGTCTAGTCCTCTGTAGGGATGCCCATTGATTTTGCAGTTGAAGTGGTGATTAACACTGAGGCAGCGACTACACTGCACCATCATATACTCTCTCTCACTACCAATGCGTTTTTTTTTTTTGTTTTTTTTTTTCACCATAACAGAAAAATCCAAACTCAAAAAGAAAAAAATGTAAAACAGGGTAAATTTTTTATCAATTTAAACCCTCAATTGAGATCGATTCTCAACCTCATTAAAAAACGAAGTTGTAGTACTATGTGTTATCTAATAAGCACAACTTGAATCAATTAAAAATGTTTTGAAATAAGCAAGTTATAGTCATTTTACTAAAGTCGCGTAAATTTGTTTTACAATGAAAACGAGATAGTGTTCCTGACTTTCGACTAACTTATGTGCTTGATTGAAATTGATTATCAAGTTGATCAAAATACAAAAGTTGTAGTACTCTGAGTTATCTAATAAACACTATTTGAATCACTTAAAAATGTTTTGAAATGAGCACATTATGATCATTTTACTAAAGTCACACAAATCTGTTTGAAAAAAAAACTCCGAAATAGTGTTCCTGACTTTCGACCAACTTATGTGCTCGATCGAGATCAATTCTTAAGTTGATCAAAACACAAAAGTTATAGTACTCTGAGTTATTTAATAAACACAACTTTAATCACTTGAAAATGTTTTGAAATGAGCACATTATGATCATTTTACTAAAGCCACACAAATATGTCCAAAACAATTTCTATTCGCAGAGTTCACTGCGAGGTATTTGAGAAAATTTCAATTCTCAGATACCCTACATTGCACATCTTGAAAATGCTAAGTATGGTAGAGAGACCAATTCTAAAACACATAAAATCAATCATTTCACGCGTCCTACTACACCATTGAAATCTTTAACCAAGCTTTTCCTTTTATATTATAGGTATTGAGAGGATCAACATCGGGAAAATCACTTTACTGATTCAGAAGACAGTCCTTCCTCTCGATGGAAGGAATGTAAATAGAAAACAATGCAAACAAGAAATGTGATCAAAATATAGTGCTCATATATACTACAAGGATCCCTGTTTCGCTAGAGATTTGTATAACAACAATTGGATGGTGTTCAGACTATCGTTCTGATTCCTCAGACCATCAAAGGGGTTCCATTTGACAGCGGATACCTTTATTCAATTTTACACAATCTGAACAACAGCAGCCACCCGCAAGGCACCACCTTGGAGTAGATCACCAAGCTCATCAAACAGTAATGCTGTGCGCCAACCCCATCCCTTGGGAGCTTTAGGTAACAAAGTCCCTGCCTGTTTGAAGCTTCCAAATACCATAACTTCCCTCTTCGATGGACAGATCAACTGGATAAACCAAAAAAAAAAAGTACAAGAAAAAGTTATCTATGCCATCGTTCTCTGAATGAAAAGGTAAAGAGTTATTTGCGATAACAATTTACCTGATAACGGGCTGTGACCTTTTCCCGAGAGTCTATGTACAAATGAACCTACAATCGGAAAGGTTAAATGAATAAGGATGAACTTGATTGCAACGCCAACAGCATAATAATCTTTTTGATCCCCAAAAAAAAAGCATGATAAATCTCAATTAATTCAGGATATAATACTTGCACCCAGTACAACTATTTCATAAAGTTTACGAATGTAAATTGTACGCCGAAAGAAGCGCCATAAATTTGGAAGACAGAAAAATGAGAAAAAGTTTATTATTTGAGCATCAGGAACAATGCAATAATCAGGCGCACAAGTCACAATATTACTTTACAAGCAAAGGACTGACCTTCCTTTGGAACTCGGTTATTTCCGCCTTTCGTCGATGGAGAAATAATCCTGATATTAATACACATAAAAGGAAAATGATGAGCTCTGCACCCTGACTACACATTTTAATCATGCAAAATCTTAATCTGGACATAATATTACCTAGAGTACGACGTCCTTGAGGGTCTTCGTCATTAAAAGCCTGAACACTCACCGTACAAAACCACATGGTATCATAAACATGAGAATGCTCATAATAAACTGGTGAGGAAAAATGCATTGATTGAAATAAAATACCTTCCATAAGGAGCCGGCATAAAATACTTCTTGTGAGTGCTTTACTTGTCCATCCGTAAGCCTGTGCACATCCTCAAATTCAACCCTGAAACAGTCCAGCACTTTTATCACGTAAAGAAAGCTGTCTCTTTAAAAGAAAAGTGTCACCAAGCGATGAAGTTAAATACACAAGGAAATGTAATCAAGCATTCGACAATTCTTGTCTACCACCAAGCAGCCATTGTGCTTTATATCTCAAGGTATGGAGTTGACAAATTTTGCAAGAAGATGCAAAAGTAAATTGTAACATATTGTGTGGTTGCATACCCAAACCGAAAAGGAGGGAAGTCGCGCAAAGGAGTTTTAATATCCAAAGATATTGAAGACTCGTTAGCATTTTCCCATTCTAATGCAATGTCATGATCATGTGATTCTAGCATCTGCACGGGAATGGAACTAGCACTTTGGCCCGAAACTGAAGCTCCACCAAATCGACTATGCAAATCCGCATCATATCCTCTTTCTGATTGATCTCCGTGAATGTGGAGACCATTCCCCCCTCCAGCAAAGCGACCTTGCTGATCTGGATCATATCCTCTTTGTGATTGATCTCCATGAACATTTCCTGCTTGTGTAAGCCCAACCAAAGCTGTCAATCCATCCCCAGAGAGTTCACCACTTAGATCAGCTCTAGCCTCAGATTCATCATTAGCAGGAGATTGCTGGCCGTTTCTATTGCCCAATTCAAATGGGACACGAGAGAAGACAAAACGTGTTGGAGGCCAAGCAGTGGAATGCACAAATGTGGTGCCCCGACCAATGCCAGCAAGACCATCAATAGGTCCCCTAACGTACACTCGTACAGGCCTAGAGAAGCCATTGCCTTCACCATGAGCAGGATCAGCACCATATAGATTACCCATGTTACCAGGCGGATTGTTGCGGTCATGCTCTTGCATATAATAACCAGTGGTAGGAGCTCCCTGTGAGAACCCATATGACTGTCTACATGCACATGCTATGCTTGGAAGGCAACAACTTTTGCACGTATCAGCACCAACTTCTTGAACCCTGTGGCTAAGAAGCATCTATATAAAAAGGTAAACAGGTGTCAGAATTGCTCACTCCAAGTCAAAGACTAACTGTAAAAAGATTAAAAATCAGTTAAAAATATTTCCAGGTCGAGGAGTGGAAGCAACTCTGTCCTATCTGCATGCTACACACATGATGACGGATTTGGTCCATCAAAGATTGGTCTCAAAGTATAGACCTTTGATGTGAAATACAAACAGGCTTTCGGGAGAACAGTCCCCTTGGAACTGTGCAATAACATAAACTATAAGAATAATTCTACTTTGACATTTGAAAACTACATTTTGAAAAGACATTATGACGTGGTGTCCACATGGCACCCTTTAATTGGTTTTTTTTCAAAAGTCACGTGCTTCTTTGAAAAATTAATGAGGGGGTGTCACGCCATAATGTCATTTCAAAATGTATTTTTGAATGTCAAAGTGGAAGGACTCTATATACTCAGACTCTAAGTGATCCGAACTGTGTGATTGCCACAGTTCAATGCAGTTTTAACAGCGAAGCAGTTCAGTCCTGATTCTCCTGTTCAGTAAGTATCCATTACCTTAAATTAGAAATGATTTGTGCAGGACTAGGTCTTTGCAAAACAAAAAAATTCATACCTGTAGCCAGAGACCGTCGTTAATAGTTTTTGCAAGGAAATCCCAGTTCTTCAAGCTGTTTCCGCACATTTAATAGAGCGTCAAAGGACATGTTGCAGTACAAAAGAGATCCTCCTTCAAAAATGTTGATAAATGCATCATATTCTTCACCACGGATACCACAGTTCCCTTTAGCATAATTTTTTACTTGTCTTCTGCCTACTATTCTTCCACCCCAAGGAGGAGGGGGTATGTTGCATCTTCCCACTCATTTGGCATAAACCCATTACACGAGGAAGCCTCGGAAGAACACTGCCTTGACTGGTCCCTTGGAAGCCATATGCTGTTATTTAATTGGTAACATGAGCTATCTTCAGATGGTCCCTCCATAGCCACGCCACAGCCCCTCATTCTGCTTGCTTCAACTCCATTTAGCATTTCAACATAAGAAGATGTTCTACTTCCATCTGGGTGTGAAAATGCGTTTGTTAAAGATGCAGCTTTTCCCCTTTGACCTGCATACCTTGCACCTTCATTCAATTGAGAGCATGATAGTTTATCTTGTGGTTCGGAGTCAGCAGTCCCACTGTGGAAGTCTACCACACAGTCTGCAAGTTCAACTAGAATATTATGAGCAGCTTTATGTACTTCACGATCATCCGTCACGCCCAGGTGACCCATTTCCGATTTCATCATTTGATTATCAGTGTTTTTATCAGTTGACTTGTCATTCCTTCCCCCTGTAGAATCAGAATGAGCACCTCTCCCATTTCATGAGTTGAACTTCCTTGCTCTGTATCTGATTTGGAGAAAGCACCTTTTGCAAGTAGTGTGTACAATGCCAACTCAAACCTGAGGAAATGCAAATCTTATCCAGCTTCAATGGAATACAACCCTGAATCATGAAATTCAATTTTGCAGCATTCGAAATATTTCCCTTACCGTTTCTCTTCAGTAGGACCCATAGTTCATCTGATGTGAGTAATGCCTGCAGAGTTTGAGAAGAAAGTTTTGGGAGCACCTATGCAGGGTGTGCCCAGGTTAGTAATTTTGATATTAAGTACACCTAACCATTATGCATATATCAAGTAGGCTTACCAGTATGCATGCCCTAGATAGAGCCATGAAAAAGACAAATTTATACAAATCGTCTCTGCAGCTACGTAAATTTCAATATATGAAAGAGTAGGGCAATAAATTTTGAGCTACAACTTTGTGTATTGCTGGACATTAAAAATTGTATGTTTTATGGTGAAATACAGAACACCCAAACTGAAATGCAATCAGCAAGTTCACGGGTTTCAAAAACCCCACTTTACTTTTGATGATTAACAGTTAAAAGTTCAGTATTTTACTCATTAAATAGGGGGAAATACTACAACAACCACCAATTCCCAAACCAACAAGGAGTTATTGTTACATAACAAAAAGCATTCCAATTATCAGAAAGTCTTCAAACAGAAACAGTTTGGACAATAAACAATTCAAATTGTTGTAAAACACTTGGGAGTTGGGGATGTTATCATGCACAACTATCAATTTCATCGGCAAGTAGTAGTACTTTAAATCCTATACCTCTTTCAACTCCATGGCGCCACTCTGACAAAGATAACCCCAACAAGCACTTCTGACTCGTTCACCATGAATACCATAATCTTGGCCCTCTGC